>JAWZSL010000007.1:26641638-29041638 GCA_034769285.1 Lutjanus argentimaculatus
GGTGTGTTTTGGACATAACATGAATTAAACCAATCAGAGAATCAGGTCCCGTTCCCTGTAAGGATGCTGATACGGGGACTGCAGTCAACCCACAGGTCTGCCAGGCCGGGTCATAAAAACATTATGATTAGTGGTGGATGAGCTGCAGCTGGGTGAAATGGGATGACGGTCTCCCCATTAGGAGAGATGTTGTGCGCAAGTACGCATGAGACACAGCAGCATGCACTTTAGTGACATTATGCTTGTAGAGTAGCCCCTGTAATCATTAAATAAATAATTAAAGAAAACACTCATACAGCAATACAACACACAATAAAGAAATCACCTGGAAAGTTTAATGGTTTGATGATCAGAGAGGCTGCTTTCAGTCATTTTAAATGTTTCTATGTACGCAGTAATGTCACTGCTCCAAATATCATTAATATTTAAGCAGAAAAACTACAAACTGTAGTTATAAAGTTGATAGGACAGAGGAAACATTTATAGAAGGTAAAAATTTTTTAGGCAGATGGATGGATTTATACGGCTGCTTTACTTTAACAATTTCATTAGATAAATATGGACTGTGTGTGACCTTCTGGATGTGTAGAAGAACACGGAACATTAATAAACATTAGCGCCCTACCGATCCTATCAGATTTAAACAATCAGTGAATCTACAGGTGCTGGGCCTTGTGCATAAATGTGCACCATTCATCATAATGTTAATCTTTATGACTCACAGATTTACTGCAGTGTGCCATTGACTTTGGACCAGGTTGTTGTTGGTCAGTGATGCAGTCCCTTTCAGCTGCCTCATACAGTGGCCAGGAGGTGCAAACCAACATTACAAAATGTGAAACACTTTTACAAAGCTTGAGACAAATTTACATTTTGGAAAACATATCATAAAACAAAATTACATTACCATAACACATTTACAAGTCCTGAAACAAATTTCCATTTCAGAAAACAAATTAACAAGACGCGAAACACTTTTACAAACGCCGAAAAAATTTACATATATGATCAAACTGGAAAGGGAACGTCCCAAATCCGGGGTTGATCCGGAAGCGATAACGGGAGCGGACCAATTCGAGTTGTTGATGTTGTCAGTGGACGGAGATGGACGGCGACCGAGTGATGTTTTGCCTGTTTTGTGGACAAGTGCATACAGTATTTTAATGAGGGCCACTTGTACGCTGTAATCGTGGACATGATGTCATGTTTACACGGTGTACACATCAGCGTGAGGTCACTGAAAAGCAAACTGAATGAAGCCGGTGTCGTAGCCCTTCTGGTTTTCAATTTAACTGGTTACCGTCGGGGTGTGTGTGTGTGTTGAGTTCAGCAGCTGTGTGTGCTCCTGTCACCAGATTCGTCACACATTCACAAACATACTCGGGATTTTCATGTCGCATTTCATATCTACAGCGGCGATCTAACGCAGATCAGTGCATCTGTATTTTACTGTACAGTACACAAATGGTAGAAAAATAACTGTAAATCAACAAGTCCATGCCCTCAGTCGGTCGCCGTCCATCTCTGTCCACTGACAACATCAACAACTCGAATTGGTCCGCTCCCGTTATCACTTCCGGATCAACCCTGGATTTGGGACGTTCCCTTTCTGGTTTGATTGTATTTGTAAATTTGTTTCGGCGTTTGTAAATTTGTCTCGCTGCTTGTAAAAGTGTTTCGCGTCTTGTTAATTTGTTTTCTGAAATGCAAATTTGTTTCGGGACTTGTACATGTGTTATGGTAATGTAATTTTGTTTTGTGATATGTAAAAATGTTTTCCAAAATGTAAATTTGTCTCAAGCTTTGTAAAAGTGTTTCACATTTTGTAATGTTGGTTTGCACCTTCCGGCCACCGTAGCCTCAAGATACAGTAGCAATGTGTCAACAATGCGCTTGACCATGCATCATGGTAAGAACAACATGTCAGTGGGCACACAGATGGGAGCAAATACATTTGCTACTTACACAGTGTGGACGCAGGGCATGAAAATGAAAACTGCGTCAGTCAGAAAATACCAATGACGGCTGTGCTGTGCCCTGAATGTTGCTTCTTCGTGTTTAGTTTTGACTCTGGGAACAATAAGCAGCCCTGTCTCAGATGATTTCAGAGACAGATTCAGCAGATTAGAAATGTATTTTGTCCCTGAACCATTCATTGAAAACAACAGGAGTATTTTAAAATCAATTCTTTGACAAACCAGTGCAAAGATCTGAGAACTGGATCCATTTTCCTTTGGTCTCTCATAAAACTGTCTGGAATTAATTACATCTGTCTGATCAACTTTTTTAGAGAGACCTGTAAAGACGCTGCTACAGGAGTCAAGCCGACTGAAGTTAAAAGCATGGTTCAGTCCTGCTGAGATCTTTAATTCTTGATATATTCATAAGGTGATACAGTAGTAGGCTGATTTTACATTTGTCTTAATGTGGCTATTAAAGGTTGGGAAAATCTGTGACTATACCAAGATTTCTGGTTTGTGGCTTTTATGTTAGAAGCTGAGCACACTGATTTTTATCATTTTGTTTTGTCTACAAAAACACTTTTTTTTCTATTTCAGTGGAAAATTTGTTAAATGCTTGTATCGGACCGAAGTCACCTCGTGATATCATATACATGTTGTATCATCTGCAGCTCGACAGGAACAAAAACAGCAACACTGAAGTATCTGTGAATCCCTTGTGCATGTGTGGGCAAGTAAAAGCTTCTGCCAGAAATGATGAAAACTACTATCTATAGGGATTACAAAATGTCAGCGCATTCTGAATGGCTGTGGCAGAAAAATTGCTGACCATAAATTGTATAAAATATTGTGTGATAGAATGAAGATCTTCAAGATAACAGTAAGTCACAAAAGTAATATGTGAAATATGTGTTTCCTGCTGTACCCTACGTTCACCAGAACACCCAGAGGGTTGACTCACGGGGCTGCAATAAACGTTAACGAAACATAAAGCTAATTCACTTTAAACTCCATCAACCATTTTCCCCTGATGCCTGTAATGCTGCCGTACAGCGTCGGCATTAGACAGGCTTCCTTGCATGTCAATAGTCAGCCATCTGCTCTGGCTGCTGTAGCGGACAAGGGCCCAGCAGAGAATTTCACCCATAGGAGGTCTTATTTGGATGAGCGTGGTACAGACAAGATGGTCAGAGGCTCAGCGATGGTCAAATCATCTTTGCGCCCAGTCACCTGTGAGACAATCCCTCAACTTTATACAGAAAATGATGTATTGCTGTCTTTTCAGCTTTGACCTGGGCCTGACCTGGATATGACCCGACTCTCTGAGGAGGGAAGCATCAGAAGCAATCTGTGGAGTTTCAGGAGAGACTGCAATATGCTGCAGGCAGCTCTCCTGTAAATATAGAGCCAAAACAATTAGGGATTTGTTCTGTTCTGTTTATGGTAATTTTCTGAGACAATCAGACACAAATCCATCACGCACGCCTCAAATTCCACCTACAATGCCAGCACACAAAACCAGACTGACTCTTTACTACTTTCTCTCCATCATTTGTACACACCCACATTGATCCACCCACACACACACGTGCAGAAGAACACACATACACACACACACACACACTCAAAGCCCAGTGCAGTGTGCAAGTTGAGTAGAATAGAAATAGTTCAGGTTGAAAATGGGCTACGGTGCAATCAGTGGAAACGCAGGGGGAGATTCAATTAAATTTCTCTCTACAGAGGAAATGCCATACACACAATATAACCGTCTCTGTTCAGATTCCATTATGTTGTCACCAACCATGAATCACAATGAAAACAGCTTCACAACAGCTTCGATTTCCCTGAAATGTTGAGTATAAATTATTTTTCTAACCCCTGGCTATGTTTTAATTATGTAAGCACTTGCTTTGAATCATCTGCCCACTGAGGAATTATTTTATTTTAAGATGAAGAAATTGAACTAAATTTTCCAATGCATTTTACATTTTCAGGAATTTCAAATGAGTTTTGCAATCATGTAGTCCATGACTTAAAGGTTCCCTTATTGCAATTTACATATGAAAATTCCCAATAAAATTATCATCAACTTCATTTCCACAGGCACACTATTTCCACCTCGGGAGTCCGAGCCCCGTGCTTCCACTGACACCATACTGTCGCCAATTCTGCTAGAAGGTGTTTGTGTCTGAAGATACACTGTTAAGTGAAGAGAGGATATGAGAAAAAATATTTCAAACACAGAGTGAAAAGTCCCTGAGGACCATCAGTCAGACGACTGCAACACTTAGGAACTAAAATAGAGCCAGGCAGAGAGCATAATTAGGCATTTTAAGTGCTTTACATAATACAGTCAGTCATAATGAAGGCCCTGTGGGATCCAGAGGCTGGGCGGCTATTGTCACTCTGCCGCAGGAGCAGCATTCAAAGAAGGCTGGAGAATGAGATGGAAGGATGAGGGGAAATGGGGGGGGGGGGATACATAAAAATGCTATAGTTAAAATGATATAGTTAAAAAAATCTGAAGATAAAAAAGTGAAATGGAGTTAACTTAATTAACATACAGTTTCATTACACAGTCAGAAAAAGGAGCCAAAATCAATGCTTTACATTTTTAACTGTCTCCCCAGAGTGCACAGGCACGTCAAGACAAACATGATCAATAGAAAATGTGATTTTGTAAAATGCATAATAAGGACGCAGCAACACTGTGCCATAACAACTCTCTCCTGTCTTTGTCTCCCTCTCCCCACCTCTCTCGGTCATACTTTGATGAGTGAACCACTTGATGTTGACAGCGGATTGATACGGCCTCTTAATGAATGATGTTTTATTAATGGTCCCATAATCAGATTACCTGCAGGCGGACAGGCTCCATCCATCTTTCTCCTCGGAGGTCTAACAATGAAAGAAGAATAACACATCTGGAGGAACAGAGACACTTGTCTGGTCCACGTTTAACGTTAATCAGCTACAGGAGCTTCACTTGTAGTTACAGCATACTGCATGCAGGAGACAAGCAGGTAATACGTGTTTGTAATAATCACAAGCAGGATAACTGTTGTTAATGAATGATAAAGAGCTTAACAAGCGAAGCTGTCTACAGCTTATATCCACCTGTACAACGCAAATGTCTAAAAATGCTAAATATATGTTACATATTCTGTTGAGCTGTTACATTATCCCAAATGTTTCCAACAATGGTAAGAACCCAGAGAAATCCTAAATTTATTCAAGATAACATTGCGTTTCCTACTAGCCATTGCTTGCTAGTTGGTATAACTTCTGGGATGACAGGTCATACATCAGACACATCAGAAATTGAAGATGGGAGTCAATGAACATGAATAAACAAAAATAGTTAACTGAAATATGTTTCTGAAAACATTTTAGGCAAGACATAAGCCATGCAGTTGCTGATTATGTCTTCATTTAGATAGACAAAGGTTAGTTTAAAGGTTTTTCAGGAGGTTTTCTAGAGGCGGTGCATCATGCTGCTCGCCCCTAGTTTGTATAAAATAGCCTCGACCTCAACTTTATGCAAATAAGTGGCCAACTCAAATCCCTATCTCTCAAAACATCCCACTTTGCCACCATAGTGCTTAGCAGGGCAGGTCATGAGAATGAATGGGAAGCATGGAAATGAGAGATCCTGTGGACACGTACCTTTACACTTTTCCAGCAGTTGAGAGACAACAGATGAGGCTTTTGTTGGTCTTGAAAACTTGCAGTGTTTATTACCTGACACACGACAAGACAAGGATGCGGAGGGTCCCATGCCTGTGTTTGCTTTGAGCCCCAAAATTACTTTGTCTTTACTTTACTTTGTTGCTACACACACTTGTTCTGCGTTCTTTTTTTATCAGCACGTGGTTGTGTATTATCAAAAGGATAAAGGGCTCAGGCAGCAACACATAAGACTGCTGAAAAAAGCATTTGTGAAATCTTATATCAGACGGCAGACAGCAAGTGGCTCTGATTCCCTGTGACCAATCAGTGATCTGCAGTATTTTACAGTAACTCCACCTTTTAGCATTGGCCCGGCTCACTTGGAACCTCAGCAGTGGGGTAACGAAAAAATAGGATTGAATGGAAAGATGCTCCACAACTTTTGCCAATGTAAACACAAAAATAACTGTTCCAGTGTGTAATAAACTGAAATGAACTGGACTATGAAAGTTGGGCTAAATCCAACATTGCAGACTAGAGCTTTACAAACTGTGTCTGAGATGTCATAAAATGGCCACTGAACAATCTGCTTTTTATTTGTGGCCCAACACGGCCTTTCCTCTGGCACCAGAGGCAGGGATTCAAAGACGGTGTTTCAAAACACTTTGATTGAAGACCAATGGGTGTAGCTTTATCAGCAGCAGATATTGTCGCCATCCACAACCACAATATCGAGTAGTCTCTAGACATATTCTTTTCATAAAGCGGCCATGTGAAACAGCTGCTTTCCTCAATTGGCTTTGACCGGCCCAGTTCATTTAATCGCACCTTGTCATTTGAAAGACTGTCCCTTTACGCACATGACCAGGGAGGATATTTTCTCCTATTTAATAAATTTCCTGGTCTTGTTTCATTAAATCATTCAAATAATGTGACTTGTTGCCCCCTGCCCACACTCAAGGGGAAATGGCACATCGCTACAGTTACAAATAGACAGAGCAATGAAAGTTGATGGGGGAGGAGTTGCTTACAGGTATAAAAGTTGACATCCAAGGTGGAATTTGATTATCTGGCTGAGCCCATTAAGGAGAAATCTGGAAAAGAGAACAGCCAACTTACTTAATGTCATTACACTTTGTTCTCACCCTCAAGAGAAGTTATACCTGGAAGTAAGCCTACAGGAGGATGAAAAATGAGCGACACTGTGTTCACTAAGTTCTCTCCTCTGGCAGTTTTCAGTTAGCAGCCAGGGCAGGAAAGTGTGCATCAGATGTGAACTTTTTAAGTGTGATTTATGGAGCTGCTATGATTGAGGTGTCAGGATTTATGACCAGACCCGCTGACAGCAATTACTCCCCAAACACTAATGCAACCGAAAACTCCCCTTTGATAGATCTGGTTATTAATGCAAGTACACAGGTACGCAGCCACTAAGGGCTTCTCGGAAAGGTTAGATTTATCATGGTGACATTTTACTTGTATTATGCACCCACATTCCTCCGATGTGGCCGAGGGACAGGCAGAGGAGGTGCACGGTGATACCCTCCAACAGTACACCAACCACAAAAATAATTAAGTGCAAGAAAATGCATTGCATTCTTAACCCAGATGTATGGATTTGTCGCTGCGAGGTCACCTCCAAAAATACATTCATCATCATTTTTACAGAAAATAAAAGATCTAATAATGGGGCTACTGTCATGTTAGTTTAATGCAGACTTGCAAAGTCGTTTTAATCTGTCTCTAAAAAGGAAAAAAAAATATATAAACAAAGGTGTACTGAAAAAAGTTGTTTGTCAAAAGACTGAAAAAAGACCAAATGTTCTCATTTAGTCATTCTGAAGTGCTGCCAGGAAAAAGTCTGGATGAAATAATCATTTTGAAATATATTTTAATGCTGTTTGAAATTAAATCACACCAGTTTCCACCTCAGGACATCAGAGTGCTGTCATGTACTTACTTGTCACATTATTTATACGCACTGGAAAACTCACTCGCTTGTGCACCAGCATGCTTGTGTGTATGCGTGTGTGGGTGCTTCAATATCCAATTTTGTGTGTCTGCGTGTTTGGCATCATGTTCTTTGCAACCAGATAGAAGCTGTACAACAACAATTTTAGGAAACATTAATGAGAAGTTCAAAGAAACTATTTATGTTTCCAGCAGGACAAGAAAAGACTGACATAAAATAAAAAAGCACATAAAGTAACAAGTCATCAGAAGTGTGCTCAGAGGGCTTCAGATTATTTGATAGCGCCTACAAAGAAGAATGTCTTTTCAATCCCTTTTAGATTTACAATAAAACTGTTTCCAGAGAAACCAGGTACAAAGGCCCCTTGCCGCCCTGTTCAGTGACCTTAATGGATACATGTTTGAACCCATGTGGGGAGCTGGTGCCAGTGGGGCGAGCGCTTCTCATTTCCTGTGTTTCCCGCTGCACAAACACCTTAGGGTTGATGTTTTAATAGAGTGTGGGAGGCAGACTCCTGGGTGTTTCTGCATGATAATCTGGACTCTCCTGAGCTACGCGTGGCCTTGTGTGTTGACTGCTAATTCAAGCTAAAGAGGATGCGGTTGAATTCTGAACTCTAGCTAAGATTCATTTGTTCACTTTCACTGAACAGAGAACTAATTTGAAGATGCGGTGCACGTTTCGGAAGCCACCATGCTTTTTTAGAGAAACTGTGTGGCACATAATCTGTCTTGTCAGGCGTATAAACTCTTCTGGTGACTGAGATATCTCCTTTTTTCCACTAATTTCTATTTAATTCACCTAAAGGCTCAACATTAAATACACATATGCATACAAACAGAGCCTTTTGTTCATACTCTGCGTTAATTTCATCCATATTCATGCAAGTTTTTTGAAAGTTTATGGATACAGATGAGATAAAGCACCACCACCGGTAGTTGGGGGGGGGGGGGGGGGGGGGGGGCAGTGGAGCAGTGGAGCTAATAGTTCAAGTGAAACATAACCACAACAAAGAAGTTTTAAAAATCTGAAAGAATTAGAATTGACATTCGTCATCAAATACAACTGAAGTTGGTGAAAATGATTCTCTGTACACCTCTTGCTGTATTTAATGGCCATACACACCACTGCTGTTTACAATGCTACCTCTGATTTTGTCTCTTTCTCAAGAGGCAAACTGCTACCTATTCAAACATCACCATGTTTGTCGTCATTGGAAACTTTTGACTTTTGTTCTTCTTTTCTTCCTCTTCCTCTTTCTTTCTCTTCTTCTTCTTGGGGTAACTTTTGACTCTGAGCAGCACTCTCTAGTGGAAGTATTAGTGAACATCCATCCATCTATTTTCATACATAAAAGGGGCATAAGCATTAAAATGTCAGCTGCTATTTCATCTACATAGCATGCTGCATTGATGACGTATTTTTGTAGGTTAACCTGGAAGTTCCCTCGACAAAAAGCCAGCGGGATTTTTCCATAGGACTGGAGTGCAGAAAATAAGCTCTATGGCAAACAAAATTTTACAAGTTTTGTTCAGTGAGTTACCACTTCCATGATTTTTTTAAGCATAAATGCAATTAACGGGGGTAAAAAGCTGATGTTATACTATAAACTAACTACAGCGTTGTTGCATGACTTCAACATCACTATCAAACCACAGTTTGGCATGAAGATGTTTAATGTCCCCAACAACCTCTGTAGTTTGATTTAGACACTTGTTAGTAACCACCATTTGTAAGGCATGTAAAACCTTCAGAATTCACATGTAGGATATTTACAGATGTATTTTATGTTGTAGAACAAAACATGACAATCTCTTAAAGGTAGAATAAGTAGGATTTGTCCGAGCTGTTCATAAATGCACCAGAAAGAAAATTGATTGTTGAGTCTCATTCCTGGGATGTCAAATACTGCTGTTTTGGGTTGGTAAACCTGTTTATATGAGTCTACACATTTTTTAAGGAAAATGTTGCATATTATGCCTTTAAGCTTAACTACAAACCTCATCCAGGCATCTAACCTATTCAAATTCTCATTTGTGAAGGCCTCTACATTACGCTTTGACTCATTAATATATATATCGAATGAAACGCAGTATTTTCTCAGGACAATTCATAAGGGAATAGAGAAAATCAGTAGGGATAACACGAAAATCAGCGAGAGAACAATGTCAAAACACAATAAGGAAAGGCAGCGTTTTTTAACTTCATGAGATGTCTTAACTGTCCACAGATGATATGCTGAGATGGCTGCAGAACCCACGGGGAGCTCTGCATGTGAACATGTGAAGATGAGAAGACTCTCTAGAGACTGATCATCCTTATTCCCCACAGGACCAGACAGTATATACAAAGAAATCACACACACACACACACACACACACACACACACACACACACACACACACACACACATAAACAAGTGAAAAATGCAAGTAACACATTTGCAATCATGTCACGTATGAGAGAAGGACAAAAAAATGGGAGAATGTTACAGTTAAAGTCACCATCCCCCAAAGTTGTCATTCTTCTGTGTAAGCATTTATGCAGTTAAGGCAAAGAGGAGAAAAAAAAAACACTTGTGAAGGGATCAGGGAGGCAGAGCAGAAGAAGGCAGGGGGAGGGAGAACTGTTGCAGGTGAGAGCCAAAGCATGCAATAAAGATTATGGGGGCAAGATGAATTATAAGGCTCCAAGGCTACAGCACACAGGGACCTGACAGATCTACTGTTTTCCTGGCTCGGCCACTCCACTGCAGGGACGGCTGCATTAAAACCTCAGGAATGAAGAGAGAGATTTCTCCATATACCACCACTCTCCCTCACCACTTCAACACTGTATTGGCTGTTTGGCAGGAAACAGGTTGAGCTAAAGAGGCGTTTGACCCTGAGAGCACATTTTCATTATTTAGAGGTGTTTGTGCACCAGTGTCATCTTTTCAGAAGGGAAGAAGACAGAGTGAGTGGCTGTGTTTGTGTGATAGAAATCTTCTGTTTGCATTCTGCCTGCTAACCACTACAAATACATGTGCTGTAGACTGCCATCAGCAGAATTTAGTGGAGGTTTTTTGAAATGGTACACTCTCCTGCTCAGCTGGAAAGTCACCATCTCTCTCCTCCTCTCTCAGAAAAACTGTTTTGATGTGATTGCATATTTGCCGTGGCATTGGACACATTGTGCGGGGCGCTGTATATGCTCACAACATTACATATTCTGATTGAATATGCTGGGCACTCTTTACATTCTATCTATTATGAAGCAGTCAGCAGCAAGGTTAGCGATGATCAAACCATCTGTTTAAATTACTCCAGTGAATTCTAAACTCCTCGTTTTAGTAGAAAGTGTCATTGTTTGAGAAGGTTTCACTCACTACATTTAATTTTTAATTTTCACATTTGCTGTTTATTTTGGCTCTTTCAGAATGTCTGATTCCATCATTATTTTGCAGTCATTGTAACTAAAGAGCATTTGCAACCAAGGTTCAATTTCTTGTGTCATATTCAGATAGCCACAGATTATAGAGGCTGCAAGAAGCTACAGCATCAACCATATTCTGGCCATTATCTGGCTCGAACAGTTAAATTCTGATGACTGAAAGGTGGGCATGTAGACATTTTCTATATTACTGACATACAGGAAATAAGGGTCATTCTGTGATGGAAATGAATGAAACATGAGAATTAATTTCTGGTAGACATGTATAACACAATTTACAATTTCTATGAATGATCTGGGTATTAGACTGTATTTATTTTGAAAATTAAACAACTGGGAGAAAATAAGACTCTGCAGCCATGCTATGTGAGGCTGAACTACATCTACATGCCAGTGCTAACATGCCCACAAGTATCGATGTTAACATGCTGATGTTAAGCAGGTTTTAATGTTTACAGTGATAACAATCGTATTTTAGTGTGTGGGCCTGCTAACATTTGCTAATTAGCACTGAACACAAAGTACAGCTAAGCCTGATGGGCATGTCTTCAGTTTTGCTGGTATTTATTCATAAACCAAAGCACTGAACATATTGAAATTTTCACCTAACAATGGTGCTAGATGAAAAAATAGGCATCACTAAAACCCTGAGGTGACATAAATGTAAATGAATAAATGTGTTTTTTATTTGCTTGCTGCTATTGTGACTGTGTCTTGAAATGGTTGATATCAATGGAAATGCAATTAGCCTAAGATGCCTATCGAAGGCGTGCCCAAAGTAAAATGAAAGCTGTTCTTGAACCACTGGTAACACTCTGAAGGTTTTTTCCCATTCAGAACATTCAGAATCATTGTAAGTGCGACTGGCATACTGAGATAGAAGGCTTTTCAATTTCTGCCTGAATATTTTTTTTGGCAAAAATATGCCTGCGCACGACCTGTGACTTGTTAGCTGGGAAACTCAATGGGACCCCAGTGGTTGGCCTTACCAAGTCCTAAGTTCAAATTTCATAACAATACCACAGAAAATGAATACACATATAAAACATTTTTCCAAGGGTAGGCTATGACTCATTTTCTAAAAAAACTGGCTTTTGAAGATCCCCAAAAAACTCTGATTCAAAATATCTGAAACATAAATACATTATAGTGCTTTTTTTTCCCTTCTTAAAACTATACTTTGTACATATAAAGGCATCAAAACAAGAACTACGGAGGAAAAGCAGTTCATATAAAAATCAACTATCTAAATTATATTATATATAAAAACTGCATATTGTCATTTTCAGAAAGTAGGTGCGTTCGAGATGAACTGCGCCTCGCCTGGCGGGTAGACGAGATCAGGCGGCCGCAGCAGGAGGTGGAGACAAAAAACTGCAGTCAAGTTGGACAGTTTCCAGCAGACTTAAGAACATACAGAAGAGACACCGACATCCTGTTAGATCACCTGTAGGTTACCTGTAGTTTGCAGACCACGTTCATAGCAGAAGAGATAAAGTGTGTCCTCGATCACTGGTTGAAGTTAAAATAAAAGTGATCCCTCTTCTGTTGCATGGAACATCTGCCTTGTAAAGCACTTTGTAACTGTTCATTTGATAAGTCATGTATATAACCTTTATTATTATCAGACACAAATATCTGCTTGTTGACAGATTAAAACTTCGTTGCACAACATAAGACTATATATCAAGCATTAAATATTGCGATTACACAGATAATTAGTATTTTAACAACGTGTGGTGTTTGTTGTCAAAATTAAGAGCCAATCGGAGCCTGTCAGCTCATCGATCAGGTGACAGCCAGGCGCTTTGCAGTCCGTGGAGAGCAACTGCGGCGCCTGGCTCTGAAAACTGCGGCCGCCTCGATCCCGTAAGGTTATCGTTGCCCACGTGTGCATGACGTCAGAGCAAGTCGGGATCAAGTCGGACACAAATCTAACCGGCATGCATCGTGCGGCGATCGCCGGTGATCGATTCTGCGCAGGCCTGGCTCATCTGGAACACACCTATTGACTACACAAAGTACCGGTCATCTGCTCTGAGAGAAAACAGGCAGGAACTTTCTTTCAACGTGGATTCTCATTGGCTATTGCGGGCTGTGGACAGGACATGGAAGTTCTTATTGGCTGAAGTGAGGTGTCAATCAAAAGGTCAGCCTGCAGTGGCCATATTGAGACCAAGATGCTTCTATCTGCATGTAAACCCCAGACACAGACAGATGTAAGTGAAGGACTGCAGCTTTTGCTGGCTCGTTTGTGCAGTTTATGGGTAGTCATCAATTGGAGTCTGTGCTTTGGACTAAATATGTTTCAGGATTAGATCAGCTGGAGCTTTGCCAATATAACAGGATCATTTTTATTGGAAAATTATTGATCAGTTGTTTACTGGGAGTCTTCATACGTAAATTACCTTAGTTTTGTAATTGTTTGTTGGCTTGTTTGTGGCACTGATTGCACCTGTTATTGTCATTTTATCTAAAAATGGTCGGCTTCAATTGAAACACAAGACTCTCAGCTTTCAAACAGTATGAGTATACACATTACAAAGTAGTTGTGTACCTTGATGGAAATGATTACAGAGTGGGACAGTAGACATCTGCCAGCTTGTTTGTGCAGTTTGTAGGTATTTATCGATGTAATTGTGTGTTTTGGAGTGAATGTTTTTCTGAATTTGATCGACTGGACCTTTGCCAATGTAACAAGAGTGTTTTTGTCAGAATAGTATTGATTGGTGGGTTACTAAGGCTCTTCAGATGTGAGTTGTGTGATTTTTTTTGTTTAATTGTGTGTATAGTTGTTTGTGGTGTTGATTGTACCTGCTGTTGGGATTGCATCTTGAAATGGTTGGAATCAATCAAACACAAGAATCTCAGCTTTCTAACAGTATGTGGCATGAGTTTACATGTTTACATAGCTGTGAATTTTGACTGATATAAGCAGGAGAGTAAACATCTGCTGGCTGGTTCATGCAGTTTATGGACATTTATAATTTGAAATAGTGTCGATTGGATTGACTGGATCTTGTCAGTGTTACAAGACGATTGTTTTTGGAATATTATTAATTGGTGGGTTACTTTGAGTCTTCAAGTGTGAATTGCCCAAATTTAAAGCAATGGTACTTTTTTTTTTTTTTAAAAGGGGGTATTTAATGGTGAGTATGTAAAATGTGTGTATTTAAAATTCAAAATGATAACTTACACAACTACTACAAGTTATGAAATGGATCAAGGGAACTCTCGTTACTCTAAATATTATTTCTTGACGAGCTCAGCCATTCAGGGGAATGTAATCTGAGTCTTATAACCTAAAGAGCCAAAGAATAAAGGGTGACAAATGGCTGCTGGTTTATAGACCTTCCATTCAAGGTTGAGAGGCAAATGAAAGAAGACGTCAGAAGTCAAAGATCTAAGAATGTGAATAATGTCATTACACCTTTTTCCTCTCATCATACCGTGCAATTACATAGAAGTCTTGTGGTCAAACACATACTTTTCTTCATTCACTTGCTGCTCTGCTTCCGTCTCAGACAGGGTGAAAACACCCGAAATTCAAGGCCTAATCAGAGTAGCAAGTACTACTGCAGTCTCACACCAATATGAGCTTGGGACTGATTCCTCTTTCCTCTGATTCCTTTTTTTTTTTCAATGTGCAAGTGTAGAACTCGGCTCCTGAGTAGTTTTGCCACAGATCTTGTTGCATACCTCTCCTGCTGTCGACTCCCCTCCAATCCTCCTTTTTTACTGCTCTGTTACCCCGACTGTGATTATTTAACTCTCCACAGGTGTAGCAGAAATGAACAGAAGACTGACCGCAGACAGACAGAGAGAGTGAAAGAGAGACGAACATTCAGAGTCAGCTCATCCCACAAAACAGGAAAAAAATGTAAGTGCAATTTTTTTTTTTCATAAAAACTTGAAATATATTTTAATTGCTTCAAAAATAAGATAATAGTTTGCCTTACCAAAATTAAACAGTGTGAGCAAACTAATGTAAGCAGAATGTATGTATTTTGCATTGGACTATATATTTTTATTTTTATCTTATTCAAATGAATTCTATGTTTTTAATTGATGGTACTAAAGAGTTGCTAGAGATTAGGAGCCAGCAGCCAGTAAGAAGAACTCAGACCCTCTGCTTCAGTAAAAGTAGCAATGCCACCCTATAAAAACAAGTCCTGGAATGAAAATGTTTTCAGTAAAATCTATTCAATTATCAAAAGTAAAATATTAATTTAGAATTGGCTCTTTCAAATGTTATATTACTGACTACACATTATATAATTTGATTAATATTAATACACTTTAGCAAATCTTTAAAGTGAGGGAGGTCAGTTTCACTACTTTATACACTGATGGGTGGTTCAATCAACCTAATGCATCATAGTTTCAAAAGTAAAAATACCAACCAAATACGACCAAAGTAAATACCAATGAATGCTGTCAAATAAATGAATGTAGTGAAGTAAAAAGCACAAGATTTCCCTAAATAATTGTAGTGGAGTACAGAGCTTGAGACTGACAGTGTCCCATCCTCTCAGAGATGATAGAAAATGTATTTGAGGAAAAAATATCTTCCCACAGAAGCCTCTCAGACTAAAGGGATTTTTTTTTATTTAGCAAATCAAGTGCTGACTACAACAGAGCACAGCTTCTTATGCTTTAGCTACTAACATTGGCTGGCTACTCGGTGTTAGACCACAAAAAATTGAAGATTCTGAAATGTTCCCAGGGTGCCAGACCATATCTGCAAATTTAAATTGATGTATTTCTATTAGTAATTACATTAGAACAGTCGAGCCAGCCGCTTGCTGCTAGTTAGCTAAGTTTAGCCAGGCACAACCCTTGCTGTGCATGGATATATTAGCATACATTTAAATGACTTTGATATATGATTGCAGACTTTTTTCATAGTCAGTCTAATTGGGTGATTCTTGGATGTTTTGGTTTGGATGTTAAAATCTGAAAGGCAAATAGCAGATCAAAACCAGCCCAACGGTCAATAAAACCAACCCAATACCAGAATTTAAAATATGCCCCTGCCAAACCATACATGCTACTTTTAAAGCCCAACAGAATTGCTATCATTGTGAAATGTATTGTAATATGGTGTGCTGTATCATGTGCTGCTACACCTACATCTAACTACTGTAACATGAATTTATTGTCAACTTAACATTTAAATTAGGGTGTACACCTTTATCACAGCAGCCATATTGATATGAACTAGTATAACGCAGGTGTTGCCAATGACATTAATTAAGGTCTCGTTCCTTTTAGTGCAGTGATAGTGGAGCCTTTTCATTGAGCCGACATGCACAAAAGCAGCACCGTGAATCTGTTTGACCTGAATGGAACGTACCTTTAATTAATATCATTGGTAACATGCGAGTTTACCCTTTTATTTCATGTCAAGGTGGCTACTGTGAAAAAGTTCTATTGTTTTTATGCTGCTTAAAACTGACAACCAAGGTCTGTTGCCCTTTTAATTGCCAAATAACGGCATAGTGACTATTAAGTGAGAGGAATATAAAGAATTACTTGAGGGAAATAGAAAAGCTATGAGGGTTATGACTGAGAAACTTTGACACACAGTTATGATAAATAATGAACATGTGACGTAAGTAGTCATGGTACCATACATCCATATTTGGTCGAATCAGTAATCAGCTGTTACAGTATCATCTTTGTTCACCATGTCTTGAAGTTTTTAGATATGATTTAGTTCACATTGTTTTGTGAAGTCCATCCCAAATTGTGCAAGAAGTGAACAAGTAACAGCTGAAAATTTCATTAAAAAAATACATAAACGGTCATGCCCTGATGTCTTTAATTCCTGCACAATGGTCCTTTTAATTTCCTTCTTTAATAGGTTAATCAAAGCCAAACAAACAACAACAAAACAGTCTCCCACAGTGCTTTAACAACGTGGCTACATAAAAACATTTCTGTACTATTTAATTAAGCAAATGTCCGAGAAATCAATTGTTTTTATCCTCCAACCTACATGAAGTGTGAGCTGAATACACATAACTTACTCACACATGCCCAGATATTAAAGTTTCAGAGCTCTGTGAATTAATGTTTAATCCTGGAAGTGTTAGGCAGGGAGAGCAATATGTTCCTTGTCCCCCCCTAGGCTAGTTGGCAGTCATGAAGCTCAGTGTAGCTTGAGTCGGGGCCTGTTTACTAGAGGGGGAAGAGGAGGGAGAGGAAGTAGGAGAAATCACAACAACACAAACGTCAACGGTCTTCCACAATTATTTTGTTACCTCGAAGGCAGATTACATACTGGCTGGGAGAGCAGCTTTTAAAAAATGTGAGAATCAGAGATGCCTTTGAGGTTCATGTTCTTAGAAGTTACCTACGTGTACACCCACATAAGGAAGAGCCACCCCAAATGTAACTTTGGTCAAATACTCAAGCTTCCTCTGAGTCTTGCAAGGGCTGAAGTTGGCTGAGTGCATCCAGTATCCAGGGATCGCACTCCCTCATTGTTAGGATGATATGCTCTATTAGACTCGGTGAGGCTGATTGAAGCTGACGTGCACAGACACAGATTAACTGTTAGAGACTGACAGAGATTGATGTCGGCCACAGTAAATTAGCAGAGACAGGTAGGGTGGACAGACAAAAGGCGGGGCTCCAAGAAGTTAAATAGAGTTGATATTTTCAAACTGCATTTTGATTTTTTCATGCTTCGTCAATGCCTCTTCATTTCTCTCCACTTTGATTCAACAAATACTGCACAGAAAACACAACAGCCTGTATACTTGACAGAAACTGTGCTGTATACTTAAGAATAGCTTTCACTCTGCACTCATTGTGCATGACTTCCACAAGGCCACGCAGATATATTGCTAAAGCTAAAGCAATAATCCTTTTCATTCAAACAGAGTATAGAAAAGAAAGTTCAACTTACAGCTCTGTTTTGGTCCTGGAGAGACAGCTTTGTGTTTGATGAAAAGTAGAGTGGCAGGGGGGAGCAATGGCTGAAATCTTTGTCAGAGGCTTTACCGGTCGCAAACTGTGCTATCTGACCTCGCAACATCTGAACAGTCCAACGGGTGTCTTCATCAGAGGACCCACACAGCTTTCTCGGTCACTGCAGGGACTGTCCTTCAATCCAGAAGTGGGGTCCAAGCTCAATGAGCTCTTACTCAACTTGTCCTTAGTTTACTTTACCTACTAGTCACACAAGTGAACTTCAAGAAACTACTGATAGCCAGCGCTGCCAATACACTTAATTAGCAGCCTAGAGCTGCACTAGCACTGTTCCCTCTAGCTTTCACAAACACACACACACACAAGCGCCAAGGTTGAGCATAATTAACTGAAAACTGGTTGGGAAAAGTGCATCTTGGTTTCGTAAAGAGCTGTTACTATTTTTCTACCATTTACTCAAACTCTGAATTTCTTCTTCCTTTGTTTGCTCCCTCTCAGCGTCCTGCCCGCCCTCCCTGTGCCTCCTCTTTATCCCGTGGTGCCAATCTCAACAGGTATCTCTGATAAAGGCCGATTAATAACAAAAAGTTGAAACTTATATTCTGTGTTTCTCATTTTAGTAAACATAATAATTTCTGATACCATTTAAAACTGAATAAGTGAAAAAAATCAGACTCAGCTCATGTTTGAGTCTTCTGCAGAGCAGAGACTAGCCCCACCACTTGTTTTATACAGCAAATAGCACTGAGGCCTATTTGTATTGCTGTCATCTTAGTACCCCCTCTCTGTCTCTCTTTCTGAAGCACAGGTGCATGCTGTGATGTGTAAGCTAGCTAACTGCATTCTGTCTGTGTTGGCTAAAACTGAGGACATGGCAAGCACACTTAAGGAGTAGAAGCAGAGGAAGAATTTCACAAACTTCTCAACAACTCAACAACTCAACCCTCCATGTCGGGCAAGTGTCCTGCAGCTAGCGCCGCTTTGAGCCAAGCAAATGAAAATCTTAGATATACTACTATAAGATCAAGTCATCTTAACATAATAGCTTGAGTGTGGCATGTTCAAACATATTGGAGTTATATTGGACATTTCATGTATGCTAAAATGGATTCTATGTCATTTTACAGCTGCTGAATGAAAACATCATTGGTAAGTTCTTTCTGATTCATTATGTATGATGTCAGGTTTGTCATAGATGATGGCTATCTGGTCTTTCTTAAAACAACATTGCTTGTTGCTGCTTGTGTTGTAGACCACCATATCTGCTGGTTACTGTAGTACAGCAGAGCACACACTGCCTGCACACTCATAGCTTGTTGTCCTCCATGGGTTGATTACATGTAATTTTTATGTTGTAGTCCAACATTATGAGGTTGTGTGGTTGAATGGGCATCCAACATTCCTGAATGTAAAACTATGAATATTTGCCTTCTTTCACTGGTCGCCTGCCATGCTGCCATTACTTTATTTGACCCTTTATCTGACTGAGCTTTAAGCAAATTAAAAATCCATGGTGCCAACCATGGTTCTGAAATGACCTATGAGCAGTCAAGCTGCTTAAATCAACAGGCGTTGATAGTACATCCATGGCGTTGTCCATGGTGCTGAAATAGCACATCTCATTGTAATCCTCATTCCTCTCTGTTCCGCCCCTCAGTATCTGTAATCATGGATATGTTTGGCATCTCCATATAAGCTATAAGAAGCACAATATCAACCAAATGAGCTTTCCAAAGTCTGAGAAAATAACTGTGATGATATCATTCTGACATCATCAACCTCAGCTTTTTTTTTACAGAAAGTCTGTATTACAAACTTGAGGTGTGGTGTCCAAAAGAAGTGGCCATCCAGGAGGATGGTAAATGTAAGATCCAGTGTTTTTGGATCTTGACCCATACCAGGGACTAAAAGCCAGGATATCTCTTCAGTTTTAACCATTATACTTTTATCTGTCTCTTGTGAGAACCCTAGCTTTGTGAAGTGCCCATTTAACTGGAGTGCTGCTGTTGCCCAAACCTCAAGCAACTCCTAAAAACTGAGGATACTGGTCTTCAGTGTCGGTCTGATCACCTCCTTGCAACTTGCATGCAGTACTAGAATGTTGTGCTTTTACTGAAAAAAACAAAACAAAACATTGCCACTCAACATAATCAAGGCAGAAATTACTCTTCCTTGAAAATCTATTTGGCAAAACAAATTTGCAGTATATAAACATAATTTCAAGGAGACAGGGTTGGAAGAGTTGACAGAAACTGTGTATGTTCACGCAGCGTGAGGTAAATATGAACCAGACATTATACAAAATGAGCCTGAACTGTCCTTGGTTTTAAAACCTGAGCAAACATGACAAGCGCTGCAGCCAAAGTGAATGAGCGAGAGAAAGCAGGCAAAGACTAGAGACTGTTGTAATGTCACATCAAACCTTTTATCCCCGAGGCTGCAGAGATTTGGAAGATGGTGACACAACAGGGAAGAATTGATTTGCCTCCACTTGCCTTGCTGGAAGCTCGAGATTAAAGACCAAAAACAAAAATGTGGGCACTCTGAGCACTTGACGGTGTGTGTGCCGATTTGTGTATGTATTTCTTCATGTGAGAATGCATGATGTGCAAGTACATGCATATGGGTCCAACACAATTTCCTCCACCTGGTCTTTGTTCTCCAGCTAGTCCATCTTTGTGACAGATACTGCCAACCTCTCACATACCTGTGTGTTTATCTGCTGCAGTCAGTGTACACAGATCCTCACCTGCTAACACCTCTCTGTCGAGCCAGAGCTGGCAACGTGTGCGCTCCCTCTCTGTGCCTCAAAACACTGCTCTGTTCAGCTAGAGTGCTCTTTGTATAAAAGACACCCCTCTGCGTCCCTGGAATGGTTCTTATTTGCAGTCCATCTCTCTTCTGTTTGCCATTCTTTTTTTTCTGATTCTCATTGTCTCTCCGCAGCCAATTTTGGCCCCTCCAAACAAAACATGAAAAACATTGGAATTGAAATGACATGATTGTTTTCCATTGAAATGCAATCAAGCTTCTGATGAGTTCTTGTTCTCTTTTTCACTGCCATTCCCTCCTGTTTTGCCAATATCTGCGATTACAAATACCTGGTTAAAAAAAAAAGATTTAAAAAGGATGAGGAGATATTCTTAAGCTCCCAGTTCGTCTGACCCTCGGCTGCTATTTAAAACACACAATGCCTGATTCCTCTCGATAGACACATATTTAGACTGAGAATTTTCCTGTTCAGATCAGTGCTTCACAAGCGATATTGAGAGCCTTTAAGAGGATTATATCAATGATGCTCCATTTTCCATCTGCATGGTAAACCATTTAACATTAAGGCCACTCTACTAAATATGCTGCTTAAAGTCTGTTAGCCGGGCTTTTTGTCCTGCCTCCCCATGATAAAATTAAGGATAAAATCAGCGAGAGAAAAGTGTGTTCTTCTCCTTGTGGTGTGAAGAATGGCCGTGGAGATGTGATTTACAGACATGGCTGTCAGATTACTGGCTCCAGCTGTGGAGAAGGAGAGGCCATGCGCTCGCTGTGTTTTCTCTTGTAGCTCATTGCAGTGCTGCACAGTGTGGTGCTGTATTTTGTCATGCAGCACGGTCGAGAGGGTCAGGACATGGGCTGTTTCCCTCTCTGCTCATGGGCGAGAAAGCTGCACCGCAGTCCAAGACCTGTTTTGTCTTCTGCCTCCTTCTCCTTGTCCTACCCCTCCTCCTTGCCCGCCCATCTCAGCTCAATTAATCTAGGATGCCTAAGTGACCCTGAGAGAAGCCACTGTGCATGACTGAAATGATTCCCCACTTGCTGTGCTAGAATTACAGCCACTGAAGACCTTTACACCATCCCCCATCCTCACGCTATGTCTCTCTCTCTTTCCGTCCTCTCAAGTTGGCATCACACTTCTCCGCAGGTCACATGATTTAATTAGATTCCTTGTTGCCATGTTCTTTACTGCTTTTGTCAAAGGTTGTTGTTGTCATTTAAACTGAAGCTGTAAATTAAATGTGTGGTGTGCTGCCATTCACACGCACTTGCATTCACTCCCACAAGCACACACACATACACATGCACACGGACAGATAATTAAACTTACACACACCCTTGCATATTCAAGTAATGAGCAGCGTAATTGTAAACAGTAAAATATTTACTGGTACTTGGCAAGTGTTACTGTTGCCTCTTGTGAGATAAACAATGTTATCTTAAGACCTTGACAAGCACAAAAGCTGATACTCGGGTGTTATTGTCAGCAGAGGTGGCAAAAGTAGACATGTTCTTTAGTGGAAAGTAGAGGAACAGATAATAGTGTGAAGAAAGACTTTGACAAAAGTTGAAGTACTGATTCTATGGGCTCTAAAATGTAGCCTGTGTTATTGTCCATTTAGGCTGAAATCAGTCTTGATGTTGGGAAGGCAGTGTGCACTGATGTCAATATAAACTACAAGAGTGCAGTTAAAAGTGTAGATCTCTGCCAGGCAACCTGAAAACAATATTTGGATGTAACCCCTTTGTAATCACCAACGTTTAGATTTTTGGATGTTTGTGCCAAATTTGAAGAAATTCCCTCTAAGTGTTCCTGAGATATCAGGTTCACGAGATTGTAGATAGACATGAGGTTACAGTGACCTTTGAGGACCAAAATCTAAGCAGATCATCCCGGACATTTGTGCCAAGATTGGAGGCATTCTCCAAAAAATTGCAAAAACAAGAATGGGATGACCCGAAAATATGATGCCTCTGGCCACAGCTGTCTCAGATGCAGAGGCATACAGAAAGGTTTCTCAAGTGTTTTTAAAAAAAAATGTGAATCATGAGGTCTTTCAGCATACAGTCATGAATTTGCAGAAAAAATTAGGTGTCTCGTTCCAGTAGTATGCAA
This sequence comes from Lutjanus argentimaculatus, assembly GCA_034769285.1. Lineage (NCBI taxonomy): Eukaryota > Metazoa > Chordata > Actinopteri > Lutjaniformes > Lutjanidae > Lutjanus > Lutjanus argentimaculatus. The sequence goes on from JAWZSL010000007.1 coordinate 26,664,500, forward strand.
GATTAGCTGTGGACGAGCTTCTGGTTCATTGATCCCCAAGCAGGCTTACACCTGGCGAAGGTAATAATCAATAATTCCCCTCAAATGCACTGAAACTAAAGCAATGAACTTGTTTTGAAAGTGCATTTATTTATGTGAAAATGTGTAAGGAGTAAAAGTAAAAAGTCAGAAAAAACTGTTAAGTACAGATACCTGAAAAATCTCCTTAAAAATATGTAATATATGTACCATAGTAAGTAACCAAGTATTTGTACTTTATTACTTCCCACCTCCTGTCAGCAGTAGATGCAGAATGTCAAATTCTTTTACTTAACTTTCACACTATTGCTAAACAGTAAGTGAGAGGAGAGTCACCCGGTGAAATAAATGTTGTGTCTGGCACGGGTGGTCAAAGTTCGGCTGTTCAGTCTGCTCCCCCACAGGGCCTCAGGAGTCCTGACCCTGCACAGACTCTCAGCAGCCGAGCATATCTGGCTGGACCGTCTGAACACACCAGCTACAACCTCTCAGCAACAACCCCTCCAGGGCCTGCAGAAGACCTTGGTATGGCAATAGATGTGGCTGATTTGTCACAGAGGACCACTGTAGGACAAAAAAGACGCAATGTTCAAATTAAAGACGCCACCATCCAGGCATTAACTCGGAATTAACAAATGAGGAAGCTTACGGGGCCTTGCATCTATCTCTCAAATCTACCCGTTTGAAAATTTCAAGAGATGGCACTGAAAAATTAATGAGGTGTTTTATTATTTTCCAGCTTCAGCTGGTCTACCTCTAGAGTTAATAAAACTGTCAATATTAAAATTCCCTCTCACGGTGGATGGAATTTATTTCGCTGTTTAGTGCGTGGTTATTTTCCATGCGTTATGTCTCCAGTTTTTTATACAGCAGTATAAAGAATGCAGGCCAGATATGGAGATGTCTTTGAAGCAGTCATTGTGTCAATGTAATAATGGTGCATTTGAGTTATGTGTCTGGGGAACACAGGATGGCGGCCCCCCCATTACCTACACTCCCCACCATCTGTGCCACATCTCACTCTGGGTAATCCTGCAGCGCCTTTCTGTCTCATTCGCTGTCTCTCTGTTTGTCTCCTCCTATATCTTGCTTCCTTTTTGTCTCTCACACTCACACATGTTGATTCATTTTATGACAGAGTCAGTCTACGTTTAATCTATTTATAGAACAGGATTTTATTAAACTGCCTGTGGCTAAACAAAGCATTCAGAGCTTGTCTAGATTATTCTTCAATATGGTAAAAATTGATCCATGGTGTGTCAATAGGTTCAAGCTGCAGTGTGTGTGGGGAAGAGCTTTGAAGGATACTTTTTTTTTTTTCCCAGACTGGGCCCACATTGTTGTTAAATGGGTTCTGGTGTTTGCTCAAAAGACATAATGGAAAGACTCACAACTGATGGATGTTGCTGTCAAAAATGAATATGAATGCGTTAAATCAGCAATAATTATTTTTCCAGTCATTATTAATTCTAGATTTGCTTTGGCGAATGGATTTGTTTTTTGGATTGATGCCCAAGTACTGTGTCATGAAGCATTCATTATTCAGAAATGCAACTGAAACTAGGGCGCTCCTGTTGGAGACTATGCGAGAGAAATAATGCTGAAAGGTTTTAGAAAGCCCTTTCATGTCCCGTTTATGTTAAAGGGGCTTTTTTTGACTACTAGAGTGCAAGAACGGGGATTGTAGCAGCTAATTTAATTGCTATGGATGTCAGCGTATATTTCGAGTGTGTCCCGTTCAGAAACCATAGAAAAAGGGAAACTCGCTGCAGTGTTTATGTCAAACTCAAAGATTCCTTTGGCAAGAAAATCAGTGATTCGCCTCGCACAACAACAGATGCTGTATATAAATTATGTACTGAAGTCATTAGAAAATAATTTCCTGAATGGCAAAAAAAGCAGTTGCACGATGTGGTGCATAAGCAGAAAGGTCTACTGAGATATTTTTTCACTACCATGAATGTATTTTTACACCTGATAAGTTCCAGTACAACAAGTTTTTGCATTTCATGCTCCTCGGCTCAAGTCCCTCTGAAAAGGCTATGTCTTTGGTGTTTGTTGATCCTAACATGCTCTGCATTTCTGATCATGTTTCAAAGGTGCTGATTGAAGTCATGATTCTCATCTTGACTGATGTCGTATAATTGGGCTGGGTATCTGTTGTTAGTGTCTGATGAAAGATCTCCTCTCATCCACAGCTGGTCTGCTACCTTTGATGGCACTTGTTTTAATCTTCGTGATGCATCACTAAAACTCATTTTAAAGTTGGGATTTACTGACGAGGGCAGAGAAAGTTTGAAAAACAGTTGCTTGTTGGGGCTCTTTTACATTTCGTAGTGAAATCATTTTGTGCATCCCTGTGTAAAAGTACAGGAGGAATCCTTTCCTATAGCTGAGAGTTGAATGGGGATTTGTGTGGGCAGGTAACTCTGGGGAGGTCAAATGAGTCTAATATCCTCTGACAGCTGAAGATGCAGTTTCCTCATTAAGACAGCTAGTGTCAGCATTATTCTGGCTACATGATGAAGACTAATAATTAATCCGAGGCCCAAAAAAAAAACTCACTGGGACGGGCAGGTTACATCCAGCGATGACCTTTTCTCATCCAGGTACCAAGCAGTTTAATCAGAAGAGTAAAAAACTTAAGGCTTAATGAGTAAGAGAGCACGGCTGTCCATCATCCCCGTCAATCATATGTGAATTACAATACACTCAACTTTTTTGCCTCCTAACAACTGATCTGCATATCTACAGCGATGTTGATGCCAGCTGAGCAGGACAAGAGTGAAAGCAACATTGTTTAATTGCTTCCCACAAAGCACAATTGAAATAGGCCTGGTGTTGCGTTCACTGATGGCTGTTTCCCCGGTATGAAAAACAATTGAGCCAATTCAGAGCTTTGTATGTGGGTGAAGTCATCATCATGTGCCGGAGCCAGGAAAGTAGCCACAAAAAAGGCAGCAAATGTGCTTTTTTAAAAATATTTAAACTTCCAGAAATTAAAAAAAACGTCTTAAAGGTAGCTAGGTATCTAGTGGTGAGCTTGCAGACTGCAGACGGCTCACTTCACCCTCAACCTCCAAGTGTGTTGGAAAACCAACGGTGGCTGTGAAACTGTATATATTCACGTATTAAATTGAAAACAGACCTTTCAAAACCCTGAACTTGAGTGCTTATAAAAGTGGTAAATAAAAAGTACAATAGAATGAATAAAACATAAACTATTTGAAGTAAACTACTGCATTTAGCTGTTCTTGCTCATTAAGCTGGTGTCACAAGAAAATTATAAATAAAACAGGAAAATGTATGTATGCTGCTTGTCCAATGTCTCCACCAGGGTAACAGCATAAAACTAGCAGCAGGAATGTGTATCGTGATGTTTGGCTGCTTGCGTCCTTATCATGCATTTAAGCAATGCAAACAAAACAGGAACACTCTAGTTAAAAACATCGCTTTATAATACAACTTTATGTGCAAGTTATCTTTGAGTGAAACAAAATGATAATTATAATTATCGGGCTAAAATCAGCCAGTCCAAATGCATAAACGACAGAATAAATCATCTCATGTACATGGGCATTTTTGCTCCCAGAAGATGGATATACACCATATACAACAGCTTTTCTTGTTTAAGTTATTTAAAGTAAATGTAAATTAAAAGTAGTTGTTTGGGTTCAGAAAGGTTACAAAAGATTATAGTTAAAAAAAAACAACAACATTGACTGTTGCTATTACTGGAGGCAAACTACTGTTTCCAGTGTCAAAGTCACTCTGAACTTCTCCCCTACAGCCTTTAAAAATGTACTACTTTCAGTTTTTCTTCCAAAAATATACATGAGACTTTTTTGGTCCATCCATTTGATCAAACAAGTGAAGCTGCCTTGTCTGGTATACAATCAGCTCAGCTAACTTTAGCACTGAATTCATTCAAGTTCATAAACTATATGATTCACAAATCTCTTACCTCCATCTGACTGCTGACATTTCACCATGCATTATATTTACTGGTGAGATCGTGGTGTGTTTTTAATGTTGTATTATAGAGTTCGGGAAACACTTTTCTTCTATCACTCTCTCCATCCCCTGTTTGCATGTGTCACTCCTGGCTATGTTGTCACATACAGATGTTATCTTATCGATTGTGCTTTGAAAGGTCAGTGGCAGCTGAGGTCAAAGTTAAAATAATTTGAACTTTGAACATAGCGTTCTGTTGTGGGCACAGCCACGCTCCCCATAAGAAAATACAGCGCAGATTGGTTTTACTGCTGATCATGTTTCAGCACCATAATGTTGTTTTGTTGTGGTAAAGACAGTCTCTCAAGACAGTGATGTTTGTCAAAGATGAGATGGCAAAGACAAGGTTATAGCTCATGGTTTTGTTGCGTTTAAGTCATTCTTAATAGAATTATTCTTTTCACTGTAAAACCTGCAAATTGTCTGAACACTGAACTTTTCTATGAGGCCAAGCAGATTTATTATTTCTTTATTTTTTCAGACCTTCAGAGTTGAGTGCTCGAAGAGCGGTTCTACAAATGAAACCACCATTTATTCTGAATTGTTTCAGGACTCTTATAAATCCTCTTGTCAAATATACTTCTACCTCATCAGAATTACTGTACCTCTCTAAATGACTGAGAGCATTGAGTGAGTGTACTTAGATTGTAAAGACATGTTCTGACAGCATATTCTGTTTTTCTTTCCCTCATTTTGACATTGTGAGACACAATAAAAATGAGTTAAATGAAGGAGGATATTGTAACGAGGAGAACTGTATGGAAGAGTTTTGAATATACTTTTTTTATTTATGCATTTCATTGGGTGAGCGAGCGTCCCTGCATCTGGAGGAGGTTTGTTTAGGCATTTGTTGTATCTGACGTTGCTAGCCGCAGTTGTCATCTTCTGGTTAAATGATGCGTGAAAGTGAATATCCATCTTCTGTGATCAAAAGCGTTATGTGATGGCAGTACGATACATGCATTATAAACAACCTGGCTGCTTGTGGACGTGAAAACGCCGCAGTGGGGCCTCAGAGAGAGGAGCACACTCTTTCAGGCTTTCTTTCATGTGTACGACTTGGACTACATATTTTGAAATCCCTGTTAGCTCGTTATTCTTTTGTCCAATCCATCAATTCCACCCTACAAACACAAATGCCTTCCCCTACAAAGAAACCTGAAGAAATGGACTATGTTGCCACCCCAAGTTTCACTTTAAAGACCCACACATAAAATTAAAGTAAGCCAGGAAATGGAAAGTGAAAAATCTGTGAAACATTTGTTCACATTAGCACTTTGAGCCAAGAATAAATAGCCTGCTGTGTAAGGGTAGGGGAGCATTATGTGATGTAACAAGCTTATTTGTGAAAACACAAGTGCTGAAGCAAGGGAGAGTCGGAGGAGGGGTTGGAGCGTTTAAGTGCACAGCAAGAAATCACTCAGCCTACGTGAAAAAGTCTCCAGGCGGCCAACTCGGCTGACTGGGGAGAAATACCACGGCCATTAAAGCCCTCTCAACACCTGTGTGGATTTCATAAATTGAAACTGTCCAAGTCTGGAGAGTGAAAGAGCGGGAGGAGAGGAGGGGAGGGAGCGGGGTGTACAGACAGGTGCTGAGTAAAAGGTGGGATGAAGAAGAACGAGATGGACAGGGCAGCCGACAAGAAGTGAGGGCAAAACAGGGAAATGCCCACTCCTGCTTCCTGTGATTACGGTGCTATTATTTAAATGTCACTGTCCGTCTGTCTTTGTCTCAGTCTACGAAGGGGTAAACTCATGTGAACACTGGACAAGTGTTACTGTCGTCTTTATTTCTGTTCATTTAAACCGGAGAAAAAACACTGGACTCCAAATGTTTAATCGCTTTTACATTAATCTGTCCATTCAAGTACAACCTTACAGTGTTGAGTATCTGTGTGTGTGTGTGTGTGTTTTGTAAGTGTGTGTGTGTGTGTTTGTGTGTGTGTGTGTGTGTGTGTGCACGCAGTAGAGAGAGAGAGCGAGAGAGAGGGAGTGCACTCTTGTCTCAGTCCCTCTGTTGATGCACACAGAACAAGGTTAATTACTTTTCTGACCTTCTCCGGAAGCTTAAAGAAATATTCCAATCATAGCCTGAATAGATAGCACAACCAGAGATGCTGAGTCAATGGCCAAACAGTGAAAAATGAAACACTGCTGAATCTTTTAAGTGTAACTTTATTTACCTTGGCCATTACTTATCAAATGTTTCAATAAAACTGTCTGCATCGCTGATTTAATGTCACAGAGGAACCTGCAGCTCCTCGCAAACTTTGATAAAATATGTATGCAAAGCATCCGTTTTTTTTTAACATTACATTTATAACTAGAGTTACTGTCTTGTGGTTGAATGCCTCTTCTCAAGTTGCAATACACATCCATGTGTGTTCAGATGTGTAGTCATGATTTTGAAGAATTTTTTACAGAGCAGTATAGAGCACTGATAGAGAACTTCAAGTGTTTTTGTAGAACACTATGATGTCACAGTGAATCTGACCTTTGACCTTTTAGATATAAAACGTCATCACCTCATCATTTTATCCTATTAGATATTTGTATAACATTTTGTCATAATTATCATATAAATTCCTGAGTTAAGGCCAAAAATATGTTTGTGAGGTCATGACCTTTGGCCTCCAAATTCGAGCCAATTCATCCTTGAGTCCAAGTAAATGTTTGTGTCAAGTTTGAGGAAATTCCATCCAGGCATTCTTGAGATATCATGTTCACAAAAATGGGGCAGAAATTAGATCATAGTGACCTTGACCTTTGACCTCCAAATTCTAATCAATTCATCCTAATCAAAATGGACACTCTTACCACATTTGAAGAAAGTCCATGCTCATGTTCTTGAGATATCATGCTTGCGAGAATGGGACAGACCTTAGGTCACAGTGACCTTTGACCTTTTATGACCAAAATCCAATCACTTCATCCTTGAGTCCAAGCGGACATTTGTACTAAATCTGAAGCAATTCCATTCAGGCATTCTTGAGATATCACGCTCACGAGAACTGGACAGACCTGAAGTCACAGTTACATTTGACCTTTAATGACCAAAATTAATCAATTTATCCTTGAATCCAAGTGGACGTTTGTACCAAATTTGAAGAAATTCCACTTGGATGGGACAGACATGAGGTCACAGTGACCTTTGACCTTTAACCTCCAAAATCTAATCGGTTCATCTTTGAGTCCAAGTGGACGTTTGTACCAAATCTGAAGAAACTCCGTCCAGGTGCTTCTGAGATATCACGCTCACAAGAATGAGATGGGTCTGATGTCACAGTGACCTATGACCTCTAACCAACAAAATCGAATCCTTGAGTCCAAGTAAACCTTTTTGCCAAGTTTGAAGAAATACCATCAAGGCATTCTTGAGATATTGCGTTCTCAAGAATAGGATGGGCAGACAGAGAAGCAACTCGAAAATAAATCAATCGTTTGCCTGCAGGGTGCAGTCACTGCTACATACTTTATCCTTTATAAATATTGCACAGACTATATTGTATGTTTCTAGGATACCATGAAAATAGTCATTTTTTAAAATCCCAGCAGAGTTGAGGTCCTCCCCAGTGTAAGATTTTCTGATCAAAAGCACATCAGTGACACATTCCACATTGTGCTGTTTTCTCTGCATGGGGTAAGTCCATTTTCCAGCTACAGTATACCCTTATGGATATGTATTTTCACCATAAATACTTTAACTACAGTTCAGGGAGCTGCAGCATTCAAAAGCATCCGAGAGTCACTGGAGACTGAACCCATTAAGCATGAGAGAAATACAAGTGTGAATGCAATCGTTTTTTTCCAGTTCACAGACAAGAGTGTAAGCAGATATAAAAGCTTTGGGGTTTTTTTATGTGCATCCAGCAGGGTTGCCCAGTATTTAATACTTTGTGTTTTCTAACATCTTACAAAAATGTTGCAATTATTCAAACAGCATAACACTTTTTTGGATTTACGCCAGGATGAGTTGTTACATTTAATCTCAAAAACCTGATTGTGAGAGCTAAACTAACTAAAGTGAGGGCTGGAATTATTTTATTTTATCTGCAGGGAATTTTGTCAGATAATATTTGAATATTTGTGCATAATAGAAGATACAAAGTTAATGTGAATAAATTTTGGGAAATAATGAAAATATGAGCATGTCCGTGGCAAGGATTTTGGAAATACTGAGATAATGAATCGAGCCCAACCTCTGATTAAAAGCAGAATAGAGGTCAACAATACACCCATGAATGTGAGCTATTTAAACTCGTATCGATAGTTAGGTGCAGTACTTTAGTCAAAAACATTGATCCCTCTAGGCTGTAAGGCAGCAGAAAATCATTCTGCAGCCATTATAGAAATGACAGTTTTGTAGCCAACAGCACTTTAGGCTATTAAATGTAATGTAAGGCAGATAGTGGCATTGCTTGATGAGCAGCTTTGTTATCATTTCTGCATGTCTGAAACTTGTATGAAAGCCCATCTGAGTGGGGCTGAATGAGGTGCGTGAACGTGATCACACCATCCATACATCCATTTAAGTCAGTTATACTGTCAGTGTGTCTCAGAGTGTCAGACTATTTGATATGCATTCATCTGTCTTCCTGGCTGATCTGTGCTGGCAGCCTCCCACAATCTCTCCAAGCTCAATTTGATCTCCAGGATAAACAAACCCGCAACAATTAAAAGAGATATGAGGGTTGACAAAATAATTAACATGGGGCCAGTGTGACTCTGGGGGGGATTGTGTGCAGTCAACAAAAGACGAATAAACAAATAATCATTTGGGTGGCTGAGCAACGAACATATTAATTGTGTGTACAGCGGAAAACCTTAGAGAAAATAATCTTCACAGGAAAAAAAAAAGGCTACATTCTTCATGCCCTTTCCCCAAACACACACACATCTTGTTAAAAACAAACACTGGTTCTCGACTTGTTTGCCTATTAACTTATCTCTGATGATAAAACAGAAAACAAGTCACTATTCGGTGGAAATCGAGGCTGATCTCAGTGGTCTGGTCTTAAGTTCAGAACCCTGCGGGGATTATCATCGCTGAAGGTGTTTCTTGATTTAGCAGTTGAGCCCACGGCCACAGCCTCCTCAGGTGAATGTGGTAGAAATCAGCTTTGAAACGTCACTGATTCGTCTCAAATTGCTCCAGGCTTTGAATGGTAATGATAATCCTCACTAGTGGAAATTTTTTTAAGCGCAAATCTTCAGTGATTAATTATAATAGTAAGTGTTAAAAAGCAGGTCAACATGACTCTTAAAATGCTAATGTTTGTCGCTGTATGCCTAAATGCTAATATCAGAATATCATTTTAGCTTCAAGAAGGAGATCATCTTGCATGGCTGGTGTACTATTACACAGAAACACACGCACACAGGCACTCAGTTATTGCCTGCTGAGAATAAAGCTGGATGTTTATCTGTGTTACCCAGAGGTGAGAGTCAATGGGGGGCAGCTTTTAGCAGCTGCATGTGTAAGTGCCATGCTGTCCCTCTGCTGCATCTGGGTAAAAGCACTGAAGAGAAATTGAGGGTGCAACCACTCTGGCTATTATGGAGGAGATGTGCTACTGGTTATCATGATGAGGTCAAAAAAATAACCCTAGACTCTCAGACAAATTTCATATACACGAAAATGGACCACATATTGTGTAGGCTGCAAAAGATAGATAAATTCAGATATACTGCAATACATACACACATACACATGCACATCTTTCAGCCGCGCTAATCCATATGGATCAAAAGCCTATGTGAAATGTGACGCTTCTGTGAGGAACCCACAGAGAACGGTCATCCAACTGTGCAGTCCCCCTCAGCTCTAAAGAGCATTTTTAGCATCTATCAACACATTGTTTCACCTCTCATTGATCCCGTTTTCAGCAGCAGAAAGCAGGTGTTTTTGGCAAAAAGCTCTGATAGCTGCTACCTGCCCATCACCACAGGGCAGACAGAAAACATTGGCAACTAGCTGCGGAAGAAAGTCAAAAATCTTGCAGATTCGAGTTTAGATTTTTTCAAGGGGTTGGATGGAGACTAAAACAGAACTAAAAGGTGAGAGATATATTTGACTTGTAGTCATCACATGGCCAGAAACAGTGTAGCTGATCACAAAATATGCTTTTTGATAGATGTCAGGAAATTTGACTAAATAATTCAATAAGAAGTTCCAGTCCAAAGAGACTAAGTGCAAAAGTAGACAAGGACAAAAAATAAATCATACAATTACAACATGCAAAAATGCTTGCAAAACTTTGTAAGGTGGCAGAGCAGTGGTGGGCTGAGTGCTGAAAATGTTTATTCACATAGAAGTACAATTACTCCCATATAAAAATGAGTCAAGTAACCTTGAAAATTACCATTTGATAATCTACTCAAATTAAAGTTAAAAAGTACCTGGTCAATAAATTACACAAATGATAATTACTTTCCATTTTAATATTTTTTTAGGGTGTATGTTAACGTTGAAGTTATATTACTTTCTAACCAATTTAAAGGCCTAACACACCACAAGCTATAAGATAAGTTCACGTCAATAACATCAAAGATTAATATTAGACGTGAAAAATTAACATGACTAATTTTAGCTAATTAACTACATTTTCACCTGCAGTACGTGCAACTTACTTTCAATGGGCTTGTGGAAGGTTGGTGGGCTGGTGACTAATTTCCCTGTTGATTAAACAGTTAAAATTGAGCATAATTTATTAATTGATTACGTTAAACATTTTCCAAAAAAATAGTGTGTATTAAAAGCTGTTTGAAGCCATAATCACATTCTTCAGTAACCAAACTTTATTTTAAATTCTTCAGAAATGTGATGCACATTGCGCTGTGGATTATGAATGTTGCACATATATATCTTAATGATGGACATGTGAAAATATCGTGAGATCGACGCCATGTTTAGCACGCTACCTGCTATGTGCTACAGTTGACATTTCGGCTAAAAACATGGCGTAAATGGCGTCTTTTGTGGTTGAATTTTAATGTCCATGGCTCGCGGACACTTGGATTACACCACACGAGCAGGATGGAGACATTTTGTGTTTGTTTTGTGTTCTTTTTTTTTTACATTTTATCCGTGGTCTCCATTCACTGCCATTATACCGGATTTGGCTGCAACCCTGTTTTCTGCTGAAACTCCAGGACTGTTTTGTGAACTGAAGATCTTCACCCATCCTCACATCGCATAGGGGTGAGTACAGTACATATTGAGTGGGTTATCATGTAAAGGTGGAATATCCTTTTAACATCCACATGCCTGTGCAGAATGTACTGCACATTACAATCAGTTCATGATTTGTTAGTATTTTTTCCATTTTCTAGATCAGAATACAGTAATTGTTGTGGCTTTGCGAGATGTCATCGTCTTACTTTGTTAATAACAGCATTCAGGCCATTTGGGCATCAGCAAGGGGAGAGGGGCTGCCATCTGCCCAAACTAGTGTAACATCCTAAACACAACAGTTAACTGATGTTGTACTGACTGAATTAACAGATGTTAATGAAATATTAATGAATAGTTCAACCGACTACTATTTCTGGTCTTGACTAATGAGGAGTGTAGACAACGTTGTTTAATCGTTAAGTCCACTAATCGTGTCCCTAGTTAGAAGAAGGTTTTTTTAATGGAGATGTCAGTGTTTTTGGAGGCACAGCAAGCACTTGATCGTGTAACTATTGTCCTTTTTAGATTTTGGTATATAAAGTGTGGCCAGATGTGGCCAGGGATTGTCGCTTGAAGCTGCCTCTTGTTCTGGGTGTTTCATCACATCGTGGTCAAAAGACAGGTGGTGCTTATATTTCTTCCAGGTCGCCAGCAACTTGTAGAGGTACTCCTTAAGCACTCCCCCCACCCTTCATTCAGTCTCATTCATTAAACGTGGACCAGTTGTAACAAAGGTATAAATGGCAAATGTAGCAAAGTAAAAAAAAAATAAATAAATAAATAGGTTACTGGCTCAAAAAATCAGAAAATTATAAAATGTAACATAAGAGGTACTTGACTGTTTGAAGAAATACCTTTTACTTGTGTGATAATGGTAACTCATTACTACCCACCTCGGGAGGCAATTATTTGTGAGCATGTTTGCCATAACAACCTTATTAGGAGATAATAAGGTGGTGTCCACCGGTGCGTCTTCACGCGCTCAGACTGTCCGCTGTGTGCGGTGAAGAAACACAGGCCAGCGGCGACCACGGTTGGGATGATCGATACGGAGGGAGCCCGCTTGAAGCTGCCGGAGCCGGAGCTGCTCGACCCGGAGCCCGCTGGCCTCCCGCTAGCCACTGGAGCCTGCTGCGCATCGGGGACCGCCGCCGCTGAACCTGCCGGCCTGCTAAGCTGCTAGCTGCCAGAGCTGGAGCTCATTAGCTGCTGCACCGCTAGCCGCTAGCTGCGGCCTGGCTGCGGGGGCTGCTGGAGCCACTGGAGCCGGCTGTTCATTGGGACCTGCCTGCCGCTGAGAAGCTACACTGCTAAATAGCTGGCCATTGGCCAGCTATGACACCTCACACCTCACCATCCACCTCACCCTGTGAGGGCTGCCGAAAAGCTGAAAGAAACATCACTCACCTGAGAGAGGACATCAGGCGGCTCTCTGATGAACTCCATAAAAAAGACTCACTCCTGTCCGATTATATTGACACTGCAGCCTCACAGTCCAAAGTCATCTCCTTTATGAACTCAACCGCTGCTGATACCATTGTCTGGGACCCATCCTCACCAACCCATCGCCCCTCTCCATGCCCCCTACCCCTAGCTCTCAGGCTCCCTGGTCGGCGGTTACGATCAGAGGTAAAAGGGGGACCCCCCCCCCCCCCCCCCCCTACTGCCTCACCGCCGCCCCTCACCCTCACAAACCGATTTGTCATGCTACCAGCTGATGCCACAGCTCATCCCACCGACACCCCCGCAGCCGTGGCTAATCCTGGGGAACCAGACTGCATTCCAGCTGCGGAAGTGGCGGTGGCTCCTCCCCTCCGCCCTGCCGCCGTACCAACCCCCCTGCGGCTCCTGCAGTGAAGACATTCCCATCCCTGTCATCTACCTACCCCAGAGCCCAGCAGAGTAAACAGCAGGGGAAATCTGACCCCTCCTCCCGCCGCAGGCTGCTGATGGCAGCTGTAAACCGACGCTCTGGTGGTCTCCATCGCACTCGCCCTCTGGAGGAGCTGGATCACAGCCCGGCAGATGCTACATCAGGACCAGTGGCGGCCCCTATGGATATCCCGTCCCCGGCTGATGGTGCTGCTATTACTGCCCCACTTCCCAAGGCTGCGAATCAAGGACCCACCCCCCTTTTTCCCCCAACTGCCTTGATTATCGGTGACTCCATTGTTAGGCACATACGCTTCGCAAATGCCATCACGCACACCTACCCGGAGCTACGACCGCCGACATCGTGGAACAACTCCCACAACTCCTGGAGTCAGCCCCCCCGACAATCACTAAAGTAATCATACACTGTGGTACAAATGACACCGCCCGCAGGGAGTCGGAAGTGACAAAATCTCATTTTACTCGCCTTTTTAAACTCCTCAAAAATTGTGAAAAATCTGTTTTTATCTCTGGCCCACTTCCCACACTAGACCGTGGCGCCGGTAGTTTTAGCAGAATCCTTTACCTCCACACCTGGCTCCAGTACACCTGCACAGCTTACAATATTCGTTTCATCCACAACTTTGATCTGTTTTGGGGACGACCCTCCCTCTACAGACGTGATGGTCTCCACCCGAGCATGTTGGGATGTCGCATGCTCGCCAGCAATTTCCAGCTCGCTGCAAAGTACGCACGTGCATGACTGTCGTCTCCCAACACCCCACAACCGCCACCCCCTCTCACCCCACATTACCTTCTCAGTCCATCTCCTCCTGTCAGAGCTCCCCCTGCAGGCCCTCTGAGACCCTACCACCTCCTGCAGCTACTCCTTTCCTCATTCAGCCTATCATCTCAGCCAGATCCCATCGTCCCAACAGACTCTACTGTGGGGGAAAAAACAACCTCTCAATAAAACATAGTAAACAACCAAACCCAAACCTTCGTCCACTCCCTCGTTCCTCACAGCCAATCACACAGCAGCAGTCCTTAAAACTAGCACTACTGAACACTCGCTCACTCAATAGTAAAGCCTCATTTTAAATGAATTCATTGTTGATCATAAACTGGACTTCCTTTGCATCACTGAAACCTGGCACAAACATCTGGACTACTTCTCACTTAATCAAGCCACCCCTCCCGGATATACATACATTGACCAACCCCGTGTCACTGGCAAAGGTGGTGGTGTGGCCTCAATCCACAAAAAAGAATTTAAAATCATCGCCATATCTGCTCCTCCTGCTCACTCTTTTGAAAGCATTGCTCTTAAACTTCCTGGTCCTGCTCCCCTGGTCATTGCAGTTATCTACCGCCCCCCGAAGCCCAATCCATCATTTCTCTCTGACTTCTCTGATTTTGTCGTCCACCTCTCATCCATTTCACCCTCTGTCCTCCTCCTCGGCGACTTCAACTACCACATCGACAATACCAACTGTAAACAGGCATCTGACTTCCTTGATCTCCTGGACTGCCACAATTTCACCCAACATGTTAACTTTCCCACTCACAACCATGGCCACACCCTGGACCTAGTCTGCTCTACTGGTCTCACCATCCAGCAACTCTCCAGCATCAACCTCCACATCTCTGATCACCTGGCTATCTCCATGGACATTCACCTTCCTTCCCCCCTTTCCAAGACCAAGCGAACCATATTCTTCAGGAACCTCAAATCTATATCTCGCCAGGATTTCTCAGTCTCCCTCTCCAACACCCTGATAACTTCTCTGCCCCCACCAACCGAAGACCCCGATGAACTAGTCAACCACTACAACAGCATTCTCTCCTCCTGTCTGGATCAGCTAGCCCCCATCAAAGCCAAATCCGTCTCATTTACCCACTCAGCCCCCTGGTACACACCTGAACTTCACCAAATGAAATCCCGTAAGCGCCAGCTTGAAAGACTGCATAAAAAAACCGGTTTAACAGTCCACCTTCAAGCCTACACAGACCACCTACAACAGTACAATACCGCCCTCAACACCGCCCGCTCCACCTATTTTTCTAACCTCATCCACTCCGGCTCCAACAACCAGAAGGCTCTTTTTTCCACCATAAACAAACTCCTCAACCCCAGTGATAACACCTCAAGCTCATTCACTGTTGATAAGTGTAATTCCTTCCTCTCATTTTTCCAGTCCAAAATCGACGCCATCTACAGCTCCTTATCCACCTCCCCATTCCTTCACCCCCCCTACCCTCCTCCACCCACCCTATTACCCAGCCCCTCTCCAAATTCGCACCCATCTCCCCGTCTGAGTTATCCACAATCATCTCAACCATGAAGACTTCCACCTGTATGCTGGATCCCATCCCATCTTCCATTGCTAAGGACTGCTTCCCCATCATCTCCCCGCTCGTCTCCAAAATTATCAACTCCTCGCTCAGTAATGCCTCTGTTCCATCCTCTCTGAAACTTGCTGCTGTCACCCCCATCATCAAAAAACCTGGTCTCAACTCTGACATCATGAACAATTTCCGGCCCATCTCCAACCTCCCTTTCCTGTCGAAAGTCCTGGAACGTGTCGTCGCCTCACAAATCAAATCACACCTCAACAACAATGACCTTTATGAACAGTTTCAATCTGGATTCCGCTCACAACACAGTACTGAAACTGCCCTCCTCAAAATTACAAATGACCTCCTCCTCTCCTCCGACTCTGGCCTACTCTCCATCCTCATCCTCCTGGATCTCACCGCCGCCTTTGACACCATCAACCATTCCATCCTACTCTCCCGACTGCATTCGCTCCTCAATATCACCAACGCTGCCCTCACTTGGCTACACTCTTACCTCTCTGATCGGCAACAATTCATCTCCATCAACAACTACTCCTCCTCTATAGCCCCCTTGTCCCAAGGTGTCCCCCAAGGTTCTGTGCTTGGTCCTCTCCTCTTCATCCTGTATCTCCTTCCCCTCGGTCAAATCATCCGACGCCACAGTCTCCATTTCCACTGCTACGCCGACGACGTCCAGTTATACATCTCCACCAAATCCATCACCCCTTCACTCAACTCCACCCTCTCCAACTGTCTCTCTGAAATTAAATCCTGGATGCAATCTAACTTCCTCAAACTCAACTGTGACAAAACAGACATGATTGTTATTGGTCCAAACTCCCTCACCCAGACCACTACAGACTTCAACCTCCCCATTGGTAACTCCACCCTCTCACCCTCCCCCCACTGCCGCAACCTCGGTGTCATCTTCGACAGCAATCTCTCCTTTGACCAGCATATCAAACACATCACTAAATCAGCCTTTCATCACCTAAAGAATATCTCCCGCCTTCGCCCCTCACTCTCTTTCACTGCCGCTGAAACCCTGATCCATGCCTTCATCACGTCCCGTCTCGACTACTGCAACAGCATCCTCTACGGTACAACCTCTAAACTCCTCAGTAAACTCCAGTACATCCAAAACTCTGCTGCTCGCCTCCTCACCTACACCCGCTCTCGTGATCACATCACCCCTGTCCTCCAGAATCTCCACTGGCTCCCTGTCCAACAACGGATAGAATTCAAGATCCTCCTCCTCACCCATAAAGCACTCCATAACCAGGCCCCCTCCTACCTCTCGGACCTCCTCCACCCTTACATCCCTCCACGTACCCTCCGCTCCTCTGATGCCTTTCTCCTCACTGTCCCCAAGACTAAGCACAGAACATGGGGGGACAGAGCCTTCTCCGTTGCTGCCCCCACCCTCTGGAACTCCCTCCCCAAGCACATCCAAAATACCACTGATCCGACACTGTTCAAGTCACTTCTCAAAACCCATTTATTCCGCACTGCTTTTAACATACAATACCCTGATTTTGGACTCTACCTACACTTAAGATTTTCTTCTCTCCTTCTTTCTTTCTTTCTTCCTTCTCTCTTTCCTTCTTTCTTTTATCCATGTAAATTGTTATGTTATGCAGAGACTATTTTTGTTATTGTAAATACAGAACTGTCTATTTTTGTGTATTCATTTATTTATAGATACTGAACTTTAATTGTTTTGCTGTATGTGTTTTAAATCTGTTGTTTTGACTTATTCTCTGCTGCTTTTATTGCCTGTACAGCGTCTTTGAGTTCTCTGAAAAGCGCTCAACAAATAAAATGTATTATTATTATTATTATTATTACAAAATCAAATGATGTGCTTTTAACTTACTATGCAGTTCATCTGATCAGCCCCATAGTGACCAAAAAAGCCTAAAGCTTTTAATGAAGAAATGTTGCTAAATGTGTAGGAAATGGACAGAAGAAGTTAATAACAAGTTCCATTCCAGAGAAACTAAGTACGAAGGTGCACAAGATAACAAGAAATATCAAACAATTACCAAGCAGAAATGCTGGCAATATTTTGTAAGATGTAAACCCTCAATAATGAAACTCAAACTGAAACTGAAACTGAAAGAAACTCAAACCTTGGTCCCAGAAATGGCCATTAAATTTAATCACCTCTGGCAATCTGAACAGAAATCACTGTGAGCTTCACTAAATTGGTGTTTACCGCAGGGCTATTTTTGCTATTTTGTCCATTCCCTGTGCGATGGAAAGTGAGGATACTGCCTCTGAGAGCATGTGGCTTGTTGCGTAACTCTCACTATTCAGCTTCCCACAGGAACTGCCTGCTTCTTGAGAGTGTGGCAGTGATTAGTTGATTAGTCTCCCCTGTGTTACCTCCAGGGGTGTAGGTATTGCACATGGAAGTAGTTCCCTGTAGTGCCCAGTCTTCTCCTCATCTGGATCTGTCCATGGCTGTGATTTTCCCTCCAAGAGCCTGCTGGCTGTGTTGCAGCTTCACACAGACACACACACACAAAACACAAACATACACTTACTCACTCACTCACTCACACAGACCAACATGATAACAACACAGCCCTCAGGAAAAGGACTGAATAGCCTTCCTTGTGTTGATAAAGAGAAAATGCAGGCCTGATTATGATTACCAGAGATTATCCCTTTATAAAAAAAACAAAAAAACAAAAAAAAACACCCACCGATCCCTCAGGCAGAGAGCACGAAGCTTCACATCATGATCAATAGCACAGATTAAACTCCAAAGCGCCGATGAACTCCTGATGCTTTCGTTTCAAAGTTTATAGCCAGCAGAGGCGATGCATCCCCTGACTGCCTCCTGCCCTTTGTCTTTCGTTTGGGGTCTTTTGGCAAGAATAAGATATTCATTTTACTTGTGCTATCTCCATGTTAACAATACAGTTTGTCAGAACAACAGTGCACATCTCTTTGATGTACCTTAAAAGAGTAAGATACAATGCAGTCATTAGCTACCTGCAGGAGGCTGAAACAAACATTAGAATACTGTAGGTCCAATACTCCCACACCACACACACACACACACACACACACACAGTTAAAATGGCCTTGCTAACCCTAGCACTCTGTTCATTTATAATTCTTTGTTTCCATTTAATTACTGGGAGAGCTTTTGATAAAAGGTCGCCATTCAATTGAGACTGAATGACCTTGATTTTTATGCAAAACAAGTGTTTGGGTATCAATTTAAGTGCCCTGTGCATATTTGCACATTCACTTTTATAGAAGCGGACGCATGCATGTGTGCAGAGTTGGGAGGTTTACTTTTAAAACATATTCCATTACAGATTACGGAGCAGGCTACATGCCTTGACATGTACTTTGTAACGTATTCCGTTAGATTACTCAAGTTAAGTAACATATTCTAATTACTTTGGATTACTTTGGAATACTTTAAAATCATCTTGCTGAGCCCATTTATCTGGGTCACTCTGAATGTATAACAGCTGCTTTTGGGAATGACCCTACTGGACAGATCCCTTAACTAATCTCACTAGGTCATATAGAGCACTAAAATGACTAAATCCCCTAACATCTGGTTTTTGTCTTCAGTGGGAAAGGGTACAATCGGCATTCATTCCTGGATCCAATGATTCAGGGTATTTATCAGCTCCAGCTCCGTAATGTAATGTAAACATGACACCTAGGCTGACATGCTATTTTTCACCCCTTTTCAGTTGAGGCAATGAAACCTTGTCACCTCTGTCGGTAACTTCTGCCACTCTGACTCCTTTTTCATCCACATGTGCTGCTTGGCTTGACTCAGTTTAACTTGCTGTGTCAGCCCCAGCACAGCAGAGTTTGCACCTGCTTGAAAGTGTGTATTTATGACATACTTGTCTTAAGCTGGGTGTCTGAACAGTAGAAAAAACAGTTTACTTCCAATTAATTCTTCAAAATAAAAGTCCCCTGTTATTTTTTTTTTTTTCTAAAAGCTTTAATTATGATGCAGCAAAATCAGGAAATGTTGGCTTTTCATGAGCAGTAACTTAACATGACTCCTATACGGCTGAAAGCAAGCATGAAACACTTAGCACATGCTAAGTATAGTGCATTTTTAAATCTGTTAATCGGAAATGCGTGTCTCAGATTAAATTTAGATCAAATAAAACAAGCAAAGCAATCTATACAAGTAATATATTTTTGAAGACTTAAACTATATTCAGAATACCACCAATTTAAACTGTAATGAACACAGTTACTCCTGTTTTGTATTTTAACTGCATAACGGCGTTGCTTGTATTCCGTTTCTTCCGACCCTGCATGTGTGTGTGTATCAGCATTGGTGGTGGTTGTGACACGTGTGCTTGTGTGTACATATCACCTAGGTCCTCAGGTCCTCTTGTCAAACTCTGAAGCTTTTCACACTTTGTTGTTGTCTGGGAGCAGAATCGCCACCCCTCGTCTGTGCTCCACCTCCCCCCCTCATACCCCAAGGGTGTCAGCCCCAGCTGGAGAGCTGGAGATCAGGCTGAGCCATGAGAAATGCCCCCTGAGGAGCTGTGAGGTGGACCAGGGTTCAGCTGGGGCAAACACTGCTAAATGCCCTGGGATGGCTCAGATCCGACAGGTTGGGTCAGAGGAAGAAGGGAGGTGGGGAATGTGTGTGTGTGTGTAGGGAGCCTTGTAGCATGTCATACAAATGTAGGGCACATATGACAGACCAGATGGAAATAGATAGATTTGTAAATATGAGAAAAAGCCTGAATTAGCCCTGTTGTGTTCTTAAAATAGGTAAATCCTACCTGATTATGCTTTCAAAGCCTTACTTTAATATCATATTCCTGCAAATTTCATAAATATATACATATATTCCAACAGTTGATAACCTCTTCAGGGGTATTTGAATAGGTAACAGAACAGATTAGCATTAGGAGTAGGAGCAATATGTAAGCAATCAATCAAGCCAGGGGTACATGTATTTGCGTATGAGAGCTGTCTGAAAAGATAACATACCATAAAGGTAGAAAAGTGAAAATGAGGTGACGGCAGAGAAAAGCACAGATGTGAGCAGGATGTTTCAAAATCTGCTTGTGCAGCAACACAGCGGGGGAATGAGTTTGGCCAAAAGAAATTAAAATCTGATAATAAAAAGATTTCAATGTGTGAATATTTTCGTATCATCCCATTACCTTAAGGTAATGTAAGGGGAAGAAATACCATCAGTACAGATTTCATTTCCCCAAATTTACACTTTGATCTCTAAACACTCTGCTCTCACAAATGAGATGAAACTATTCAATTTCACACATTTTAACTGCTCAGTATTGACTTGCTCATGAAGAAACCTTATTTGCGGGAACAGGCCAAGTACGAAAACTTGAGCATGCTGTGTAATTGAAAACATGACAGGATTAATTTAAATCACTACATCAGTCGATATTTTGTAAACAAGATTTTGTTATAGGGTACAATTATCAGCGAATACGTCTAATTCATATTCTACAAAACTGCTGTTTCTAGAAAACATGATGCTCTGAGGCTGTTTAAGTCGGTCGTATGTGAATCTTACAGCCAGTACAGCTCTGCATCAACACTACACGGTATGTAACTGGGGTTTGGTTTCTGTAAATAATATTATAGAATAGGGTCTAGACCTGCTCTATTTTAAAAGTTTCCTGAGATAACTTCTGTTCTGATTTGCTGCTATATAAATAATATTGGCTTGACATCATTACTTAATCAAAGGATTTGCTGAAGCTGCAGTAGCCATAAGATGTCATAAATCACCAAGGCAAATTACATGTAAACCTACTCAGCAATAAAACTGATTCTGATTATCATTTTTGTGCAAACATTCCCAACCTACTCTGTGTGTTATGGCATACATCATGTTAATTTGGCTGATGATTTGTAGACACATTAGACAATCCCAACTGACAGTGTCCTGCCCTCTTAGTTACTGTTGCTGTTGCTGTCAAGCTTTCCATTCTCAGATGCCAAATATGCAGTTTACAAAAATTTACCACACATAAAACATCTATGACAGACATAGCGGTTTTAGAATGTTTCAAGGAAAGGTTGTAGGGGTGTAAGGTTAACTCGAGGGGGCTGATGCTGTCACTTGTGACTTAGGTTTATTAAGTCAGCAGTAATCATTTTAGAACATAAGGCACTTCATTACCTGTTTCACTAGTTAATTAGGGCCTGTGTCCACATAGCATTTTTTTCTGAGCACCAGCCTTTTTTAAATTGCAGCTGACAAGAGGAAAGGTGCCACAACCAGCGTCTTTTTTTTTCAGAGCACTCCACCTTTTTGTGCAGCAACACTGAGTGCCTCTAGTTGAAAATCTCTGAATGTTTCAGAAAGGTGCTGGTGTTGTCACCGACACTTTTTTCAGGCAACCAATCGTATATTAAATGAGGACTCGAAGAAAATGGAAGAGAATATGCCATTCTGTTTGTTTGTTTATTTGTTGTTGTTTGTTTTGTTTTTTTCTGATGTACACCAGAGGGTGAAGACTCAATTCATGTGTCTGAGAGAAAGACATTTTTTAAACATCTGTGTGTTCAGTTCTCAGAACTTTTGTACGTCCTAAGTTTAGTTTCTCTCCTCTGTCACTGTTTGTGCTTTCAGCTATCTGCTTTATTTTCCTGTTTCATGTTCATTTTCAGCTTAATAAGATATGCTGATGTAAACTAACATTTCCTGCTTTTACTGCTTCATGATAAAAGCTTTTGGATATTCAAAATATCGTGGGACTTTTACTGTGAAGAATTAGGAAAAGAAATGTGGTTAACTAGCATTTTAGAGCCACTTGACTCAAGACAAGCACATATAAAGACACACCTTCAAGTGGTAGCCCAGATGCAATTGCTTGCCTTGCTGAGCTGACACACCAAGTCAAACCGAGCCAGCATGGGTATGGAAAAGGGCCATATGATAGCAACCATCTTCCAGGTGGTCCTCTTAGTGAAAAACAGAAGTCAAACAAATGAACACAAATAGATAATGAAACCAAAGGTCAAGATATTGTTGTAATAGAAACAAAACCCACATGGAGCATTTTTTAACCGCACACCACACACTTCATCCCAGTGCTCTGCTTGTGCTGTTCTGCCAGAAAAAAATTCTATGAAAAAAAGGCCCTGGCACCTGGTCTGAGAAACTGACCTGAAAGAGGGCAGGTCTCAAGTTCACGAGATAGTTTGAGATAAGCCTAGTGGGTATTTCTTTATTACAGCCAAGACTTCCAAACAGTCTCATTGTTTTGCAACTGTAGCAAGTAACTCACTGTCCTCATTCAAGATGCTACCAATTATATCCAGCTACAAAAAAGCCCACTATGGAAACAATACACTGTCTTGTCTAGCTGCGTTTTTGTCAACTGGCACATTGCAAGTAGTTGCGAGTTTCAACTTGTCTCATTGCAAATCTTTGCTCTAAATTGAGCTTTAGTAACTCATTACACAATGAGTCCTTGATTTTAGAGGTACACAAAAGCAGGATCTCATTTCTAACCAGCAGTTTTGCAGACTGAAAAGACAACTGTTGCTGGAAGATGTTTTATTAGCTGTAGCTAGCTAGCTCTGTCAGCTAACATTAGCTCCATGAAAATGCTGCCTCGAGCTGATTGTTTAATGCTTCCAGCTGACTCATTGAAAACTGGAGCCCTGTAAGAGTCTTAAGTGTGCTGGCTAAATGTTAACAATAATGCTAACAGACTGAAATTATGTCCCAAGAGTGCATCTTCACCAGTTCAAGAACCATGTAGAAGAGAAGAAAATCAAAATACAGCGTTGAAGTGTAGAGCTAGTTAATCTGATACCAAAATCATAAATTTTCCACTTTCATAGGCTTTAATATAACCTCTTATTATACTTGGAGCAATAAACCACAACAAGCCTACTTTTTAGCTCATGATCAATGACATAATGGTATTTAGTGCTTCAATATTCTGTTGTAGTTATTGTGCTTCATAAATGCACAAACATATTTTATGATCTTTTACGGTTGCTATCATTGTTGATTTGGTGGCATAAAATTTATGCACACATATTGTCAGATTATCTGGATAAAAACATCCACCAAATGGTGCCATTTTGTTTTATACCTATTGGTTATGAGATCATCTACCCATCGTTATTCAGGCTGTAGTAGTTTTACAGCTGCTGAGCCACTGTTACAAGCTCAGGTGGTAAATTGCATTGCTTTAAATTTGAATTTGAGTGAAGCTGCACCAAATGGAGTGAGAGATACAGAGCAGCCACCTGTGTGTGTCTGGCACAGTCAGATGTGCGGGGCTGTGGAGGTTATTTCAGAAAGTTGAAGAAATGCAATTTGGTTTGACTTCTTTTGAATCACATTACCTTGTCATCCTGCAGTCCATAGAAACCTTTGTAATGGTGTTGTCATGTTGTGACAAATGAAGCTGGCTAACTGTGATGATTTTAACTTTTATAAACATCTGCAGTGTTCTTTTTATACCTTTAAACTTGCCCAAATGTGCATTTTGTCCAATTTGTGTCAGTATGGGCTGAAACTGCAGGAGCACAAACATTTTAACAAATAAAGCTGCCGGCAAACAAATGCATAAAATGAAGGTGTTTATCGGGAACCTCAAAGGAAGATTTGCACAGTGGTTTCTGTCTCCTCTGTGTCAGTGTCTTGCCTCTATACATCACTTGCTTACTTTTCATTTGCTGCACAGCACTACACAGAGAGGGGAGAAAGACTGACTGATTAAAACATGCAGCAGGATTTCAACCCTCCTTGTGACTGTGACTTTGTGTTGGTGGAGAGCAGGTGAGGCAGAGCAAAACACAAAGCTCTTGACAATCATTTTTCCTTTTTCTTTTTTTGCTATAATTGTGAATGCAATTATTTCAAAACAAGCTGAATCGCTTAGCACATATTATCTTCTCCAACAACAATAGCCACACAATTTTTGACTTCTCCGTTTTAAATGTCTGATTTACTTTGTTCTTCTTTTGTCACTCAAAATCATGGCTTTGCTGTTTAACATAGACACTTTAACCCAGCAAACACTCTAAAATACAACAGAGACTAGATGAAAGTGATTTCCACCTTACCTCCAGGCAGTCATTTAGCATAAACAGTCGCAAATATATAAATGCAAAATCAGTGCGACACAGAAGAGCTTTGTTCAGATGAGTGGTAAATATATGTTAGAAGGAAATTAGTTGTTATCATTGCAAAAGGATGATTGCAAAAACAATTCTTCCCATTTTTACAGCATATAAAAAACAATTCAAAACAACAAAAAAACATCGGCAATTCAAAATCAATACAGCAGGACACAGACACAAACATTGTTTAAGCAGCACAAAGACAAAAAAGTGTCCATTTAAGTATTTTTTATCACATATGTATTGTGTTGTATGTCACAAACACCAGTATCTGGCCCTACAATGACAAAAAAGTTGTTTTGTAGATATTCTCGGGTATTATCAATGACATTTCAGAGTTTGTCTTTTCCTGGGAAAAATTATTTAAAAACTGTTTGAAGACTCATCCTGCACTCAGGGGTGTTACTAAATTTGCATCCAATGAAACACTTTCTTGCTGAGGATGCAGCAGAGCATAGAAGGAGAATATATTAATGGAGTGTAGGCATGTGTTTTGGGGGTCCAGGCCTCACTGTATGAAAGCACATAACTTCATTTACTGATTTGGGTGAGACTGCATACTGGATATTTTGTGGAGAAACTATTTTCTGGTTTCCCATCTGATGTCCTCCAGCTGCTCACCTTTAAATCTCGGTTATAATGTACAGTAAGCAGATCATTATTGTGAAATGAACCCCTTAAGGGTTTGTACATTATCCCTTACTTGACAAACTGGCCTCCGCTGGTCTTTGAAACTGTTTTGGTCCCGGTCTGGCCATGTTCACTAGGAGCTCTTAGTCTGGGATGAGTCAGCTAATGGCCCTTTTCTACACACAGAGCTGGCTTGGCTCAACTCAGTTTGACTCAGCCTGTCAGCCCAGCACAGCAGGGGTTTGTATTTCCAGTAAAACAGGGCTGCCTCCTTAAAGGTGTGTCTTTTGACTGAAGAGGAGCTCGAGGAGGCCGTATAATGGTGGGTTTATGTATATCTCTGGGATAAACGCATCGTTTTTTAAAAAGGTATTCACAATAAAAGTCCCATGTTTCGTTATTTAAACACTTTTATCAGCACACAAATCTTTTCATTCGGAGGCTTCATCAGCAGTAACTTAACATATTCTGACACAGCTAAAAATGAATATGAAACAGTAAGATAATGCAGATACCTGAAAGTTCAAACAGCAACAGAGGAGAGAAACTGAATTTCAATGCATAAAGATTCTGCTAGAAGCTACAAATGTACTGAGATGTACTGACTTTAATTCATTTTTTAATGAATACCCCAGTGCACTCTGACATAGGGCATTGTCAAGTGATAGAGCAGTAGATACAATCAATGTATTATGTGGAGGCGTTTAATAAAAAATGCAAAGACCGTAAAATTCAGTTCAATTTTGATGACTGAAAATGAAAAATAATAGTTTGGCTGCATGGCTGCAGGCACCACTGCACTGCAGAAATCCCAGCCTATCAGATCTGTGGCAACATCCTTCCCCTGCATAGTTTGGTAATTAGTCTGATTCAGGGTTTGTATTTTTCCTGGACCACAGTAATGACTGTTGGGACGAGCTTTTTGCCTTCTGTCCTAATCGGTTTGCCGGTATCAGAAAAGGTCTGTGTCCACTTCTCTTTCACTGTGATCTCTCTCTAGCCGATGTGACATCAGACCCATGTCAGGAGACTGATGCTTTCAGACTTCAACCAGACCCTCACCTCCTCTTCCCTCAGTGACACAGAACGGAGCACTTAGCCTGAGGGACATGCAGCCAGCAGCAGGCTGACCTTGAAGCGGCCCCAGACGGCATCTCCAGGGGACAGTCCTTGGAAGGCAGACAGACCTTCTCCAACCTAACACCCTGGGATGCTCTCGCAGGCCGCAGACTCACAAGGCTGTTCCCCTCGCAAGAACCTGTGACACTGCTAAAAGCCAGGCCCTGACTGGAGGTCACTGTGAATGGGAGTCTGGAAAAATGAAAAAAAAAGAAGTCTCAGTGAAGAGAAAAGAGGCCGTGGTGCAGTATGGTGGCTGAGACCAAACAAAAGACTTACTGGTTAGGATTTATGAAGTTAGACTCCCTGATTTAAGCTTATATTTGAATAGTTTATGAAATGATACTGTTTATCAACCACTTGAGAATTCTTTCTCCACTTACTGGTATTTATACCCAGACGAGACAGGAGATTGTGCTATTCAAATTTCATTATTTCTAAACTGCAGACTCTCTGCTCTGTGAACAGGTTTTCTTTTGAATGTTAAGGACTTAAGTTTATCTTTATTCTACAAAGAGTTTCAGTCTATTTAGTAAAGGAAGGACATGTTTTCAAATGTTTTTAATCAAACCTGTAAATCTCTGAGGGTTGTTTTTTTCACAAATATTCAAAGTTCTGTAATTAAATAGTCTTTTTGGGTACTTGTACTTTTATGAGTATATTTTTAAGTCTATATTCATGCATATATTACACAGGAATCTGCATTGTTACTTTTAAAATCATAATTAAGTACAAGTTGAATTAATATTGAAACCATTCAATTGCATTTCTTTAGCCAAAAGGCTATCTGATCGCAAATGAGCCAATGACAACCATGACATATGGACGGGGAGTAATTTCGACTGAAGATTTGAAGACACAGAAACCCCTTAGTTTGAATATCTACTATTGATCAAGCATTAACGTCAACAGTTAAAAATAAACTAGTACTCTTTACTACTACTACTACTACCCTACTAGTTTTTTAGAGTAATACTTTGTACTATTACTTAACTATTTTTAACAGGCAGTAGTTTTACTTGTAGTTGAGTAATATTTTAGTAATGTAACAGTACTTGCACTTGAGTACAGAATTTCAGTACCTCTTTCCACCATTGACTGCATGTGTGGCAGGTCCTTTCCCCCTCTCTGCACCTCAGTCACACAGTTATCACCTGCTGACTTCAATATTCACCTTCGTCCTGATTACTGGGAGGTGCAGCACAAGTTATATCTAGGTATGTGTACTGCTGCTCTTCATGACTCTTACCTGACATCTGGCTGTTGCGATGGTGTGTGTGGCCAGGTTGGCATGACTATGTGTGGCTTTGTCCCTGTCAACTGATTTTCTACCGAGTGTAAGGTAGGCATTTGTAAAGTTTCTCCTGCTGCGCATTTATGTTGTGATGTTGGAGTTATACCTGCCTCTGCTCCTCGCTTTGCAGCATTGTTTCTCATCTCCTTACAGCAGATCCTGAGTGATGCTTTGAGCTTTGTGTAAGGCAGCTTCGTTTTGTTGAGGTAGACTGGCTCAGTTTTTATTGTAACTTCAGCCCGTTTCTATTTGTCCTCTAGTTAATGCAGCCTTGTCTTGGTCTCTGGTCTACTCTTGATAGAGATTAAGCCGTGGCTGTGTGGCTCTCCTCCATCAGCTGCAGGGTCTGGTTCCGCTGGTTTCCTACCATTGACTTGGCCAGCAGGTACAACCAGGTTCCAGTTTCTGAGCAGGATAAGGTCAAAGAGCTTTTTGCATGACTTTTGGTCTTTTTGAATAGAGCCAGATGCCAGATGCAACCCCCAAGCAGCCTTTAGCACTTGACACAAAGTTTGTGTGTGGGTCAGCAGTGTCAGGCCCTGCTCCTTTATCTGGACAATATTGTTGTGCTCTCTTTTTCTGTCTCTCAACACCTCCAGCAACTGGACATTGGCCTTGGCCAGTTTCGAAGCAAGGGTTTAAAAGCAAAACTTGAAAAGTGTGCTGTCTTCCAGCAAAAGGTTAGCTATTTGGGGCATGTCATCTCCAACAAAGGGGTCTCTACAGACCCTGCGAAAATTGAGGCAGTAGCCAAGTGGCAGCATCCCCACAGTGTGGCAGAGCTGTGCTCATTTTTGGCATTCCCCAACTATTACAGGAGCATCGTGAGAGATTTGCCAAGATGGGAGACCCCTTGCATAAGTTGGTTGCAATACTTTCCGACACCAGGTCGAAGTGAGGGTCAGGACAGGACTTTGGTTCTGCATGGATGCCTCAGTGTGACCAGAGCTTTGAGGCCTTAAAGGGCAAGCTGATTTCTGCCCTGGTGCTGACCTATGCAGACTTTTCACTCCTGATCATTTTGGAGATTGATACTAGATAAGATAAGATAGGATAAGACAAGATATTCCTTTATTAGTCCCACAGTGGGGAAATTTCCAGTATTACAGCAGCAAAGTGGATAGCAAAAAATAAGAAGCATCAGTGAAAAAAAGACAATAAATAGCGAACAAGCAATATAAACAAAGAATAGAAGAATATGAACAATTTAAACAACGGAAAATACAGTAACTAGCAACGTAGTATGGGAAAATATAGATATGGGAATGGTGACAATATATGGTGTTTTCAAGTTTACATCATGGCACAGAGGAAATACTGATATTGCACAATGGAAATTAGATTCGCCAGGTACTGCACATTGGATGAAAATGCACCTGACTGGAGTATTAATATTGCACATAGGAATAATAATACACCTGATTGAATATTGTATTGATAGATATAATGGTCTCTGGGCTGTTCTTTCTCAGGAGACAGAGGCCAAGACCTCGGGCCCACCAAATGCAACATGGATAACTAATTATAAAGCTGGAATTCCTTGTGCTCAAGTGTTGAATCACTAGGGCTGCCTAGTGGAAAATGAGGGTCTACTATACCATGAGCCCTTTGGTCCGGGTGGGTGGAGAAGAACTTCTCCAGCTTGTCTTGCCTTCACTCCTGAAACAGGAAACACTGAAACAGCTGCATTAGGAAAGCAGCCACCGAGGCACTGAGCGCACCACTGAATTGGTGCGACGGTGTTGCTACTGGCCGAAAATGGCTTCAGACATAAAGCAGTTGGTCAAGATTCTGGGTCAGTGCCACATAGTTTGATGGGCTATCCATTTGTGTCTCGCCAAACAAGATCATAGCTATTGACTTTACAGTGTTGGAGCCCTACGGGAATGGCTTGAAGAAGGTTCTTGTAATGACTGATGTGTTCAGCAAATACACCATGGCTGTCACAACTCAGGATCTGCAAGTTTCTACTGTGGCCCAGATCTGGCCGACAGAATGGTTTTACCGGTTTGGCATTCCAAGCCATATTTACTCTGACTAAGGTAGGAGCTTTGAGACCTCCTTAATCCACCAGCTCTGTCCCTTGTACAAAGAACCACCCCGTACCATCCTGTGGGCAACAGGCAATGTGAGCAGTTCAACAGAACCCTCCACAACCTCCGTCATATGTTGCCAGTATCACAGAAACGGGATTGGGTTTCTTGTCTTCCACAGGTGCTCTTCTACTACACACTTCTACATCACACCTAATCAGAGCGGGGTGAGTCTTCCTACTTGTTGATGGCCAGCCGGGAACCTAGGCTTGCCATGCAATTTATTCTTGGGTTCAGGACCCCGTACCAGGTCACTCTCTGCTTTCTGGTATGTATAGCAAATTTGCATTACCTTTAATTCAGTCTAGTTTCCAATTAGTAATTGTATTTTCATGCACTTTGTGACCATACTGTGGGTGGCCTGTTCTCCAGCCTCTCTCTCCTGGTGCACCTGCTGTTTTGTCTCTACGAGCTGTCTCTACAGGCTGTCTCTATAAGTACTGTGTTGACACCAAACTACTGCCTCGGCAAGTACTGTTTCTACAGTAGGCTTACTGCCCTGACACCTACAGTTGTACAGTTTTGTATCTACAAATTACTGCATCTACAGTATTGGCCCTAAGACTGCTTTCTCCCCACATTACTACATTGTTTATTCATTGATTGGGTTGACACACCACAGCATAGTCGGCCCTGCAGCTTTAGTTTGTGCTCTTTGCAGCCAAAAAGGAACTGAAGTTTTCCCTGTGCAAGTATTTTCTTTTCTTTTTTCTTTTGGTTCCTTTTGTTAGATTAGATTTTTGTTTGCTGTGTTCCCATTTGGTTAGTGGTATGTGAGTGTGTATTTTTAGTTAATAGTTTTTCATTTGTAAACAAACATTATATATAATTATTTGGGAATCATGTCACGTTGTCTCAAGTACAGTCAAACCAGTGTGACCTTTTTGGTTTACTGAATGGTTATAACTTAAGTATTTCCTGGCATGCAATTCCCCAGGGTTTAGTAAAGAGTGTGGTCTCGACCTGCTGTAAAGATAACTTTTGTTATTATTTGGTGCTTTACTTAAATAATCGACATGTCAGTGTCAGTATTGTGCTGGGATTATCAGCCCAAAAAGCACAAGCTAAAATGAACTGTACAAATAAACCATCTACATCCATAAAACCTTTTTCCTATCTTGAACAACTGATACTGTGAGATAAATCTCATGAAAAAATGTCATAATGAGAAAATTCATTAGGGGGAAAATGTAAATGTCTGATCTTAATAAAATTACTTTGTCTAGTATACAACATAGATGGTGTAAAAAGTCATCCCTGCCATCCTTGCTGCTGTGATTCCATAATGGGAAAGTGGTTAAGATGATAATGAAAACAGTCTGGATGTCCGACCACTATGAATTCAAAAATGTTGGAAAATCTGCATGACGGTCCTATGAATCTGTGGTAGCTAAGGAGGCATTTATGTATATTAACCCTGTAAAGTAGCCTCTTTAAATTCATGAGAATCAGCTAGTTTACCTTCCCTCTCCCTCCCACCCCTGCCCACCCCCCAGCCAATCCAAACTCTCCACACAACAAATAATTTCCTCCCATCCTTCACTGGCACTACAGGTTCACTTTCACTTCAAATGGAAAAGTTTCTCGCTTCTCTGCCAACTTTCTGTTTATGTGCCCGTATTATACATAATGCGCCTCTGGAAAGACGGGAAATAACTCCTGTCATAAGTGGACATTTCACCATCTACAAGTGCTCCTAAAAACACCAAATTCTTTACAGATATTTCCATCCAATTCATCCTGCTGCTCCACATTTGTGATACTCCTCCAGTGTTCTTGTCTGTGTGGTCCGTCCTCTTGTTCTCGTTACCCAGTGGGTGTGTGATCGGCAGTAATTCTGATGATCACAAATTGTCACGAAGGTCATATTTGTTTGTGGACAAGAAATAATGAGATACAACAACAACAAAAAAGCAAATAGGCATAGCCTATTGTTCTGGCTTCTGCAATGACTTTAACAGTGAGCACTGCCAGAGGCTGCTCCTCTCACTGCTAATTACAGTGGTGTGACATCCGTGTGGGCAGTGGGGTCGCTAATGCTAAGAGAACTGGGGGGCTGTTTTCTTTCCCTGTAGAACGATGTGTCAATGATACACGCAAACAAACACTCAAGCAAAGGACAACTTTTCATGAGAACTCAAGGTTGCATATATGAATAATGCATGACAGCCAACAATCAATTGGAAGTATAACACGATAAGTGGATACTGTGTAGGAGAGATGGAGCTCTGTGCATTTTCAGCAGCCATGTCTTATAGGAGGAATACGTAAAACCAAAACGCTGTCAGGGAGCAGAGGAGTGTGTGTTTCTGTGTGGGTGTGGGTGTGTGTTGCAAGGGGTTTGGGTGACCTTCAGGGAACAGGTGTTGGTGTCAGCATTTACTCTGTCACGGCACATTGAGCAGCACTGTACAAACACATACACACACAAAGGAGGGAGGGGAGGGGATGAGAGAGATAGGGAGATACAGAGAGAGTGTGCGTGTGAGAGAGAGGTAACAGATAGTGTATCAGAGGATTTATGGAGGGAGATACATACGTGATTATCAAAAGATGCAGATTACAAGTCATATGACGTCAGAGGTGAGAAGTAACAAAGTACAAATACTTTGTTACTGTACTTAAGTAGAGTTTTCAGGTATCTGTACTTTACTTGAGTGTATTTTCTGACAACTTACTTTACATTTTTTGTGGTGCTTCAATATATATATATTCTCACTGTATGTCTGAGCAAAAAATTTTACATTTTATTGCACTACATTTATTTGACAGCATTGACAGCTGATTCCTGGGCACTGCCAGCAGCCAGCAGCAATTTGTCTATTGTTGTTTTTGTCTGATGTGCTTTTAACACTATATGCTCAGTTTGTCCATGCGTTCTCTGCTGTACCACAACTTGCCTCTCAGGGGTTAGTTTAGTTACTTTTTATATTAAAGTTTTACAAGATATAAGAGACTTATTTCTCATTATGCAACAGGGTTGTATAGTGAGAGTTTGATGTAGTTCCCTCTTTGCTATGTCTATGAGTTGTTTGCAGTTCCACCACTCTAAACTTCTCAAATATTTTCATTTAAATAAATGTTCAAGGCCCATAGAGAAAAGTCTGAAAAATTATAACAAATTTGTGTAGTAGAACTTTCTCTTCTTTCCTCTCTCATTAATCATCCTCTCGGCCCCTCAGATTTATCTTGTGACTCTTCGGAGGGGCCTGACCACCAGGTTGGGAACCACTTAATTAAAGTAGCTGACTGTATATCAAGTAGTATATCAAGTATATCAAGCTGCTAAAAATTTTATAATATCAAGGTAATTTATGTTTCATTATGCAACACAGGGTTGCCACAGAATGACATATGTAGTCCCTTCATGCTGCACACTCATAGAACATACAGTACACAGACAATATAAAATAATTATATTATAAAATAGGACAAAATAAAATAAAATAATATATGCAATTATTTATTTCTATACATCTACA
Source organism: Lutjanus argentimaculatus (assembly GCA_034769285.1). NCBI lineage: Eukaryota > Metazoa > Chordata > Actinopteri > Lutjaniformes > Lutjanidae > Lutjanus > Lutjanus argentimaculatus. Next base: position 26,697,676 of record JAWZSL010000007.1, read on the forward strand.
CCCAGAAAATAATTGTGTATTGCATTTTTTTAATTTGCGTCTGGTTGAATGTATAAAGCAACAACAAGATGGTGATGACAATATGGTTGATATCTTAACATTAAAAGTTCGACAACATATGTATGTGCTGCTGTTGCCAAATCTATTTTTGTGCAATCTTCTGCATAATTACCTCTTTTACTTTCTATTAAGTAAGTAAATTTAGCTTACTGAATAATTCTTCTATACTTTTACTTAAATTAAATAGAATTTTAAATGCAGGCTCGATTGAAATTGAAAATTATTTTACATATTGGTATTTATACTTCTTTCAACCTTGCACATCAGTACAAATGTCCATATTTGTCTGGTGTTTTACTAACCAGAAGTGATGTGACGTGATGTGAGTTTCGCTTCCCAAGATTTAATATTAAAATATGTTCTTCTCTTGAGGGTTTAAAGTCGCGGAGATGCTTCTGCACAACAGTGCTAGGGCTTATTTATTGTAATTATCTTTTATGATAATAATGCATTCATGCTAATTGCTGATGGAAACATTTTTTTTATATAAATTAAATCCATCATCTGTAAAAATGGAAAACTCTTCATGTCTTCTTTTCAAAGTATATGTTTCTGATACTATACTAAATGCTACTGTTTTGCTTGAGTATTTTTTTTATATTGTATAAATATTGTAGGCTTTATTGAATCTAAAAGACCACAAAAAGTTTGAGAGGCACTGTTATATTAGAACTTGTAAGAAAGTGCTGTTGTCCCTTTTTGTGCTTCAGAAAAGAACAACCTCTCAGCAACAACATGAGGGAAGCTTAAATACAGCACACAAGAAGTCCTTGAATGTAGATTAGCAGGTAATAGAATTCCCATTCGTGTCCTCATTATTTAGCGGGTTGGTTAGGAGGGATGTTTTACAGTCACTGCGCAGGTGGTTTATGGGTAGAAGGAGCAGAGCATCTGTTTAACCTGCGACAAGAATCAGACACCATGTTGCGTCAGACTCAATTGCTTTCAATTTTCCCCTCAAACATTCATCTGGACTATTGTAACAAGCAGATCAATAAGGGTAAATAAAGACAGAATACCCTGTGATATCAGACCAGTCAGCCCCCGATAATCATTCACACAAGTAGAACCTGCTGTGTTTCCACACTGCACCTGTTCAATATGTTTTTATCCATTCTGAACAAAGAAAAATGATTTAGTCTTTACTTAAATTAAGCTATATGCGAGTGCGTTTTCTGCATGAATGGCTGTGAACATGCATCCTGTGTGTGTGCATACTGTACATTTGTGTGCACTGTTTCTTTCAACACAGCAGCCTCTGCATTGGGAGCATAATGAGATTTCTGGTTCCGCTAATCGCTTCGTTTTTTTCATTCCATTGACGACAGAGGGAAACACACACTCACACAAATCTGTGTTTAAGAACAGATCAAAAGCGCCTGTAATCTCTAGCTTAGGATGCGGATCTTGGGGAAAAACTGGTGCGCGTTTTCATGCGAGATGCACTCATTTTCCAAGTTAATTATTGCAGCTCTAGGACAATGGCATGCCTTAAGCAAGCAAGCAACAGTGAAACAAGAATTAGATGCTGCAGGTCATTTAAGTTAAGCAACTTTAGGTAAAACTAAAAAATATATATATATCTTACCCCAATTAACTAAGTTTGAATTTGGGGCAGCTCCATTGTTTCCTCCAGTATAAACCATCTAAATCCTGAATAGAACAGGTCCAGTGTTTACAGTAGAGTCTGTAAGAATTAGGGCCATGATACATTTTTCATTGTTTTGGCTCTGTAGTCTGTGAATGACACAATGGCTACACATTTGAAGGTGTTCACATCCCAACAATTCCTCCAAATTACACATGAAAAATGGACTTTCTCCCTCCCATAACACATGGTCCTTGTTTTTTAGCCAGCAGTTGTTGATGACTTGCTGCCTTTAATGGCAAATTAAGAGAAGTGTGGAGTCAGCAGTCTGTATAGGTTACATTCAGGTTTTATATAGGGTATTCAAAGTCTTGAAAAAAATTGAAATCACCACAACGATGAGAGCTTATAAATATCCACAAAAAATTTTGGGCTGATGGATCAAGTAGTATGCAGGATCCTCTTTTTGATTATCACAGCCAGTGGAGAGCTCTGTTACTGGGAAGTAAATGTATGTCATTTTTGGGCATGTCATTAAACAACTGATGCTGTCAGTTTTCTTGGGAGGACAGTCTCATCCATATTGGGTAAAACATTTCATGGCCAAACTCTGAAATTAGCCATCATGTGTTTCACTTGTTGAAGGCCAGACTAAACAAAAATGTTCAGCCTTCAACAAGTCTGCTGATGAACACTCATTAAATGCAAAGTGTTTTCAACCACATAAAACAATGACTTTACAAAAAAGGTACCCTGTGGAGTTTTTATGACCAAATGTAACATTTTTATTACTGGGTCCCATCTTTGTTTGTACCTTGTACACAGTTTGATGTCATTTCGCTGATAGACAGTTTGTGGCAGTGGCCTAATGCATCAAAAAATTGTAGCAATGTGCCAGCAAAGGAAAAGAAGAATTATTCTGAACATCAGCTTTTCAAAAGTTCAGAAATTCGTTCAGTATACTTATTAGACCTCAAGGATACCAACAATAGTGAAAGATGTAACTTGTTAAAGCTAGGGCTGTCACAGTGTGGATTTTTTCTGGTTTTATTGGACTTTATTAAAGGGTGCTTCCTTTACAGCAGTGTGCAGTGTTTAGCAAGGGGACAGCAAGCAGCTCATAGCAAAGCAGAAGCTTAGCAGTAAGCAGTCAATCTGACAGTAAATGTACAGTACAGGTTACAGTGTGTCAGTTAATAAACACCGCAGCTTCTCAAGACCAAGAAAGGTTTCATCTGTTGTTTGTTTGTTTTAAAAAGTGGGTGGCTGTGTATGAAAAATGGGCCTTATTTCTGCACTCATCTGATGTGTATTCAAACACTCTCAGATTAAAGCTGAGAATCAACATTTTAAACTTTGATTTCAAATCCGGTATCAAAACTCTGACACTGTCCTAATAACAATAACTGAAGTTGTGCATGTGCAGAAGTTTCTTGGATCTCTCCATCTGACTTAGTTCAGTTTGATTTGCATGTCAGGTAAAATGTTCTGAACAGAACTATAACCTCATGAATCAACATTAGCTCGGTGAAGCGTTTAAAGCACAAGTGTTAAGAAATGAATATGTAGATCAGTTATTAGTGCTGATTGCACATATATTAACCAGAGATTTGTTACTGTTCAAAGGAAGCAAAAAATAAATAAATAAAAACACTGAGAGAACCTTTTGAATTATGAGTTTGATTGAAATTTTAATTATTGTAATGAATATAATCACACGAGACTGCACATACTGTACAAGGCCGGCAGTTTACAGTAACTGTGTGAAAATAAATGTTGAAGAATAGAGCCTTTCAATCACGGCAGTGTGAAAAACACATTTTGAGAAGCAATAGTTTCAGTGAATACATTCAACATAATACAAAGTAAAAAAAAAATAAGCTGCATTTATTCATTGTTGCAATCACACTGCATTTTGTGGGTGTACACCGAATAGTAAAGGGAAGACAAAACAAAGCAGAGGAAACGAGATGAAAGCAATGTCGAGTTTCTGAAAATGCTTCAGCTTTTCCTCTTTCCTCTCTGCTTTTTTTTTTTCTTCTCCCGCCTGCTGTATTTTTCCAGAGGAACATGAGATTCAGCAAACAACTGCTGTAAGCAAACAAAAGCAAACAAATTACACAGTCAGTCCTCATTGTAACATAGCGGTGATGGATGATGATGTGCCCCGAAAACACTGTAAGAAATATTTTCTTAGTGCTGTTCTTGCAAATAAGAGGAATGTTTGAGAACTATTTTTAAGTTCCTGACGCTGAAAAACAAGCTGCAGACTATTTATCACATTTCACCGATAGTGTTACATTTCACATTACATGCTCTTCATTATGTGGAAAGCGATGACTTGTCACACAGCAGTCAAATTAATAATGCAAATAGAGTTTTCTCCTCAATCTGCAGGGGGACGAGCGTTTTGTGACGGATGTATTTAAAGTGTGGCCAGTGTTCAGATAATTAGCTCCTACTTCACTTAGAAAAATCCAATTAAGTGGATCTATAGCCCCTGGTCAATGCTATTTTTTAACAGCCATAGATTCAGAGGACTGTATGGCATGTGCGATCAAAAATGGTCACCGGGGAGATGTGAAAAAAAACCCACATAGGTCTTTTAAGTGGTCGTGATCTTAACAGCTATCTGTGAAATATTTTCAGCAGAAATTAAAAACCTTCAGTGCTCCTCCAATCAATAAATGCCCTGACAGTAACCTCAGCCATATGCCTCTGATCAACACCTCCGCTTGGAGCCCATGCCCTGCCTGCGTTAGCCAGTGTTTGGATTACCATGCATTAAACATCTGTGTCTCCTAAATGCCACTGTATGTCGCCTCTGAAGTGTCTCAATTACCACTGATGCTATCGGAGCCTAAGTGGGCCCACACGGCGTAGGTTGCGGGGCATTTGTTAAGTGGGCCTTTGTCGTCGAGTTTCAGGGTTAATGTGAAGTGTGAGCTAATCCACTGGCCACTCAATAGCTTTAACAGTGCATGAAATCTCTTTTGTTAGTAAACCCTGTGCTTCGGGCCATATCTGAAATTGATCACTGTTCCCTCTCCCTTCCTCTCGTCATGGTGCTCTGGAGGAAGGAGTATCGACAGACATCCCTCTTGAAGGGGAATAGTAGAGGGACTGATAGAGGCTGCTGGGAGGAATTAATAGAGGCAGAATAGAGTGAGAACACCACTGAGAAATGACTCACTGTCTCCATGCTTGTATTACTTAATAAAGCTATCACTCTATCACTCTATAAATCTTTCACTCTATCTATCTATCTATGATCAATGACTGTACATGTATATTGAAAATCTTCAGACCTTGGTCTCTGGAAAATCTGGCCATTTCAGAATTTTATGACATTTTATTGACTAAATGATTAATTGATTAAAGCTATAATATGTAACGTTTCTGCATTAAAATGTTTAAAAATGCTAAACGTACATTTTATGTTATAAATTTTGCACAGTTTTGTACTTACTAATTACTATTATACTAAATGTTTTCAACAATCTTCGAACACAAAGAAACACAGAATTTATTCAAGGTTACGGTGGGTTTCCTATTAGCCATTTTAGCTAGTTACTAGCTGTAATAACTTCCGGGAAAACACCAAGAAAACCGACATTCTTGGAAAACACGGGATACGTCAGAGAGTGAGGAAGGAGGCTGGCGAACATGACTGAACATAACATGAATAAAATTTTAATTCATTACCTCGTAATGAACATGATTTCTGCCTGAGTCACATCAGATAGATTTTCATCAACTATGGTGGTTGTTCAAAGTGAAGATAACAACCACTTATATATGATAAGAACTAATACAGAGTATATTATTGTGCGTTTTAAAGGGCCAATTTAGTGTTTTACCTCCGTAAAACTTAGAAACTCATGAGACAGATTAAAAAAGGAAACTGATGCTGACAAGGCTATATATCCTGACTTTTAGGCCCTAGATTAGGTTAAGCTCCACTGGATCCTTTTCCTTTTCCCAACATGCAACCCAATAATGTCTTTCATTACCCCTTGATTCCACCAGGCACAACTCCATGACGTTGCATCTGTGACATGGTTTTGATCTGTCCTTCACATGGCATCATAACCTACCAGAGGTGTTTCAGAAACAGAGGATTTTGCCTGCCCAATTTATTTAGATTTTGTTAAAGTGATCAGTTTTACTTGATTTGTGTGTGGGTGTGTGTGTAGGTGTGTGTGTGCCCATGTATGTATGTGCTTGTGTGTGTGGGTATGTATATATATGCTTTGTGTGTTTTATGTATTTATGTTAGGGTGGAGGGGTGGGTTTTTGGTCTCGGGATTTTTCTTTGTTGTTTTAGCCTCTGTGAGGCACTTTGTGTTTTTTCAGAAAAGAGTGGCCATATAATTAAATTGACATTTGATTTTTGAGCTTGGGTGTCATGAGTAAACAGGCAACACAGTTAAAGGTGCTACAAGCAGTTGTGGAGAAAGATTCCCAGGTCTGTAAACACCAGCGCAGGGGTTGGTGATCAGTATGTGGAGCAGAGTGGGGCCTTCCTGATCTGGTAAATGTCCACGTTTGAAACTTAAAGCTCATAATTTATTTCAGTCTTTCTATTAACAAATGTGTCGTCTCCGAGCCAAAGCATATAATATCATCACAGCTATTTTCTCAAAATTTTATAAAGCTTGACCAGAACAACAGAAAACATCACACAACATTTTCACAGCACTGCTCCTAATGACAAGTAAACTGCTTTTCATCTGTAAAATTCAAGAGCATGCTCTTTAATTGCAAAATAATATGCACATTAATTGATAATGACAATCATTACTCGCAGCTCTTTACTTTATTATTCATGCTTTTGAAGGCACTTGACAGAAAAGAAATAACATACTGGAGGTTTAGGGTCAGGACTGCCAATAGCCAAAATTGTGGAGTATTGTGAACAAAATGCACCCTGTGGTCGGGGCAAATATTGTGACAGATGTTAGTTTGACTGTTGCCCAGATATCCATAGTTTCAGAGCCGCTGACATATGCAGGATTTGGCATTCATAATGTCCAAAATGTCCATCAGAAAACCATGAACACTCCAAACCTCCTGCTTTTACTGTAATTGCTTTATTGGACTATAGCGACTGCTTGGGTTTGGAAAAAGCAACACTTTTTCCGTGCAGCAAGATTTATGCAGGATTTTATTCCCTTCACCCTTTGGTTAATAATAAAAAGTAAAATGTTTTATTCCAAAATGAGCTAACAATTTCAGGAAGACCTGCTTGTTTGCAGTAGCAGAGCAGCACAGATGCCCGAGAGAAGCAGAGTGAGTTTTTGTATTGAGTGCTCGGTCTCTCCGTCATGACTTTTAGGCTGTGGAAGGATGGATGGTGAGCTGGGAACGAACAAATGGATGGAATTGAATATGTTTCACCCCCACTCAGTTAAACTCTTCAGCTGGAAAATGGTGGACTAATAGTATTAAGAGGCAAAATGACAAATGGAAAGTTGTATATTCACAATGCCCAGTGCAGCCCAAAATTAATAACTCCGTTTGGGACATTTGCTGAACTGAAATATTGATTTTTTTTTTCTTTGTTCAAGGGCATAGTGCTCCCATCAAGTCACAAATAAATCTTTGAAAAGTTGCACCAAAATCTGTCCTTTGTATTCAGCATACCTCAAACTCATAAAATGTTTGCTTTTGCCTTAAAAACAAACACTGTAATTCTTTTGCCCCTGTGAACAAACTATTATACCCATTAGAGTGCTGTCAGTCCATGTTTTTATTCTCCTGTTTGACAAGAGACAAACGGCTAAGTGCTAAGTTGTCAGTCCTCCATATTCAACCTGTTATGAGCTCTGTTTATGTGTTATTATGTGCATTGTTCTGCGCCACTTTGAATGCCTTATTTTGTTCCCAGATCACAGCTTTTTATGTTTTTTTCCCTTCATTCTCACTCGCTTCCTATTTGATATTTTGCCAGTGACCAGGGAGGCAAATCCAACAGATGTTTCCAAGGCCACTGGAGTGAAACTAGCAAACACTCATTTGATTGTTTTGTGATTTTTTGGCAGCATTCGGGACTTTTTCGCGCCCTCTGTTAAAAAGAGCACCATGAGAAAACTTTTCCCTCCTCAAGTGATGGGGAGGAATATAAAGTTGTGGTGCAGTGGTGCGTGTTCCCAGTATGTGTGCACCCTCGCAGCCAAAAAAAAAAAAAAAAAAGAAGAAATCAGCAATCTGCGAGCTTTTGAGTGACTGACAGCTGATGGCTCTTTGTCAAACTTTTAAAGATCTGCCTGTCTCCCGAGCATTTCTGTGTGTATGTGTCTGTCCTCACATCTCCAATCGGCCATGTTTCTGACTATGATCAATCAGCATCAGTGTCTTATGCTGAAGCCATGCCCCCCCCCCCCCAAATCTGTACACCGCTCCCCCTCTACCACATCATCTTCTGATCAGCAGCAGCCTCGGAGCGGGCTGCTATACGGGAGGGGGGGGGCATGGCTCTCTGACACATGACAAGTGCTTCAGCTCTGATCCGTTTTCTGTAAAGAATCATTAGCTGCAGAAAACGCAGCTGTGTCGCGCAGGTTCACAGCTCAATCGCTACAATCCATCTCCCCTCCCCGGATCCTTCCCCAGAGCGGGAGGAGACAGAGACGTCTCCCCTGCGCTGCCTCCTCTCTCACACTTTCCATTACCAGTTTATTTATTTCATTCTTTAATGAGCTGACCTTAACGAGCGCTGACAGCGTGTCTGGCGTCTGGGCCTCCTCATCACTGTCACCGCGATGACCTCCTCCCAAGTGACAAACTCGCGTCTAAATGGGGATGTGAGAGGCTGCTGGGCTATGTTTAACTAGCAGGGCACCTACAGAGACAGCCTTATCTCAGAGGTTGGCTTCACATTTTCAATACCGCCTCTCAAGTTTTTTTTTTTTTTCTTCTTCTTCTTCTCGTGGTTGATTGTGGAGAGATTTGGGGTATGAGATAAAAGCCGTGTTGTCAAGCTGTCGGTTTCTCTGCTTGACACACACTTGGAAGTTGAGTAGGTGCCATACGGGGGGCTCTTGTGATGTTACAGACAATTGCACTGTTCCAGTTCCCTGTGTCATCTATCCTGCTGTTTGTAAAGACAGCCTGACCTGCCTCTGCCTCCACTGAGAGACGTGGGGCTTGATGTGCGTTAGCTCCGCCTCTTACACAGACAACAATAATGCAGAAACTTAAAGGACAACTATTTTAATATTCTAAACAAATGCATATTCTTCAAAGCGCATCCAAAACACTAAAGACTCTCAGTTTAGGCCTCTGAACCTCACTCTGCAGCACACTGTTACAAATAAAGATGCTGACTAGAACCACTTTCTAAGGGTGCTAACAAGAACCCACCCAGGAGGTTCTGCTGAGAACCTCTTTATATTCCAAGGGTTTTATCTAGAACCCACCAAGGTTGTTCTACCAAGAACCTCTTTATATTCCAAGGCTTTTTACCTAGTGCCTACTCAGGGAGTTCTACTGAGAACCTCTTTATATTCCAAGGGTTTTACCTAGAATCCACAATGATGGTTCTACTGAGACCTCTTTATATTCTAAGGGTTTTTACCTAGCACCTACTCAGGGGGTTCTACTGAGAACCTCTTTATATTGCAAGGGTTTTTACCTAGCACCCCCTTACTCATGAGGTTCTATCAAGAACCTCTTTATATTCCAAGGGTTTTATCCTGAACCCATTAAAGAGGTTCTACTCTATAGTGTATAGAGAACCTTTTATATCCAAGGGGTTTTATCTAGAACACAGTCATGTTTATATATTATGGTTCTTCGAGGATTGTTGAAATCCTCTTTTTTCCAAAAAAGGGTTATTTGGATAAAAATGGTCCTTGATGGAACCCTTAGACTTAAAAATAACCGTTTGCAAACCTCCTCTTCAAAAAAGCTTTTTGAGAAGCAAAAGGTTCTTAATCAAACCAGCCTTACAAGAAGAAGAACCCTTTTAGAACCTTTATGTCTAAGAGTGTAGCAGATGAGGATGGTATGTCGGAGGACTGGTGATAGACTGTATCTGTCACAGTTACCTTACAGCAGAGGAATAATGACGCCTCCTGGTAGAATTAGACTGATGAAACCATTAATTCTGTAAACACAAATTGCACTGAACTTTTCAAATCCCCAACAAACTACGATGGCAAACACTAATGAACAATTTATCTCAATGAATTCATTTGTTTCTCATTAGTCAGCGCTGCAGTCGGTGTTTGAGTTTCGTATGTGCATTGTGTACGTCTCTCTCCTGAGTGCTTACAGAAACTGGCCGCATTTCCTCCCTCTGCCTTTATCAGCATTTCTGTTCGGTAAAATGTGAGTGCTGCTTAACCCAAGCTTTGAATGAATAACAAGGACTGTGTTATGAATGCTTTGTTGGGCTTTGCCACCGAAGCATTTTTAATGTTTACAGCAAATGTGTCATCAGAAAAGCTGCACACTGTGATCTATATCTGGAGTTTATAAGAAAGATATTAATTGAGCTGCACTGCTGAAAGTCAAACTTTCTATCTATGGTAAGAACTAATATTTTAGGTTACTGTGTGTTTGTGAGCAGTGTTTAAAGGAGCAATAAGTAGAAATTGCCTGTCCAAAAATAAGTATTGCTCTGTCAGTTGTCTGTCAACATAAAGCTAAGCCCATTAACCTGAAAACAAAAGCCCACTGCTCGGAAAATACACACCCTGGAGCTGGAGTTCAAAGACAGCCTGCCAGACTCCATTAACATAATTTAACTTTTATAAACATCTACTCCTTCTAAAAAATCGTTAGTGATTGGTTATGACTTCTAAACAGACACTTACTCATTTGACGAACGTGCAGCGTTAATTTGAAGTCTAATAGTCATGAAACGGGCAAACAATAACACAAACTACGGGCCGGAATAGAAATTTTAAAAAAGACACTGTGGCCACGTTGTTGTCAGAGTTCTGTAGCAAGTCATTTAACATGTCTTCTTAATCTAAGATGACATATCATGGCCATTTTATGATTTATTACAGTAAATATATTATAAATTTCTCCTTTAAGGAATAGTTTGACATTTTGGGAAATAAGCAACCTTGCCACTTATACTTGCTATGGTAATTATGAAGCTACAGCCAGCAGCTGGTTCACTTAGCTTAGCGTTAAGTCTGGAAACAGAGGAAAACAGCTAGCCTGAATCTGCCCAAAGGTAACGAAATCCACCAACAGCTAAAGTACTTGCCAACCGTCCTAATTTTCTCAGGAAACTCCTGTTTTTCATTGCTCTCTCCCTGTTTCCTCTCAGGATCACATATTTCCTATATTTTTCCCAATTTATGACAAATTTTCACACCTTTTTTCCATTTTCATTATCACAACCAGTTTCTGACACTGTAAAGCGTGCATAAGCCCAGTACAACTCTAAAAGTTTTAAATGAAAGGGGTGTGCATTTTGTAAAATCTGACACAACAATTTTCATTTAGAAAAAAAATAAATAAATTGAAAAAAAAAAAGAATATTGCCAGGGATTTACACAAGTCCACATTAGAGGGACAAATGATTCTATTTTCTTTCCTGAGAATTAAAAGTAAAATTAAACTTGAATAAGGCTTTAAAAAATAAATTCCAGTGGCAGTGAAGCCTAACTAAACAATCTCAAGATCCATTCAGAGGTTGTTCTTGAGCTTTCAATCAGAGTACATGATCTTCCTCTCCAGCAAAGAGTTGCCCAGTTGTCAGAATATATAGACGTTCAAATTTTCCTTTGGTCCCCAACAATTTAAGGACTTCTTGTCATCTGTTAGCCAGGCCTCAAAATTTGGGCCACCAGTACCATCTGAGGGGAATAATTCTAAGGGAAGGTATACACACCTGGTGCTAGAAAATATCTGATAGCATTGCAGTGGTGGTAGCTTTCTGTGTGCTATCACTCAGTTTACAACACTATGCCAAAAAACACTTTTCAAAACTATACATAGAACAGAATTCTGCTTCAAACAGGTTCTTGCTCATCATTGACACTTGACACTTTCTCTTTGAACACTGGTGTGAATATAGTGCTCTTCATAACACACCACACATGTTCAGTGGGAGATACTGGACTGCAGGCAGGCCAGTCTAGTAGCCTAACTCTTTTACGACAAAGCCACGCTGTTGTAGCATGAAGAGAAAATATTTATTGGCATTGTCTTGCTGAAATAAGCAGGGACCTTTCAGCATTAATGGGGCCTTCACAGATGTGACAGTTACCCATGATGCCACGGGCATTAACACACCCTCATAGCATCACTGGTGCTGAGTTTTGAACTTTGTGCTTCTGACAATGACGGTGGCCCTTTTCCTCTTTAGGCCAGAGGTCACGATGTCCATGATTTGCAAAAACATTCTGAAATGTGGATTCATCAGACCACAGCACACTTTTCCACTTTCTGTTTCAGTCTCAGGCAAAGAGAAGTTTTTCTGGATCATGATTATTTGTAGATACAGCACTGAACTTTGTTAACTGACAACAGTTTTCTTAAGTGTTCCCAAACACATATAGTAATATCCTTTATACAGTCAATGTAGGGTTTTAATGCAGTGCAACCTGAGGGGTCAAAGGTCATGGGCATTCAGTGATGGTTTTCGTCCTTGCCCCCTACATACAGTGATTTCTCCAGAATCTCTCTTTAATGATATTATGGATTGTAGATGTTGAGACACTGACACTTAAACTTTTGGACTACTAGTCTGTGCAGACTGAGCCTTTCAGGGATGCTCCTTTAATACCCAGTCACAATATTATCACCTTTTACCAATTAACCTGGTTACCTGAAGGAAAAACAGGTGTTTTCTGAGCATTCCACAACTTTCCCAGTCTTTTGTCGCCCCTGTCCCAGCTTTTTTGAAACGTGTTGCATGCAACAAATTCAAAATGTGTGTGTATTTACAAACAATTGTCCCTGTCAGCTGCTATTTCCAAGGAAAATATTGTCAGTCTCAACAGACATCACTGAGATTTAAGTAGTAAAACCCTTTCAGCCGAGTCGCAATGCTTTTAACGTAACAGGCACAATCTCCAACATGATGAAGCTGTTTCTGCAATTTCTTGCAATTTAACCGGCAGACTACAGGTGCGCTCAGTTGGTTTAGAGTAAACAGTTTAAAGTGTTGTTTCCAGGCCAACAGTGGGTTGTAGCAGTGACAAGAGAAACAGTGAAGAGGCAGGATTTAAAGCTTTCCAATTATTTTCAATTTTTTCCTTTCTGGGAATATAATGTATAACTTAATTTCTGGCTTTGTAGCATATATACTTACCACCTTTAATGAACAAGCAAAGTGATTATATGGGAGCATTATGATCACTGTAATAGTGCTGACCTGAGGTTGTTACAGAGTGTAGTGGCAGGGAAGGAGCATTGGGCCTCATGCATGACTGTTTTCTCATTTTTCTCTTATATCTGTTCTGAAACAAAGCAGTAAGAGAAAAATAAGAAAATCCTACATGGGATTCATTTAAACATGCTCTCACAGCCGAATCTGCTGTCACCCACCTGAGTATGTTGATGAATCGCCTTTGATCTTAAATTGGATGCATGTGCCAGGAAATTTGCAATTATGATATGGAAACACCCCAATAAATCCATATAAATGCAGCAGACCTAAGTGCAAACCACAAACCAACAAGCCACTGACATTTGACAGGTGATGTTAAACTCAAGAAAAGGAAAAGAAAGAAAAAGGAAATGAAATGCCACTGAAGGATAAAAGAAAAAAAAACTTTTTTTAAACAGCAACACATCCTCATACCTAAACAACAGAATAGAATAATTGTAAATTACTCCCAAAACAACGCAGCGAGTACCACATGACATTACACACATGGTTGATGTTGTAAAATGGTCGCAGTTTGATTAGGTTTAGGCACAAAAGCTACTTGGTTAGGGCTTGGAAAAGATTGCGGTTTGGGTTAATAAAACTACATTACATATGTCACAAAACGGAAGCGACTTCACTCGTGTGACGACATAACTTGCATGACATTACACACATCATTTACATTGTAAAACAGTCACAGCTGGGTTAGGTTTAGGCACGAAAACTACTTGATTAAGGTTAAAAAAAGATGGTGGTTCAGGTTTAAATAACTACATTTCGTAAGTCATGTAACGGAAATGACGCAACAGTCACGTCCAAAGCAAAATTTTAAGTTACTCAAAACTTTAAATAACTCTGTTTACTTTTTGTTTCACACAAGACATGAACCCCGGTCTCTTCGATGAATCCATCCACCCCATCTCCTCCAAATGCGGACTTTCTCGCTCCTTATACTTCTCTTGTGATATTTACTACATCCACTAGGGATGAACGGTCAATGAGCGGTCAGTCGGAATAAACTGCTTGCACTTTTGAGCAACATGCAAGTTTTTCTGGTGAGGACACGTTCACAATTGTTCACGCGCACAATTTAAGATCAAATCTGTGTGAACAAACAATTCATGAATGAGGCCCGTTGTTCTTGGACATAGATGCAACATTAGAGAGTCTTTCTGCACCCCACCTGCTGAACTCTGCAGTCAGCCCTGCTGTTTTTGAATCAGGATGTAGGTCTGCGTGTCTGGTTAAGCCACTTGTTGAACTCATCTGCATAGTTCATGTTTACAGTTTTTGCTTCATTTATGCTTCATTTACTTAATCTAAAATCTTGCCACACAGTTGAACTGTAACCTGCTGTTTTAGCATGAAAAGTAATTGGAATAAATGGCTGCAGGCGAAAAGTTGATACAGTTTACTGCAACAACAGAAATTTAAGGTCAGGACACCTACAACAGTTGTGTGGTAGCGTTAATGAGGTTGGGAGAAGGCATCTTTGCTTCAGCATATTTGATACTCTTCAGTTTACAAACAGGCTGTACACAGACACACTAGTACATCCAAATCCTGGGATCCTGTTGGTATTTTTCTCAGGAAACTAACAGATTTTGCTGAGAAATCACGAGAAATACTGGACCAACTCCCTCTAGCTTTTTAGAAGGGTCAGTTCTGCTCAGACAACAACATGTGGAGGAAATCTGTGTGCATATGATGTAGTCACAAAGCCTCCATCATGTGAAAATAGGGCTCATAGTGGTTACACAAACAAACACACACTCATATACACAAGTACACTCATACAGTAATGAGGATAATACTACAGTACATTGTGCATTGGCTGGCTTTCATGTTTCCCCTCTTCTGTTTATAATAAAAAAGATACCCATAAGCCTGAGTGCTTAAGAATAGCTTACTTTTTCTGTGATGAACTACTGGTCCAAAAATTTACAGAGAAGATGAACCAGTTGCTGTGAACAGAGGCTGCTTTTATGTCTGTACTTATCAGCAAAGTTCCTGTGTGGATTAGTTCTAATCCCTTGCCATTATGGCCACAATGGTTTCATTAAACTACCCGACATATTGTAGCAAAAACGTGTTTGTTTAAAAATGAAACCGCAGAGGATATGCCAGGAGGGTGCAATGAAGAATACCCAAAATGAGAGATGAACATTCATCGTGGCTTAGCCTAATAACACACTGACTAGACTTGTTATGGCACCAGATTATTATAGGAGGAGAAAGGGGTTTTATTCTGTATGGTATTATTAAAGATTAATTAAAATTCAAACAAAGGGAAATGCTCAAATGAAGACCAAAAATAAATAAATAATCTAAAAATGGCTTTTACGCATAAGAGCATTACAGCTTTGGTGTACCCAGCAATTTTCCAAAATAATGTTGTCTGCAAAGTCATTCTGTGTTAAACTGTATTGAAATATTCATGGATGTAATCTGAAAACACATTATAATACCCCAGTCTGTCTTTAAAGGAGCATACTGTAAATTTTCACAAAAATACATTCTAAATGTTTTATAGTTTCATTTGCAATGGTAAATAAAATTCACATTCATGAAATGATGAAAGATGAGAAAAAGGTCTATTTAGTAAATAGAAAAAGTAGGTTTAAGATAATGCATTGTCACCAGTGACAAGTTACACTTGTTTAACCAGCAAAATACATCTTATTTGCTCGCATTTTATTCTGCATTAAAGGTCCAGTGTTTAAGATTTACAGGGTTTTATTGGCAGAATAAGGCAGAAATGGAATATAATATTCACAGCCACTGTGGACTTTCTTACACAACAGTGAGTTGAGGTGTTTGCGATCTGCAAGCTGACTGCTAAATGCCACTAAGTCCTTTATACTGGTCCTGTAAGTGCATATTCAGGATATTCTTTGCCTAGCGTGGCGTAAACACTAGAAGCAGGGGAAAAGAGCCAGCATTGCTTTGTCCAAAACACAAGCTGACTAAACCTGACTTATTAACATGTAACTTGATTGTTTAAAACCGCCCATACTCAAACAGACATGTAAAATTTACAAATATCGTCAGGTTTGGTTATTTGTGGCTGTAAAGAGTCCTATACCAAAACTGTGCTCACTGACTAGCATCTGGCAACACGTACTATTCCAGAGAAACTGCACCAAATGACCTGACAGGTAGATCGTAAATTATAAATTGTTGTTTCTCAAGCAATATAGTTAGAGCGAATAGCTCCATGTAAAACACAAATTGGTGTTTTTTGTTTTTTAACTAGTTTGTGTAGAGATAAAACATATGCGATATGAGAACATGTTAATTAGTGAGTTCTAGAGGTGCTAGTGGCCATATTTTTCACTTCCATGGATGTATTAGGAGACCTGAGATCACCAGTCAGTCTTGCTGCCCAAGCAGCTCAAAGGGGATTTTTCCTCACGTTGCCTCTGCCTGAATTCATATATCAACCAGAGGCCAAAGCTGAACATTTTGGCATTTTCATTCTCACAAATCAAAACAGATCCCAATCAATATGCTGCATTCAAATCTACTCCTCAACATGTTATATCAATAATTCATAGAGCGCAGAAAACAAAACGGGCTACATTATTCATGCACTAATGTGTAAAGAAGCTCACATATGGCAGCACCACATCTGTCTCACTGTGTCTTTCCTCTCTGATTCTGCATATTCTCTGAGCATACAGTATGTTTTTGATGGTAGAAAAATAGCTAATTAAGGGTAGTGATAGAAAAAAAAAAAAAAATCTGGTGACACATTTATGCTGCACTTGCAAAAATGTGCTGGGCTTGTGAGTACTTGCCAAAGTGTGAAGAGGCATACTGCTATTGTCATTTTCCAGCTGTCATGTATAGTGCTTAGTGTGACACAGTATGACTCATAAAAAATGATAGGGTAAAAATCTACCAGGAAACTCCACTACAAGAAATTAAATCTAACACTATTAGAGGAATAAAAAAAAGAATGGATTAATAATGGATTTGTATATGAGCAAGCTGCAGTATTGAAAGTATTATGGGGAGCTCATCCTTTAATGTCCTTGGATCATAAATAGAATAACAGAAGTAGACATGGACTAGCCTCTCTTGAGTTAGGAAACAGGCATATCTTCAGACAGTAGTGTGCAGTAGCTTGCCCTTTAGCAGCTGTATGAGATGCTGCCAGAAAGCCTATTTAAAGCTATAAAATGTAACATTTCAACATTAAAATGTCTATCTATATTGTAAATTGTGTTGAGCTGTATACTTACTTTATGCTAAATATTTCCAACAATGTTCAAACTCAGAGAAATTTGCAATTTATTTAAGGTAATGGAGCATTTCCTGCTAGCTGTTGCTAGCTAGTTGCTACAGTAGATCACTTTGATTCTTTTGTCTAGACATCACAATCTGATTGGCCTCTCTGGTACTGTTTTTAACTGATTTAAATCTTGTCTTAAATTTCATGTAATCATGGATGAATGTTCATCAAAGAGCTATAAAATGGATTGTGGTGCTCCTCAAGGCTCAACTTTAAGTCCAACACTATTTGGTCTCCACATGCTGCTACTTATAAACGTCATCTGCAGGCACAGCATAAATTACCATAGTTATGCTGATGATACACAGCTGTACATGGTCATATGTCCTGATGACTCAGGTCCAGTTGATCCCCTTTTTAAACTATATTTTCAATATCAAGTCAGGGATGGCAGAGAACTTTCTACAGCTCAATCAGGACAAAACTGGAGTCTTAATTATTGGGTCTGAAGTGCTGGCATCTCATAAACTCTTTCTCTTTTAAATAGCACTACAAGCCAGAGGAAAAATATTTATTTTTGATTTTGGGGTGAAATGCCCCTTTAAAGTAATTTGAAAGCCTGCTGCATCACATACAGCCATCAGCAGTTACCTTGCGCATCTATATGAGTTGCTGAGGGCTGTGACAAAACATCGGTATTGGATGAATTTGTAATAAAAACAGGCTTGTATAATCTACAGTTCTTTTTTTCCTTACCTCCATCTCAGCACTTTCCAAGTGACTCTTCACACATGTGCACATTAAGTCCTCAAAACAAGACAGTATAGTTTGCAGTGTGTCCACAGAGTGATGTTTAGTGGGAGATATATCACTGTAACAAGGAAACAAGAAGCATTAGTCAGCCTTAAGTTGGTCTCAGCTCCCACTCAGCTCTCAAGGTCATAATTAATTGAATGAGAGTGGGAGTCTGTGGGACTAGTCGCTTCGTCACTGATGCTAGAGAGCCAGCACAGCGCTCTGTCTGTGCCTCTGAGTTGCTAACTAGTCCCCCAATTACTTGTTGAGAGGTGAGATCCAGGGAGCACAGAGAGACACGCTGCATTTGAGGACTTTTAAATAAGATATAAGGGCAAACAAAGAATCTCCTGGGTCTCAATAATTGACAGATCATTCATTATAAGCGCTGAACTATGCTAAAGTATTCACTTGAACTCTAAAGAACTCTCCTACAAGACAACGTACTTGACAGCTCAGCTGCACTCATTTGCTATAGATACACTGCAGAGAGAAATTACAGAGACACACACATATACAAACATACTCAGAGACTTCTGCAACTTTAATCAGGACATCCATTCTTGCTTTATTACACCCGAGATTCTCAAACAGTTTAGCCTGAGGGCCACTCTTAGAAACTGACAGAGGGCCAGGGGCCAGTTAATATAATTGTCTGTTTTGGCTGTCAACCTTTCAACATTTTACTGTAATCGCTGCTCACAAAATGGCAGGGCATGTCAGCTCTGGGTGTGATGCTGACAAAAATCTAAGAAATCATACACATATCATTCTTTCAGCGGTGTTTGATTAACTAATTTGCATTCCATCATGGAATAGAAAATGACATGTTAGAGAACATAATATTCATAATTTAAGGTAATGAAAGAGCGCTGAATTCTGTTTCCCAGCCTACAAAATTATGGGGAAGGAGAATAGAAATATATACTCCTGTCAACAACACTTCAGACCAACATGGAGAAGACTGTGCAGCAGACAGTTTCTACAGACAGTTCAACAACAAACTGTTCTCCTTCACAAATCATTAATATTCTGCATAAATTAAAAAAAAAAATTATGCAATCAGCAGTTTGTAGCTGCAAATTCTCAGCATCATCTCAAGATAAGGACAGCTGGTAAGTCAGATATAAAACAATATATAGTATATATGTTAGGTGTTACTCTGAGTACACTGTAAAAAAAATAACACAGGACTTTAGTGGAATCAACTAATCTTTTCTCATTAACTTAGCGTAAACATACGAGTTTTATTTGTTCACGTTAATTAAACTAGTTTTTAGTTTCAGACCACTTCATTACTTACAAGTACTGGTTCTTCTAGCTTAAAGTATTTTTCTGTCACTTGAAATGATGAGTTGAATGAAAGTACTGTATAGATTCAATCAACTCATTACATCAAGTTTCAAAAGATACATGATCAGCATATTAACAGACTTCCCAGCATGCTTTGTTTGAAAGTTAAATCTCTCTTGAGACCCTTCTTTTTTATAGTTTGTAGAAAACATACATGATGAAAATATGTTTCTAACATGAGATAAGTCATGGTTGCTTTTTTCCACAATAATAAAAATACTGCAGACTGTGATGAAGCTTAGTTAAGTCAGTCCCTACACCTTTATATTTAAAATTGAATAAATTTAAGCTCTTTGTCTGAAATAAAGAATATTTCAAACTGAGAAAATGTATTAGAAAAGTAAATTTGTCTGTAATGTTTGTCACAGTGACTGAAGAGTTGTTGGTTCAACTTAATATCTTGAACTTATTGAACATGTTTTTTTAAGTACAACTGAATTAATATCAAGTCTGTTTGACAAGAAAACTTCATTTGTTTTGAATCATTACAAAATTATCCCGTTCTTTTCAAATTCAGTCAACTTAAATATTTTAACGCAGCCCAGACACTAACTTAAAGTTAAAACATGGCAAAACTAAGGCAAACTCAGGTGCAATTAAGAGTTCTGGTGTGAAAACAAGACAAAGAGTCTACAGCTAGTGGCCCTGTGAGGGTGTATTCAAATGCTAAATGCCAACGCCAGCATAGCAACATTCTCACAATCAAGGTGAAAGTGGCTCTTCAGAGAAAACAAGCCAACACTGATCCTGCTGCAAGGGCCAATTACCTTGCCAAAAGATGTGAAAGGTTCTCATTGTGAGGTGTTTTTCTTTTTTTCCAAATTGAAATAAAATGAAACAGTTCAGTTCAGTTGACCTTGTTGGCTGTCATGTTTGATTTTCAGTGTCAAGTTCTTCAACAAACAATGGCCTTTGACTGCAGGAGCTATAAATTGGCATAACCAGTATTTTTCATAGAAACACTGTGATATACAAGAAAATAATGTGGGATAAATTTGTAAAATTTGTTTATTAAGCATTTTTACCAACATATCCTCCAAATCATACGCCCAGATAGGTCGTACGTGGACATACGACCCAGTAGAGACATTTTCTGGTCGCGTTTCTGGTCGTTTGCTGTTGAAGAACAGGCTGCATTAAAGGATAAGTTCGGTATTTTTGACACCTGGACCTTATTGTTATGATTAAATACGCTCGTAGACTCACCCAGACAATTTTGGTGGAGCTCGGAGCCGTTTTCGAGCAATTTAGATCCAGCCGACGGCGTTTTTTCTCATGCCATAGTAGCGGACGGGGCCAGAAATCGAAGCCCCTAAATTAGACTTTATCTGCTGCAAAACTCATGCAATGTCCACAACAACACCACCAGTTAACCCCATTCGTGGACGTGCAGTGGTTGCTTGTTCTCTGGCCAGCTGTTCGGACTCTTTCCCTCTGCATCCTCCTTTCAAATAGCTCCTCGTCGGTGTATTCTGGCTCAAAACGATACGGGCATCCATTATACTCAAAGTCGTCGTCAGACACTTCTACATCGGATAAATATTCCGCCAGGCTGCACAAAAATAGCCGTGTTGCCGTGTAGCCTAGCAACAACAGCGTCTCTTCTCAGCTGCAGCCCTGCGGCGCACGTCTATGACGTCACCAAAAGTTACCCATCCTTGTAAAGCCCCGAATGACCATAACAACGAAGTTGAGCTGACATGGTGATAACACTGGCCATTCATTTATAACATGTAGGTGAAATGAGCGAGTTTCGCAGCAGATAATGTCTAATTTAGGAGCTTCGATTTCTGGCCCCGTCCGCTACTATGGCATGAGAAAAAACGCCGTCGGATGGATCTAAATTGCTCGAAAACGGCTCCGAGCTCCACCAAAATTGTCTGGGTGAGTCTACGAGCGTATTTAATCATAACAATAAGGTCCAGGTGTCAAAAAAACCGAACTTAACCTTTAAGAAAAGCAAAAGTCAATACAACAGTGGCATGGTGCATCAGGGAGGGTGCCCACCCCCAGAACAGGAGACCCGAGTACGAACCCTGGCAAGGCTGAGCCTGACAGTGTTTTTATTTTTGGGGGTTAGGGTTAGGGTAAACGTACGTATAGGTCGTATAAAGCTGCTTTCAAAAACGACCTCTCTGGTCGTTTTCTGTTGGAGGACAGGCTCATTTTTACGTAATTTGTCCAAGATTATTTAGAAAACAGAGGTGCTTTCAAGAAATGTCCCACTCAATGTTTGAAAAATGCATACAATTTCAATTTAGAGGTAATACTAGTAATGTAATATTTTAAAATGAATTAATGAAATAATGATTTTTATGAATTCACTTTCATAGGTGGATAAAATATATAATACATCTTATTCTTTTGTGGTTACACCACTTGACATTTTCAGATGCATTCAGTCTTACCTTTTGTGAAGGTAAAAAAAAATGCAGCTGTCAAATTTAATGAAACCAACATAAACACTAAATTTACATTTTAAAAAACCCGATTCATGCCTTTGAAATGACTTTATAAAAGATTTTTGAATTGCTCACCTTGTCAACCTTGGTTTTTCAATGACCCATTCTTCTTTAAAAAAGAAAATCCTATTGAACATCGGGCTGTGCTCACAAAGACTTGCAAAACATGATAATGGTTAACAGGTTTTATATTCAGCAAGTTTGTCATCTTAATTTAGCAGGCTAAGATGTAATAATTAGCTTTAAACACAAAAGGCTGATTGGAATGTCATTAGTTATGCCATTTATTTAGTCATAAAGCATAGTACTGAACAATTTTAATCTTGACCTGATGATGGTGTTACATGAAGAAGTAAAAGGATCAACAAAGTTATTACGATTCATCGTGAAAGGGACATTAATCTTCATACCAGATTTCATGGCAATCCATTTAATACTTGTGAACCTCATGGTGGTACCAGAGGAAAAGCGATCGCCTGAATCACCCGAGTCGTTAGGATTCATCATCTGAGAACCATGAATGTCTGTACAAAAGTTTCTGTCAATCCAATTGAATAAAGGTTGAGGGGTTTCGAGAATAAATGAAAACTTTGACCACCTGATGGCGCTATCAGAAAGGTCAAAGTATCTCCAAACTATGTTGGATTTATTGTCTGACCACAGTTAATGTCTGTCCTACGTGTCATGGCAATCTTTAGATATTTCTGTTGTGGAAGGTCATTACTGTTTACTAAAAATAAATATATTATCACAAAGGTGCAACAGTGCTAAAGTATGCACCAGGAAATCCACAGGAAATGAATGAATGAATGAATTAATGGTTTCATTTTCATTATTCAGACACTCAATCAACGACAAACCAAATATTCCAATATGTACTGACTACCAGCATCTGAAAGCACAGTATATTGACATCAAATAAATATGAGCCGCCTACATATATATAGTCTAGCTTAGGATAAAACCATCTGCCAAATGAATAAATGAATAAATGTGACATATTGAAAAACGGAAATTACATAAATATATGCACTGAGCCTCACATAAATATTAATATAAACATATACAAATCCAAACAAACATAAAACTATAAAATCTACATTTATGGACCAAATCATGTCATTGCCTGATTGGTTCATAAATAAATTATATATAGTCTGTAACCCACATAAAGTATTAGGCTTTTATATCATGAGTTATTTTTTCCCTCCTAACATATTCTTTGTACAGTACAGAAAATTCAAAAACATTGTCATTTATCCTCAATTCTAATCAAATCTGAACCTAAAACTTTTTAAAACCAACACAAATCATGATTCTGTCCATTTTTCTATCCAATTACACTTACTGTAGGAATTCCACTTCCACATATTTTTTTTTTTTTTTGAAAGATAATTTTCCTCAAATCCTCATTCCTGTAATTCACCTCCAGTAGAGAAATCCCAATAAAGCAATTTACTCGCAACTCCCTAAAAGGAGGTCCCGGGTTTGAATCCCAGCTGGGGCAGGATCTTTGTGTGTGCAGCATGTTCTGTCCTCTCTGGTTTCCCACATGAAAAACATGTATGTTATGTTCATTTCTCCTGTCAGTGCCTTTGACCGAGGTGCTGGTTTAGAGCTGGAGTTGATCCTCAGGTGCTGCACAGCGACTGCCCACTGCTCCTAATACTTAATATGGGTCAAACACAGAGGACACATTCCACTATATACATTGTATTGTACTTGACATGTGTGCCATAAATATTGATTTACCTTTTACCTTGCCTATTTCACAAGGTCAACATGTTGACATTCCATTTAATCTCACAGGAGTCCAATCCCATATCTCAATCACCTGCCAAAATATGGACATGTTCACTTTTTATCTGTGCTAATAGCATCATTCTATGAATGGCAATGTTGATCTTTCATTCTGTCAGTTGGTCCATTACTTTGGTCCAGACTGAATACCTCAGCAACTTCTGAATGGACTACAATGGAATTTTTTACAAAAACTCAAAGTGCCCGGACAATTAAATCCCACTGACTTTTTCTCTAGAGCCACTATGAGTTTGATGTTTTTAAGTTTAAGTGAAATACCTCTAACTATTGGATGGCTTGCTCTGAAATCTCCTCAGTATAAACTGTATCACCTTTGCTGATCCTGACTTTTCATCTTGCCCCTTGCGAATCTAATGGCATTGCTGTCAGCCTCAGCTGTACTCTGTGTTTAATGCTAGTTATCAATTGTTAGCATGCTAGCACGCTAAACTAAAACATTAGGGATACCCCATCATCAGCCTCAACAAGTCTGGATAGCATGTTTTGGATTCATTCTACATTCATGTGGAGGCAACAAGGGGTGGGTAATTGATATACAGTACAAACGAAATTTGGTGAGTAAGTGCTCATTTTGTTTAATTAGCATTGACACCAACTCAGCTGAGAACTGGCTCAAGTTGTGTGTTGTTTGGCATCTAGAAAGCACTGATCCTGAGCTCCTGATTGCATATTTTTACTGAATATCGGCTGATAACAATTGGCATCTGATTGATCTGGGCTCCCCTTATAAACATGCTGAACATTATATTGCTCAACATGCAAAGCATGTTAGCATTGCCACTGTGAGCATGTTAGCACGCAGATGCTCGCATTTAGTTCAAAGCACTGTTGTGCATAAATAGAGCCCCACAGAGTCGCTAGCATGGCTGCACAATGACTCTTAGTTATCTACAAAGAACCATGTAGAGCGTTATCCTTGTTGAGATAAGATGTCATTCAAAGACATGTTTTGTTTTTTTTACATATTCTCAGTGTGACTAAATACTTTTAAAATATGGGTCATATTCACATGTTTTTGCACTCTTTCTTTCTCCGTCTTGTCTTCAACTCTAACCCACATGAAACAAGTGAAGGCAGAAAAAGGAACAAGCACTGTATCATCCTTTCTCTGAAGGTGGCATCCGGCCACCAAGCTGTGTGTAAGACATGGATGGACAGGTACATGCTGGGAGACTCTATAGGCCTCCAGTGTGAGGCATGCTGTGAGCTTTGTCCCTGTGTAGGAAGTCATACTGTTTGCCCTTGATACAAACAGATCAGTGTGAGACTGCCAAGATTATTGTTTGATAAAGATGAGAAATATTGTGAGAAATGTATCTCCGGTGCCCCTAAAATTTGACACTACAACTGCCTACCTCTGGACATGTTGTGCATATATACTTCAACACATAAATGTGCAGGACTAGAAAGAGAGAATGGAAAAATACAAAAAAGTACTTCAAGCATATTCAAACAAATCCTGAACTTTGATGCTGTGGTGAGATAATATTCTCCATCCTTAATGTAACGAAGGCAAAGAGTTAAAGTGATAAAATGGGACGGAAATTTACTTAAAATACATATTAAATGACATTAACATTTGGTAATTGAAGTGGTCATGGAACCTATTTGATGTCATATTGTTTGTTATAAAAAAACAACACACTTTAAGTTGTTTAGCAGGATGTATGATGGTATTATCATCAACAGTTAGTTGTGTAAAATGGCCTCATAATCCTTGGCTGTTATTGGACCAGTGTAATGATCACATCTAATGACTCCCAGGAGATTACTGCTCATATCATTACAGTTCGACCATCATTTGAAATAGCCGACAACAGACAAAGTGGGTTGAAGGCTCATTTTGGCATTCTCCAAAGGTAAATCTGTCCTCATTTAGGAGGATAAAAGATGACTCATGAGACTATCTGCTGCGTTGCTGCAGGCTTCATGTTTTTTATTCCTCAGACCCTGTTGTGTTTCTCCTGCATTGACCTTAAATATATACATACATACATATATATATATACATATAATATATATATATACACATATATATATATGTATAGCTTTTAGCTTTTGAATGGCAGCCCTGTACTTAAAGGTAGGCCTACCCAATGGAGTTGTCTTGTGAACAACAAGTTATATTTACATTGAGTTACTCACCAAAATGCATAATGTGTTTCCTGTAGCTCTGACAAATGTGCTGAATGCATTTCCTTCCTGACATTTCTAAAGCTAACTTAGGTTTTAAATTCTGTATTGATGACATCCATGTTTACGAGCTGGCGGTTTTTGGCTGTGTTTGGAATTGCAAGTACAGATAAAACATCAAATTTGAGTATGAGTATTGGACTTTGTGTACATAAATAAAGCTCAGATGTATACTAGATTAGCAAGAATTCCTGAAATATTCAACCACTCAGCATGCATTGCATCTCTTTAGACCAATGGATAGGCTCTAGCAGTTCTAGCATCACACTGTGCCAATAAAAACATGTTTGGATAAAATTATTAATATATTATAATAATATAACTAATATTAATGATGGTCAGTGAATGTCAGGTAGGAGGTACTGAGGACATAAGACATTAAGGTGCAGGATAAATGAGGGGGCTCATAAACAGTATAATGCGCAGTAGAAAAAATATTTAACACTAAATTATTTAGGAAATATTCAACAGTAAAACCGGTAATGTCATCATCCAGACCTGCTCCCAGAAATTACTTTTATAATCAACTAATGAAAACAGAAAATATGTTTTTAAGGGGAAACACAATGCTGACTGCAACACTGTTCTATTAATATAATGAAGACATGCTAATTAACGTACCTGGCAAGTTGCAAAAATGTCACTGGCGATGTATTTTATTTGTTATCCGCCAAAATAAGCAATTCTGACATTATGCACTTGTAGTGACTGCAGCATTATTTAAAAGACAGCAGTATGTGTGACATGAGTTTTGTTTTTTTCAAGAATAAAAGAAATGGCGTTATTTCCCCAACTTCTCTGTCCTCTGTGTCATTGTGTGCATGCATGCACCGGAGCAAGCAGCTGACTGGAGTGCGCGCTCACCTTGAGTCACAGCTGCAGGAGGATTGGACAAAGTGCTTTTGTTGCCAAAACCTACCCAAAATCTTTTCCTGACCCTATCCAAAGTGAAAATGACACCATTTCCTTACTTAAACCAAAGCTGTTGCAGAGGTCTGGACACATATCTCAGTCCTGTTCTTTGCACGCCTGCCATCTATTCCAACCTTGCAAATGAAGCACGTTATATTAAAAAAAAAGCATTGTCTGTGAACATAATCCACAGGAATTATATTCACAAAATTATGAAAAAAACTGTAAAATACAAACATAATTTCCAAGACAGGGTTGCATCAATCATCATCATCATCATCATCATCATCAGTCAGATGATGCAGAGAAGACATATTGCCTGAGTATACAGTCTGCTGGTAATGGCATACTTAATCATTCATTGTCTGTCCTTTTGCAATACCGCCACCTGTTTATCAGTGGAATAGTGTCAAAACATTGGCAAAAATGTGTGTATCATATCGCCCAGGCACTCAGGATAAACAAAACACAGACCCACTCATGGAAAAAAAAAACAGCTCCATAGTTCTACATGAGGTCAAAAACACCAGAGGGAACCTTTAAATCGTATCTTTAAATTGAGACTCTGTAACCTTTACTAAAGAGCAGCCACTTTTACTGGGTAACAGTGAAAGCAAATAAACATATTTCAGACATATTGCAATCATGTCAATCAAATGTCATGGTAAGTCTTTCGCTTCCTGTTGCCAACTTCCTTACCCATGTTAAATATGTTGTTCCTGGTTTGTTTAGGGATTACCTGTACAGCCTGTCAGGTTATTTAAATCACATATGCATGATATCTGTCAGCCCTCCTCCTAAAGATGACACTTACTGCTACTTGACTCTCAGCTTAACTTGCCAAGTCCCCTTTAGCTGCCTTTGTAAATGTGATTTAGTGTAAAGTGCTTTTTCATGCAGTGTTTTCTGTAATACATCTACCACTCTGTGTAAATACACACACCCAAACACACACTCAAATACACATGTACACAAGCTTGCCCTTGAGTTAGCTACCCTCCTCCTGTCCAAATCAGAACACAAACACCTCCAGTGAAAACAGTTATATTGCACTGGACTCCAAGCTTGAAGTCTCACGGGTGTTTCATTTTGCAAACAGGAAAAACTTGCTCATGACTCTGCAGATTTTTTTTTTTACCAGACTTGAGGCAACTATAGCTCTCAGCATCTTGAAATCAATCACCAAAACCATGGCACCAGCCCATGCAGCAGATTGTAGAGATCTTACCCTGTAACTTTTCTGCAGAAGTTATGTGAGACATGCTCCTCACTTGAGTTTGGGCTCTACTTTGCGCTATGCGACTAGCCTCCCTTACCGTCTGTTGCTCTGTGTGTTGCCATTAACTCAGACTGATCCTCGTGCACTGTGGCCTACGGAGGGTAAGGATGAAAATCAAACTCATCTCTCCAGCCTGCCAATTGCACTCACATATCTAGCCTCGAAACCTGGAACACACTCCTTCTGAGCTCCCCAGTCTGTTAGCATGACAATAGTGCAGTCACATCTCTCAGCACAAGAAACAAGCAGCCACTAACAAAACCGTGGTTTCATGAGACCTTCAGTTCACTGACTCAGGTTTCAGAAACATCAAGCTCAGCCCCAAAGTGTCAAAAATATCAACCCTAAAGCCCCAAACTCATCACATGCAGGCAATCAGGGGTTTTACTCTGCACATATTGGCCCAAGATGTCAGCATGTCAACGCTGGGCCCTTGGCTCTTTGAAAACCTAGACAATGATCGAGAAAATGAAAGCACACCAGTTTTGACAAGGATCCCTGTGCAGCTACGTTTTATTAACATTCATACCTCTAATTGTTAACATATTGATGCCGCTTTCTCCCCAAATATCCTGACATGATGTGGCCTCTAGTGTGAACTAAACTCACCTTTTCAATTTTCCAAATCAGAAAACAGCAATCCTCTGCAGGTATTTCTTAGAGCGAGCATGATAACCTTTTTTTTCCCTACCAAATGGAACAAGGATATTGGGTTGTAAGATCTGTATGCAAATCAAGTCAATATTAATTTTGGCACATAATTTAGTTTCCACAAAATGAGTCCCTTGGCATATCTAAAGTGAACATTTGTTACAGAGTATACATGCTTTGTTAGTGTAAGTTGCAGGATCCATCTGGCCGTGCTGAAAGAATTAGTCACAGACATAAGAATTAGAGAACAGGAAGAGGATGTGGGCAACCTGGAAAGCTTAGTAAAGGAATAGTACCACATTTTTGGAAATTTTCTATTCGCTTTCGTTGACAAAAGTTGTATAAGAAGATCGATAACATATTACTCAAACCTGTGTGGTAAATATGAAGCCAAAAGACTGGAAACAGGGGTACCCAAAAATCCATATAAATGTTATCATACCAAAGTTTAAAAGTTATGGTTTTACCAGGGATAATGTACCAGACTGAATTAACCTACCAGAGTTCACTTTCTTCATTGACAATGATATTTTACAGACTAGCTTGGTTTCTGTTAAGTTGAATGGTGGGCTATTACCTCAGACTGGCTGTACTGAGATGTTTGAATATTAATTTCACAACAATCACAAACAATGCAGAGGCCTAGGACGAACACTGTTGTTACCTGGCTGTCATCAGGACAGGGAGACGTGGATCATGCTGCTCCACAGGGAGCTCAAAGGGAAGTTGAGGAGGGAGGGGCGGCAGGGGCTTATGAGGTCTTGCAGAATTAGAACTCAAATGCAGTTGTCAGGCATTACAACACGCTTTTAATTGAGAATTGATGCCATGGGCCAAATTTCGAAACTAAGATATAAAATTAGAAAAAAAAGATTATCTGTCCATGTGCCTGCAGACTATTTGGCAGATAAAATAAATGAGGTATAACGTATTTATTTGTTAACTTGAGATGCTGGTAACTAGACATGCTGGCAGGTGGATTTATTTACTTTTGGACGGAGCAAGACTAGGTGTTTCCCCATGCCTCCAGTTTTAATGTTAAGCTACGCTAATGTCGGCTGGCTGCAAGTCATATTTACTGTACAGACATCGGAGTGGTATTGATATTCTCCAGTCCGCTATCATAGCAGTTCAAGAAATAGTCATGAAATTTATATTCTAATAATTCTGTAGATTTGTGTTTAATAGTTTGTTTGCAGTTAAAACCAGAGGCACTGCAGTTCACCAGCCAATTGGGCGGGCCCGGTCATAAAAATTAACTTTCTGATTAAAAACAAATGAGTTACAGACGGGTGATGTTCTGTGTTTTTCTACACATCCAAAAAATCACAGACAGTCCAGGTTCATACAGTGATTTGAAGTAAAGCAGCTGTCCTCCTGATAAATCCTTAGAGCTTTCTTAAAACAAATTATTTTAGAAGCTAAGGGTTTAATTCTGTTTCATCTGCCCTGTCAAGGTTATAGCTAATTTTTAGTTTTGCTGTTTCAACGTCCCATGACAACTGCTGCAGTGACATTACTGTACGCATACAAGCATTTAAAATCCCTGAAAGTAGCCCCTCTAACACAAATACATCAATACAGCACATATAAAGAAATCACTTATAAAGCTTCCATGCATAATTTAAAAGGAAATATAGCCTACAAGGACTGGTAGAGGTCTCTAAATCTGAGAAAATAATTCATTCAAGTGGGTGATGGGTGAATGATTTATGTGCATATGCAGATTTGGGTGATCTGTGCATCATGAAGTGAAGATGGACGATTTTCCTTTTTTTTTTTTTCATGACACACTCGTACAACTTTCAAACTAATAAGGATGAACATAAAGAGTGACAAAGTCTGTCTGTCTGTCTGCATAGGGAGGTCAGGGTGGATGAGACTTTCACACTGGAGCAGTGTTGGGTTACTCAGGAAGTGTAATAAGTTGCTTTTTACTTAATACTCCTTTAAAAAGTGATAATATTATTTCAATCATTATTTGGTATTAAAACTAATTAGTTGCACTACTCATTATATTACTGTCTTACTTGTGTACCTTGTTGGCAGCCTTGTTGCTCCTCTCCAAAATTGAACTGCCGATCCAGTGAGCTGTTAACACCCACAAAGCTTTTGTTGTTATCTGTCCAGATGTGGGCTGTGGTGAAAACAAAATCAACCTCTCCAAGTGTGGCCTTCAAATTAGATTCCATCACCACAGATTCTCTCTGGAGGAGCCAACAAACTCAAAATAATGACAATACTTCCACCTGTGGAGAGTATGCCTCTCTCCCACTCCCTCATCCTCCAATCTTAGTTTAGCTGTTTTGCTAGAAGCTGACGTGACCCTGCTCTGACCTACTTGTCATCATAAGATCACCTACCTTGGTCAAAAAGTAACTCAGACAGTCACCTGAAATGTTTCTCTGCAAGTTTTATTTTGAAAGTGGACATTATATATTTATTCTTGATAACTTGGCTGCAAAGTAAGAACAACAGTGGTTAATACATTAGTTTGAAAGTCGTGCTGAGTGTCATGGAGAAAAAAAAAGAAATTTCCAGGTACACGAATCTATTGATTAAATTTCGTGACTCTTTTGCAAACAGCCATCTTGCAATGCAAGTAAAAGTGTATTTCCGTTGTCCATGATATTTGCACACACTCAACTCGACTGGCTGCAAATAAATCTTTGCATGTGCTTTATACATTATTATGCACAGCTTTTTGCCATGGGGTATGTCTAATACTCTCCGTATCTGGTGGTGGTGACTTTTACTCTTGGATGGAACATACACCCCTTGGAAACCAGAGGTGATTTACCAGATAATTTATGATGGAACTGGAGAAACACTTCATACTTTTTATTATCAGAATGTTGTAAATGAAATATAATAAAGAAGCAAATGAAAAAATCTGCGGGAGCATGTGTGATGTGCCGTAATGAGAGCCATATCCTATAAACCTTTTTGTCCTCAAGTGTCTCCTTATTCACAACTGCACACTTAAATCCCAACAACTCGCTGCTTCTCCTTGCAGTCGGGTTTTAAATTTAAAACTAAATGGGGGAAGGAGCCAATGGGCAGATGAGATGACAGAAACTGGAGACACTTAACTCCTTGGCATAGACATCACTTACAATCTGCCAGATATCAGTAATTAATTACCATGAGCAAGTGGCAAGATTTTATCAGCCATGGAAAAAAAATGGAATTAGGAGGGGTTTATCAGCTTCTATTAATGCATTGTCAGGAGCCTCTAATGGGCTGATGAATATATTATTCATCCTCATTTGGATGACTGGTTGTTGCGTTCACTGGCTACCGGGCAGCAGAGCTGAACACCAGAAAAAATGTGTTAAATCAAAACATTCAAGCAGGACAAAATCATTCAGAGGCTGGCAAAATAAAAGCAAATCTGCTGTCTTTTACTAAACCAAGTCGTTTTGGATGGATTCTTTGAAAAAAATGCAAATAAGCACTCAATTAAAAGCATGAATGTTATTACCTTTATAATTATTTCTTACTCTTGAATCATTAGAGATGACCCCATCGCTGCTCCTTGTTTTTTTCTGAAATCCATTAGGTAATTAACATCAATTTTGAGGCACAGTTTGGGAAAGGTACTAATTTATATCCAAATGTCTCTCTAATGTTCCCTTTATTTCTTGTGTTTGGTATCCTGAGAGTGTATAAACAAATATATTCTTAGAATAAATCACGGAGAGGGAGTATAATAAACCACTAGGAGATTCAGGCTGAATATTTTATATTGACTGATAATTACCATTGTAAAAAAAAAAAAAAAAAAAAAAAAAAGCCAATAAAAATGCAAAATTAGGCTTTTGGGTCAGTGATGCTTCAGCTAAAATCCCCTCCCCTTGCACTGGATTAAATGCATACTGCTGAGGCTGTAGCTACATGTATCTAAAATATGCTCTAAAACTGCTTTTTACCTTTACAGTGCAGCTGGTGACATAACATATTTTCATTTTCTGAATTGACAAGGACCGTCTGAAAGTGCCACACTCAACCAAAGTAAAGACATATGCAGCATGTAGGAGGTGAGGGACACTAGGATGTTTTCCTTTTCTGATATCAGAAATAGAAATTGCTTGAGGGCTGAACTTGATTTGTTTATAGGTTTCAGTTTATTCTTTTGAGTGCAAAAAGCCTCCAACCTCCTATCTGTTGTCAAAGAGTGATATGTTTACAAAGCACACATTGCTCCTCTGGATGGCTTGTATCTCCTATGAGAGTGCATGAAAACAGGAAATACAAATGGGCCTCTGAGTGTATCTTCAAAGTGAATCCTTTAGCTCAAATCTAGATGGGATGCATATGGCGTGTTTGCATAGTGACTACCTTTGAGGTTTCGCTTGATAATAGTCATCCATTTTCGTCTATAGCAGACCACTGGAGTGGAGAAGCTCCCTCATACTGACACATCTGCTGCAGTTATCATTCAGGCAGATGCATGAAAAACAGAATGATTTAGAGGGAAATGAGAAATATTCTGACGGATTCATTTTATTGTGTTTGCCGTCGACGGTCAGCGATCTGTGACAAAAGCCTGTAAATATATGAGCCATTATGGTTTTACGAGTCAGATTTATTCTCTGACAGAGCAACTTTCATCAAAATGTCAATGTCAAGAGACCCTGACGATGCCAAGTACTCAGGCAGATTTATCAGTCGGAAAAGTTTCCCAGTGCTTTCTCTTGTAGCTTGAGATCACTTCAACCTCAGATGTGTCATTTCTACCATTTCAAGACCGTATGAGAGTGCAGTTTCGCACATATGGTGTCATCTTTCCAAGTGCTGCATGCCGGTTGTACTGTAAATGGATTCATCACCTCCAATACAATGTCATCTTTTTCTACATGCATGTAAGTGCCTTCACAGCGTTCAGCGTGACTGCAGAACATGATCTCACCTTCTCTATAGTGAGGCTTGGGAGGGTTATGTATTCTGATCCAAGTATCACAATATCACAATAACATAACCTGTTTACTTTCTGTTACTTTGGATTACCTGTTTATTAGATTAAAGACAGTAATTATGGCATGTCAAGTATGCTATTCACTCTTCACACTCAAATCTCAAATAACCTGCTATAAACTTATTCCAGTCTGGGCTGGGGCTTGTGTTTTTACCCACACACCATCACCTGCAGTCACAAAATAGTTCTCACTAGTAGCAGCACCAGTGGTATAGACCCCTTTTCTGTTGGTTAACATTATGACAGTTTTGTGGGCGGAGCTTAGGTGGAGGCAAAATTATTCCCTAGACATCTTAGCTAACACTAGCTATTTCTGTTGGTTGTTTCTTAACAATAGCTGATGAAAATACAAGCTCCTCTGAATGTGTAAAGTCACTTACTCTCCAGGATTGTTAGTGAGTGAAGAAGTTAATATTAACCAGTGGGAGGAGACTGATTTAGATAGATGATCTTTTATTTTTAGCAGTTAGATGAGTATATAAGCAATTGACTGAGTCCATTGCCAATTGGTTTGTTGGGTGATTTTTGGCATTTTATTTCACTAATGGTCTGCAGAGTTACAGTACACGCCCACTGAGCCAGAGGACGAGTGAGAGGGAAAACAGCCTGTAGAACCAAAGAAGTAAGGATCTATTTTAACCAAACCAGAGTTGGTGATTGTTGGAACCGTGAAAAGCCTGATTAAAACTGTTTTGGTGAGATTTATTTTTCATTACTTTCTTATTTCTGTCAGTCAGGTTTTAAATGAAGTGTATTTCACAGAGGTAACAAGGCAATGAAAGCTCTTTGAAGTTCAGTCAAATGAAAAAACTTCAATTCAGACGTTGATCAGTTGTAGTCTTCTGTTTAATAAAGAAAATAGGTGTATGAATATTTGCTTTCTTGACATTTTGTGCATTCAGTTTGTTTACTTTGTCACAGCTCGCAAACATCTCCCAGCTTTAGTCTTATCGCGTTTAACCATAGTTGTCTTCAGGGTTTCTTTGTGTGGCAGCAGGTATGCTGGTATATTGAATTTTGAGCCATTACTATTTGGATTCTGGCACCCAACAAAATTTTCCCTTGGTTATGTGGCCTATTATTCTGAGGTGATCATCGTTTGTCTCCAGTTTGTCCTTTCTGTGTGGCTGGTTTGTTCTTACCTGTAAATGTTTCTTAAATTAGATGTTGACTTCTTGGCTGATGACAGAATTTTCACAGCTGGAAGGGATAACTTGCACTGTACACTGATATTGCTCCTCTTTCCTGATTTAGAAACAAAAATGGCAAAATTTCCACCCAAAACAGTTTTTTCACTAGCCGCAATGGTGATGAACTGTGCATGATAATAAATGTTTTTTTATTTTAAAATATATTATAAAATTCTAATCATTATAACACTCATTTTTTTTAGTTTTTTATCAGTAAAATCAGTACATCTTTTTTTCTGTAAGTGTAATGAAATGCAGTTACCTTTAATTTGTATCCCAATTACTCCATCAAATGTATCCCATTACTCCCCAAGCCTGCCTGTAGTCAGTGTACTGTAAGTGCATGTCGTCTTGTGGTAGCATTGGGTCACCTTGCAGGAGCAGGCGAGGTATTAAGAGATTAGGGGCAGCAGCTCACCCTGTGGAAGGTTCTGGTCTGTGGTGTGCAGCCGCATGCCTGGACCTTAATTGGCTCTGGTGGCAGTGAGTGCCCTGCCGCTGCTGAGCCGAGTGCCGGTCAGGGGTCAGCCTCAAACAGCCCCGTCCTGTCATCCTTCCTGTCAGCCTGAAGGTCAGCACTGTAGACCAGTGTGGCAGGAAGAGCCATTCTCAGCCACTTACCACGGCGTGTGGACAGGTGTACCACAGCGACCTGTGGATGAGACAGAAGGTTTTGAGGAAGTGGAAAAGTTTGGAGCGGGGTTTATTGTAGCTCGCTGGTTCATTCCTCCATCAGCGCCGTTCGACTCCAGAAAGTTTTCGACTCGTGTCTGAGGTGACCGATGTGTTTTTAGGTTAGTATTGCAGAGTTGTCACTGCCAGCTATATGGATCAGAGAGTTGAGAAAGAGGGTTGGCTATGAAATGAGCTGCAGTACGTTGATGAATGTGGACAGCGATGAGAACCAGGAGACTTAACAATTAAAACACCGAGAGAAAGATGTGACTTTAAATCCATGATAGAACTTGTGCCTGGGGCGAGGACAGAAGAAGGAGAGGAGGAAAAAGAGGAAAACACTGGCAGATTTCAGATGATTCACAGTCCTGTGTGCAAGAGGCCCCTGTGTGAAAAGGGAGAAACAGAGAGAAGAAGACAGAGAGAGGGACAGAGCTTTAGGGGCAAAGAAGCTTTCCCAAAAGGGCTACTCTTTACAAAATGTTGCTGAATAAAATTGTGCATCTAATAAGGAAAAGTAATTAAATTTTCCTCCCAGACATCTTATGTCAGAACTTATCCGGCTGTTCTCTGCAGCAGACAAAGATAGGCAGTGAAGCTGGAGGGGTTTTGCCTGAATAAGATATAGGTTTTTATTCTGTTAAGACGAGTCCTTTTCATGCTGTGTTGATTAAAATGTTGTATCAAATGCTGCGCTGGCATTCCCTGCATCTTTCACAGCAAGTCTGATTTGGAGGCAAGGACAAACATAGCTATTACAAATTAGCTTTTTTTCTCCCATGTCATACCTTTGCTTTTAACTTTCTTGGCATCGCTGAATATGCAATTGGTCTTTCAATTTCACTTTTGATTTGTTCCAAAGTATAAGTGCTTGTCAAATTTGCATAGTTAATCCAAAGAAATAATATGTTTTCTTTTATGCAGGATTCAATTATAGAAACCAGCATGGAACATCACTTCAACAGTTTTATTGGATTTGTTTGAAACTATTCATCGAGATACTGGAATGAATTACAAAAAGTAGTCAGACAGTGGGGAGTATTTGGACAGAGTGAATATAATTTTTATTTGTTGTATTTTAATGACAGTTATAGGGTGGTGTGTTTTTAATCTGAATAAAAAAATGAATGAACCCTCTGGTAATTTTTTTTTTTTTTTTGAACCCCCAAAGGCGATACATGTTATCCCTGCTTCAGACTGAATAAATTACATGCTTTGGTATGTTGTTGATAAGCCATACTACCTGTTTTAAAAACATGTCATGCAAACCGAGTCACAAATGAATCAAAGTCTCATATGTTACGCTGGCAATGATAACTGCACCTCACACTTGGAATGACACAATCCAGTTCGATAATTGTGTCTGCCATTGTCAACTTAACTGTCAGTAAACAATAATTACTATCTCAGTATTGACGTTGAGTAGCTATGACAAGTGAATACTGGTCAGAAATGGCAACAAAGCATTTTTACGCCAAAAAATGTACAGAAAAAGTCACGATAAGCCTGTGCCTATATTATAACAATTCAAATTTTAGTCAGGAAAATGCCCCCCCCACACAAACACTTTTTAATACAAATCGCACACTGACTCTAAGTAAGAAAGTTTTTGAGCATATTTACCAAAATGAAGAACTATTTATTTGTAACATCACAATACGGATGTCCTGAATCAATGCCAAGGATTTTTTTTCACTAAAATGACAAGCGCAGCCAGCAGCAGGTTATATCAGTCGTTGTTAATTAACATTAATTCCATTAGTAACTTGATGGCAGGCCAAAATAAAATTGTCAGGTTTGCGTGCTCTCTGCAAGCTGGTGTCCGTATGCTGCCAAAGATTGTTTATGAGGTAAAAGAGGCGTGCCTCTGTGACACCGCTATAAAACTGCAAGTGCAAGTAGTTTGAACAAGTCCAACATTTTGTCTCATTTTCTCTAGCTGATTGGAATCACACTTGTAAATAAAGTGTGCCAAATGCATGTATCAGGGTTCCAGGATTTCTTCTCCAGTCTCGCA
Source organism: Lutjanus argentimaculatus (assembly GCA_034769285.1). Classification (NCBI taxonomy): domain Eukaryota; kingdom Metazoa; phylum Chordata; class Actinopteri; order Lutjaniformes; family Lutjanidae; genus Lutjanus; species Lutjanus argentimaculatus. The sequence continues at coordinate 26,735,228 of JAWZSL010000007.1, forward strand.
TGACATATACACACTAAGTACATATATAGCGAGCAATCATCAGTCATGAGTGGCTCCTCCTGTACAGCAAATGTTAATATACACCACTTACCAAAGAAATAAGTCAGTTCTTACACCCACACCAGAGTTATTTTTCTGCCTTGCACACACATTCACAGCACGCACAGATCCGCACACTTGTACAGTAATTTGTGCCGAGACCCCACATTGTTCTGTTGCTGAATCTGACGCTCATATTGAGTGATAACGATTTGGAGACTTTGATACCTTTTTGTTTCTGAAGATTGAGCAGACTCACAGAGATATAAATGGTCCCATTCCTAAAAAGTTAGAGACTCTTTACAAAACTTCCCTTCATCCCTTTTATCATAAAATCTCAGCCAACAGAGCTCCACTTCACCATGCACATCTCCTCGGCTGCTCGACTTGTGGAATAATTCAGTTTTCTCGACTGTCTGGCAGAGCTTATTAAAAGCATCACGCATTAGAGAAGTTGCAAAGTTTTGGTAACCCTGTCAAGAACATACACGTCGATCCTATCACTCATCAACAGTTTAGGTAATGAATTAAACATTAAGATGTTCAAACTGCCATTTTTTACCCCAGGAGACAATTTATTACAATTGCAGTTGACACTCTGTGTGCCTCTAACCTCATAAGTACACAGACAGATAGACACCTGTGTTACTGCTGTCATAAATACTTCATTTGAATTTCATTTTATTTACATATATAAGCACCTTTTTAGAAATAAATAAGGTGACATAAACAACTTGTGTTTACTACTTTATCATGAATATGGAGATGAGATTTGAATCAAATAGCTTGCTTTATTTATATGTGCAATCCAAAAATATCCTCAGCCGACTCTCCATAGAAGGTGTTACAGCTAAAAATGAAAATGAGTGAGACTTGTGCAAAAGTATCCAAATGCTGGGTTTATTTTCTCATGTATGTTTGCAGTATAAATACTGGACACAATACAAATAATGCACAATTTACGACACTACCACCTGAATTATGAAAGAACCAGAAAAAATATTGTTTGTGTTGCTTACAAAACACAAGTTTCCTGGCAGAAGGTCAGACTCCAGTAAATCATTTCACCAGCAGGAACCTTTCCGTTAGACTTTTCCCCCCATCACTAATCAGTTGTGCTTCACTTTCTAGGTACCTCATCTTGCCCTTCCCTAGCAGATTCTGTGGTATTATGCTCATTTTTTCTCATGAGGAGCGAAGTTTAATTAATGTTTTGAAACAACTACAAAATTGAGAACTGACCCTCCAACCCTCTAATCCACTTGCTAAGTGGTTTCACATTTTTCAGACCCAAAATCACCTCCTCAAGGAGTGCGATTACACCTGATTTGCACATACATAGTGCCCTGTAATGATCTGAAGGAAATAATCGAAGACCCTTACATCTTCTTATCATCTCTTTGTAATAATATCGCTTCACAATAATTTTTAACCGTGGTAGAAGCATAGCTGTAAGGATGGCAATATCAGTCTTTCAGTCAGCCTGTTGGTCATTTGGTTGGTGTAACTACTGGATGGATTACCATAAGCTTTGGTACAGAAGAATCCTAATAACTTTGATGATCCTCTGACTTTGCCTTAAGTGAACATCATAAGGGTGACATTTTTGATTGTGAAATATCTAATGGATGAATTATTATGAAATTGGCTACTGATAAGTCCTTAAATAAGGAAGCCAAGAACTGCCATGCTTGTAATTTTTTTAATGCCATTATTTATAAGAATAAGTTATTTATTTCATTATCTTGAGAAAACAAGCTTTGTTATTTTTGAGATAAAAAGATAATCAGCCCATTTTCACAAGAAAACAAAAGCTTGTTTCCTCTTATTACTTCAATTGTTTATTATGGATGGATGGTGTCTTGACAACGTGTAGCAACTGATTTCGGCTAAAAATGTCAGCTCAAGAAGTATCCATTATTGATCAGTGCATCAAAAATTGCTGAGATTGTTATTTTCATTTGTAACCAGCTAAGGGGACCAGGTTGGCATCATAGTAAGCTTCATTATGATGCACGAGAGGGGAGATTAGCTGGACTGCATGTTACTTAAGAGTGGAGCAACTGTCCGAGCTAGTTCAGGCAGTCACCTTGAGCTGCTTCAGTTTCCATACAGTGATACACCAAACACACCCTCCCAATTTAGCGGACTTTTTAAAATCAAAAAATTCTCATCTCCCCTCTGCCTGTCAGTGCCATTGCCACCCTGGATCAATATTGCTGCCTTTTCTTTCAGCCCCATCACCACCCCAGCATCCACCTGCAGGCCCTGTTTAAGATCCCTGTGTACACTTAATCTGCAGGGAGTAATGAGATCGGAGCCTAGACGCCAAACTAACCGTGTTCTGCAGCTGTAATAAAACCTTTAAACATGAGTTGTCTGAACTTCAGTTATGAGGTTTAGTTATATCTGCCATTTTCTCATGATAAATTATCTTATTCTCTCGAGAAATTGGCTTTTTGTTTCTTTGAGATAGCGAGATGAATTAACCCGCCATCACAACAAAATAAACTTTATTATCCTGAGATAATAACATAATAAACTTCTAATCTCGAGATGTAATTAAAGGATAAATTTGAATGACTTTTGTAATCTCCTGACCTTTCATCTAGCGCCTTTATCAGGTCAAACTTTTTAATTTGTCCAGTGCTTTACTTTATGAGCAAATACCTGCAAAACTAACTGCATTACCATCAGCCTCAGCCATACTTTGTGTTTAGTGCTAATCACCAAATGTTAGCATGCTAACACATGCTAATACAGTGGACTAATGTTTACCCTGGTGACCATGTTGTGAAGACATCCATTGCTGTCTGCATCTCTACAATTCATATTTAAAGACATATAAAGACGATCAATGCAGCAATTCAAGGAGGTAATATGAATATGATCACAAAATAATAGCTGACAAACTGATATTAATGTGTTGAGAGGGCGGTGACACATTCAAGCTCCTCCTGGAAACAATCAATACCAGTGATGCACAAGACTCCTCCACTTCCCCAAGGAGCTCTCCAACACCACACCAGTTACTCCAACACCACCACCAGTTACTCCAACACTGCCACCAGTGACCAGTGAGTCTTGTCTTTGGATCAACACATATACAAGACATCACCAACCTCAGAGGTCCTTCATTACTTGTCTTTGAGAAGTTTTATTAATAACTCATATTTCCATAAATGCTGCATGCATCCTCACTCCAGGTATAACTGACAGCCTGGTCTTCTCTCTGGTGTTAACAACACCTCTTCACAGGAGGAAGTGAGAAATGTAATGTGGAATTTCAAGTGCTTGAAAGAGACTGAGATATCACCTGGCTTGATACCCCCCACTGAAGTCGAATATATTAGCAAACAGATCAATGTATCACTACTCTACAGAATATAAAATCAAAGTCTGTAACATTTTCATTTAACAATGTGCAAATAAAAATAACTAATTATCTTGACTTTTCATGTCGGCTAGTGCTATTCCACTTGCACATGAATTACTTTAAATGACTTGTGGAATACATAGTGAGGGAAGGAGCAACTACAAGTCTATTTTTTGCAGCATTACTAAGTGGAACTATCCTCCCTCTGGCAAGGATGAATAAAAACATTTTAAGGAGAGACCCGGCCTGAACAGGATGGATTGGTTTTACCAATCTTACAGGAATTGCCAATGAGGTTTCATCCAAGTTTCTCTGTCTGAATTGAATTACTGAAGTTTTTCAGATTCAAAATGGCGGAAAAGTTAAACATGGTTAGGTATAAGCTCAGTTTGCACCGCTCAATTTATTTTGTTTTGGCTCAGAAGAAAGTATTTCTGTGCACCATTTACATGTAAGTAACATTTGAATGAAAGTGCGATGACAGTTTCGGAGTATGTTGTCAGGCCGCTGACAACACACGCAATGAAATATGATCGAACCACACAAATGCATGAACCCTTTTCACACGTGCACTGCAACTCTGCAGTTATCTAGTAATAGCTTAATGTGTGAACACAAATATCAGCATGTTTTGGGCCTTAACGCTGCCAGCTCCCTAGTCCTAAACCCAGGTTACACGTGTGAATAGAGCAGCTCAGTGTCCAGAGCGAGCAAGTGGGTATTTTGATGACGCTGCATGGTCTGCAGCTGCTCGCCTGTGTAGCCACTGCTAGTTTCATTTTCATACAGACAAACTGCCAATCAGTAACAGCCTACACAAGTCTAATATTTTTTTGAAACTTGTTTTAATGCCTTTCTTCATCGTCTGTGGTATGAAACCATCAGAGCACAGTCAGAAAAGTGGTGCAGCTGGGCAGCGATTTTTTTTATTTCCCAGGTTGGTGAAAGCATGTCCTGCCCTACTCTGGATTGTCTTCATCATCCTGGGGAAAAAAAATATTACTGAGTCAGCACACTGGAGTCAGCTGACCTCCTCACCTATCATCCGTCTCAGCTTCCATCAGAGTTTGTTAATTCGGAGACTTTGTATTGATATCAATGCAAAAGCAGTCAGCATTACTGATGAGTCCTCCTCCTCTTCCTTGCTCTGCAGGCACCCCCTTGCCTAAACAATACATATTATTTGTAACATATGTGAACACCTCTGATGTGGACAATCTCCTAATGCCTTCTGCATGTGTGAAGGGGCACATTTAGATGATGTCCAGACCTGATTCTAAGACATAGTTCAGAGGGCATATGTGAAAACTGCTATATACAGTTCTGAACCGGATTAGTCATCAGTAATTTGGTGACACCTTCAATTACTAGCGGTGACAGCAAATGCTGTTTAATACTACAGGTCACAGAATTCTGGAGGCAGCAAAACAACTATGGCTGTTTTTAATAAAGTGGTCAGGAGATAATTGAACTTTTACCATCATTCTGTGAGCAACCATGATCTGACTGTATGCTGCACATGGCATAAGTCTGCACAGACAGCTTGTTGCCTTTAACAGCTCACTGTGGCAGCTCCTTCTTGTTTCATTCCTCCTTGCAATATTTCAAAATGGTCTGCTGTCAAACATGCTGAAAACGACCATTGTATTGTTTTATAGATGTTTTTTTGATGAAAGATAATCGTAAGTGCTAAACTCAGTGATACAACACATTGCATGTCCTGTGACTACTTCGTAATAAAAGTAAACTCTTGTGTCACCAGTTAAATGCTTTTAATGTGAAGGTGCAGCAGTAGGAAATGTTGAGTTTATATCAGCAGAAATTTCAGAACCCACTGGTTATCATCTGACAATTTAGCATTCTACATATGCAGATATCTGTTTACAAAAATTACATTAGCAATAACCTAATACAGCATTTTTTCTGGAAATGTCACCACAAACACCCAATTTATATATTTTCACCAATAGTGCAAATATAGACTGCAATACTTTCATCAGTGAGCGATAGGTTCACTCACCATTGTGGTACCTCATTTGGGGACCAAACATTTATTTGACATTTATTTAAATGAAAGTCTTTATTAGAGATTACCATATTTTTTAAAACTTTGACTTTGCTTGCTGCGTATTTAGCCCTCAATATTTAATGTTATTGAAAAAAACATTTTATATCAATTTTTCATCGGTTTTGAACAACATATCTTGTAAGACCCAACATTTTACATCCTTCTATGCCTCTCTGAAAAAGACAACTTGCCATGTCATAAGGAAAAGTTCAAAAGCATGTTTTTATTATTATATTAAAGCCCCTGAAATCTTGGCTTCAAATCTAAAACCCACACAATGCCAGATTGGCCACTTGGAAGCAGCCGAAACAAGCTGTAAACAAACACTGACAAATCATCATCATTTAAGTTGATAAGGCTAACTTGTTAGAAAACAGCTGCTTATTTACACATCCAGCATTATCATTCATTTGGAGTCATGTGTCTGGCCACCTGGCCAATACAAGACCAAATTAGGAGTACATTTGCAAAAACAGATAAAAGTCATTCGTAAAATGAATAAACCAACACCAGTCTGATTGATATTCCCAAGAGTGCACACAAGAGAATCATGATTTAAGAAAATGAATAAAAACAGAGATATCTGTTTTTGCAAATAGACCCTTCAAATATTTCCTCTCCTTTAAGCTCTGTTTTGGGTCTCTACCAACTCCTGAGGGACATGCCTGGCTCTTTAGCTAAATTCTCTATTATGTTCAAAGTTAGTCACTATCTGCTGTTTGGTGCTGGGCAGGTGGGTTTATCAGAGCTTTTTCAGTGAGCACAGCCTGCCTGCTGGGACTGGAAGAGACGTTCGGAGAGCAGTGAAATTAAACGATGCTAAAAAGCTCCACAGAGCTTAAGGGAACTGCAGAGTTGGGTGGTAATTATTTGTGTATGTCTTCATTAGTGTACAATCACCTGTTTTTGAATGAATTAGAATAAGCTGTTTATATCTACAGAGGGTATGGTTTCCTACATGGAGACCCCCATGTTGTATCTACAGTAGCCCAGAACAGACAAAGTGAAAACTGGTTAGATAGGACTTTTCATGTTTTTCAGGACATTCATGGATGTTGTAGTTTTTCCTGCGCATTTGGAAGGAGAGGGTGACAAAAGTTGTATTCAGATGATTGCAATCTACAACCTCACTGATAGATGCCACTAAATCTTACACACTGGTCCTTCAAGTATTACTGTATAACTTTTTTTGTAAACCAAACTAGAGGAGTGTATCCAGTAGGGAGCTGCACCCCGCCAGGCAACAGATGGTGAAGCACCTACTGCAATACCACCACATCACTTGTGGCCCCTGGCAGGCAGTTAAAAAGAGTTAGCTGTCAATGGTTGTATAAAACACGCAGAGCAAAAAGATATCAGGTAATTGTCACAGCTGTTCTTTACCCAGAGTGAATCTTATTCACTGCAGTCATTTGCAAAACTAATTAAAGTTTACTGACAGTCCCACAAAGGTTACTGCTTTGTTTCATAGTAGGAGAGAACAGACTATTCAAAGTGTGTGAAGGCTGTTCGTTAAATGAATAGTTCTGGTTAAATCGGGCTATCTAATCTACAACTTGATAAAATAACATGACATTCGTTTCTCACGTACTTGGGTGTTAGACTGTTCTGTGAGCAGCCTAAATAATTGAGAAGAGAAGAAGAAGAAGTCAGGGAGGAGTAGCAGGAACAAGCTGTAGTCTATGTTGTGATGGTGTTTCCAGTCTGCATCTGTCTTCCAGATAAATCTGCTGTTTCTGTGGATTTAACTGCAGTCGAGCACATGCACAGGTGCCAGTTTCACTTTTCAACCTCTAATGTAATTTTCTTAATTAGCTAATTCATGGTTTATGCATAACAAGCCAATCTATTCATATATATTAATGAGAGATCCAAGTTTGATTTTGTTATCGTTCCTCACTGTGTCATAATATGATATTAATGAATGAAAGCTATTAGTCCTGCATTCTAAATCATTGCTAGACAGAGTGAAATGAATGTTTTCCCAAAGAAAATACATTTTCATAACATCATGATCTGGAATTTCACATTCAGCCTTGCAGCAGCTGCCGAGGAAGAGTAAACCCCACCCCACCCCCCTCCCCATTTTTGTATTTCATTTCAAGATTATGTTTGGGGTGCATAATTATGACACTCATTAAAAGCTCCTATGCTGAAACAGCGTCAAATGGGGGAAAATATTCTTGGCTGCAGTCCAACTCATTAGAATCCCTGATGACGCTTTATGGGATCAGCTTTTTTTTTATTAGCAGCCACTATTTACTATACAGCAGAATGGAAATATTACTGTAATAACTTATAATTATGTGCGAGTCCAACTGTTAATTTGAGTCGGTGAAGGAGAGGCAGATTGAGAAGTGTGGTTCGCTGTGCCAACAGTCACAGAGGTGAACGGGAATTGTGACAGTTCCAGCCTCGTCAACATGGTCATCTGTTATTTTGGCCCAAACATCAGAGTGCTGACTATGAATGTAACAATACACTTGGCTCACAGCTTGGCTGAAAATGCAGTAGAGCAGAGTTTCTCGACTTTGGAGTCAGGGCCGCTCGTGGGGTTACAGATGGGGTCACAAAAGATTTACTAAGGCTCATGCGATTCATGTATTTTTAAATAAAAGAGCTCCACACATGCTCCCGAAATAGACTACAGATACATGCCATATTTAAATTTACACCACAAGATGAAAACTCAGGAGTCATTAGATTTTTAGAACCTGAAAAAGGGGTCATGGGCCTCAAACATTTGAAACTCCATTGTAGGATTCTATGTTCATAACTGACTCATTTATCCAGAGAGAAGAAAATATAATCAGAAGTTTGCATGTGAAACAGCTGTTGGCTGTCTTCTAAAATGCACTATGCAATATTCATTTTGAGAGACATAATGACATCCACTGAACATTCATACTGAAAGTATCTGCAAACTGCTGACTGTTGCATGCATTGTTTCTCTATTTCATGTTTACTACTTGTTGTGCTTTGTCAATTCAAACACTGTTAAAATATTGAATTAAATAGATATTGCTATTGAGAATCCCACTTTCCTTCAACCATAACCCCCTGTATCATGACTTAAAAACTTGGACATGGCTCAAAAGTGGAATATGTGTCCACCCATGTACAAATGAGCCACTGCCATCCTTGTGCTGGTGATGTTATTTGGAGTTTGCACAGTAGTGATCAGGGTCAGTGCCACGGTATCGAGTTCTGCCCATACAGCCAGCTGACTGAATCGTGAGCACTCAATTGACTACATTTCAAATTATAATATAATTATCAATTTACATATAAAGCCTATCATCATTCATTCAATGATCTATTATTATCTGCTGTCAGTTTATTGGTCGTATATCTGCACATGCAGGTTTATAAAGTCTCTGTCGAGGCAAACATCCTCACTTATTCTGTCCTCTGTCTCGTGATGAAAACTTCCTCTTAACTCTCTCCTCCTGCTACAGTCACCGATCGCCCCCTTATTTCATTGACACTCCGACCTTTGCTTTTCCCGTTTCTTTGCTTTAGCGGGTCTTTTAATTCCACTGCTGACGCTGTTAAAATGATAGATTTTCTTTCATGGATCTCTGAAAGTAGAATATCAAACTCCAAAACTCATGAAGTTTGGAGTTTTCCCTCCTTGATGCCATTCTCACGAATGAAAACTTCCTGACGTATGGAACAGGAAGCGTAGCCTTATATGGTATTATTGGGGCGGTAACTATGCTGATTTACAAGTCTCATGCACGTGCGCTCAAATATGCACATGTGGATAATTTACACTGTTTTTTGAAGTTACAAGCCTTTGTTGAATCTGACGTGGCGTGTTCATACGAGCCCTACGTACGAAGAAAAATAAGAGAAATTTAAGACAATGACATGAAAATGATCTTGCATGAGCCCCAATGTCTTTTTAGAGTTTTACTTTGTAATTTTATATGCCTGAGAAAAATGTTTATAGTCTCTATTTATTATGCTTTTGCATTTCCAGCATTACGTTACCCACTTGCTAACTTGCTGAATAATTTGCATCTGTGGCTGACTGTTTTGACAGTGATTCTTATGACTTAACTACTTGAACACCAAGTGCATTGTGTGTACACGACTTTCCATGTTGTAACCACAAGCTCACAAGTTACATTTGAAGATAGTCTCAGATATGAAACTGTATCCAGCAAGCACTTAGCCTAGCTTAGCATGAAGACTAGTTGGGGGAGACAGCTAATATCTGACTACCAGTGCCTCTAAAGCTCAGTAATTAACATCTTTTTGTTTAATTCGTACAAAATCTAAAAAAGGACAAGTTTTGTTTTTACAGGGTGTTATGTGCCAGACATTTTCTTGGCCAGGTGCAGTGAGTTATGTCAAGTCAATTTTATTTATATAGCCCCAAATCATAAATTTGCCTCAAGGGGCTTCAGCATCTATACAGCATACAACACACTCTATTCTTAGACCCTCATTTCAGATAAAGATAAGCTCCCTAAAAAAATCTTTAACATTTAATAATGTGAGCAACATCAGTGAGAGCAACAGGGGAGAGATCCCTCCTCCACGAAGGACAGACACGCAATAGATGTGTGAACATCTAGAACAATGTGGGCATCAGGATTACAAAATTATAGACAGATTGTATCTACACAAAGAATACTGATTCAGTTCAGTTTATTGTCAGTATACTAGTCCGCTTAAGAAACAGTGTTGTTTTCCAGTCTCTATGGTGCAACATATGTCAAGAAACTTCTAGTTTCTGCCAAACTGATAAATAATTAGCCCTTACTAATTACTCTAGCTCAGCTAACCATCTCCTGGTAGCAATGCTTTTTATATAATTGTCACATTTTTTCACATTTATCACCCTTTGCAGAATGAATTGATTTTTTTGCATCTAAAGAGTCTTCTTTTTGCCAATATGTGGTACATTTTTCAATGAGATGAGGACTAGCAATTATGTTTCCTCCTCTGTGACAGACACAGAGGGTTTCCACATTATTGTGACAAAGAAATACAAATGGCAGAGGCTCACAATGACAATTTGACATCTGGTTTGGAGTCCTGCATGTGTCCCATTGTGCAGCTTTTGACATTCTTAAATTTGAAAATCACTTCATAGTCATTATGATGTCTCTAATAATTTTTATCATGAATAATCAAAACAAGGACTTTGTTTTGACAAGGAAGTTTAGAAATCAGGCACTTTAAATATGAGGTCCTTGGCAAACTATTTTAAGCCACATCTCTTAAAAACCCTCCTCCTCTCCAAGGAGATTAACAACCTCTCCACTCCTGAGTGACACATTACCAATTTTGATCATGTCTCTTTAAAGTAAGAGGAATTGAAGGTCGCTATCCACATAAGTACCATTTAATCTCACCAGACAAAAGAGGGAGACTGTGTCTAGATTATGTGCAGGTGGCTGCAGGACTGAAGCGTTGTACCATCTTGATTATCCACCCAAAGCTTAGATGTTCTCTCCCCTTGTGCTGTCGAATTAAATCCACAGCAGGTGAACTCTATCTCACTCCTAATTAAGAGTGTGTGTCCATGTGTGATATTGTTTCTCTTTTCATAACCCCGATCCTCTCGGCGAAAAACAGTAAGGAGACGAGGATTGAGGGTGTGAGAAGTTGTTTTGCTTGTGTGTATCTTCACTTAGCCTTAGCTGTTTGTAGATATGTGTGAGGTTAGATGTATTTGTTTGTGCTGGCATAGATAGCACCCTTTAAGCTGGGAGAGGCACTTTATTTTTAGTGTCTTTGGGCAAAAGTTCCATAATAACCTTTAAGCTAGATATAAGAACTCATTTATCCCTGTTGCGATTAAAATACTTAACAAAAACTAATAGCGGCACTTTGTGACTCATTCGCCATGGGTTCTCCCTAGGTTTTAATTGTAAATGTGAATTGTGAATTGTGATGGATCTTAGTAGTATTAATTGTGATGTATGTGTGCATCGATTTTTAACTGTATTTTGTGTGGCATGTGTGCAATGCAGCGGCCCAGCGCCCAAGACGAATTTCCCTTTAAGGGACAATAAAGTATACCTTTAACCTTTAACCTTTAACCTTTAAGCATAGCATAATTCAAGTGGTCTGAGAGAAAAATTAACGCTCCTCTTCTTGCGGCTCTGTTTTCAGGCTTTGTAAAATCTAGCCTGTGAGGGGAGACTTTGGCCAATCACAGTTCGGTAAGATAGTAACCTCTCCAGAATTGCTTACTGCACCTTTAAACTGCCTAGCTGACCCTTTGCTAACCCTGTTCAACAGCAGTGTTTTTTGAAACACCAGGTCACAGAGAAGTAAACAAAAACAGCTTCTGCTTTCCAGCTGACAACTGTAGATTTTGTTGGCTAAAATGATGACTCTCAGTTGCATATTCAAAAGTGTAGCTGACTAATGTAAGCTAATGCTAATGCTTAAACTCTTTGAGTCATCTCCACATGGCTTTCTAATGTTTCCACATTTTTAACGAGATCCCTGTAAAATGGTCTGAAATATGTAAAGTTACATAAAGGCATACATGATATAATGTTAATGCTAAAAGCCTAAAGCTAAAGCTAGCTACATTGGACAGACTGTGAAATACGACACATACTATATGCATATGATAGACAACAGAAATACTCTCACTGGAAGGAAAAGGAAGAGCAGGGATTAGATGAAGTGTAGCAGACCTTGAGAGAGTCACCCAGCCAGACCATCTCAGAAAGAGAGTCAGAATAAGAGCTAAGCTAACCTAGTTTAACCTAAGAGAGTGAGCCGGAGATGCATTGTTGTTGGCCCGCTTTGATTATTCACCAACCCACAGCTGAGTTTTGGCAAATGTAGTCACATCTAACACAAAACTGGCTGGAAGACACATTACTGCAGGTATTAAGCTAGTTTGCCAGACATGCAACGTTTGCACCTCATGTTAGAGCAGTAAAGGCGAAGTTTAATCTATTCCTCCCACGTTGTTCTTGTGTTTCATGTTTTTGAAAGGCGATGAAACAGACTTCACCTTCCAAACTCATTTGACACCGAGTATAGCATTCAGGGTCCCATTCACACTGCATGGGACAATAAGTAGAGAAATGCAAAGATGACACACCTGTGGTGCTTAAGTTATGGTTGCTACTCTATGATTGGATCATTGCAATTCAGCAGTTCAGGTGTTTTCCCTGCAGTAGCAGACAGCAGTGGAGCCCAACCATTCCCAAACGAAAGAATGCCACTGCCCAGGTTGAAATCTGAAAATCTTGTGAGGCCCACCCAAACCTTTAATCACATCTCTGATCAACACACAAGAGTAATCACACCAATGATGAGATATAAGGAACATTCCAGTGTCAGTGTGACAGGTCACTAATTATGGTGTGACACATAGGTCAGATAAATGAAGAATAACATGGTATTGAAATCCCATGGCTTTGTTTTCTTAGCTCTGATTCTTTTTTTTTAATCCTAAATATTTTACGGTGATTTCAAACTCATGAAATTAAAACTTAAAATTTTTTTATTTATGTATTTCTCATGGCCTTTCAGTGCCTTCACTGCCCACCAGTGGGCTGCAACCCACACTTTGGGAATGACTGGTGTAGCCTATAGAGTGCTGCAGGAATAAGTGCTAAAACACAGAAGTTAATTAGTATATTTGGATTTCGTCAATAGATTTTTTTTTAAATGAGTTTTTTTTATTATTTTCCTGAAATAAGGCCTGTGGTTGAAACAAACTTTAGAAATTTCCACATTTGGTCCCACAACATAAAATATGCTGATAAGTACTGCACTTGTGAATTCTCAAGCTTTTATGTGTCTTAAAATGTGTCTTAATGTGTTTGCTAACAAGTAGCTAAATGTGACTACTGCGGTTGCCATAGACATTTAAATGTCATCACGCCAAAGAGTCCAAAGAATGCCTGAGTCACGTGACCGTAGTGTAGTTCAGTTTATATCAAATGTTAGCTTTTTAATTATGACGATTGCATTTACGCTTCAAAAATGATAAAGGTGGTGCTCATTTTTTAAGACTATCTTGCTGAACAAGACACGCAAGTATCAAAAACTTTTGTTCACCACAGAGCTTATTTCTTTAATCAGAATCCAAGGGAAAAATCCCATTGACTTTTTGTGGAGGGAACCAGAACAATGCTAAATTCTGCACTGGTCTACAAAAATATGTCATCCCTGCAGCTCTCTGTGTACTCTGACACTTCTCAGAGATTTTGCTTTGCCGCTGCTAGCAGCTAACAGCTTTAATTGTCTGCTCTGTTTCACTGTGTCTGCTGTGAATTCTTCTGTGTTTCTTCTGTTACTCATAGAGCTGCTTAGAGGTCAAAGACTCTTGACCTGGGGTCTTCCTGCAGTCTCAGACTCCTCACCCACTGGGGCCAAGTGTCAGCAAAAGCAAAATGCATTCATATTTTGCATAGAAGAGTGCAGCAGGGGTGAGATTCTGGCTGTGTTATTTAAGGCTCTCTGGGTCTGCATGTTGAAATATAGTTGGTTTATTGAATATACTTTAAAAACAGAGAACAAAGCCTGAAAAGCATTTGTTGTCACCAATCTGTGTGTTTATCTGTGATTAACAAAAACACATGTACTGTAAGGTAATGGCTAAGTAATGCCAACCTGATTTTGTTTTGGCTGCGGATGAAAATTGTTTCACCATCAATTGTTTCTGGAACACGCACACAGAATTCATATCAGTACACGCAGAGAAATGCACAAACAAAATCTATTGTCTCCCTGATGATGTGATTTTGAGCATTGGGTGATAGACTGTGCTGGGATAGAGATTGGCAGCATCTCAAGATGGCTCTGAGGCTTCTCTCACTGCCATGCTTTATGGTTAAGAAGCCAGCAAATTGGGAAAGTGGCTTTATCTAATTAGAAAATACATTCCTTTAGCAAGCAGGCCCCCAGGCAGAATCATCATTATTTAAGCTGGCTGGCCTTGAGAGAAGCAGCAAGCGGCATTCAGATACATATCTAATGCTCACCATGGAAATGACGATGTGCAGCGGATATGCTCATCGTACAATTATTGGATTTTTTTATTCTTCTTTTGCCTTCTTTCTCTGTAAATATAATGCCCTCTTTCGCTATCACCCCTCTTAGTCTCCTTAGTCGCCCAAATCTCTATTGTATATTAAAAGGCTAAGTAATAATTATCTTAGTGCCTTTTCATTAGACAATTTTCATGCTGTGGTGGAAATGGTCTTGCAGATTGTCTCAGTGTGTTGTTACTCCACATTAATGCATTAGGATTGGTGCAGCGGGTGCAGCAATCACCAGAGGAAATTGGTCTAAACCCCTTCAGGCTGTGTCACCGTACATATACCAGCGTAATAGACATGATATCTTGAACTGTAATTATGTGATATTTTCCACAACATATTAGTATCAAATCGTGATTCACAGCAACACAAGTGAAGAGCATTTTAATGCAGACCGTGGAAGCCAAAGGCACAAATGGATTAGAGAGAAAGCTAATGGGCAGACGCTGACTCAGACTGAGGGCTATGCAGCATTGTCTTAACTAAACAATATGATGGTTCACACCGTAATGAGTCGTGAATTAAAACACACAAATGCACAATGCACATGGCTGGATTTTGCAGCATTTTGTGATTTTGGACTGTAAATTTGTGTGTGTGTGTTTGTGTCTGTGTGTGCATTTGTGTCTTTGTAATGCCCACTTTGAAGTTTTTGTTTGTACAGTGAACAGTCTTTCAGTATCTTAGCCTACTGTGAGCCCTCCTATCGCCCGGCACTGTTAATGAGGCCTCTGGGAATGGACACGGAGGTGTGTGTCAACACATAAATCCTTTAAAGTTTCACAAGTCTGTGTGTGCGTGAGAGTGTATGTGTGTGTGTGAGAGAGAGAGAGAGAGAGACAGAAGGAGATCATGGGCTCATTTTAGCTACTTTTGGATTAGTTTCCCTCCAAAACTGAAAAAAATATCAACATCACATCTGCAGTGTTGTATCACTTCATGTTGTGCAAATATATGTGCCTGGATGTGTCCTCTCTTCTCTTAACTTGAACCCTTCTGCCAAATTTAACCGTATATTTGTTTTCGCAAGACTAAAAGTCTGTAGCCAGAGGCTGTAGTCCGCTGCCAGCAGAGGCAAAAAGCATGGTAACTATAATCAGACTGCAGTATATTCACCATATTTTATTACTCTACTCATTGTTTGTTGTAGTCAGATTTATCTAATTATGTTACATCTCAAATGAAGCCCTAATGATTGATGGTCAGTGTTGCTCATGCTGTGCCGGTAGTTCCACCTTTTATCTAAATGCACACACATCTGATGCACAGCCTCTATATGAGTATGCTATTTGTTGTTGTTGTTGTTGCATGGCCACCTCTGGAGCAGGTTAACGTCAGAGTATATCATCAAAGCATGTCAACAGCCGATCAGATCAGTTATAAATAGGAGCTATAACGCCTACAGGTTCCTGACAAGAGCACTCATGAGTTTACTTTAACGTGACAAGTAATAGGGACCAATAAATGTTCATATGCTTTTTATGTGCAGCACATTCTTGGAATAGTTTTTACAAGTACTCCCTCTTTTATTAGAGACATACTGTAGCCTAGGTAATCCACATACACTATTTTGAGCCTTAGCCCCTACTTTTATTTTGCAGACAATTTCTTGTTATTCTAGAGCTTCTTAACTATTCTATGTTCTATTATGTAATTTACATTTCACCAGGGGTGGAAGTAACTAATTACAAATACTCTAATTAATTTAGTTTTTTGGGGGGTATCATTACCTTATGTAATGTACTTAGTTACTTTTAAAATCATAATTGAGTACTGAGTACTATTTGGATTAATATTCAAGCGTTTCATCTGCATTTTTGTAGCCAATAAGACCACCTGATCGCAACTGGACTAATGAAAACCAGGACATATGGACAAAAAAACAAAACAAAATGCCATAGCAAGCACAGGTGTGGCAATACGTAGAGGTGGGCGTGACCACTGAGCACAGACAAAGCAGGAGTGAAAGTAATTTAGACTGAAGATTTTGGAAAACAGAAACCCCTTCCACCACTGCATTTCAGTTCATCGATTTCTGCTGTCATTGTAACCAATATTTCCCATGGGTATCTCCTGACCATTTCATCTCATTTCATTACTTCGTTCATGGTTCTGATTATGTGGCTTGTAACAATTTAACAACCTGCCTCTTCCACTCATAGCTGGAAACCCCAGTGTTAATAGAGACGGGTGGTAACCAGCTTCATTACAAGCCTACTGGTTATCCAGAATCTATGTCAAGTCAAGCCAAATTTATTTATATAGCAAGTTAACTCAGGGAACTTTTCACATAGAGCAGGTCTAGACCATACTTTCTCAATGTTAGGTTTAGTGAAGGAAGAGACCTCATACCACCATATCACAAAACATACATCCCCTATACTCCCATATAATGTATGTAGGAGTAAAATTAAATAAAACAAACATGCAATCTAAAGTTTATCTTTTATAAATAACTTTTTTGCTCATCTCCCAGGCCTTCTTCAGGTAACTAGCTAATCTGTTTCATATTATGAAAAGCCAACTAAATCTTTCTGCATCATCCATATTTACAAAGTAAACTTTTTTTCTCGCCCAAGACAAACTCTGAAACAGTGAACTTTAATACAATACATGACACGCTGCCAACAACATTGTTATGTGAATTTTTGAATAATACAATGTCTTGATGCTCACCTTGAACCTGTATCTTATTAGTCAGCTTTGTGTCCATTGTCTCCCTTTACTGAAAGGTGTGTGCGCACATACAGACACACACACGTGCGGAGGATGTTCTTCTTTTGTTTCTTTTGAGGTTCTCCACTATGCTTAGTACAATGAGTGCTGCCTCCATCAACCGTGTATATTAACCACAGAAAAAAATTAGCTTTCTGTATCAGTGGATGACAGTTTTGGGGGGAGGGGTCAAATCCCTCTTTCAT
Source organism: Lutjanus argentimaculatus (assembly GCA_034769285.1). Classification (NCBI taxonomy): domain Eukaryota; kingdom Metazoa; phylum Chordata; class Actinopteri; order Lutjaniformes; family Lutjanidae; genus Lutjanus; species Lutjanus argentimaculatus. Next base: position 26,752,664 of record JAWZSL010000007.1, read on the forward strand.
ACATTGGGGGGATGTGTGCCCCTGTGGCAATTACGTGCCACCATCCCAAGAGAGCAATTTGAAACAGAGACAAATCAAATCAAAAGATCAACATGCTGTAGATCAGTAAATGTCTCCTGAGTATCAACTTGTCTTCACATTCCTGTATCAATCCTTTCATTCCTTTCCTCTTATCCTGGTTGTCATTCCTGAGTCTAAATCCTTACAGGTGCCCTTTCACAGCAGGAGCTCTTTAGACATAACCAGTGTCTTTCTCTGACTTGAACCCAGTGGGTCACTGATGTGACACACTGCTGAACAGGAGAGAGATGGACAGTATCTGCGTAATTGTGTATCTGTATACAGCAACGTTTACTCATGCATAGGCGGTTTTACCATATGGCATAAGCAGGAAATGGCCTGGGGCCTCGCCCACCAGGGGAGTCTCGTGAATTTGTCGCTACATAAACACGCATCACACGCTGTGCGTATAGCACCAAGTGCTGGAGGAGACACCAGAACAGCCTCACGGACGCGGGAATTTACTTCTCACAGCAGAGAGGGAGAGAGAGCTCATGCTGAGTGAAAGAGAAAGAACATGTGAATATGGACAGAAGTTTAAACTTTCTTTGACCATAAAGTCTGATATTTATATGTAATGCTGTGGTGTATCAGAGAAGTGTATAAAATAAACTGCAGGAGTCTCTGTTAGAAACAGACAGATAGAGCAACTCTATACTCTCATCTCCACATGTCTGTATTTACGGAGGACCATTTCTGCCAATATGATGGGAAAAAAAATGAATATAATATATAATCATATATAAAAATAATATAAATATTAATATATAATAATAATTAATTATATCATGATACTAAATAATAAAGACATGAAATTATTATTTTGAAATACTGAATAATTATTTTGAGATACTAAATCACTATTTTGAATTAAGTCAGTATTTATCACATATTTCTTTTGAGATAAATTGAAAAAATTAAGTATTGTGAAAGTATAGATACAGATATAGATTATCCTGGGCATTTAAATTAATACAAAAATCTGAATATATCACACCTTTTAGGATGAAATCTTTCTCAGTGCCCTCCAATTGTATACACGCACACACACACACATACATATGAGCTGCCTCCAAATAATATGTGCTCACTAGCTGCGATTGCATCAGTGAAGAAGGGCCTCTTATTGTTTTTTGCCTGGGACCTCCAGATCACTAAAACTGCCCCTGTACTCATGAATATGAGAAAAAAAAATCTGCAGGAAATAAGTGGGCAGGAGAAGAACTGATGGCCTTTAATAAGAAAGAAATACAACTTTTCAACACACTGAATACACTGTTTGAAATTTTTTCATCAGCAAAAAACAAAGGTCATGAGCAACTTATTCTTTTCAAAATGAGTTTGAAATGTCAGAAATGTGAATGTAGGTGTACACTAGAGGTTTGCAAACTGTACCGAGAGGGTAAGACATGAAGCAAAGGTACTGCATGATGTGAAAAGGTATAAATGCAGTTCGTCTGGATTTTGCATCGGGGCACAGTGTCAGTGTCAAGTGTATATAAAAGCATTTAAACATTTGTGATGCATAAAAATTGAGATGAATCTTTTTAGTTTTCAGAAGTTTTTAAATGATTACTCATATCTGGATGCAGAAATACACTCTAACAAGAACCATAAAGGGTTCTTCGGCTTGTTCTCACTGGAGTACAATTCCTTCCCTTCATAAAAGGTTCCTTTCTTGAACCTTTTATGAAGGTTCCACTTAGAACCCTTTCAGAGAGTTATACCATAGAACCATGTTTGCAAGGTTCCACCCAGAACCCCCTATTAGATAATCTACAGAGAACCCTTCTATGGTGTAATGGTTCCACCCAAAATCCTCTCTGGAGGTTCTATCCAGAACCTTTCCACCTTCTAAGGGTGCCAACAAGAACCCACATGGGGGTTCTGTGAAACCCTTTTTATAGTCTGTGGGTTTTATCAAGAATGTGCCCTGAGGATTCTGCTGAGAACCTTTTTATATTCCAAGCTTTTCATCATGAACACACTCATGGTGTTCTATGGAGTGATCTTTTTTATATTCCAAGGGTTTTGTCTGAACACACTGATGGGGTTTTTACAAAGAACACTTTTATGTTATGGTACAAAAAACCCTTGATGAAAAGGTTCTTCAAATATTTTGACAATCCTTGAAGAACTCTTCCTTCTAAAAAGGGTCCTTTGGATGAAAAGGGTTATTAATGGAACTTTTAGTCCTACAAAGAACCCTTGACAAACACTTTCTTAAAAAAAAAAGGGTTCTTCAGAAGCAATTGATTCTAGGTAGAACCTCAGCCCTTCAGGAAGAACCCTTATTTTTAAGAGTGGAATGCTTATAGCCAAAGTTCTTGTACTGATCTCTGTAAATATACTGAAAAAAGTATATAAAGACAAGAACCTTGACATTGACATTAAAAGCATATGATGAGAGATATCATTTAAAAGCCAGGAGGCAGGAAAAGGCAGACATAGAAAATATGGAAATTGTGAGTCAGAGCAAAGTGGATGAGATGGGTATTTAGCTACATACAGAACCTAAAAATGGCATCAATTGACCTCTTCATGCTGTGGGTGACAGTGTAAAAGGGCTCTTAGCCAGGATTTCCATGATGACAGGCATTACCTAGGCTCAAATTGCTTGTGTACAATGAACTATATAATTTCATGAAAATGAACTGCTAGGAAGCCTACTGCCTGAGATGGCCCTGAGTCACTCTTCTTAAATCCAGATTTTCTGAAAAGAATTGATTAAAATCGTTCTTGTCTGTCCATAATAGAATTAACATGCAAGGAAAATTAATTATGCATTGCCGTGATTGAGTTTTTGCTTTTAATCACGACAATTTCAGGCTTGACGAAGCTTAGATTGGCCAATTTAAGAAGAGGTTAATGGGTTCTTATTATGGTTAGATTTCTCATTGTACAGCGAGTGTGCCTGAACAACAAGGAGAGCTGGAGTGACCATCTATCTGATAGAAGAGCTACAGTTAAACTCATTTTCATTGTGAAGAACACTACATTATCTTCCTCTAAATACAGAAATAGGAAATTATTTGGGACTATCATAGTTAATGGATAATGTTAAAAGAAGAAAGTGCTGCTTATCTCTGAGGATTCCCATTATAGTCTCTGCAGATTATTGCTGTTATTTTCAGAAACAGTTCCAGTGTTTTTCATATAAAGCTGAGTGGCAGAGCTGTATATTAAATCTTTTAGAAGGTAGTAATGGTGCTATAAAGATTGATGGTTATGCAGCACAAATAAAAATCTATAGCCCTGACATAAAAATATAAAAAATACAGATGTGGATGTGGATGTACTACCTACAGTAGATGCTGGTCAACATGCCCCAAGTTTGGAGAGGCAGTAGCAGTACCAGCACGGGAGCTAAGCAATGTACTACTATGGACAGGGTCAGCAGAAAAAATGTATTTTAGCTACTTAAAAAAGGCCCATCTAGAACAAATCAATATCAGCTAAGTGAACACTATATTTAGAATATCTTCACCACTTCACCTTGCTGTCAGCCAGTGTTTTCTGATGGAAAAAATGCCTTTACATAAGCCAAATATCACACTTTCTCACTAAACCAGACTCCGTTGGTGAAATCAGTCATTTTATCCTGCAGAACACAGGTGCTGGTCTACGGCTGCCTTGATCTGCTTTTCGTTCGTGTGACTTCAGTGAATCTGAACTAACCTTTCAAAACACAGAAGTCGCATAATAACACAAATAAACAAGCAGATTGAGGCAGCAGTAGACCAGCAACAACATGATGTGCCTGGTAAAGTCAATGATTTTGTCTATGGAGTCTGGTTGAGCAAGAAAGAGAGCAATATTTGGCTTATATAACAGCATTATGTAAGCAGTGTAAGTCAAGGTAAAGTGGTGAAAATATACTGGAAGTATGTACACTTCAACTGATTTTTTTTGTTTCACTGATTTTGCTGCTTCTCCAAACTGTGGGCATCAGCTGCCGTCCTCTGTAGGTAATACACCGACTATGGTACCTCATACAACCCCAACTCAAAAAATGAGAACTATTCCTTTAAGTCAGAAAAAAACATAAAGTTAAAGGTTCGTCTTTTTTTGATGAGTTCATTTAAATGTTAAATGCACATACATAAATGTTTGAAATAAGATCTCTGACAAATTTATACACAGTTATTGCACAGTAATAACTTTGTTCAAACATTATGCTAAGTAAAGAGAGACAAATGTTTTGAGATTAAGAGTTACAGTTTCCAATTGGGTGTCCTAGACTAGACTGACATCCGATAGACTCTCTGGCCATTCAGGACAGTTGATACACGTGTTTTACAAATGTTTACAAATGGTATATACGCCTTCCTGTCTCAAAAAGGTTTTGAGAGAAATATAAATTACAATTACATTTCTGTACTTGGTGTGTTTGCAATACCATTTACTGAAAATGTATTTCACTCTAGGTTAAAGAAACATTATGGTCTTGCATGCTTAAAAAGTGGAAAAGCCCACAGTGGCTTGACAGGGCACTAATTATATTAACATTTAACCAAAACCACCAGCTTTTCTCGACCACTAATCTGCTCTTGTTGCCAAAGCCTGACCAATGGTGAGTCTCCGGATGCAAACCCTGGTCTCTGGTGTCAAAGTCTTGCTCTTTGTACGCCCACCATTTCACCCCGACCACCTCCTTACAGCCTGTGTGCAGCACAGAAATGTAGCATCTCCTTCATGGGAAAAAAACAGGTTGTTGTAAGATATAAATAGTCTTACAAGATGAACTGTACCATCTGTTTCACCAATGCAGCAGTAACAGTACTTACATTTGCAATTAATATTGGTCTGCTGTTATTTGTTTGGAGGTTTTTCTTTTTGTCGTTTCCAGTTAAGCTTCAGAAAGAGTAACACTACCAGTCAGAGAGGATAATGAGCAAAGAATTTTACAGTGCATTCTGGGTGCTGAGTTACACTACTGAACTATAACAATTTTGCCATCTGGACACACTAAAATATGTTTAATTCTCTGGGCACTTGACTTTCTGAGGTCCAAGGCACCCTGGGAGCCCTAAAGCTGCTCAGCTCATCACCCCACCAGACCAGAGTGGTTTGAACTGAGGGACTAATAGACCTACATCCAAATCTTGGACTTCTGAGCTCTTGGGGCTAATTACTCAGTGTGATTTATTGCTTTTGGGAATGATAAAATATGTATATTCCCTGTGTAAACACTCCAGGTACCTGCAGTTAAAAGTTGTTGAAAGTTGCATTTCTTTGTCAGCTAATTTAACATCTTTTACAACCCTGGCAGTGCATTTAATGATCCAAACATTTGTGCAACAAACTTTTTTTTTTTATTAAAGTTTATTTTACTTGTGTTGTTGCTTGTTTCTACTGGCTGCAGTTTCTGGATGTGCTGATGTCTCCCTCCACCAACCTGTTCTCTCCCTGTTGTTTCTTTTTACTGAACTTTCAATGGCATCTGTTGTCTTATCTGTGTCTACTGGGCTGTGTTCTGTACACTTCATAGAGTTTTTGCGCCCCTGAGTCACATCTATTTGTCCCAATAAATCTTGTTTCTGTCTGAACTGCATATCTGTGAAGCAAAAAGTCACTCTTGTCGGCATGTCTATTAACACACACGCACACACACGCACACAGAAACAGAGAGATGCTTGTTTCGTTCATTTCTTTATCACCGTTATGAAGGTCAAATTTAGCCTTTTCAAAACTTTTCTCTGCGTGCTCACACAGCCCACACAACAAAACATCCACCCACATGAGGTGACGTGGTCACTAGTGATAAGTGGAGATTACTCCACTCAAGTCATCAGTCTAACAAAATACTTTATTAAAAGTAATAAATCCCCACCCACAACCGGCAGAATGTCCAAAGGGCTTGAATTAATCAAAAATCATCTACAAAATCACTTCGACTAGACATGAATACACTGAGTTAAACTTTCTGGCTGGATACGGACGAAACATCTGAAACAAAGCAGTCTAGTCTGAAAACTGAACATATGGAAACCATAAAACAAAGTGTGTGAGTGGCAAAAAACACAGTGTAAATTATTAACTGTAACCTTGACCCCCACTAAAGAGAAAAAAATAACTGTGGCTTGTAGATATAAGGATAAAGGGGTGATAATTTAGGTGGTAGGAATGTTAAGAATTTAGCCATTAGTAATGTATTAATCAATAATGTGTGTTTTGGTTTTCAGTTCTCCAGAGCTCGAACTGTTGGTTTTCTCATGGTTTGGTTTGGTCTGCCTTGCAGTGTGCCCCATTTGACGAAGCCATTTGTTAAATAAGGACAGGAGGACAACCATTTAAAGCAAAAATCTTGTTTTTTTATTATTCTGTTCATTGATATTGTTTGTGCTTCATGAATTAATGTTTCACATTACTAATGTGCTGCTAGAATTGTTAAAATAAAAGTTTAAAAAAACGTTTTTAACTATTGCACAAACTTTACAACCCTAGTAGCGGCTTAACTCGGAACATAGACGTTAACTATCAAACTTTTCTTCTTTGTAGAAGCCCTGGTCAGGGTGTCAGGGCATCTTTAGCTTCCGTAATGATTTCCATAATGATATTTTTTATACTTTGGCCTTAAGATTTGATTTGATTTTCCAAAAGTGTAGAAGTAGTTTAGTGCATGATGAAATACAGAGCTGTCACGAGATGCAAAGCTGTAGAAGACTGTTGACCTCCTCCCACACCTGTGGTGTTGGGTCAGGAGGAGGAGGAGGAAGGACAAGGAGGAGGATAAGGGGGGAGGGATGAAGAAATTAGAGCACTAAGACACACTTTTGAAATTGTAAGCAAAGCTTTTGCCAACTGAGATGCAAATATTACTCTTATAGCCACAGTTCAATCAGGAGAGACTTAGTTCTGAGTAAACTTTTTTTTTTTCTTTGACAGGTGCAGAACACATTGAGGAATGTGAATAGTCTCTGGTGATTAGACTCCTTTATGGTATCTATTACATATACATATACATAGTATACTATATTTTAAGCTGGATATGAAGCTTTAGTAGAGTAGGGACTCTTCAGTGGAGTCCAAACACTGGTGGTGATGAGCTGAAGACTATGCCGAAGATCTGGACAGGATGAAGAGTGAACCTGACTTGGCACTGGACATGATGAACTGGAGATGAATGGGGTGGAAGAGGGCGGCGATGATTGTCTAAAATGACAGCTGACTACAGCCAAGAAGAGAACAGATTTAAAGTTTGACAGCAGCAGTATGATTGGCTGACGGAGATCATGGCACAATCTGATTGGTTTAACTGAAAAAAAGTCCACATAATCAACTGATTAAGTGGGAGTGGGAGGAGCGAGAGAGATGTAGAAGACTGGGAATGAATGATGCATGAAGGGGGTCTTCCTGATTGAACTTACGCTGAGCTTCATTACCACCCACTAGCTGATGGCCAAGTGCAGTTTAATATGATAAGGAATATTTTAAAATATTTTGAGACAAGCAAAGTTTGTTTTTCATAATATCCTTGACATATACTAACATCTTTTGTCGAGACAACAAGCAGCATATTCAAGTAGCATATTTCATGCAAACAGCTACATCTGAATGTGTGTTTGTTTACTTATAATGACAATTAATGCTCATTGTTAAAAACTTTAAATTTTAAGAGATTTGTTTAGACTGAATTTTTTGTTTTCCATCAAAAGAATATTCTTTTGGAGGACACGGTTCGCTGCATTTTACAAACGGGGTCCTCTTGATGCAAGAACAACTGAGGGATGCTCCTGGTAAAGAGAGCTTGAAGAGGAAAATAATATTTTCTGTTGTGTTTTCTACATACAGCTGCCACAGAAAGAAAAGCAGAATTTTGGTTTCAGTCACAAAGGTCGTTGTGCTGACTACAGAAAGCACCATAGAAACTTGATAACAAGAGGTAGGATAGCGGCTGTCAGCTTCATTTCAAGGTTCATTATTGTTGTTCAGACATGAACACAGCAGCACTTGAAAACTTGTAGGTGCAGTCATGGTCTAATTGGCAGTAAAGTATTTCATTCTTATTTATTTATCTATTTATTTGCTGGCTTAGACTTTTGGGGTCAGTGGAGCACAAAATTACTGTGCAAATATATATTATTCACTACATGGCAGATTCATCGTCTCCATAGAAACTGGTCTTCATTTTTCTGTCGTTAAAGCAATTACTAGACAATAAGGTCAAGAGCAAACGTAGGGTAGAAGTGTAAAAGAGTAATGTTTAACTAAAAAGACACGACTGAAAATGTTGAGGAAATAGAACAACACAGAAAATGAATTTTTACAAAGCAAGAACACAGTTAGTTTGTCTCACAAATATCAGTATATCCAGCCTGCAGCCAACATGCATAAACAAATACACATTTTCAGACATGCAGGAACACACTTTGCTCACAAATACAGTACAGAGGCTTAACAGCACCGTCAGCTAAGCAATAAAGTAAAAGGCAGCTTGTATAACCTCAGCTGAGGTGGTATTTCAGCTCCAGCTGTTTTTCTATTAACATAGTCCAGTGTGGGACAGGTGTACTCATTTTATTTCATGATTGAGATTGTAAACACGCTGACCTGAAATGCACCAACACATCACAAATGCTTCCCAGAAGAGAGGGCTGCAATTTACCAGTGATGAATTTTCTTTTTCATCTTTACCTGTGAACATATTCTGTATCAAAGCAAAGACAACTATCTTTCTATTTTCGTGACATTTAATTTTTAGCCATGACGCTGTAGCATGGCTAAAAATGTCAGACTGTCAGCTGAATATCTTGGTCCAGATTGAAATATCTAAACAACTATTCGATGAATTGCCATGAAAGTTTGTACAGACATTCCTTACCTCTATTGCCACCATGAGATTCACATTTGTGCTTCTGGTTAAAATGTTTTAACAATTATTTAAAGCTGGGGTAGGCAATATATTATAATGTTCCATAATAACCTTTAAGCATAATGTGATCTGATAAAAGTGATCTGAGAGAAAACTACATTTATGCTCCTCCTCTAGCCCATCACAGGAGATTTTGTGCAGGTGCCTTTAAATGTCTTGAAATTTGATGCAAAAATTCATGCCCCCTAAAATTTACATACTTGCAAAACTAATGATGTTCCCATCAGCCTCAGCTAAGCTTTGTGTTTGGTGCTCATTAGCATGTTAGCGTGCTAAACTAAATTGGTGAAACATCGGCACGTTGACAGTGTTTTGTGAACATGTTAGCCTGCCAATGTTTGCATTTAGCTCAAAGCAGCACCAAGCCTCAGTACAGTATGGTTCTGGACTCTGAGCGTGTTCAGACAACTGGGGTTTTAGGTCGACTTACTAGAAAATAATACAGGTTTGGACAGAAAAGTGCGAACGGTGACCAGTGCATCCTGTGTGTGCTTTCAGCTCAACCAGTCGGAGCTCAAACTGTTGTGCTGAAATAGGCTAAACCATAAAACTGTGGACTTATTTCTCTTTCTGCACAGTACAGCCGAACACCATAGGCTAAAACAGATGGTATAGGCTAGTATTTTGTTAAAATTCATTGTTAAGATGTTAAGGATGCGTTGTTTATGTCTGCATAGCATGTGTGAGAGAAAAAGAGAGAGAGGGAATGAGAGAGAGAGCAAAAGAGAGAGCCAGAGTTCATGTCTTTAGAGAAAGGTTTCTTGTTTTGCTGCTATTTAACAACAAAGAACGCCGTTTGGAACAATTAATCTGTTTATTTTTTATCTTCCCACCACTGTGCAAGGGGGAGAAACAGCACACTCTGACAGCTTGTCTGCTTTCAGCAGCAAGATCAGCCCTTTGGAGAGTGCCCGTCACAATCCCGGCAGTTGTTCTACTATGATAGTTGATGATGTGCAGGTTGGGTTGGGTTCGGGTCGTTGATTAACACGCATTTTTGCATGTCCACGCTTTGAGGATTGGCTTTTATAACAGGTCGGGTGTATGCAGGTAATAAAAACCCTGTCCTGTTCTTTACTACTAGCTACAAACTAATGCTCTGATTGTGTGTATGAGAGTGCCAATGTGTGTTTGTGTGGCAGCTACTATTTGGAAGTCTGACTTCTCCCAGAACTCACCTGTAAGTTCATTTGTTTTTTTTGTTTTTTTTTGTTTCCTTTTTCCTCTCTCCTTCTCTGTCCATTTATGAAGAAGTGGAAATTCTTTGCTCAAGATGATTTTCAACCCACATAGACTTCACCTCACCAGTTTGCACAGCCCTGGGTGAATACACGTCTACTTTCACCCACTCATGTTTTTCCATTGACTTTCTATGTTGTTTCACCTTTAAAATTTGCCTTACATACTGTCTGAACACAGCTTTTGTGTTGTTATTTCACATTTACGTAGATTTTAGTTATTGGAGATTTTGAATTTTGACACTGTCAGTGACATCATCTATTTTTTAATGTTTGGGGGGGCATTTTCCCAGTATTTCACATCGGCAGTATAGGGACAGACCGTTATATATAACATGATTTAAAAGGGCATTGAACTAAAACTGTAAAACTATGTCAGCATCTCATCTGTTTATAAATTTATTGTTCGATGCTGGCTGTGTGAACATGTGAAATTTAACATTTTAAGGAAAAATAATGAGAAATGCTATCAAATCCCACCTTTGATCTTTCAGAAGCAGCTCGCAAGAGATGGTAAAAAAAAAAAAAAAAAATGGTGTGACTTCTAGAAAAGCAGCTGATATACCTTCAGTTATACTTACATTTAAAATTCTAAAATACACATTGCAAAAATTAGCCTTTGAAGTCAGTGGGGGAAGTGTGCTCTCACATATTTTCAGCTCTGTTTTCAAGGAGAAGGCTGTTATGAATTAGGAGAGTTTGTGAATCATTATTCAATATTTATTGAAGCCTAATTTGGAAAGTTTTCTGTAGAACAGTTTTGGAGTTTATTGTTCTGCAGTGGTCAAACTGTACTGCCTCTCTAAGTCCAAATATAAGCAGTTACCCACTGTGTACACATCATTAATTAAGTGTGTTTGCAAAAATACTGGTCTAAAGTGCACTTAGGACTGAGAAAACCAACAGACATCAGAATTACGTATCATGGAAACATTTTGAAACTAAAGGTACATTTTGTCCAGTCACTGGGTTTTTTGCTTATTGGAAAAAAATGTGTTATACTTAAAAAGCAGCTTGTAGAACTAACAAGAGGAAACCAATTTATTGTGGCCCATGCCAGTTTCCACATTTAGATAAACACAGAAATTTGTTACTTGGAAACCAAGTGTTGAGGACTAATGGACAAGTGGAGAAGCACTGAATAATTTTCAACTTCAGTAATGTAGAGTCATGTCACATTTACAGACTAACACTGTAAACATGCACTGTATTACTTCAGCACGGTGAAAGAAACAGGTTGTTTTCAGATATTTTGTGGGTTACTGATGTTGAACTCTACACAGTTTGACAGACAATTTACACTTAAGCTACAAAGATATATACTCCAAAGATGTCTTATAAGTATGAAGAGGATTACTGTATTTCTAGCTGTCTGAAATTATAAACTGTGAATTCAAACGGTAGAGTGAAGTGCAAAGAACCCAACAACTAACCTACATTTGTTTTTTTTAACAATGTGTGACTGCAGTTTTTATGTGTAGAAGTTTATAGATGTACTATAGTTTTAATATACATCATGAATATTTATTATCTGGTTGTTATGATCAGAATTGGCAAGTGCCAGAGAGTTATATAATCCTCTCCCTGCAGGTCTATCGTTCTTTTCCCTCCAAACTGTAACTGAGAGCTGCACTAAGACAACCTATGTGAGTTAAAATGAGGACTCTTACATTTATATTAGATATGTTTAGTAACGCCTGAAGTTCTACCCTAAATGCCAAGATTATGGATGCATTAATTAGGGTTGTAACATCCAAGACTGGTGTTTGATGATAATTTAGCGGATTCTGATGTCCATTTAAAAGCTAAATCTAATGCATAGATGCAGATAGTGCTGAACCAATAGAAGACAGCCATGAAAACATGACAGAGGGTCCGCTCACTGTAGCTCCCTTAAGTGCAATTTATTGTGACATCCACACGTCTGATTCATGTTTTCGTTTAAGCTAAATCTGTCAATTTAGCACTCCAGTGTTCACTTTGACAGCAGTACAATAAATAGGTTAGACTAGATCAGTACATTAGATTCCTCTGAAATTTGTCCTGCATCACCAGCCAGTTCTGTTCCATGAAAAGTACATTCAAGTTTAATGAAGGTTAATAGTCATAAAACTAAGGTCACAGTTTTCAGTTGCAGAAAAGCATATATTAGCAAGCTAAAGTTTGTATACAACAGAGAAAATCTATTGTCCATCACTTCAGACACCTCTGTGTCATTATGAATTACAATGGTTCATTTAAAATTACCGCTGAGGACCTGCAATATCCTGCAATATCCTAATGCAGAAAATTTGATTTACCTGCTGATATTAAACAATATCTTTTTGGCAGGTTAGTTACACCAGAAATGTTGTATATGTGTGAAGTGTGGAGGTTTGAAAATATGGATTTATTGGAAAAACTACACCTTAATTTCTTAATTTTACCTTAAGTATACTCTAAAAATTAAAAGATGCTGTTGAGTGTTTTGTTTGAATGCAAGAGTGTAAGCATAATGAGTTACAGTGTCTGCCAAGTATTATTTAAACCATACATCTATGTTTAAATTCGTTTGTTATGTAAATCAGATGAGCCAAAAGTTATTTGTGAACGGGGTGCCTTTTTGAAGAATGTCTTTCCTTTGTTAAAGTGACATTTATTGTATTTCAGCCATCTCCTGCGCATATCATCGTTTTGCTGTTTGTATCGTATGTTCTGTTTATGCTCCATGTGCTCCATCATGGCCTTGAGTCAGGTAAATATAAAAAAAAAGAAATTATAAGTATTGGACAACCTTACAAACTGATAGCTTGTTTCACTGCTTGACATTCAATGTCAGACATGCACAGATGTCACTGTGGTAATTGACTCTGGGTCATATTTGTCTGGATGTCACAGATCTCTCTCTGCAGGTGGTGCACTATGATTGGTCCATTCAAAAGGCATGAATGGACTAATGCTGTGTCTGGATTGAACCACTGGATGACATTAACCTTCAGACCCCAATTGACTGTAAGCAAGTTCAACATACCCACAATATCTTTTTGTTATCTGGTGTCATTAACCCTAACAAGTGCAATCACACTAAGAGGTCACAAGCTAAGCAGCCTTGTTATGAAATGTTTGCAGCATACGACCAGTCATAAACATGGACAAGTCCACTGGCAGCAGAACGACATATTTTGCAAAGGAAGAAAACTGTAATATTAGACAAATTCGAAGAAGTTTAACACATAATCCAGACTAAAAGCAACACAGTTGCAGCTGCCAAATGCAGGACGGACAGCTGGAAAAAAAACTGCCAGCTGTGTGAATGCGTAAATTAAGAGGCTTATAATATCACTGTCCGATCATTAGGGCATGAGTAGATCTGACTATAATTACATAAATTTTTAGACTTATTCTTTCAGATGCAACCCTGGTGGTGCAAATGAAAAATAAATATGAAAACATAATTCAGAGTGGTAAGTTTACTTACTTTTGTATCTCATAAGTACAACCAGCACAAGGTTTTAGTGCTTCATTTAGTCTCTGTTGTGGGATGATATCGGTATACAAAAGCACAATGAAATGGTTTGCCCCATCTCGCAACTCTTTTGCCCTCCTAAGAGACCCTCTTACAATCCGCATGCCAAGCTCCACAGTATCTTCTGTGAATGGTCAGGCCATTTTCTGAGAGAATTGATTTGTCAGTGGGTGGTGCTTTTACACACGTTGATCTGTTAACTCGAACTTCACCTGCTCCAGAGGGGTAATAAGTGAACCGCAGGTGTAACCTTGAAAACACAGGGTTAAACCTGAAGTCACCTCACTCACCCCAAATCCTGCTTCGTAGCGCAGGCCTCTGCTCCTTCACCTCTACCACCTCAAAAAAATAAGCCAGCATCTGCTTCTGTGTGTTCTGCAAGCAGTGTAGAAATATTCTGACCAGAGCTGAAATGGTTGTTGTAGAAGAACGTTTGTTAAAGGGACAGTTAACCCCAAAATCAAAAATCCATATTTTTTCCTCTTAGCTGTAGTGCTTTTTGTGCATCTAGATTGTTTTAGTGTGAGTTGCAGAGTTTTGGAGATATCAGCCGTTGAGATGTCTGCCTTTTCTTGAATGTAATGTAATGAGATGGGACTCAGCTTGTTGTACACAAAGCACCAAAAAATACATGTGAAAACTTCCAAAGCAACGTGTCTTTCCAGAAATCATGGCCTGGTTACTCAAAATAATCCACAGACCTTGTTGCTATTTCTAGGACATCACTGAAAATTTATCAGATAAATGGAAGAGCAGAAGAGCAGCACCGGGCAGTATTCCCAACCTTATCCTGAGTTACAATTTTTGCCTGCAAATCAAAGACTGTTGTGCCATTGTTTACATCGATGATGCTTGGTGCTCAAACTCAGTCAAAGTTGATGGACAGCGTTTCCTAGATGTCAAATTTGTAAAGTTAAGGTACTGATATTTGGGAGCACAATCTACTTTAAACCAAATCTAGATTTGAAAATGAAAATATTTCACCACATGTTAAATTACTTTTAACTTAACATTTCAAATAATTAAAATAGTTATCACTAGAATAGTTGCCTTGTCTGCTGCAAAAAGACTTGCTTTGAATTTGAGTTAGTATCTCAAAATAATAAGAAACTTTCTTTTCCTCAAAATAACAATTTGTGTGTAAGTCATTATTTTGAAATGCCAAACTCATTATTTTGACAAAGTTTCTCATTTTAATGACTTACTTTTTCTTTTCCATCGTAATGGCGGAAATGGGCTTCATTCACTCGCTCCTCTGTCACTCGTCCTGAGCTCTCTTTTTCTCTCACACACGCCTTCTGCTGTGAATTAATTAACTGATGGTGTTACATATACAACTTCCATGATTCTACTTGGTGCCCTACCCGCAGCGCGTGATGTGCGTATATGTAACAGCGGCGCTGGTTGCTGCTGTGTACATTTCCCCAGACACAAATTCAAAAAACACACTACAGAATCATTCCTTCTATTCTAAATTAGAATATTTGTGTATATGTTCTGTATGTGTGTAGCATGAAAGGACCACAACTTAAATTTATTGTGTATCAGCGTGTTGTGAAATTAGTAATCAGTGACCTTGTTTCCATGATTACTTGGATGGTTTGCAATCTTTCGTTTCTATACATTTTCATTAATGAAATAATTAACCTCATAAGTACACGGGGCACATCCAGTCACGGAGTAGCTGCTGAGTCTTTAAAACACAGGGGTCCCTTACTGTGGACTACTTATTGTTACTTTAGGTTTTATATAAATCCTCTCTAACCTTAAGCCCTGTGCCTTGTCTTTGGCTGTTTGTCTTGGAAGAGGACAGGAAATGAATGCCAGTAAATGAACATGAGAACAAGAGACAGGCAGACAAAAGAAAAAAAACAGACAGACCAAGAAATAAAATAGTGAATGAGGACTGATGATGAAGACTGGTCAGGAAAATGTATCTGCTCACAAGCCATTCATTTCCCAATCCCCCGTCCTTCGCATCTGCTCAATCTTCCTCCATTACAGCCCAGATGTACCCCAGCGTGTGCAGCTCCGGTGTCATTTCCATCCAGCTCCTTGCTCTTACCTCTGGTGTCACTGGAAAATGACAAAACTGGAACCACGGCAGAACTTTCTGTTCCACACACCACAAGCAGAAAATTGCCCTCTTTTCACTCTCTGGCTCTATTTCACCCAGCCGTAGCAGGGCTGTAGTATATGCGTGTTCATTCACTGAGATCCATGCCAGACCTTGTCAATTCTTTTCTGCGCCGTATATCCATTTGTGCAATTTATTCAGAATGTGTGAGACATAGGAATAATGAGGTCTAATGGTTTGCATAAAAATTTTTTACATAAATCAACTTGTCCTTGTCTGAATGACATCTAACGCAAGATGTGGTTTTTTTTTTTCCTTTGAATCAAAATGATCTGTGGCAGAGGGATTAGAAATCATTCCCTGACTTTCCTTAAAATGTCTCTAATCCCTCTTAATTCTGTACTGGCTCCTGTGCTGAGGCTGCTATCCCTGTGTTGTTTACTTAAGTCTAGTTTATTCAGATATAGCACCTGCCATCCCATCATGCCCACACAAATAAACCCAGAAACCACCTTCAGAAATACTTTCTCCTGCTATCTCTTTCATGCAAGTGCTACTATTTATGGGTTTTGTCTTTCTGGCTGGATGTGAGTGTGTATGGTTATGTGTGTATATACTTGATGCCAGTGGTGTGTCTATATATAAGCTATCATGTGAAAATGTGAATAAGAGAGTATTATAACTTGGAGTGTTACCTTCCTTGGATATTTAAAATATATTTCAGCCTTTAAACCCAGTTTGAAAGTGACATTATGGGTACAAATCATATAGCAAAAAGCCAACTGCTCTATTGTTATTCGCCTCTCTTTGCCAATTCAAAAAACATCAGCCCTGGTCGGGACTTAAATCAGTTTAGAGTTTCACAAAGGCAGCCACATAGGGTCTTTTAAATTAGCCATGATTGCTAGCTTTCTTTTGTAATGAGTCAATTGTATCCTGCAATAGGCAGAAATTGGGTAAATTTCCCCTCCGGAGACAAACTCATTGAGAAATTTTGGATCTGGCCTCCCACCCAGCCCTTCACACCTGCTTGCACTACTGTGACCCATAGATTTAAAATAGAACCAGGATAGAACATTCCCACTCAGCCTTTTGTCAATTTTTTCCCAGTGGACGCTTGCAATGATGCACTAAAAAAAAAAAAAAAAAAAAAAAAAAAAAAAAAATCCCCTGCAGCCCAAAAAGCATTTTCCTCACTAAAAAAAGGAGACATCTTTGCAAACAAGCTCCATTATGACTCTTTCTTATGAATTTTTGATTCCTGGAGATTTAATATTTAGGAAATTTTCCTTGAGCCAAGAAATGTGTTTTTAAAAATCTGTGACCTCATCACAATGTTAAATCTATGGGTCGAACAGGAACCTGCAGGTACTGTAGGGTTGGGGAAAACGCTACTGTGCATATTCAGTGGGACGCAAAGCCTACAGCAGAAGTGAACCCAGAGGCTAGAAAAGGTTTTTGGCCATATGAGCAATTCACATTGAACTGGGCACCATCTTTGTGTCTGGTATGCAGATTATAATAATAGATCCATAGGTTGACTGACAAAAGTGCAGTGTGCATCAAGATGGCGAAGGCGTAAGCGTTTGGGAGATGATTGAGCCTCAGATTTGCTAGTTAGCAACTTATATTTGTTTATATTGTTTTTTAGCTTGTTAGCTTGTAACTGGTAACAACTGACACAGCTAATGCTCACTCAAACTCTTGTATTAACAAGTTCACTCTGCACTGGGGCCACTGGATTTTGAAATTGTTACATCTAGCTCGCCTGGTGAACAAAGGAAACGCACAGACATGTCCCTCTTCAGAAGTTAAACATGAAAAACCTCTATAGTGACAAACTTTAAGAAACATGAGGGCACATAAACACAAGAAAAACACATTTTGAGTGGAGGGGATCTTTACACACTTGATTGAAATATGAAGAACTGTTGAGATGAAATCCAGCCCAGTGAAGAGATTAAACATGTGTACCAGAAGGTTACAATTGTGAGGTATAGGCTATAGATAAAGGCAGATGCAGTTAAATATACCAAGTGAGACACTAATGCTAGGACAACACAATGGCCCCATCTAATAGATCAGGAGAAAATGAGCAACTGGCATGTCAGTTTGTCATTTTATGAAGTATACTGTGTGCTGGCAACCCTGTTTCCTGGAAATTATGTTTATACTAATTCGCAACATATTTTACCAACATGCTGAGGAAATGTTTTTAATTAACATATCTGCCAGGTCACAAAATGTCCCAGAACGTACTGTACCTGCAAAAGATTCAGAGACAATGTATTTTCCTACAATGTCCGCTGTATGTAGAGACTGAAGCATGAGTAATTCAATGAGTCCTCCAAATTGAATGATAAATGATCGCCGACAAGGGACCACAAGCTCGTTGGTTGTTTGGTTCAATATGTAGTGTGGATTTTTCCTCGTCAAGTCACAACAAGAGTTTAGAACACCATGATCATCTAATCAAACAAAATTACTATTTCAAAAGACATAAACGTCATATAGTCTGAACCTGGCTTAACTCATAAAGACCGTTTCTGTCACTCTTTCCAATCCAGCCAATTCTCGACCTCTAGCTCATAACATTTGCATCTCTCACATTGCTTTGCCACTTTGGCCCTTAAACTTCCCCTCCATACCCCCGAGTCCTTTAATTGACGTCACCAAACGAAACTACTGTATCTTGAATTAAAAACACCCAATTGTGCCCCGCAACCAATTTCCCGATTGCTCATTTCATCCATGCTCCATCTCCATAAGGGGGACATTCAAACTCTCTCTGCAGCCGTCATCTTAAGATGTCGACCTTTGCCATCAAAGTTTTGTCCAGCAGGATCAAAAATAGTTTCTGCCAAGCTGTAAAACACTTGAAACCTTTTTGAGCGGTTCCAGCTGACCATATCCACCAAAAAATCTTTACACTGTGTCACGAGCGACCTCCTAATGGAACATGATGGAACCATTACATTGTTTTCTTCATTGATCAATCTAGTTGTCAGACTTTACTGTCACCTGACTCTTGATAGCCACTTAATGCACCTCTGCAAAGCCTCTTTCTACCATCTGAAGAGTATTTCAGAGCTGCTGTGCCCCACTCTGACAGAGGCAGAGAAGCAGGCCCAGGCCTTTTATCCCCTTCAGGCAGAAAGGTTGTTATGTCTGGCAGAAGTCTCCAGAAACTCAGCTGCATCCAGATCAGTGCCGAAGAGAACATGTAAACAGCACATTTCTTAGAGTCCAGCATCAGTCCGCTGGCTGTCTGTCTCCTCCAGGACAGAATTCAAACGTCGTAAGTCTTCAGCGTATACACAGAGAAACCAACCTTCCCTCAAGACACCTCTAACCCCACAAAGTGCCCATGAACACCCTCAGGTCAAACAATGTCCTGCTGCTCTGAGACCCCGTGACTGTAGATCCACATCTCCGGGGACTCCACATCCTGTGTAGCTGCACTCCAACTGTGGAACAAACTACTTGACCCCCCGAGGGGACCACAGGTGGGGGCTCTATTAATCCTAAAAATCTATATTTACGGAATGCCATTTGCCGTGAATAAGTACATATCTTGCAAAATGTTTTGTCTGGTTTTAATGGCATTTTTCCTGCAGCCTAAAATGAAAGTTTTATTAGTTTATAATCTTTTCGAGACTTATGGACTAAATATATGGGGCATGGATGCGACACGCTGGGTAGGTGGGGTGGAGCAGGGTTTTTTTTTTTTACAGTACAGAAACATGACAGCTTCACTGTGTGCATATTGAGCTTTGCCAAGTGATAATGCAGTTGGTTATGCAGGGTTTGGAAGCGTGGGCTAACTCGTTCTGAATTAATTAACTGGGTCCTTTTAACTACAGGATCATGGATACACACTGATCATCGTTTTTCAACAGAGTGCACTTGTGTTTTTACCTGTTGGAGGGCTGCATGGCCGGGCGTAGAGCAAAAAATAGACCAGCCATGTAAAAATTTAAAATTTTGTTATGAAAAGTTGCAAGTAATTTCCCTCACACTGTCTAACTGGCAATTTTATATTTATATGGGACATTTTGGTACACTTTCATCAAACAAACAGTTTTTGACAATGAGAAGCTATTTTAAATAGGGAGTGGTTGTATGTTTGCAAATAATAACATTCCCCATATGCAATAAGAAAAATAGCAATTGACTATTTGACACACTACAATATCCTAAGCAGTGCTAGAAAAGGAAACACTGTATAGTAACAATCATAAATGTATCCCAAAGTGCATTAAATTAGCAAATTATAGAGCAAATGCTCTAAGTCCCCAAGCCTAAAATGCATTTTGTTCAGAATTTTGTTTTCAAACAAATCCTGAGTAATCGGTGTTGATAAATGTATCTGTCAAGGCACAAAATGTTCATACTGAAGTTACTGCAAAAACATCCACTCACAATATATTTCATTTCTTCTCCCAACAATCTGTTCTTGCAATGCAATATGTGCTCGTAGCAACTCCAGCATGATAAAATGTTTTAATTATACATGTAGCACGACAATGGTAGTTGGTCATGAAATTGTGTACAGACATTCATGGTGCCCAAAGGTTCAATCCCACTGACTTTTGTGAACCCATGATGTATTAATACTTAAGTTTCCGACCAAATATCTGCAAAACTAATTCCCCTACGATACCTGATAAACTTAAGCATAATCATGTCGTCACTGTGAGCATGGTTAGCATGCCAAAACTAGAATTTAGCTGAAAGCACTGCTGTGTCTTTTGTCACAGAGCTCCTTATGTTCATGTTTAGGCACTCAGAGGACTTAAAGTTATTATAACAAAGGTTCAGGAACAAGACCTCGCCTCTTTCTCACACACAAACCCAATAACCTGTATCTTGCTAATTCAGCCACCTGTGCCTCTAATAAAATTGTCTCTAACCCTTATCTCCTGTTTGTCTCAAACCCTGTTCTCTCTGCCTTCTCAGCAGGCAGCACAGCAGCTCAGTGGTCCTTCCTAAATCCTCTCGCCAATCCAAATAAACCTCCATTTATACTGCAGAAATGGTGTTGTCTTAGTAAAGTTATGGTTAAGAAAAGCCCATGGTCTGTATTGAAAAAGTAAAAGAAATGACTTGAAACACAAGACAGGATGTGTTTCCTTCATTAACATTTGACTGAAACAAGTCTTTCCCTAACTTTAACCAAAGTACCACATGTTGGACCAGAGGTGAACCCTGGTCTTCAGTGTCCTCACCCCAACCTCCTCTCTACAGTGAGTCTACCCTACAAAAATACTCTCCCTACACTGGAAAAAATCATTGAGAGTGAACAAAATCCAAGCAGCAATTATGTTTCCCCTCAAAACCTAAATGGCAAAGCAATTTTTAGCATATAATTTCAAGAAGACAGGGTCGTGCGAAGAGCTCATAAACCCAATCTGGAGCTATCCAAGTATGACGTATGTCACATGTTCGTGCAGTTCTGCACAGCTATTTTTAACTGCAGTATTGCCACCCTGTGATGATGTAGATCTTGCTGTCGGTGAGCTCACCTGGAGCCACGGGGGTCTTATCTGCCTCTGCTCCGATTTAAACCCACAAAAGTGAGAGTGCTGCTCAGAAGTGCCTCAGCAAAGCATGCAGTTTTGAGTTACGGCTGGGTCTGTAATGGAAACTCAGCCTTCGGGTTATACTGGACGCATGAGTTTTCTCATCAAACCGGAGAGCATGGTAATATAGTTGGCACAGGCAAACCTGGAAGGCTTGTGCTGATTGTTGAGAATCAGGGGGATGGTCGCCGAGGTCAGTTAAGGTTTGAGATGATGATGTAAGAAGCGAGAGAAAAGATTATGTTGCAGGCTGGCATTGCTGAGTCCTCGGTGCAAAGTGGAAACTAAAGAGAGGCGGGAGGGTTTCTCTTCACAGTGCCGTGTTGAATGTTGTGTTTTTGTGCGAATTGGATGTCATCCTGACTTGTGAGGATTTTCAAATTTCCTGTCGAAAGAATGATGTTGTCTTGAAATGTTCAGCGTGACATGTTCTGTAAATGCGTGACATTCTCGCAAAATTAAATTCTTCCAAAGAGAAGACATGCCAAACAATGGTGGAGCACAGTTCCTATCAAAGAGAGAGTAACAGATAAGCTGAAGTACATACACCGGAACGAAAAATGTGATAGTACTCACCTTGGTATTTGTCACGGAAAAGCGTGACTAAAGTTTTTGAGAGGTGGTCATTTCTCACTAAATGCAAAATATCCTGAATACTTTAAAAGTCTGTATCATCGCAGGCTGTTTTCTCCTTTAGACAACAACATTCAGCCTAATGTGGCAAAGAGACAGCCTGAGTGATCTGAAAAAGGATTTCAGAGAAAAACGACTGCAGCCTCACCAAGTGTATCAGCCAGCCAAGCGTTGATAGCCTTATCAGAACACTCCACAGAGAGCTCACAGCCAAACTTTTCACATCAGTGTGCCGCTTCTGTTGTTTTTGTGTTCAGTGGGAAGACAGAAAGTGTGTGTCTGTGAGAAAGAGAGGGACAGACAGACAGGCAGAGATAGATACTCTATAATGAGTTTCCATAAAGCACTCTCAGTGTGCTATCATTGTCGTGATTTTATGAATTCATCATAAAAGAGTGAGTAAATGTCACAGCTGAAGGTAATAGAACGGGATGCTGCGTTCAAAATGAAGGCCAGAAGAGTAAGAGAATGAGGAGGAGGAGGGTGGGGGAAAAAAAAAAGGAAATTGTAGGGGCTCCTGTGATGATTGGGCTGATAACAAAAGCCATGGCTGGTGTTGTTCATGTGTGCTGTCTTTACCTGGGGACTCAGAGAGATAGAGGGGGTTCACTGGGAGAGAGCTGGCCATGTCTCTAAATAAAACACGACATTGATTTATGAGCGTGAGCCCGCTACGAGTGCAGCAGGTCTCCACAATCACACGCACACACACACTCACACATTCACACACAATCACAGTGCAGTTAAACCACTGAGTACACTCTTGCACTGTACATCTCAGCAATTCCACTTTACTTCTACAGACAGAGCACAGCTTTGGGCACTGCTCTGTTTTTTTTGCTACTTTTGTAGCTGTTATTCATTCCTGAGCTACCTTCCTCCTCTCAGCCTGCATCCTCACAATGAACATCAAAGCGGTGAAATTATTTAATTAGTCCAAACCAATCACTCTGCATTTCAGTTTGAACATGAAAGTGACTGGCCTGTTTGTGTAGAATGATTGATAACTGTGGAGTTTCTGTCCCGCCACACTGCAGTGAGGTTTAAACACAGAAGTGGTGACTAACGTCTGCGCCGGGCCAGCAGCAAATAAACAGCGAGGAAGTAATAAATTCTCCCTGGAAGTGGCTGTTTATAAAGTCACAGTTATGAGTTGTTGATGCTGTATTAATGTCACTACCGTTATCTCGCCGTGCAGCTCGGTATTATGCCTTTCTCTCGTTTGTGTGCTGTTTTAATGAAAACCAAGGATGGCAAGGTTTTACTAGTTTTATGTTCATTTTATGTCTGAGAGAAATGAGCAGAAACTAGAGTCACAGCAATAATGAACTTTTGCAGGACACAGCTGCTTTCTGCTGCTCTCGCTATCAACTCCTGAAACGTAGGACTCAGCATACCAGGAAGAATTGTCCTCTTAAAATTGGAAGTGACCTGATTATATCTTGTGATTCAATATTATTCTCCAGTATTTTATGTATTTTGGAAAGCATATTCTTGGTATCTACATTATTGTTTGTTTTTTTTATCATAAATTTTATCAAGAAGTGCTGCTCTTGGTTACCTTCTCTCTTTTTTTTGAAAGTTGTGGATACAGTTTCTAAGTTGTAAAAGTTTGACTGGCCTAGATCAAATCTATTTGATGACTTTGAATGTATTCACCTCATTCTTGGTTAATATTTGTGAATATATTTGCAGTTATTTTGATGAGCAAACTTTAACACATTATCCATTTTATCTGGTTTAAATTGAGGGAATGCAGAACAGTGTGGACAGTTAAAAGAAGAAGATTTTTTAGTAGATTTCTTTTAGTTTTGATGTGAGTTGCTGAGTCACGATATCTGAAAAAAAAAAATAAAAATACTGCTGTTGAGTTTTTCCAAGTGTATTTTTTAGCACTTTGAGGACTGCAAAAGTGCCATCTAGATCCATTATATTCAAGAGAAGGCAGACATCTCTACAGTCGATATCTCCAAAACTCACACCAAAACTATCTACATGGATAAATAGCACTACAAGTTTAAGTGCTGTTCCATAAATTCTCTGTGTTCATGATCCATTGATACTTAATTCATAAGTAGATAAAGAAATAAATGATTAATTTGATGTAAGGCTAAAAATTGATGTGCTAAAATCTGATGTGTAGCAGGTAAAAAATTAATAGAAATCACTAAAAATGTTGGAGCCACATCTTCACTAGTTCATTGTTTATATTGTACCTTTCTTGGTGGGAACTAATGTTCCCCGTTCTTGGTGCACCAGTGAGCCAAGTTCACTGAGGGACATCAACAAGAACAAAGCAGTGAATCAGAGAAATAAGGTGTTATTTTCTGATTCTTTCACAGCAGTTACATTGTAAAACACAAATGAACAGGCCCACACTTCTGCACAATGGCGGATTTTGTGTGAATGCAGCTGAAGCAATCCTCAATCTGCTCTGCCTGTGTGTGTGTGTATGTGTGTGTGTAAAACTCTCACTGCAGCCCTCTCACAGGCGAAGAGCAGAGGAAAGAGACTAAGAATGCATAGAATTCAGACCTTAAAATCTGCATCATGAATTGGCTGGGGGGCTACACACCACTGCCAAACAGACTGAAGCCCAGAAACATCCTGAAAACAATAAAATATGAGAAAATAAGAAAATACAGGCAGAGGGCAGGGTCTCTGTAGATACAGACACCACTACAAACTTCTAGTGGGTCATAAGTCGTGATTTAGAGGGATTATGTTTATAAGAGTCTTTGCATTGTTTTTTTTTTTTTTTTTTTTTTTTAGGAAAGTGTTGCATATTATGCCTTTAAACAAGTTTGGGGCTGTGAAACTGGAGATCAGCAGGGACGGAGGAGGAGAGAAATGAAAAGTTGGACATGCTGTCTGGCTGCAGGGAAAGACTGAAGGAAACAGAAATACACTGGTGAGTGTACAATACAGAAGGCTGCAGGTGAAAGACTGGTGTGATACAGAGGGTGAGTAGAAGCAGGAAAACTGAAGACACTGAACTTTGCAGGATTAACAGGAATGTTATCAAAAATCCTTCAGAAAGATTTTTAAAGTCAGGAAACTTTATGACCTCACAAAG
Source organism: Lutjanus argentimaculatus (assembly GCA_034769285.1). Classification (NCBI taxonomy): domain Eukaryota; kingdom Metazoa; phylum Chordata; class Actinopteri; order Lutjaniformes; family Lutjanidae; genus Lutjanus; species Lutjanus argentimaculatus. The sequence goes on from JAWZSL010000007.1 coordinate 26,777,710, forward strand.
GAATAAGAGTGGACCAAAAACTTTCACGCCAGCCTCCAAGTCATAATTTCAAGTATGAGATATCATAAAATTCTGACACCCACAATGTCTGCCACTTGTTTAAATTAAGTGTCAACAAACCAGTTACAAAATGACTGCAAAGCCACTTATACTGACAGTTCCATTCAAATAAAGTTCACTATTAAAGGACTGCTTCAGCATTTTATAAATGTGCTTATTTGCTTTTTTTTTTTTTTTTTTTTTTTGCTGAGAGTTAGATGAGAAGATCAGAAACACTCTCTTCTTTGTACAGTAAACATGATACGCTCCAGCAAATAACCCCCATAAAACCCATGGTTTGTCATTTTACGCTTCAGTATTTTTCCGGGTTTAACAAACAAGACATAATGTGTTAATTAGTGAGCTTTAGAGCTGCTGGTGGGTGGATTTTGTTTCTCTTTGGACAGAGCCAGCTATAGCTGTTTTGTTGGTTTTTTTTTGTTTTTTTTTTTGCACCGCAGTATTGTCACCAAATCAAATTTTCATAATTAAAATTTTGAAAGGGCACAGGTGATTTATGTTTATTTCATTGCTCTTTGTATAATTTTGTAGTCCTTTGTTCATTTCCATTTTAAAAAGTTTTTACATTACTGAACAGAATTGAAATACTTTATGGAGGTTGGCAACACTTTGCATGCAGAGCAATGTTGGAATACTTGGAATAATGCTTGAACACTAAGGCCAGAGATATACTTGCTTTTAACTACCTGTTCATATACACACCCCTATGCATCCACGCACATTATGCATGCCTTGCATATCCTGCATCCATTTGGAGAGATGGTTGTGCACATCATCAGAAATACATTTCAAAACATTGCATACACGAACGCAAACATGTTGTTAAACAGCAAGAATATCTCTACTAAGTTGGAGATCTTTGTGTTCTTCTGATCAATGAGAGCAACTTTGGGTGAAAACAAGCACTGTAAAAGAGGCCAGTCAGTATGTGTGTCAGTGGAAAACACTTCATCACAAGTCAGTTCATGATGTTACTGAGTAAATGACATGTGTGCCAGTTGTGTCTGTAGATCAAAGAGAATCAGAAAAGAGTTTTAGTGTAACTCAAGGTTTCACTGTGAAAAAATAAAGGTGCTACAGTAAAACACCTGCTTTTAGAATGGAGTTTGCTTTAATAGTACCAAAATACTAAAAGAAAGTGGCTTAATGATATAAAAAGTGGCAGAAGTCTGAAATACATTACCTGAATTTTCAGTAAGGTAGTTGTATATGTCAGATTCTTTCACTCTGATAGAGGAAGCCTGAAAGAACCCTTATTCTTTATTTTTTTCTATGTCACAATGCAGATCGTCAACCAGCAAAGACATTGCATAATTGTTAACCTGACTGGTCATATGATTTGGGTAATAGCTAATTTTGTTTTGTTTTTTTGTGCATTTAAACTGGTAAAGATCTCAGAATTTGTATTGACCACCACTCAAAAAGGTGTGAGGCCATGACACAGGGGCAAAGTACCCGGATGGGTTCCTCTTATCCAGTCTGCTGGAGCAATTAAGAGCAGCTGAGGTGTAATCAGGACAATGAGAGGCAGCTGAGCAAAGGCAATCCAAGATTCAGGACCTGTGAGGTGATGCAGAGGACTCAGCCATGAAAGAAATGGCACATTTTTTATTTTATTTGACCTTTATTTGACAGTCTGCTTGTGTGCAACAGCCACTCTGAAGCAGAACCAATTTAAAGAAAAGCAATTCCTGTTGAGGTTTTTTTTTAGATTAATAATGTATGATTACTGTCTGTATTTTTTTATACCCAGCAGGACTTTGAAAAGCTCACTCTGCGATCCATTAAATTAACCAAAGACCTTTTAAATGAGGCAAATCAAAGAGCGAGCTAACAATTAATACAGCTCTGAGAATAGCATCAGCTGAGCTGACACAAAATCCTAAGCTCAGTAAAGAGCAGTGGTCCAAGTTAACATGAAAACTTTGTGGAAGCAAAAGGAACAGATTGGAAACTTTGGCACGGTGGAAATCGTTACATCTTCTCTGCAAAGCCATGTAATGTATGCCATCCAACTGGTCTATAGTGTGTGTACTTTTCAGGAAGCTATTTTTTTCGGGAGTGCATTTATATTCTGGGTCCTATGTTTCCCAGAATTATATGGCACATGACGGGACCGTGACGAAAGATCCTATGTTCCCGGGATCCTATGTTCTATCCCACTGTTTCTCAAATGAGGGTACTCGTATCTCCAGGGGTACTCCAATGTTAATTTTAAGAATATCATTCATGCATAAAACCTAAAATAATTGTACTCTAAGTTCAATAAAAAGTGTAAATGTAAGTTTGATTTAACCACATTTTATATTCAGTATTCCTGTTTTCAGTTCAATTGTTGCAACTGCTGTAAAACCTCACAAAATATGAAAGCAACAAATGCAGTCACGGTCACTGTGAGCAGGGGGGAAGTTTTGGTCTTGAATACGATCAAATGTTAGACATGAATGATGAATAGTTCAATCATGTTCACCAACTCTTTCTTATTCCTTCTGTCTCTTTCTTTGCTGAGTCTGCGAGTCTGCATCACACTTTTCTCATCACAAAGGAAAAAAGTGGAAAAAGACGCCTCTCACTGCAAAAAGTGTGCTCTCTCTGATTGGGGCTATATGTTTTAGTGATAATTCAGTCTTCAATGGCTTAAAACGAAAAAAAAATGCATTATGTAAACTGCAATGATTCCATTTCCTCATTCGGAGACAAAAAAGTGGTGGAGCATAATTTGGTCGCGCTCCAGCAGCACTATGCCTAAGAATACAGCTAAAGACACAGAGAAAGAAGTAAAAAAGAAAGCAAAAATAAAGCTACCAAATATTGTGAGAATAAGGAAGAATATGTTTGAATGGGATTTACCTAAGTGAGCTGACACTGATGCCACAGTGCTGTATTGCACTTCTTTATATAGAGATTTTAGTCTACCAAATATGTTTTGTGCTGAAAAAGTGTCTCAGTGGGGCTACATTAATGAGAAACTCATTCTCAGCTAAACTCATCACATACCGACGCTTTGTCGCCGCCCCTCAGCGTCTCATACAGGCAACCTTTAGGTACCATTCAGCAGCTGAATGAGACCCTGCCAGAAAGCCTTTTGTGTTTAACATTTCGAAATGGTCGTAGTTTGGGTAGGTTTAAGCACAAAAACGTCATCAGCGACTCACAAGACAGAAGTGACATGACACAAATCTTTCGATGCACAAAATGTTACGTACCTTAAAACTCTTGTTTTGGTTTCACATGGGGCACAAAACCTGGTCTCCTGGGTGAAGGTAGGTGAGGGGTAGTGACAAAACAAAAGTATTTCACGAGTTAGGAATGAGCTGGTTATACAGTGCTGGGGAACAAAGGACTCTGGAAACATCGGACTTTGGGAGTGCACATATGTAGAACTGGGGAACACACAACTCTTTGAATGAGTCCATTTTTGTCTTATTTTAATAACAACAAGCCCTGTTAATTATTATTCTTTATATGTGTCCTGATTCCAGCATGGATTTTGTTGATGGATGCTCAGAATTTGTCTCTTCACACATGTCAGTACACACAGAGATCTCAAACAACACCTTGTTTCACTGCCATTGCATGTACTGCCGGTGTTCTTTTTCCTTGTTTCATCCTTTTGATCAGACACAAATAATTCCAAAATGAATGTGAGGTGCTTGAATCCTCCTGCTTAATGTTTAAAGAAACTGCTACAGCAGAAAGAAATGTACTGTAGATAGATGGAGGGTAAAAAAACAAAACAAAGCAGCCTGAGTTGTCAGCAATTCTGCAATCATTGCAGACATTATGGAAAATTAGCCTGAGCAGTAAGAAGGGACAAAGCAAGGTGGATCTATTCTTTTAATGTTCTGAGAGCTGAAACAATAATTGTGCTTTCATTTTTTAAATTTTTTTTTTGGTTTTCAGCACCCTGATATTTTTTTCATTCTTGCAATTTTCTTTTTTCTTTTGGCAGAAGGTTGAACGCATGTATTAGTCCTTCAGTGTAGAGCGGGTGTGTTTTAATGAGTATTATCTCTCCATGCAAGGTTTATCACATTTTATTCAAACGTAACAGCAACTGCACCTCTAAAATGGCATCCATTAATATGTGATATTTCAAAGCCACATCCAACAAAGGCTGCCATTATCTTTCTCTCTCTTTTTTTTTTTTAGATGGAAGAACTTTGTGGGATTCACGGCAGAAAACAATGGGACAGTCGGCTGAAAGGTCTGCACAGCTGCAGACAGACAAAGTGAATAGATTGTAAAAAGTCACCGTTGCACCTCTGTACCTGAGCCCACTACTCCCACTATTCAGCTTCATTAAACGTGGGAAATGCTGTTCTTTTCTGTTTCCTGACATGGTGAGGACTGAGTACATTAAAGGAGTAATCACGATCTAGACAAGACACAATATCTTCTCACAAATGAATCAACATCAGATATAAAAAGCAATTCTACTATTTCTGTATCATTTCAGGCAAAATTCCAATGGGCGGGGGCACCTACAGAGTCATAGTTAGGGCCACTGACCAGGCTACTATATTTGACACATTGGGTATCAGAACGGGCTGGTACTGTGGGTATACTATATCATAATAAACCTTTCAGTCAGATTACATATAGCCACATTTAAAAAAAAACAAAACAAAAATTGAATAATTTATATGATGACACAGTTTCAATGCTTTCAACTGTTTGATCGTTTGATTTTTGCATTTAAAAAAAAGAATAAAACAGACAAATGACTTTTGCGCCTTGACAAGTGAAAGTAGTTTTCAAGTGCCTCAAAAAGTTCAAGTCAAGCCCTGTTACCACTGACATTTCTTTTAGGGTAAAACTGGGTAACATCTACAAGAGAAGAAGTTCAAGTAAAAAATTGTAAACAAATTGCCAAGAGGTTTCAACCGAGCAGGCAGTGTGACAGTAATTTCTTTCTCCATGTATTCACACAAATTTCACTGCTTAATACAGCTTTTTGTTTTGTTAAGTTTTGATTTTTCCTCCACTGTCAGTGCTACCCCCAGATGGGAAGAAGAGAATCAGCGGGTATCTGTCTATCTAACAAAACAGAAGATGTTTATCAATAAATGTTTTCGACTCCAGTTGTTTCACAGATTTTCAGCCACTTGATCTCCATTTTAGCTTCTGTTCTCCCTTCTGCATCTGAGAGGTGGAGTCACACAACTCTAGAAAACCACAAACCACATGTGTTAGTTTGTCCTCCATTTTTTAGAGATTAATCGGTGCCTGGTGGGAATCAGGAACACTCGCTGTCTCTCACATCGCTGCTTTTCTTGCCACTGCATCTGCTCACATCCATTTCTGTTTCCTTACTGATTTTTTATATCACCTTTATATGACACTGTTTAAATTTACAACTCAAGACACTCACCTTCTCGTTAAAGGCACTAAAAACAACAGCAGGCTTCCTGGTTGTAACAACATCTAAACAATGAAACATTTTGCAGAGACGTTTTCATTCTCTGCAGTTTTTGGGTCAATCTGTTCTTTGACAAACACAGCTCTATTTAGTGAAAACACTTTATGCGTATTTTGCGTGACTCATGATGACTGTGAGAAACGAGAAAGCCATTGACATTGTGTTCTTCCTTTCATTTCATGTAGTTTTGCAACGCATATTTATATTGTGGAAGCCTGGAAATGCTTATATGAATACAAAAGAGAGAAACAGGAGGGTCTTGTATGTTGTCAAATTGTGTGCTGCAGCAAGTGTGATGCTTAAAGTTTCATGAGTAGGGCTGGGGTCTAAATCATATTGCCTGAATATTAGATCAGACAAGCAAAAGAAACAACCACTATGGGGAAAAGAGAGCAATCATAATGTGTCAGAATCAACAAGCTCATCCTGTAAACGTAATCACTTGGTTAGGGCTCTTATGGGCCACCGGTAAACACAAGATACCACTTAGAGACTATTTGAGCAGCCTCGGTGCATCCTCAAAGTCAGGCTACAGCAGAATCAGTCGTTTGAGCACGATGCCTATCCCCCGCTCTCTGCCGCCAACATTGCTCTGTCATGCAAAGTGGTGCCAACTTTCACGAAGTATTCAAAATCTGTTTGTATACTGTCGGATTCAGGAGCTTCAACCTGTGAGGCTCAGTCAAGCACCAACTTTTTAAAAGGGATAGTTTGGATTATTTGATGTAGGACTGTATGAGGTACTTACCAATAGTGTATTATACCTACAGTAGATGCCGGCTGGTCAGGGGCGTGTCCACACCTTTTTGACAGCAGTGGTCCAAGTGGGGCCCTGACTTATGACATGCAAGGGTGGCATGAAGTATGTGTGCACATGTCAAAATAGCAATTATTTTTCCATTTCTCATATAATTAGTAACATTACAGGTTTTTCCTTTGTATAAATTCAATTCAGTTACCAGTCACTGCACGACAGAGTGGCACCAGACAAATAAAATATCAAGCTTCCATACTTTATTCTTTAAGTCCTCAAAAAGAAATCGTACCTTTACTCTCCCTCCGTCTGAGGCTGTGAGACTCCTAAACTCCTTCATCCTCAGCATCCCATCATGAAAAACAGTTTCATTTTTCTGACTTATTATTTTTATTTATTTATTTACCCATTTTCTGTGTATAGTTTTTTGTGTGTTTTTTTGTTTTTTGAATGGCATAAAGGGAACTGCAACTAACATCTCATTATACAAGCCTGTATAGTAAAATGTTCCATAAAATAAATTGATCTTATAAAAATTAAAACTAGGATCACTGGACAGATAGCCAATCATACTTATGGATAATGGTTAGTTAGTGTAATTGTGTGACTTCAGTATTTTAAAAGGATATTTCAAATTGTCTGTGGGGGAGGCAGCAGAAGACCATCAACTCCAGTGTTCAGTGATAGGAGATTATTAACTTAACAGTGATATTTGGTTTATATGACAGCGATTTCCCTTCAGAAAAGGTTGTGTGACAGCAGGGTAAAGTGGTGAATATATTCTACGTATAGCATACACTTTAAACTGATATTGCTGACCCTGTCTGCACCAATTCATTACTTAGCTTCCGTGCTGGTGTCCCTCACTGCTTCTCCAAACTGTTGGCGTGCCAACCAGCATCTACGGTGGCTAATACACTAACTATCGATAAGTACCTCATCCAGCCTCACATCATATAATCCAAACTATCTCTTTAAATGCGGAAGGGGGTGCAGAATTATGCTAAATGCAATAAAACAAACATAAATCACTTGTGCCCTTTAGCTTTCAAAAGTTAATTTGTGAAAATACATTTGCATGTTTTGGTGGCAATAACTTCAGCACCACTTGGATGAGGAGGTGAATATTCTATTTTTTTAATGAACAAACAAGCCCCATAATGAGTTTGAGCTGAGTGGGCACATTTTAAGCATGGCAGGTTATGTATATTGAAGATTATATAGCAGTTTTTATTATGTACCTATATGCCACCAGCACCACCTCTCACACCACCTCCTCTTTGCTCGTCTCCTTGTCTCCCTGTGCACCTACTCGTATATGAACAGAGCTCTGAGGGTTCACTGAAGATCACATCTGAAAGAGAAGCCACTGGTGCATACGCTATCGGGCTGCTCCGTGTGTGGAGATGTGGCATTTGAAAAAAGGCGAGCTTGCGTGTTAAAAAAAGACGAGGTGGAGGAGGGGAAGGGAAGTGGAGGAGGGGGGCAGTCGAGCGACAAAAGTACGCCAGCGTACCGTGCGCCAACAAAGTGCCTCGCGCCTGCCTGCTGCCTGGTGTGGGGAGGGAGATGCGACCTGTCAGAGAGTGAGGGGGCTGGCTGAATGACTTCACATCACCCTTTCAGCTCCAGCAACTTCCCATTTATATTGTAATGCAAATCCATGGCCTGTCCCAGATGGTGCTTTTCCAGCATCGTGGGTGCATAGAAATATGATTATTTATCCCAAGCACTTCTAAAGTCTTTAATGCACCCTCCTCCGTCTGTTTCTATCCCCTCCTTTCACTGGCAGCGGTTTAAAATCTGTGCAGTCTGATGTGTCTCTCCCTAATGGTAAAGGAGAAAAAGAATAGACGATAAATTTGGGGGGAATTTGACAAGGGAGTACCTAAGAGATTACAGAAAAGCAGGAGAGAAACAAACCTAAGTGCATAAGTCAAGGAGAGAGGGAGAGGAAAAAGACTCAGGTAGATCATTTTCTTGGCTGCAGCATTAGGCTAAGAGGCATAAGCAGTAATTCTCATGACTCAAAAGTGCTTTTAATCACCTCCGTTGTGCAAAATATACTCCGCAAGCCCATATCAGTGCTGAACATCATCTTCCTGAAAGCACATTCAGATTTTTTTTATTTATTTATTTTTTTTGCCTGAATAAATTCACTGACTTCTGCGTGTGTGGGACATGGAGACTTTTTGTTTGCTGCACGTATCAAACAGCTCAGAACATGATTAAGATTTTATACAATGCCGAGACATAAAGTATTCACATATAGTCGTCTTATAGATTTCTCTAAATTAAAATTTAATGAAGACTTGGACGAGCTGTAGATGTTAATGTTTTTCGCATGTTTTGAGGATTTTGTGGTAACACTTTTTAAAGAGGTGTGCATAAGACTGTCATTACACTGCCACACCCATAACATAACACTTCATGCACATGAGGGAATCTTTATGACAGTTTATGGATGTTGTCAAGAAGTGTTATGTGGTCACTTAGGTCAATACAAACTGCAACTTGACATTATCAAACTTAAAGACACTGTTTAGCTTTATGTTTTAACGTGACATTATATTGTCATATGTGGTTGGTTTTGACACTCGCTGTCATGAGATCAAGTGTGTCATTAATATTTTCCCTGACCTTACATAAAGTGATACATTTTGGACTTGTTATTGAGACGTTATTAAGTTTTTTTTACACTTTCAAATGCTTTGGTAACAGTATCATGAATAATTCCCTTGACTTCAACTTAAGTGGTAACATTTGGACTTGTCATAATGATGCTATTGATTTTTATTACACTTTCAAAGGCTTTGATAACTCTAGTATGAATAATTACATAACCTGTCAATGTCTTTGTCATGATAGCTTATCAAACATTATCAAACTTAAAGAAAATGGGACCAAACACAGCCTCCGAGACCAACGGTAGCCCGGGAATACAGTACAGAGGTGGTTTTCTTGCTCTGTTTGGCTCCTGACACTGCACAGGGGCTGAGTTAGCTAATTAGTCGGCTAACTCTACAGCTAACCTAGTCTGACGTAACAGATGTAGACTGTGGGTATTAGCCTGCTATTGGACAATTGGACAATTTTAGTCGACATTCTCCCCCTTCCCTGATCTGCATGTTACCATCAAAGTCCCTGTCGCTTCCTGAACAACAACCTCCGAGCTAGCAACCGACATGCTGAAAATGGCAAGTTAACACATGAATGTAAACTATCTAGCAGCTGTTTCCTTTTTGGCAGGGATTTAGCCATTTTAATGCCTTCCACCAAAACAAATTCCCTTCCAACACGATTTTGAGAGGTCACCGTCACTGCACTTGAAATTTAGAAAATTAATCATTATTCAGTTACAAAAGTATTTGACAGTGAAATAACACTTAATCACATCTTTATGACAAGTCTCACTTCACTTAAAGCCGAGGATATTATTCATGACAGATGACATGACTGACTACAGCTATTTTTTAAAACCAACAACATATGACAGTACAATGTAATGTCAAAACATAAAGCTAATGAGTTTCTTTACATTTGATAATGACAAGTTGTCATAACAAAGAGATTTTTGTCTTGGTTCATTTCAACTCATCATAACAAAAACATTGTTTTTTTAACTTAATATCAAGTTGTCATAATAAAGACATTATTGGCTTGATTAAGTTGTCAGAATGAACACATCTAAATCAGTGTCAACTTTGCATTAAAAATTACATAACTGAACAGATGACACTTAATGGCATAAACATTCCTAAAAACTGCTTCATGTTCAAAACAGATGTCATTACATGGTTATGACAGTATAATGACAGTCTTATGCACACCCCCTCAAATAAAGTGTTACAGATATTGTTATAAGATGAAGCATAACATGATATTGCACCTACATGAGAGTTGTGAATGTGCTGCCTTTGCAAGTTTTTTTTTTTTTTTTTAATCCCACCTCAAATCATTTAGCAGTCCATTTTTCTGGTGCTTTTTTATGTGACAGTACTTTGTAGTCATTCTTGATGGGATCATCTAAGTGAGGTTATGCACAGTGGCATAAACAGCATAGCTGGAGGTTTCTGTGTGTGAAATGGGCACATCCTGGAGGACTGTGTGTGCTGGAATCAGCTATGTTTTATAAGTCACACTGTTATATTGTCAGCATTTCTATACTTTAATCACAACAGCTTCACTGATCCACCGTCTGCCACAGAAAGGTGCTAGCACTTGACACTTCCTACACAGACTAATTAAATCACAATCTAGTGTCAGATCAACTTCTGTCGTCTCATTACATTGCGTGTTCTGCAGGTATTTGCACCTCTAACTTCGGTTTCCTTGACACAAAGTTTGAATGAAGCAGAAAGATAATAACTGGATGTGAGAACTACTTGAAGATAACAGCTAGCAGTAAAACAGGATGTCTGCACGTAACACAGCAGCGTCAAGCCACATTTTTTTCATCATATTTCTCTGCATCATTTTCAAAAGATTTGTGTCAAGTTCAACATGATGTCATGACAGTTTCATATAATATCACTATGATGATCAGCTGAGAATCCTGCCCGCTTTGAGAGGGTACTTTCTAGAGATGTTGCAATGCCATTTTTAACTGAACTTTGCGTATCAGCTGATACCGATCCAATGCCAGTGCCTTATAAAAACAGATCTCAACCCCCTCAGTAAAGAGTCAGTTTTGTTTGCCCCACAACCCCAAAATGGTTCAGTCCAATCCAGTTCACAACCACAAGAGAAAGATGCCTCAAAAAGTGCGACACAAGCCAACTTAGGAAATAAAGATTGAAATAACAGCGTCTGTAGCATCTCATTTCAATAACGTATAAAGATAAAGATTATGTATATATACACCAGGTACTCACAGTATACCAATGTCAGTCAGTCAGTAACTTAGTCAGTCAGGTTTGCAGCATCAGATTTAGCTCCATTAAAACACCAGCAACTCCTGGAGAAATGATTTGGAAATACACAATCCATCTGACCGCAAGCTGGCTACAATAACACACACTTTGTAACGTGTCCTGATCTCAGGGTAAACCTTGCATTTCTCTCCACCACTGACCATAAAATTTGGTGCAGCTGCTGAGAAGTTGCAGGGTCCTGTTTTGGGGTCAATACATTGCGTGGTTAGACTTACTCGCCGGTACCCGATGCAGTATTTTATGCAGTATCAGAGGCGTTTTCCGATACCGACGTTGGTATCAGAACAATCCTTTCACTATATCTGCAGTGGTAAACAAAATCAAGATGAGAAGAAATGTACAAGAAGAAGTACCTGATACCAAAAGTGAGTTAAGTCAAGTAGAGCCAAGTGGCACCATGCAGCTTAAACATGGCTTAACTTCCACTTCTTGGTTTTACTGATATCTGTGAATAAGACTGTATATATAAATTGTGGGAAATGGCATGGCTTGTGTGAGTTAATATTTTATGAATAAGATGTCACCCCACCTCTCTTAAACTGGCGAGCCCATGGAGAACCTTGCAAAAGAGGCAGATCAATTCGCAACCAAAAGCAAATGTGTCTCACCCCGTTCCAAACAGAAATGAATCTGAAGCAAATTTCCGTCTGACTGCACCAAATTACTGCAAAAAATTCAGATTCTTTTTTTCAGGGCACATTATCTGTGTATATCCAGATAATGTATCTGTATTTGTTTTCACCCCTAGTTCACCCAAATCACAAAGATGCATTTTCTCACTCTAGTCATGCAGATAGTTTTGCTTTTATGTACTGAGGTTTTCAGATGCTGAAACTTCTGCAATGACCCCAATATGATAGAGGTGAGCAGAATTTTGTTTTTGGTGCAGCATAAAAAAATCTTCAATTTGTGAAACTCAACATCTTTTCATCCACAAACTTTGCTGTCAACACTTTCCCTTACGTCTATTTTGTGAGCAGAAAGTATTCCCAATGAATACCATTCTCAGCTCTATGTATAAGTACACTTTAGTAGTTCCCAACAGTATAATAAAATGCTCTATATAGGACTCAGTCAACCATTACCAGCCTGTTGTTTACCATACTGTACAGTACAGACAATATGACACCAGAGAGATTTTAACAGTATCTGTACATCTGCATGCAGATGGCTTATTTCACTAATATATGCCTTTATTTTTCTCAAGCTTTCGAAATAGAGCAAATTAAAGGCAATCTAACTTTGAGCAAATGCAAATAGCTTAATGGAGCTATCCCCTGTAATTGCTCCACTCAGTCAAGCATTCATTAAGTGCTAGAGAGGTTGGCTACTCTGTACTTTTTATACAGAAAGCACAACAGATTTTCTACTCGAACAACTTTCACTTCAGATTCTCACTGTTCAATTTTATCTTTCTGTGAGCCCACACAACATACATATATACAGCCTCTGAGAAGGGCATGACAGAATACTAAACCTGACACTCATTTTCACCACTTATCTGTCATTCAATACTTTAACTTCCGCTAGATTTGCAGCTCAGCTCGGACCGTGAATGGCAGGTATTCACGGTTTCGTTGACCCTGATGGAACTGCAATCATAGAGCAATCCCAACAGACGCTACATGTCCCAGTGTTCCCAATATACGAGCCAAATGAAGGCAAACTGACAGTCACAGTGACTTCAGCTCATCAGAATGTGCTTTGAACCATTTCATCACTTCTTAAAACACAAGCCATCAAATCCATTTCAGCCCCTTTTCACATTTCTGACCACAATACAAATTGCAGAATAAAACACCATGGTCCGCTTCAACTGAAATAACAAGCTCTCTTGTCGATTAGGTCTTTGTTTTTTGTTTTTTTTTACTTTCTAAAACAATTGCTTGTTTTCCACAAGAGGCAAGACAAAAACAAACATCTTTATTCAATGATCCAGCCATCAAGACATTTTTTGTGTTCGTTGTGTCTGGCCTGTTGTCATTCCACATCACTCTCCAAACAGTTTACCTGCACACACAAAGAGCAGTAGTTGGCCATAAGCCTGGATGGTCCCCATAGTTTCATGTTGTTTGCCATCTGTGCTCAAGGCAAAACCTCACCACGGCCATTACAGTGAAGGGCCAATGAAAGAGATGAGCCTGGGAGGTGACTGGGAGGTTAATGCAGTGGCTAGTTTGCACCACACGTTCAGACAGACAAACAGACAGAGGAATGAAGTTTTTAAAAGGACAAAGGAAGTGGAATGTGTTTGGAAGGTTGCATTCGCTCGGCAAATGTGAAGGCTCTTAAAGTCTCTGAAAAGGAAAAGGGGAGTTTTAAAATGTCATTCATGTCAGAACACAGTTGTTGAAAACATGTTTAAACACTGAGAACTATTTAGTACTGAATTGTGGAGTTAGACCGCCAGGCTGTTGTTCACAATTTCTGTGTTCAGGATTTTTTGGGGCAAACCTGAAGTATGGCTCCGTGACATGCAGGTGTCATGGTCCCTCAACACTATAAAAGCCCAAAAACCGACACACGAATGACACATCCCCTCACCCTCCTTAACAGCCAATTATGAACGTACCCCAAGCAACTCTCTCGTTCCAAATCAGCCTAGTAGTTCACTTCAGCTCACTTCAGTTCCAACAACCCAACACAGAAGAAGAGAAAAACAAAAAAACATCCTGTGCTCTGCCCTCTGGCTCTGTCGGCTCAAACATGTCTGGACATGTCCAATAAAGCTGCTTTATTAAGCGTCCATGTTGGCTGCAAGCAAAACCATACAAATCGTCTTAATTTTCTAGATTTGATACCCAACCCTAACTGCAAGCAGAGCTCAAATGTCAAGATGGCGCAAAACCTTTTTTTAATCATCTATTTGGGCCATTCAGTATCTATTAACACTGGAAGGCAGGATTTATCAGAATCAGAATCAGAAATACTTTATTTATCCCTGAGGGGAAATTGTTGACGTTACAGGTGCTCCTTACAAGATCAAGAAAGATATATCGTAGTGAAGTGAAATATAAGAATATAAAATAAAAATATAGCGAGAAATGACTTGTAATTCAGCCAGCTACCAGGGGGCAACAGAGATGCTTTGGCTTCACTGGAACTATGATCCTGTCCATTTATAATATATGTTGTTGGTCTGTCAAATATCCAACTTAAAAGCTAACTTCACTGCAGTGCCATGGTACTGTTTATCATGGGATCATCCATCAAGGCAAAGAATACAGAGCAGTGGACTTTCTGCAACCATCAAAAACACCGAAACTGAAAGTAGAAAGTTCAGATTGCGGCCAAAGAGAAGGGGCTGGGGAGGCATCTGAGACGTTGGTGGGGTTTTTTTTGTTTTTGTTTTTGTTTTGTGTTTTTTACAACTGTTGGGCAGGTGGGGAGGGAGGATTGGTTAGTGACGAAAACTGCCACCATATACATCTGCCTCCAGATCAGCCTATAGCAAAATTCAGTTCCAATAGCCAGGTTTCAACATGTAGAAGGCAGATGCATTGCACAATATGCAGAATTCAAATACTAAAAAAAATACTCAAATACTACCCTAAAATGTCAAGACCTGATTTGATCAGTTTGATCAATAACACCACTGAATGCCCCAAAAGGGGTTTGGGGGTTTAGTTACTTTTTAAACTAGGCAAACAGTGTTTTTTTTAATAACCTATGCTTTAATCAGCCTTTCTTCTTGGCCAGAGCATTTAAATTTAATGCTTACACTGTACAGATCAGTCAGTAGTTACAATGTGAGTGCTCACTGAATACTGAGAAAAGAAAATGTGACTTTGTGCAATTCTGCTATGAACAGAAGTTAAGAAGCAGAGAAGATAATAACTGAATTATAAGGACAACTCTTTGGAGGATGCAGACAACATGGTCTGTTTGTTCTGCGGGAAGCTCAGCTTTTATATCACAACTCAGTCTGAGGCAGTTTTAGCAAAAAAATGTAAAATACTGCTCCAGTAATATGAAAGGCTGACGACAGTTAAATAATAATGGATCAGAGAATCAATGTGGGAAATTGGAACGGCTCAAATTTGAAACCCTTGGATAGTTTGGAAGTTTAACAACATATTTGGACAAGAAACACATCGTAAGAATAAATTTCTAATGTTGGTATTTTCCTAAACAGTTTAATTTTTATATGAGAAAAGGATTTGAGGATGAGGGATAACAAGGATATCTGGCAAAATATAATGAAATTTAACCCAGGTTTGGCTGGAGTTTCTGGAGTCTAAACTGTCTAAAACCAAATAAAGACCAGGACAGGGACGCTATTTTTCATTTTTTGCCGATTGCAACCAACTGACTACCCCTCACCTCACCCTCCCCTTCCAAATGTATATGAGAGACTATGGTGGCTGCAAAACCCATGAAAAATGCAAAAGGCCCAATCCAGAGCGTGTTTGGTAGGGCTGCCCCCTGAAAGTCAAAGATTTGAATCATCAGTCAGAGACCCCTCAGCTGAGTGAGATTCTTCCAGTTGAGAAGTCGACTTTTTATCTTTTTTAGTCAGTGTGCATTACAGCAACAGGATAAAACAGATAGAAGCTTGCAAAAATGCATGGGAAGAACATTTCGATGAAGATTTATGAATAAGGGGAATCATAGATGTATTTTCATATTACCTGCCGCATTTATTAAACAAATCCTTGTGACAACACGTGGTGGTGAACTGATGAAAGAAGTTGAAACAAATGGTTGGTAAACAAGTTTCAGTTCAATGAGCAATGCAACAACAACATTTGACAAACTAAGTCTCTGAATCAGCACAATGAAAGGGACAATTAAGCATATATCTATCTATCTAAATCAAACCTTGGTTCCCATGCAGTGGATGGTCCTGAACAAGTATTTTTCTTACATAACCCGCAATTCCAATGCAGTTCACTACTGGATTCCCTTTGACTATGAATTAACACTAGTCACTCTACAGTACAGTGGGTAGCAAGCCTGTTGGTCTGGCATGCTAATGTTAGCAACCGAGAACAGACAAGCACACTGTTTAATTCATTCTTTACACCTTTGCTCGTGTGGTTTTGGTTTCAAGAAGATGATTTTTTTAAAAAGACACCACCACCCAAAATGCTAAATATTTTTCTCACTACACCCCGTGCACACTGCTTCAAAATGTTGAGATGTCCAAAGCAGACAGGCCTGCCCTCCCCACTTACTGTCCAATGAATTGGTCAAAATAATCAGGAAGAAATTCATTTTACCACTACCTGAAGGAAAGAGTTAGAGAGACTGAATGAAAGCAGTGACAACAGATTGAGAGGCAGCCTGCAGGCAACCACCACAACTAAATAATGATACCAAAGACACACAATAATCCCCAAACACAACAAAACAAACCTTATTCCATAGTATCTGGACACGTGCAGCTTTTGACCACACTTGTCTCTTTATTTGGGAGGGCTGCTCTCCCAAAGCCCAAGCAAAATGAGATCATGGTGCCTCCGCTCAACAACAGGAAGTGCAGCATCACCATCTATAGGCCGCAGGGGCAATGACACTCTGCTGAGCCGTATCAACAGCTGCCTTTTACACAGTGCCTGCTCACACATGTAGACACACATTGTGCCTACAAACACCACTTTCAGAATCAATTACTCACACACCACAGGTCACAGAACAGTTCATTACTGTTCAATTACCAGTGAATGTTCAATAGCAAGCCCATTACAGGGGGAAAGTTTCAACCTCGCTGCCAAGACAACATGAGAGCGAGTATGACATTTTAATGATACTATTAAAGATGAGCAAGAGAAGAGAGTGCAAACAAATAAATTAAAGCAGATTATGATGAAATAAAATAGAGAAAAAACGGGGGAGCAAGCAAGCTTTGGCATCAGTGTAACTAAAGAAGAGGCTGTATTGATCAACTGTATCCCATTAACCTGACTTGCCATTTATCTAACTGGGATCCATAATAATATTATGATCTCTGTTAATGTTTGATATGCTAAACGAGTAGCAACTGCACATCCAAAAATGAGTGCTGTAGTCCAAATAGAAAGTTGGAGTCATAGACTGTATATTAAATAGGTTGAAATCCTATTTAATATGCAGTCTGTGGTTGACGCAAGTTGTTTCCCCCCTCCCCCTCCTCCCCACATGTGAAGATGTTCAGTCAGGCTGCATGAACACTGCAGGAGCACATGACAAGCACAACAGTATAATGTGACAATTACAAGTGATGATGAGTCCTACACTGTAGGTTTATCAGCCGTTTATGTCAGTTGTTGTAAAGCTAAGCCCGTTAGCCTGAAAACAAATCCCACTGCTCTGAAAATACACATTCACCATTAACATATTGCTGAATTTAATAGTTATAACGTCTACTTCCTCTCAGTGATTATTAATGATTTCTTTCGATTCATACACAAATGCTCTTTCACTGAATTGCATTAATCTGCATTAATTTAAACTCTAATTAATGTGAAAATGGCAAACAAAAACGGCCCAGAATAGTTTCCTTAATCTCTGATGGCACATAATGGTCATTTTATAATAAACTCCAGAGTGCACTCAGTGGAGCTCAGAACCAGACAAATGGCCATAGATGGTGGAGCACCTACCACAATGCCCCCCCCCCCCCAAACACTGTCCCATGCTGGAACAAGAAGGATATAAAGCGCCATCACCTCATCGTTTTATTTTTATTTCATATTTGTGTGTAATTCTGTCATAATTAGCATATACGTTTGTTTAGTTGGGTCACTGTGACCTTGACCTTTGACCTTTGACCACTAAAATCTAATTTGTTCATCCTTCAAGTGAACATGTGTGTCAAGTCTGAAGAAATTCCCTCAAGGTGTTCTTGAGATATCGTGTTCACAAGAATGTGATGATCTGAAAACATAATGCCCCTGGCCATACGAACATAAAGGCATAAAAATCACTTTTAAAATATGTGTTTTCAATAATTCTGCATGAATTTGCAAAAAAAAAATTAGGCTGATCGGTCCAGTATTTGAGATTAGCTGTTGACAAACTAGGTCCAGTGATCACGCACACACTCACTCACACACATGCACACACAGAAGCGATTACATGATCCCCTCCTGGCTTACATGTGGTAGAGATAAATTAAGTAAATGTATTCCAGATTTCTCCTTTAACACTACAGAATAAATGGAGAAACTACATGTTTTCCTGCATTGATTCATACAGGTTGTTCAAGTTCTGCATTCCCTTCGATTGCGATTCACTTGAGAGACTTGAGTCTGCAGCAGTTAAACTCTCTGCTGTTGCTAATTAGGCCACACTTGACACACCTTTTCGTATCTTTCTTCCTGGCAATTATTCCAGCAGAACACACTTCTAGTAAACAGAAAGCTTACTCTTCCCACTTCTTCCACATTTGGATTTATTGTTTCTTTCTCCACTTTTCTTTTTTCATCCCTTCACAAATCCCAAAACAGTCTGCCTCCCAAGTGGAAAGGTGGAGGAAACTTGCTTTAGGTTTCATCAGATGAAATTTGACGAGGTGGCAGGAACATGAAAGAAAGGACTGAAATGACAAAAACACTTCCGAGCTGAACAATCATCAGTTGATTAGGTAACATCCATGCAAATGTTCCACAACATTTTGAACTCTTGCGGCGTTTTTGCAAAAATACAAAACAGTCGATCAATAAATTTTTACTCAGCATCGACAAAGAATTCAAACAAAAAAACTCCCCTGCTTTTCTGAGATTGTAGCTTGATGTTTTTGCAACATATTGTATTTTTATCTTTTAATGTTGTGCCAGTAAACACATGGTCTCAAACTATCTCTGGCTGCTAGTGAAAATATATCTTTTTTTCTTTTTTTTTTTTTTTTTTTTGGGGGGGGGGGGGGGGGGGGGGGGGGGGGGGGGCACATTTTCTCCAAAAGGTATCTGCTTAATAGAAAAACATACTGCAGAATCTGATTATGAAAAGCAAGAGTAACAGTGTAAAAATACTCAAGACACAGAGGACAGATACAGAGCACCATGTTATACTCAAGAAAGTCCTACTTAAAGTCTTAATGTATTGAATCCACCATGTTTCTACAGAAGCCCTATTAGAGTAACCTCCAGCAATTAGTTGTATGTAAGTAGTTTAGCATCACATCGTGGTGGTTTTTTGGTGCTAAACCAAGAGCACAGCATCACCTGACCTCGCAGCCACAGGAACCTCTAAGTGAAGGCAGGTGTGCTTTAATTAAAGTCTGTGAAAGACACCACAGGGATACAGGCTTCAAACGCTGCATTTTTTGGTTATTTTTGTTTGATGAATTACTTTATTCCCCACTGATTTCTGCAAAAGGCCTGCTTATTTGGGAGGAATGCTTGTTTGGGGTTTTGATTTTGTTTATGATGCAACAGTCAGCCAAAGAATTTTACAGCCTCCCAGCAACTCTCAATACACTGTTCAACAAACATTGGACCACCCGACCACCAAACCATTGTGGATCATCAAACAGTGAGCACTGACTAACCAAAATGTTTTATTTTAAGGCATCTGTGAGCAGCTATTTCAGACATGTTCCAATTTAACATTAGTTTGGAACAGGGGAGGTTCTTGGGGGCCAATAGGGACTCTTCCAAGATTCAACAATAATAATTAAATTAGCTTTTTTTTTTTACAATGATATGGCACTGGCACCAAGTTATTGAAACAATACTGTCACTGAAACACAAAACTTAACCTGTAAGTTACTGACACAAATACCAATCATGGAATTTTTATTGTGTTATTTTTTGTGCAATATTACTTTGTGTACTATTACTACTGAGGTCGAATGTGCCCCCGTGACAAAACAACTAGCCTTGGCCTGGCCCCCCTCCAATAAAAACAGGCCCAGAACCACCAAAGGTTTGAAAGCTGCAACAGCCCTGAGCAGACAAACTGAACACTGGCTCTGATGCCTTTCGCCTTTCATAGCCACCGAGGTTTCTTCCACACGGTTGGAAGGGGAGGGTGAGGCGAGTGGTATTCAGTTGGTTGTTGCATCTCCAAGCCACTAAATTATGCTCACTGATCCTTTAAAACAGGGAAGAAGTTGTTCTGCAGAAAAAATAGCAGCCTAAACTTATATATTATTGTATATTAGAGTGTTTTTTTATGTTGCTGAGGTAGAGTAGAGCTTGTTTTAACAACTTTATATACAGTTAGCAAGATTAGTCCAGTGGTATCCAAGCTATAGGGGTCTGGCCCTTTCAAAGAGTCACAAGATAAATCACAGGGGTTGTGGGATGATTAAGCAGAGAGAAAAGGAGAAAAAACTTTGCTCTACTTGGAAAGTTTAATCTCTTTCTGCAGAAAGAGAAAATCACACTTTGCTGAAACTGCTAACAACTAATGGATTTGGGAAATGTGACAAACTAACTATGCTCACAAACTAAAAAGATTTGTTTAATATGCAACAATATATTATATTATATAAACTCAGCCAATATTCTGTATGTAAAATCTTAGTCTGAAAACTAACAAGCAACTGTAGCTGTCACATAAATGTAATGAAAAGTATAATATTTCCTTCTGAAATGTGGTGGAATTGAAGAATAAAGTAGCAGAAATAGAAATACTTAAGTAAAGTACAAGTACTTCAAAACTGTACTCAAGTACATGAGTAAATGAACTTTTCTTTCCACATTTACATACACAATAACAGATACTTGTCACTAACTTTCACTGATTACATTACGGAGACACAAATGCCTCATTTACGTCATTCATTGCTCAGAGCAGGTGACTGAGATGATATTTCATCTAGCTGATGTTGGTATTAAACTTTCCCATCATGTAGATGGACACAAAGGCTTTGCTTCCAACTTGAATGCATCCATTCACTCTTTCGTCATATATGATAAAATTAGGGCTAAAAATATGGTCAAGAAAACCTTGGGCTGCACTTCATATGACCCGGATGCACTTCTCATTATGTCTACTGCACAGCAGTATTCAAGCTGTTTTTTTTCTGTCAAGTCTGACATTATAAGGGCACAATCATACAGTATAGATTTGAAAATAATTACTTTTGTGAGAACCACAGGCAAGACTTTAAGGGTCAGTTTACCTTCATCACAAAAAGAAACACACAGTATTTTACCCACTTATCCTTTACTGTATCTTGCCAGCAAGGTAGTTTCGAGATATCCTCTGCTGAGACTTCTGTCACCACTCCAGTATGTGGAGGTGGTTGAAATTTGGTTTGTGGTGCTCAAAGCATCGCAAAATGACATTTGAAAAACTCAACAGCAATGTGTCTTTCCAGAAGCCATGTCCCGGTTGCTCTGGATAATCTCCAGACGTCTCTGTGGACAGGTTTCACTTGAACCACTTGTTCAAAAATAGTCCCAACGAAGGCTGTTGACAGTGAGGCATGGCTGGATACTGAGGGTAACTGGCAACATGTTTTATGATAAGTGTAGAAATCCTGTAACACCACCAGAGGAGGGTAAAACAGCACACATTCAAATAATAACTAGACGAGTTTAAATACAATGTGCCACTGTGTGCATAACTAGAAAGCGTGTTGTTTGGCTTGAATGCCAAAGGGTTGTACAGGATGACATGTTCCTTGTATGTGGGCATTTAAAAAAAAATCCCATTGCCAGTAGACTAGTTTGCCTTTGTTTTTTTTCTTTCTGATGTGTTGCGTTCCTCATAACAAACACATCAGAAAACAGGGCCAGTAAACAGTAGAAGACAGCATGGAGAAATGTTGCAGTGGTTAGTTTTTTAAATATCTTTTACTTAAGTCACTCTTTCAAACTCAACGCTCGACTGATTTGGAACAAAGTTTGCACGCTCCAGTTTATGGCTGAAATGACAAAGAGTCACAGAAGTTACTGACGGAGGCGGCAAGCCTTCATAGCTTCACACCAAAATAAAAGGAAAAAATTTAGTGTGTCTACCCGGGTGTCGTGTTTTCATCACTGCCCATCGAAGCTGGACCCGACTACTGCAGAGCCCACTGATGCGGCAATGAATGCAGATTGAACCCTTTTCTACTAAACACAAAAGCCATATTTGTGGGGTTTTTCAAGTGTAAGTTTCAAGACCCTACACTCTTCAGCTGCCATAAATACTTAAAACACAGGGGCATAGGGTATGTATAAACATTATGTACAAGTATACAGGTCTCCATGTGACAAGAGCCTTAAAGATACTAAAATTAATAGTTGTGGGTGTGGGGGAGGGGCCCATAGAGAATGCCTTTGTACAGACGTTTTTGCCACTGGTCTTTTCATGGGGTTTGTTGATGATAGCAAAACTATAGAATATAATGAACTATATCTTTTAAGGCAGGTATACAGTATACCCAATCTGCTCCTGAATCATGACTGTCTAATCCAGTGGTTCTCAAACCCAGTTGTAGGATATAGAGCCACTGCAGGGGCATGGATGGCCATGGGAAAAATATGGAGTGAAACCAAGTTCAATAACTATGATTAATGTAGGCAAAATAAACAAAAGAGTTTGCTGATGCAATCACGCTGACCTTTATTTTACTCAGATTAAATTTGAATCCTTTTTTATTAGTTGCTTTCCCAATTATTGTTAATGATTGATTAAAAAAAAAATTTGAGGTGATTGGGCGTGAACTTTTTTCTGCTTCTGAATGGAGGCATGACACGGAAAAGAAAAGAAAAAGAACAACTGTCCTAATGATATATGTGACTTAATGTTTTCAAATTTTATCTGCTCTGTATACTCTGTGTAAAACTCTCACAATATGGAAAATCCAAGCTGAAATATTGCTTCTACCTTAATATGAATGCTGTATTCCTCTGACAGTTGCTATTAGGTGCTATTGTTGCAGTGAAGAGAATGATGACAGATCAAGCTCATGATAACACTGTTATCAGAGCGATTAATGCAGTCATTATGTACAAACAATAATGGCTTTTATTTGTCACAGCAGAAAAAATTCAAACAGGTTTATTTGTTAGCAGCTTATTCATTAAAATGTTTTGCATCAAAGAGTAAAATAATGTGTATAAAAACAAACATATTTTAGAAAAGTGTACAAAGAAAAGAAAAAACAGGAACATGAATATATTATGAGGCCATAAATCAAGCAGAAGACAATGAAAGTGTCAAAATGTTGAATTATTTCAGAGAACACTGCATGTTTGATCAGGGCTTTGAATCTTCCATGAAAGCGCGTTTCCTTCTTCAAATGCTCCCTGCAGAGTGTGGTCTCACAGTGAAAAATAAGAGAGAAGGAGCGACAAGAGAAAGTTGGCTGGCAAGTACTGGCTCCCCTGGCGTCTTTTCCAGCACACAGCCAAGATGGCCATATTGTGTCTCTAAACAAATCGAATGGTTGGCACTGTGACAAGCCAGCCTCTGTGGTGTTCAGATTCACCGAGTCAGCACGACTGTGCTCCTTCATTCCCAGGTCACCGCATGCAGCAGCCAGCAGGGAGCCTCCGTCGTGTTTACTCAACTGCTGGATGGCAACTGTGTCATTAGTCTTTTGGCTGCGAGATGAAAAAAAATAAAACAAGACGCACTGATTACTTTGTGCTAAGTTTTTAAACTAAATGCAGTCCATCTTCAGTTCTTTCCAATTCATTAAGTTATATTGTGACTAAAGATCCCCGCTGGGTGGAGGCTGAGCCTTATTTATATAATTCAAAGAATGGGCATTTAACCACAGACTCGAGGGTTTTACTAAACAGATAAATTTCTCTCTCTCTGGAGCTTCACAGCACACACACCACACACACACACACACACACACACACACACACACACACACACACCTTGTTTTTGGATTTGTACAGTATTATGTCTTGGAAAGAGCACTACAAATCTGTGCTCAAGGAGAATGGCTGTTATTTTACTGAAATATTAATCAGCTACAAGTAAAACTACTGGTGTTAAAGATACTAATGTAAGTACAAAGTACTTACTTTTTAACCACTGATGTTTAATGCACTGAATGCAATCAAAAAGGGGTTCTGTTTCTCCAAATCTTCATTCAAATTTACATCCAACTCCTGCACTGCTTTGGTCAGTTGTTACCTCTACAAACCTGTGCCTTCTACAGCACTATTTTCGTCCCTATATCATGGTTTTCATTTGCCTATGTGCAACCAGACAGCATTAAGCGGCATTAAGTATTAGCGAAAGTTTGGGATATTAATTTAAATTGAAGGCCTCCTCAGTAATGAATGTGATTTTAAAAGTAGTAAAGTAAAACTGAAGATTACATAATGTAATGCATACTTAAGTAAAAGTAAAATCCAGACTTAAAAATATTAATTTAAGTACAAGTATACTCTCCAAAAATTATTTAATTACAGCAAAATGAGTAGTTGGCTTTTGAGTATCATGACTTGCATTCATTGAACTCATCCTTAAAATAATTCTCAGTATGAACCATTTTATTCTGTTATTTTTTCTGATAAACAGATTATTAATTTGGTCTTTAACAGGTCAGTGGGAAATGTCACGTAACATAAACATTAAAACATAAAAATATTCAATTTATAATTGGATAAAATATAGAGAAGCAGAAAAACCTCATATTTGCTTTATTTAATTTTCAGTCGATAGACTAATCAATTGAATGACTGATTGTTTCAGCTGAATTACAACAAATACATCCTTTGTAACAGCAGAAGCATTTTGTGATCATCATTTCTGGTCATCCTGTCCCACGTCAGCAGGACAACATTAATTGTGTGCACCTTCCACAACCGTTAGAAATCACTGTTAAAAAAAAATATATCAGTTTTATGATATGGTTAAGGTTTAGCTAGTGCTAAAAGCATACTATGCAGAGACTCTGCCCTCTGCCAGTATTTTCTTATTTTCTCATATTTGTCTGTGTTCAGGACTTTTCTGGGCCTGTATAGCAGTGGTGCAAGTTGTGAGGTCGGGACTCTATCAAAACATAGTGACCAGCAGTTACATTGGTATCTCTGTCTCTCTCCTCTGTCGTCTGTGAGGGCTGTAAAGTGACATACACACTCATACAAGCACACACAGGCAGAGCAGACTGAAGACTGCTTTGACTGCATTCACACAAAATCCGGTGTGCTTTAGACGGGAACCGCAGTGAAATAATCTTAAAATAACATTTTATTTCTCTGATTCACAGCTTTGTTCTAGCTAATGCCGTTCCCTCACTTAATTCTCTCTCAAGCTCACTCTACCAATGCGACTGTCCTTGTCCCGTTCTGATTTGTTGAGCCTGAAGGGAGCAGCTGACTTTGAATGTTTACATTTACAAACAGCGACCAACATATCCTGCATACTCTACCATTAATTAAGGTTGGAGAAACATTGCGGTTTGTGTTAAAATTTCTATTTTGTTAAGGTCCTAACAGTTACAATGAAAACCACATGATTAAGGTTGGGGAACGATCATGATCAAGGTCCTATAGCCTAGTTAAAAGAAAACCAACACTAGCTGTTGGTAGGAAAGAGAAAAGGAACAGTGGTCTTAGATAAAGTCCTCCTCCCTCTGCAGACTTTGTGGATCTTTAATAAAGTCACCTTACTTCCTCCTTTTGCTCATTATTCCAGTGAACGAATGTTGATTTGGGGCATTTGCTGAGGTGACTGCAAATGCTTGTTTTTCTGGGGAGGACAGTCTCAATAAATACAATTTTTTGTGATATGTGTAATTTTCATTTGCTTTTAACAATGTGCCAGTTTCAGTGTTAATTCACTTCTTAATTTTAAGGCTGTAGTTTGTGGTGTTCTTGCCCTGAGCTACGTTAGATTGTTTTACGCTGTGTTTCTGTCTCTATTTTGTTTTGTCCACCCCGTTTTTTTTTTATACGTGTAGGAGCAAAAACATTAGGAAACACAAAATGATGCAATCCTGTACAACACCAGAAACTTCAAACACAAGCTGAATCAGCAGCTCTCTGACATCTTGTGAACATTATAAACTTTCACATCAGGTATTTATAGGACTGTTGTGTTGGATTGTATTTCACTGTGGTTACTCAGAGTGTATCCTGTATTGAATAAATATAATGTATCTTGCACACATTCAGACGGACACCATATAAAGAAGATCACACTGTCGCAGACACACACACACTATATATATATATATACAGGCCGACATATAGCTGTAATCTCTAAAGAGTCCAGAAACCTTTTTGCTTGTGAAACAGAAATGGCTTCTCTCTCTGGGGCAATGAATGTCTATTTTTTACAACAGCGCTGTAAAAGACAGATCTTTGTGACACACACCTACACAAACTGCGCGCACACACCACATACATAGCTACACACGCGCACACAGACAGAGACTTGACAGGCTGAGACACACACATCCATTACTGACTTCCCAACAATAGCCCTTTACAGGCAAATAAAGGGAATTAGTGTAAGAGCTGTAAAACCTGTCACACCTCCAGTTATATGTGTCAGACAGTCAAACTCTGCGGAAAAAGAGAAGGAACATGTTTAATGGGAGATAAAAGAATCGATAAAAGAAAGAGAGAAAGCGAAAAAGGGAGTGAGATTACCCACAAATCTGCTGTGTACTCACTGGGACGCAAGCAGGCTAATTGCTCAGAGACCAACATGAGGCACTGGGATGGGGAGCGTCAGCAGCTCTGATCGATTGTTAGAAGTTCTGGTGATATATGTGTGTGAAGAGGGGGGGTGGTACACATGTGGCCTGCAGGGATCCAGCAGATGTCCAGCAGATATTCACAGTATGAAGAAGTATTCTGATACTTTACGTAAGTAAAAGTATCTGTACTACTGATACCTGTCTGCGTATCTGTATCTGGCCAGAAATTAATACCAAAAGTCATTTTAATATTTTATTTTCTAACCTAACATTCACTGGCAATGCAACTGTCTAAAAAACATGTTTTTTAAATCAAAAGATTCTGTTTTTTTCTGCTATTGGAAATAGAAAGTCTACAGTTAAGATGCACAAATATCCTTCAGTTGAAGGGAAAAATCTTGGTGCATTAAATCGGTGACTGATTAGGGTAGAGGTAAGGTAGGTAACCTTAGCGGTTACCATGGAGCAGACTTTTTCCGAATAATTGTGAGCAATGTATTTGGGTGTATCCCCACATTACACAATGTGAAGTTACACTGCAAGGACTGCACTTTAAATCTTAAAGGTTACTCAAAGTGTGTAAGATTTACAGCGATTTAGTGTCAGAATGTGTCAGAAATTGAATATAATATCCATATGATTTAATTAATGTATAATCACCTGAAAATAAGAATTATTGTGTTTTTGTTACCTTAGAATGAGTCACTTACTGTATGTCTACAGAGGGAGTTCGCCATGTTGCACCACCATGTTTCTACAGTAGCCCAGAATGGACAAATCAAACACTGGCTCGAGATAGGGACTTTGTGGCTTTATGGCTCCTTTTGCCCCTCTCCAGTCGCTCCTTGTGGCTTTTACAAAAAATGCCATTTTATATGTTTTATTTACTATCAAAGTAGGCTATGTTTATTTTATTCATTTTTTTTTCTTCAGAACAACGGGGAGGATTTAAAGTGGGCTTGCATAGCTCTTTCTATCCAAAGTAGACCTACACATGGCATGAAGTAAGCTTAGGCGTGCTGTAGGATTTTGTGACAACCATACATTATTACTGCACGTACACACACACACACACTGCAAGTTATGGATGAATTTTTAATTTACTATATCAGTACTTTACATGCACTAATTTCCCAAAGGCAAATTCTATCCACTAAAAAAAATTCTTCTCATATTGCCTCTATTGGCTAGGTTGGTTAATGTTAGGGGTTATAGGGTTTGGCTTAGTGAATCAGAGTTTCATATGATTCTTTAATTATTTTGTTAATAAATATTTAATCAGTATTACAGTTGCTTGTCAAATTTTATTTGGCATTAGTAAATAGCATAAACATTTACAGAGTGATAGCACATGTTATAGAGGCTATGTTGCACAGATATGAAAACAGGTGTGCCTTAAGATTTTGGCCTGTTTCAGTGTGCCTTGGGGACAAAAAAAAAGAAAAAGAAAGAAAAATAGAAAAAAAATAGAAAAATGGATTGTATTTTATAAACTGACCATATATTTTTTGAGTAAAATCTTAATCTTCAAAGTAATTAGCTAGTATAACTTACACATAAATGCTATGGGATAAAAAAAAAAAATTACATTTCCCTCTGAAATGTGGTGGATCAGAAGTATGAAGTAGCATAAAATGAAACTACTCAAGTGAAGCATTGCAATACTCAAGGAAATCTACTTAGTTACTTTCTTCTTTACCTGTGGATACTCACTATGGCTCCCCCTGTCAGACACCAGCGTGTACCAGTGATTATGGAGATGATTATATCAGTTGAATTGGTTAGATGTCAACAGGAGGCAGAAAATATGAGCTGTCAGTGTCATTTGTTAACCAGCGAACAGTAGACAAAAAAGCATCATTTACACTGGCACAATGAGCAATGAGTATTGGCTATAAAAGATTCCACTTGTCATCTTCAGCCACCTAATTCCATTTCACACACAGATCAGTTGTATCAGTGGCAGCTCGTCCTCATTTAAAACCATTAATGACTTTCCTGCAGAGAATTCAGCAGAATGGATGTGATTATTTTGTCCTTTTGTGCGTGTGTGTGTGTGTCGATGTCCAATTTATTTGCTCACATATCAGTTTGAAGTAAGTGTTTAATTATTGTGTTGTTTGAGCCGTGCTACAGCGTGCTCTGTCAACATTTGTGCTGAATGAACGATGAAAGACTCAGCATATAAAAATCTCATATTGATATTGGCCTCCTCTTTGGTGTGTGTTCAGAATGATCCTGATTGTTATTCATCATCGCCGTACCTCCATCTCGTAGTCAGATTAGCAGTGGCAGTAGTAAAGAGGACGGGGAGGTGGGGAGTTTGGGGTAATGGTGGCAAACAAGCTACAGCTGGGCAAACAGAGGAGGCACTTTGTGTGAGCCGTCTAGTCTGTCACTGCCTCCAAGCGGCAACTACGAAGGCTGCATGACTTATGCTTCTTCCCTCAACCCTCAACTCCTTCTTAGTTACTCTGACTCATGTACTTCCATGAATCTTAAGATGATTTAAGAGGAAGAGCAGAGAAGTTTTCTTTGCCAGTGGAAAAAAGCATTTGACTGAGACCTATGCCTGAATTCATCAAACTTCTAAGATAAATGATCTAAAGAGACAATTTAGGAGTAAAATGGTTATTCAAGTCACATCATGTCTCCCACTCTTTCGTCATGGCTACAGAGCCGAGTCATGACAGAGAAGTATAGGACACGTTTGTCATGCAACTCTCACTTACAGAAAAATGTAAAAGAAAAAAAAAAGAAGGAAACTTTAAGGGAAACTTTCAAGTGATCAGACACAAGGATTTACAATATAATATGTCGGCCAAATTGTTCTTTTAAAATAATTTGCCTCATTGTGTTTTTCTTTTTTCACTGTCTTTTATTCAGGAATAAACTCAGCTCTCTTTTGCAGGAACTTCGTGACCACATTAATGCACTCATTCTGCACCTGGACGATCCCCAGTACAACCACAGTCTGAGCTGCTGGCCACTGGAGCAGTCGACACCTTTCGCCACCAGAATTTATCCCGATTTTATTTGTGTGAAAACCTTCATATCATTACTAGTGATAAAGTATGAATTAACTAAACCAAAAAAAATATTAGTTTTTGAAAGGCATGGTACATGGCATACATACATTATTGTTACCAGGATACAGAAACACATGGCACATTTTTTTTATACTATGGAGGGAGACTCCATAGTATAAAAAAACATACATTAATAAAATCCAGAAAAGCATTGTAGTTTTATATCTTCACCACAAATTATTGTTCAACAAATTTATTCTGTGGAGTCTCAGTTGTGTTTGCAGTATCTTATAACAGAAATTAACTAGAAGTCACTCAGTAGAGTGCAGATCCCCACCAGACCACAGATGGTGAAGCACCTGCTGCAATGTCACCACAACTGCCAGATGCAACAAGCTGAGATTTGCAAACTTCTGCCAACATTAACATGACCTCCACATATATTGTCCCAAGCTGAAGTTTGTTTCAAACTGAAGCAGTTGTTCATCATTTGTGGCCGTTTAAGAAGAGCGAGAAGTCAGCTGTCAATGGCCGTATAAAACAGAGCAGCCAAAAAATAGAACAGCTGTGTGTCTCTCCACCATCAGTCAAGCTGCGGTTTACATCCATCTCTGTCCAGACTCATATAATGTGTGTAGTGAAGACGTGTAGTGAAGGAGTTTAATATGGAATTTACCAATATATTGACATATAACTTGGAAGGAATTTTATAAAAAGCTATTAAGTTTTGGTAAAACTGAAGTTCTCACTATACATGTGTGACTGCAGTGAATAATTTCCAATGAGAAACATGTTGTCTTCACTTAGAGACTAAGTGGACTGATAGAGAGCTGAACATTATGATGTCACGATGAAGCTGACCTTTGACCTTTGGATATAAAATGCCATCACTTCATCATTTTACCCTGTTAGCATTTGTGTGTAATTTTGTTAGAATTAGCTTATGAATTCTTGCGTTCTGGTCGTTTGTACCAAGTTTGAGGAAATTCTCTCACGGTGTTCTTGAAGCATTGTATTCACAAGAATGGGATGACCTGAAAACATGATGCATCTGACCACAGCTCTAATCGGCACTGAGTCATAAAAAAAGGTTTTTTCCATGTTTCTGAAATATTCTGAATCACAGAGGTCCCTCAGCATACAGTCATGAATGTACACAAAAGGAAAGACATTCTTCTGCTGGTACATCAGAGAAAATACATAATAAAGGCAATATAGTACCACACTGACAAGTGAAAACAATGAAGACACACTGAAAGTTATTGCAAACAAAATGAATGTCAGGTTTGTTTGCACCCCTGATGAATGCAAAAGAAGAGGAAAGACATGGTGTAACATTCTATCAAATTTAAATCTACCCTGTTCTCAATTATACGTTTTTCTTCAGCTCATCACCAGGTTTTTATCATCATGATTGATATTTTGTATAATAGATCAAAACATGTCTCAGAGGATGTTCAGCTCTGTTTCTGCAGTGGAGTAATTTAAGATCTACTCTTAAACAACTTAAGACACCTCTTTTTAAGCCATAAGAAAACTGAT
The DNA here is from genome assembly GCA_034769285.1 of Lutjanus argentimaculatus. NCBI lineage: Eukaryota > Metazoa > Chordata > Actinopteri > Lutjaniformes > Lutjanidae > Lutjanus > Lutjanus argentimaculatus. The sequence continues at coordinate 26,808,983 of JAWZSL010000007.1, forward strand.
AAATAGCGTTTATTCTTACGTTTGTGAATAGAGGTGCGAATGAAGGATTTTTACATCTATCTTTCACTATCTATCTTTCAGTTTGATGAATAAACAAAGGGCCCTGGGCTGTATGCAGCACACGTTCACGATCATCACTGTCATATCTCACAATAAAGAGATCAGACGGGAGTTTGTTGAGCGATCGCAATAAAGATCTGGTTTTACAGCTTTTGATGCATGCTTTCTTGCAGTCATCAGTTACTAAATGGAACAGACGCTTAGAAACTGACCCATTATCTGTGTCACAGAACACGTCTTCAGGCAAGACTGTGAGCCTCATCTCAACACGTGCTATATACATGTACATGGGTGTTTCTTTGACTACGGGCATTTTTGACTCTCCAAAATGAGTAAAAGTCAACCTCTATGAATTTAGATTTTGAGCATCAAAGTTTATGAGATATATATAAATAGGTACCCAACTGCAATTGCATGTCGTCATTAAGATTTTAATCTGGATGGATGGACATGTTTATTTTTTCATGGTTTTCACCATTTGTTCTGGTACACTTCTCCTTACTGCAAAGGACAAACATTCATTTAATACTTTTTTAATTTATAGAAAATTATAAGACTTACATTTAAATGCATTTTCATCAACTTTGTGCATTAGTGTAAATACTGAAATAATAAAAATAGGGGATTTCATGAATTTCTCAATGGAAAATGTAGACAGTAACATTAGATGTGAGTTGTGTTCATACACACTAAAAAAAAAAGCTGCTGTTTATGACAGATATTGCAACTCTAACCTGAACCTCTACTGAAGTGTTAAAATAACGTTTGCAAATAAAAATCATGTTAATAACTAAAATAAAGCAGTAATGACATCTTGTGTTGTTGAGGACACAATGGGAAATGGTAATAATGTGACCTTTAACAGCAAGCTACTGATTACATGTAGTCTCACACAATACCTGACCAATTTCCAAAATTGTTTTTCCCACCTGTCACTTTGACACAAAAACGTTGAAATTAGACTGCAGGCTTGAAATTGTCTCTGCAAAACAAGCACCTAAAACTGCTGTAGTAAAGACCTGTTGCAGTAATGATACTTTTGCTAATTCTGCACATAAAAGGCTGCTAGCAAGGTTTGCTATGTTCGCTTTGACTCCTAGCTTCTAATGTCGATGAATTCAACAGTAATATGAAGTTATTTTTAAAATGTTGTTCAAAATACTCAATCATATACAAAACCTGATGTCTTTGTAGGACCACAAACATCATCAGAGACTCATCTCACCCAGGCAACCACCTTTTCACTCTGCTGCACTCTGGAAGCCGATACAGGTCTGTGAAAACCTGCACTTCCAGACTTTTGAAAAGTTTTTACCCGCATGCCATTAAAGAACTGAATTCCATTAATTACCCTGAGTGCAATAATATTCTGAATGTGTTATAATATCGCCCTGAACTAAACTCTTACTTCCTGGGACTAAATGCAATATATAGATAGAATAATCTATCTCTAATTTATTACTAAGACTGAGTGCAATTATAGATAGAGTATCTATCTCTATGTAATTTCACACCTAATAGGCTTTTTTTAATGCTTATTTATTGTATAATGATGTATGCAGTGCATATGTGGGTGCTGATCTGCCGATGTGTTTGTTTTTGTGTCTTTTTATTGTATGTACCACTCAGGGATGCATTAAATTTTGCTGTACAGCTGTGTATTCTACTCTATCCTAATAAGCTGTTTGGTAAGAGTACGCAATAAATACTCCAGAAGAAAAGATGATCTTTGCCTCTTCTTTTCTTGGTCTCAAGTGTCACCTGGCCCAACCCGTCAGCAATGTGCTCACTAGCTAGCTTGTGTTTCCAAAGGATAAAGGTAGATTTGGTTGCATTTGAAAAACAAAAGTTTACTATGGATTTTGTTCAACATCACAGTAAGGACACAAAAATGTGGGACAGGCGTATTTAGATCAAGCAATCATATAAATAATCAGGAAGCAAAAAAAACAGATCTTTAGCATGGTGTAAAGCAATATTTACATTTTTTTTGTCAAAATGTTTATTAACACACTATATATTTATCAAGAATCATTTGAGAAATTTCAACATAAATCCTAAATTTCACTGCTGGAACCCGTAGTTGGAGACACACCCATGTACTGTATATATGGGAAAAACTAAACACAACTGCCCACAGTAAAGTGACAGGTGAGCGATGCATGGGAAATGCTAACTATTTATTCACTTTTACAGGAAAAAAGTCGCAAAACAAGATGAATAACAGGAGGCCTGATGTTACTTTACAGTGGGCTACATTTTTAAATTTCAAAATTAATGTGCAAGAGTATAATTATCTCTCCAAAGATTACCAGGACCAGTTCCCATTTTGATGAGTCTCTATTTGATTATCCCTTTCAAGATCGTTCATTTTAGCTGGAGATGTACTGTAGCACCTTACTTTGATCCATGTCCTTGGGCACAAAAACCCCTCACAAAACCTAAAATTGTTTGGGCGGATCAGAAGATGAAGGGATTCTTCTGTCACCGGGGGGAATTTTCTTGGGTTTGTGTTACACTAATGTCGTAGGAAAGGAAGATCGCCTCCCTCTGTTTCAGTCCACTTCATCCAGAATGAATTCTACCTTCTGGTTACAAAGGAAAAAGCTATAAATAAAAAGTACAAAATTTAATGAGCAGCAGGATCGAATTTCATTGAAACTTGTCCTTTTCAACCCAAACCAACCAAATCCAAGGACAAATGAGAGAAACATGTGAAGTGCTAGTTTTCCACAGCACAGCATGCCGTGTAATTTGTAGCTGTTTTAGCATCTGTGTTATAAAAGTTTGGGCCTCTGTGCTGCTGTAATCGATCAATGTAAACTAATTGTGTCCTGGTTTTGTGCCAGTACTTTCTTTGTACCACTCAGGCTTTCCGTTGGATAACCGGTTCCCGGAAAATTACTAAATGAATCGATGTATTCAGTACGAACGATGAAGCCTAATTTGTATTAGAAATGATAGCTACAAATGTTGATTTGACAGATATTGATCATGTAATAGAATTATTGCAACAACGCCAGTCAATGACCAAAGGCTCTGTGGGTAATGTAAGCATACAGTCGTGCAGCAGTGCACTTAGAGAAATCATTCAAAACATTTAGTTACATCTGTAATTTCCTTCGACTCGTGCTTTGAAACAATGACAGTTAAGAGGATGTGGCTTCTTCTTGGCCACTGAGGGTCAATGAGATGACATTTCAGACTAAATTACTGTTTCTCAGAGAATAGTTTGATTTGTCTACTGCTGGTCAGATTGATATTTAAGGAATTTATACTACAGACACTAATCCTTGTTTTGAGTATTTTTAATAGTGTCACTAGGATCAATACCAAAGCAGTTGATCTGTTTAAAGGTTAGATGACATTCTGGGCACATGAACAGTCTTTAAGATACACTCTCTGGTTCTCTGCTGTTGTTAGATGTGTTTATGCATGGAGTGATCGCCTCCTGAAAGAAATTAAAATTAACACGGTAAACATTTGTTATTATTTATGTTTAGTTTAAGGACCAGTATTGAGAACAGGCCAAGTCAACCGTTGTTTTAAAAGGGCCAGGGCCCATATTTCTAAACATTCTGAGAATACTGCAGAGAGCTGCTAACACAGCCTTAAAAAGTACAGAAATTTTTATTGTAGTGAGGAGGCGTGGTTGGCTCAGTTGCTGCATGTGACTCATGCTTTTCAAGATGACTGGTTGATCCAAAAAAGAAAAAAGAAAGATAATGCACTCTTTGTGATAATGGGCGTAGACTGGATAGTAAAATCCATAGAATTTAGTGTCTATTAAGAAATGGTGTAATTATGAATACTATCTAAGAACACCTCTGTTGAATAACTTAAGAAGTTTGCTACAAAATGTTTGAAAAAACGGCCTGCTTGTGCAGTAGCTTTTTCACACACTGATAGTTGTTATATTTATTTGTTTATGTTTATTTACCATGTTGGTAATTTTAGTGCTTAACATATTTGATAAAAATGGGGGAAGTCTGCCATGTCCATGAATGCCATTTTGTGAGCCTGCAGGTTGTGGACATCCAGTGGAAATTAAATGAACTGCATCACAATTGTGATCACTTTCATTTCTGGAGTTACAGGGAGATTTATCAGCCTTGTCTGGTTTAATTTTCTTCTTGTAAAACACTTATAAGAAAGAAAAGTGGCAGATAAATAAAGTTTATTATCATAATGTGAGCACAACTAATAAAATTGATAAACATTATCTCTGCATGATCCAATCTGTAGCATTTCATTAACTCACAATCTCTTTATCTTTCTGACATTTTCTCCTCTGCTTAAGAAACTCTTAAGTCTGTTAAAAGTCCTCAAGTTTTTCACATTAGGAGCTCCTTTAACGCCTTAGGTGTTTTGTGAATAACTTTTATGTTTATCAGGATCTACGTTTAGCGTTTAGGGAAATTCTTAGCAACTTTATACTAGGAAACTGTGAATAAGACCCCAGATTTCTCCACTTTAATAGTTTCCACATTTGGAAAAGAAACATGAATAAACAAACACTTTTTTTGCAGTCAGTTTTTACCCACCTAAACTCAAACTTAAACTTAAACTTAAAATAATAAACATCTGTATGCTTACTAACAGACATAACCAATGAATGGGCTAATTAGCCTACTGATAAAATAATGATCTTGTAACAAACCAGTGGTTCACAGACTTTTTCTGGCAGGCCCGACCTCAGAAGCCGCAAAAAAGTTATTTGCATGTTAGCGGGTTATTTAAATGAAATCACAATATACTTAGAACTTACTTAGAAATAATCAAAGTGTTGGCTTGAGGTCATTAAAGGGCCCACGGCCACCAATTAAATAGGCCCTGGGTAACTATTATATTCCACTTCTTCCATATTCTGTAAAATCCCTGTAAATCTTACACACTGGTCCTTTCGCATACACATAGGTAATAAACAGACAATAGTAAAAAAGAGCTGATTTAATGAATCAAATTACTGAGTGATAATGTAACTGTTCAGAAATATGAAGGTATGATAACAAATAGTAATAAATATAATAAAAGTATCAGAATTAGTCTTGATTTGGGTAATTCTGGCCCTGGTATTTAACTGCACCAGACACTAATTTTGTAAGCACCCACGCTGTCTTTCTGCATTCTTCAACCATCACTTTGGACAGTGAGATTAATTTCTCTCTCTTTGAAATGATGTCTGCTTGTGAGAACCCCTTATTGTCTTCTTGTCTGTCTCTCTTTTGTCTGTCTGTCTCTCCCTCTGTGTGAGTGGTGTGTTTGAGTTTTCCCCCTAGTGTTTGTGTAGTCTGTACTATTAAATTGTCATCCTGAGTTTCCATACTGTAATTTTGCTGTTTTCTATTCTGTGCACATGACATGTTTGTCCATCCTAGAGGAGGGATCCCTCTTTCTGTTTTTTTCCAGAGTTTTTCCTTATCCAAATCGAGGATGTGTGGAAAGAGGTTGTTGTACACTCATTAAGCCTGTCTGTTGCATACATACTGAGACTGTCTTAATTTAGGATAGGAAAGTTAGCCACCTCCTGGCTAAGGTTGACGTGAGAGCTTTGTTGCTATGGCAACAGTCTGTTAGAATGTCAGAGAACACAAAGAACACAAAGAAACACGTATATTGATCATTTTTGCCACAAAAAAGGACGACAGAAGAACAAATTTTACACTGGTGAGAATGCAACTTTCTTAGGACACAGTGCTTGTTCCGTGTTGATGAAGATGGAAAATATTTGGACTTCAGCAAGAAGATAGCATCTATTCAGTCACATGAAGAAATTAAATTAATTAATTCATTCATTCATTACATATTTACTTTACTAGCTCATGAATTTCTCCCAGAGGACCAGTAAAGTCTCATTGATATAATGGTATCATCATTTATTTATTGATTATAGTTTGCATTGTTAAACTGAATCTGCAAAGCAAGTAAGCTGTCAGATAAACGCTCTACAACCTTTTCCCCTGAAGCAAAAAATATAAATGCTCAGTTAAGTTTGTACCACAAATGTGTACCTGAGTAAATGTAAATAGTTACTTTCTACCACTGGGTGTTAGAGCAGCTCATATTTCTCACAAGACAATCAACATACAAGTATATATAATTTCCATTCAATGAATTATTCTGTTTGAGTTCATAAATAATCATTCAATTAAAACCCCAGTAAGATCAAGAGGCCCCTGACACCACAAGGCCCCCAGTTTAAACTTTTACTGGACATTAATTCCTACAGCTCAACTTCACAGAGGGTTCCAAGCAAAAACATAATTTCTGTTAAAAGAATAAAATAGCAATTAACTATGAGTGTTATTATTTTTGACGTCTTTGTGTGCATGTTGCTGTTAACGCTGTCTGTCTGAATTAAAGTAAATCATAAGCGTATACTGCCCTCTAGTGGCTAAATGTTTTACATCAAGCTTGATGACTTTCCTTCAAACAGCGTTACAACCTGTAGAGGGCCCCCTTGTCAAAGTTATTGTGTCTTAATTTTCCTCCTTTTTCACAGTAATGTGATCACATAAACAGAAGAAAATCCTAAATATTTGAACACCGGATGTTTTGCATTACCTGACTTGTTGCACACAGAACAAAACGGTTCAGAATCAGAGCATATGATGATGTGACAACGTAAGGAAGAGAGTAAACGTCCCCATTTCTTCCCCGGAGCAGCCAGAGCAGATGGCATTTCATAACAAATCACCATTTCAGATTCTACTGCCCAATCAGTTTTACATTTATATGTAAAGTAGCCGACTATTCCAGCAGATCAGCAGATGGCTGGAAATGTATGCTTGGGGACACTTATGTAAAGACTTCATGATTTCTCTTCCTCTTTCCAAACCGAAAACAGGTTTTAAAAATAGCAAACGGAGGCCATGAGCAGACGTTATGACACATGATGGGATTTTATCTCCTGACAGTAAAGAAGTTGTGCTGTTTAATGGCTTGAAATATTGGGTGCTGCACTCGAGAATGGAGGTATTTTCTTTCTGTTGTTTATGGCCATTTTATTATTTACTCCATAGCTCAAACAGACAGGAATACTTGAGTTAGGAGAGGTAATACAATAAAGGTTCCAGGGCCCAGGAGTCCCTCAGGGAAGGGAATTTCCAATGATCCAGGACAGGGATGGTAATCAATGATCAATTAATTGGTTGTTATGTAAAATTTTATCAATCTACTATAAAATAAAGATCTGAAATATAACTGAGATTATATCCGCATGTTATCTAATATTCAATTGTGTTTAATGTGTAGACCTGCAATAATCAACATATTTTATGAGACAATCATGTGTTTTGTATCTCAAATGTGAATCTGTAAAGTTATAAGTGACTACAGCTGTTTACCTATGAATTATTGTGAAGCAGACTTTTTTTTTAAATAGCATGAATTGGAAATAAGTAATGTACTGTTACATCCCACCACAGGTACATTAAGTATTGGTTTGCTCAAGAAGTTTCAGACTTCTCATGAGGAATCATCCATATAGTACCATTATATTTAGGTATATATGTATGTGTATATACATATATATATATATATATAGTAAATATATATTACACATATATATATATATATATATATATATATATATATATATATATATATACGCCAACTTTATTTACTGCACCCGTGACAATTATCTAGTGCTACTCTGATTGCCAGGAAGCTGATACCAGCGAGCTGCCATTTGTTTGTACATGCCCTGAAAAAGACTGTGAGTTAAAACACATCTGGTGTTAAGCCCCAAGAATTTTTAATCCTTGCAAAGCAGCATGTATTGGTATTTTTTGGTTATGACTCACTGATCAAAAACCAAAGTACAAATCTAACCATCCCTTCTTCTTTTTTGGTTTCATATGTCCTGGGATCCAAAGAGGACCTGTGAAGTAGTGCATTTGTGAGGTAGCACTTCATGGCCAATCTACCGGCATTTGCTTTCTCTATAGTGAGCTAAATTTGGTTGAAATTGTGGTTACATATAACCATTCTTTCAACAGCACTTCTGAGGCAACAGTTATATATCAGTCTTCAACCAGACTGAGCCAATTTTAACATCCACATCTACAGTCCTTTGACATGCTAATCACCAGATCAATGTTCAGTGGATTTTTCATCTACTGTAAATCAGTTAGTCATTATAATTCCTTTTTTATTAGCCCAATTTTTCCACCCTTTTCCTCTGCACCACCATATCAGTCCCACTTTTCTACCAAATCTGAAGGGTTTCCTGGAGATCAAAACAGAACAAAGGAAGATAAATGATCACAAAAGCTTCACAGCTTGTTACAAATGTGAGTTGTAAAGTTTGAATAAAATAAAAACACTCACGCATTTAAAGGTCCTTTCCTTTGGTTTAATAAAATACTGTAAGAGACTCACATCGAATCTGACTACAAACCAAGTCTACAAGGAAACAACACCTCCCCGGCTGGAAAGTGACAACTCCTCCAGGACTGTGGGAAGTTTAGTAGTAACCTGCTACATACAGTATCTATTGTGTGCTACATCCATTAAATTCATGTAACAATCATAATCTCTTTATATTAGAGTGCATTAGTGCTGAACAATGCACAAAAAAGTTATTCTGGCCCCCCCAATGATAAGTAATAAAAGGATTTATTAAAGTCACTGAGCTAAGAAGCCACATATCTCATGTGCTTGGTCAAAGTTCTTTAAGGCTTTTTTTAAATATATAAAAGTATGACATCTTGTAGCTATGGCATGAAAAAGTTTGCGTTTTGTCTGAAGCAGGAGCAGAGTCCACTGAGGATCATTCACATACCTTCACTGAACAGTTATACAGTCATTAAGAAGCACTATATTCAAAATACTTTTGTTAAAACTGTAGATTAAAAGCCCAACTGTTTTACATTTTTACATAGCACTCGTGCATTCACATTGTGTGCTATACATTCTCTGTAGCATGCACTGCACTTTGGCTTACATGCGGGAAAAAACAGCAGAATCACTAACATAAAGAATGTCATGTAAAAGAGGATAAGAAATCTCATCCTCACTTAACAAATCAAATTATTTTCAAGAGCCACAACAGACGACTTATTCGTTTAACACAGTGATACTCAACTTATGGCCCAGGGACCGAATCTGGCCCAAAACAGGGTGCTGGGTCACCTGCCGACCATTTTCTAATATACCATGAAAATTAATTGATTCACACTGGGACTTTTTTTGTTCCTTTGGCTGTTGCTTGAGACATTGAATATCAGCCTATACACACTAAATGAGCTTTAATATGCTATTTACTCTGTTTAGAAGAAGTTAATGTTTATGAATCATTCCAACAATTGAGCAATTGCATGATGGAGCATGTTTCAGCTATGTTTAATGTTGTATAAACTTTTCAAATGTAACCAAAGTATTCACAATTAAACGCAGTTGCAGTTATTAAAAGTAGTAAAGTATGGGGTGCCCCTGTAGCTCAGTTGGTAGAACATGCGCCCTGTGTCCTGAGGCTGTCGGTCCTCTGCAGCAGCCACCAGCTTGACTCCCGCTTGAGGCACATTTGCTTTATGTCATACCCTCTTTTCTGTTGTATCCTCAGCTGTCACTGTCAAATAAAGGCAAAAAATGCCCCCAAAAATAATCTTTATAAATATGTAGTAAAATTTCTAATTTATCTGTCATACAGGCCTTGTGTCAGTCTTTGTGCCAAATTAATTTAAGTAACAATTATGCATTCAAACATGAGTAATGCAATTCAAATAATGAGTTGGAGCCTGTCTGTCAAATAGGTCGAAATCCTACTTTATATACGATCTACGGTCCTCCCCAGATTCAAGGAGCCTCAGGCCGGCTGCAGGAACACTGCAGGAGTGCAAGACAAGCGCAACATTGTAATTTGACAATAACAAGTGACAATTTGTCTGACATATCCTTAAAACAAAAGTCCACTGCTCCAGAAATACACACTCTGGAGTTGTTGTTCGGGGACTGTCTGCCTTTACTGCCTCCTACACCTTCTAAAAGATTATTAATGATTTATCATGACTCATAAACAGACAATAACTCCTTGGTGAATATTCTGCATTATTTGAATTCTAATTAATGTGAATCCGGCAAACAATGACACAAGTTATGGGCCAGAAAAGAAATTTCAAAAGGAGGACACTGCGGCTGTAGGGTTGTTGTCGGAGAAGCCAGTATTTCAATTTGCCATGTTTCTTTAATCTCTGATTATCTCTGACTTATTATGGTCATTTTATGATTTATTACAGTAAATAAACTACAGATTTCTCCTTTAATAAATTAAGTTAATAAGTCATTGAATTTTAAAAGAAAGAATTTCAAAGGAAGATGAGTTATGGACCTTACTGTAATGTTTATTCATTAAGGTTAAGAAAGGGTATTTGTTTTTTGTTTTTGTTTGTTTGTTTGCTTGTTTGCTTTTGTTAAATAATCATGTCTTTAATCTGTGTGCTAAAATGACACTAGAATGCTTAATTTTTTCTCAGGCCCCACTAACATGATCTATTCCATGATCTTGCACATCTGCGGAAATGATTCAGGAAGACAGTAGCCAACTCTTCTAAACAAACGGCTCAGTGTTGAGTACAGATTGTTGAAAAATGAAGCAAAGCTACCCCAGCAGCACTGAAAAATTGAGGAAGCAGGAGGATACTAAAAGATAATACCCAGTCCAGCCACAGCATGTTCACCCTGCTGCCAGTTCACCAAGTTTTATATTAAAAACGTCTCAGTAAGGGGCGGACGTTTGCTCAGTGGGTAGAGCGTCCGACCCATGTATGGAGGCTGTTCGTCCTCTGCAGTGGCTGCTGGTTAGACTCCCGCCTTCGGCACTTTGCTGCGTGTCATTCCCCCTCTCTCTGCTCCATTTCCTGTCTAATCTCTGGCTGTCCTATCAAATAAAGGCGAAAATGCCAAAAAAATAACTTTAGAAAAACTTCTCAGTAATTTGAAATGACATCATATTCTTTGCTATGTCAGTGTTTCCACTGATGCGAAACAAACCCACACTGATGCTACACCTGCGTCTGGGAGACTGTGTCTTTCAAAGCACGGTAATCAAACATGGTTATCACAACAATTAATATTTGAAATGATAATACTAATCATCTGGAATTTTTGAATGATTGATCGTGAAACCGATTATCGTTTCACCCCTAGACTTGAAAAAGGAGAGGAGAGGAGAGCACCATGTCTGTGTTTGCCTTGGGCACCAAAATGACTAAATCCCCCCTGATTTTATCTGATAAATATTATTAATCTTCTGGCCCCTGGCATCCTGCCAAAAGTGGCCCCGCACAAAGCAAGTTGAGTATCCTGTCTTAACAGAATCAGTGTCTTCTGACATGCACAAAAGAGGTGTAACACAAAATACAGTGTCACTGAAAATACTGTTCACACTCTGTGCAAACACTCCCTCACTGTAACCTCTTCACACCGACTTTCTCCTTGACCGAGGGAATTCCCGGAAGCTGTGCCCAGGTGAGAGTGTGCTTCCTGGAGACGAGAGTCCAGTGTTGTCTCTGGACGCTGGCGAGCAGCCCTGGATCCTGTAGGAGACTGAGTTGTAGTACACAGAGTTGATATGGCAGCCGTGATGTTCACTGTGGGACATGAGAGGACTATCGCAAATCCCCAAGCGGTAGCACACACAGGAGCAGAGGGAGCTGAGGCTCGACTCCGGCCTGCGTCTGCCTGACTTGATCTGAAGGTGCAGCCTGTGTCTGCAGGGGCTCCTCTGTCTCTCCTGCTCCTCCGCAGGGGAAGCAATGAGGTTGGTGCGGCTGGTTCCTTCCTCCATCGGGAGGAAGAGCGTGCTGTGGCTCCGACTGTGCACCACATTGCTCCTGTTCCTCTCTCTGTGGTTGTCTCTGCTCTGTTCCCCGACAACATGGAGCCCCAGAGCCCCATCCAGGAGGCCTCTGTCCCTCTTCAGTGACGCCCTCTCCTGAGCATCCCTCCTCTCATCCTCAGTGTTCATGGTGAGGAAGCGCAGTACCACCAAGTTCAGGAAGGCTCCAATGACAGTCAGCCCCACCAGGATGTACATGAAGCTGAACGCCACATAGGGCGTCTTCTCCTGGAGGTCCTCCTTCTTCTGCAGGGCCACAAAGTCCCCGAAGCCGATAGTGGTGAGGGTGATGAAGCAGTAGTAGTAAGCATGGAAGAAGCTCCATCCCTCAAAGTGGGAGAAGGCTGCAGCCCCAACACACAGGGTTCCAATGCAGGAGAGGAAGCCCACCAGGACCATGTTTTCCATGGACACCTCGGTGCGACGGCAGCCCAGGCACTGCTTCATCTTGTGCAGAAGATATCGAACAAAAGTGTTCATCCTCTCTCCCAGGCTCTGGAACATGACTAGAGTGAGAGGGATGCCCAGCACAGCGTAAAACATGCAGAAGACCTTTCCTGCATCTGTGCCTGGTGCTGCATGTCCATAACCTGAATGCAGAGGGATGGAAATGAGAGGTGACGCATACTGGAGCAAAGCCTGGGTGGTAAAACAGAGACCATTGACTTTTTATTTATTTAACCTGCAATTAAAAGCCTCAAATTTTGCATTTGTGTAGAAAAATGCCCCCTGTGAATACTATAGCAACACAGTAAATCATTAACCCTCATCTCCACAGATAAAAGCGTTAATCTAACTTACCAATGGTGGTGATGACTGTTATGGCAAAGTAAAAAGAGCCAGCGAATTTCCACTGTCTCCCGGCGCGATGGGGCTCGGCTTGCAGCACCACTCGCTCGATTTCGCGGTAGTCGTCCTCGGAGAAGCGGTACTTCTTCTTCATTTCGCTGCGCTTCTGTTCCAGGATGCGCCTGCGGGAGCTCTCCGACTCGGACTCCAGCGCGTCAAAGACCGCGGCGCCGACCAGCAGGTAGGAGAACATGCAGAGAATGAGCGACAGGGTCCGCACGTTTTGCTTCTTCATCCTCGATGGTGTCGGCATGAAAAGTCGGGAGCAGATAGGCGCACAGTTACAGGTGGTAGAGACTCCACATTGGTGTTGCTGCCTGTTGCGTGAAACGAGTATAGCCTTGCGGGAGAGGCGTGGAGGAAAAAAAAAATCAAACCTGGAGATCTTTGTTACCAGGTTCAGGTTTCTTGTTTATGTGAAAACGCGCATATCATCCTGCTGCGCGCAGTGAGAGCGATCGATGCTCTCCTCACGGTCATCTGTTTAAGCGAGTGGCCTCAGCTCGCCTCTTCGCATGCGCAAACCAGTCACCAATAAAAAGCTGTGTGTAATGTAATATATGTTTAAGACACATAGTAAGCTCCTCCGCCAATCTTCAGTCTGATCACAGCTGTGCGCAACAAGTGAGGTCCTGACTCGACCCGGCAGATACCAATCTGACGGAAGGAGGGGGGGTTTCAGCACCACGGACAGCGACCAGAGGGCTCTCACATCTGAACTGGCCTTAAACTGCGCACATAAACTGAAGACATCCAGAGGTTGAAAAACACAGAAACCCAAGGTTTAGGCTGTAACACACAGCATTAAAAATCCGCCTTCAGGTCTGTAAGTTATCAGGTCTGGAGCTCAAGTCACTAACTCCAGGTAACATGCTGTAACCTAAATAAAATTTATTTGTTAGTCAGTGTTTATTTGCACAAGTGGTAAAACACCAAAAACCAATAGATAAAAGGCAAAGCAAGCAAGCAAATTTATTTATAGAGCATCATTAACAGTCAAAGAAATAAAATAGAATTAAAGTAAAATCAAATCAAATAGAATAGAATAAATGAAACAAAGATAAAACAACAGATAAAAATATAAAGCGGGAACAGACATAAGGCATAAGATGCTACCCAAATGCTTGTTTGACAGACAATAATAATTAAATGAGGCATATGAAAAAAAATAATTATCAGCTCTTTCACCCAGCCTAAATAATGAATACATGTAAGAATGGGGTGATGATGATGATGAGATGATATAGTACTGGAGGTGTCTCATTCTGTGCTCAATAAAAGCATTGAAGTGAAGACAATTTTAGTACTGGAGACCATTTTTTTGGAGGGGAAATTTTGCAATGATGTCATCCTATATAAGTTAGCAATTCTTTTACAGCTTCAACATAAAAACATCATCAGTAATAATATTGAAAATAAATCAAGTTACGATATCAAGTGAAATTCAAGACATTTCAAATGAATGGGGGAAATTTTAAATCAAATATGAAGAACAAAATGAGAGAAAAAAGACTGATGAAATAAGTCGAGGAATATAAATTTTAAAGGTCCAGTGTGTAAGACTTCCTGGGATTTATTGGCAGAATATGGCAGAAATTGAAAAAGTTTTCAAATCACCTGAAAATAAGAATCATTGTATTTAAATTTCCTTAAAATGAGCTGTTTGTTCTTCTACAGTAGCCCAGCACAGACAAATTGAACACCAGCTTTAAAGAGAGCCTTCCTTATTTTGTGCAAGATTCATGGCCACCGCAGATTCTTCTTGGAAGGGGAGAGTAAGACAAGGTGTTTGCAATATGCAAGCTCACCACTAGATGCCACTAGAACCTTTAATAGTCAATTTTAAATCCAAACACAAAGTAGGCAATTTGTCACCTTTTAACAGGGGCCCAATGGGAGCCCCCTAGAGAAGAGAGGACCAGTTTTTTTGGGATAATCTGCTACATAAGCTATATAGTTTAGGGAATTTTATGTATCCAAGGTGAACCTAACAGAGGGGCAGGACTGAAAGACAAAATTGCAATTACAGATGTGTCTGCTACTTCAGCACCACAGACAGCACCATGGATTTATCAATAGGAGCCCAATTAGCCTACTGATTTTTCAGAGCCATGGTCTGGGACATTGATTCTAACCTCAGTCAGATAAAGGATCAATGAGTTGATGAGAATCATTAAGAATTCAGCTAAACATCTATCACTGCTGCACACTTTCTGCCAAGGGATGGAAGGAGTGACAGGTTAATAGGGGAGGTTGTGGCATCCCCCCTCATCCTTCCCCTCCCCCCTAAATCGCCTACTTCATACACATATTTAGACACATGCACATGTTAACAGGTTGAAATTATAAGAAAGCCAAGGGTTTTTAGAAGGGATTTTTTAAATTACTCTAATTACAACAAATAGATGCACATTTAGTGTTCTGTTTCCTTGAAGCATGACTTCAATGTTGGTCATTTTGAAAACATACTGATTTTATTTAATTTATCCCTGTGTGTCTCTGTGTTTCTGTGTGTTTATTTTTGCACCCCTGCACATTAGAGATCAGATGCACACATGTGCAGTGGCTAAACAAATGACATTGCTACACTAGATGCTTCTGGAAACCTACTGTAGGTGATGCTGGTTGCCATGGTAACTTAAACCAGAAGCACAGACTGTCAGTGAGGTTGAAGCTAATATGTTAAGCATAATGATCCGGGCCCCCTCGTTCAGTGAATTGCGTTGTTACTGCATCACAACATCGAGTATCAATATTTAGACTGGATTTAAACGTGGGGAGAAAGAAAAGAAACCTCACACGGTTTTATCAGATGAAAACAAAGAGAAGCATCCTCCTCGTGTCTCAGTAGGTATTAGACGCACCAACAGTGTGTTGCAGGTGGATTACCGTGTGTTCTTTTGTTCCTCTCAAACAGAGCAACCTGCCCTAGGTGGCCCTGGTTCTGTGTTAAGTGGCTAAATCAGCACACTTACATCCCTGTTGTGATTCAAACCAGCTCTCCATAAATCAATTACATCTCAGCTGATAAGAGAGGAACCTGAAGCCCTAACAGCCAGCCATCAATCCACACAGCTTGTATTCACATCCTTTTCAAAGCCCAAGGACCTGGAACAACGTGAGGAGGCCCATCAATCCCCATCGGGACCTGGGCTTAAAAATAAATATTTAGACCGAGAGAGATGCTTCAATGATTTAGTTTTGCTCTCTCTGTTCTCTTCCCGCTCACAATTCATTATCACGCACACATATTAATATGTCATTTGCATGCAACAGTGAAAACAGATGAAGTGGATTATGGAAATGCCATCCATTGTCCACTTTCTCACTTGTCATGCCTGTTGCTTTTTTACATTTATAATATTAAATTCTGACTAAGATTAAACTTATTTATTAAAAATCCTCAAACTTACAGCATTGAAGCAAATAAAAAAAGGGTGGGGGAAAAGCAAACAAAAAATGGGAAAATACATTTCAAGAAGTACAATTGATGGAGAAAGTGACTAAAGTAAGGAATACAGAAAATGTGTTTGAGAAAAGGTGGATTTTAGATTATGATAAATTATAACTAAATTATCAAAATGACTCTAACTGACCACTCCATGTATGTATGTATGTATAAATGTGCATGAATATTTATGTGCATGAGTAATTTTATAACAATATAAATGTCAATTATGTACATAACTGTGTGTAGTATCCACCCTGCCTTTTATATCTCCCCCTTTCCTTTTTTTTATTTTCTTCTTTTGCTGTTGTTGTTTCCATGAATCTCCATGAATTCTGCATGGCCATGCAATGTTGTCCAATCACTGCAACTTTTACGCAAATTTGACCAGTCGTGGCTTATTTTGTCATGGGTATTGAAAAGAACACAAGGTTTATCATTGCTATCTACATTTATCAAGGCTCTGTGCACTTTTTTTATTTTATAATTTTGTGCACGCTGTTTTGACCGGATTTGAGCTCCAAAAAGAATTTGCTTCATTGCGGAAAACCCACCCTGGTTGTCAAGTTGCCTTTGATTTTTATTCAAATTAACAAAAAACATAACTTTTTTTCACATGCTCCTGTAATTCAATTCATAAACCACCTAAAACAATCACAACATCCTTCACAATTATTTGTAAAAACTGCTGTGAAATCAGGCATTTTAGACAGCAAAAATATCCAACAAAAGATCCGTAAAATTTGTGAAAACTTGTGGCTCAAAGTCAAATTATACATGTTCACAGAGCTGCTTTTATTGTTTATACTGGTTACTACTGTCTACATTTGTTACAGTGCTATTTAAATATGTTTTGGCCAAAACAAAATAAACAGTTGGCTCAGCTTTGTGACCAGCAACATATAGTGGATGCCACCCGAGGATTTTTTTTTATTATTATTACTTTCAAATGATTATACACTAATGAATGAATATTATAATCCATTTCTGCCATATTCTGCCAAAGAATCCCAATAAATCTTACACACCTTTAAATGTGGGGCAGGGCCACCCACTAATCATTATCAAGGGGCAGCTGAAAGACAGAAGAGAGGAGGAAAGATCACGAGGAAGGAGAGCATGTTACATTTTTGACAGCTGCAGAGTTAGTCGACAAAGTTCTTTGTGAGTATCTGGATAATTTATTGTCATTCCAGAACATGTCATGAAACACTGATGCAAGCAGTGGCAATAATAAAGGAATCTGTGAAGATGTGGTATTATAGCAGGACAGTAGTACTGGTAGTAATGTAGAACATTTTTTTAGCTCTTACCAAAAATATGTTTTCCTTTTCTTTACATCTGCTCATTACCCCCTACATGAAAAATAATCCTATTAGTCTTTTTTATATTTTCACCCCTGTTTTGTCACATTAAACACTGTCCACAAAAAGCATTTGTCCATTTTTTTATCTCATGAAAATCAAAAAGACCTCCTCAGTGTCTGTGTTGATGCTGGGAATATGCAGATGGTACAAAACCGTTTCAGAGATGCACATGGCGTCATGCAGAGAAAAGAGGACCTTGTGCCTGGAGGCGCATTTCTCTCCTAAATAAAAACCCATCTGCCAATTCTGAAGGAGAAAAAAAAATGCAAAACTGGCAAAAAAAATCCTGGAGGAAGGCTTACAAAAATTAAGCTCCTCTGTTAAAGCCAAAGTTTTAGAATGAAGAGGGGGAACAGAAGCTGGGCTTTGACAGAGACAGAGGAAATTAACAGACAGGGACGATACAGGAGTGTGAGATGAAGCAGCTCGAAACAGATCTGAGTGTGGACAAACCTGTTGTCAGAGCAGTCAGTGAAAAGAGGACGAGTGCCTGAGGACACAAAGATATGGACAGTTGGGAATTTAACTGCAAGGTCTTTCATGATCTCAATATAACGATCTGCTTTGATGATTTAAGACATAAATCAGTATTTGAATTCTCCGATTTCTTCTGATGATGAACAAAAATCTGTGAATTTATCATCGTTATCATGACATTCCTTTAAGTGTACCAAATACATAAATTATGAGTATGTAAGCAGAGAACACTGAAGGGTCTAACACTAAAATGAAGATAAATTTTCTACTTTAATACTCAACATAAACCTAAAATTAAATGTTGAATGAAAGATCTTACTGTTTCCAGAGTTCCTGTCTGAATTTCATTGCACACAACTCGAAAAGGAGCAGAATGACTGGAATTTATGCGCACAAAAATACACAAAAACCAAGTGAAGCAATAAAAAAGTTTGACAGCTGGAGGATAACAGGGATGAGAAGGCTTTAATGCCATGATACAGTAGTATGTTTTGCTTTAAGTACCATTGATAAGAAGAGAAATTGTGCCACTGTCATTCTCAAACCAACGCATGTAAGAGGAGAAAAGGGATTATACACTTTTAAAATAGCAACCAGATGAGTTTAATACCCTCAAACATTACTCTTTTTTTCTTTTGTAAAATTAATAAAGCTCCAGAACAGCTACTGAAAGTTAAAAAAAAAAAAATCTAAATTAACTTTCAGTCTCAACTTTTAAGCCAACATGGACAAAAAGTGCTCTGAAAAATGCACATTCCCCTCTCGTCGACATCATTTGCAGTTCAGCACACCTGTCTGCTTCAGGCCATCACCGCCTCACTACAAATACTCTGCACCAACATCCAGTTCTCTCTAGATTGTTAAACCATCGCTCAGTTTAAGTCTAGTTTGTTACTCCGTTTACCTGCTTATTAGTTTGTCTGCCTGCCAGCCTGCCTGCCTGTGATACTTACACCTGTTCTCCCTGTCTTCAGCATCACCTGTCTGCCAGCGCTCCTCGCCAGTTTGCCAAGCCCACCGGCCAGTTCTCTTTCCCGGATTAACCTCTGCCAAAACTTCAACCCCCGGATGCCATTGCCCTCACCTCAGCACATAACTCCTGCCAGCCACCATCTCACCCACATAGCGAAACTTCAAAATGAATGACTTTTCTTCTCACTAATGTGCCTGTTCCCCGTCAGGGGACGGCGGTAGGAATCTTTGGCTGCCCTGATTCCAGTCAGCCCCGTCACTCTGCCACCTCTCCCAATAAGTGCGTGTGTGTATTCAGGCCTATGCATGTATAAATATTAACAACTGACCGAAATAATCTTATCTTACCAGTTTGTTTCCTTTTCTTAGTGCTCATTATGCCTCACATGAAAAATAATTAATCTTTTCAGTCATTGTTTTATTTTTTTAGTTCTATTTTATCTTTTTTTTAATCTCATGAGTCAAAAAAGACCTCCTACTTCAAAATGAAACACTTTTCTTTCCACTAATGTGCATGTTCTGTGTCAGGGGATGACACTAGCTCAGTCCATAAGGACTGGCTTGGGAACCAGAGAGTGGCCTGTCCAGTGGTCCAAGTCCAGACCGGAATCATCATCATCACTCTACCACTCTCCCAGTAATTGCATGTGCATGTGTGTATTCAGGCCTACGCGTGTGTAAAATAACATTAGAGTGAGAAAATCAAAGTTTCCCCCAGATGATTTAATAATATATGTCTTCTTCTGCATTTGAGTTCTACCTCAAATTTTGTGACATATAGACAGCAGTCTTAAATGGTTTGTGATATACATGAACGGATAAGGTCTGCACAGAATCACAGTTTTATTATATTTATGTATTTTAACATGCAATGTTGAAACAGCAGGGCAGAAACAGAAACATAATTAGATCATAGATGTAATGCTTATCACTTAACTGAGTGAATTCTAATACAGAGTAGCATCAAAATATGTGAATGAGTTTGCATTAATGCCCAAATTTAAACAAGTAATGCTTGCAAAAGTAGTAATCTCTTTAAAAATCGCCTGCACTACACTAAGCAAGGTAAGAGACTAAAAATGTTTTACCTGCCTGAGTAGAAAAATTGTTGCCTTCATCTACAGAGAGCACACCAGGTAAGACAATGCAATATTAGACACGCAAGATCTGTTGCTGACAGACTGGCTGAGTTATATTTGGTGCTGCGGTATAACACCCAGAGGTCTGTTTGTACTGTATACGAGGGAGACGAGATATATTTGTAACACGTGGTAATAATCTGAGTCTGTAAGAGTTCATCACCTCGAATGACATCTTCTACCATCGTGTTGAGTCAGTCACTCTCTGTGAAAACATCTGAGGAAGAATGTTGTGAGTGTTCCCCTTTGTGTTTCTTGATTCCTCTGCAAAATAATATCAGATCTAATTATTTTTCTTATATTTTCATCTTGTGTAATTCATTGAGCAGAAAAGATGTTTGTTGTCTTTCACCTGTTTGACTTGTCAGCAACTGCTTTTCCCAGCAGGTCAGCAGTTCATGTGATCACTTCACAGAAGAAGAAAATTCTGTCCTATTGATTTACCTTTTTCTCTGTTATATACAAAATCATGCAGAAATAATAATAACACAACTTGCGGTCTGATGAGATTCGAGAAATTATGAATCATGGTAAAACCACTGGAAGGTTTTTTTTTTCTCGGAAGTTAGTCACCAAAGAATAAATGTTGCTCAAAATATGTTCTAAATCTTTGCTTCCTTTGTGACGAATGAATTGTTAGAACAGCATGAAGCACAAATGACAGCAACCTCCACATAACTCAGGAGTTAGAATATGACTCACAGCTTCTCATATGGTCCAATAATTCAGCGTGCAAACTGCTTCATTTGAAGGATGCAAGAAGCCTTAAATGACCCCTGATGGCTTCACTTTGTCACGTTATCTCGGCTGCTGCTGCAAATCATAGAGTCATTCTGAATACACAAATGCAGCACATCATTCAGCCACATTTACTGTTGACATTGTAAACACATTTACCAGATTATCATATTCAGTAAGCAGTTAATACTAGAAGTGGGTACTTAATGCACTTCTGTTAAAACTGTCCTTGTATTGGTCAGTGAAAATGTGTAGAATAGAAGGTGTGATATCTGTATTTAAATATAAAATGTGAGAGATAAATATAAGGAGAATATTTTAAATAATAGAAACAAATTAAATATTAAATTTCAGGAGGTGGGAGATTGCCTTTATCACAAATGCAGGAGTACTTACACATAGTTTTCACAATTTTGAAACAGTTTATATGAGGAAAAACAGGAAAAATGCAATCAGTCATAGCAGCTGGCGCGTTATCTTTTTATATGACTCACTGTTACCACATATAAGACTCACCAATCACTGCTAAACACAGTGTGGTTAACTGCTACCTACTTAAAATACACAGGCCTACATCCACACACATTCCAGTGGTGGAATGTAATCAAATACATTTACTCAAGTACTGCTCTTAAATACAAATCTGAGGGACTTGTACTTTACTTCAGTATTTCTATTTTATGGTACTTTACTTGGGATGTAAAAATACCAAAAACTCATGGTATGATAATGCCAGGGTAAAAAAGTCCTCTTTATGATATTTGCTGCAACATTTAAAAAAAACAAAGAAAAATGACTGCTTGAAAAAAAAAAATAATTCAGCAGCATTTTTGTCCATATAAAATTCATTTTCCCTTTTATCTTAAATTGATTCTGCTTTCCTTCTTTGATAAAATAAAATAAAAGTAGTCAACGATGAGTATGTGCAAAAAATGTTGTGAACTGCCTTTGGCAATGAATGTTTGAATTATGTATATACAACTGCAAAACAAAAACAATGCAGCAGTCAGTAGCAGTGATATTCTATATATCATAACAACTTTACATTTCAACTCCACTTCAGAGACAAATATTGTACTTTTTACCTCACTCCATTTAGTTATTTATACATTTACTTTTTATTGTCTTTTTACTTTTCAAACAAAGACTTTATGTCAACATATTACCTGCTTATAAAATATACATTGTTATACACAACTGCTGAAATTCACCATGTTTAGAATAAAAAGTAATATACAATAAATGTAAAATTTTGAATGTAGCCATTTTGCATAGTGAGTACTTTTATACTTTGAGCACAATTTGCTGTTAAATTGTGTGTTTTTACTAAGTAAGATTTTGAATGCAGGCCTTTTACTCATAACAGAGCATTTTTTCATTGTGGTATAGCTATTTTTACTGAAGTAAAACAACTCAGTATTTATTCTGCCGCTGCCATGTTCATTTGAGACATTAATTGCTGTAAACAAACCACACCAACGTCATAAAAAGACTCCGAGCTCCTACAAGCTTTGCCAACCTTCTATTTGCTTTAAGTTAGCTGTGATCACTTAACAGCCAACAAAGTATAAGCCAGAGAGACACAGAGACGGATGGATTTAGATCAAAGTACTGTAGCTTGGCAGCCAGTCAGACAAGAGGCTGTTGATAAGATCAAACTTAGCCAATAAGGTAAGTAGATTTTTACACATTACTAAATTAAAACAGGTCGCTCTACACAAACTACTTCATATGAGGAGAATAGTTTTTAATAAATATTTACACCAGTGAACTTGAAAAGGACTTTACACACAAACCTACCAGTGAATATAGAAAAAGCTGGTGCCAACACGAGCAGAATTCCCCCAGATGACCTGCACCCACCAGGTTCCTGCAGGGATAAACGATAGGAAGCAGGAAGCTCAGTTACAAGTAGGAGGCAGAGTTGTAAACTTCCTCATTTCCTGTCAAATCCCCTTCAAACACAGCAAGACCAGGCTTACATAATTATTATAATCTCTGTGTGTATATTAACAGATCTTTCCATCTGTATTAAACTCACGGAGGATAAGGCAATAGGGAATCCATTTTCTAAAGCAGAGGCACTAAATAGCAACAGCAAATACTGGATGCCTGCAGAGCCCTCTGGTTTCCACAGTAACTAAAACCAAAAATAGAAACCCACACCAGCGGCCATTCAACATTGAATCCCCTGTGATAATACACAATTCTATTTATACCTTCTAATAATGAAATACTCCCACCATGTATAAATGCATCTGTCCAATTACGGAAAAAAATGGACATCACAGTCCAATTATATGTTCACACCTTTGACTCCTTTTGCGCAGCTGGTCCTTATAGTATGAAAACTGAGTCCAAATTATGATACACTGAAGATATCACACATGTGTAAGAGACTTCTAATGAGAACTCAGACTGGATTACTGGATAACCTGGACTGCGAGTTTGTGTGTGACTGACTGCAGTGTTTCTAAAGGTTGTAACATCGAACTGATGCCTCATATGTTAATGATATAAAGTCAGATAGGATAGCTGACCTGCTGCTTTGTGTGAATACGCAGACATTCTTGTGTCACACTGTTCACATATGTGCAGTCCTGAGGATGTTAAAAATGTGGCTCATAGCTGCCCTCTTTGCTTTGCTTTGTCATATGGAGTATTAACTCATAGGGCATAGTTCATACATTTTAAATGTTATTTTCACATTGTTTTACATATTAAAAATTATTATTAATATTAGTATTTTTCTCTCTCTTACAAATATTGATTGATTGATGTCTTTGTCACATGTAATAGAAAAAAATGCTTGCATAAAAAATTTGCAGTGCATAAATTTCTCCAACCTTCCAGCCAATCCTTGATACGAGTGAAATGATAAGTAGATTAATCGACCGGTTGATCCACAAAAAAATCTATCAAACACTATTTTAATAATCGGTTATTTTTTCAAGCAAAAATACCAAATATATTTTGTTAAATATGCTTTACTTTATCCTATGTGAGTATAAAACCTAACTTTGTGATGTTGATCAGAGACAAAACTTTATTAGTTGATATTTAAAATAATTGTTTGTTGCGGCACTGATCACAACTTTTATTCATTATCATCCACAGATATTTAAACTTTTAAGTAATGACCTGTCTCCCATGGGGAGACAAGAGCAGCAAACACAGTTTGGTCTTTTGGATCTTTGTATAATCCTACTTTATTACTTGGTGATTATTTTGCTGTTGGCTACATTTTGTTTGTTTTTTTTGTTTTTTTTGTTTTTTTTTGTCATTGCACATATACAAAACAAAATATTATGTGCATCTGTATCAGCTGATTTTATCCTTAATGGTAAGTCAAACCATTAAAACCTGCCTCTTAAAGCACAGGTTTTCTGCAGCGTTTTCACTGTAATCTGAGTTGTCATAATCTATAACATTCCCCTATTATTGCTTGTGAGTTATGTGCAGTCCTGTTGCCTCATCCCAAACAAGAAACATCCCCACAGATATGTTAATATGATCGTTTAGCAGCAGAGGTGCTGGATTTCTGTTTTGTTTGTTTGTTTTTTTTCTGAAATTTTTAGACTAAATCATGGGCCATTGGTTAGGCTATCTGTCCTACAATTATTTAAATTTTTTGTTAACAGAAAGAAACATATCTATGAATATATTTTTCATATATATTGGCATAAGCCTATATACAGTTGTTCAGAGGCTAGTCTGATGTTCATCTGGTATTTTTCATTTTCATCATGTTGCATCATAATAAATATAATAATCATACTATATTTCACATTGTATTTGTTAATTGTTAATATTTTATATTGTGTGTTTTTTTTTTCCCAAAAATGTACAAATAGGCTTACTGTTGTTTTTTTTTTTTCTCGTTATATAACAGTCAAGTGAAAGTTTTCCGGTACCTAATATAAGCACCCTGACTCATATCAGCTGGTTTGCAGTTTTTATCACCATCATCCAATACAGGGAGTGTGCTGCCTTCCAGCTTTGTCGGAAAATTGAATTCTCTTCCAGGAAGTACATTTAAAAAAACACCAATGAAGTGCCAAGTAAAACCGCAATGAAGTAAAACTTAGATGATACTTTAGCTCGGAGAGGGCGTTTAGGCCAAATAGGAATAAGTGGCTTCCTGAGGTCAAATGATAATGTATTCTATCAGTAATTTCATGTGTATATTTATTTTTTTCCTTATCTTAAACTGTAGCAACATGATGATAGCGTGAGGCAGCAACTCAGCATTACTAGTGTACGATTTTTTTTATTTTAAATGTGAATTCCCTAAAAAAAAATCTATCTATTCTACAAACGCAAATGTGCGTCAAATTACGTGAAGTAAGATAATTACTACTTTAAGGGGAGCACTTGAAGGCATCATTAGTACTGCAGCCGCCAACGGTGCCGCTGTCTGACGATGGTAGACTGGAAAGACGGATGGTCAGGGCCGTCCCCGTGTAACCTGAACATGCAAGTGTAACTTGATTCGTGCTCGTTTACAGTGCTAAACCGGGTTACACGTCTATTTAGCTGCAGGCAGTCATATAACGGTTTTTTTTTTTTAATGATGGAGGACGACTGTGTGTGTGAATACGACTCGACCTGGGACACCGAGAGTGACGGAGACGACCCGGCCGGAGAGAGCCAGACCCGTCGGTCATGTCAAGACAAAAACAAATCTGGCGGCTGGACTTTAGTAAGTTCACTGTACGCGCTTTATTATTACCAGCAAGCCAGAACTTAAAGTAAACCATGTCATGTTGACTTGTAACTCATTGCGTTTGCTATTATTGCCATGACTGGAAAGCTAATGATAGTTAGCTTCATGCCTCTGTGTTGCAGGCTTGCTAACTAGCCTAGCTAACTGTTAGCCGCGGATGTTAGCTTACTTTAGAGAGGTTACAAGTCGCTGGCATTACGTTTAAACACTGATATCAATATGCTTAAGAGTGTTTACTGTGCATTGTGTGTAATTTATGATGAAAGTGAGCGGAAATCAAACTAAAAAAAGTCATGTAGCGGAGGTGGGAAATGGATTAGCTTTGGCCTTGTTAACTTGAAACGTTATAACGTTATGCCAGACTTCTGCTGTCATTAGAAACATGTCAGATCGTGGCATCATCAGGGATGATCGCACGACTTGTCACAGTTTTAAATTAGGATGCGCCAACGACAAACCACAGCGTATATAACGGTGAAACGTGTGAAGCAGGTTAATTTCACTTTCACTTTTATTTGCAGTGGCATCACACGCCCAGAAACATGAGGGCAGCAAAGGACATGCAGAACTACAGAAGAGGATATCCTGTAAGTGGCAGCTAAGTGATCATACACATGCTGTACATCTGTGGCTGCACAATGATGTCCAAAATGGTCATCACATTTCTTTTGATAAATATTGGAATCACAATTATTTATCAAGATTATTTATTAATTTTTAGTGACAAAATATTATAATTTAAATAAACAGTTGTGCTGCATTCCTGCTCATATACGAATATGTGCATCAAAATAAAACCGGTCCTTGTTCACAGTGCATCTCTTGAGTAGCAAAATATAAATGTACTTGTACAAAAAACCTTTTACCCCCCAAAAAAATAATCAACAGAACACTGCTGTCACTTTCACATTGTGTTACATTCATACAATGATGTGCTGTACAATATCACTGTGACACATAAAGGGAGCAAACTCGAGCAGATGGAGTACGAAACATTAACACAGTGATCTTATCCTCATCCTGGTTTCTATATAATTTAAGGGCAGTTTTCTTACTTGTATCTCCCAACTGCTCACTTTTCCTCACCCTCTTGTCCTTTTGGAAAATATTCCACTAAAAAGGCTACTGTGGATCATATAAAAGGTCCTGCTCCTCAGCCTCATTTATTAGTTTCTCATCATTTCTGTCGACTGCTGTGATGAGGGGAAACACAAACCTCAAGGACATCCGCATCAATTTGGACTAAAGAAAATAGGTTGGAGGAGAAGCAAGTGAGCAAAACTAGGCAAAAATAGAGCCAGGGTGAGTATTTTTCATAGCAAGCAACACATTGCTTAGCATGTTGGCTGATGCCCAGAGCAGGTTAGGACATCTTCATTAGAGGAAAATTTAAACAGTCTGAGGTTGGTCACTTGCTTGCTAATTCATTTAAATTAAATTTTATTTGTATAGCACCGAATCATAAAGTTATCTCAGGGCACTTTTCAATTAGAGCAGGACTATCTTGCTTTCTTCATAAACTCTATTGTTCCCACCAAGAGCAAGCACTGAGGTGACCGTAGCGAGAAAAAACTTCCCTTTAACGGGCAGAAACCTTGAGCCAGGCTCTTTATTAAGGGTGAGAGCCATCTGCTGGAACCAGGGAGAGGGAGGGAGAGAAGGTGAGAGGGAGGAAAGAACATGCAGTAGCACAATGCCTTTCTTTGAGTCAGGAAGCAGTGTTATGGGAAGTGTGAGCTGATGCTGGACAAGGGTAGGGATTCAGTGAGGTAACGATAGCAACGTTGTTCTTCTTGTTCTTCATGCGTTCATCATACTGCAGTTTGAGGTGTTTTTTCAGGTGGTTGAACAAGTTAGTCATGTTGCTTTGCAGCACAGACACAAGTTTCATGCACTCTTTGCATATGATTTATTCTTGCTTAACATCATTTGCCCTAAATCCAAAATACTACCAGATGACGGATGATCATCCTTGTCGAGGGATTAGCCGTTTTCTATGAACGGAGCACACATTTTAAACATCAATATTGTGGTCAATTCCGTTCATTTAATTAGGGCTGCATCTAACAATTATTTTCATTGATCTGTCGATCGTTTTCTCAATTCATTGATTTGTTGTTTGGTCCACAAAATATCAGAAAATGGTAAAAAATGTTGATCACTGTTTCCTAAAGCCCAAGATGACATATTCAAATGTCTTGTTTTGTCCACAACCCAAATATATTCTGTTAATTGTCATATAGGACTAAGGAAACCAGAAAACATTCACATTTGAGAAGCAGAAACAAGAGACTTTAGACTGTTTTTTCTTAAAAAATAGTTGTCAATTCATTAAATAGTTGATTAATAATCGATGAGTCTTTGCAGCTGCACATTTAATTGTGGGAAGCCAAAATCATGATCGAGATTATTATTTGATTACTTGTCCTTCACAACTGACAGAGGTAAAATTATGGCCTTTTGTTCTTTTTTTTTTTTACAGAATTTAACAGATGACGAGTGCTCAGAGGACAAAATGAATAATTTGCAGTTTTATCTCAATAAATATCCCTCCGCTCCTGATGGTAATATATTTAGACATTCTTACAAGATATTTTCAGTGTTTGGGAAAGTCTTTTGTGTGATGACATGATGCTGTCTTTATCATTTGGCACAGATGTCTACATTGACTCATTTCTCAAGGAATGGAAGAATGACTACAAAAGACTGGAGAGAGTTCACTCGTACATTCAGTGGTATGTACTGTTTACGGCTTGTGGTCCATGTTTTGACTGTGGCCAAGTGTCATCTTATTCTGGTGACCTTGCAAGTTACGTGTTCTTGAGCAAGAAGTGTGCTGCTCAAAAAAAGATTCTTGATTAGGAAAATGTGTCGTGTTATAAAATTTGGTGTGATGCTCATTTCTGCTGCACCATTGCTTGTTTCAGGTGGGCTTGTTTAGCAGTGAACAAATACCATTAAAGAAGCAGCTGCCAGCAAAAAGACAGTAGCTCAGTACCTGTTTTTAAAGCGCTCCTAGTGAAGGAAAACATGGTTAAGAATACTACATTCATTGTTTAAAGGTGAAGTGAGTGATTCGGGAGAAATATAGTTGTTCATTCTCATTCCCTGGTTGTGAATTACTAATGGTTTGGGAACGAGACTCAGCAGTTAACTATCTTACCGACCTCTGATTGGCTAAAGTCACTGTCGGGGGCTAGATTTTCTAAAGAGTGAAAATGGAGCTAAGAGGAGGAGCAGAAGTCTAGTCTTCTCTCAGACCAGCATTATGTTTAAAGCTTATTATGGAACTTTTGCCTTTTTTCTTTTTGTTTTATAAAAAGCCCTTTTCATGCAATAGCTACTGGTTTGATAGATTTATTCATGATCGCCCCACATTTTATTTTTCAAATGTAGAAATCACCTCTAAAAAAAGAAATAGCTTTTTGCCTTCCATCTGCGTAATCACAGCTTTCTCGTCTCAGCCATCATCCCAGATTTGACAAAAGAGAAACAATGATGAAGTTCACATTAAATTCCAGTGATATCCAGAACTATGACACATTGACAGTGTTGAGCTTTGTTTGCAGATTCAAAACTGTTTATTAGAAGCATGTATTTTGTAAAATCATAGGGCTCCAGAGCTGTATGTGGTAATTTTATGGGATGACGCACCAAGAGTATATTTTTTTGTTTGTATTACAAACTGTTGCAGGGATTACTGACTTCATCTTCATCAAATTAGAGTATAGTTTCATTAGATGCTAATTGGTTTTGTGTTGTTTCTCTCCTGAATCCTCTGCCATTGTAAGGCTGTTTCCACTGCGAGAGCCGGGGGTTAATTACATGGCTTCAGAACTCACGAAGAAGGAAATTGAGGTAAGTGAATCACAGGAAACAAGTCTTTGACTGAACACTCGACCAAAAAGTTAATTGTGCAGAATTTGCTTGTCGACAGTGACTTGCAATTCCTGGCACAGCATAACACAACAAATTTATTTTAGGCTTAATATTAATTGCTGACCCCACCAGTCTGACCAACTGTTCATTAGGGCTGGGTACTGGACTTTGGTACGTTTATAGCATAGACAGTTTTGATACCTAAGGGGTAAATATAGTCAGTGACCAAATAAGGATGCAGCATGTTTGTACCAAGATCTAATAATGCTGCTAACTGACCCTTCGCTGTGCACCACCCTCCTTAGTTACTGTTGCTACGCATGACAAACTTTCCATTCTCACACTGGATATATGCAGTTTACGGTGATAATAGTGGCAGATGTGTTGAAACGGGTCTGTTAGAGAAGTAAACAAAAGCAGGTTCTCATTTCTAGGTGACGACCGTGGATGTTGTTGGCTAAAATAATGACTCACAAGCAGATTTCATTAGTGTAGTTGGCTGATGTAAGCTAGTGTTGACTTGTCAGCTGAGAGGTCTGGAGGTAAAATTACTGCAGCTAGTAAGCTAGTGTCACTTAGCTGGAACTGCTAACATTCGCAGCTTACGTTAGAGCAGATAAAGACAAAGTTTAATCCATTCACCACACCTGTGCTCTTGTGTTTCACGTTTGAGAAACTACAAAAAAGACACCACCGTCCAGATTCATGAATTGTGAGAATCGCTCTTCTCAGAGACTCCTGCACACCGCCTCAACATGCAGAGAAATGGAAAGCTTGACAGCTGTAGTTATGGTTGCTAACCTATGATTGGACAGGTACCGTTTGGAGGTGGGGCTTAGTGAAGTGTCAGTTGTCTGTCTAAGGTTACATGTCATAGAGGCATGCAGGAAGCACACTGTGTATGCCCACAGAGGGGGATTTTTTTTTTTTTTTTTTTTTTTTTTTCTCTTCTTCATTGCCAGCTAATCTGCATAAGTAAGTTTTTGCCACTTGTTGGCTAGCCAGTGCAGCTAACCTGTTAGCTTGTCAAAGAGTCTTTTTACTGCATCATCAACTGGGATCGAAGCTCCGGCATATCCTGTCCTCGCCACCGCAGGAGTGGAAAACTTGGAGCCGAGGCAGAGAGCATTTCTGACATCAAGCGTGGCGTTGCTTACAGACTGACAGGTAAAAGGAGAGGAATACACTTGAAGCTGACATGGTGGGTGGTTGTCAGACCCAGGCTAGCTGCTCTTTAGCACAGAGAAAGTAAGAGGTCTCACTCTGCCACTGTTTCCTAGTGCCACAGATGTCACCCACACAGTCATTCCCTTCTTCTTCCTCTTCACAGCAGACTAGATGTTAAAATGGTGTGTTGCTGCCATACTCTTTGATAATAATGTTCCCTCTGACAGTTATTTATAGTTATATGTATGTAATCCAACTGTACAGATATCAGTTTTCTTCACTTCAGTCCAGTTATCAGGTTGAGTAAAATGCAGTATAAACGTGTCTTCAGCTGTTCCCAGGTCTTTTAACATCTACCTCCTTTGAAGTGTGTAATTATACTGTATTGTGTAATCTAAAATTCTTTTTGTTAAAATTATATTTAGAAAATTGATACTGAAAAAAATATTATTCAGGATCAAAGTCAAGGTATCTGGACCAGTATTAAAAAGTTTTGAACGATACCCAGCCCTACCCTTCATTACCTTTTACGAGGTGTTCCAACAGTTTCATGCACAATAAATTTTCTGTCGATATTGGCTTATCCAGCTATACTGGTCTATTGTGGTTTCTGTGTATATCAGCTGATGAATATTATCTATACTAATATCTGATTTAACATTGTCGAAGCATTTAATTTGAATTCTTAGTAAAAATGGCCTGTAAAAGCCAAAGAGTATAGTAGAGTACTCAACTGAAAAAAATCAATGAATATTTTAAGAGTCAGAGCTGTCTTTGTTTTTGTTGTCATCGTGATGTCAGTTAGATTTGGTTTGGTCAGAGCTATGGAATATTAAATCATCCATCTTTGCTCACTTCATCTGAGCCTTTCTTACCCTTGATTTCCTTATTTTTTAACCTAGAACTTTATCAATAGCTGGCCAGCTAGAAATGCAAACCTATCAGATAATCTTAATATCCTCTGTTTACAATTTTGACCCATATTGCTGCTGATAAAAGTTGTTGAAATACGATTTTAGTTTTGAATATTTTTACTTCCACTATGTTCACCAGGCCTTTAAGAAGAATGAAGATGCCAAAAAGAGACTAGTTGAGTCCTATGAACTCATGTTGGGCTTCTATGGTATCCGTTTGGTCAACAAAGAGACCGGTGAAGTAGAAACGTGCAGAAAATTGGAAGGATCGATTTGGAAACCTGGAGCGGTGAGTATTTAAATATTATCGTGGAAGCAACAGTTGAGATAAGAACTTTTTTGTTTGTGATTTCTGCTTCAACCGTCTCATCTCTGTCTCTCAGGAATATGCACAACAACCTGCGCATCACTCGCATTCTGAAGAGCCTGGGAGAGCTGGGTTTTGAGCACTACCAGGCCCCACTTGTGCGCTTCTTTCTTGAAGAGACTCTAGTCAAGAAGACCCTCAGCAGTGTTAAACGCAGCGTTCTCGACTACTTCCTGTTTGCTGTCCTGGACAAGGAGAAACGTCAGGAGCTTGTGCGCTTTGCCTACCTTCACTTTGAGCCAAAGGATAAGTTTGTGTGGTGTCCCAGAAAGATTCAGAAGCAGTTCAGGAAGGCAGAGAAGAGATCTGAAGGTGTTGGGAATGGAGATGGAAAAGATGAAGTTTACTCACGGGGTAAAAGCAAAGATGGAGAAGCAGTTGTGCAACAGAAAGAGGAAGGAGTGGAAAAATCTACAAAAGCTCAGAAAGGAACGGATAAAACAGCAAGTAAAGACAAAAACAAACAGTCTGAGGCCTCCCCTGAGCCAAAATCAGAAGCTGAGGCTGTCGGAAATGGAAATGCAGAGGCTGAGTCTAGTAATGAAATTGTGGGGAATGGAAATGACTCCACAGCGGATGATGATGAAATGGATCAGTCACTCAGTCCTGACACTGTGACGGCAAACACAGAGACCTGTGTGAACAGTGAGCCCAAATTAACCAACAACTCAACGGACGCCATCCAGGAACCAGACAACAGTATGCAAACAGATGGGGACATGGACGCTCAAAAACCACCGAAGAAGAAGCGAGACGATAAGGTGCTGCCAAGCAACGGGTCTGCTGGGGGCATCACCAGTGGACAGGTGGAGGAAAAAGCTGGAGCTAATAAAGCCACTGGTCAAATGAGCCCTTCAGCGCAAACCCCCCTCAAGACTTCAAAACATTCACCCTCTCCTTCTTCGGAAAGGGAGGAGAAAATCCCAAGGACTGATTATAATCAAGTGCCAGATAAAAAGGAAGAGGAAGAAACGTCGCAGGGAAATGTGTCTACGACAAACGGGTCACTGAAGAATGCCAACAATCGTGTGGAGGAACAGACAAATGGGAAGGAGTCTGAGGATGTTGATATGGAATCAAACCCCTCAAGCTCAGACCAAAATGTGGGCAGTTCTTGAATAAACTACATTACAAAAATACATTAATTTGAGCGTAAATGAAATGTAATATAGGGACAGAGTATGACTTAAAAAGACTTTCTGGGCCTTATTTCTACTATATTTGATGTTTAGATATTGATTCTTTTCACTTTGAAGGACTATATGAATTCATTGACTCACCAAGTGTGGGACTGGATGTGACTCGTTTCTACATGGCCATCAGAGGATATTAAAATACAAGGCTGGTGATGTTTTATATTTTTGTTATTGACAGCAAATCCCATGAAAAGGCCTAAGCCAACTGGAGACTTGAAGGACTGCTGTGACCTGTAAGGCGGGGGTCACGTGACTGTTGGAGACACCCAAAAGTGTCAGTAGGGATGCCACAGAGAGGGAATATCCTCAGTGGTTAATACATTTTTGCCAACACCGGTGTTACCGATTACACTAGACAATTTTCAAGAAAACATATGAAAGATGGCGCTTGCTTTGATCTTTAACACTGGATCTTCCTTTTACTTTAAACAAAATGAATACTTAGACTTTTGGTTCATTTTTAAGTTTCGAGTTGCCAGGGCTTCAAATGTACCCCAAACTGACCCCAACAACGATGCCTGACGTCCACAAGCGAGTTGTAAAGTAATGCTAGTGTTACATCAGTTGTGATGTTCTTTGTCAAGGCTACTAGCACTAACTAATGCCTGACCGTTAAGTAATGCTGGGTTTCTGCATGATTTCCCTCACTGCGGATTTCAGTCTGTTAAACTTCATGTCAGGCTTTTTACATTACATTTTTCTATTTGAAGGCTGACTCCTACTACAGCTCTACAGCAGGCATGTTGAGTTTATAACTGTAGTGTGTACTGTCCGACTAAATGTTGATAACATGCTTAGTATTTTGCAAATTAGTTTTTTATTTTTATGTGATGAACGTGGGCATTAATATGCCAAAATGAATTAAATGGGTTTTATTTTTTAAAAGCTAAATATTAGTGGGGATGATATAATCGGTGTATGCGGATACATTGTGTGATGACCAGTAACACCGACTGTTGCAGCTAACCTTGGTGACAGTAGGCTAATTTTTGTTAGACATGCTAGCTTGTCTAATTGTAGTGAAGAAATTCAGTTGGTGAAGAAGCACATAATTCACCTGTCCTTGGAAATACAAAATATTGAAAAACACGGCAAAGATTGTTAATGAATCTGCTGCGCTTTTATTTCCAACAGAACTTCTAATTAATCAGATTTTGAAAACAGCATTTAAAAGTTACATTTCAGATGCTTCATTACATCTGTATTGTCCTAGAGTTTGTGTTTTTTTCCCAGATTCCCTAACATGTGGGTCTATTGCCCAGTGAAGTACTTGAACCAGCTCTGTTCAAAATGTCTGACTGGAGAAATATCAGATAATGAATAGTGCACAGCTTTCTGCTATTGTTGTAAAGCTACAACAAATGTAGTTTTAAATTTGTATTAAAATGTGTCAATTGTTAATTTAAAAAAAAAACAAAAACATAAATCGCAAAACAGTCTGTGACCTTAGTGTTGTAGCAGCTCGTACAGCTAATCGCACTTATCTGTCAGAAAACGTGCTAGCATTTTTAGCTTACATGCAGTATTCCAGCCACAGTTACCCTGTCAGTCATGTGACCTTTGCCTTGCAGGTCATAGCTTGCTGTTGAAAGTCTCCCCAAAACCAACAGTGCATTAGTCCATCTCTCAGTACTTTCAGACTTCCCTGCTCTGTCTGTGACTCTCACCTCCAAGCTCATTGGTTCTTAATGAAGACTTGAATCAGAATCATTTTACAGCAGGCAAACTAGATTTTGTCAAATAGTTTTCAGCTCGTGTTTACTGTAATGAAGGAACATTTCAGCCAGTACAACAGTGTGGCTCATTTCTTTGTGTTTTAACAGTTTTTGCACAACAATGGAAGAATATGATCCAGAGGAATAAGCTACTATATGTCGGGCTTTGGATACACAGGCAATACTTGCGAGTGGGAAACATGAATTTTTGGTTTTGGTCATTTCATGGGATTTGTTGACAATAAGAAAAATATAGAATATTACCAGACTTTTCTTTCTGGGTAGTAATGACTGTCAGCTACTGATATTTAATATCTCAATAGGATAAATACAGTAAAGCACTATTATTAATGTATATCAATGAATTGATGGTTTCATTTTTTAACACCTTAATACTTTCACAATTGAACATTTTTTTGCACTGAAGAAAAATTAATTGGAAGAGCTTTTTTTTCTTCTTTTTGAGCTGTTTTTGTGTGAGTTCTTTACTGGTTTGTGTTTCTGCTGGACCCTGCTGTTCAAATGGATTTAAGACTGAATGTCACTTAAGTTATATTTCAATAGTGTTGCACAGTCTGTATGTTGTCATGCAGATGTGGGAAGTAGACTTTTGAGCAACTTAAAAGCCTTGCCAAAAAAAATGTGATAAGACTGGTTGATTGTACAGTATGTATGTCTCCTCGGCAGAACTGATAAAGCTGTGGCTATGATTTACGTTAATTTGACATGGGTGTAGAGTCCTAGAAAATTTACAAGCCAGGGTGATTATATCGATGCATCTTTTTATATTTGCACTTAATTTTCACTATTAATTGTTAAAATTATGGTATTTACATAATGAAATGGTAATAACTTTACAAAAGTGCTGAATTTATATATGACTTTTTTTCCCAACTAAATATCTGGCTGTTGACAAAGCAGAATAAAGTTATACTA
Source organism: Lutjanus argentimaculatus (assembly GCA_034769285.1). NCBI lineage: Eukaryota > Metazoa > Chordata > Actinopteri > Lutjaniformes > Lutjanidae > Lutjanus > Lutjanus argentimaculatus. The sequence goes on from JAWZSL010000007.1 coordinate 26,844,772, forward strand.
TTTTTTGATGCTTTTATGAAATTAATCTGTGTTTAGCCAAAGTCCGAGTCCCGTCATGGTTCATTAAATGGCTATTCTCAGGATAACACTGTGGTAGATGTCAGCTTTTGCTCCTATTCCTGAGACTCTTCTTTGATTTCCCAGTGCAGCAGCTTATAGTCAGAAATATCTGTCTTTTTCTCCAGCAAACAGACTAAACGTCGGTGAAGCGACATGACTCACAACAGAGGGTAGAAAGAATAAGATGTTGGAGATATTGATGCAGCAACATTTGTTCAGGCCTCAGGATCAGTGTGCAGTCAAGGGTGTGAGTGAGGATAGTGGGGGGGAAAAAAAAGATATATACTGTTGGAGTTTGAGCTTGCTGTTTGTTATTGCATTGTCCATGCCAGCCTCTATCAATAGACCTACCCATTCCCTGTTTGGAACATTATAAATAAAGCTTTTAACACTTTTTGTTGGCTTATTTTAAGTTTTGATCAAGAGTAGTGCTCAGATTGTTTATCCTCCAAAAGAAAGAAGAACGTGTGGATTTATGCTTTTTGAGTCCTTTCTCGGCTTTTTTTTTTTTTTTTTTAACACTCCTGCACTGCTGGAGACAGCCATTGCCGGAGGCGTTGTGTTTTTGTGTTTCTCTTTGCAGTCCTCTGTAAAACAAAAAAAAAGTCTCTTGACAGCATGTTTCACACTGGAAATTGATCACTGGAGTCATACATGTCAATGTTGTGATAACTTCCGTTTTTCACCAAAAAATACACTCAAATACTTTTTGTTAACTGTCCAGGATGTGAAGACAAGAAGTGTAAGATTTTGGGGGATTTACTGGCAACATATATCAGAAATGGAATATAATATTCATACCAGCGTTTTCATCAGTGTATAATCACTTGAGAATAAGAATTGTTAGAATAAGCCATTTATATCTACAGAGGGCATGAGTCCTCTTCCACAGAGTCCACCATGGTTTTACAGTTGCTCACAGTGGACAAACCAATCACTGTCTCTAGTTACAGACTTTCTTGTTTATTTCCCAAGTTGCAAATCCCAGTGCTCTTTTCACCAGATGTAACGGCATTTTAACAGCAGAGCCTTGACTTACTATTCTTTATGCAACTTCAGTTGCCAAACAAAGTTGGCTGTAGTTTTTAATATGCGTGTTTTACAGACTGCAATTTGTTTTTTATGTTGAGCATGTCAGATTTTTTACGCAAACAAAATTATCTTTGGTATAATTTTTTTCCAATTCAAGGTCAGTAACGTAACAGTTCCTCATGGTTTCTCCCCTGCAACTTGATTGTATGCTGTCGGATTGTTTCAATCAAAGTGGATCTGGGGAATTCAGCGGGGATGTGACATTTGAAGACGTGGGCAGGCTTGCTGTTGAGTTGCATGTTGGGAAATGTAGGATCCAACATTTTTTGGAGCTTGACCCATACAGCGCAGAGATGTCTTGACGTCCATTGCTTCAGTTTTGACCATCCTTTCTTGAATGTGTCTCTTAAGAGTCCCCAAACTTTAATGTAGTGTAATAGCCTCCTAATTGCTGTGGTACCATTTAAAGGGGCAGTTCACCAAATCAAAATACATATTATCCTCTTACCTGTAGTGCTGTTTATCCAGCTAGAGTTTTAGAGATATCGGCTGCAGAGATGTCTGCTCTCTCTCAAATATAATGGAACTAGATGGCACTCAACACAGTGTCTCTTTACAGAAATGATGACCCTGTTACTCAAGATAATCCACAGACCTTGTGTGAGCAGTTTCATGTAGGAATATTTTCTTTTTACCAGAAACAACATCTGGCAACCCCTGCACAGAAAGAGGTGTGCATCTACTCATGGATGAAAGGATGAATTTCTTCAACCAATATCTCCAAAATTCTGCAACTCGCATCAAAGATATCTAGAGGGGTAAATAGCACTCAGGTAGAGGAATAGTACATTTTTGATTTTGGGGTGAACCATCCCTTTAAGTGACTGCAGGCCTGGTTCTACACAGTACCACTCACAGTTATTTGTACCTTGCAGACATCGGAGGATTGATGTTTAAGCTCAGCTTCTAATTGGCCAAGGCACGAACCCCCTGCACATTTTTAACATTTTTAGCTCAGCCCACTTTCGTGGTGTCCGAAATGTTTCTCCTCAGCGTGCTGCCTCCCCTCACTCCTCCTCACCCCCCTCACCCCTGTGCGCCGTGCAGCCAGATTGAGTTCAGCCCCTTCGGCTGGAGGCTCGGGTTTATCTGGGACCAAAGAGAAAGCCATTCAGGAGCTGCTGTGCGCCGTGAGCTGAAGGAAGGCTCCGTGCGGACGCTGGGGGGGACCGACACAGGACCGGGAACCGGGGATTTGACCTTTTCCGCATAAAGTCGGGTTTGTGAGGGCGAGCGGGGAACCATGGCGGTGTTCTCTGCTCTGTGGGTGCTCTTACTGTGCCAGCTTTTGACATCATCCTCAGCCCAGGTAAGAGTTACTCAGAGCCGCAGCTCTGCTTTCTTTCAGCCGCCTGCAGCACGTCTTTATGGTGATGTTTGAGCGTTTAATGTAAATTCTTAACCTATTTCACTAAGTTAATGTCTCCTGCGGGTCCAGCTATTGATGATACAGTCTACTCCTGTGTTGATGATGGTTGTGATGATGATGACAGTCGCTTGAGGCCTGACCTGCAGGATCTCCACCATAAAACCTGACGCTTTCTCTGGATATATTTACACTCAAATGTTTTTTATCCCTCTCGGAAGTTTGCATAGACTGAACATTGGTGGTGTTTCGTCTCTCTGGCTCTGTAGGCCTACTTTTACTCAACAATGTCCGCCTGATTGGGTGCAGGTGGCTGCGCTTTTCGCACTCCTTGATGAAGTCGGGGTTATGTTTTCCCTGAACCTGTGGAATGCGCGGATTGGAGATCAGTGCCACAGCGCACAATGCCACCTCTGTTCACTCAGGCTCCCTGACTGAGCTGAACTCAGGAGCTCATTTGAAAAGTCCTCGGTGAAATAAGTTTATTTAGTTTAGACGAACTTTGAACTAAAGATTTGTTTTTGTTTTCGTAGAAATCTAGTTTAGCCTTCCTCTTGTGCGCCAAGAAGATTTAAAGCGCTTTTACGCATCAGTTTCAGTTGAATTTAATTTATTTCTTGTCTAATTTATGTCAAGTCACATCTTTGGAATTGGGACTACTTAATTTTATTGATATCATCAAGAGTAAAATTTTACAAGTTTTCTTATGATACCATTGATGCCAAAATATATATTTGTATTAATTTTATTTTTTATTCAGTCCTTATCAAACCCCACATGTATATGTCACTTCTGGTCCTGAAGGCCAGTGGATGCAGAATGTTACTCAGGGAGAAATGTCTGACTGTGATTCATATTATGTTGCAGAGGCCGGGCCCCAGAGGAGCTCCGGGGCCACCAGGACCCCCAGGGCCACCGGGACGGGATGGCACTGATGTGAGTTGACCAGACTCCTCTTGACTGGACAGTTTTGTTTTTTTGTTTTTTTTTTCACTTAAAACTGATGTGCCTTCTAACTTTTGCCCATTTTAGATTTGAGGAAAAGATATTAGCACCTTATTTGTATGTTTTTTTTTTCTTAATCCTAATAAAATAGTAACTCTCTCAAATTAGAGATCAAAATCACCAAAAATTAGTCTTATTTTATTTTTTTTTATTTGTGTCACAACCTCTGTACTGATAGTTTGTTCAGTGGACAGCTTGGTGGCTTCACATCTTTTTCATGTTGTATTTCAAAATCAAATTCCCATTCAGTTACTTTTGGTAGAAAGTATTTCTTTGTGCATAAATGCAGCTGAAATGTTCCTACATGTTCATTTTTATCACACTGACTCCTCCCAAAGCCCCTCCTACAAGTATGAAATCATAATCATGGATGTCAGGTAGGCTGGGCTTAATCGTCTGCCTACTAAATAGAGTTCAGTAATGAAAAACTGTTTGATTAATTATCCTTTCAAATTAAACCTTCCAAAGCTTAAATTGTATTCATACTGTGAGTGGCTTGTACTTCCCCTCCAGTTAACTTATATAGTATAATGTGAGTCAGCCTGATAAGTGTGAATTTCCATCATCATCATGTATCTTGTCAGTAAATGTGGACAATGCCAGAACAATCTACTGAAATTTAAGCCCCTTAAGCCCCCTTCAGACTCATTACTGTTTAAGGGGTTTTACTGGTTTGTGGAATATGATGTTATTGTAAAAATGTGATGTGATGAGACTATATTTGCACAAGTTATAAGAGGAAATTGGATTATAGGGAATCCAAGAAAAAAGATAACATTGGTAATATGGTGACATACTTCCAAAATCCTTTAAAAATTTTCCTTTCTTTATACTTCCTTTATTCTTTGTTGTTGTTTTTTTTCAATGAAAAAAAATATATATATTCATATCAGGAAATGTCAGGGTTTTTTTTTTTAGTTAGGATTATTTTTGGGACTCCAAAAAGTGAAAAAAAGAAGTGAAGTTTAGGATACAGAGGGTCCATTCATACATTCCCCAACCCTGTGAGACCATCTAGAGTTTCACCTCACACCTCCTCCCTGCACCTACAGCCCCCCCTGTACAAACCAAACTGAAGCTTTCATCATGTGACCAGCTGGCATCAGCACAGTTTAGGAGTTTTTGTTCTTCCTCAGTCACTGCAGAAGCTTAGCATCAGGCCCTAAATGTTGAAGCAGCCCAAAGACGCACTGCTTCTGTCGCTTTAATATTCAAGATAAAGAATAATTTGAATCAAGAAGTCTAAACAACACTGAAGTCACTGGGAGCATTTGGGCCAGTGTGTCAGTGTACAACCAATTTTAAAAAAATGAATAAAATGCATGTTTTTGTCTGAGTATATTACTTTTTTTTTCTCATTAACAGGGCAAACCTGGACCTGCTGGACTGTCAGGGAAAGCAGTAAGTATTTCAATAAGTCAAGACAGTTTTATTTAGGGAATGGCACTTTGTAAAAAAGAAAATTAAAAAAAAACAATGATATTGTAACCCTTCTGTTGACTTAGAAACAGAGTATAACTTATTTATCCCTCACCCAATCAATATATTTAACATAGAAGGTCTACTGACTGGGGACCCCAAGAATAAACTACTGTGAGAAACACCCATCATAGCAAAATTTTAATTTATTTCTTCTCAAAACATTATTAGTCACGTAATTAATGTTATCTGAAAAAAAGATTTTAATTATTTTAGGAAAGTCTTTTGTTAATTTGCATATTGTTAAAAATGAAAACATATGAGGGTCATTGACAGAACACAAGAGGAAATCTGTCTGCTGCGTCTGTGTCTGACAGACCAGGGCCCCAGTGTATTGTTATTTTTAAAATGTTCTAATTAAAACAGAAACATAAAACAATAATATGAAGTCTTTAGGGACAAATTGATCTGTAAAGTCATGAAAAATTGGAATGATAGATAAAGCACCTGTGAGATAGGACAAAAGGTCTACCTCTGGTGTCTGCAGGTACCCCAGTCATTAAGGTTAATCGTGTGCCCGAATTTAAACCCTTAAAGTCTTAATTAAACTTCTAATGTGCACCACTGATGTACACAATAATAAAACCCTGATACAGAGACAGAACTGTTGTCCTCTGCACATTGCAAAGTGCATCTTAATAAACCAGGGTGCCAGTGAAAGTTATCTCTTTGATTGTGACTATTAAACCTAGGACAATGAGAAAATAAAAGACCTTTTTCCACTCTCCCAAAAAAGTCGTAAAGTCCCTCATATATCCTAAAATCATAAAATTGTCCCAAAGGACTTTGAATAAGGGAAAAAAGGGTGTTTGTTTTATTTCTTTGTTTTGGTTGGTTGTGTTTTGGCCACATTTCATGATGTTTAGATAAAAGAAGTTGAAATATAATTGCTCAGTTGGCGAGATAATTGATTTCTTATGCACCGTCTGTGTAGGGTCCTAAAGGGAAGGCAGGAATACCAGGGGTAGCAGGAAAACCAGGCCTGCCAGGACTCCCAGGAGTGGATGTAAGTGTCCAATAAACACATGCAAACAATTCCTATCAACAAGAAATGTCAGGAATCAATGCCTCAGCAGAGTGTAGTTTCTGCTATGAAATCGAAAAGACTGATTATTAACAATGTTTAAATAAACAGCAGAGCACGAGGCAGTAATTTCAAACTGAATGATGTACCTTCTCTTCAGGGTTTGACGGGTCCTGATGGTCCTGCTGGGAAGGATGGACCCCCAGGGGAACCAGTAAGTGTGTCTTAGTCTTTTGATCTTTCTGGGACGCTGAGGAGGACACGCTTAAAGATGCACCCAATTGAATTTTATGACCTTCTCCACTCCAGACTGCCCTCATTAATCACCCAGTTGAAGTCAGTATGCAAAAACACTGCATGTTGATTTGCTGCTGTTGTGTGAGGATCTTTAAGAGGGTCTAACCGGGACAAGGCCATGTGTTTCCTCTGTCAGCCTGGATTTGTCAAGCCGGCTCAGCCTCTTGGTGGGAATATTTTTAATGAGGGATCAGAATCGGATTTATTGCCGCTGCTTCTCTAATCCGGCTCGGAATGCACACTGTTTCCCACCAATCTGTAAGACTGTAGTCCGGGGATGATGATCTGTTGGCCTGATCACGAGGGAAAACAGGTATCATCCTCTGAGAGATACAAGAGAATCACAGCACATGCGGCACCTGCACTGCTACATCCTATGATTAAACAGGAAGACTTTATTTCCCACATTTGATATAAGATATGAGAAAAATTAAGATTGTAAGGCTGCAAATTCACCATCAAGACAGATAACACCCCTCCCCCACCCCCGGCAGTTCAACTAATTAGCCAACCTAATGAGGAAGTGTGCATCAACCAGTGTTCCTAATTACGCAGATTACTACACTGTCATAGCTGTTTCATGGTGCTGAAGAGTTGTACAAAGACAAACAGGATCAAACTGCTGGTGTATGACAGATATTAGCTCACTTAACCAGCTATGATCATCTAACAGCAATGCTCAAAGATTTCTCTCTAATTTTAGGCCCATCTGCGTAGTATTATATTTAAATGTGATCATCAGCTTCCTCACATCTGCTTGTTTAGGATTTGTGTGCTGGTATACCCAGTCGTCTAGTTTGTAGACTGAGGAATGCAGTGAACATCACTGCCTGTTTATTTGGGGTCTTTTGCCTCCTCAGACAACACAAATACAGCTGTGAGGGAGGTAAACAAAGAGTTAAGAGAGGAGGGAGGGGGAGAAATGATCATGAGATGTTAGTCAGGAAAGAATGGGCACAACAGGAAACCACAATTTGATCATTTAATTGTGGGGCAACTTTGTAGAAGTAATTCCTTCAACTGACAGAAATAATAGAGGAAACGTTTTAAACAAACTGAAGTTGTGAATGAAAGATTAAGGCATTCATAGAACAACTATTTCAGACCAAAACACCTTTTATTGTATCCTCCACAGCTAACAATACCAAGTATATGAATTGTTTTAAAGTTTTACAGATAAACGAAGTACGTATGTGATCAGACATTTTGAGAAAAAAGTAGAAACTGTTGTTTTAATTGATCACAATAATTGCTAAAGATCCAGACATCTTCTCCTCCCACCTCCTCTTTTAATAACTTGTTTACTTGATTACAATATTTGTAATCTTCCACTTCATCATGACCTGCAGCAGATTAAGTCTGAATTACTGTAGTTTACTTTTTTTAAATACTGTTGTTGGTGGTCCTTTTAATCATCAATGGCAGAGATTGAGAGGAAGCTATGACAACACCTGTTTTTTAGCTTTTTTGAAACAAAGAGATTTGAATGCCATCGATATGAAGTCTGTTTCTAACACTGACGCCTTACAGTAAAACAAGTTTGAACTTATTTTAAGGGGGTTATAGAATGTAAAATTAAGTCACTTATAGCAACAACACACAAGTAAAGATCGAGACTACACTCTACAGCAAGTCTTGACTATACTGTTTAAATCGTTATTTACAGAGAACCAACAATTCCTACCATGAGCAAGCACTTTGCGACAGTAATGCGGAAAAACTCTGTTTTAATTGGCGAAGTCTGTCTCAACTAGTTGGGTCGAGGCAGCTTCATGTCCCTAATGTTTCTAGCTGGAATGTGACTTGCAATTGAACTGACCCCTCTTAGTCCCGCCCCTTTTCACTCTGTACTCCAATGGCATTTGAGCAACTTTGGGACCCCTCGGTCAACTTTCTCCTTCCCTATTTCTGTGCTAGGCTCATTTATGTTGAATTAAAAAAAAATTTGCTAATGCTAGCAAATCTGTGTAACCAGCTAGCTACATCATCTTTAGCAAATTAGCTAGACTGTTGTTTTGTCAACATTAGTTGGTGAGATAACAATTGTTTTGCTAACATTAGCTAACTTGAATTGTGACTCTGTCGCTTTTACAGGGAAAGGTGAAAGTTGACCCAAGTTTGCTCAACTGTTTTTGGGCACAGACAAAAAGGGGTGGGACTTAGAAAGGGCCAGTTGTGTCAAACCTTATAGTATCCACCTTTACTGTTGAATGGCAGCCCCCATTAGCCGGCATAAACCATGTGAATCAAACCAGGTTTGTATTTGAACCTGTTGTTATAGTTTGAATTGTTCACTCTGTGCACTCTCTGCAAAATGAAAAGGACAGAGCTGCTCATTATTTTGCATTTATTTAACTAACAAGTCCAAAGTTCAGTCAACTATGAGAAAAAGAAAAATCAAAACTCCTAGTGTATTGTGTCCACACTCGGAAAACCATTACATTCAAAGGTTTCATCTGTAGGTCTCAAGATTTCTTTTGCACTGTTTGTGATGATGTCCCAGAGGTTGATTGTGATATTTTACGTTTCTCTCTACAGGGTGACCCTGGACCTGCTGGGCCACCTGGATCTCCTGTAAGTACCCCCACACTTGAGAAACACCACACAGGTACATAGCAGTCATTTGACTATTGTTAAATTGACCATACATTAGCCTAAGAGATCTTATCCCTACACCAACTCCTGTTCAGACCCCATTAGATTACTTAATGTGTAGAGAATCGAGTTCTGCCTCTGTGAAGTCAGGGCTTTAACTCAGCTCTAATCAGACTTAGGTAGCTCTCAGTTAACACTACTAAGGGCAGCAGTGTATGTGTATCATAACAGGAATACTCAGATTATTGTTTGCTCTGATTTAACTGGACTGCAAAATACACATTCACCTCTCAGCAGCACCCCGACAAACTTTCAAAGCTGATTTAATGCAGTGATTCATCACACGGTGGATATTGATGTTGTGAGTAAATCTAATTATGCCCTCTGTGTTTGTGACTTAATTTTCTTCCTGTGTCTTCCGTAGGGCAGAGGGAGACCAGGAGCTGCAGTGAGTACACAAATTTGTCTTTTTATATCATTCTCATGAGCAGATTGTGATGTATTTGTTTAATTTGTATATATCATGTTACATCTTGGGAGAGTATGCCTGTGCGTGTTACAGTTGTAGTCCTGATTGTGTGCTACATCTACACATGTACCCTGATGTCTTGGACACACCCTGTGTCTTTTGTTTCCAGGGACTACCTGGAACCAACGGGTTGCCAGGTGGAGTCGGACCCCAGGGTCCAGCGGTGAGTATCTGTCTGAGCTCCCCGATTACACTTCCTGACATCCTCAAGGAGTTGTTGCATCCTCTGATTCACAATAAGATAATCAAATCATTCTTATCTATTCTAGCTTATTCTATCTGTGATTCAACACCCTGTTGGTCACAGAAAACAGTCATCAAAACTTATCATCCATTTAGCTTATTAGGTGAACAGAGAATGGCAGCAAAATATGAGTAAAGCTGATCCAGACTGAGATTCAGCAGGTTTTTATAACTCACAGCTCTGCTGAAATCAACCAGTGCAACATTGCCCTAAATTCCTATATGATGTAGGAGGAGCAGGAGGATAAGAATAACCACTGGAGAGGAAGAACACTTCAGTATGTGGACTGGCCTAGTGTTTCTACTGGGTCACACTTTATTTGGATTATCTATTTCTCATACACAGCTCATGTGTAACTAAAAGCCTGCTCTGTTACAGGAGACTCTAAAGTATTGTAAGCAGCAGAGTGAAGCAGCAGAGTGAAGATATTTGATTTTCTGGGTCAGAATTCTTCTTACAGTGAAAATTTGGCATTTATCAGGTTGATGTCCAGTCAGTGTCAATGCCTACATGTACCAGGATGCATTGCTTGTGAGATTTGTTGCCCTGCCCATGTTGCTGCGTATCACCACCCAAGCCTAAAGCTATTGCTTTGATGGCCAAAAAATAGTGCTACGTGACAAAATACATACTAAATAGTATGGTAGTATGGGTATTGGAATGCACAGATGGTCTGTAGTTCTTCCTGCATCCAGTGACATCACTGTGACTGGATGCTATAGATTACTAGAACTACAGGTTTTGCAACAGGAGAGCTCACCTATCCCATCAGTATAACACACACTGAGGAATTTATAGCTTCAGTTGACTACAGTTACCATCAACACTGACTGGATACCCACATGAAAAGTGCTGAATTTTCCTTTAAGGTTATTGCTTGAAAATACAGTTCATGTCAGTATAGACTGATGTCAGGCTAATGTCAGGGTGCAAATGAATTGTAATTTGAGTACTCATAGAACAATGATTCCTCTCAACCATTATGTATCCCTGTTTAAGACAAAAAGTTCTGTTATCTTGTAAGAAAATGGTAGAATTTTATTCATTACTTCTCCTGCATTGAGGAATCCCAAATCTGCACATACAATTTAATTTAAAAGGTTTAAGATATCTCCTACTTCACTGAAAAGTCCTTTTTCAGTTTGTATGTGTGCTGGAGACTTCCAGTATCACATATCACATGTGCAACTTGTAAGATGCATGCTGGACTACCATTGGCTTCCAAAATAGACAAGCAAACTAAATCCTCCTCATGTGTGCATCTTAAACTCAGATTTAATGTGAGCACAGAGAAACCTTCGCTCTCCAACAGATTCATTTGAAAACAGCCGTCAAGTGTCGAACTCGGCACAATGAAGATCAAATATCCAGGTGAAGTGACAATAAGCAAGTCACATTTTTTGAGTGGAGCGGAGCTTTAAAGCTGCAGTAGGCAATGCAAAACCTTCCTCCTCTCTCTCTGCTGCCTCATACAACTCCACCAAGCCCCTCCCACCAAATGATGCATCAAACATGCATGTGCATTTTGCTGAGATGTTGCAGATCAGCTCTATGTTTGATATAATCACTTATTTTAAACAGATCCTGAAGGGGCATCTAATCTTGATGCTATTTATCTGTTCTTCAGGGTGCTGAGGGTCTTCCAGGACTTCCTGGACCTTCTGGCCCTGATGGACCACCAGTAAGTAGAGATCTCAGTATGTACTTGATAACTGGCACTGCTGGTACATTTTAGCCACAGTACTGTATTTTTTCCACTGCCACCCAGTGGATCAGATGCACCTCACCACCTGTGAGGAAGGAAATGCATTGAACCAGGAGTTTATTAACATTAATGAAACATATCATAATGTGCTGTGTTGTCATTTCTCCTCCTGTCAGGGTCTTCCTGGTACTCTTCATGATCTTAGCGGTGAACTTCTGGTAAGGTTTCATTCATGCACCTGTGGAGCAGCGTAATGACAGCTCACAGTGAGTGTAGAGTCTTGAGTTTTTTGTCTTTGTTATTTGCAGTGTCCTGCAATCTGCCCCCCTGGCCCCGCCGGTGCTCCTGGGATGCCAGGATTCAAGGTAAATATACCTTCTAGCATAGATCTTTTTTTTTTTTTTTTTTTTGCTGCTCAATGTGTCTGTGGAAATATACACAACTTATTTCACCCTTCACCCTCATGTCTGTATTCAATTCTGAGTATTTTTGCTCTCTTAGGGTCACACAGGGCACAAAGGAGACAAGGGAGAGGTTGGAAAAGATGGAGAGAAGGTGAGTTTATGATGTGATGTACATATTTTAGCTGCAGGATTTATGAGAATAGAATTCACCTATTCTGTGCAAAATATTATTTTTATTGAGTACAGCTGCTAGTCTCTCTATGATTCGATATTTTGTTGCTGTCCTAAGTGTCCTGTTCTGTCTCTAGGGTGACACTGGTCCACCCGGCCAACCAGGTATTCCTGGGACTGTGGGTCTGCAGGTGAGTTACATGAAGATTGTCCAGAACTTCAGTTATTTTTGGTGTTACTTTTCTATTTATCTACACATAATTTTTGTCTGTTACTTGTGCAGCATATCCAGGCAATGTTTTGAGGAATTATTAAATATCCTGAGTGTTTTTTGATGTTTTAAAGTGTCTTCATGATGCTCTGATGTTCTCTGCTCTGTGTTTCAGGGCCCACGTGGTCTCAGAGGTTTACAAGGCCCAATGGGACCTGTAGGAGACCGAGTAAGTGGCTTTTAGAACATGATCACTCTTACCTTATCATTCATGATGCAAACATTTAAATTTGTGTACTTAACAGTTTGTCTTCTCTGTTTGTCTCTAGGGCCTTCCAGGCTTCAGAGGCAAACCTGGCATTGCCGGCATCATTGGGAAGACAGTGAGTCTCTCCTTGTTTGTAACACACCTAAAATGAAAAACAGCGTTTGTTATAGTAGTTTTTACCGTCAGAGTAGCCGGCTGGTCCCATCAATGAATAGCTGTGTGTGTTTCATCTGATGTCTCCAGGGTGATGCTGGAGAAAAGGGACCACAGGGATTCAAAGGACCCAAAGGAGAGATTGTAAGTAAACAACTTTGATTTGTGACTATTAGTTTTATATATGAGATGTATAAATGAGATCTTGATGTGTCTTTCAACAGGGTAAAATTGGTCCCAAAGGAGGTCCTGGAGGAGCAGGACCCAAAGGAGAGCCTGTGAGTGCATATCTCAAAAATCAGACATTTTTAAAATACTGTACATTCACCTCAGAATCCAAGATTCAAAAACTTTGTTATTGTCATGCAAGCACAACAAAATGGCAATTGTGTCGCCCTCAAATCCTGTGATATTAAGATTCAGATTCATACATGTTTACAAAGAATAAATAGAAAGGAATGAAATATGATAGAAGTTATTAAGTATAAAAGCATAGTATATCATTATAGTAAATTATTGCAGTGTCACAGATGTGGAGTAGTGGTGGTCTATCCTCTCAGAACCATGAGGATCATATGTGATGTCTTTTACAGGGTATTCCTGGCAGAGATGGCAAAGATGGTACACCAGGATTAGATGGCGAGAAGGTAAGTTGTTCCTTTTCTTTCTGCAAGTTCTGGATTTAAATTTTCACATGAAGTTAATAGTCGATGGTGAGACTGAAGCTGATGTCACAGTGTTGTCTGTGTCAATAGGGTGATGCTGGACGACACGGGGTAGTCGGAGAGAAAGGACCAAACGGCCTTCCTGTAAGTATTTTGAAGTAGACTCAAGTGTTTTGTGTCTAATTGATAATAAAGGATGTTAGTTAAATACATGATTGCCTCGATTGTCCAGTCTAATAAGCACTTTGATTGTAACACCTGCTCTCTGCACATTAATTTTGTCAAAGTCAAAAGGACACACATGTTCTTTGCCTAAAAACTGGTTAGGGGAACACATGGGGTATTTGTGAAAAACTCAGTGAAGTCATTGTTCTATATTTTCTGTTCCAGGGTCTGCAAGGAAAGGCTGGTGCAAAGGGATCTAAAGGAGAAGTTGTGAGTATTACAACAAAATACAAATAGACTTAAACATAAAAGTTAAGATTAGGGGCAGAATCCCAAGACTTGGGAACTGATTTTTGACGAAATGTTTGGAAACCCTGTATGAAAATATTGTCAGAAGTTCAATAGCTGGTAAGCGTACCTTAATTTAATTTAAAGTAGTGCATAGATGTCACTTCACTCCTATTCGATTGCAAAAGATATTCAAAGTTACCTAGCCCCCTTGTGTGAAATGTTCCAAAAGATGAAGATTTCTGTCTTACCAGTTCCTGCAATTTTTTTGGGATCATTTATCTGATTTTTTGCCAAAGCTTTTCATAAGGAGTTTCCCTGATTTGTTCTAATTGGACTATTTGGAGTGACTGAGCCAGGTAGAGTGAAGGAATAGGTATGAAGGCCAGGCCATCTCTCTATCCACATTGCTACTCAGAAAACTACTGCTACACCTCTGGAAATCTGAGAAGTCCTTAATGTTTGATATGTGGCTGAAGGAATTAGGAAATGTGTCAAACAGAGACGGATGCTTGCAGAAAATCTGGCAATCTGTCATCAGTCTGATTGAAAAATTAAAGTGAATGACTAATGGTGTCATCATCTCGTAACTTATTTGATCAATTATTTGCAACTTCTCCTTTTTAGGGTCACTGCGAATGTTTTTTTTTTTTCCCCTCTCTTTTGTTGCTGTTTTTCTCCGTCTTGTGCATTTGTTGTTGTTTGTCTATTCTGCTGTATATTTCTATAACACCTTTCAAAATCAGAAAACAAATTTTAAAAAAAGCTAAACCAGGACCATAGAGGTAAACTTTTATCTTTTCTTATCTACCAGGGTGATTCAGGGAAGCCCGGGGAGGCTGGACCCTCTGGAGAGCCAGGTATTCCTGTATGTATCTGATGGGCTTTTTTTGGGGGGGGGTATTCAGGGTCACAGTCTTTCTGACATGTCACTTAACCCCACATGGAACAATGTAGCATTGGACTCTAAACTTTCCTGACTTGTTGACACCATCTCTCATCTCCTCCCTCAGGGTGAGATTGGCATCCCAGGAGAGAGGGGGCTCGCAGGACCCAGAGGAGTGGCAGTAAGTTCATGCTTTACACCCTGAACCAGGCCAATTCAATTATGTTTTAGAAAGGCCGGATCTGAAAAAAAGTAAAATGCTGTTAAGTTACATGAATAAAACAATACACCTCTTTATCTTTATTTGTTTTCACATTTGGAAAAGAAACATTATGCACAAAAATACATGAAAAAACAGTGCACGTTTGGAAACTTTGATTAGAAATCTTTGCTTAAACAGCCTGAGTTATAACTTAACTAATGAATGGGCTAATTAGTCTCTCGCTCATCTCTCATTTGAAGAAATTATGCATTTATGATGTTTTTTTTTCATATTTGTAAAGGATCAAAGGGCCAGATTGAGGGCTTGAATTAACTCCCGAACTGCCAATTGAGTAGGCCTGATTTATACTATAAACTAAGACA
Organism: Lutjanus argentimaculatus; assembly: GCA_034769285.1. Lineage (NCBI taxonomy): Eukaryota > Metazoa > Chordata > Actinopteri > Lutjaniformes > Lutjanidae > Lutjanus > Lutjanus argentimaculatus. Next base: position 26,859,964 of record JAWZSL010000007.1, read on the forward strand.
ATGTGTACATGTATCTGTTGTCAGATTTCTGTACTGCCTGTGTAGCTATAAAACCTAAAAAAATCATCTTAACAGGACCTTGAAAAATATTTTTTTTGCCACATTGAGAAGCCGAATAGATCAAACTTTCTGCTGCACAGATGGTCATCCAACCAATCTACAGAATTTAGACCAATTTAGTTCCCAAAACTTGAAAGTATACTCTCCTAATAAGAAGTGTGGATATTTGAATGCATAACATAAAAAAAATATTGAATTAGTGTACCCATCTGAAAAGACCACAATGCATTGCAGCATACAGCAGCATTTGCTCACAATGAGATAAAACTGGACTAGCAGGATAATAAACTACTGCCCTTTGAAGTTAATGATATTCTGCTACAGAAGTACTCTGAGTGTTGTCGCTGATACAGTGGCTTGTTAAGGTGGAGTTTGTTTAGTAATAAAGGGCCAGTGATGAGAGCAGGTATTCATAAAAGAGGAATTCATAAACAGAGAGCTCTTTGTTTTTCACATCAGGCCCTGCGGCAGTGAAGAAAGAATAAAACAGCATCAGAATTAACAGACTTCACTTGCCTGCTGCACTGCATAATGAATCACACCTTACACAACTCTCACGCCAATTTGTTTTTAGTTCTTCTCTGAAATGTTAGCAAGAGAAAACATCATTAATATCCTGTTTGTTTTGCTGCTGCGTGCTCGTCGCAGTAGGATCACATGACAATGTCTGTTTCCCACAGGGAGGCATCGGACCAGCGGGCACCGCCGGGCCTCAGGGAGTCAAAGGCTTCCAGGTCAGCTGCATGACATCACTAGACATTACCAGGTTTTTAAATTATCAGTTAGCTCACTGGTGTGTGTGTGTGTTGTGTACTGCAGGGGGTAAAAGGAGCCTTGGGGGATCCAGGTCTTCCAGGTCCGACAGGAATCCGTGGAGAGTTTGGTGAAAGGGTAAGTTTGACGTGTGTGACGATATTAAATGTGTCCCCAGGCTTAACATCATCCCTGTGTAAACCCTGACACAATACAAGGCTGCAACTTTCTCATGATATTAAAAATATATTCTTGACTCTTTTTGTTGGGGTTTTCAGAAATATAAAAACATGCTGCAATAGGAAAAAGTATGTCTGGAGCAGATATAAAGAAAATGAGATATAAATAAATAAATAAATAAATAAACAAACAGTCAGACATGGTGAGTTACAGGCAAGTTACCATGCACAAGTGAGGAAAAAAGGAGCATTGCAAATTAGTTTTAATATATTGCAAATTCATTTCAAATATAGACAGTATGAAAATGTATTAAGACAAAATTAATTAGAAAAAAATTTAAAAATGACATAATGGACGTAGAAGAGAAAAAGAAAAAACTTTAGAACAAGTAACATTAATAAATGGTAAACTGATAAACTGAAATAATTTTGGGTGCGCAACAATAAAATAGTTTAATAATGTAATCAGAATGTAATTATGACAAAATACACAATACAAGAGATTTATTTATCTTTATACAGTGAGATTTTGATGTAGTTCCCTCTTTGATTGATTGATTTGATTGGCTAAAGACAAGATAAAACATTTTTTGATTTATGTTACACAAATTGATAAAATAACTTAAAATTATTAATACTTACTGAACATCATTTACTTATTAACCACACTTTATAATAACCATTTATTGACAATGGTTATTTATAGTGTTTCCAGAAAAGATAAAGGGGAGAGGGGAAAAGTTTAAATGAGAGTCGAATAGGTCAGTTACAGTTTTCTGACTTTCTGATTTTTTCAATTAATCAATTAATGATTTGGTTGATGAAATGTGAGCAAATAGCCCATTATAACGTTTTTGGCCAGTCAGATTACCAAAACCCAAAGATTTTCAGTTTACTCTCGTAGTAGATTAAGAAAACAAGAGAATTTTGGCATTTCTTCTTTGATTGTTATTTATTTAACCTTTGCTTAACCAGGAGTAAAAATATAAAATGAAAACAAAGAACAAATTACAGAATGATAAGATATTAAAACATTCAAAACATCTTCAGCCAGATGTACCAGCTTCCAAGTCATTTAGAATCACTTTAAACATGTTCAATGAACCCAGCAACTGAAGATTTATGTTATTTTGCAACTGATTTCAAGCCGTGGAAGCAGCATACTTTTTAACATTTTCCCAGTTCAGTACAGACTTTGGGCACAGTTAGCAGAAATAAATCCTGGGAGCAAAGATTTAACAATAGCTCACCATACTTTTTTTTGTTGGTAAGAAGGAAGCAGCCTAAGAACAGCCTAAGTTTTTGCCAGTGACTAAGTCTATGGATGGGCAGGGCATGACCATACAACCTGATCATACAGAGAGCAGTGGAGAGTGAAGGTTTTAAGATTTGTGATAAATCTGCTCACTGGTGGACAGTATCCAGTGTGTGTAGTGGCAACGTGAAGATGCAATATCTCCATAGTCCAACACAGACATAAAGGTGGCAGCAGCATGTCTCTTGTTGGCCTCAAAGGAAAAGCAGGACTTGTTCTAAAGTAAAAACCAAATGGGCTTAAATAGGTTTAATAGGCTGAAATTAACTGAAAATGTTAAATCTATTATCAAATTAGGTGCTGTTGAGTGACTAAACAGTATATAAACAACAAAAACAGGTAAAAGTCAAACTAAAAACTCGAAACAGGGCCACTCTTTCAAATTCAAACCTTAAAACTTTATGAAATGTCTCTCTGCACACCAGCATATTTCTATATAAACACACACAGAGCAGCATGGGAGGGTCCTGTACTGTATGTCAATAAGCAGGTCATCCCTTCACCTCAGTCTTAGTGGTATAAACTCAGACTGCAGCCAGGAGAGATCTCAAACACAAAAAGGCCTCCTGTTCAGAATCTGAGGACAGAACAAAGCAGGTCTTTATACCGCTCCGGGTTCCCCTCAACCAGCCCACCTCACTTCCCCTCATCCCCCCTTTCCCTCTGCCGCTGCCGCTGCCGGCCGTCCACAAAATGTCTCTGCATGGCTCTCATTTATTCTCTCTTCTTTTTCAACCCTATAGGGTCCAGTTGGAGCTTCTGGAGCTAAAGGAGACATGGTAAATATCTCCAAGTCAAGCTTAAAAATGACCTCGACTGAATGCCCTGTGATAGTCTTCATCCAGCCGTTTGTCTGTAATAGTTTGTAACAGAGAATTTGAATATGCTTATGCTCTTAGGTGGAAATCCCACATATGGTCTGTTCATGAACTAAGAAAGATATCCTTAATGTGTTTTTTTTTTTAACAATTATGATGCCCAAACTGTTTTATTAGCCCAAGAGCTTTTCTGAGTCAGTTGTCATTAAATGAAGAGAAAAAACATAAAACATAACAAAACAAAACAAAACAAACAAAAAAAAAAAAACAGAACAGGAGTTGTGGGATTTAATGAAATAATTAACATTTGATGTCGTCTCTCTAGGGTGTGGCAGGAAGTGATGGTTTACCAGGAGAGAACGGAGAACCTGTGAGTATTTTCTTCATTTTCCCTGTTCAGTCAGAATCCAAACACTTGCAGTATTATCGATTCTAGAGACTCATTAGTTTGTTAGCAGTAATTAGTTACACAATTGATTCAGAACTCTGCTGCCTGCCCGCTGACTAGGAGGAGAATATATTACACTTATTTTAAAGTCTTAACATTGGATTCCTGACAGTCTTTGTATAGATTTTAAAATAGACTCTGTGGTGTTGCATCAGCCCATTTAGCCATTAGGTCCTCTGGCACAAGTTAGCCACAAATATTCCTTTTTCTCATCTTTAAACATCTCAAAACACTGCAAATAATATGCATTTTTGCAAAGGGTTCTTTTTTTTTCTCCAACTAGATCTGTCACAAAGTGGTGCACTCATCTAAACCTCATTATGTCAGATGTGCTTTTCATGTGTTAGTGGAGCAAAAGTTATCATGAAAACATTCTCAATTTTGAAAATTGCCATATTTTAAAGATGTAGTGCAGATGACAAAAATGTAATGCGAGTTATTGCCCTACTCTCTCTCCTCATTTCCTGTCATATCTTCAGCTGTCCTATCAATTAAAGGCATAAAAAGAAAAAAATAATAATAGAAAAAATAATTATCAAAATTGCAATACTCCCTTCTGCTATTTTCAAACATCAGGAGGTGCAATATTTGTTAAGGCTGAATGTTTGTCAAAATACCATTTCAAATTAAATATTGTCATGCTGCAGAGGTGTCCTGGCCTTCATATTCAACAGACTCAAGAAAACGTCTTTCTTTGGTACAGATCCCTGAAAAAATTGCCTCATAATAATTTTGAGATGTTTTTCAATAAAAATGGGAATTATATAAAAGTGTCGTAATATTGCAATTGCAATACCAGTGAAAATAATCGCAATTACTATTACTCAACCCATCAACCTAATATTTTTTGTGCACATTTACGACTGTATGCTCAAGGACCTCTCGTGGTTGCAGTGATTTACAATTTTTGAAAAACCTACTTTATTGGCTGCTCCGTTTCATACTATCGACTGCTGACTCCTCACTCCTCCTAACTGGCTGGTAGGGGCCGCAAGTGATCAACACTGCCTGAGTTTGTAATCTTGTATCAAAGGACAACGTACATGCCAGTCTGTACTTAGTCTGTTAGTGTTAGCTAGATTCTTTAGTTGACATTTTCAAGATATTGTAACCTGCATACTGTCTCCCCATCATTCAACACACCTCTCATGCATACATGCAGGACTAAGTCTCCAGGAAGAATGCTGGGTTTCAGGGCTAATTTGACATAATGGTCAAACAATGTAATGACAACAGCACATGATGCACTGTGGCCCAAAAAGACTTTTTCAGCTGTAAAGCAGTGGATAAACTTTTTAAAACGCCACAACCCCTGTGAAATGACTCATCTCACTATCATAATTAGATCCATTCAGTCCACTAACATTTGCAAAGTCTAGAAGAGCTGCATGATTAAAGCATTTTATCCCCATTCAAGTTAGCGGAGGGCTAAACTGGATGTTAGGCACTCAGCCGAAGGAAGTCTCTACTGTTCCTGCTCTATGGGCCACACAACACTGAAGCATATGCGGAAGATCATATTCAAAAGTTGGCTTCATGCACCACTAAGCACCTGCACTCTGTTCCCCACCCACATGCCCCCAGACACACCTGGCAGAGATCTGCACGCCATACTGAGTGCGCTCTTCTTTTTTATTATTGTTATGTTGTCAATTTTATTTTTTTACCTATATTACTGGTTTTATTACATCACTTATCATTTCTTTGAATTGCTCTAACCTGTATGAAAGGTGCTGTACTGGTAAAGTTTGAGTGATTCATTGATTGTGTGCTGTGTAACATTCTGTAATGTCAAATCATAGTTTTCCCTCATGTTTAACTAAACATATTTCCTTGTTTTCAGGGTCCATTTGGCCCAGTTGGACAAAAAGGACAGGTGAGCTACATCATTGTTTTCATTTATACTTTGTTTCTTGTGTGTCCTCATACCTCTGCACATGAATCCATTTTCTACAGACAGTTAGCTGTCCATTTATTAGCACAGACCATAGTTAGATCAGATGCTGTGTGTGGGTGTAATTAGCAGCACAAGTTTGTTCCAAACTCCCTCACAAAACATTAAAAACTGGTGCGTGGCTCTGAGCTGTTGCCCACTTGTCAGACTCCCTGCACATGATTCCGCTTCACATTCCAGGTTTAATAGGATTAATTAGAGATAGGTATTGCTGCTTTCGCTTTATTGGCCTGTTCGCTGCTATCGCCACAAGGGAGAGACGAGCCACATTAAGCTGCAGCACAATTTATGTAATTAGAGACACAGTACTGATGAGTCTCGCTCTCGCAGTCTCATTTACTGTTTGCCGTGCTCGTTGGAGTAATTATCAAGCAACAAGACGCCATATGAATACACCCCCGCATTGTCTCAACAGACCCAGTTTGCTCCTTGGTTGGTGTTTAGTCAACGATCAAATCAGAGGCTCATGGATCTTTTTAGCTCCAGTTTGGAAGAAATTGATTTTCTTCATTTTTGCAGAATATAATGAGATATTTAACGGATGATTCTTGTTGATTATAGCCAGGAAAGAGGGGTGAACTAGGACCAAAGGGCGTTACAGGCCCACAAGGAGAGCTCGGGGCAAGAGGGCCCCCAGGAAAAGAAGGACCAATGGGCTTCCAGGGGGAGCAGGGTCGGCCTGGAATTGCAGGAAAGCGAGGAGTACCCGTGAGTGTTTTTTTTTTTTTTTAAATCTGTAAAACTGTAAAAATCTTGTGATTGATTGAAGAATATTAAATGTTGTCTAATGAGCTGCCTGAATGAGCTTACATTTAAAAAATGTCTTTCAGGGTAAACTGGCAAGTGAGCAGCACATCAGAGAGCTGTGTGGTTCAATGATCGATGGTAAGAAATTTAAATAATCTTTGTAATTCACTCCAGTGTTGAATAAATTGGGAACTGACCTTCTGCTGTTTTCTGTCACGCACAGATCAGATCGCACAGCTGGCCGCTAACCTTCGAAGACCCCTTGCTCCTGGTATGGTGGGCCGCCCCGGCCCTTCTGGTTCTCCAGGAAAGCCAGGAGTTGCTGGCTCTATCGGGCATCCGGGTGCTCGTGGACCACCAGGGTACAGAGGCCTGCCAGGAGAGCTTGGAGACCCAGGTCCCAGAGGTATGAAAAATTCAGTCAGTACTGACATTGAGCATAGGTGGAAGAAATACTCATATCTGCTAAAAGTAGCGATACTACAGTGTAGACGTACTCTGTTACAAATAAGTCTTGCAAAATCCTACTTAAGTAAAAGTACATGAGCATTATCACCAACATGTGCTTAAAGCTTCAAAAGTCCTGCATTCAAAATCTTACTTAAATACAAAAGTATTGGCATCAAACTTAAGTAAAAGTATTCAACATGTAGAGTAGCCCATTTTAGAATAATATACTGTATATTATAGAATTATAATTATTTATTCAGCAGGCAACAGTGGAGCTCAGTTTAATCCCTTTATATACTGCTGTATAGGTGGTGAATTTGTCCCAGTTAAGTTTTATCTTAACCCATAATAATACATCACCATTTATTTGTTGATTATGTTTTGCATTAATAATCTAAATCTGCAAGGTAACTAGTAACTGAAGTTATAAAATAAATGTAGTGGAGTAAAAAGTACAGTGTCTCCCTGAAATGTAGCAGCTTAGAAGTAGAAAGTAGCAGAAAATGGAAATACTCAAGTAAAGTAGAAGTATGTCAGACTTTTACTTAAGTAAATGTACTTAGTTACTTTCCACCACTGCTTTTGATCTACTTAAACAAAAATCACCCGACCAGCACCTCTTAAGATCTAATTATCAAAATCAGTGGTGGAAAAAGTGTGCAAATCCTTTTAGTAAAAATACTTAATTAAAAGTAAAACTCATGCATTCAAAATCCTACATAAGTAAAAGTGCAGACTTATAAGCAAAATGTACTTATAGCATCAAAAGTAAAAGTAACCAGTGTGCAGATTCAAATTGCCCCTGTGACTGATATATTATTATATATGACATTATTAGAGTTGGGCTTTTGGGCCTTAAACAGTTAAAATGAAACCATAGAGGAGAAATCTCTCTGCTAACAATTCATTGACACATGAAACCTAACAAGGGACGACAACTACACACATCTTTTTATAAGGAGTCAGTCTAATGAGGTTGGGAACCACTGGTTTAATCTTTGCACTGTATTTTGTGATTTTATCGTGTTTTTAATGTAATAGCTTAATCCTTGGAGTAACTAATTACTATTTTTGTCAAATAAATGTAGTGGAATAAAAAGTACCGTATCTCCTCCTGGAATGGAACGGAGAAGACGACTGAGTTGCATAAAATGGAAATAATCAAGTAAAGTAATTTGAGTAAAAGTTACTTTCCACCTTCAATTAAAATTTTTTGTCTTCACAACAGGTGATGTTGGTGAGCAAGGTGATAAGGGATCCATTGGCAAAGCTATTGATGGGCCACCTGGAGACCAAGGATACCAAGGTACGTGGACCTGCACACTAATCAGAGCTGGAGCTGATCAAAGCAAGGTGTTGTATGAGGTACTTCTCCACAGTCAGAGTTGTATGTACACTAGATGGCGGTCGACACCCCTCTAGTTTGGAGAAGCAACAGGACCACTAGTGTAGGAAGTAAAACAATGTACTGCTATGGACAGGGTCAGCAGAAAAACATACTTAAGCCACCTAAAAAAAAAGTTTAGTTTCAGTTTCAGTATACATTGTATTTAGAATATTAAACCTTTTCAAACAGGAAACTGTCGTTATATAAACAAAGTATCGCTCTCTCCAAAGCCACCAGACTCCATTGGCATAAATAGTAATTTTACCTCACAAACACAGGAGCTGCTCATCTACCGCTGCTGCGATTAGTTAGTTTGTGCTATTGTGTGACTTTGGCAAATTCACAACCTTTTAAAACACCAAAGTCACACAATGACACAAAATAACAGATTGAGACAGCGGTAGGCCAACAACTCCCTTGTTCTGCAAGATAAAATTACTGTTTTTGCCAATGCAGTCTGCTTGCTTCCTGTTGGAAAAGTCTGTTTGATGGCAAGGTAAGGAGGTGAAAATATTCTAAATATAGTGTACACTTCAACTGACTGACTACTGTAGGTAATGCACTAAATATGGATAATTACCTCATACAACTATCCTGTTAACTATTGAAACAGACATCCTGACAGTCCTACAACAAAGTATGAGTTTAATGTAAAACTGTTTGAACTGTGATTAATTATTTAACTACACTGTAAATATTTTCTCATCTTAAAAGAACAGCAGTACTTTGACTTTGGCTCATCTCCTGCATGCTGTCTGTCCACAGGTCTTCCAGGAGTACCTGGAATTGTCAAAGATGGACGTGATGGGTCTCCAGGAGATCCAGGTGAGCCTGGAGAGCAAGGCAGGGTAGGTAGGACTGGGCACCAGGGACCTCCTGGAATCTGTGATACATCAGCCTGCCAGGGAGCAGCAGCCGCTGGAAAATCCTCCAACCCCAAAAAAAATTAAAACATGATTTCCTGCAACACGGCGCCATCCACCCCAAGGAGGAAGGGTGATAAGTGAGGAAAGGAAGGAATGAAAGAAGAGAGTGATCACAAAAATGTCCTCTTTATTTAAATACATGTATCACAAGCTGGGAAGAGTAACATCAACAGGTGTGATATTTCGAGAGGAACGTCTAAGGATTGACATGAACACCAGAGCAACTGAGAGACAAGAACATCGATGACATCCAGAAAAGTGGACAGAGGCACGGAAGAGTCCAAGAGAACAACTGCATTGCTCCAAATAAAACAGTCTCACAAAACAAGACTTGACTTACAAACAACTGGAAAATGAATGATGATTCCTTTGTGTATAAAAACTTTGTACATGTCGTTTCCATGCCCCCATTACCTTTGTTAACATCCTTCTGGCAGACGACACTCTAAAACAACAGTGACTGTCTCTGAAGTGAATGTGCATGTATCATGGCCAATTAATGTAAATCACAGGTGTTACCTCAACATACGAGCTTTCAGTGTAAAATATGAAAATAGGCGTCAGAGGCAGAAAGCCTCTGTCAAGGAGCTGTATGTACTGTAAAAGGAATAAAAACACAAATACCCAGGTGCCCATAAATGGTGTAGATTAATGCAAAATTTTTTAAACTTTTGATAGTCTTTTTTTACAGCTTGTTTTTTTGTTTTGTTTTTTTAATTACATGTGAAGTTGATTCTCTAGATTTGAGAATCAAAAGCAAAATAAAACTTGTGGATGCACAAATCAGTCATTTTAAAATCAATTTAAGAACCATAGAAGCACAGTATTTTTTTTTCTTTTTTAAAAATCTTCAATGACCACATCCACTATGTACTACCGGTGCTGTAACTATTAAATATACATGACCTTAAATACTATTTATTATTTGTGGGTGACTGTTGTATGTACAGTAAGATGCTACAGCGACATGTTGTAAGAAAGAACAATAAAGCCACTTTTCAGTAAAACATTACTCTTCTCTACATATCAAATGAACAGTCTGTACCTCAGAGTAACACTATGAAAGTCAAGTAATCCCATTACTTCATAAAGTAGAAACACTTATTTCCATGCAAATCATTTAAACATGTGCTGAAAGAATAAATATGTGAACAAGAAAACAATTATATAAACCAAGTTTACAAAAAATAAATAATTTAGAAAACAAGTACAAAAAATAATCAAGCATATAAAGATGCACATATAATTCAAATTTTCTAAATGTGTTACAGTTGAAGACCTGAAATCTAATCATAAGAGCACTATCAGCTGTTTTTCAAAGACAAACACTGCCACCTGTGTGTGGCTCTGTGTAAAGCCCTTTTTACAAACATTGGCTGTCAAGGGGTGGGGGGGTGGGGATTATATCAGCAGCACAAGAAATGACATTGCTATTCAACTAGCCTGATACAGAGGTGTCTTAATGCAGCCAGAGAAAACCAACCATGTTTAAGAATCACATTGAGACTGCAAACCTTCCACTTTCTAAATCATTGTAATGCAGTCAGAAGCAGAGAGCCTCTCAAAATGTGTTTTTTGTCAATTAAAATGTTAAACACACTGGGCTAACCCACAGTCAGACCTCATGGGACAATCCAAACTACTTTTAAGGTTAAATTAAAATGTACTTACATATCTGGCTGATATATTAGATAAAATCGTCAGGGGGGTTATTGCTCCACCGCATGAGGAATGGTCAGTGTCCCATCCATTTCCTGATGGATCGGGCCCTGGCCTGAAGAAGGGCCGGATTTCGGAAAGAGTCCTTTCTCAGCAGTGAATGCCTTCTGAAACTCCTGTAAAGGGGGAGAATAGTAGATTGTTTGATTAAAGACAGAAAGTACCGGTCTGTAGCTGTTTTCACATATGAACTCTGGGCCATGTCCTGAGAATCAGGACCCTTTGCCCTTTAACAAATGCAGCACACAACGGGAGATATTCTGTGTCATGTTGTAAATACTCATTTGTAAATTCATGTTTGGTTTAGGCAAGGTGTGTACCTGGATAGAGCAAGAGAGCAATCAATACTACATTAGAGTTGTCCCCTAAAAGCCAACTTGTAACGGTCTGACTAGGAATGCTTGGGGTGCCAGTTAGGTCAGCACCTAACAATAATTTGTCAGGGTGTGAGTCAGTATTTTTTTAGTTTGTTAACTGCCCAATTTTTGTTTTTTTGTAACTGCATCATTGTACAACAGCATGGCTGGCTGTAAACTTCACAAATCAAGTCTCAGTCCAGCACAAGGGAAGCTCTATGGTGGTAGGGATTTTATAACTGAACTATGAGCAGGACAAACACTTTTACACTCTCAAACTGTGTGGAAATTTAATGTAAGCAATAAATGAAAGCAATATGCAAGCAAGCAGAAAAGAGTACAAAGCAACTAAAAACCAGGCAACGTCATCAACATGCACTTCCTCGCTGTGAATTCACTCAGTGACCTGCTCAATAGAGTATTAGCACCTGTGTCACTGTTTGGTCAGTAACCAGGGTGGGCGGCCATGATGGAGGTACTGTGATGTAAACAGAATTAATTACAGGCTGACTTCAATTTAAGTCGACTTTAGGCTGTCTAAACCATGGAAAACTGGAAAAGAGTGGAAGCTGCTAAAACTCACTGAGCAAGACTTGACAGAAGGAAAGGGTGTAATATTTTGAGAAACTAAGGTTAATAGGTGATGAAGATCTGTACAAACTAGCTCCTTCATCTTGGAATGAAATGTTACAAACATCTGGAAGCCTTCATCCAGGTGGTGTGATGGATGGCCCCTCTTCAACCGATTTATTTACAAAGTCAATTGGTGGGAAACAAGTTTGTTATTCTTAAAATCTTATATTTGGTTAACCAAAATTGAAAATCTTAAGTAAAAATAATCTTCAACAGCTGCAAGTTCAGTTGCATTGTTTACATTCAGTACCTACAACATGACCGACCTCCTGAATGATGACGTGCCGTGAAAACGTGCCAGTCCAACTGATTCAGACATTTGCATTCAGTGCCTCCAAATAATGTTTGGATAAGTGCAGAGCGTGTGTGAAATGGATTTCTGGTTATCTAAACTGCCCCTCTCCTTTACTGCAGGTGGTTTCAGTTTTGCACACAATCGGCATAATCCAGTTATATAGATGAGGGTTTGTTTATTTGCTATGTATTTTTTTAGTAGTCAATCAATTTCCAGACTGCAAAACTGCAACACTAGATAATCCACTGCAGTAAAATAGTTAAGTTTATTTGATTTTATACTGTAAATGTGGGAAGGATTTGATTTAACTCCCTAAATAACAGAAGTCATATCAAGCCAGCTGCAGAACTTATTAGTCCGGCACCAAGAGGCGATATAATTAAGCTCTTTGTCTTCCAGCTCCAGGTTTCTAGTCTCAAATAAAATGGTTGCAGGTTGATCAAGACAAAATGTTTCAAGATTAAACAACATAAACTTACCTCTTTGAAGGTGTCTCCATATGTTTTATGGATGTATTTGAGGTAGGCAGTGGTCCACTGCAGGGTGGTGACTTTGTCTGAATCTGACTCACAGAACGGCACCAGCATGTTCAGCTCATCACAGCACGAGCGAATCCTCTTCCTGAGCAAAAACAAAGAATCAGAGTTTCTCAAACTTGACTGACCCCCCCCAACCCTGTACTTAGATTCTAACATCTCATGTCCCAGTGGCCTACACAGGATGTAATGATATCAGTCTTCAGCTGCAACTAACGTTTATTTACATTATCCATCGATCTGCAGATTTGTTTCTTGATTAATCAGTTAATAGTTTGGTCTGGTACATGGAAACAGTGAGACAAAACACAAATTATTCAATTTACTATTATGTGAGACCAAGAAAAGTGATGAATTCTTACATTTGAGAACCTGGAAGCAGTAAATGTGAGGACAATGGAGTGGAAGCACTGCTGGGTCTTTGTAGGGGTCACATACAGGTGCTCTTGAGATACTTTAGGTGTGCTGCGCTTATTCCATCTTGTGAAGGGCTCATTGCGTGGGTGAAATACAGTGTCAATAAAATATCCAGAATACAAGTCTCCTTCAAAAGCAATCCAAAGCACACTGTGGGGTTTGTGCAAAATCGAAATACCTTTCATTTACATGACAACATGTATTTAAAATGACCAACATGTTGCAACAAACAGAGGTCCTCATCAGAGTCATCGTCAGCCGAAGCTCACACACCTGTGTTGTGTTAGACTAATGAGTTGAGTGGGAGGATAGTTACCTGTCAGGGTGCAAGCCTGTTGGTCAAAAACAAGGAAGTGACACATCATCGTGCATATTTATTTTTTCACCCGTGCAAAGAACATTTCACAAGATGGAATAAACTAGAGCCGGTAATTGTCTGGCATTTTTTGCCGGCTAAAAAATTTAATAATTAATTTATTGTCAGAATAGTTAATTAATTTTCTTTCAATCAACTAAATGATTAATCACCTAATTTTCACAGCTTTATGCTACCAGGGCATCCGAGATGGACTTGTTTTGATTTGGAATTAACATGGTGGGTGATCAATTTGGTCCTTCCTAAGCAGAAAGTTTCAAAGTTTAGAGGTCAGTAAACAAGATTTATGCTGTCTCTGAGTTATGCAGTATGTAATGAATGGCTGCAACTGACAGTTATTTTCTCAATTAAATCATTTGGTCCATAAAATGTCACAAAATGGTTGTCTTCAAATAGCTTGTTTTTGTCTGATTAACACACTAATAAACAAAGATTACTGACACAGGAAAAAGGAAGACAGAACTAGGAAATGTTTGGCACTTTTGCTTCACTTAAATGATAAATATATTTAGAGCTGCAACAATTAATCGATTACACAATCAGCTGTCAACTATTAAATTAATTGCCACCTATTTCAATAATCAATTAATCGTTTTGAGTCATTGTTTTAAGACAAAATGTCCAAATTCTCTGATTTCAGCTTCTCAAATGTGAATATTTTCTGGTTTCTTTAGTCCTCTATGACAATACAATAATATCAGATGGGTTGTGGACCAAAAAAGAGACTTGAGGATGTCATCAAGGACTTTGGGAAACACTTCAATATTTTTTTCCCATTTTCTAACATTTTACGGATCAAAAACTAATCAATTAATCAAGAAAATGATCAACAGAATAATGGATGATGAAATTAATCTTTAGTTGTAGCCCTATTAATTTTCTGTCATTGCACTCATCACTTAATAAACTAAATATTTCAGTGCTAATGTAATGCCCTCAAAATTCTGTTGGTGGAACAAAAATGTCCACAGTATGTACACAAATTGTTAAAAAAAAAAAGAAAAATCCCACAAAGCAGGTGTTTGCATTTGATAGACGTGTAAATTATAGCAATCGCAGTAATGGTGTCCAAAATCTCAATCTACTACTATGCAGACTTTAATACTGCATGTTTATTATGTAGGGAATAGTGTGCAGAGACACTTTGAGGTACTGGTAATGGCTGCTCACCTGCGTTCCCTCTCCTTGCTGTTGTGTCTCTCCCTGCGCTGGCTGACTGTAATGGGAGGTCGAACTCTTTTCTTGCTGCTGCTGCCTGGTTCTCCAGCAGAGTCGGGGGCCGCCTTAGCTGTCTTGATGGGTTGAGAGCTGTGGGGGCTACCCTGCTTCTTCGAGACAGCAGCAGGTGTCGCCACATCACCTATGAAAAACATGAGAGTGAACGAGACTCTGTTAAGACACAAACTACAACACATTGCAGTGTGGTATAGTAGACAAAACTTCTGATATAAGATTATGTTTAGAGTACTAATAATTACTTTCTTTGGTCACCAACTGCTGCTCCTCTGTTGAGTTGCTGCCACTTGCATAAAGAGTTTTTGTTACAACCCTCTCCGGGCAAAAATTAAAGGAAAAACTCTTGGGGATGATTAAACCCTGATGGTTGGGTTCAACCATGTAAGGAATATGGCTGATCGCCTGTGATTAAAACAGGAAAGAAATAAATTAAACAATGAATTCTGCCTGTGGCTCCTACAAAGCCGTAACAAAGTGCAATTTGATTTTTCTTTTCACCATACCTGTTCACACATGTTGGTGACTGGGTTAAATACACCCCCTACAAATGGGCTGGAAACCTCAAGAGGATTTGCTCTGTCAGTTTTCATCCACTTCTGAATTTGAGGATGTATGACTGCCCCTTCAGCCTCTGCAGACTGCTGAAGTATTGTCAAAAAACTGAAACAAAACAACAGTGATGTTGTACAGTCCATAAAAATGAGTACTTCATTATGCAGCTACTAATAAATGGCCATACAGGATACAACTTTACAATACGACTACCATTGATAAATCATTTATAAATGGTTTGAAATTAGATTATTATTAATTAAGTTGTAATCATGTTATAAATCATTAATTAACAATTATAAACAAGTTATAACACCATTTTCATACATGGATGTGGGCTCACTATTTTGGAAAGTTACTAACATTTATAACTAGCAAAGGGGTGCCTTACTGTAAAGAGTAAAACAGTGTACTTTTTGACTATTTCAAATGAAAATTAGCCTTTCTGGCTAACTCTGGCATACTTTCAGGAATGTTATTAATGCCACAGTCTAACAATAATATTAAGATACGCTGACAGCGATTAACTTGTTCAGGTAGAACATGCACATCACAAAAGATGCAAGGCTATCAGAAAGGGTTTCAAAGAAAAAAAGCAACGCCTGCATGCTACCACAAAAAGCCATCGACAATGTTTTGATTACACGTGGATATAAACCCCAACCATATTTCAGACAAATAGCTTATTAACAAATACGTGATGGAGCAACGGGTATATTTACTGCTAATTGAGAAAACAAAGTAAGCTAAGTAAGCAATGAAATCTGAGGCTTAACAGTGCACTCACTATCTGGCAGTAACAGGTCACTGTTGTTCTTTTTATCTAATGTGTTGTAACAGCTTATTAATGGTTTGTAAAGTGTTTACAGCCTAATTGACAACCTACTTATAAACCATTCACAAGGGTAGTCTTACTGTCATGTGGTACAGTATATCAATGAAACCTACTTGCTGAGAACTGCGGACTGAATATCTGGCTGTCTTGGGGTGTCAGCAGACACGGTGTTGAACCTTTTCTCTAAGCAGACTCTAGCAGCTGATCTGGCTCTCTGCTGTGAAGGTGTGATGCTTTTGGCACGTGGTTCAGTCAGATTGTCTTCACCTCTGACTCTGGCCAGCACAAACCCTGGGACCTCTCCATAAGAAGCTGGTGTGTTTTCTCCTGGTATCACCAGACTGTGTTCATCAGTTGAAGTTGACAGGTCAATAGCTTGAGTGGTTGTGATGGGAGACATCCCTGCGGATCCAGTGGCGTCTTTAACTATCACTGTAGCAGCGTGAGATCTGGCGTCTGGCCCATCTGGAGGTGCAGCTTGTGCCTCCATGTGTGCCTGGAAAAGGTGCTGCAGGTGTGTATAGTCAACCTCCGACATCTCCATCAGACCAAGTCAGTTCCCATCATCTGCCCCTGATCATGAGTAAGACATCCACCCTGGCTGAAAGTCACCTCAACAGAGTCACAGGTGTGTTCTCTGAATGAACATAGAGGTGATACATGAATGCTTTTACAGGCTGAGGGAAAGGAGGACATCCTTCACTCTAGGGAGGGGATGGAGAGCAGGGGAAATATTACTTGTCTTCTGTTGTGGAATGTAACTAAATACTTTTACTCAGGTCCTATAGTTAAATACAGATTTGGGGTGCATTTACTCTACACAAAGATACTACATGGAACTTTCATATCCTGTTGATTTTGGTAGCAGCCATGCACAAAAGTGGTACTATTTCCACTGTAGTAACAACAAAATATAACATAAAAAATAACATTTATATAAATAAAAATATCTTCTTGCATCGTCATACTACTCACTGTAACTTTGCCTGAGAAAATGTAAACACAAACTTGTTTCATCTGGTCAGTGTTGAATGGAGACTGTTCCATAAACAGATAAAATAATGCTACAAACATATGACGATATCATAGAATCTGATGCATTCCTATTGTAGATTAAACTACCCAACAGTGTATAAAGTAGGGCTGCGCAATTATTCACAATTGCAAAATCGCAACATGGCCAAGTGCAATATCCAAATCGCAGAGCCAGAACCAGCAATTTTTAGAAAAAGGACAAATGTGTAAGAAAACAGCATTAATGTATTGTAGTGCTGCATTGATGCCCTGGCCTAAACATCTTGTTCTCCAGATGAAAGACGACATATTTGTTTGGTACAGACCTCAATAAATATTACTTCATCACTATTTTAATGTTTTTTTTTTTTTTTTTTTGTTTTGTTTTTTTCAGTGAACATGAAAATTGCAATGCAAAACTGATCATTTCCACCAATCGAGCTCAACCTTAAACATCTAGCTACAACAGTAAAATGCAATATTAACATGAATGTAGTGTTAATATTCATCCAAAAACATCATATACATAATAGTAAAACTGACAGGGAACATTTAGCCTACTGCATAATAAGTACTTCACGTTAACTTTAATATACTTTAAGTATATTTTGCAGACAATTCTTACATATTTTTATTTACAGTGGAATATTTTCACAGCGTGGTATTTGTACTTTTAATAAAGGATCTGAATACTTTTACCCACAACTGCCTGTCTTATATTTTTCACCAGAATGAGGTCAGATAGCTACGGAGCCCCTTAAGGGACATGGAGGAGAAAAAAAAATTGATGGGTGAAAAAAAATAAGGACGATCTTTTGCGAGATCTCGCAAAAGTTCGTCCTTATTTTTTTTTTCTCGCGAGATCTCGCAAAAGTTCGTCCTTATTTTTTTTTTTTCACCCATCAATTTTTTTTTCTCCTCCATGTCCCTTAAGGGGCTCCGTAGATAGCTACACTTACACGTCAACCGACTTCAACTAATCGACTGCGATT
This sequence comes from Lutjanus argentimaculatus, assembly GCA_034769285.1. Taxonomy (NCBI): domain Eukaryota; kingdom Metazoa; phylum Chordata; class Actinopteri; order Lutjaniformes; family Lutjanidae; genus Lutjanus; species Lutjanus argentimaculatus. Next base: position 26,877,962 of record JAWZSL010000007.1, read on the forward strand.
TGTCCCGAACAAACTAACAACGATCATGTGGATATTAAACAGTTTATCCACAGCTCTAAGTCGTGGACTATGAATTGTTCATAATTACAAGCACTAGTTAGCTGTAAATTTAGGTTAGCTTAGCTTTAGCGGACGAGGCGCTTCAAGCTTACGTCGGTAAATTCGCGAAGACGTTAAAGTTTGGGTAAAACCTGACCGCCTTAAAATGGTAAACGATTATAAACGCCTTAATATATCAAAGGTAGATTGTTAAGTCGCCCACTTTATAAGGGTTGAACTCTAAATAAGCTGCAGTTGCGTGAGCACCCCCCCTTGGGTCTCCGACTTACTTCACAGCCGGCTCGCTGACGGACGACCGCGCGGGGAGTGACGTCAACTGACGTCGGTGTCCAACTCCCGGACGTCGTTTCACGCAGTAACTGCTCTCAGCTCGGATTGTTTAAATTTATCAGCTTGTGTTTTGTGCAGACAGAAAATAGTGTGACAGTATCCGAAATCCAACAAATATTTCTTTAAAAAAAAAAATGAAACTCAAACTCAACCTCAAGTACAATAAGCCAATAACAAACTAGTGAATTTTCTGCATTATGAGTATTTATAGCTTACATTTTTGATACTCACTTTTTTCAGTGTGCAGTGTAGGGTTTTTATTTGAAATGAAGTATTTTTACAGTCTGGTATTGCCACTTTAAATTAAGTAAAATATCAATATACTTCAGCTACCCTTGGTTGTAAATACTATCCAAAATTAATGTATTTTTGCCCAGCTATAACATGCTGTTTACACACAAATACATTAGAAATAACCTGATTTTATTGCTTTTACCTTGAGGCTGCTACTTAGGCCCTACCACTACCATTAAAGTGTACATAATGTTTAGTAACACATCAAAACTTGCAGTGAATAAGGACAAGACTAGAAAACTAAGTTAAGTGTCATTTTATGAGAGCAAAATAACCTGCAAAGTGTTCCTCTACGAAATACTTTTTAATAACACACATGTAGTTTCTTGATCCCTCTCATGACACCATACTTGTGATTGATTTCATATTCCTTACAATAAATACACGATTGATAAGAGAATGAAAAAATCATAGTGGATATGAATAATTGCGCAGCACTTGACTCAGTTGACATATGACGCTATTTTTTTTAAATCCCAATTCACTGTTTACTCTACATGACCACACAAGGTGAAAGTGTGTCAAACAAACCGGTTTGTTGAGACCGGGGCCCTAGAGGGCCCCTATGGAGCAGACATGAAGTCTGTGGTTGCTGTCTGACAGTGGTAATCTGCTATAACAAGACATAATTTGTTAATATTTCATGGCGGTTAAAGAAACATTTGCACTTATCCAGTTGTGGAGGAAGTTATCAGATTCTTTTCTTGAGTAGCAATACCACAATGTAAAATACTCTATTATAAGTGAACATCAAGCATTCATAATTTCACTTGAGTAAAAGTATACATATTATCAGGTAAATCATAATATAGTTATGTACTGAGTTACACTCCACCACAGTAATTACCCAAGCTAGATCAAAACTCTTTGATGGATGCATGTGATGCCAGATGAGGGACTAAAGATTTAACTGAATGTTGTCGCCCCCTTTGGTAAGACATGAGCTTTGCAGGTGACTTTAGAGAATCTCAGACATCATTGTAGGCAGATGCAGTCCTGTGTTGATGGCATCGACTGTATAAAGTATATCCTAACAATACATGTACTTGTTTTTGTGTCTTATAATACTTTTATCTAAATGGATATATTCAGTTTAGGACTGTTACAAAGTATTTTTACTCAAATACTGTAATTTTAAGGTTTCTGTACTGTACTTGAGTATTCATATTTTATGCTTCTTTATATTTCTGCTTCACTACATTTCATACACCAATATTGTACTTTTTACTCAAATAAATTTAGTAGACAACTATAGTTAATTTGTGGATCAACATTTTACATGCAAAGCATACGATTAACAAAAAATAAATAATATGAATTGTTACAGATTACCTAACAAACAATAACCACATCCGCATCGACACAATGTTTACTTTAATTACATTTTGCTTACTAGACTCCAGGGGTGGAAGTAACTAATTACAAATACTCAAATTACTGTAATCAAATGGCTTTTTAGAGTACTTGTACTTTTATGAGTAGATTTTCAAGGCTGTACTTTTATTTGCAATTCAGTATGCATTACATGATGTAATCTACTTAGGTACTTTCAAAATCATAGTTGAGAACTGAATACAATTTGAATTAATGTCAAAACCTTTCATCTGCATTTTAGTGGCCAATCAGGGGATCTGATCATAAACAGGCCAATGAAAACAAAAACACACGAACAAAAAACAAAACAAAATGCTGCAGCAGAACACGTTTGGAGTAAGCATGTTAGTGACTGATCATTAATTAATTGCTGTTAAGAATTTACCATTTAAAAACATATTCATGGATATTTAATAAATAATCATGATAATAATTGCACCTTATCTAAGCTTGTTTTGTCTGGTGGAGCCATTTGTAGAATAAGGAAACTTAAACTTTAGACTTAAAATGACAAATATCAAATAAAATGAAATAGAGGAAAAAAACATGCTTTGTATCTCAGAAATTATTCATGATTAACCAACCATTAATGTTTTCAGCTATTTTTTGTTTTTCAGATGAATACTTTGTACTTTTACTTATTTATATTTCTAACACCAGTACTTTTACTTGTAATTGAGTAATATTTTAGCAATGTAACAGTATTTGTACTTGAGTACAGATTTTCAGTACTCTTCCCACCACTGCTAGACTCTACTTTAGCAAAAGTTTTTGACTTTTAATGGAGCATTCCTAAATTGTGCTGTTAAGACTTTTTTGGACATTGCTTCTGAAGAGACACCAGTCTCTGTTAAAAATAGAACAACTAAAATGTGTCACCAACCCCTGTGAGACCTTTTATTTGTACCTCTAAACTATTTTTAGATTGATTGATTGATTGATTTTTTTTTTTTTTTACAGATCTGGGTACTACTCACGTAGCAACATCAATGAATGACAAAATCAGACTACTAAAAAATTTTAAAATGTATGTCTCATTTTATTGACTTTTTGCATTCTAAAAGAACAATGAAACAAGTTGTTTTTTATCAGCAGAACATAAAAGCCAAAAGGCCACTGTACTGACACTATGGCTATGTTAAAAAAAAAACAAAAAAAAACAAAGAAACAAAAACTGTACATTTTCTGTACAAAACATTTCTGACTATTTCTGAATAGAAATGCACATGGAGTGTTTACAAGTTATCAGTTATGTTTAAGATGATTATTTAGTTGTAATCAAATAACAAAAATAAACATCTACTTTGAACACAACAAGATCAAATACAACATAATGAACTCAAACACCTCTGAGAATTTCCATATCGAGCCACAATGTCTGATCTTTCACATGGCTTTGGCTGTAGGTCATGTTGAAATTTAGAAAAGAAACTGACAGCCACTCTCCTAAAGAAAAATGCATTCAATGTCCGTTATGCTGTGGTATCTGCACGCAACGTAATGATTCTGAGCATTTTTGTCGTTCATCAGCCTTACTCTGTCACACAGGGGTCCAACCTGGCTCGACAATGCCTTTACTACCAACACTGTCTATACTTTGATCAGTTTTAGTCTCTATACACGCACCCCCTGATTATCAGTTATCAATTTCCTTGCCCTCTTTCTTCTTTTCTTCTCCACCCCTCATACCTGCATCTCCATGTGTGCTTGTTTTACTAGCAGGACTTTTCTCCTGCTCTTGTCTTTGCCCTTTGACCAACTCCCTCTCTCGACTCACTGGTCTACCTCTATTCCACTCCCTGTCCATCAAGTGTCCTGTTTGTTTTTGTTTCGGGCTGAAGCCATCAGGATTTATTATACGATTTGGAAAGCGTATGAGACCCTCTGTTGGAGTAGGAAGTAAGGCACCTCTGTGTCTCGGGGTTTTACTGCTTGTTGATTTTGTAGGTTGTCTAAACCAGTGTTTTGAGCTGGGCCTAGGGGCCGACTGTGCGGGGCAGAGTGTGGATCACTAGGACCTTGGAATCTGGCAGCCTGATGAGGACTATTGAAATGAGGTGATGCTGGCTCAGATCCCCTTGAGTCTAACCCTGGGCACTCAGTATTTGTATCCCACCTCCCAGGCCCATGTCTTATATCTGAGCTGCCCATGTCTGGACCTCTCCTTTCCCTCCTAAAATCATCAAATCCTTGTCTATCTGCTCCAGAGCTTTCTATGTCTATACCTTGCTTTTCAGATCCTGACCCCCTACAATCTGAAAACCTCCTATCAGTCCCTAGACCTTCAATGTTTGAATTTCTGTTTTCATGTCCTGGGCGTCTTAAACCTGGACCTCCGGTGCCTCTTCTATCCATACCTTCCGCCTCAAATCCCCTCCTGTTTGGGCATGAATTCATCAAGTCTGGACCTCCCCTATGAGGCCCAGGTCCTTCCATGTTTGGCCCTCTCATATTACCCCTGAAGTTTGGCTGCCTCCAGTCATTGCCCATATCTGGACCCCCTCTCATATCTGACCCTGGTCCTCTCATGCCTGAACCTCTTCTATCGTGCCCTTGTCCTCTGTTGTCTGGCTCTCTTTCCCCTCTAAAAAATGGACCAGGCCCCCATCTGTTTGGCCCAACACCACCTCTATCAGGCTCTTTCCATTCATTTTCAGGTGCACCCCTAGTAGGCTCTTGGCATACCATATCTGGGTCTGGCACTTTCCATCTCTCTCCCTGATTCAGACTGCTCATATCTGGCCCTGGTCCTCTAATGTTTCTCCTCATAGGCCCCGGACCCCTCAGGTTTTGACCCGTTCTATCAGGACCTGGCCCCTCTGTATCTGGACTTTCTTCTGACCCTCCAAAGTCAGCCCCTCCCCAGTCACTGCCTCTATGTCTTAGACCTTCTGTATTTGGACCTTTATGTTTAATGAATGAGCCTCTAAAGTCTGGTCCACCTGATCGTCTCCAATTAGGTCCTGGACCCTCCATACCTGGACCTCTCCTTCCAGGACCAGGTTCCCTGTACCCTGAACCTTCTGGTTCTTGACTATCAGGCTCTGGGACCTCAGCGTCTGGCCACCTACTTTCACAACCTGGTCCTCTAAAATCTGGACCTCTCGGGCCTTTCCTGTCAGGCCCTGGACCGTCCATCATAACAGTTCTCTCAGGCCTAACCCCTCTGAAGTGTGGACCTCTCCTATCAGACTCTGGGCCCTCCACATCTGGAAGTCTTCTACCTGGCTCGGGACCCCTGAACTGTGGACCTCCTGGAAAGCCCCTTCTATTGCCATTTCCATCCATATCTGGAGGTCTTCTTTCTGGCCCAGGTCCTCTGAAATTTGGACCTTCAGGACCTCTCCTGTCAGGCATTGGGGGATCCATGTTTGGATGAGAATGCTGGGGCCCTGGCCCCCTCATGTTTGGACCCCCTGGCCCTCTCTTGTTGGGCCCTGGACCCTCCATATTTGCTGGTTCACTTTCTGGCCCCAAACCCCATAAGTGTGGTCCTCCCTGTCCTCTACTGTGAGGCCCTGGACCTTCCATACCTGGACCAGGTTGTTCAGGCCCAAGTCCCATGAAGTCAGGCCCAGGACCCCTCATATTTGGTCCTCTCCTGTCAGGACCCAGTCCACCACTGTTTTGATCTCCTGGTCCTCTCCTGTCAGATCCATGTCCTTGCAGAGAGGGACCTCTTCTTTCATGTCCTGGCCCATTAAATTCTGGGACTCCTGATTCTCTCCTGACAGGCCCCGGACCACCCATAGCAGGGCCTCTCCGATCAGGCCCTGGTCCACTGAAATCAGCCCCTCCTGTACCTCTTCTGTCAGGTCCAGGAGCCTCCATAGCAGGACCTCCTCTATCAGGCCTTGGTCCACTGAAATCTGGACCTCCTAGTCCTTTTCTATCAGGTCCTGGAGCCTCCATAGCTGGACCTCTCCTTTCAGGTCCCGGTCCTCTGAAATCTGGACATCCAGGTCCTCTACTGCCAGGCCCAGGATGATCCATAGGTAAACTTCTCCTTTCAGGACCAGGTCCTCTGAAATCTGGACCTCCGGGTCTTCTGCTGTCAGGCCCAGGACGCTCCATAGATAAACTTCTTCTCTCAGGCCCTGGTCCTCTAAAATCTGGACCTCCTGGTCCTCTCCTGTCAGGCCTAGAACCCTCCATAGACAAGCCCCTGATTTCATTCCCTGGTCCCCTGAAATCTAAACCTACTGGTCTTCTCCTGTCAGTCCCAGGACCCTCCATAGCGGGACCTCTCCTTTCAGGTCCGGGTCCTCTGAAATCTGGGCCTCCAGGTCCTCTCCTAGCATGCCCAGGACCCTCCACAAAGAAAACCTCTCCTTTCAGGCCCTGGTTCACTGAAATCTGCATCTCCAAGTCCTTGCCTATCAGTCCCAGAACCCTCCATAGCTGGACCACTCCTTTCAGACCCTGGTCCCCAGGCATCTTGATCTCCTGGTCCTCTCCATGTCAGGCCCTGGACCAACCATATCAGGACCTCTCCTTTCAGGCCATGGTCCCCTGAAATCTGGACCTGCTGGTCCTCTCCTGTTAGGTCCAGGGCCATCTAGGGATAGACCTCTGCTTTCAAAGCCTGGACCTGCTGGTTCTCTCATGCCAGGTCCTAGATTGTCATTAGTTGGACCTCTCCTTTCAGACTCCGGTTCTCCTGAAATCTGGACCTCCTAGTCCTCTCCTGTCATGCACTGGGATCTCAATATCAGAACCCCTCCTTTCAGGTCCTGGTCCCATGAAACCTGGACCACCTGGTCCTCTCCTCTCATGCATTGGGACCTCAATATCAGGTCCTTTCTTGAAAGGTCCTGGTGTCATGAAATCTGGACCTTCTGGTCCTCTCCTGCCATGCCTCAGGTCCTCTACGTTTGGACCTCTTCTATCAGGCTGACGGAGTCTGCATTCATCTTGTATAAATGGGCCCTCCCTTACTGGACCTGATCCTCTCCTATCTGGCCCTCCCCAGTCATCTTTTATGCCTGATCCAAGGCACCCGTCTGGATCCTTCATATGTGGACCTAGACCTTTATTTTGACTCATTTGACTCCTCATATCAGGACCAACAAAGCCTGGTCCACTCCAATCTGGATTTGTAATGTTTGGCATGGGAGCTCTGTCCTCTTGATTCATTTGCTCAATTCTCTTCTCTGGCCATGGACCTTGTATATTTCTTCCTTGTATATCTATATCCCTCCTATTTGGACCTGTTTCTCCAATGTCTCCACCTGAATTCCTTGCATGTGCCTCACTTCTTTCGCCCCATGTATCTGAGCCACCCATGCTACACATATCTTGACCAGGCTGAATATAACTTCTTTCTGTCACATCTGACCTTCTTAATCTAGTCATAGTTCCTGATTCTCTCATGTCAGGGCCACACTCACTCCTTTCAGCCCTAAAATCTGGCTGTGGTTCCTTGAAATGTTCTCTAGGCCCACTACTCTCTTGTCCAATGCGGAGCATGTTTGACCCACCACTTTCATAATTTAGATTTGGTCCTGGTCTTCTCATGGGTACATCTTGCCCGCTTTGTGGGCCCCATCTTTCATCTGTCATTGCTGGGGATAGTTTATCTACTGAACCCTCTGATGCAACAGAAACATTCAAATCTAGATTCCTTTCTCGACCACGACCCACCCTGCTGAAGTCTGCATCTTTTCCATGTGGCTGAAAACCACTTTTCCAAGGGCCCCTTTCCTCTAAAACTGGACTGCCATCATGTCTTGAGTGCCTCTGAATTCTTCCTGAGCCCCTAAACAACGGACCTGGACTCCTTATATCGGGACTTCGATCTTTTACACCTCCATCCCTCATAGCAGATCTCATACCCTGAGTATGTGGACTTTCACCTCTGTCTTTTTGGCCTCTGCCTCTTCCTATATTACCTGGAGCCCTACCTTCTATTGGTGGACCCCTGAAAGACCAACCTCTCCCTATTTCCATCACACCTGGCCTTCCATTTGGGCTTTCTGGCTGTGACCTATGTTCTTCTGTCTTAAAACTCAGTAAATCTTTTGGCAGACAACCACCATCTCTTCCCTCATCAACTACTACCGGTCTCCTTGTATCTGGACTTGAATGATACATAGCTGATAATGGCTCCCTTGACCCTGAGCCACTTATCTCAGGTCCAGGTCCATCTCTCCTCTCATTCTGCAGGCCTGATACTTCCCTTTGTGGATTTGTCACAACTGGTACGAGCATTTTGCCTCTCATTTCTGATTCCTTGTGTGTAACATCAGAGCCTGGACCTTTCACTTCTGGGTCCACACTTTGAAAACTTGAGCTTTCTGTATCTTGTACTGGACCCCTCACCCCAGAACCTCTCACATCTGACCCTGTACCAGTTCTATCAGTATGCTGAATACCTGCTTTTCTAATATTTGGCTCTGAACCCTGCATCCCTGTGCCTGCGTCCCTCGCATTTTTCCCTTGACTGCTCACAGCTAGTTCTTGTACGTTTGGTCCAGGAACCCAAGTACTGGATCTTGTGCCTTGCATGAGTGGACCTCTCATATCAGGCCCTGGACATCTAATTCCTGTTTCTCTTGGATATATCTGTGGTCCCATATGTTCAGGTTCATTTATATCTGATCCTGGATTCCTAATACCAGGACCACTTGTACCAGATTCTGTACCCGCTGTCATGGGGTCTATATCATGTCCTGACCTTAGGATATCTGAGCCTGTAGCTGGATTTGGATGTGGTAAAACCTGACCTTCCCCTTTTATTTGTTTGCCTGTCTCTATCATTCCTTTATCTCTGATACCTGGACCTCCAACAGTAGGCCACACTATATTGGATACTATTGCTTGACCACCAATAGGCAGGGAATTGTTTTCAACTTTAACATGTGGCACTGAGACACTGGTGTATGTCTCATCATCTCTGATTTCCTCAGTCTTAACATAGTCACTCTTGTCTATGCTGCTAGGCTTCACAAACTGTGTGGCTCTGGATCAGGGCTCTGAGGAGAATCACGAATGGGAGGATCAATTTCTCTTAAAGGAACAGTACTGTCAAGTTTGTTTATGAGCAGAGTTTCCTGTTGAGAGGGTTCATCCACCTGTGTAGAGGAATTTCTACTTGTGTCATCATGGTCACTGACTGACTTTTTGTGAAGCTCTTGGGATGCTGATTTTTCTGAAATCTCAAGTTTCACATTGTGAAGAAGTTCATGTGAACATAGAGGAAAGTCTTTATCAGGGTTCTCATCAAGATTACATTTTAACTGATGTCCATCAGGGTCATTTTTAATAGTAACTGACGTAGATGTTTTCTCAAGGGCTTGAGGGGAAGGCCGCTTTGGTGAAAGGGATACAGAATCTTTTTTTCTAGGAGATGAAGGGGATCTTCTACGCCCACGAGAATGTCGGCGTGCAGCGTGCTCTTTACGATGACGACCCTGCCGTTCAGAATGGTCTCTAGCTCTATGCCTGGACCTGTCTCTTTCAGTTCTTCTGTGTCTATCCCTTTCTCTACGTCTCTGAGAATGTGAAGGAGAATGCCGCTGTGACTTTCTTGAAGGACTTCTATGGTGGTCCCTTTCACGATGACTCCGCCTCTTCGGTGACAGCCTTCGTTTTCTGCTGTGATAGGAATTCAAAGGAGAGCCTTTGTGGGAGGCACTACGCCCCGATCTGGACATAGATGAATCACGACTCTTTATGTTGCCTCCTTGAAATACATCCTCTTGAATTTCATTGAAAAGAGATTCATCCTCAGGATCATAAGCTACATCAGAATCTTCAATCTCTCCAGCAGAGGAGTACTTGTCACTTTCCTTCACATTTTCCTGTGTTTCATCTTGCTCTGTGGCAGTATCTGTATTGTTTTTTAAATTAGGGGTGACAGTTTCATCTACTTGCTTAACAGTTTGTGAATCCACATTTAAACTGTCCACAGTCTCTGTAAGATTGTTGGTCTTGTCTGTTGACTCTGAGGGCCTTGTCTCTGTTTGTGTTATGCCACTCTGCATAGATGAAAGCTGATTAAGAGGTAGTGATTTTTGTGGGGGAGACATCAGGGAATCAGAAACAGAAAAGTGAGCCATGAACATACCCACAGCCTCTCTCTGTTGACGTAGTGCCTCTTCCTGCTCTTTCAACTGTCGTTTTTGCTCTTCAATCTGCTTATTAAGCTCCTCCAGCATCCGCTGTTGTTCGGTTAAGTGTTGCAGCTGACACAACCACAGTGCCCGTAGGAAGGTTCTGCGTTATTCCAACTGGGGAAGAAGTTTCTACTGGAGTGGTTGTGGGAGCTGGTGTTACAGCCTGAGTGGAAACTGGAGCTGGGCATGATAGAGAATCTGACATTTGAGTTGGAGCAGGGGCCTTTGTTACAATATCACTTTGCATATCTTCAAAGATAGTCTCGTCCTCTGGATCATATGCCACATCATCATCTACAAAGCCTGATACTGCAGGGCCATCTGCCTTAATGTTTTCTATGCTCTGTGGAGCAACCATTCCATATCCCATTGCTGGATCATACTCCTCTTCTGGATCATATGGTCTGTCAAAGTCATTTTCCTCTTCTTCTATTTCTTTGACTTTGGATTTCTGTCCATATTGTTGGACAATCGGGTCCACCATTGATCCAGACACTTGAGAAAATACTGGAGGCTTCTTAGCACTAACTGTTGTTGTTGCAGAACTTCCGTCAGTGGAAGCCATGTGGTCAGTTTGCTTACTGCCGAACAAACTCTTCAAGATAGTCTGCAGTGGTGTCTTATCACTAGATGCTGTTGTGGGATTCTTGTCAGAGATGCTATTAGAGGTTGACTGAGTGGCAGCAATAGTGGCTGAGGTAGAAACAGGATGGTTTTCTCTAATGGAAGTCAAAAGAGATGGTATGGTAACTGAACCAGAAGAGGAAGATTCTGATGGTGATCCAGGACAAGATGGTGAGCCAGGAGGGGTGGTGTTCATAGGAGTCTCTGGATCATAGGGTTGGAATATCTCCAGTTTGTCAGAACCATAGAGGACTGGAGGTTTTGGGATCCACATAGGATCTTTGGACATATGAACTTTGGGTCTTTTCTCTTCAATTTCCTGTGGCAAGCCTCCTGGGCGTTTTGCCTTCTGAATGATTGCCAGACCCAAAAGAAGATTGGGCCGAGTTTTTTCAAGCCCTGTGAAATAAAGAAAAGTGAGATAAATAAATAAGTAGAGCTTGAAAAAAAACATCAAATGCTTGGCTGAAAATTTTGGTGAGAAAGGTTAGATAATTATTCAGATTCATAAAATATATGGCAAGACTTTTCATTAGGGCTGCAACCACTAATTGACTTATCAATAATTACAGAAAACCCCAAAACACCGATAATTAATGTTCTAGATGCAGAGCTGAAACCAAAAATTAAATGTAAGATGAAATCAAAAGCACAATTGAACCATAAAATTCAAAATTGACAAATTTTTAAAAACACCTCTTCCAGCTGGTGAATACTGTCAATATGCTAACTGATTTTTTTTAAATGACATGATACTCTGAATTTTAATGTTATAATGTGTTTGAAAGCACAAGGTGCACACTAAATATTTAGATTTATTTAAAACAATTTTTTAGGATTTTACTGAAAGAAGTGGGTTACTTTATCATAAGAAATCATGGAAGTGAGCAATGGTGTTTTACTGGAGATAAAATCTGTCAACTTATTTTTCAGTAGATAGTTATTAATGTTATTAAAATACGTGAATCATGATTAGTTGGGTAAGATATTGCCACCTGTTGAGCCTTAAGGTTGTTAATACAGGTGCTCGCCAAAACCAATAATGGAAACATTCATTATATAAGACTATAAGTGATAGGTGAAGCATTATCATACCTGGTCCTTCAAGGGGTTGTAGTATGGATGGGATTGATTCCTTTGCACTGAGCGGAACAAGGTATAAATCCTTGATAGAACGGCTGCTATTGGCAACAACACCAAAACGACCTCTGCTGCTGAAATAGGAGAAGAGGGAGACATAGGCCACCTCTTCCTCCTCTGTTGCAGGGTGAAACCGGATCACACATAATTCCTAATAAGCAAAAAAAAAAGAAAAAAAAAAAAATACAAAGAAAATAAGATGTAAAATATTGATAGATGTTCAGCATTATTGTGCAAAACACAGAAAAAAATATAATATCTACTACTTACTTTTGTAACAGAGGTCTTCAGTTTTGCAACATAGTCCCAAACGGTTTGAGGCATGATTCGTCCTCCGATTTGTATCGTGTCAGGTAAATCCTGCACACAAGAAAAAAAAATTGTTCAGATCTTTGTAAATTCAACTGATAACAATGACAGATCTTTTTGGTACAGCTCTATGAATTCTGAAAAGTTATTATTGTGCATGTGCTATACCGCTTTAAGACTTTCTGCAGATCCTGAGACCAGATATCCTTTGGTGACAAACTTCGCAACAGTGAGCATGTTTAGGAAGCCTTTCCACACTATGTCTTGCTTAGCCAAGAAATCAGCAGTCTCACCATCAGCAGGAGATTCAGATATCACGGTCCTGAGGCACAAACCACAACAGCACAATGATATTTCCACACTGATTTGGCTCAAATGTGTACTACCTAAAACAGAATAAAATAATCCTTTTCTATTTTATGCACTACCTTGAGGACGTGCCATAGAGTCTGGTATCTGCAGAGGAAGACGGCTTCATTAAGATAGATTTAGGTAATGTCTGTGGCAGTGAGGTGGCTGGTGCTGAGGGTGAGGCCGATCGAGTCTCTTTAAGAGGAGCATAGGGAGTTGATTGGTTATGGGTTGTTTTACTCGGAACAGAGGTTCCACCAGATGAAGCAGAGAACCTGCTTGCTGCAGTGCGGGGGTCACGCCTTGTTATGGTTACTGTGGACACTGCTGGAATCACAACTGGTGTATATGCTCTCTTTGTGGTAGTAGCTTTAGGAGTGTCTGGAGTTGGGGAGGCAGGGGACTCCATAATAGGAGAAGCAGGAGACTCTAAAGTAGGGGAGGCTGGAGAATCCATTATGGGGGAAGCAGGGGATTCTACTATAGTCAGTACTGGAGAGTCAATAATGAGGCGGGATGAAGGATCCAGGCATGATGTTGGAGAATCCATGTCAGGTGAGTCAGGTGGTGCCCGCAGAGGGGAGTCATCTCCTGCAGACTTTCTCCAGGAGGATTCATATTTATCTCTTGTTTCAGAAACTTTGGGTTTTTTCTTTGCGGGTTCCTCCTGGTCCCCAGCTGGTATTTGTCCTATGGGAAGGAATAAGAGCTACTTTGAAAAACTAAAAGTAACAGTGGTTGGTCATGGGATAAGAATATATACTAGGTACTGCACAGCTATGGCAAAACTTTTTCTTTTAATTCACCTGTGCATATCTTGCATTTCAGGTCAAAGAGGTGAGCTTTGTGCTCTGATGTTGTATCCTTAAGCATACAGGCAAGAATATCTGGTACAGCACTGCTCTGGCTAGGCTGGCTCATTCTGGTCTTGGGAGCAGGAGCAGAAGCAGGAGCAGGAGCAGGAGCAGGAAGACTGATTTTCTGTTCCTAGGAAGTAAAAAATATAGACACAAACACACAAAACAATAACACTTAACCCACAAAGATATCATAATGCCCATGGCCTGTCATGGTAAATGTTTATACAGAGCCTGGCAATCAGTAAAATGACCATACAAAATTTTAAATTCCCCAACTGAACGCATATGAGGCAAATACACACCATTCTTCTATCAGGTCTAGGAGGATTCAAGATGGGCAATTCGACCTTCACTGCTTCAGGCTTCTGCAGCAAACGTGTTGCTTTAGCAGCTGGATCCTTAACCTACATACACACAAACAATATCAATAATTACTTCTGACTCTGTTTATGAGGCCTGATAACAAGTTTAAGCATAATATCTGTTTTCGTCTTTGCTGTTGTGTTTAATATCTATTACACTTTACCTCCATCGTTTCTTTAGCACTTGGCTCGGATGCCTTAATAGCCTGCATATCCTTTTGGCTCATCCTGACCAGTCTGAAGGGACCGATCTCTCCACGTACAACCCGATACAACAAGCCCTGGAGAGAAACCACAAGTGGACTGTCAGTTTGCTAAAAACAAATAACTATGAGATGCTACAAACCTCACTATACAGATTTTGACAATACTGAGAGTTGTACAGTATTCAAACATATGGTAATAGCAAAGATCACAAAACAGAAATGGTTTTAAGAACTGTGAACAAACCTTGTTTCTTGGGTCCTTCAGGTTGAACATTATAGTTCTGTACTTGTTCATGTATTTGCTGTCCGTGTTGCGAAATATGTCAAACATCTCCATCTCAATGCTCGCGACAAGCTTTGCAACTTCACTCTCAGACATCTCCAAATCCTCACAATCACACACCCTTAAAAAATGAAAAGGGAATTAGTCAACAAATTTGTTGTGGATCACTGCTGTGACAGAGTGAGATGCAATTTTTACACTTTCATACAGTGATATAAATATAAAGCATAATGTGATGAAAACAGCCTTTCTTATGTGAAGGACACACAGATTTATAATATGTGGCTCATGCTACTTCCAAATTGTACATACTTTTATGCTACTGATTGTACAGCACTTTGGTGAACTGTTGTTTTTAAATGTGCTCTATAAATAAAGCTGGATTGGACTGGAGGAACGTAATCTGGTCAGTAAAGACATGGTGTAATAATAAAAACCTAGCACTGAAATAAATAGTGATAAATTTATCTTCCCCGACTAGAGGCTGCAAATTAAAATGTCATCTCATCCTTATCAAATCATGCCTATATTGTTTTTACACAGGCTTCAAGGTACTGGCATTCCCTATTTTGGCTTCTATCACTGTTACTTTAACTTTTCATAGGGCTCATTTTCAATTCGCAAGTCAGATGCATCAAGAGTATAGAATGTGTACATGACAATATTTTGCATTATCAAAAGAAATCCCACACTGAGGCTTAAGACGGTTCTCACCTTTTGAACAGAATGCTGGTGAGGGAGCGCTGGATGCTCTGTCTGACCTGGTTATTGGGCTGAGAGGGTCTGGACGAGGGAGCACTGGGTGCAGGAGGCACCGGAAGATTTCTGGTTTCATTTAGCAGCGTTGGGCCTGCAGAGGGCTTCTGGCTTGATGCTGAGGCTGACACGTGGCTGGACGGAGGCTTGGGTCCAGACTGCTTCTTTGGTATGACGTACGTGGTCTTAGTGACCATAAGGGCTCCTGTTTCATGATGCCTGGGACCTGAGGTGGATGGGGGTTGCGTGGCTCGAGATGGGCTAGATTTTGCTGGGTTAGTGACCACAAGGGCCCCCGGTTTCACGTTGTCTGGGAGCTGAGGTGGATGGGGATTGTTTGGGTGGTGACAGACTAGATTTTGCTGGGTTGGGTGGTATAAGGGGATTTGATTCTGCAGGTTGCTGCTTAGACATGCCACTGTTGACCGGCTCCTTTGGTTTTTCTTGAGTGTGGCTCTGTGGCAGGGCTGGCTCAGCAACAGGCTGTGAAGAGGGAGCAGCATCTGTAGCGGTGTCCTCTGGAGATTGTTTTGAAGGAGTTACAGCCTCGATATCAGCCTCCACTTGTTTATTGTCCTTTTTAGCTGTTAGAAAAAAGAACAGCAGGGCATTTTGTGAATATGAGGAAATATAACTATTACCTGTGACATGTCACAAGACATGTGAATCAGTGGCAAGTTATTAAAAACAAATGAGTAATCACAGTTTGATCAAATCTGCTATCCATAAATTAACGTTCTACCCACTTAAAAGGAACAGGGACTAACACATAACACTAGATGACAACTAAATACAAGTGATTCATGTATTCTATCGCTGTTAAATGTCTGTTTATATCAGAAATGTTTGTTAACAGTGGAGTAAAGTTGTCCTCATTGAGATCAGTTGAGAAATAAATAAATGCTGATTTTCCATCCTCAAACATAAATGTGAATAAACTTGATACTGACATGGTGAGAAAATTACAGATTGAGCCAGTAAGGCCCAGAATACAATAGAAATTTAACTGTTTCTTTTCTTGACAATTTTTTAGATTTTTCTGATTTCTAGAACAGTACAAGAGACATTAAATATACATTAGTACTGTGTTTCTAATGTATTTGCAAAGTTACAACATAACTTTTTAACATAAATATTAATGCTGGTTTACCTTCCTATTCTTTACTAAATGAGTCAGTGACTACCTCTGTATAATTTATAAAATTGAGTAAATGTGCCCGAGAGCCTTTATTCAGTTTGTTTACACATTAAAGATATTTTCATAATGATCTCTGTGTCCTTGTAACACTTTATTAAGGTTGGTCAGCTGCATTAAAGATACTGTTGTACTTTGAGCATGCAATATTTCATGTTGGAGAGAGTTTGGGATCATTTAAATAAATATCATGACACATATTTGTGTTCTGTTTTTTAAATAACAAATATGAATATTTTGAGACACTCTATGATTCAATATTGCATTAACAGAAAACATTTACAAGACAAATCTTTTAATATGTTTTACATTTTAATTTATAAAATGTATTATATATATAGTTGTGTATATTTTTGCTTATTTATTGAAAAAAACAAAATGAGCTCAGGTTCAATTCACAGTTAAATAGTTTTCTGCTCACTAAATCCCTCTATGTATATTTGCTATGTGATAATGACTGAATGAAGTATTTGATAAAATATAAACAAACAAGTTTTTTGCTTCGTTTTTGTACTGATATTTATACAGGAATATTGGAATATTCATTCAGATTTTTTGTGTAAAATTTAAAAGAACTTGAGACCACACTATGCTGTGTTTAAATTCCAGACTTAATTTCTTAATTCAAGAATTCATTGATATAACATTTTAAGTATCTTTTACATCAATTTGAGTGATAAATCTCACCAAAAATAGCTTTATTTTTTGGTGTTTTTTTAAGTCTTCCTCTCAATTGTAAATAACATAATTTGTTTTAGATGTCTTTTTTTATAAAAAAAAAAAAAATAAATAAATAAAAATAAAAATCATGCCTGACTGTCACGGAGCTAAAATGCTTTGAAGTCCCCAAAAATCCTCATAAGGAAACTAAAGGCAGGAGGACAGACACTAGACAAACCATCCCCATATGGAACAACATAAATGTGTGGTTTGGGAAAGCACACCAACAGTTACTCCTGACCTCCACCAGTATCCTTAAGATTTAAAATACTACTTAAGTTTATCTTCTTCTCTGGGAGGATGTAACAAGATTTTTCTGCTTGGTCATATACTGAGGACTGATGCAGTGCCAATATGTTAAGTGTAAAATTAAAAAAACAAAAAAACAAGATACGTGTAGGTGTGAGGAGGTAAATCAAAGCCAAGAAGATGAATCATTGACTTCCTGTACTTTAAATGCTTAAAACAAGCTTTCCTACATCAATAGATTATCAAAAACTACCATACCACTATTTGTAAGTGGCAGGGACACAGAGATAATCCTGTTATTTTCGGAGCACCATATCAACAAGGAAAATATCAGAAAATTACAAAGATAATGTAAAACAAGAGTTTTCATAATACATAATGCATTATAATCAATCATTGCAAGGGCTCAGATGAGAATGTGTGAAATTCAGGAGAGGGGAGTTATGGGTGGGTGTGTCATGTCAGATGGAATTATTACATACAGGTGACAGGTGTGTTACAGTCATTTAAACAGCTTTTCAGCAGCTAAGATTGTGATTAAGCTGTGGAGTTTACAAACAGATTTTTTTAGATATTTTCATCACAGATTCCTCTTGGCAGTTGTTGCTGCACTTTCCATCATCTGGTTTAAAACAGGTCCAATTTCATCAACAATCTGTTATTTATGATAGCCTAATCGGTGCAATACACAATGAAAACAAATCAATAATGCTCTTACATATTTTACAAAAACAAACAGGACATTTTTAATATTAAATCAGGAATTATAGCCTACATAAGGGATTTGTTCAGAATATTCTCATGGACTGATATGTTGTTCATATTATCAATTACTATAATGATTCATTTTCAGGACAAACGGCAGGATTCAGGACAACTGCTTGTAATTCAGGACTGTCCTGAATTTGTCCTGAAGATTTGTCAAGTTCCGCGAACATTAACATGACCCCCATATACCTTTTCTGTAGCTGAAACAAGATTTCAAACTGAAGAAGTTTGCAGCCCCTAGCAGCCAGTTAAGAAGAGTGAGAAGTCAGTTGTCAATGGTCGTACAAATCAGAGCCATCAAAAAATATATTTACTGCCTCACAACTGTATGTCTCCACCAACCAGTCAAGTCACAGTTCACATCCATGAGTGTCCAGACTCATATCATGTACTGTATGTAGTGAAGAAGGAATGTAATATGGAACTTACCACATATTGACCTGTAACTTTGAAGGAATTTCATAAAAGGTATTAAGTGTATTTTTTTGGCAACGCGATATTGACATGTAGTGTATGATTCCAGTGAATAATTTCCAGGGAGAAACCCGCTGGCTTCAGTTAGAGACTATTGTTACAAAGACGTACAGAGGACTGGTAGAGAGCTGAACATTACAATGTTATTACAACCTTGACCTTTGACCCTTTGGATATAAAATGTCACCATCTCATCATTTTATCCTATTAGATATTTGTGTGTAATTTTGTGATATATATTATTTTTGAGTGATGGCCAAAAACATGTTCAGCGAGCGAGGTCACTGTGACTTTGACCTTTGACCACCAAAATCTGATCAGTTCATCTTTGAGTCCAAGTGAATATTCGAGCGAAGTTTGAAGAAATTCCTTCCGTGCATTCTTGAGATATGGCGTTCACCGGAATGGTTGCTTTTTAATGCACCACAGGTTTTAACTGATCGAGGGAAAACTGCATTTTCCTACTATGCACCATGGGAATGGAACAGTATACATTTAGATACACCAATATCCATCGATGAATTTAAATAAGACCATAAAGAATGTAGTGATGGAGATATGTGCTTGTTTTTCTAACTATGTTTGAACAGCTGTTGATTTATTGCGGATTTTTGTTTAATATGTTGTATTTGTTGCATTTTGATATGTTGTGATTAGCTGCTACCTCGGCAAGGTCTTTCTTGTAAAAGAGATTTTCAATCTAAATGGGAAGTCCGAGAGACAACATGAAACACACACACACACGCACACACACACACCGCACAGGGAAGCAATCACATGATTTTCTCTAGGCTTACGTCTGGCAGGGATAATGAGCTAATGAATGAAGGAAAGAAAGAAGGATAGTATGTAAGCGAGTCACTTTCTGTAAAAGGTAAAAAAATGCACACAATTGTGATGGTTGTGTGGTGTGGTGTGTGCGCGTGTGTGGTGTGTGTGTGTGTGTGTGTGTGTGAAAGAGAGAGAGAAAAAAGAGCACTTGCCTCAGTGGTTAGGCGTGTTTCAACGTATGATGCTCTCTTTTAGACCCTGTCATTGGTCAATGCAGGGCCATCTCAGCACACCTCTTTAAAGGACTAGTGTGCAGGATTTAGTGGCATCTAGCTGTGAGCTTACTAATTGAAACACCTCATCTCACGCTCCCCTCTGAAACACGTAGAAAAACCAACAGTGGCCGCAAAACTTGCGCAAAATATGAAAGGCCTTATCTTGAGCCAGTGTTTGGTTTGTCTGTTCTGGGCTACTGTAGAAACATGGCAGTGCGACACAGTGGACTCCTTGGAAGAGGACCCGCGCCTTTTGTAGATGTAAAGAATCACTCTAAGGTACATGTACAAAAGACACAACAATTCTCATTTTCAGGTGATTATACACTCATAAAAAACATACTAATGAATATTATATTCTATTTGTCATATTCTGCCAATAAATCCCCATGAAACGTACACACTGGAACTTTAAATTGTTCAGAATATATCTATGAAACCACAGGACATAATCATACAATCAAGAAAATCCCTTTTTAATCAATACTTAGATCTCCTCAACAAGTCAGACAAAATCTTTAATATTTATGCAGTCCTCAAAAGCTGACATGTAATTTCTTTATTAAGGATATCTGTGATGAAGCTCCAGTGAAAGTTCAATAAGATCTTTTCTTTCACATTTCGCCTTTACTCCTGTGTGGCCGAATTTTTAGTATTTCTTCTCACTCTAATATTCTGCCAAAGTCTCTGCAATTCCCAATTCTGACATCACCATGTCTAGACAATCATCCTCCTTAGAGCCAATCAGTCCTTTGACTCTGTTCTTTTAATATCGTAGCCATTCTGTATTTCAGACCTACTACTGTGCAACCCACCACTCCCCATCACCATCATCACCTCCAGGATGTTCCAAGAGAGTCAACTGAGAGTTTCCATTAACCACCTGCTGGCTTTACTCCACCACCATCAGCGTCTAAGACTCCGGGGGTCCTGTTCTATCTCCTATCTTCTTATACACCTATGATTATTGACAACGCTTCTCATCGATGGATCTAATCACCAAAGCCTTCTCTCGCTAACCTCAATGATACTGAAACACACTTAAAATTGATCTCTCCATATTAAACTTTATTTTCTATATACACATTACTGTTTTTTCTTGATCCACAAGAGGAACAAATCCAGTGAGAATGACGTACATTAAGGTCTTAAAACAGTGTTGAGCAAAATAGCATTACTCTAATTCAGTGGTGGGATGTAACTAAGTTTACTGTATACCGCATTTTAAGGTGTTATACTTGAATACTTGTTACTTACAATCCATTACACTTCGGAATCAAATATTGTATGTTTTACTCGACAACATGTATTTTAACATCTGTAGTTACTCTGCAGTGTCAGATTATTAATACAATATATAATCAACTGATAAATTATGATGCATTACGAATACGAATACGAAATACTTTATTGATCCCCAAGGGAAATTCATTAAATGCATTATTAATTATTAATGCATTATTTGAATTAGATAAAATAGTTAAAATAGTTTCACGTTTACCAGCTACAAAATTAGCTAATATGGATAATTATGAATACAAAAAAAGTTTTCCTTGGATAAAAGATCATAAGGAATGAATTTCTTACTTACAAAACTATCTGCAAGTCGCATTGGTTGTGATAGTTCACTGTCTGTAATTAATTTCCCCATTCTTAAATTCTGTCTTTCGTTGTAAGAAAATCTGCAGAAGCTGTGAACAGGTTTGTTTAGTTAAAGATACTACAGAGAGTTTTCAACTGATTATGAAACTCGATCATTTAATACTGATGCCTCTATATGACCTACATAAGCAAACAAGATCATCCATGAGAAAATTGGCTATTTCTACACAGTTATTCTTCATGGCTGCCACTGGGTCAAATTCACCTTGAAATCAGATGAGACAAGCCTGTGTTTACATTTTCCCAGGCAAAGGTACAGTGAGTAGTATGTTAGCCAGTTAAAAGGAGGCAGGAGATTTTTCCATTTTTTAAAATAAAAAGATATCTTCAAATTTGCTTAAATTGGCTTTTGCTATATGGTTCCCAAAAGCTTCAGGCAGCTTATTTGGGGTGTCATTTTCATGCATCTTTGTTTTTGTGGTTGTATTTGTTGGATTGTTTATACATATTTTGATGTGAAATAATAATTTTAAACTGATTTGAACACAGCTGTGATCAATTGCATGTGTGAACATAGTATATGATATTGCTCTAAAATTACAGTGGCTACAGTGTGTGAACTGTGCTGAGAATATCTTCACTCATTTTTAATCAGTAAAGGTGCTGAAGCTGAAGATTAAAATCCAAATGGTTTTAACCCTGAAAGTTTTGCTGGTGAAACAGAGCTGGATCAGCCCCTGTTCAGTACATCTGTTCTCAGTCATTTCTATTACTTTCCCAAATTAGGTCAAATCTTTAGGTGTCACTGATTTTCAATGTGCTGACAAAAATCACACCTTTAACTGTGTCACTCAAAACCTGATTAATCCAAAGTAAAGCGTAAGTATAAACTTTCATGTGTGTGATCTTTTGCCTGCAATGCTAGCTGTTCTGTGAGGGTTGGGCTTAGCAGGTTTAATCACAAGATACAGCTGAGGGAATGTCCACTTCGCAGGCATTTGGTCATGAACAAAAAATGTTTGAAATGATGATATAACTATATGAAAAGTTGAGGAATCCAAAATTCATTCATCCTGAGGGTAACATGAATGTGTAAACCAGAGTTAATGGCAATCCAACCATTAGTTGAGACATGTCACTGAAAAACAGAAACGTCAACCTTATGGCGGCACTAAAGGAAAAGAAGATCACCATAGTGGACCACCAGTGGAATTCTACATCTGAGAATCACAAATGGCTTTACAACATTTTGCAGTGATCCATCCAATAGTCGTGGAGATATCAGTCTGGACTCTGGACAGAAGTGATGGAACGACCTACAGACTGATGCTGCTCACTGTAGAACTATTCCAATATCCTAGCTAAAAATACAATCAAAAAATGATTGACACAATATATCTTATAGATCTGAGAGTTCAGTGTTCACAAAACGCAACATCCTCATTCCAGAACCAAAGCTCTTATCCATAATTCCTAAATAATGTGCCAGATGCCAACAGTCTGTAGGTTTTTATGTCAAACATAAGACCGCTATGTGATTTCAACCTCTACTTTGTTCTTAAACCAATAGTCTGAAATTTTGGGAAATACACTTCTCTACTGTGTGTGAAGAGCCTCAGTCATCCAGGTCATGGTTATCCAAGAAAAGTTGGACTGACTTTGAATCAATTCTTGAATCAATGTTTCTTGGTTGTTTACTTGCATTTTTGCCAAGAGTTAGATGAAAAGATTGATAAAACTTGCACATTTCTACAGTAAATATGAAGCTTATGTACAGAGCTACTTCTCGACAGAGTGGTGACTTCCTGAAGCACTAAGTACTAAGCTAACTGGTTGCTGGCTATTGACCTATTATTCAATGCAGTTTTTACACCAAAATAGCAAATATATGAAGTTTTTTTCTAACTCGGGTAAACCCGCTAAAAATAGGGGACTGACTCTTTTCCCATTGCCAGTAGACCGATTTGCTGTTTTGTTTTCCTATGTGCACTGGAAAGCTGAGACTGAGCTCCTGTGTGTGCAGGAGAGCCGAGAAGTGAGGTTTTTAAAAGTTTCTGTTTCAACTCTCAGTACTTTTATAGCTTCTTGCTAAATCTCTGGTTTGAAGTTTAGTTTTTTCCTGCTGTTTGTGCTTTCAGATGTCAAACCGAGTCATGTCAAGCAGCACGTGTATGAAAAAGAAGCAAAAAAGTCACAACCGAGGCCACAAGCCTTCATTGCCTCTGCCAAAAAATGGCAAAAATAGCCATGATTACCAGGCTGCTGGAGCTGATAAATACCTGTGACTACAGCAGAGTCATTTGACCCGTGACTGAATGTCGTTGTACCCTTTCCCACTTCAGACAAAGCCAGATGTTTCTGGGTGTTCTGTCCAGTGTAAAATGGCTTAACAGACAAATATGGGAATGATATCAATCTCCTCATCTAACTCCCACCAAGAAGGCAAATAAGCGCCTTTCTCAAAATCTCAAACTTTTCCTTTAATAGCTTGACTTATGTAAAATTTCACTGTAAACTTTTAAATAACGTGTCTGTGGGAACATATGCGGGAATCTTCTCTTTTATAAAATGAGACAGATTCTTCAGTTTTGATTTGTGCTGATTTCTTCTTTCTTCCCTTGCTGTGACTGCATTTACATGCAGAAAATAAAAAATGTCGTCACTAGAGGGCTCTCTGAAGGACAAACATCAATGAAAGACAAAAGGGTCAATGCTTTGAACACTCAAAAAGGAAGCTATGATGACACTGCAAGTCGCAAAATAAAACATTTCCCCAGGTTTATGAGGGACTTCACCTTGACAGTTAAATGAAAAACAACATGATAAGAGATCTCCATCACACGGAAATAGCTCTAACTCTTATGTGTCAGGCTGAGTAGTTGGTATACAGTAAGTCGGTGTTTTAAGAAACAGTCACAGGAGGTTTTGACAGAGAGAGACTATGTGCTGTATGCATTCATGCGGTTTATCACTGGAAGGTGACATTAAGTGGGTTGTTCTCTATGAGCAAACACAACTTCAGAAAACATATCAAGTTCTTGGTACAACGTTGTTGTCATGGCTATTTTATCATTAAACTATGTGTGGAATTTGCACTTTGAAAATGAGAATGCTGGAGAAAAAAAAACATATCACCTGTTACATAATCTGCACAATGGACAGATTAAAAATAGAGAAGAGGCATGAGCCCTCAAAAACTGGGAAATACCAGGCATGTCAGTAGTGTTTTCTGTTTGGTTGCACATTATTCATTTGACCAGTAGAGGGTGCTCGTGTTTTACACTTAAATGCCGAAGTATTCAGATTATTATGCCACTGGAAACCTGCCAAGGAAATTCAACCCTCAAGAGCATGTGATGGTGAAACAGGAGTAATGAGGTTTAAAAGAGGCAACAAACAGCTACCATGGAAATCCAAGAGAAAACAAAAGAAGAGAATTGGGCATTTCTTAGCAGCACCTTAAATTCTTACTCAGCTCACTTCTCTAAAACCAAAAACTACACGTGGTAGTATGTGTGCACTGCTATCCCAGACGGACTGTAAAGACTGAACCAATCAACAGAAATCAAGCACCTTTTTACACTGCCTCATGTAGTCACACTGCCCTCAGGCTGAGCAGTCTAACTATACACTCCTGGAAGAAATGTAATTTAAAGAAAGAAATAACTTAAGAATAAGAATAAGACATCTTTTGTCGCTACCAAGCAAAATGGATAATAAAGTGGAATATTTGAGGTTTTGGTCATACTGACATCCCATTTAATCTATCAGAATGACACATACTTGTATATAGGTAGATGTTATCCCAGTGGATCCTGACAGGATTTCAGACCAAACCATTAAAGCATCAAATGAGCATATTAGTCAGTTGGAAGATGTATGAACAAAGCCAGCATTGCGCTCAGCTGGTGATGTGTATTTGGTAGAGTGATTCCTAACCTTTTTCCTATAAGGGACCACTTTTCTATCATTCAGTAAGCTGATGATCCCTGACTATGCAACATATGTTATGGATATTTTATGTAATATTCAAAGCAAAACAATAAAAGTACAGAACAACTTATGAACTGCACAACTAACCCAAATAGTGGACGCAATAACTGCAGGACGTTTGTGTAAAACAAAGGATTTGGATTCATTTTGAACAGATTATTTCCTGTGAATATTGCATCAGAAGTGAGTGATATTTGTATGAACTTTTTATATCATTTAATGTGCTTTATTAATGTTATATGATATATTGTATCATTATAGGTATAGTATTATTAACAATAATTCATATTTAATAGTCTTTTTTTCCTAAACAAATTCTGCATTTTCTTCTCTTTAAAACTTGCCTATTGTTCATATTCCAAAAACTTGAAAAGGTGGCACATCTCATCATCATTTTATCCTCCTTAACCGTAAGACTTCAGATGTGCTACCTTTTCAGTTTACTTGGATATGCTCCCTGGATTTTGGGTTTAACTCTCCACTGAGAATCCCATTGCTGAAGCACAACCTCCTTCTCCAAATACAGCTTGCCCATTGTTCTAGTACCTCTTAGCTGTTTTAACTGTTTAATTTTCTCATGCAGGACAAGGCTGTTTAGCAGACAGTGAAGGCTCTGTAAATATATCACTTGTGTTCAGGTTGTTACTGTGCTCTTTTCCTGTGATTGTTTTTTTTTTAGGTTTAGGTTTTAGGATAATCTGAACTTTAAAAATAACACTTTCATTTGGTTTTCTTCACAGAAATGAAAGACATGCTGAGATAAAGGGAACCACTGCTCTATGACATTGGTTTGACGAAAGTAAACAGCCCTCAGAGGACCCTTTTCCACCATCATGGAACTTACACCGTTCCAGTTCAAGCACATTATTTCGAACCTTTCTGAACATTTCCACCAAAAGTAAACTGGTTTTGAACTTGACAAGTTGGTTCCGGCTGGAACCAAAAAAGAGCAGCTTTTCCTTGGGAACAAAAGTGGGCGTGTCATATTCTGCAGGTTGTTGTACATTGTGAGGCACCTTCTGTTGATGACGTTCTTGATTCCACTCAAAACTGGTGGAAACACAGGCTGGTTCACCAGGTAGTACCAAGGTTCTAAGGAGCTTGAACTGAAACAGTTCAAGAAGCAGAGCTTATTCAGAGGAAAAGGGGCCAGTGAGAGCTGTTCTCAGACTTTGTGTAACAGTTTTGCTGGATACAATTCATCATCTTGCCATCATACTAACAATCTGCATGCGCTAAGGGAGTTCTGCTTACATAAAAGCCATAACTGCTACTTGTGGGTGTCTATAAACAGGGAATTTGTTGTTCGGGAAATTATCAATTCAATGGGCATGACAGTGAAACTGAAACTTTGTACTTTGCAGTGACTTTAAACAAGTTGGGTTTCATTGTGTGCTTCTGCTGAATGACGCAGAACAAGACTCAAGTTTCAGCAACAACCAATGAGATTTCCACTATAGACAAAGGGGGACAATGAAAGCAGAAAGAGGTAGCTCTTAACAAAAGCAACTGTTCCATTCCTGCAGTAAATAAGTTGAATGTCAGTTGTCTGTGTTTGAGTGTTGTCTGATGATTCATACCATTTTATTTGGGGAACACATGGGGAAAAAAAAACAAAAAAAAAAACTACCCAAGTCTTTCTTAAGCACTCTTATTCTTGTAATCAATTATGTAAATATAATGTGTTGCTTTTCTCCTTGTGAAGTGATTAACATGGAGCAGAGCATGTTGAAATGACAGAACTGTTTTGGAAGTTCTGAAAACATTTCCTTGGTAGGAGAAGTGAAAAAATGTACTGTGAGCCCCCCAGTCAGCATCTGCCACTTGTCTTGTCTTACAAGTTAAGTGTGTACTTGATGACAACTGTAAGGCAACAGAGCACCCCTGTGAATTAGGGGTCAAGGGTCACACCATGAAGCACAACATCCCTGGTTCAGGTCTAGAAAGGGACCTTTGTGACAGCCCTCAACCTCATTTTCTGTTATCTTTCTACTATCTGGTATGAAGCTACAAAAATGCCAAAAACAAGACCCAAAACAGCTAGCTAACAGTTTAAGAAGTTGCTCTATGACAACACTAAAACAAGAGTAAATTGTGTCACTGATTTTTTGTGTTTCTGGTCTGGGTCTGGGTCTTCTGTTGTATGCCTTAAATCTTTCTCATAGTCTCTGATTTTAAAAATAAATTTAATTAAATATTCTTATTACAAACATGTTGCAAATGTATGTATGTGTGACACTGAAACCTTCAGGACCTGATGGTCTGGACAGGTGCTATCGATACTCCAAACTTAAACAAATGTGAGTAACACAGTCACTAAATTTTGTGTGATGTGTGATATGTATGACAGCTCATTGTTTCACAGCTTCTCAATGGTACATAAACTTACTTAAAACCATTAAGATCAAAATGTACTTTTGTTTTCTCCATAGTTTTAGCGTCAGATTATCTTAACATTTTGTATCTGCCAGTGGAATGAGATAATTCTGTTCGCCTGCATCTTTTGCTTTTTCCAGTTTTCTAAAGGCAAGTGGCATTATTTAGAAACATGCGAAAAAAAAAAAAAAAAAAGGAAGAAAGAAAAATTCACTCCCAAGTGTCTCACAAAAATGACACTAGTATCAGGAAATTTCTGAGTATGTTAAATTTCCTTGGAACCTGTAGCAAAAAGCAAACCAGTGACAGATATGTGTTTATGTAACTTCAGAGACTGAGTGCTGAATCGCGTGATTTAGGATTAAGGGTGTATTTTTATACATACAGGAACACCTGAATACACAAATGAGGCCGCCCTTACTATAATAAAATGAATAGCTTATTATCACTGCTGGCTGTTTTGTAATTCGTCACATTCACAAGGTGGATGACAATTTAAGAGATATATCATTACATCCTATCCAATATGCACACACTGAAATATCAAATAAAAACCGAATTAAAAAGATTTTGTCACTGCCTGTTGTATAGCTGCTTTGTCTATGGTATCTTGTTTATCCACAGTTTTTCTCGAAGTTGCTGAAGTCTAAGGTTGTCGAAAGAGCGATACTTTTTCATTATCACGTTTAAAATGATATGATCTCTGTTAATTATACACGTTAGTACTCAAAGCACCATGGCTAGGAAAAAAATCTATGTGCACATTCAAGACCTCAGGTCAGTTCTGTCTTTATTGTTGTTCAGTTGTGTGCTTCCCTCAGCAAAACCAGTCCTTGTTGACTGTGATTTCTGCACTAGCACTATAGGCAGGTTGTTAACAAAAGGGGGAAAAAAACAAACATGTTTTGTGTGCTTAGGACTCTTTTTTCTTTCTGTCATGGTATTGAAAAAGGCAGCGTATACTAGTATTGTATCAAAGTTTAAAATTCTGGTATTGTCAGAACTTTACGGTAGTTAGTTGTTTCCTTTACAGTTGGCGTTTACCTACTAATAGTAAAAGTCAAAAAGTACAGTTGAGGAAACCAATGCTGGGTCATCACTGGAGGAAACTTCAGCAACAAAGAGTATAAGCAAATACTGAAACTATCTGGTAGTGCAGTGTAGATTATGTAATGAGCAGTGAAAAACCAATGTGCTGATCAAAAGCCATGATTGTTCATCACATAAAGACCATCTTCTTATTCTGAGGTTACATTTCTGTCTTTTGTTGGATGGATTGTGTCAGGTTATGTCTTAGCATGGTACAAAAGTCATTTTAAATTTGAGGAAATGTGTTATCTGATGTGATGTGGAGTTATTGTTTCATACTATAGATACGCTGACGGAACAGAAATGTGGAAAGTATAGCTATTGGTTGTTTTTGACAGAAAGTTGGCTAATCACAATAATGATTACTGGGAGTACTTTGAGGTCTAGCAGGAGAAATGTCCGCTCATGTCATCTTCAAAAAGCTGTTTTAATTTAAATTCTGATAAAGGCAACACTTAAGTTTCCTGAGTTCCATGATGTCATGCGATGCAAAGATGAAACTGTGCAGCAAATCGTCATGTGCTGCGACACCATCGTTCATCAGGATAACACCTCTGTTCATCAGGCCACACCTGCTCTGAGGACTGCTGGTCAGCAGATGTTGTCTCAGCCTGCATCATCATCTCCTGACCTCAACCCCACTGCGAACCTGTGAGACGCCCTGCAACACCACAGCTGGACCACAGCTGGAAGACGTGACCTCTGCCTGAAAAGGCCAGCTGACACTTTGACGCTCAGCCAGGACCTTCTCCAGAAAATGTGGCAGCACCTCACAGCTGCACATTCAGAGGCTCATCGGCCTTATGAGGAGGCAGAAACAGAGGTGGAAGCAACAGGTGATGACCAGGGGTTCTGAGGGACTACTGGTCTGTTTAAATGGAGTTATTTTAAACCATATAGTAGTTTGTACTTTTATTTGTTTGATTTCCGTTTGTCATCGGTATATATCATCACTAACATCTTGATATTTTGAACAATAAAACTGTAGTCCAACTGAAATGGCTGTGGACACACCTTTCCTCTCAATCATGAAAGTTCTAGAGGTCTCTGAGTTTAAAGGGTTAGTTTACCCAAAGTTCATTTAAAAAAAACAATACCTTCTGATTTTGTCTACTGATATCTAGCCAAATCTGTTTTTATGTGCCTACATTTTGATCTCTGAAACTTCTGCCACCATCCCAAAACAGATGTGGTGAATCACATCATTGAATCACTGATTTTATTGGAACTAATTACTTGTTAGAAAGAAGTTTCTAAGAAAACAATTTAAGTGAGGTGGATTATCTATAGTAACCAGGACATTGCAAAATACATTCTACTGTTGTGTTTTTTGAATGGCGAATACAAATTTAATTCACCCACATTGTATTGGTGTAGCAGCAGAAAGATTTCAATGGCAATGTGCCCTGCAAGCTTTTTCACTGATGTTCAAGGAATATAATTAATAATTGTCAGTTGATTAAAGTTAATCAATGTGACCTTTGTGTGACTTGACAAGAATGATTGTGTTTCAGTAGTGAATACGAGACCAGCTTCACAAAGTGTAAGATATATTGTATTTAAAACACTATTGTTTTCTTTTTTTATGTGGCGGCAGGGACCCTTCATAATTTAGCTCCTAGCAGTAAAGCTTGACTTCTACTTTCAACAGTCTTCCAGGGGTTTTGTAAACATGGCTGTTTTATATGTTTAAGTTTTAAACTTATAGATTAACACCCAGGCTATAGTGATGCCCCGGCATAAAATGAGAGATTACGAAATGTGACTAATGCTGTTAATGCCTTTAAACCTAAAACTTATTAGAAATTCAGAAATCTGTGTCTTACATCATATTGACATATTGGAAATTCTGGTTTGCTGAACAAATATTATCCCATTGCATACTGGCATGTGTCTGCTGATAATAAACAAACTATACCAAAGAAAGAGAAAGCAGACCTATCTGCTGTCTATAGCTTTATATGATATACTTTTGTTTAAGTGTATTTGTGAATGTAAAGTGAGTTTGCTGTTGTTCAAATGTGAAATTCCAGACTAGTCGTAAAGGTTGGGGAAAAGGAAGCAAAAAAGCTGACTCTGGATCAGTGTTCAAAGGAAACCACAGAAATGTTTAGCTTTGGAGAACAGAAATATTGTTTGCTGCCGTCTGTGTTCGTATAAACATATAGAGAAATGTGGATGCATGTGGATATGAGTGTGTGTGACTGAGTTATTTAAACTAACTAAAAGATATTCCTGTTCTTCGTCCCTACAGTCTGTATGCATGTGTGGTGAAGTGTAAGCTTCCTTCATTTCCAGTAGAGTGAAGTCTTTTCACAGAAATTCAGGAGGATGGAGCATTTTTCTGTTGGTGGCCAGCTGAAACATTGAAATCATCTTCATGGAAATGTGCCAACAATTCTCCCATTCGCTGTTCAATGAACTCCAGGTGTAACATCATTCTAGTGACTGATGAATCCTCCAGTCCCGTCTTTGTCTCTGCAGCAGCAAGAAGTCACCTCCTTGTCCTCCTCCTTCTCCTCCTTATCAGTCCTGTCCAGTCCCTATTCATTCTGAACCCTATGCAAGCTAATACTGGTGTGTCTGTGTAACAACTGGTCCAAGAGTGTGTCTCAGTATGTTGAGTGCTGAAGGATAAGGCACTATAAGGAACTATGAGTTACAGCATCGAGAACTGATGTGAAAGTTTTCCCTGAGATGCGTGGAAAGTTGCTGAGCCTGACACAGGGACAAGGAAAGTTGTAATATGTTTTTATGTATGTATCAATGAAGTGCATTTCGTGGATGAAGTGCAGTAATTAGTTCAGTGTACTTACTAAAGGTTTTATGCAACTGCCAAAAAGAAAGATATGTAATCTGATAGAGGCGTAGGACTAATAATGATTGTGCTGTCAGTAGGAAAGACACAGCTGGTGCTTGGGCACCGTCATTCTCCTTTGAAAAGACAAAACACTGAGAAAACCATAAGGTTTGAACAACTGATGTGCCCTGCCAACATTGAGGCACAACTACATCGTTTAGCAAACTTAAAAAATAAATAAACAAATAAATAAATAAATAATAATACCATAGTACCGAGGAGTAGTGAAAGGTTTGATGTGGTGAAAGAAATGCTGAGTGCTCTAGCTGTTATTAATGTCTATTACACCAGCTGTATGGCAGCTACAGGAATCATACTTTCTGCACACTGTTAAGATACACTAACTTCAAAGTCAATCAACAATCTTATTTGGGTTGTGCTTGATTTGAGGTTTATCGACTTGTTTGATTAGTCATGAGAAAATTGTTTTCCCCAACAATTAATTTCCTAAATATGGAGAAAACACCTTCACAAGGATATGTGCACTCCATTGTAATAAATACAAATATAGATCTCCTTCAGGCATTTAGTACGTAGTACGTGTGCAGATCAAAGTGTGTGTAAGAAAATGGAGTGTGCAGATCCTAGTGAACAAAGATTTTCTCTCTATGTACTTAAGTATTACACTTAAGTGTTCAGTTGGATTATGTAAAAAGACCCTCAACCAAATTATAATCTAAAATGATCTTTTTCAAAAGCAGTTTGACAACATCTCTTTAAATGTTTACACATCTTCTATGTATCTGATTTTTAGAAGTTGCTAAAATACATTTTTAGAGAATATGATGAAAAAATAGAATGAAGTGGTTTAATATTTCCAATGATGAGCAGTGGTGTTTATGTGGGCTTCTTCCTGTTGGCTTTGAGCTGAACTTGTGAAAACATATGGTATGCTTTATGTGCACTGTGGGTAATGGTAAGAAACACAACCTAAACTGTCACTGTAAAGTATTCTTTACACTGTCTGAGTCAGGAAGCTTATTTCACAGTACAAAGCATGTTTCCAGAATAACAGTCAAAAGCGCTGATGTGTTAAGCCTTCCTTTTTACCAACTAAAGCTTCCAGCTCGTGTTCTGTCTGTTCTGTCATGTTTTGCAGCACATATGTGCTGTATTTTCCTCTGTAAGAATCTTTTGTGTTTGCAAGAGATCTTTGCAAAATCAGACAAACGGAACATCGGAGAAGTGTTTCTCAACACAGTGATACCAAACGTAGTAAAGCACCCAACCTACCCATCACTACCCGACACACAGTTGCTGTGTGTTGCAGTTGGGCGTTTCCAGGTATGAGACTGGTTTAAACAAATGTGTTTAATCAAGTACTGGATTCCTGACTAGTTGAGACTGTTTCAGCATGTTTTGGGCATTTAGAACAAACAAATTCTATAAAAGTGAAAATACTTACCCACTGCTGACCCCTGCTACTTATCAGTCATCCCAGGAAGAGATTGAGTGTATATGCCTCGAAGTGTGTGCGTGCTTGTTTATGATTTTGTTATGAAGTACCATGAATCAAAGAGGAATGAAAATCTGTAACGCCACAAGAGGCATTTTGTGCATGTTGTGTAAACTACTGTATGATCTGAATGTGTAGGAGTAGCGGATGATACATACACGCTGTGTAAAAGTTAGACGCTGGTATGGAAGTGGCCTGAACTTCTGTGAGACTGGGGTCGCAGGCTGAGGGAGACGCAGCCTCCTTCTGCCCTCCATCATCTTCCTTCTTCTTCTCCTCCTGGTCTTCACCTCCCCCCTCAGCTTTTCCTGCTAATCTTTTAGACATCCTAGCCGACTTCGGACCCTGAAAATATTTGTCAAAAATAAAGATACTTCATAGTATACAGCAGATTTTTACACTTTGATTTTACATTAAAACGAGAAAATTATGTGCAACTGTAGAGAAAATATATTACCTATGCACTTTAAAGGGTAACTTTTGTATTTTTCAACCTAGAACCTATTTTTCCATGTTGTTGCTAATTGACTCACAGGGACAACAATTTTTGAAATTGGTCCAGTAGTAAGAGAGTAATCCTTATGGGCAATATTGCACGCTGTCAATATACGTCCACCAAAAGTGTTGGTATTGCAACTAGCTCAGATTGTTATTCCAAGTGTCTGACAACATTATGGAAATGATCCCTACAGAGATAGACTTTTATTTAAAGAGTAAGATATGTTTTGTTTAACCAGAAACAGCTGTTTTATTGGCCTTGCTAAACCCACCAAATTCTACTTACAGAAACACTTATTTTATCATTGTCATTTTCATTCATTCACAACAGAAATAAAATAAAACTTACCAAAACATTGTGGCTTGTCTTTTGACTGTTTCAACAATCACCAACTCACCACCAACTGATTGTTTGGTTGAAATAAACTCTTAACTCACTGAGGTAGACTGAAAATATTTGGGCCATTCATTCCGTTCTTTTCCCCGTTGTTTCTCTAATGACAGCCCTCCCTCTCACTCCTCTGCCAATATTTTCACATCTAACGTGATGAATTAAGGGCTTATTTCAACCAAACCAGTTAGTGATGATTTAAACACAGGAAATATGAACGAACACGGTTTTGGTGAGATTTATTTTGTTTCTGTCCAGTTTGAAAGAAGATGACGATGATGATATAATTACAGTTTCTGTCAATGCAGTTTGGTGGGTTTTCAGAGAGCAATAAAATGATTGTTTCTGGGTAAACAAAAAGGATCTTACTCTTTGACAAAATGTCTATCTCTGCAACAATCCTTCCTATAATGTTGTCTGACACTTAGAAGAACAAAAAACGAGCACTTTCAGTTCACATACTATGACAGTAATTGCTCATAAGAATTAAATCTGAGCTGCAATGATTAATCAATTATTAAATAAATCACCAACAATTTTGATATAATTCAAAATTTGTCTCATTCTCAGTTTCTCAAATGTGAATATTTTCTGGTATCTTTACTCCTCTATGACAGTAAACTGAATATCTTCAGGTTGTGGACAAAACGAGACATTTGAGGACATCAAATTGGGCTGTGTGAAACAGTGATTGACATTTTCACCATTTTCTGACATTTTATAGATCAAGCAACTAATCGAATAATTGAAAAAATAATCAACAAATTAATCAACAATGTAAATAATTGTTAGTTGCAGCCCAACACTTGTCAGTGGACATAAACTGACAGTGCACCAATTTTAAATTTTTTTGCCCCCATTAGTCACTTTGACACAACATGGGAAAATAGGGTCCAAGTTGAAAAATACCAAACTTTCCCTTTAAAAGTCTATCTCAAATTTCTCAGTCTCTTTGTTGATATTACTTACTTTTGCAGCAGGTCTAGCAGAAGCAGCTTTTCTCTGTGGCCGTCCTCTGGCCTTGGGCACCTTAGGGACAGACAGAGTCTGCATAGTGAAGGCAGCATGCTGAAGGATGCACTCAGGACCACAGTAAACAGAGTCCGGCAGGGCTTGTCTGGAGCAACCGGGCCCAATGCACAGAGGAAGAGAGCTGTCTGTCTCCATCTTAGCCTCGAGTTCAGGCTCTGGCCTCATCACAGGGGCCTCTTCATCCTCTTTCTCCTCCACCACCACTACAGACTCCTGAAACCAGAGTTTCATCTTAGACTTCCATCATGCAAATCAGTCCATGACTAATGATACAAATGTAATACTGTGATGACATAGCAAACGTTTTAGGGCTGCGCCAAATGTCATTTTTTAAAATTCAGAATTCCTACTTGGGTTTTCAAATGAAGCTTCAAATGCCTGTCATCATAGTTTATGATGGCATCACCCTAAAAATGTTAAAATCCTCTCCTTTATGACCATGAATGGCAAGTTTTGTCAAAAGAAACAACACTCTGGAGTTATTGAAAATGGGTCAAGATCATCCTAAATAGCCACCACTGGAGTCTAATATAATTTTAATGTAGCCTAATCTTCATCTTAAACTGTAGAAATACCAGGATTAAATACAACGAACAGCCATGTACAAAAAGAAAAGCTGCCAGCATTTGAATGTTGATTTAGAATATGAATGCTGATTGAACATTATGAACATATCTTCAAAGCTGTGAATTGTTCAGTACAGCCCTAACATATTTGCTCTCACACAGGAATGACTGCTGCTGCAATGAAGTCAAAAAGCTATTTACATTATGTTGTGACTAAAGTCAGAGAGTCATGTGGTGATCACTGGCAATCCAAATGTAATTCTAACCTTGAGGGCTGGCTGCTGCTCATGTCCCTGCTCTTTTTCACCAGGAGGACTTAGGGTCAAGCATTCGGGAAAACTAAGCTCAGGCTGAGGGTGAGGGTGAGGCTCAGGTTGGAGTTGTTTCTTTGCAGTGCAAGTGGCGCAGATGTACTCCTGCCCTTTCTTCTCCATCTTATGCCCTTCAGTCTCACCGATACCAACACAGTTGCCATGGAACCACTCCTGGCAACTGTCACAGCAGATCATGAACCTAGGAGCAGTGAATAGACAACAGTTATCAGGAAGTGAAACTGACAGATGGTTGAGGTGTACAAACCCCCCGAAGCCCAAGAGATCTTGTTACCAGAAATGAGCATGTACCTTTTATTGTGTTTCTGTTGACAGATGCAGCACAGAGCATTAGAGTCATAGCCCTCTGAGTCTGATATGCTTGAATACTGTCCTACATTCATATCGTCCTTTTTCTCCTCCTCCTCCTCCTCCTCTGGTGCATCATCATACTGGCCAGGAGTTACAGCAGTAATCTGGTCTAATTCAGAGTCTATGATGATGCAGTCTGAGCTTGATTGCTGAGCAGGACTCAGACTGATATCAGAGTGAGGAGGTGATATCTCTATTTCACCAGGGCTGTGTGCATCTTTCCCTTTTTCCTCCTCTTGTAGCCCCTGTTCAGTTGGATTAACAAGCACCACGTCATCATTGCTGTCATCATCATCCATAATGCTTGACTGAAGCCCTGCTGCCCTGCCCCTCCCTCTGCCCCTTCCTCTGCCTCTTCCCCGACCTCTTCCTCTGCCTCTCCCCCTTCCTCTGGCCTTTCCTCTTCCACCTTTCCCCCCTCTACCTCTTGTATCTCCCTGCCTGCCTTTAGACGCCAGCTGCTCCTTAATCTGCAGCAGAGTCATTTCATCACTGTCCTCTTCTTGACTAGAAATCAACACCACATCATCGATTTCTCCTCCTGTAACATCCTCAGGAGCGACAGGCTGAGAAATCTCCATGTCGTCAACAGATTCTACATTATCAGGCATGTCAGTTTCATCTATAGCCTGCGGAGGAGGAGGGTCCTCAACGGTATCAGTGGCTTCCAAAATGTCAGGGACAGCAAGTGTGTCCGACATGTCCAGTGACAAGCCCTCATCCCCGCCAAGCAGTGAGAAAGCAGTGTGGAAGGCAGAGCCAAAATCTTGCCATAAACTGGGGTCAAGGCTTGTTCCTGCAGATGCTTCTGAAGTGGGCTTGCTCTCCTCTGATACAGGTGAGGATGGGGCAGACCACTCAAGATCATCTATCACACTCCTTGTTGCACGAGAAGCTCTCTGGGTGGCACAGGTTTCTTTAGTGGCGTGGGGCGTCTGGTTGCTCCGACGAGGTCTGCCTCTGCGCACAATTGGAGGACTGTGGGTAAGGTCTCCAACCTCTTCCAAGAACTCCCGTCGAGCAATGGTTGTCCGCCTGAAGCCCCAAGACTTCTTAACTTGAGACAGGGACGGCCTAATGCTCGACTCTGCCCCTTCTGGGTGGTTCTGCTGTTCCTCTAAAGAGAGACAGAAACAATCAAGATTAACAAACCAAAACCAAAATGTCATCTTCTTCTTTTATAACAAGCAACTCACAGACTAAAGGATCTGCTTTACCTGAACTATTATCATCAGGGATGCTGTCATTTTCCATTGGGTCCATACTGACATCCACAGGTAACAAGGCTGCCAAAACACACAAGATATAATTTGTTAGGTCACAAGCTTAAACAAATATTGACTACTGAGCAAGTTAGATGAGGGTTAAATAGAAAAATGGGTACCTTTACAACCAATAAGTAGGCGGCTGCCAAAGCCTAATTTTCAGGACATGTCATTCCACTTGTCTTTCTTTGCACCTGGGTAAATAAGGGAGGTAAATATACCAAAGCATCCACATTAGATTATGAGCCAATAAAAAGCAACACTAAAACAAACATTAACAGTTTAACTCAATTACAAATATCGTTTGCTGTGAGAAATGGCAGTCATGGCCATTAATTCCATATTGAAAGGTTCACTCAAGAAACTCACAGCTCTGATACATCAACAAATGCCGTACTGTCTGTTCATCAGGGCCACCTACCAAAAACTAATGCAGTCTAATACAACAGCCCCACATTATATCATATCTTCTTCATAAAAGTTGTAATGTTCCGCTTTACGTTTCAGAGATGTGGTGATTCAACTAATGTTGAATACTTAGAGCTGTTTCAAGTAATTCAACAGCACCACAAACAATTTCAACAAAATTGAATAAAACAACTGAACATTATAACCTTCATGACATTAGGATTTATTTCAGAGCCACAGGCCGGTCACATCAATAACTTTGCTGACTTTGACATTTCCAGTGTTTACAGAGTGTTTACATAATTATATATTATCATACAAATTAAAATATATTGCTCTTTTGAAGTGTACTACTTGCATGGTTATGCTATTATATTATTATTATATATGTAACATTAAATGGTCTTAAAATGACGATAACATCGTTCATCACAATTATGTTAAGGTCAGTATATCATGACTGGCCTTCAGAGCTGTTGGTGAAACAATTAGGTTTTATAATAACTGATAATACTGACACATTTAACATGTGGTAAAGATTTTGAAGCTCCACCTCCTTATTACTAGAGATGCACCAATAGTTAGATTCTGGGTCTGATATTGATACTGGTGTTTGAAAGAACAATTTGACCGAAAAGCAATGCAGATGTGTTTTTGTGGTTGTTTGTTTTGTTTCTCATGTTGTGTATTCCCCTTGTGTGCCAGGAAAACAAAGAAATCTTCATTATAAATAACGTGGCACCCCATTACCCTCTTCCGTCATACCAGAGCTGTGTCCAGCCAGTGGCTTGTTCTTCAAAAGAGCAGCTTGGTGTCCTTACTACTGTTATCTGAGTCTGACCGCAAATAATCAACACAACATTTAGATCTAGCAAAATTTATGCAACACAACAAGTAAACATTGACCACTAACATCAGTGAATGATATCTTAGTTGTTGATTGCAGTCAACAAGGTGAATATCTGCCAAAACCAATATTTGGCCAATAAACCAGTGCATCCCTAGTTATTACTGCAGACATGATATGTTAAATGAATAAATTAAATGAATCTTAGGCTGTCCACATGTTCAAATTATTGTAACTATTGATTTAACAGTCAACTTCCAATTGACATTAACCAAGACTGTTCAATTCCATATTAAATTTAACTATATCCAATTGTTAAATACAAAATCTGCTCATGTCATGGTTGCTGTTGTGTTCAGGATTAGATTTAACCTGAACAAGAGCAAAATCAGCCTGATGCAGATGGTTCATTTATGCAAAGACTCATCAACTGTGATAAGTAGGTGGCAGCCCTCAATGTCTCTGTACACAAATCTTAGCAAATTAGACACGAAACAACAGCCCTTAGTTTCACTATCAGACCTCATTCGGGTGTGAAAGCGCAAAGACGAAACCCAGTTGCTCTAAAATGCTGCAAACACTCAAGAATTATTCCGTGAAGGGAGTAGAGGTGTCTCTTCTCCACTAAGAACCGACATTGTTCTCTGCAGCTAATTTAGCTAACCGTTAGCCGCTACATGACCTGGTTACAAATGGAATTCGCTGCGTAGCTAATGGTCTCCGACAACAGCGACATATGAATCAAATGTACTACCAACACCGTGATGAAAACTAAAACCATACCTTGCATACAAATGATTATTTCCAGTTATTAAAGAATTCGTTCAGTTAGCTAGCTAGCTAGCACAGCCTTCCATTTTCTCTGCCTCGCCGATGTGTAATCTCGCGAGAATCACTCACAGGCGGAAAGCACCTTGGTTGGTTTTGTCAAGTCGTTTATAGAAGGGAACCCCAGACCCGCGAAAGATCTCGCGAGAGTAATCATTTAGCCCGAGCCATGATCTTTTACCAATCCTAACCAACTTTTTCCCCCTCAGTCGAACCAGATCTTATTCAAAGCGTTGTCATATTGTGAAACATGATTCGTTTTTACATCGTGCACAATTAAGTAATAACTCGTGCAAATCTCGCGAGAGTTTCACAGCCAATCAAGGGATCCCTTCTAGACACGACCACATGATCTATTCATCTAGCGAGGTCGTTCCTCGTTTATCAGTTATCATTTGATTTGTGATCATTACCGCAGAATGAGGTCTGACCAGGAGTAAAAATATGGAATACAATTTTAATCATTATTAATACATAAATACATAAATAAATATATATGAACTAAATGAACGATGCAATACATATATAATTAAATATAAACATATAAATGAATCAATACACTTAAATAAATAGTTTATATTTTTTTAGAGTACCTCAAGTATTCACAGTAAAAGTAGGCTGCTCATGATGGGAAAAATGCAAATCAGTTATTACAGTTAAATCCTGTAAATTTTACAATATTATGTATCATACTGGATTAATAATTCTGATGCATTAATGTGTGAGTAGTATTTTTACTAGGCCTATTTTTTTTTTTTTTTTTTTTTGTCAAGTAAATCAAGGTAGAGCTCATGTTTAAGGACCTCTGATAGAGTCTCTATACTGTAGTTTAATCTATAACAAATCATATTTAACTGATTAACTGACACATTTTCTTTCTAAAATCATCAGAATCTGTAAAGTAACTAGTAACTATGTATAAAGTAGCATCAAATAGAAATAGTCAAGAAAAGTACAAATACCTCAAAACTGTACCTCAGTACTTGAGCAAATGTACTTAGTTACTTTAAATCAATCAAGGTTCACTGTACTAAGTTGATCAGAGCACTTTTATTTTTTCTTCACGAGTCCATTTATTGTATGTACAATGTGTAAACACGAACGAGACACAAGCTCAAAACAGACATGCTCACAGGAAATAATATCCAGCCAAAATGCAGTTTCTAATTATGCCTACCCAGTTCTTAGACAGTCTGACTATGTTTTATATCAGCTTTGGATAACCGGTTTAACAGAGACTTTGCTCAGAGCTGACATTCATGTGAAGTAATTTATTTTCAAATAACTTTGTTTAGACACATAGAAATGTGATTTCATTAAACATACTATAAAAACATATAACACTATAAATATTGTTCAGGTATTTTCTTACAAAAACTTTGTACAGTTTAAATTTTTTAGTTCTTTTTAATAAATCACAGATATTTTTTATGTAGGTCTATAGTACAATGTGGGACTACAATACAAAACTGGTATGAGCCAAAAATGCCACGGCTGACATGAAATGGTCATGGTTGAAAACATGTTTGAACTTGCATTACTTGAAATACCCCAGTTGACATGAAGCAGACATGGTTTAAAATATAAAGATGAAACTTGCATATGTCAAAATACCTCTGATGGCACCATGATAGATGACTATCAACTGTTGATGGCTGTTTAAATGTTTTTGTCTCATAATATGAAGAGCAATCAACAAAATAAAACAGCCATTAAGTACTTAAGAGCAGCATTGGAAGTGTTAATGTAGCAAATATTCTGTGGTTTGATACAATCTTGCTCAGAAACAAAGTGGTAACAGAGCTATAATAACAAAACTACAGTATGAAAACATACAGGCTCACATTTTATTTCTCAAGACAGAGTACTTTCACATGGTGAATCCACCTGAACACAGACTTGTGGAAACTGTGAGAGATGAACCAAAAAATGTCCACCTAGCAGATGTACATGAGGGAATGGAAAAATCAAAGTGATCTGTCACAGAGGTGCAGGCCCTCAAGCTTTCAGTTTGATGCAACAAGCCCCACAGCCTTGCAGAATGTGTGAGAGTATCCGTAGTGTAGCGGTTAGGTCACAGTTACTCCAGCACTGTCCTTGTTCTTGTCCATATATGTGGGAGAGTTGCTTTTGTCTGATATGGATCCTGCTGCTGAGGGCAGGGTCTGTGTGGCTGGAGAGTGGCCTGATGATTTGACTGAAGGGTCTGAGTTTTGCTCTGCTTCTGGCTCTTGCTGCGACGCTGTGGCTGCAAGGATAAGCAAAATATAACATGAGAATATGGACACCGTATATAATTTTGTGTGCATCTACTGAATTTTTACTTTGTCTCGCACTTATAATGCTGCTGAACTCTAATATCCATGGTATTTATATTGGTGATTTATTAACAGTGATGTTGATTTTAAAATTGATTATCCCAAAATCTAGCACTTTATCTTTGTATAAATTCTATGATTGTAAGGTCAACCTGAGACCACTTCCCTGGGCCCACAACAATCAGTGTCTACCTTCTTCATTTGATGTACCCTATATAGGCTTCTTGTATTTTCATGTAGGCTTTTTGTATTATTTATCTTCTCTATCTGCTCACTGCAAAATCAATTGCCCTTCAGAGACAAATAAAGTTGAAAGGTTGGGTTTAAGGCAATGTTGTGTCCATAAAACAATATGATGAGGCTAACTGTAATTATTACTGACTGTTCGGCATGTTGTCATTTCATTGCACATTTGACATTAATTGCAGGAAACTGGAGCATAAACATAGTAACCATGGAGAAGGAGCTGCCTCAGCATTTCATTTTAATGTTAAAAAACTACATGCAGTCAAGAGTGGCAACATTTATCCATCTCAAAACCAGGAATAAAAAATAAAAAATCTGAAAAGAGTGAGTTTCATATTAGACTTAAGTGTGAGAGGATTTCTAATAAGTCACTCCCGACCGTGTCACTAGACTTAAATAACTTCAATAAATCAATAAATTCAATTTAAAGCTGGTTTAAGTCAGAAGAAGCATCTGTCATATTGGCAGACAAAACATTTTTCTACAGTACATAGTTGTCTGTTCTGTAGCAGGACAGATTACCATCTAAGTAATGCAGATTTACTGCAATGAGCACTACATATCAAAGACATTTTCAATTTTAGGTCACAGTATTTTAGGAGTAAATACTGGGTGCTCCACCTGCAACAGGAAACAGTCACATAAACACTGCACTGGGGAAGATTTCACATTGAGAAAACACAACTGAGCACAGCTCTGAGAAAAAAACAAGTGGCCGCAGGCTATCTTCAATCCTGCTTGTAAATGAACTTAAAATAATAAATGATTGGATTATAAAATACTTTACTATTTTTGTGCTTCCCCTATCTGAGTATCTTTGGTAGACTACATTAATCCAGTTGCCAAACCACTGTGTGACAGCTTTTCGCATCACAGTGCCCAACATAAATCGACAACAGATGTTAGTTATCAAAGCAGGCTGCACCATGAGTGTGTTTCTG
The DNA here is from genome assembly GCA_034769285.1 of Lutjanus argentimaculatus. NCBI lineage: Eukaryota > Metazoa > Chordata > Actinopteri > Lutjaniformes > Lutjanidae > Lutjanus > Lutjanus argentimaculatus. Next base: position 26,920,879 of record JAWZSL010000007.1, read on the forward strand.
AGTGTTTTATGTTACCTGACTGTGTGCAGGACTTCATGTGTTCTGGCCAGTGTGCCTGCTGGCAGGGGTAATCACAGTAACTTGTATTCCAGCAGCAGTAGAAGATGGCCTCTTTCCTGCAATTAGCGCACCACTGTTTCTTTTTGGTCTCGTCCACTGCCTGCTGTTTCTCCGACTCCGTTTGCTTCTTCACCTCCGCCACCAACCGTTCCCTTTCCTGCTCCAGACTCTGCCTCATCTCTGCCATCGTCAGTTCTGGATTTAAGTGAGACAAAAAATAAAAATAACTTCAAACCCATAGCATGTGTGAAAAATTAACATCTGAATTTGTATAATATTCACGATACCACTGGTTCAGTTCTGGTTCAGTAGTGCATCAACTCTCACGAGGTGTGGTGACACATTATTGAAAGCAAGAAACTTACCAAGATTGTGCTTCATCTCTGACAACTCTTGTTGATGCAGCCACTGGAGCTTCTCAATCTCTATCCTTAACCGTCGAATCTGGGGCAAAATTACACAGATTAAAACATGCCAAGTATTATAACACATTAATAAGCATCAGACTATGTGCCAGAATTTACCTCTGCAATTGTGTTTCCTGACGTGCTTTTGGAAAGGTCGTTGTAGATTTCAGTCATTGTCCCTTTTATTGTGTCCATAATCTGTAGAGTTTTGTGAAAAACAGGTGATATGAGTCCACAGTTTTAACTTCTTTCACCTTGTAAAAATTAACAGGGCTTCTGAAGGTTTCAACAAGTTAAATCTAAGACTTTTTATGACCATTATAAATGCAATGTAAGACTTATTTCATATCCATACTGGCAAAAAGTATGTTAATTAATCTCTTATTAATTAATTAATGTTAATTAATCTCTTAATTAAATCTGTCAATCCAAATCACGTAATGTAAGACCTTTTATCCTTTCCACCTGTAAAGGTGGAGCATGTAGCTTGCTGGGTGTACTCTGACATGAAACCAGTGACTACAACTGCAAACTGTGCAGCCCAGTCAGAATTTATCAGTTTGTTTTGTTGTTGTTACAGTGTGATCACAATAAACTTTCAAAAAACAAATTTTAAAGCAATCTGAAGTTGCAACTTAATATATAACTGCATTTGTAGCGTTAACTTAATAATCTAATTGAATTTTAAGACCTGTCAAAATCATTTTTAAGACATTTTAAGACCTAAAATTCAGATAATTCGATTTAGAATTTCTAAAACTATTTAAGGACCCACAGAAACCCGAATTTAATGAATGGAGCAGTAATTTAATTTATATTAAGTAAAATTGGTCCTAATGCAGTCTTTCACTCATGTCACACATGTAATACCAGAGCAGAGGATTCTAACTTACTTTGTTTGTGTACTTGGCTATATCTGCAGCCACATCTGCTGAAACTGTGGGGATCTGCAAGTCTCCTGACATGAAAGAAGAGGAGCTACCAGATGTGACCTGGGCACCTGATGATGAGGATGTAGTCTGAGATGGGTCTTTTTGTTGCACTGCAGGGAAAAAAGATGAAAAAGGGGGAATTAATATGCACATTAATACACATTCAAATCTATTATGTTGAGTTTAATGTGCAGATGAATGATTAAGCTGGTGTATATACCCTTGGCTGCTTGTCTGGTCTGATAGCGGGTACTGGAGGAGGAGTTCTGCTGTTGTGACTGCAGCTGCTGTGGGCTGCGTGTTTGACTCTGTGCCTGCGTCTGCACCGCTGACTGCTCTCCATGCTGCTGCTGCCTCTGCACCTTCTGCATGTGCCACTTCTGAGAGGACGTCTGGAATTTGGTTGGATTCCACACCACTGCCCGCTGCACAGCCTGAGCTGTCTCTTTAGGCAGTAGAGGGCGCTGTTTCTTCACAGCAGCAGGAACTGGGGATGTTGTGGAGACTGAGGTGGAGGCAGGAGAGGGGGCACTGGTGGCTGTGGTGGCACTGGCCTGACCAGACGCTGCAGTGGAGACAAGGTTGAGCGCCGCTGTGATGGCAGGTTGCAAAGAGTCTTTCAGGTTAGAGGCAGCGTCCCGTGACGGTGCAGCTGCTGCAGAAGATGAAGGCACTTTACCTGGTCAGAAAGAAAACAACACTGAATTAAAGTGAGGAAATCTGGGTTTCTAAATGTGGCACTTTAAGACCACTTGAGTCAGGGTCAGTTGGAACTGAAGACTACATGTCTGAAGATGAAAAAAAAATCTGGGGTTGCGAAGTACAAAAGGAAGCAAGCTTACCAGATATCTGTGGCTCACCCCTCATCTTTGCTTGAGGCTAGTGGTATCAACACTAAATTAGCCACTGGTAGCATAACACACTAATATATATTGCAAGTCAGAAGTCGATAGTTCTGAGTCAGTATTCCCGATTTCCGATCTGAATGTGTCTCAGTGCATCTGCTCACGAAGATATGGACGCCTGCGGCAAACTAATGTTTGTATGGCAAGTCTTTTAATTTTACAGGCATCTCCAGCAGCTGATATGACAGATTAGCAAACTTTAAAAGAGGCAGGGAGGAGGAGCAGGCTAGTACAGCATGCTCGCAGAGACTATCAAGCACAAATGGAGATGAAGTTGTTAGAGCATATTTTACAACACAAACACTACATTAGTAAAAATCGATGTCAAGTGTGTTTATGTCTGCAAACTTGGGCTAGATGGATGGATCTCGCCCGAGTTTTGACTTTGAATTCTGACTTGAAATACCGTTCGATTGCGCTTTTCCATGTCGGAGGGTCATTTTTCCCCCCGACTACAATGGATTGTAGTGTGTGATGAATTGGCGGCAGCTGAACTGCCTTCCTGGTAATTTTTTTTACAAGGATGCAGAATAAGTGAAACGAAAAAAAAAAACCATTGCTGGTTCTGTAGCATAAATTTTATACTTGTCCATCTTGAGTTTTATACAATACATCTAGAAATGTTCACACACAGATGGGATTTGAGTATACAGTTCTTTGAAAAATGTGTTTGAAAGATTAAAGAATTTGTCGCATTGTTCTGAAAAATTTGATATTTAACCTTTTACTAATTGATGAGTTGAATGAAAAGATGAAAACTTCTATTTGCTATATTCTAAACAAGTGTTTGGACAACTAAATGTATGGCTATTTACATTTCTATCACAAATTTTTGTATCTATTCTGAGAAACGGTATGTTGAAAATAGCATCTCCAAGAAATAGATGATGATCATGTTTGTAAGCTTTGTTGATTATGTTGACTTATCACACACACACCACTTGATACATGGCCTGTGTATTTATATATAAGACTCAGACACCATCCCAAGGACAATACAGCTGAGAACACTTGGTGAATAAAACATGGGGTAGTGGGAAAGAGTTATGTGACAGGTTTTAATTTTGATGGACTTTGAAGCTCTCACCTCTCACTGGCCTGCACCTCACTGTGTGGTCTAACATCATCCCAACAGTCCTAATGTCAAAAATTACAATGAAAATGACAGTAGAAGACGTTAAGACATATCAATAGCCTCACCTTCCGACTTGGCAACATTAGACTCTTTGGGAGTTTTGGCAGCAGAGGCTTCTCTTCTGCCCTCTTTGCGTCACGGCCTCCATGTTCATCCCCGAGGTCAATCACCAGCTCTCTTTCAGAATCAGAGTCTTGCTCAGCTGCTGATGTGGCAGCAGCTGCTCTGCCCTCCTCTGGAGCTTTGGCCTTATCAATGAGGGGCTGAGACTGGGGCGTTCTGGGCTTGTCCTGGAGGTCCCGATCTGGGACATTGCTGCCCTGCTTGTCTTTGAGCAGAGGTTCAGGGGTGGCTTTATCCGCTGTCCCTGTAACCCCCTCCTTAATCTCTCCGTCCGTGCTCACTTTGGGCCTTTCTCTCTGCTTTGTCTTTGTCTCCTGGGGGAGCTCTTTGGCTTGTGTTCCTCGTCACTGAGATACTCGCTCTCACTCGAGTCAGATTTCTCAGAGTCCTCGGAGTCACTGTGATCCACACCTTTGTACACATCTTCAGAGATCTCATCTATCCCTGCAAGGAGAGACAAACATTCTTGATTACAATTTTTCTAAAAGAGTTAAAATGCTTGGTCAGACAGAGTGGAATAAAGAAATTAAGTATTTTCCTTTGGTAATAGCCTAACAAATTGCTTTCCATTTCCACCAATCCTAAGTCAGGAGCAGTCACACTGCTATCACATTACAACATTCAGTCATGACATTCAAAATTTACTATATCAGACTATAAAATTACCTGCTTCTTGTAAACTGACTACATTACAAAAAATTAAATATTTTTAATATTACTGGAAAGTTTTGTTATTTGGATTGCTATACATATCTAGAGTCAGCACGGTGTGACATGTACAGTACAAGAATGGACATGCCAAAAAAACAAAAACAAAAAACGTGTATGTACCGAGCTGTGCCTTGCAGCTCTCAATGGTCTTGTCCAGGCTCCTGATAGGTCTCTTTGGGGTAGTGAGGGCAGCTGATCCCCCTGTTGTTGCTGATTTTGCTGCTGTAGTTGTTGCACTGTCTCACTCAGCTCCTTTAGATCCATCTCAGCCTTCACCCGATCTGAAAAGAACGGGTCAATGTTCGATTTTAATACAAATTCAACACATTCAACATGATAATGATGCTGATTTGTTAATGATATGGTCTTGTTACAGTATTTTTGTGCTGTTGGTACTGACCCAGGTTGAGATTGAGGATGCCACCTGTGCCTGCAGTCCTCTCCTGCTTGGGCACCAGTCCAGGTTAAAGGGCTTCGGGCTGCCTGTCACAGTGCCTGCAGGACCCATCTTCCCTGACACAGGAGACGCTGTAATTAAAAGCAAATACAGGCAAAAACAATCAAAGTCAACATATTTTGGCTTGTTGACGTGAAGTGTTTTTTAAAATGGCATCACTCCACTCATGGTTACGCACCAGAGTGTGAGTGAACCTGAAATAACTCTTTTTTTTTTTTGGCTACTTGGGGGCAGCAGAAACATTGACCTATCATCACCTTTGAAGTTTAAGCTGCTGATTTACACATCCAACAGTTATGGAGCAACATTATTATTCATTTTAAGTCATTTGTCTGGACATTTTTGTGAATGTAGGTCCAATATTCATTCAGGGTTTGGCTGTGAAGGGTGTACTATGAAGCTAAATGATTGAATATTAATGGGTGAGTGAGTTGTGTTGAGCCTTAAGCCAGAGTTTTTAATGTCACAAACGTGGCTCTCTTTTAACCTAGTTCGATCACCATGGTAACCTATGTAGCATACCTAACCTGGTCCAGAGGACGTTATGGTCTTATTTTTAATGAGCATTTTAGATTCCCAGCTGAGGGAAAACGTCATATATGCAAACTTGCAAAGATATTTGTTAATAATTGCACAGAATGAAGCCATGTAATATAATTACAGCAGTGCAAACTTCATGCATCACGTTGCCATGGAAATCTACATGCATTCAGTTGGTGGTGCAGATTTTTTTTCCCCACTTTGCTTCAGGTCAAATTTACACTTTAAAATTTAACACAGCATATCATCCATACGCAAAAGGAATTATATACTATAGACACTTGAAATTATATTTTTATGCTTGATCCTGATGGCTGCTGCCAGGTCCATTTGACACTGCTGACAAAACCAATTAGACTATTGATATTTATTAGAGAATATTCATTCAGCAAATGGAATTTAATTTTCATTTGGCCAAAAGCGAAAGTGAGACCTTCAGTATGGCACAGTGTCAGACCTGAATGCAATTCTTGAGTATCATGCTTAAAAATGCTGAATCAAGTTTTGAGTGCAGTTAAAAAATAAATGTGAGGCATAGAGAGTGCATTGAGTCCGTTAGTAATTTCTGCAGCATTTTTCTCTTGCTTTATTTGTAGTAACAGTGTTGCTTTTTGCTGTAATGTTTTTTTAATATTCATCATTGCTCTCCATGATAACAACCTGTTCCTCTAGAATGAAGTAGGTGACACGTGACTGGCAAATTTTGTGAGGAAGAAGAGTCAAGTGATGCATTAATGCCCCCTTTTATTTGAACGTGCACAGAGCCTAAAGAAGAAAGCCTGGCTTAACAATGAAAGTTGATAACCACCATTGCAATACCAACTATCTCTGACTGGGTTTTTAGGTTTTGTCAAGCCAGCTAACGCAAAGAAACCCTGGCTATGTCGAACTTGCTTCGTAGTACACCCCTCTGGGTTGGTCTCAAATAACTCCTGAAAGGAAATAACTGCCTCTTTAGCTGCTAAACCCTCCACTATGTTCACTAGCAAGTTGCTAACTGCTACTGAGGCAGGTAGTGTAGACTTTCTTTTAGTTGAAAACAGCTGCCTGCTGAAGCTGGAAATGACACTTTGAGAGCAGTGAGAGTGAATCATAACTGTACAGCTGCATTCTGGACGGCTAAACAATGAGCTGAAACTCAACATAAAGCTCTTTAAAGGCTCTTCTCTGTTGGCTCATCTCCGTGAGCAACCTCTTTCACATTGTCACTTGTTTTCACATCATCATTTCATACACTGTTGTTATAAAAATATTGATTATAGCCACTTGAATATTTATTTACCAGTACAGTCCATTGATTCCTCTCCAGTGCTGTAGTGGAAGGCAGGGTTCCTGCTGGCCTTTTCCATATCCTGCTCCCCATCAGACCCTGTGTGAACCGAAGAGTTTGTGCTCATGGGTGACCGAGGCATGTCTGTCATGGAGACCCTCCGACCCATGCTGCTGGGCGTGGAACTCTTGCTGAGGACCATCTTAGGAGACGCAGTTATATCGAAGTTGAAGCGAAGTTTGTCCGGTTTCTCTGTTTTCACTGTCCCAGCACTGGGGTTGGAGGGGTCCAGTAGCATCTGTAGCTGGTTGTTGGGTGTGTAGGGAGTGCGGAAGGGTGCATAGTTGAAGACCCCAAATTTCTTGCGAATGTTTTCCACGTAGACTTCCATCTCTTGCATGGCACTGTTGAAAATGCTCTTTGTTTTCTTCACAGAGAAAGGGATCTCTTTGGACATGAGGTAGCAGTTGTTGATGGGGACCCAGGCCCTACATAAGAGCAGAAAACCACAATTAAGTATTTAGGAAAATAAAATAAGCAGGAGACTAATCTTGCCTTAGTTTAGGTTCAACAACCTTAATACTTATACCATGTTTACCTCAAAATTAGTGGGGATATGCAGGTTTTTTTAATGCAGCTAAACCCAGTAGAATAGATGATTGACTTGACTCTCCGTGCAGAAGACCATCTGAGTACATTTGTTGCTTCTAACTGAATCTCTGTGGTTTGAAGTTTAGTTTCTCTCCTGGATCACTGTTTGTACTTGCAAGCTTCTGCTTTATTTTACTGTTTCAGGTTGAGTTTCAGTTGTATAGGAGTCCTGTTAAGCAACTGTTGATGAAAACTCAACATTTCCTTTTATGGTTGAACTTTTATTGCAAAGAATTTATAGGAAATAAAATGTTTATCCACGCTCAGCTAAAATGCATGGATAAACATTTTATTTCTTTCACAATGAACTGTGGAGCCAATTTTCTCTACAATGCTTAAAATCTTCTCACCTGTCATGTTGCCCAAAGAAGCGTGCGTCTACCTGCCCGTCCTTTTCCCGAAGTGCTTTCGCTGGCCAGAAGGGAAAACCCTTTAGCTTAGCCCAGACCAGGGGGTGGGGTTGACTCTATTAGGGACAAAGCAAAACAATTCAATGCAACACAGGTCTAACATCTAAACCAGAGTGTATAGACACTTAAATCTGATATCTAAGATTATGCAAAGACCTACACATGGCTCACAAAACCAGTTGTCCCTTTTTTGGCATGAGGACAGGTAGCACTCTGGACACACCTCAATCTCATTCATCTAGAAATACATATTAAATTTTAAAAAAAGATGGAATTAGTAATAAAAATGTGGCACATGCACAGAATCATTGCCGTCTTTAAGTTGGTAAACCTTTACCTCATGTTCACAAATTTTGACGATGACTTTCGCTGTGGCTGTTAATTTGTGATTACCTGGAATAAACAGACAAGCTTAATTCATATTTTCATTTGTAAACTTGCAGAGTAAATGGGTTACTGATATGTCAAAGTGGCTTACCTCCATTGTAGATGATGCAATTGTGTAGGATCCACTTCATATCGGCAAGAAAGGCTTCAGTGCAGCCGTACATTTTCTTTTTGATATTCTACGAGAAAGTGAAAACAACATCATCAATGATAGGATACTAAAAAGAAAACAATAGTCTGTTAAATATGATAAAAACTGAGCCAGAAAATCTTTTTCTCTATGCGTAACGGTGTATGTATATGTATGTAATGTTTTAAAGTTTTATTCTTTGTTTTAGTCATTGTATGAATGAAGTATTCAGGTCCTTTATCAGGTCTTGATTTTGGAGGTCCCTCTGGTTTCCACCGCCAAAACCACAAAATATAAATAAAATAAAATTATCTAAAGAAAAATCTCCTCCTGCTTCTTTTTAACTGGCTAGCTTATGACTCACTGTAACTTTGCCTGGGAAAATGTAATCATCAGGTCCTCTGGTTTGCATATGATCTGATTTCAAGGAGAAAATAGTCTGTCAGTGTTTTACTATTATATATGATGTTTTAGGATTAATATTACTGCTGTATTAATGTGCATATTACTGCTGTAGTTGTTTAAGGTTGAGCTTTAATAATGTTGGGTGGTTTAATCTGCAGTAAAGCATCATATTCTACAGGATCATTACATGTTTGTAGTGTTGCTGTCCTGTGAAAACCACATATCTCATACGTCAACTTTTCATGAGCTCACGAAAACAGTCTTTGTGACAGTGCATGTTCCAAGTAATCTAAGTACTTTGAATTTTAACTCAAGTACAGTATTTGAATAAATGTGTTTTGAATAAATTTGTTTGATGTGTCACTTGTGTGTTAATCTGCAGGGCAAGAACGTGTGACGTATGAGTTACATGTTCTTGCCCAGTTTTTATTTTCTGGTGAGCCAGAGACTATTTTCCACTCTGACTGACAATAAAGTTATACGTACTCTATTGTATACCTTGGTTACACCAATCACCATTACACCATAATTTCCTGCAGTCTCACGTGTGTTTTAGTTTGGGTGGTTTTATACGCAATTCCCATCCTTCATGTGTCCTCACACCTGAAAATATGAATCTGATAGGGTCACTCATTTTTAGATTGAAGAGATTTTACAGTTTTTTGTTGTCCTTTCCTGCTCATTCCAACGGTTTGTTGTCCACATTTAGCATTTTTAACTTTAACTTGTATATTTCTTTGTGCAATCTGTTTTTATCATAATACATAAATAAATAAACAAATAAATGTTACCTTCTCTAACGTACACAGGTCCATGGGGTGGAAAATGTACTCTGCATAATCAGGATGCTGTTCCAAAGACACAGGCTTCTGGAAAGGCTCGGTCTGCTCAGTTTAAGACATATATGAAAAAAAGATGCATTAGTCAAAATTCTGACGTCTCATTTCCTTAAATTTTATGTTTTAATATATAACACTTTATTTATATTATAAAACACATTGTGAAGCAGCATACAAGTTTTCACAAGTCTTACCCCAGGCTGTTTAATCTTTTGGAGTGCGAATTTGAGCAAGTAGGAGAGCTGGTCTATTGTCAGCATTGTCATTGCCTTGCTCTGGGTTTCAATGCATTCAGCAACTGTTATTTTCTGCAACAAACAAAAAAGTTTAATAATTAATGACATTAATTATTAATGAGCATAATGAAAATAAACATGAAAAGAACTGAACACTGAATAAATTTTAACTTTTGTAAAGTTAGCAGTATCTCCTGTCTTTTGATTAAGCTTGTACATATGTATAATTATATTTGTGCCAATGAAAAGAAATGCTGAGTAAATTTACTTAAATGTAAAGAATCATATTATAGCTTAAATCTAATATCTCTCAGACTTGTAGTGTGAGCAATTAGCTTGCAGGGGTGTCACACCATGTGTCATGAAGGACCAAAAGTCTGCAGGTTTGTGGTTAACCGCAGATAAAGCAGGTGATTTTACTGATTACTCCTCTCTGTCCGCTCATGGCACATAGTCTGACACCCCCTTTTGTCAACTAAGCAAGCTTAGTTAACAAAAGATTGTGCCTCGAGTCCCACAATTATTTGTGTACACACACACACACGTCTTCAGTGAGATACCTCACACTCTGGACAGAACCAGTCGCCCTCGGGCTCGGCTGGTAGTTTGAGGCACTTGGCGTGGTACACCCTGGGGCAGAGCTCACAGCAGAGCACCTGGCCCTCGCGGTGGCACAGCCAGCAGTAGAAGTCATTCCTGCCGTCCTGCGGTACAACATCAACAGGGTCTGTGGTGAGTGCTGGCTGCTTCATATAGTAAAAGGGACCATGTCTTAGCTCTGACTGAAATGCAGGCAAGAGAAACAGGGGGGCAGGTTTCAAAAAACACGCAGGAACACAAAAAGGTGCAGTGCAACGGAAACAGGGCAACAGTAAGGTGGGGTAAGCAGGGTAAGCAGCATAGAGTAAAAGCAATAAACCCAACACAAAACAAGCAGATATATAAGTTATCTGAACATCTAGTCAAGTCATGTGACTGTTTCAACTGTGAGTCAAACAAGACTAAACCAACAGGTTTTAGGGTGTGAGCTGAGAGTAAACACAATGCATGATATTGTTCTCTGGCAATGATCCAACCTGAGCTTTACTGATGCACATTAATGGCTCAATAGAAACTGATGCATCTGCTTTCACAGCTCGAGACGGTGTTTCACAGTCCAATCCGGTTATCTTTAGCTAGTATCACTTGAGCTTACACCAAACCAGTGTTTGGCATGAATTTATCATGAGTAGTGATGAATTTCCTAACTCCCGCCCCTTTTTGCTCTGTGCTCCATTAAGAGTTGTGCAAGCTTGGTACCTTGGTCAGCTTTCTCCTTTCCTGTTTCATGTACTCAGATGATATGCGCTAGGATCCTACATCTTGAAAAGAAACCAAATTTTGGAGATGGTTAAAAGGCTGCTGGGGGACCTATAAAAGCCAGATCTATTCACATTTTAAGTTGGCTAATGTTAGCAAAAGGCTGGATAACTAGCTACCTAATCTACATCAGTCATTAGCTCACTAGTTAGTTAGTGTTTTGATAACAGCAGCTAACTATGTCATATCATGTATTATAACAAACTAGAAACAGCATGCAACAATGGCGTCCATTCAGTCCAATAGGAATTACTTGCCTGGCGCATACACAAAAAGAGTTTTCTAGTTTCCAGATTTAATTCCTACATATCCGGCCCTCTGAATTTGTGCAATAGTGCTAAACTGTTCTTGGAGCACAAAGCAGAAAGGGGCAGACTTAGGGAGGGACAATTTATCTTATTCTAAACTTATCAGCAAGCTTTTAGTTATGTTCACATCAAACACCTGTCAGATTATTACAAAAAATTATCTTTTAATATCATGCATGTTCATTAGAGGACAAAGGGGCAAAGGGAATCACTCAGTCCCATATTAATGTGTCGAGCAGGTAAAAACCTCAGAGCATCAGAGTCATATATCACCAAAATGCCTAACACTTTCATTCAGCAAAACAACAGGTCATAAATTACCATTGGGGATTGATAAGAATAGAAATATGCAAAATGTCTAAAAATTAATAAAGTAACTGTGAGTTGACCATGCACAACACACCAATCACAACAAGACTCCCCTTCACACGTCACATACTCCATATTTAAGCTGACAGTATACTACAGTCAAAATTGGCGTGCTCTCGCAGGCAATGTGGCTCAGTCTTGTTCACCTGATCAACACCTGTATGATCACATTTCAGGTAGTCTATATTAGACAAGAAGACTAAAGGCTCATTTATGCCCCCTTCATGTCCAAAAATAGATATGTCAGCTTCAAATTATGTAACTGTCACTGTTCATATACGTGCATCCTTTACGGTGATATGGATGTAATACATCTGCTAGAGGGGACTGCTCAGAATCAAAAGGAATTCCGAGGAAGTGGAAGAATCAAAAGTTTCTGACAACAACAAACATGGCAGTGCCTAAGGAGGTTTTACCTCCTGAGGAAAAGGCAAAAGTGACAGCAGTGTTTTTGACAGCTGTGGTCTGTGTGGCCATTAAACAAGTCGTGATGTGAACTTCTTTATCTGGTCCTTTAGTTGCGTCTGACTTGAACTATTGGCTATACTGGACAAAAGAAGCATTTAAAGAGGTCCCTTTTGAGTTTGTGAAATTGTGATGAGCATTTTTTAAAGTGTTTGAAATTTTATAGACTAAACCATTCATCAATCAACCATGAAAATAACTGGCAGATTAATTGATAATGGTGTCAGTTGCAGCCCTAATATTATGACTTCCAAAAGAGACCACCACCACCTTATCTATGACGGTGGGCTTTTAACTCCACCTTTGAGTGTTGGCTTTCGGTATAAACACATTTATTTCTAACAAGTTCAGACAATGATTTGTATAAACTACTTCCTTTTCTAGCATAATCCAGCGCTTAGCATTCTGAGACAGTTTATTGCCTTTTCAATGTGGTGAATTGCTTTGGAATGTGAATAATTGTTAGCTTGGTGGAAGACAAAGCAATCCACACTCATAATTTTGGGGGCCCATCTCTTTTGCTAACTCCACTCTCTGCAGGGGAAGGACAGACCAGTCACAACGAATACACTGGCATTTGTCCACTAAACTCCACAGCCTTTGAGAACACCCCATATTTTGAAATGAGTACACTGGGACCCTTACCTGGTCTTTGTTGTTAGAGTTGACGGCCCCTGGCTTCTTCTTTTTCTTGAGCAGGCTGGGGGAGGTGTCTGAAGGAGAGTGTCCATTGGAGGAATGGGTGGGACTCGACACCTTTCTCTTCTGTGATGCTGCTGGTCTGTCCGCTGACCCTGGTGGATCAGGGACTGGACGCAGAAAAACAATCAGGGCGGGCTTGTATTGTTCACCGCATTCAAGTCCAACACATTACACAGGCTTAAGAAGATTAAAAAACGGATTTTGTGACAGTAATTGAGCTATTCCAAGAATAAATCCAGAGGATGAAAACAAACATAAACCGTAATGTATTGATCCCATCCTCCCACATCCTGAGAGCTTATTGAGAATCCAAGTGGAAATTGAAGCAAGCCAGTTTCAGTGAGCAATTTGGTGTTCAGATGCAGCGTTCAGCTTTTATAATTTTGATGATAACATTTACTGACAGCAATCACACTGATCTAAAAAGCAGTTATTGAGGATGCCACTTATTCACATTAAAATACCACTTGATAGTAACAAATATCTAGAGGGCTCCCTTTAACCTAACGAGACCCTGTGTTGATACTTGACACAAAATCTGAACAGGCAGGCAGCCAGGCACAATGGATTATCTTTGCAGTCCTAAGAGCCCAACAAAATGCATTACACTGCTCTTGAAACTTACAGTAAATACCCTCGACATCCTCTGAAACTCATACGCCTAAGATGCTTGACTCTTAATGCGAGCTACTCGGCCTCAGAGACTTACCTTTGGATCGTGCAGATGCATCCATCCCCTCTACCACATCAGACTCTGTCTTCACCTCCTCCTCAGCCAGACTGCAGAGCACCGAACAAGAGCACACACAGAAACACAGAAAGAGAGGCAAACACAAAGTCAGAAAGGGTGTTCAGAAACCACATCAGCATAACAGTAAACAAGTGGAACACCACCTAAGGCACCCGGGTCCCTGAGGATCTGTCAATAGGGACTGAGCAGCTTTCCATTGTTATTGCTGTCATTTGATTTCAGCACATCTCTGTCTGACATTGTGGTACCAAGTTCAAATCCTTTCCATATTATCAGTGATAAACCAGTGTGAATATGGTCTTTATGTTTCAAGAGAGAGAATGGTAACAATCACCATGGCAACGCTCCTCTCCGCTAAAGCACACGTTGATATTCACAACACCACATAGGGCCATTTAGCTGACATTACCCTGCACCTCCGTCCTTCAGGAGAGATCGCAGCTGTAGATTGTACTCTCGCTAGGTCCTGATCTTTGCTGCGCTTCTATTCTAACAAAAGGTGAATAGTAAGGAGGGAGTCGGTCCATACTACTGGAGGGAGAGTGTCTCATGGTGATTAACAGTATATGTTTATGCTGCCTCTCAAGCCCCTTCAGTAACAACAGTGTTCCCTCTGAGGGTTTGGGCCCATTCTTAGAGACCAATAGCAAGAGATTCTCATCTAACAAGCTTCACACAAGGTCTGTATCTAAATATCAGTGGCCACAGTCTTCACTACATGTATATTTAAAATGGCTCCACAGGCCAAACTCATGTTTACATCACTGTCCATCTCTCAATGTATAAATCTGACACCACATATTTTTCCATTTAGGATAAATTAAAACATACATACAATTGACCCATTCTTAGTCCCATCCCCTTTAAAACCTCATACCCTTTTCACATAAATGTGCAGGCTTGGTTTGACTCAGCACATCAGCCCAGCACAGCAGGGATTTGCATTTCCATTACAACACTTGAAGGTGTTTCTTCACAATAAAAGCCCCTTTTTATTTTGCTATTCAAAACTTTTTATCACGAGGCAGCTAAATTAGGATATCTTGGTTTTTCATCAGCAGTAACTTAACATGATTCCTATATGGCTGACAGCATACATGAAAGAGTCAGCAGATACCTGGAAAAACAGTGACACAGAGAGAAACTAAACTTAAAACCCCAGAGATTCAGTTAGAAGCTATAAAAAGCACTGAGAGCTGAACACACAGATACTTTTAAAAACCTCTTTCTCTTGCAGACATGAGTTCAGTCTGACAACACATGCTTGTTTGACGGGTAGAAGGGGGTCACGGGTTGGCCACAGTCAGTGACATGTCAAAACAAACCACTTGGAGGCAGGTGGCAACGCAAATCAGCATGGCATGGTTTGACTCAGCATGGCCAAAAGTGACAGTAAAAAAAAGCCCCATTGGTCAGCTTTTCTCCTTTTCTGTTTCCTGCACTTATTTATGCAATGTGCTTGACTAATCTTGAAAAGAAAACCAGATTTTGAAGATGGTTAAAAGATGTTCTTGGGGGACATGTAAAAACAGCATATGTAGTCACATTTAAGTTAGCTAGAGTTAAATATAAAAAAAACTAGCTAACTAGCTAGCTAATCTACATCAATCATTAGCTAGCTATTTATATCCGATAGCTAATGTTAGCAAAACACTAATCTACATCAATTGTTTGATGACTTGTTAGCTTGCGTTTCGCTGACATAAGTGACTAAGCTCGTTACCTTTTAACCATCCTCAAAATTTAGCTCTCTTTTCAACATAGACCTGCCCAGCACACAGCATATCTAAATACAGAAAACAGGAGAGGAGACTGCATGGGCCGAGGTTCCACTGGTGAGCTTGCTCACTTGTTATTGGAGTAAAGAGCAAAAATGGGTGGGAATCAAGAAGGCTCAATTGTGGAGATACAGGAGTGTTTATTGTGTTTTTGAACTGAACTGAGAACTGAATATATTTGCCTATTCAACTGCTGTGTTGACAAACTGTAATATGAATATCATACATTAAAGCTGAGATAGGCAGTTTACTATTGGTGTCACTGAGCAAAAGGTCAATAATAATCTTTAAGGATCATGTAATTCAAGTGGTCTGAAAGAAAATAGACCTCTGGCTCTGTTGACGGAAGACTCTGGCCAATCACAGGCCCTAAGATAGTTGAGCCTCATTCCCAAAATGTAAGTATTTGACAACCTGCGAATGAGACTGAAAAATCAACTTTCTTCAAACCACCGATCCAAAGTTTCAGTAATTTGACAAACTGAGAATGACGCTCAACAATCAACCATCTTTTTCCAGAATCACTTACGGCGCCTTTCATAAATTCCTATGAATCAATCCAAAAGCTCCCATCTCGAACACACACATCTAGCATAACAAGGGAGGATCTTGATTTCTCACGTCTCCAGTCCTGCTCTCATCTAATTTCCTCCAAGGAAAAAAAAACTGAACTGACGAGAATAAAGGGACTCTGGCGATAAATGGAAGTCTTTGAGTGTTTGGCTCCTCCTTTGTCAGAGCCACAGAGGGCCTCGTTCCAAGGATGTAGCCTTTATTCACGAACCCCGTGAAGACAAACCCTCGCAAGGACCCCTGACAGGTCACACACTTGACCAGTTCATAGCATAGGCTGCGGCTCTGGTTTCCAGCTAGGATGATGGGTTTACAGGCTAGGATTCAAAGGTCAACCACATTTGTGGGATAAGCTTCTTTTTTTTCTCTCTCTTCTGAAACTAGAGGAATGTTCTTCATGTCCCCACCTCCACCCTTAAAGAGACATTCCACACAAAGTTGATCAAATGTCAGTTCAGTGATTGGCATAGGGAGGAAACATATCCTAAAGGGTTTAGGGAATCAGATAGGACAAACCCAACTCTTAAATAGATTGGATGTGATCAAATCAGTCGTAAAACCTATACTCATTTCAACACCAAGCCAACATTGATGTTTGCTTCACAATTCAAAGGTTTAACAATGATTAAAGAAGTTATTTCTACCAAACAAAATAGCAAGTACTGTTACCAAGCCAACAGTACAGCCAATAGATTCCTTGCTCTTTCAAACATTCAAACTGGCAATCACAGACAGCTTATCAAACTGAAACTTAGGAGAATAAATGCATCATAACATAGAGCAGAGTGTTTTTTACAAATATGGCACATGGGTATCTTGTTTCAGCCTGCCAATAGTCTCACACACACACACATACACACACCCAACCCCTCCGGGCCTTCCTGTTTCCGGACTGAGAGAACAACGGAGCCCACATGAAAATAAAAAACTTTAGCCAAGTTGCTCTGCACTTAACACAGTCCTGAAGAGAGACATCGCCTCACAGGAGCCAGATGCTGAACACAAGTGCCAACAACCCTATAGCACATAACACTAATACCAAGGTAAGACATTGCTGCGGTTACGAGGAAAGACGGGATACAAGCAGTAAAAAAAAAAGTATGTGGATCAAAAGCCTTCTCAGATCGGAGCATGATCCATCACAAGGAGAGTCAGCAAATAAATCCCAGCAGATGTATGTTCCAGGAGACTGGGTCAAGAAAACACTGAACAGTATTCCCTCCTGCAAGCAGTACCTGATGGACAAAAAGGAAACAAATGACTCAATGCCTTTAGATTCCCCTGTGAGACGTGCAGGTCTTCTCGTCCAGAAAATGAGGCCACAGCTGCTCCCTCCCCCCGCTCCCCCATCCCCACTCTGAGGCTCAGACTCAGGCACTGGCACATCCATGCAGGAGGACCAGAGAGATCTGTGGAGATTACAGCAGTCCAACATTTTGCAAAAAAAGAAAAAAAAAACACGGCTGTGTCAAGACAAACCTTCACGGCCGATGACAGAGGAGATAGAGGAGAAACACAAGAGAGGGAGACACGGGAAAATCCAGCAAAGTGAAAAGCACTCATCTCTCTTTTTTTTTTTTTTTATGTCTTCCATCCTGGCTTCCCTCCTTCCCTGTGAATACTGCTGTCATAGAATAATTAGATTGCATTTTGACGAAAGAGACTGTGAAGCCACGCTCAGATCCTGGCAAAGCTTTTCTCTATAACCTAAAGAAAAGGGCAGATTTTATACATCAAGCAGACAAATTTCTGAATTTTGGCCTTTTGATGTAGCACTGAAGCAAAGTCATTCAATGCAAACATCATATTGTATTCTTAAAATCCTTAATAGATGAGATTAATACCATTCACTAAAAACATCCTACTCACCATTCTACACAAAACCCCACAGAGATTATTAGGTTTTGAGCAATGGCAAGATACATTCAGCCTCACATGCAGACAAATGAAAACAAAGCATCCTATTAGCTTTTACTTTTCCTGAAATCAACAAAAACAAAATAATTAAAAGCAGAAGACACAAGCTCCTAGTCTACATTTCATAAAATAATGCTTTTAACAACATAAATACGCCTGCTTAAGCATGACTCCTTCACAATGTTAAAGTATCCTGCTCATATGCACAGAATATCCTGTATAAAAGAAAAGATTTGACCTGGATTTTATATAAGGCTGTAAAAGGGTGAATCAAAGATGGCTGTGGAATTTTCCAGAAGGCCCTTGCTCTCCCTGCTGCTCTCCCTCTGATTGTCAATCTTTAACCTCAACTGCAGCTGCAATTGGCTGGAGGGCCAACAGGGTGGAACATTATTGGTCGGCTGTGCTATGCCACACGGATCACACAGTGTGCAGGCTCCCCTCTTCCTCTTAAAAAGCATTTTTGCTGCAATGCAGAGATTTCCCCCTGCATTAGATGGTTTATATTCCTCCAGTTTAGCTTGCCCTTCTTCATTATGACAGTATAAATCAGGGGGGATTTGGAAAAGGCCTTGTGGGAGATTATATTCATGGTTACGATGCATAACTCAACGGTTCCTCTGCCGTCCTGTTTATGGGCTACGTTGCCTCAGAAAGAGGCCCAGACGATTTGTCCAAACACCATGACGTTACGCATTGCTGACATTTTTAACTCTCAATGTAGCATTTATATTACAGGCTCACTCATGCACACTGGAGTAGCTCATTACTATTCGGTTGTAAACTTTTGGTTTTGGTTTTACAGTACAGAGAGAGTGAGCTAGTCGTAGTCTAGGAGGAAACATAGATTGTGATATGACTATTCTCTGCAGGGGAAACATGCCACGAGAGACAGAGGACATTCTTTTTTCCCTCATGCAGTTGAGACTGCTAAAATGGTCATCCATGGTGTAACACAATGTACAGTCCAAGCTCTGAAAAGTATGACAGGGAAGTAGAGCTTCCTCATCCAGCTTGTCTTTGTGTAGATTTCTTATTAGAAATACGCAGTTGTCAACTATTAAATTAATCAGCAACTGTTTTCATAATCGATTAATCACTGAGTTTTCTGGTTCTACTCTTCTATAAAAGTAAACTGAATATCTTTGCTGTTGTGGACAAAATAAGACATTTGAAGACATCAAGTTGGGCTTTGGGAGACACCGGTCAATATTTTTCACTATTTTCTGACAATTTATAGACCCAAGAACTAACTGATCAATCAAGAACATAAGCAACAGATTATACAATGAAAATAATCATTAGTTGCAGTCCTAGTTGTCTCGCTGATCTGTGAAGACAAGACTAGAGGGAAAGAGCTCTCTGAAACACAAAATGGCCACTGTCTGTCTGAGGATCAGAGTCGAGGAAGCAGTTTCACAATAGGGCTGTAGAGTTGACGAAGCCCCGGGCTGTGAACTCTCCTGGCTGTAAACAAGAGGTGTCTCAACACATTATTTCTAAAGATACGACTGGAAGAATTGGAAGAGTATTGACCTTCGACAAAAGGTTTGTTTCATGTGGGCTCATCCTCCGACCAACATGCAGTTTTTTTTAAAGCCGTTACAAGGAACTATCATATTTTGTTGATTCTGGAGGCCCCAGTGGACAAAAGCTGCAGCGTTTCCACTGTAATAACCACAAAACATAATGCCAAAAACACAGTTATCGGAATAAAAATCTCCTCCTGCTTCTTTTTAACTGTCTAACATGCTACTCACTGTAACTTTGCCTGGGAAAATGTAAGCACAGGCTTGTTTCATCTGATTTAAAAAGGGAATAAGACCCAGTTAAAGGCACAGTATGCAACATTTTCCTAAAAGTAACATTTAGACTCATATAAACATAATCCCTTCCAATTAACACTTATGACGCAATAGCAGTGTGTGGTGGTGGCGGCTCTATCTGTCGTGATTCTGCCCTCTGCCTGTATTTCCTTATTTTCTCGTTAGTTTGCTGTGCTCGGGATGCTTTACAAGCCCAAAACGTCTGTTTTTGATGTCCCGTCTCATTTGCTTATGTAGGTCATATAGAGACAACAGTAATAAATTCACTGTTTAATAACCAGTTAAAAAGTCCTTGTAGTCTTTCGAAATTTGTACCAAACCATACAGTTTTTAGTGTCTGAATAATTTTACACATACATATCAGAATATTAAACTGAAAACCAGTATTAAGTCCTGTCCTCCTAACAAGCACATCTGTTGCCCCCCATGTCTATTCCCCGGCCTGGCATGACACACAAGAAAACAGCACAGAGCCAATCCACTTACAAAGGGGTACATAACACCCCCCACCTCCTCCTCCACTGCCCATCCCCCATTCTTTCTCTGCCAGGCTACAACACAGGACTGCCACAACAGAAAGGAGATGTGGGTGCCATTTCTGAATCTAACTCTCTTTTGCATTATAAAAAAGGAAAAGGATTTGCCATGGTCCACTCTGCTTCCTGTATGGCAGCCTGGTTGTCTGGGGCACCCATGTGACCCTGAGACACAGAGAAGAGAGCAAGGGTGAGAGTCGTTACCCAACCCCCCACCCTCGGCGCTGTGGAGCTGCAGAGAGGCCTGCCGAGGCCTCCAATCCACCCCAGCTCCTCCTCCTCCTCCTGCTGCTGCTGCACACTAAACTGATTTTAAGGTGTGCACGTTTATCATGAGAAACCAACAGTCAGCACAACGACAAGAAGGAAGCCATGTTGTTATCAGAGAGTTGAGATAAAAAAGACAGAGCTTACCTCTGTGGATGCATGGCTGCCTGACACACTGTTATGTCAACACTTATAAAACATGGAGGACACTCTCAGCCCTCAGCCGGGGAAGGCTCCGCTCTTCAGGCAAGGCGATCAGGCCCCAGTGATGTTAGCCAGATCCTGACTGGTCGCCTTCCTCACAGGCAGGATACAAGGCCGCGTCTGATTGGCCGAAATGTTTCCTGAGTAATTATCTTTGTTCAGTGCAGGCAGGGGCAGCACTGTGAGTGTCAGAGACAGGGGAAGAAAAATAAGCACAGAGCTAGGCCTAAAACCACAAAATAACATGATTAATCTGAGTATTTTTGACATACAAACCCCATGTAACAGTGTTTTAAAGTCTCCCAGTGTAGAATCTGGCGGTTGTTGTCTCATTTGAAGGGTTTAAAAGTAGAAATGGCAGCATGTAGACTGAGAGGAGCAAGACACCATGGCTTCTCAGCACAAGCCTCCATTTTTTTATGTGGAGAGGGCCTTTGTTTAAACTCCTCCCTCCCTCTTGGCTGTTTCCAGAGAAAAGAGGTTGCAGTTCTTCACCTATTTTGGAAATTTAGTCTGTAAAAAGAAAGGAAAAGAAAAAGAAACAGACAGCTAAAATGATAAAATATTTTATACAGTCAAAACAATTCTATGGTTTGTTGTAAAAGAAAAGGAAGACAACCAATAGTTTTGAGGAAATGATGTCTTTTAATGCCACAGATTACTGTCGCTACTGGAATAACCTTAATATATAGTGCTACAGTGAGTGTTAACCAGATTCACAAAATATATTAATAGGCCCATATTTAGCAAAATGTAATGTTTGTAAAAATATAAAAAAATACAAATTAAATATGCTTCTTCCATATGCAGGAACATTGAAATTTAAAAGTGATTTGAAAAGCACTGGAGGAGCTTTGTATAAAGTGTGTGTAAGGTTTCTCCTCTGCTGCAACAGAGGTCATTAATAATTAAACCCAGCTGGATAAAGCACCAGTTTTTGTTGTCCTTTTGACATTCAGCAGCAGTTGAATACTCTACTAAAACATGAAGACATAATGTAATGAAATCCTATATGATAAAGCTGCCATAAATACAATCTTGGGACACTCATAATACCCCTATTTTGCTGAGACTGTGTCAGTTGTTGACTCAGCTCTGCTAATATGTGAGGCTGCAATTTAGCCCTCATTATAGTGAACAGTGTTTACTCC
Organism: Lutjanus argentimaculatus; assembly: GCA_034769285.1. Lineage (NCBI taxonomy): Eukaryota > Metazoa > Chordata > Actinopteri > Lutjaniformes > Lutjanidae > Lutjanus > Lutjanus argentimaculatus. The sequence goes on from JAWZSL010000007.1 coordinate 26,942,683, forward strand.
TCCACAGTAGATCTGCACAATTAATCGAAATAATACTGATATATCAAAATGGCCAAGTGCAAAATCCAAATCGCAGAAGCTTCAATTTCCTGTTAAAGGTAAAATGCATGACAAAACTGCATTATAATTGGAGCCAGACATATATATTGTGTTGTTTTTGTTGTGTATATAGTGTTGTCTGATATGTGCCGATATATATATATATATATATATATATATATATATATATATACATATATAGTGAGAGAGAGAGAGAGAGAGAGAGAGAGAGAGAGAGTTTTTTGACAGGACATAATGCAGATTTTTATTGTTACATTGTTTTAATTTCTTATTTATAGTTATTTATAATTCTTAAAAATACTAGTAAAAGTTTACTGTTTCAGTGACCTGATGTCATTTGGACAATAAAGTTTATTGTTAAACTAGAAATATCCTGCCTACTCTTTTTACTCTTTGTGACAAGTGTTTGATGAGCACATTTGAAACAAACAAACGTCACATCATCATGTTTTTTGCTCGTGATGCAAAAGTGATCATCAATGGTAATCATGAATCATATCACAATCACAATATCTGTCAAAATAATCACAATGAGATTTTTTTTTTGACGTATCACACAGCCCTAGGTTAATGTAATGCGATCCATTGTAACACCAACACAAAGTATTGCCTCTAAATCTGTCATAGTTTAGTCTACATTATTAAACACTTCAGTGCTTACATGTTTGATTATCTTAGACTGTTTTAGACTGTATGAGACTGCATTACACTGACAAATGTTTCCACTGTTTAACTCCTCCACATATGCCAAAGGGGGGTTGAAAATCCAGTAGGACTGCATGATATGGTAAAAACAATCAGATTTACATTTAGAGAGAATGATCATTTTAGCATAACAACATAAAAAAAAAATCATGATGATGTGAGATTTGCTCGGGTATGGAGAACAAGATTTGTAGGCCTGGGCATCTCTGCGTGTTTTTATTCATTATTGTCATTGTCTTTTGCTCTGAATTGATTTAAATTTGCAATTGCACTACGTATGTTCTGTTTTCAGGTCTGTAAAGCACTTTGCAAACCTGTTTTTGAAAAGTGCTATAAAAAGTTTATTATTATTATTATTATTATTATTGTCGTTGTTGTTACAGTACTTCATTATAATCTTGTTTTGTCACACATTGTGCAGAAATTAAAATGCCATGTCGAGTGGTGAAAATCATAGATTAATCATTAACATAATTTTTCATGCATAAATGGTCAAAAGATTTCTGATTTCAGATTTCTGACCCAGGTGCCAAGTAGGCAAGTGAAAAAAGCATTAATGTAGAGCCCTGCACATTGTTCACAGTAGTAACAGGTGTAACCAATGATACTAAAGAAGGTTCAGTTCCGGAAAGTTCAGTCAGGGTCCCGCCACTGCGCACGTCGGCTTACTGGAAAGGCTCTGCTAAATGTAACAGGACTTGGTATCACCAATGTTTACCCTGCTCGTTCATATTAATATGGCTACCGTGAAAAACGTCACTTGTGCAGCCATAAAATATAGGGAACGGCTTCAGTATATTGTGACTAAATACAACACTAAAGCACACTACGGCCACATTCAATAACCGTGCCCTTTCCCTGAGTAACTGAGCCGTGTTGAATCACCACACCTTTGGTCACAGTTTGCGGCTCTCGTGCGTGTACAGGGGAGCCACACACACAACTCATCAGTGAATTAGAGAAGGAAAAAGCTCCGCCCAACGTGGGGCTCGAACCCACGACCCTGAGATTAAGAGTCTCATGCTCTACCGACTGAGCTAGCCGGGCGACATGCTAAGCTATCCTGGCAAATCATATTTGTACCCGTACTGTATTCACTACAAACATCATACTATGTTACTGATACTAACTGAAGCCGTGTCACGTTGTAATGGTGTTAACACTGAAGTGAGAAAACGACAGTTAGGTCGTGCTGTCCCGGTTCTGTCTCATACTGACCTCTAGCGTCAAAGAACACTAACTGTTATATTTAACTTCAGTCTGAGCTGCTACTCAACCCAAATTATCGAGTAACAGGTAAAAGATATTGGTTTGAACCTTCGTGTTAAACGGTCACTAAACGCTAATTATAACGTTATCTACTTAGTCTCCACTGCTCATTAAACTCATTAAAACGACGGGCTTTCGCTACCGTGTTTTACATAAGCTTTCCTTCGTCAGATGGATAAAACCCGTCCCTAAATTAGAGCCACAAATAAATAATTTAAATTAACGGTTAATTAAGCTGATCAGGTGACGGTATTGACGATGTGAGCTGACGTTCGGTGCGTAGCGTCACAGCAATGATGTCTACGTACATCATAAATATTATTACCTGGTTATTGACTTAAACAGGAGCGCTGCCAAGAAGAAAAAAAAATGCAACTTCCGGTCACGTTTGTCTTCGAAATAAGACGCGAAGGGACAAAAAGAAAAAAAAAAAAATGCAGACTAAGCGCACAGAACTATTTTTTTTATTCATTTATTTATTTATTTATTTTGTATGTAATATATCGCCCCCACAAGTGTTGAAATTCTCTACTCTACTAACAGTGGAAATATCAGAATGTATATTAACTGTATCAGCCCAAGAATTCAAATCCAGCATACAAAATCTTACTTAAGTATAAAAGTACAAAAGATTTATCATTAAAATGTGCGTAAAGTATCAAAAGTAAAGTACTTTGTAGTACTTCTTGTACTGGATTATTTCCATTGGTGCTTAAATGTATTAACAGTATTTCAGTGTTTTGGCAGGTAGAGGTGGAGTTACAGGCCTGTCTTTTTAGGCTAACTTGCATGTCAGGTAATGTAGGAGAGTATAGAAAAGTATAACAAAATGAATTTTAGGTGTAAAGCAGTATAAAATTGAAATACAAGTAAAGTAAAACTAAACTAAAAAAAAGCTGACTAAAAATACAGCACTTGAAATTCCACTTAGGCCTACAGTAGAAATAAGTTAAGTAAATATTAATAGTTAATTCCACCATGAGTATCCACAATATAACATACGGTACCATCTAAAATCACACATACAACACCAGTACCACTACAGACACTAGCTTCACCAGTATTTATGGACACGCAGGGCACAGTTTTTAGACAGTCTTCACAGAAACTCAACATTAGTGTCATAGTCACAATAATTATATTAATACCAGAGCATTTATATTTTGAATGTAGTTTGGGTTAAATTATACAATTTCTATTTTTCTGGCCACTGAGGTTAAAGATATCTAACTGAGTCCTTGGTGAAACTGCACATTGCACAAAATATTTTGGAGTGATTGATGGTGAATATAGCATATAGTATATGGGAGAACCTATGGTGGCTGCAAAACCGGCAAAAAACAGGAAAGCCTGGAGCCAATGTTCAGTTTTCAGTATGTCAAATAGATTGTGTTACTACTTTGTTCCACAAAATGTACATTGTGAGGGAGCAAGGAATAAAGATATAGAGACAATGTTATAATGATACGGGCCTTAAAACAAAACAAAAAAAATTCAGGGGCCCTCTAAATGAAAGATTCATAAAATTGTGTAGTAGGCTAATGCAGGAACTGCCTCAGATGATATTGCACTTAAGTCGTGTGCAATGTTGGGGAAACAACTTAGAAAGAATAGCTATATATAATATGGCAGAAAATATTGAATACAATATTCATAAGTATATTTTCATTGACACATTCCATTTGACAACTGAAAAGGTGTTAACAGGTATATCAGTATAGGAATAATATGGTCAAAAAGTGCCTTGGGGCCCCTTACTGCCAAGCAAAAAAGCAGGAATTAAATCTGAGGAGATGTTCACTGAATTAGATTTTTTTTTTTTGTAAGTATCTTGGATTAGAATAGCACACACTGGCAGAAATGGAATATAATATTCTTAAAATGCTTTCATTAGTGTATAATCACCCGAAAATAAGACTCATTGTTCTGTGCTACCTTAGGGCTCTTCCACGGGGGCCACCATGTGGCACCACTATGTTTCTACAGTATCCCAGAACACACAAACCAGACAGTGGCTCTAGACAGGGTCTTTCACATTTTGCACAAGTTTTCAAGGTTCTCCTACACACTTGGAAGTCAAGGGCAAGATAAGGTGTTTGCAATCTGCAAGTTTATCACTGGATGCCATTCAGTCCTATGCGCTGGTCCGTTAACACTAAAGAAGTGACTGAAGAACTACAGCAAAGCAACCAAGGCAGAAATTTAGCTTGGTTAAGTGAGCTAATAAGAAAAAATTGACAGTGTTCATGTGATTCAGAATTATATCAAAATGTAATACAAAAAAAGTCACACGACAGCAAAAAATGCCACTCAATTGACATTAATGGAAAAAGTTCCCTCTTGTTTACAGGTCATGCACAAACACTGTACAGTTCATGGTTCATTCAACATGAACCCACCTGTACTTTCCACCATTATCCAGGGGATTTGTGGGGTCCCTGGAGGTGTGGGGCTACAGCTACAATCACCCGCCTTGCTCTGTTGTTAATCCAGCCCCGCTATTTCTAATACTTTTAGATTTGCTGCCTGAAATATTGCACACCCACAAACAATTTTGCATCACTCAAACTGTTTTACATCTAGCAAATTCGGAAAAGGGGCGTTTCCATGGTGTACGTGAAGGCAGCACGGGCCTGGATTCTCCTTCTACGTCAATGACACTGGGCGGTTCATGAATGGGGTTTTGAAGTGGGAGGGCCCGTCATCTGACTTTACCAGGCAGCAGGAAAAAAAAGTGGGTGTTGCGCTGTAGTGTTTGGTTTTGCTGCGATGCGTCTTCATGACTGTTTTTAAACAACACGAGCAGCGGGTTCACGGTGCTAACGGACCGCAGTGGAGCGAACAGCCCGGAGCAGAGCGAACATCCATCAGCCGAGCCGTGCGGGCCGACGGCAGGGAAAGCTAGCTCCAACCCAGGCTACACTCAGGAGGGAGAGCCGTGTCGGTGAGCCATGGGGTTCCGCAAGAAGAACAAGAGCCCGCCGGTGCTGAGCCACGAGTTTGTGATCCAGAACCACGCCGACATGGTGTCGTGCTTGGCCATGATCATCCTGCTCGGCCTGATGTTCGAGGTACAGTGTGAGTGGAGCTGTGGCGGTTAGCTGAGCGCTGTTAGCCGCTGCTGCTAACGGCCGTTAGCTGACATGACAGCAGCAGCGCTCCAGGGGCAGGGCGCGAGCGTGTCTCTCTCCTTCCCTTCTCATGTGTCTCACTGGTTGCCAAAGAAGATGGCGAGGAGGCCCACTGGCACTGCTACCTGACAGGTCATTTTACCAGTCGGCTAATCCACCGCCTCCGTAGCAAACCAGTACCTGTAACTGGCCTTTGGCAACAAGATAGTCAAGCTAAAAGTGTCTGCATGCTGCACATTTGAGCAGCAGCTCTTTGATGACTGGCATCTAACCACGTTTGAATGAAACAAGATAGCTTCCCCACCCAAACCAGCCAGCCAGTCTGAAAATACTGTAAAAAAAAATGCTATGTTTGTCTTAATCAACCTTTATCTGTGATGGGTTATAGCTTTGATTACAGAGTTATCAATGCCTGTACTCAAGGAGAGAGTGGAGCCCACGATATATACACTCATCCTGACACAATGAGAGTCATTGTAGCAACTTGAAATACAATCTGAATTTGCTAGAGACCCCTGAGACCCCCTCCAGGCAGCTCTTGGAGGTCCCCAGACTCTAGTTATGAGAATGAGTGGATTCAGGATGTTGCAGTGACACAGCAGTCCTCCTCACTCATTAATCATGTGCATGAAGTGATGACTGAATTGTTTGACTGTGTGACACTTAAAGACTGAACATGGTTGCAGTCATTGAGATAATCTGTTTATGTGCACCTGTTAAAAAAAAGTCTGTCATGACGGTTAGGGATAGACTGATTAATCAGCTGATAACTAGCATTTTGGCTGCATTCAGACTGCAGGCAAAGGTGGCTGAAATCAGATTTTTTTCTTATTTGCTCATATTTGTTTTTTCATGACTTTCATGGTCTTTTCAACTCTCATTGGGACCAGTTTCATGTTTGGGCTGTCTATAAGCAAGAATCGGTGATGTGATACACATCACTATACAGGGATTATGATTCAGTATATTGCGATATATTGCAATACTGCAACCAAGGTGATGTACTGGTATTTTATATCTAATTTAGGATAACTGTCATTGTATAAACAACACACCACCATATGTGCAAAATCTAAGTTTAAAAAGTTTACTTTGTTATGCAATTGGAACAGTGAAGATAGAAAACAACACTGCTATCTGGAGGTCAGTGGTTTAAACACAACACAAAATGAAACACTACCACAGCTCTTTATGTGTCACAATACAGTGTTTTTGAGACTCTATCACAAAACATAATATTGAGATACTCAAATGTATCAATGTTTTCTTACACCTCTATTTATTATGTGGTCCTAAATCAGATTCAGGTCTAATATTTTGCAATACAAGTGTGAACAGTCACATTGGAATTCATGGGACTTTTAGTCTCGTAGAGAGGCCCTGACTGATGCCGTTGAAAGTAGCCCTTGACATCCCAAAATCTTGGATGAAATCTTTTTCTTTGAAGCCATTCACATCACAGTCCCACCACTCCTGGCTCAGACTCTGCATCCACCCCATCCATAATTACTTCTCCTCATCCCTGTCCTCGTTATCATCTGCTCACAAATTCACTGGCTTCCACTGCACATGATCAATGTTAATAGTTTCTCCCACCCTAAACGAAAGAAAATCTAATCTGAAACTGTTACTGGCTAGTGTTAAATATGTGTTATGTTACAATATATGGAATAAGGCAGTTGAATGGCATCACTTCTGACATACTGTAATGTTTTCTATTTAACTAGTCATTAAAAATTCCATCTAAATAACATGTTACTGGCTAAGATAACCACATATATTAGATTGTAATGGGTGTAGAATAATGGAATTATACATGACTTTTCTTTATTTTGATATCTGCCTTATAACATGCCTGCCCTGCTCTCTAAATATCTGCATTGGCCATTGAAAAACCCATCTTGGTCAACCACTAATGCCTGAGAGTAAAGTTCATTAGCATTGGACAGAATCAGTCCATTAATCCTGTTTCTTCATTGTGTTCCAGGTCACAGCAAAGTTTGCCATCATGTTCATCACAGTCCAGTACAACGTAACACAAGTTCTTGGTGAGTATTTAAAAATAACTAACTTAATTTTCCTGCATCTGATTTCTGAATAATTTCCAGACACTTAATTGCTATTTCGCTATTGTTGGTTATTGGCTGACTTTGTGTTTTTAATTTTTTAGCAGATGAGAAGAGTGAGCCAGTGAACCTTTACCAGTATGGCCCTAAAGATGTGGCCACTGTGTTTTTTTACCTGCTCATCGCGGTCATCCTTCATGCCTTGATACAAGAATATATTCTCGACGTGAGTACATCAACATCCAAACAGCAGCCGTCATATTGGCTCACAGTGTTGGTTGTTTGTAACACAGTGGCTTATTATTTTGATCTTTTTACTCATATGTATGAACATGTAATGAGGGAAAGCATGAAATAATGCCTCATGCATCAGCTCTGTTCTGGTCCATGACTAAGTTTTGGAGAGCCTCTTGTAGGTAATCAGGTCCAATCCTTCCAGCTGCGTGTGCTCATGTTTCTCCCGACATCTTATGTCTTTGATGTCTACTCCCAGCGGGCTATTATTAATAGAAGAAAATATTTTTTTAATATTTTTATTCCAAAAATAAAAATCCTTTTGTGGACTACATCCAACAAAAATAAAGTATCTGTCTCTCTGTGAGGACAGGATCCCACTTTTTCATGTCTGTCTTAAAACAGTAGTCAGGTGCTCATGTGAACATTGAAACAGGCTTTGCTTGCTGTAATATTTCTCCTGTTCATACTGGCTATTAAGAGATAAAACCGGCAGTCCTGATTCTGTGTAAAAATATATTCAAGAGGGTTCAGTGTCTCACTCATTTTGACATGTGAAGTGGAGGATCAAACTACCAACCTGGCTATCAGCAGATGACACACCGGGCCACCTGAGCTGCACAGACTGAAGTCAGGCTAGGTCAAAGGACTACGATCACATTTGTGCAAGAAGCAAAAAGTGCAAAACAATACTCTGTTGACAGTAATTAAAAGTTATGTTAAGGTTGTGACAGTTATGACTCTGAAACAGGCTGTGCAGTGTTAGACGCTTAATCTTATGTTTCTCAAAATGAAATTCATCTACAAATTTCGTCAGCCCATTCACACCTGGTATTGAAATGAAATCTGTTGTTGGATACGTTATTCGGATTATAAACAATCCCATCTTGCCTTTGTGTTTACATCTGGTATTCTTATGCATTCTCGTTTCCTCGTTGAGATCGGATCTCTGTCCTCCAGAGCAAAACCTGCATGTGATTAACTTGAAGGAGCACAAGTTAAAAGCACACACATCCAATCATGATACTAGGTGCTGGGCAAAAGTACATGTCAGAAAGGGAAAAACAGAAATAGAGTCCAAACACTAAATAAAGCTTAAATGAACATACATTGATAAACCACCATGTAACATCTCAGGTGTTGAAGAAGAGGCATGTGCCTGAAACGTCACATGTACAAACCCCAATTCCAAAAAAGCTGATTCATTTATTGTCTGTAAATATACACTGATTCTGACTATGATGCCTGCAACACATCCAAAAAAAGTTGGGACAGCAGTAAGTTTGCCACTGTGTTACATCACCTTTTCTTTTAATAACATTGAGTAAGCAGTTGGGAAACAAGGACACTAATTGTTGAAATTTTAAAAGGGAAATTCTTTCTCATTCTTGTGTGATGTATGACTTCAGCTGCCCAACAATCCAGAGTCTGTTTTCATATTTTGCACTTCATAATGCACCACACACTGTCAATGGAGACAGGTCTGGACTGCTGAAAGGCCAGTCTACTATCCAAACTCTTTTACTACGAAGCTACACAATTGTAACACGTGCAGAATGTGTCTTGGCATTGCTTATTGAAATAAGCAGGGCTGTCACTGAAAAAGACATCTGGATGGCAGCATGTGTCGGTCCAAAACCTGCACATACCTTCCAGGATCAATGGGGCCTTCATTGATGTGACATTTACCCATGATGCCATGGGCACTAACACCCCCCATACCATCATAGATGCTGGCCTTTAAATTTCACGCTGGTAACAATCTGGATGGTCCTTTTAGTCTTTTGCCCAGAGAAGACGGCATCCATGATTTCCAAAAACGATTTAAAATGTGATTGACTAGACCACAGCACATTTTAACACTTTGCATCAGTCCACCTCAGATGAGCGTGTCTGGATGTTGTTGATATATGGCTTTCACTTTGCATGGTAATGTCTTAACTTGCATTTGTAGATACAGCAATGAGTTGTGTTTATGGACAATGGTTTTCCACAGTATTCCCAAACATATGTAGCAATAACCTTTACATGATTAGATGGGTTTTTGATGCAGCGCTGCCTGAGGGGTCAAAGGTCACCGGCATTCAATGTTGATTTTCAGACTTGCCCCCCACATGCAGAGATTTCTCTGGATTCTCTGAATCTTTTAATGATATTGTAGATGGAACATTTCCAGCTTGCAGGCTGACGTCTCTGGATACAGATAAGCTTTTAATATCAGGTGTAAATGGGGTATTGGTTTTGAAATGTGGTGTGAGTAGTGAGCATCAATATTATATATCTATATATATTAATGTGTTCACTTCGTGTAATATTTTTTTGAATTTCAGAAAATGAACAGGAGGTTGCACCTGTCAAAAACCAAACACAGCAAGTTCAACGAGTCTGGACAGCTTGCGGCGTTCTACCTGTTCTCCTTCATCTGGGGCTGCAGCATCCTCACAGCGGTACGGGGTCAGGAGTCACAGAGACACTCTGTCCCAGACTGCATTAGGCCTTATCTTATTCACACGTCTCTTTTTCTCTTGATAGGAGGACTTTGCAACAAATCCTACTTTCTTATGGGAGGGTTACCCACACACTCACATGGTGTAAGTAAAGATTTATGGACTTCTACGCATCGTAAGATTGTGTTTTACAGCTTAATAATTAATCCTAGAAAAATCTGAACAGAACACTTAATTCCAGTCATAGATGAGTTCCACCAGGGAAGTATTAGTATCGTGTATTTGCATAGTGCATCATTGCTGTCCAGTGAAAACAACTCATCTCTGAATGGGGTGATTTGGAACTTTTTGACTGAATGAGAGAGTGCACCTTTAACCAAACATGGCTGTTTTGTTTTTTTTTAAGTTGACATTTTGGAAATAAGTGGTTTTACTGGACAGCGACAATATTTTGTAGCCTTCTCTTAAAATATATGATGGACTTGTATTTTTTGACTTGTTTGAAATTGTTGGGATTCATCATATTATCAGGGTTCCTATGCAGCAATGAAAAGTGTGGAATTTGACTTTAGAATTTTCCTGGTCTGGATATGTATGGAAACATATTTGTGTTTCCACACATTATTCCAGAAATTATGAAATTCAGAATTTCTAAAAATAAATTGATCATACCAGCAGAATGTTTTTCACAGCGTTTGGAGCAGCTAGTGCGGCCAAAATGTTAACCGCCGTGTGAGAGAACAAGGTTGATGTTGACGTTGTCAAAATTAGTTTGACACAAAATGCAGCATTATCTTTGAATTTCATCTTTACATAGCATCATAAATAACCAAATATGAAGCTTGTCTAAACATTTATGAGTTGTGCAGTGATGTGCTTATCAGAAAAATAAACAGACTATCTTTTCCGCGTAAGGAAACCAAGCTTTATGACTGCGTTCATTGTCGTTTCTACGGACACAGTGAATAAACAAGGCTCCAGAGATGTCATATAAATAAAATATTATAACCCTTTTCAACTCATTTTGTGTTCTTATTTATAAAGGAGACTAGAAATATGCTGGGAGCAATATTGTGATATTATTTATTCAATATATTCAGGGAAAATAATACAAGTATAGGTAGCAGCAGTTAGTTTGTTTCCTCGTAGGGCAGCGGATGTTTGACAGTGGAATGTTGTCCAGCTCTCTGTGTAGGAGTGTGGACTGAATAGTCACAGTGAGTAAATGCAGGTTCTCCAAGGGCGGTCTTAAAAATCCCAAATATTCATCCGGGTTGCCTAAGGATTCAAAATGGGAAAAGAAAATGATATGCAAACTTGTGTTAAATCATTCAGCATATGTAATCAGAGACAATGTAAAAGACACATTGACAGTTGGATTTTAAAACTATTTATTTACATAATCTAGCTGTACTCAGATGTCAAATATGGTCAAAAAATCTACTGAGAAGTCTGGAAAAGTATGGAATTTTAAAATGGAAAATGTGTAGGAACCCTGTGTTATCTTATATCAAAGTTTAATATCACCGTCCAAGTCTAATGTCACAGACCATTGAGAGGTCATGTTTTGGATTTTAATTTATTCTATTCTCTTTCTATTTTCTTAGCGGTTTGACTTGTGCATGTCACTGTATTTTAAATAGAAGTTACAGCAGAGTGCACCATTGCACACGTGATCGGTTGCATATTAACATGATATAACAGGCTCTCACCTCTGCACAACCTGTCCTCTGTTTAGTTTTCAGGTCAAGTTCTTCTACATTTGCCAAATTGCCTATTGGCTCCATGCACTTCCTGAACTGTACTTTCAAAAAGTACGAAAGGTGAGGGTCATTTAAAAAAATGTTGATGTACTTGTTTTACAAAAAATGTTTAAAGTTTTTGTGTGTTGTATTATGTTAGCAGGGCAGCAACTTCTTTATATATCAGTGGCGTTGTAGTGCAGGTGTGAGGTTGCATTTGACAACTTTAATTTGGATTTTGCAGCTGCATGATTAATCATATGAGAAGTGGTGAAGAACCTGAGCTTGAGTGCGTCAACAGTGTCATCATATGTAATCGGACTACAATCAAATTCATTTAAAAGTTTTTGTGTAACGACTCTGCAGCCTGTGACCCACCATGACGAGTACAGTGGTGTCTGTATGTCTCTCTAACCACTGCTAATCCCCATGTGTCTCCACGAGGAATCAGCTGACGACTGTGCAGATGTGCACATAGGGGCTAAGAATACATTAAACAATCACACCTCTGTTGCAGTGCGTATACACAAGCAACAAGATTTCTTTTTTCCTCAGTGGAATTAGCATGAAGAAGCTGTCATTTATTCTTTCCCCTTTTTGTACTCCACTGAAAAAGCATTTTCATTTAGGGTTTCTTGGATGAAGCAGGTGTGTGTTGCCCTTTTAGTTTATGTATTGTGTGCATACATTATTTTTAAGTAAATTGGAGCCAAGAGGATGTCAAGGCATAATTTGCACAGAAAATGTATCGTAGCGTCAAAGCTAAAAGGTACTTAATGAGTCCAGGCTCTGTTATAACGGTATGTTATAAGACATACCTCAAGAATGTTTAAATGTACAGTAAAGGATCGACAGTATACCTAGATACTACTTTGATGTTGCTGCTGTAGAGCCGCTCTTACTAACAAACTCTTTTTTTCTTTTGTCATTTCTACAGGAGGACATCCCCCGCCAGCTGTATTACATTTGCCTTTACGTTGTCCACATCACTGGTGCCTATGTCTTAAAGTGAGTGAAATAATTCATTTTTCTCAGTGTATCCTTGTAGGATGAAAACTTCTCAAGAGGCACATTCAAGTTACATCACTCATAAAGATTTAATTTATCCTGATAATGACTGAGAGTGCTTCAAACCACTTCCTGATAAAGTGGTTCTAACGTTACTGTTTGCTGCTGCTTTTAACAACATGTCTTTGTTTTCTTGTTTGAGTGATGGACTGTTGATCAGTTTTCAGTTCTCATCTAAACTCTAAGCAGGTCAGCTGACTTTCCTTCTATATGGGGAATTGAAACTAGAAGATTTCATACTGTATTTTTACTTGTGAGGCCCACCTGTGTTTTTAAATGAAGTCTTTCCTTTGCACATCCACTTAGCTCCAGGATTATTGGTCTAACAAAATGCAGTGCGAGGAACAGATATAGTATTTCATATTTCCTGGTTCACCTACATGTTCTATGAGAACACAGGGTTCCTATGCATTGAATTTAATTTGAATAATTTCTAGGTCTGAATAACTAGCAGCTAGCTCAGAAAAAATGTTTACCATTGTGTAAGAGAGAAGGCCAGACTAAGCTTGATGTTGTTCAAGTCATGGTATTGCGTGTGAGCACACATGACCACACACCCATGCAGAGCTTCCTCTTTGGCTGTATGTGAGCCACCAAAACTGTCTTATAACTGCACCAAATCTGGACATCCATGACCAAATTACTTTTAAAGAAAATCCAGAAGTATTTTTGAATTGTATATATCACAGCATCACAAATAACTTGTGAGTTATGCTATGATATAGTTATCAAAAAAGTAAACCGTGTGTAAAGAAATATACCTTTATGGTGCATTCATCCTCATTTCCATAGACACAGTGAATAAACAATAAATAATTTATTTGACTTTTTTCAACCTATTTTGTGTTCTTATTTATGAACAGACTAAAAAATATTGGGGTAGCAATAATATAATATTATTTATTCAATATATTAAATGGGGGAAAAAAATGAGTACAGGTAGCAATGGTTATTTTATGTCCTCTTTGGGCAGAGATCTTCAATGGGGGAATGCTGTCCTACTCTCTGTTTAGAAGTAATCGATTTGTATAAGCTATAGTATATAGTTACCGTCTTCTGGCAATTATTTGGCAATACAGTAGCATACATAATTGCAATGTAACATACATGTTAAGAGTTGAATTTCAAAACAATTTATTTACATAATAAACATCTAGCTATTTGTACTCAGATGTCAGATGTGGTCTGAAAAATCTGGAGTCTGAAAATTGGAGTCTAGAAAAGTCTGGAATTTTGAAAAATGTGAGTTTATGTAGCTGATCATTTTCAGTGTTGCGTCCTGCTTTACTGTAGTTGACTTTTTCTTTCTTTGTGTCCTGAGTCATCCTCAGTTAAGTCTGTGTTGCTGTCCCTCTCTCCGTGTCCCTTCATGCTTAGCCTCCACCGACTGGGCCTGGTGTTGTTGGTCCCTCACTACCTGGTGGAGCTCCTGTTCCACGCTTCACGCCTCTTCTACTTCAGTGACGAGAACAAGCAGAAGGGGTACAGCTTTGGTTCATCTAACAATCAAGTTCTCAAGTTTCTAATTAGTATTTGTGCTTTGTGCTTTTGCCCTCCTGATCTGAACAACCTGATGCAATCTGTTTTTTGTTTTTTTTTTCTTTACAGTTTTACTCTGTGGGCGCTGCTGTTTGTCATCGCCCGCCTCCTCACCCTCACACTCTCAGTTCTGACGTTTGGTTTTGGGCTGCCCCGTACAGAAAACCAGGGCTTCTCCCTAGCAGAAGGCAACTTCAATGTGCTCACCATAAGGCAAGTCCAGATGGCAATTAACAGGAAGAGCCCTTAATGTGTCGTACCTGCTAATTTAAAGACGGCATTAAACTTTTAACTTGTGAAGGAAAACAAAGCTTTGACTATTTTGTTGTTTAAATCACTTCAACTTGTGTAGTTCCTAAAATATGTGCTCTCCACCCCTCAGGATGACTTGTCTGGCAGCTATCTGCCTGACACAGGCCTGGATGATGTGGAAATTCATCAACTTCCAGTTGAAAAAGTGGAGGGAGCACAGCCAGAACCAGGCCTCAAAGAAGAAGGCGGTCAGCCCAAAGAGCAAGCCTCACAAAAGGGAGCCTACAAGGGGTGAGTATTCCAGAACCTCAGCATCTGCTCAGTCACCCAGGTAGACACAGATGTTTCAGATTCTTTTGCAATATTGCTCACTGTTGAACATATTTATCTGAAATCACTTTCACTTGTCTCGTTAGGAGGTGCTGCCAATGGGGTTGTGAAGTCCGACGATAAAACATCACCACGGGCAAGAAAAGCCAAAGCTTCATAGAGACGGAAGAAGTGGGGGAAAAAACTGAGTGAGGGAGTTCTGACAATGTGACATTATGTCTTTACACAACTTCAAATTTTGTCTACTGCTCTCCAAAACAAATGTTTAAGCGCACTAAGAAACCTTACATAACTGTCCCTTAAGGTTGAAACTCCTTTTTGAAAAAGTTCAGTGTTACTGTCTGCTAGAAATGTTTATTATTAATTTGGGTTCTCTGCAGATGGGATGCTGGCAGGACAGCGCTGGTTTTGATGCTTTAACAGGATAGATTTAGCTCTTCAAAGTGTCCTTTTGTGTAAAACTACGATCACTCGCCGGGTACTTTAAAGATGCAATATGTAAGAATTGGCCACCTGTCGAATTCATATTCCAGACAAATAGGGGGTAGCATTTCTCCACTAATGCAGGTTAACTGTAGCTGCCAGTAGGTTGTCATGACTGGGAGCTTGGAGCATCGGGGGAGGGTTAGTGTTTACTTTGCTAGCATTGGAGCTTTGGACTCTGACTCCAGGGATGACAGAGACACAGCAGGCGGGGACAGGAGTAGCGTGAAGTGGGAGATGAGCGAAAGTGAGGTCAGGCATCAGCAGTGAGGAAAAACAGCCAGAATATTTTCACAGTTATCTCAGTGAATCAAGGGTTTAATTCAACCAAACCGGAGTTTGTGATTGTTGTAACAGTATAAAGACTAACCAAGATGTTTCGGTGAGTTTTATTTTGTTTCTGCTGAGTTTGAACAAGGTGTGTTTTACAATGATCAGCGAGGTAAAATTACTGTTTTTGTCAATGGAGTCTGGTAGCTTTGAAGAGAGCGATATAATGGCTGTTTCTTTTCACATCTAACTCTGCGAATTAAGGGTTTACTTCAACCAAACCAGAATCTGTGATTGTATGAACAGTGGAAAGACTGGTTTTGGTCTGGTTTTGTTGAGTTTTATTTTGTTTCTATCGAGTTTGATGTGCTAACAAGGTAATTAAGCATTCAACGTGTACAGTCGTATTTCTCTGATTAATAAGGAAAATAGAAGTGAGACTATTTCTTTTCTTGGCATTGTGAGTTTATTTTGTTGGACTATCGCCTCTTGAGGTACAAAGTGGTATTATGCGACAGAATTGGGCCAGGGCTAGCTGGTTAGCATGCTAATTTCAATAGTAGATCTCTGCAACAGAACACATAGACGTCTTTGGTATAACGTCAGAACTGTTGATGTTGTCAGTTAATTTCTGAATGTTTTAAAATTAAGTTCTTACATATTGCACCTTTAAACGGAGTTGCTCTTCAGTAATTAGACATGGAATCAGTTAACATCACAGTACCTTAAAAAGCGAATTTTGACTTCAGGGCAACTTCATATAAAGTGTTAATGTACAGGTTAAGCATACGGGGTGTCATTTTAAGTTTGGGCCTTATTCAGTTCAACTCGCGAAACAGGCCACTGGCTCAAGTCCCAAAACAAAGCCTTTTATTGCTCTGCAAGACAGCACTTCGATATTCTGCTGTTGTCAGGAAACGATCCTAAATGAATTGCTCCGGAGGATTATTTGTGCTATTTAGGTATTTGGCATGGCTGCAGCAAAAAAACTGAAACTTGTACTTAACTTCTTGATCATTTACTGCCATTATTTGACAGCCTCTGCCTTTGAAATCCAACACATAACAGGATTGAGGCACCTTTTTGTATTTTTGTTCGCTTTTATCACTAGCCTGGTAAACAGCTTCTCCCTGTCTTTGGGGCTCGTCCAGGTTAGGTGACTTACCAAGAGGAAGCTGTACTGTAACCTGTGATGCTGTACGTACTGTATGCATACAGTTAAAAATCTTTATAACAGCATGACTCGAAACTTGAGCAAGAAACTGTGTTTGAGGCTGCAATTCAGTCTTTTATATGGTAATGTCAATGCATGATGGTTTAAGGCTAAAGACTTTATGGCTAGTTCCTACCTGTGCTGTTGAGTTTGCATCTCTCTCTCACACACACTCACACACATACACAAACACACAAGCATTCAGTGGCCTTTTTACAACTGCTGCAAGAGGTTTGAGTTATTTATTTTTGCCATATACTACAGATAGTTATTATTTTATATGCTTTGAGAAGCTATAACCAGCAAACACAGCGGTACATAGCAACTGCGTTTAGTTAATCCAAACAATACAATCTTTCTTCAAGTGTCCTTATAATGTCGGTGGTTTGTATCACTCGTCATGCTTGTGTTGCGTTCTGTTTGCCTTCTTCGTTCGCTTTATTTCTTTTTATTCTTGGGTATCAGGGGACAAGCTACTCACCACTTAACACTAGTTACATCCCATGGTGCAATTGGAGGTGTGTTTGTAAGGGGATGTGTTTGTATGCCTGTGCACTTAACTTGTGTGTACAGTATTGTTTCGCTTTTATCGTGTATGTGAATTAACTGGGCGTGAATGATGATGATGATGGTGATGACAACGATGTTTATTGCTTGTCTCGTAAAAAAACTTATTGCCTGCGTGCAGAGCATGAAATGTGACAATCTGTTCATTGACTCCTGCCCCGTTTGTTGTATTTCACGATCACACTCTGCCTTTTATTTCACTTCGCTTGGGCCCCATCTTAGAGCCCGGCACGCTTCTGTGTGTAAAACACTGAGTTGTGGATAGGTGTACGTTCTATAGGTTACTAAATGCTTATGTGTTCAATGTCTCTGCCCCTCAGATGCCCTTTTCCTGTGTGAGAGAGATTCTGTGATTTCTGTTTTTTGCCAAATGTGGCATGTTTCGTCCTCCCTGCTTCACCTTTTCAATGATCCTGACATTGCTACGGAGCGCACGTGTTGTACTGTTGGCCATACTCTTTCCTCTGATGGACCTGAAGTCCCGCTCTACTGCTAAACCACTGTGCATGTGAAGCTCTGTACAGACGAGACTGGCTGTATTACCTGTCTGCAGACAGTTGGAGTTTGGAGTCTCTGGTCCAGAGCAGGGAGGAGATGAAGATGCCATTCATTTTTTCTCCCTTTAGCGCTCCTTATTGGGACTTTGGTGGTCTTTTAAAGCCCGATGTCTGTGTATGGCAGTGTCATAGGAGGGAAGGAGGAGCAGAGGACTTATGTACCAGCCTGTTATTAAACTGTCTCAGATGTAAAAGAGAAAAAAAACTGATTAACCCTACACTGTACTAAAATATGTGTCAGATTTTTAAGCTATTTTTATAGAGGGGGAAACTGTTGAAATTCACTGTTGTTCAGTACACACGTGTGAATATTTGTTTTGCATCCATATTGATATGAATTGTTTTTTTATATAAGAATGAAGCTTGCTGAACTGTTGGCGTGGGTATACATTGTGGTATGAGTGTATAAATTTAGCCTAATGGTTTATTTAACTTCATGGCCTTATTAGAGCAAAGTGAACTCAAGTGTATAACAGCGCTCAGTTAACAAACACTATGCTGCAGCGATACACTGCAGCTGTCACACCCACATGTTTTATGATAGTGAAATACACCATTATACCGACACTAGTCGTCATCACATCAGTTTAAATATATGATCAGAGGAGCAAATGGTCAGTATAGTGTTTTATTTGTTCCAGTCCTGCAGGTGTTTCTCAGTACTTGTGATTACAGACCCAGACATAGAGCCAACAAACCACTCTCAACAAAAATATGTATGTATTGTTTTTGCTCCCATTTTTCAAGAGTTGAGGTAAAAGAGCTAAGACTTCTAAGACAGACTCTCAAACTTTGTTCACAACTTGTGAGCTCGTAGCTGTGCATCGGCAAGAATCTGGTGATATGATATCATGATACAGGGTTTATGAATCCATATATGATACTGTAAGTGAGGTGATATATTGCTATTTTTATTCTAATTTTAGGAAAACAGTCGTAGTATAAAGAACACACCCCATATGCATAAAAGCTAAGTTTAAAGTTTAGTGAAGATGGATAACAACACTGCTATCTTGAGGTCAGTAGTTTTAACACAACACAGTGGCTTCAGATAGTACAGGGCTACAGACACCAAAATATTTTTTCCAGGAGGGCAAAGTCACGACCTGCCCAACTCTGCTTAACCAATCACTCCTTAAGCCTAATATTGTGCTCCAGACAATGTCGGAGGCTGGAATTTCCCAGTTGAAATTTCCAACTTCCAACCTCGGAGCCCTTCAGGTGCACAACACTAAAAGTAAACAAAAAAACGTGGCAGATCTTGACAAATTGATGAGTTTATTTGGCAAGTGTACACACAATTGAACCCTCTACCCGGAGTTCTCAAGTAGGACCTGACTTTGAGTGGTGTTCATGTACTTTTTAATGTAGGAGGTTGGAAATTTTGGATTTCCCAGTTGTCTGGAACACAGCATAATTCTAATCAACCCAACCAACGAAGGCAGTGAGTACTAACCCATCAGAGGCAGAGCAGGGCTGGTCATGACTTTGCCGAAGCACACCTGTGTCATAATCCTGCTGTTTAATCAGCATCTCTTTATGTCACAGCTGCCAGGTGAATGGATTATCTTGACAAAGGAGCAGTGCTCACTAACACAGATTTTAACAAATTCGCAGACAAACTTAGAGAGAAATAGAACTTTTGTGTATGTAGAGGCCTTACATTTTTTACTTCAGCTCATGAAAAATGGGAGCAAAAACAAAAATGTTGAATTTATATTGTTGTTGAGTGTACATTTTACAGAGTGAAACCATCTGTAAGCTTTTCTTGCTCATCGGATGTCATACTGTACAACAGACGTTTAGGCACTGAAACATGAGCCACTCTGCAGTTCACGGTCCTCTTGCTTTGAGACACAATAGCCTGTATAATCCCACAGGAATGCACTTTTTTTTTTTTTGCATAATATGCATTATGTCAGAGCACCGTAACACTGCTCACTTGGGCTGTTTCTGCATTGACTCTCAAAGATTTACAAATTGGAGTTGCTCGATTTTAAAACTGCGTGCATTTTGTAATTGTTGAAAACTACAAAAAAAAAGTGACTGCAATGATTCAACTGTATGAGCAACCTCTAGGTGGCAACAATCATTAATGCATTTGACCATGAGATCACTTAAAAGAATAAAAAAGACCTGCACAGCAGAGACACACATTTATTGTATTCTATTAATTCATTCTGCATTGTCCTTGATTTGTTTTTATTTTGCTGCTTGTTTATAGATGTTGCGATATATTTCCTTTTCAGATATGTTGTCTCTGAACTGCTCTGATGGTATATATTTATGCAAATTCTTGTGATCATTTTTCTTTGTCACTATTTTTTTATTTCATGTTTGAATAAAGCTTTTATTCATTACACAAACTTGTTGAACATATCTTTTACATATACTGCCTGGCCCGCAGGTTGAATAGTAGAACTGTCTCCATGGAAACCGCACAGAGGGAAAAAAAAACATTGCAGTTTCAAAGTGCACAGTAAATTATGAGAGCTGTAGATAATTATCCACTTCTGAGGTGAACCAGCAGTGAAAATGTCATTCATAAAGCAGGGGTACGCATGCAGATCTCAGTTTTTTAGGCTTCCCTCTCTCACCTCCTGCTCATTACATCTTTCCACATATTTAACTAAAGGATATATTTGGAGACCTACTTGATTTTAAACATTTTTCATTTAAAAAACCCTTAGGGGATGGTGTCAGGAGAGACGTGAGGAAATATTGGCCAAATCCTCCTTCTCAGCTAATTACCACCAGGGGGCAACAGTGAGCTTTTTGCCTGAGGGACAGAAGCAGTCTGCAGGGGCATAGCTGCATACAGACCTGCATTAATAAATCACCAGTCAGTGTGAGAAAGACAGAAACATTGTCTTATCACACAGTGTGCAGCTCAACACTCTTAAACAGACTTTAGTGTGCAGTCAACCGACAAAATGAAGTAACTGATGGGTTTATTCAAATATGAGAGTGTATTTCAAGATGGGAGACCTTTGTACAATTTGACTGGCAGGGTGCTGTAATCATGACATCTGTATCCATAGACAGGCTTTGGGTGTAAAGTATTATGTAATTAGAATTTGAAAAATAGGTAGCTGTATTCTGATTACATTACATATTTAATAAAAAAATTGAGATTATTAGCAGGATTACAATTTTAAAATACATTTTAAAATAGAGAACAATAAAGGCTACTACCATGCGCAGTGTTCACACATTACAATACTTAATGAGTCTCAAGACACAACACTGGTGTCAGTGATACCATCTGATCTTACAGATACCATCTCATTATCATGGCATCTAGAGAAGAAATGCCTCAGTGGGTGGAAATTTCAACATTTCTTGTCTTTAAATCAGAGAAGAAGCACAATATCACGGTACAGTGACAGTTCTGCTCCAGCTGTGAAAATACTGTCATCATCCAAGGACTCAACATCTGAGTTAAATAAACATTTACAATTAAGATGGATGGGTAATGTTAACCGCTATCGTTAGCTACACAAACCAGACCAACCGCTAACATTATGTTAGGCTAAACAATTTCACCATATTTGGTATGGAAGTATTCCAGAACTAATTGAAAGTAATCAAGTTAGCTAATCTTACAGGTACCATCTCGTAAAGTGGAACAAAATCACAGTTCTGCCTTCAGCTGTGAAAGTACTGTCATCATCCAAGAACTAAACATCAAATATAAAGAAACATTTATAGGTAAGACCAACCACTAATGCCAGCTACATAGCCCAACCACTATGGAGAGGCGATGTCATGCCCCTTCCCATGTGCCCCATGGGCTCTTATTTCAGAAAGAAAAATATTAACAGTTGTTAATGACAAGAGACAATTTTTTTTTGTTTCCATTTGGATTGTGTCAAAAATTACACAGCTAAATGATGTCTGTCAATTAAAACATACTTTACAAGACAAGAAAGTCATAGTTTGTGATAGGTTTGTCATAGTTTAGTGAAGTTTTTGAGAAACTGCTCAGTGAACTATGTCTCGTCTCACACAATATACGTCACCAACATCAATCTCACTGTCCCTTGTAATGTTATCTAGGTGATTTATCCAGTGACTCTTGGTCCTATTATCAGCCAGGGAGCAAAATAACAAGCAGACCCATTAGTCATGTGGCTACCCACTGGCGAGCAAAACCACACAGGCAAGAAAAAACACATGCATCATAACTTCAGCAGCTAATGTCAACTGTTGAAGGGAGAACGTCACTTACACGACTTCTGACATTGTAGTCTTTCAAATTACAAATCCTCACAGTCTGATACTTCAACAGCATTGTGACGAACAGCGACTTTCCTGACTTGTCAAATTATCTTAAAGTAAGAAACAAATTAAAATAAATAAACTGACAAATAATTAAAACAGGATCAAAAACAAAAATGTCTTTCGCCATTGACTGTTCATATGGTCCACTGGAAGGGGCATGACTTCACAGACCAACAGCTAATGTTAGCTACATAGATCAACTGCTTATGTTATATTAGGTTAAGTCATTTACAATATTTGGTACTGAGGTAAAAGTAACTGAACATAATTACGTTACGTTACTTTAATATTGTAATACCTGTGTTAGGTTACTGACTACATTTGAACAGGTAATTAATAACTGTATCAGACTACATCTTAAAGTAACCTTACCAACCCTGAACATGGATGGTGAGGAACGAGCACGACGGCGTGAGGAGACACCTGCAGCTCACCGCTAATGTGTTGTGTTGTTTCAGAGTAATGGCTTTTCTCTGGGCAATCAGACAGCATGATGGATCAGTGGGAACCACAGAGGCAGGCTGGAGCTCTGCAGGGTCAGCACAAGGACAGGAGTTCACACACACGCTCTCCATCACACACACGCACACACACAAAACACACTGATGGCTGTATCCCTCAACCCAAACATGACCTGAACCCGCTGAGAGTTTTGCTTCAAAAGCAAACTTGCAGAAAGAGTTCAGCAGCAGGGACCTGCTAAGGAAAAAAAAAAAAAAAATCACTATCCCGCTTTTTTTTTTTTTTTTTTGTCAATTCCTCCCCTTCATCCAATGAGGATAAATCTCTCGCTGAATCGTCAGTATTATGTGTAATTTCCATATAAATTAGCTTCATTAAAAGGGGAGTACTTTCTTATTTAACGAAGCTCATTTGAAATTCTGTATTTAATAAGACATGCAATCCCAGACTTGCAGACTAATAGCCAACAATTAGCAGGACTGGGGCGTGTGTGTGTGTGTGTGTGTGTGTGTGTGCACGCGTGTAATCTCTTAGAAGTATTGTAGTCCCTCTGTGTTATTTTCATTGATTGTCCCAAATGAGCAAATTGGGCAGCAGCTGCTCTCCCAGCCAGGTTTACTCGCAGTGATCCATGAAGCATGATGGAGATCTGAGACGTTCACGACCTCACGGCTATTTGTGAGCGAGCAGACGAGAGGGGAGTGTTTGAGAGGTGAGCGATACAGCAGGTGTGGACCAATGAAGGGCAGAGCGTGGACTGGGTGGAAACATCTGGACAGATCAGAGGCATGGGAATGAAAAGCAGACAGGAGCAAAGACAAAATGGTAAAGGAAGTGAGAGGAAGAGAAACAGACGGAGAGCAATGTCGAGCTGAGTGCTGTGATTTACAGTAGAGCTGAGCAGTATAATGGAGGGAAGAGAAGAGAGAGCAGTGTCCTATCAGTGTCCATCAGAGCCAGCAAATTCAAATTAGAGCCTAAACGGTACAAATAAAAGAGACGAGGGGTGAAATAAAGAGACAACAGTGAGATAAAAGAGAGGGACCATTCTGTGGCTTGTCCCCACAGGAGAATCCTTTTTGGTTCAAGGTAGAACCTTTTACAAAGGTTCCACCTGGAAACCTTTCAGAGAGTTCTACCTAGGGCTATACCTAGAAACATCTGTGAAATGTTTCACCCAGCACACTCCATGAGAGGTTCTACAGAGAACTGTTCTGTGGTGTGGTTTTATCCAGAACTGTTTCACCTTCTAAAGGTGCGAACCAGAACCCACCCAGGGGGATTCTGCCCAGAACCTTTTTATAATCCAAGGGTTCTATCTAGAACACACTCAGGGAGTTCTATTGAGAAATCTTTTTATATTCCAGAGAATATACCAAGAACATATTTCAAAGGTTTATCTACAAACCACCCAGGGGGCTCTGACAAGAACCTTTTTTATTCCAAGGATTTTATCTAGAACACACTCAGGGGTTCTGATGAGAACTCACATATTCCAAGGGTTTTATTGAAGTAAACCCACCCAGGGGATTCTAAGGCCTTTTTTTTTTAATTTTCCAAGGGTTTTATCGAGAACACACCAGGGGGTTTATTACCAATAACATTTTTATATTCCAAGGGTTTTTATCTAGATACCACCTGTGGGGTTCTACCAAGAACATATTTCAAGTTTTCAAGTTTTTTTTTTTTTTTTTTTTTTTTGTAGAAGACACTCAGGGGTTCTACTGGAAAATATTTTATCTTCAAAGGGTTTTATCTACAGCCCACCAAGGGGGTTCTATTGAGAACCTTTATATTTCAAGGGTTTCATCTAGAGCCTACCCAGGGTGTTCTATTGAGATCCTTTTTGTATTCCATGCATTTTGTAATGGTATCCTTGATGAAAGCGATTTCAACAATCCTTGAAGAACTCTTTCTTCCAAAAAGGGTTCTTTGGATGAAAAGGGTTCTTAATTCCACCCTTAGTCTTGCAAAGACCCATTGACAAACCCCTTTCTCTGACAAAGGGTTCTTCAGAAGCAAATGGTTCTGGGTGGAACCCTTATTTCTAAGAGCGTAAATGACTGGAAAAAGAGGTTAGTCTGTATATTTTGTCCAGCATCTCCCCTCATCGCCCCCACCACCTCCTCCACCTCCTCCAACTCCTCTACCTCAGTATCCAGCTTTTGACCATTTATTGTTTACAAGTTTATGTTTGTGTCTGTTTTAATCAGACAAGTCAATTTAGAGCAAATTCTCATTTAGTAATGGCTTTGTTAAAAGCAAAATAATTCTTGGTGCAAAATTGAAGGAAAGGCAAAAGGAAAAAAGTAACAGCTGGAGACAAAAAAAAAACGTAAAAGGCTCTGGAGCTAAAAATTACTGCTTATGTGGAGATTAATTAATAGCAAAACAATTGAAAAGGCATAAAACAGATTTGAATGGAAATCAGTCTTTGAGTCAAGATTTGCGTAAGCATGGGGACAGATTTATAAGCACAGGACAAGTTCTGATATTAAGCAGAGACAGAGTTGAGTGTAACAGATGTTTTGATCCTGTAAAAAAAAAAAAATGCTGTTACAAGAAATGAAGAAGTAGGGCTTCGTTTGCTTCGTATCCTGTCGCACACTTTCAGTTTTGGAAGTTTGTGTCCAGTCCAAGCAAGTAAAATCCAATGGATTTGAAACTGATGTCTTAAGTGTTGAGGCCGAGTCACAACGGCATTTAAAACAGCAATTTCACAGTGAATAAATTCATGTCAATGGAACTGTCACTAAAGTGTGGTATGTTTAGTATGATAGTTCTGACAGGTGAATTCATTCGAATTTGACCAATTGCAAGCTGTCCTGACAGTGCTGACTTTCGAGTGGGCGAAGAGCCAAATTGGCCAATTAGCTGTAAACCATCCAGTTTTATTTAACTTCCTTTGTCAGAGTATAAACTACTATACAAGAGAGGGATGGTTTGAAGGTTATGAGACTGGAGTTGATGGTACAAACACATCTTTTTGATAAATTGTTTGAACTTATTCTCCCACTGGCAACAAAGCTAACCAAGCTATCAAACTGTCAGTTATAGTAAGCTCGTTAGCTTGAAGAGCCATCCGTAGACATAAACGCCTCATTCTAAGGTAGCAGAAACAGAACGATTCTTATTTTCGGGAGGTTATACACTAATGAAAACATATGTCATATTCTACAAAAAAAAAACAAAAACACCGAAATCTCACACACAAGAACTTCAAACACCGGACCCAGAGATAGTGATTATTCAGTCCAGTAAGAACTGTTCTCTTAGTGTATATAAAAATTTTCTAGCTCACAGGTTTTTTTCCAGGGGTATGCAGACTACTGCATACAGGCAGAAGTGTTTCTCTTGCTGATCCAGCCCATGAGTTCCCGTGTGGTTTATAGACTTATGTGACATTGTGATGGTGTCATGGATTTTTGAATCGCTTTTCTTGGCTCCAAGAAAGTTTCACAAATATAAAAAAAAACTTCATAGATCAAAAATTCATAATAGAAAGAGTCTTCATTGACTTTCTTTGCGTTTCACTGTGTCCTGTCAACAGTTTTACAGACATCTCTTTTATAATGGTGGCTTATGCAGAAAATGCTTTTTGGTCCATCTGGGAATTTTCTGCTGCAATACCGCGAGTGGCCACTGGAAAAAAGTGGGAGCACGACTGGGAGGTGACGCTGTATCTCGTGTTAAATGCATCCATGCTGACTAGCGTTAGCATGTTCCTGTCATGCAGATGTGTTAGCCATTAGCTCACCAGCCACAGCAGTTCACCATGTGAACTCTGTGAACAGTCAGTATGTCACCAAGCTGCCAGCATCGTCTGTGAAGACGTGCAGATGAATTTTGCTCAGATAAATTTCTTAGAGGGACAGTTCACCCCAAAATCAAAAATATATATTTTTCCCCAGATCTGTGGTGCTAAATTTATCTAACAAGATTTTTTTGTTGTGAGCTGCTGAGTTTTGGAGTTGGAGAAGGAACTATTTTCTTTCTGTAATAGAATCTGCCAGAATTATTTTAGAACTTCTTTCTTTCTACTATAAATCAAGAGTTTGTTCACAAGTCGTGTGGATTGTCCTGAGTAACCGGTTCATGATTTTCGGAAACAGAATGCAGACATCTCTACAGTCACTATCTCCAAAACCCTGCAACTCACACCCCAAAAAAGTCTAGACTGATAAATAGCACTATAGGCCAGGGAAAAATATGTATTTTTGATTCTGAGGTGAACTGTCGCTTTAAAGCCCCAGTCACATCAGTGTCTGGTGTGACTCCACCCTCAGTAGCCTAATGTCACCTCACAGCACAGTCCATCGCCTTTGTCTGTGTCTCCAGACACAACAGTGAAATAGACAGATATGAGTTCAGAGAGTCAGCATATAGATGTGTCTTTATAAAGCTTATCCAGAAACTGACTTCTTATCAAGTCTCTTCACAAGTTCATAAAAACTTAGACTCTGCCAAAACTGCTGGGGGAAACGATGAGAGCACATGTTGAACTGAGTGAACATAAAATCAGGATTTTGGACGCAACACTTGTTTCACGCTTCCAAATCTGTCCCTGTGTGCTCTCAAATCTAGATTGATTACAGCTTGAATTTGGTCTAAGCCCACTCAAAGTTTTGCAATTAATGAACTGCCCTACATACGATCATTATGTTTATAGGAGCTTTTTTTTATGATTGTGGTCAGTCTTTGCCGCCTATGACACTATGTGGCATGTTGCAGTGTCAGAGTGAGCTTACAGAGCCAGAGAAGACCTCAGATATGGAGTCAGCACGTGCCACTTTTGCCTCAAGCGTTCACATGTTCACAGAAATCAACAAAAATGTGGAGGGAGCATGAATATGATTTATGCATGTTCTGTGGACTATGTGGAATGTTTTCTGTGTGAACATGAACATGCAGCTGTGCCACAACAAGCTGTGCATATGGAACATGAGTCTTTACACACCTACAGACATGTGCATGCTCTCTCTCTCTCTCTCTCTCTCTCACACACAACACAACACACCACACACACACACACACCGCCGCAACTGGGACAGCTGACAGCACTGGCAGGGTCACGTGTGTTTATACAGTCTCATCTGTTCCTCCATCGCCTGAACTCTCTCGCTAACACTCGGTTTGTGCACTCTTCCAGGTGACGATAAACACACGGCGCCACGCTCCATCCTTCCCTCTCACTTATTCCTCCACCTTTGTGGGGTTTGTTTTTCAAAACGGCAACTTTATCATCAACTGCGGATTTCCAAACAGTGATTCTAAATCTGCCCTGTTTTTTTCTTTGTCTGGTCCACTCATGTCGTATTGATTTTACATAGGATGATTGGAGGCAGAGGGAAATGTAAATGGGACTGGGCCATATGCTGGATTCATAAATGTATGGCAAAACAGTGGAGCGTTTCCCTCAGGTTTAATTTTTCTTCCTTTATTTATGACCAGATCTGCTTGTTTTTCTTGACTACTTCTGTGTAATTTCCCCTTCTTTTAAATGAAATGTTATACATTATGTGTCCACAAGAGTGCTAATAAGCTGACTTCAAACTGTGTGTACATTAGTCGAGGTCACCTCTAAACCTCTGTCTTCAGGCAGCTTCCTATATATGTAGGTGTGTGTGACATGCTGTCACCAGCCAACTGGGCGCTCGACTAACCATCGTTTCAAGCTGCCATGTTTTCAAAAATCACCCTGATGTAGGCCCTGTGCTGGGGAAGGGGGAGTCTGCTGCAGGTGATTAAAACTGATCAGAACATCATTGGTACCCATGTAGCCAGCAGCATCAATGACTATGTTTAATGCACATTAATTTTCCACTATTATTCAGAATATATATGTAATATACATACATATATGTAATATTCAGAGTTTGATACAGGTCATGTAAACAACATATTCCATTTGGATATTCTGAATTAGGCCTTATTCTGAATATAGCCTTTTCCAATTAAGACAAGTGGGATGCACCTGTATTAATCAAGTTTTATGAGGTTTTTAACCGCAGTTTGCAACACACAACCTCCAGTCTGTTTAGAGTCAGCTCTGTTCGTTTTAAAAAAAACAACTAGCCAACAGTTTGCCTGGCTGGGGTAGAAATGCATGCACAAAAGAACAGCCCACATGTCGGGTCAGAAGGAGAAAAAAATGGCTCAAACGGTTCCCCCCGTTCTACTTTTCTA
This sequence comes from Lutjanus argentimaculatus, assembly GCA_034769285.1. Taxonomy (NCBI): domain Eukaryota; kingdom Metazoa; phylum Chordata; class Actinopteri; order Lutjaniformes; family Lutjanidae; genus Lutjanus; species Lutjanus argentimaculatus. The sequence continues at coordinate 26,971,548 of JAWZSL010000007.1, forward strand.
TAATATGCACGACTGCATGTAAATGGGAATATTAGTGGAATATTCATTTTCTTTAGCCATGTAAACAACTTTGTATGAAAGTATGAATATTGTTTAGTTTTTTGGTATGAGGCGGAGAAATAATATTTTGTAAATGTAAATGTAATGCTGCAGTTTGACAAGAGATACACAAGTATCTGCTGCATTAACACCAGACTAAAAGCAGCTTCTTCCCTCAGGCTGTGAGACTGCTTAATTCATCCTCAGCAGTCCTGCAAGTAAAATAGTTTGTTTTATTTTTATTTATATGTCTCATTATTTATTCAACCAATCTACTGTACAGATTTATAGATAGACTTTGAATATAACGTTTGTATTTGTGAGTAGCAAAAAGGGACGTTACAACTTAATCTCATTATACAACCCTGTGTTATAAAATGAGTAAGTAAATCTACCTTATACTTTGAAAAGCTTTGGTGAAATAAAGAAGATTCTTCCTGTTAAGTCAGCTAGTGTTGAGGAGAAGTTTTTTTTAACATTTAGCAGTGTGTCTCCAACCTAATCTTGGAGTCAAGCTGGAGGTGCTGGATAATGGAAACCAGCATTAAGAAAAAAATATAATACAGAAAGATTCACTACTAAGATGTACAGTTAATTTATTCCCTAAGGTCATTATTCAGTGTATACTGTACATTTACATATATGGTACATACAAATAGGGCTGCACAGAAAAATGTTTAAATAATTGATTTATCTACCAATATTTCCTCTATAAATCATTTGGACAATAAAATGTCAGAAAATGATGAAATATGCTCAAGCTGATGTTGTCAGATAGCTTGTTTTGTCTGATCAACAGCCCAGAATCCAAACAGTATTGATTTATTAACACATAAGACAAAGCTGGGGAATGTTTGATATTTTTGCTTGAATAATTACTTCAACAAATAATCAATTACAAGAGGTAGCTGCTGATAAATTCTCTGTCAGTCAAGCTGATGAATCAACAAACTGATTAATCAACTAATCATTTCAGCTCTATGTACGAGCATGCAGCATTTTCTACATATGGGCTGTCTCTTTTCTCTCTCTATGTCTCACATCTGTGTGCATGCGTGGCATGTGTGTGTGTGGTGTGTGTGTGTGTGCTCGTAGCTGTTCCACTACCCTCCTGAAGCCTCGTCTCTACCTGTTTGGAATCTTAAACAGCTTCCCTGTTCCTCTCACCTTCCCACAACTCTCCCTGCAGTCCCCTAAATTCTAACTGAGGGACAGTCTCAACAATAAACTGTTTGTCTGCTGGTAAATGAAGCCTGATCATCGTCTGTCCACTCTGTAACCATCTAATGGACTGATATTAAGCAGTAAGTGTGTTTTATTGTATCTGTGCTCCATGCTGAGGTGCTCGTACAGTATGAGAGACTGTATTTGGTGTGTACGTGCATGTGTTTCTTCACATTACATTTCATTTTCTGCCATTTCCGTTTTCTTTTAGCCTCGGGCAACACTACGGAATTTTCCAAATGATGCACAATAAGTACCATAATAATGTGGTTTTAAATATTGTGGAGCTGCAACCTGAAGCCAGCTGGCTGTACAAAAACAATTCTCCACTGTTTCACTCTATCAGGAACAGGCCTAATGAATTAAAGTGTTTCACTCCAGAATGCAATAGCAGCACAGCCACTTAAAAGAACCCATGCAGTTATTCTCAAAAGCTATTCGCATTTCCAAAGTATATATTCAAATGAAATTATTTGCAAGCAAAGGTCTGAAACAACTCTGAATTACAATAATAATCCTATTACAGCCTTGTCGTTCACGTGGTAAAAACTGAGTCTCAGTTTTTTAAGAATGAAACGCTACAATTACACCGGCAGTCCCAAGAGTAACTGATGTCTATTTAAGGATCATGCCAGTGGTTTTGCCCTCTTTAAGCACAATTATTACAAACACACTTTACATTACTGCCAACTATTGTCCAAACCATATGGTAATGTTTTATAATTGTGAATGTCTTTTTCCTACCTTCCAGGCAGCCATTATTTCCTCTCATTTAATATGGAATGAAAACCAACTTGGGCTTTGTAGTTGAGTGGCTGAAGTATGCAAAGACACTGTTATAGTCCTTTAACAAATGGAAAAGAAGACGTTGATAAAATAACAATAACTGTATTTATATTAATGTCAGGTATGAAATAGTCTCTACGATGACAGTAGTGTTCACTTCATCCACTAAGGTCAAACACTTTTGAGAAACCCTGTGCAGTTCTCAGAAGATTGACTCAATGGTATCAAACATTAAAGAGAAACTTGACAAAAGTTTCAAGTCTGTTTCACCAGAAGCGCCCTATGCTGCACAGCAACGGCACCCAAGTGATGTCACAGTGTAGTACACACCCTGAGGAGTGTACTACGAAGTGAAATTAATGGGTTAGCAAAATATGTCGAGCCTAAGTCAGAGTTTTCAGTGTTACAAAGGTGGCTGTCTTTTACCTGGTTAGATCACCATGGTAACAACCTAACCTGCTCCTGAGGAGGTTACGTTCAGAGTTTCAGATTAATTGTTTTTAAAAAGCACCACCCTTTAACTTCATTTGTCAGCTAAAGGAATATGATACATGCAATCAACCTGTTGAGCTGTACGTTAGTAATGTCAACAAATGAAGCCGTGCAGTTACAGACGTGCAAACAGATGCATCACGTTCCAGCAGGAAGATACATGCATTGGGTTGATGATGCTGATTTTTTTTTTTTTTTTTGTTTTTTTTTCCATTTGCTTCAATATTAAAACACTTTTTTATACACATACGCTAAAAGAATGAAGCAACTAGAGACCACTTTGGATAATGTTTTTATGCTTGATCCTGATTTGCTGTCAGGTCTGTTTTACACTGCTGGTACTGCAGCTAATAGAATGCAGATGATGATTTCAATGAATCCCTATGTGGGACAGTGTCAGACCTAAATACAATTCTTGGGTACATTTAAAAATGCTGTATCAAGTTTAAAGTTTAAGAGCCTTTAAATGTGCAGGTGTCACATTAGAAATGAACAAGAAGCATCAAGAGTGCATCGAATGATATATTTTAATATATTATCCTACATATTTACACAATTAACAATTTTCCACCAGCAATCTTGTTGCAACAGTGTTATTTTTTCTTCATATTCTTCATAGCTCTCCATGATAATAACCTGTTTCTCTAGACTGAAGTAGTTGACACGCCAGCCTTTTATGGGAACGCGCACCAAGCCTGATGAAGAAAACTTGGGTTAACAAAGAAAGCTGATAACCGTCATCGTGATACCTGTTCTATCTGACTGGGGGCTTTGGATTTTGTCTGGCCATGTCAAACTTGCTTCATAGTACAGGCCTCTGGAGTACACTTCTACATCACTGCAGCACTGTGAGAGGTTTAAAGGTCAACAAAAACAGAATTTTCTGGGGTGTTGAAAAGGCACCTCAGCATTCAGTTAATGACATAATAAGTTCCCTGATGATGTTAGCAACTTCAGGGAAGTGCAATACAGCTTTCAGTGACTCTTTAATAATAGAAAGCAGGCAGGCAGTTTAGCTCAGTAGGTAGAGCGTCCCACCCATGTATGGAGGCTGCTAGTCCTTTGCAGTGGCGGCTGGTTCGACTCCCGCCTGCAGCCCTTTGCTACGCGTCATCCCCTCTCTCTGCCCCATTTCCTGTTTACTCTCTGGCTGTCCTGTCAATTAAAGGCAAAACTGCCTGCCCAAAAAATAACTTTAATAATAGAAAGCAGCTAAAGTAAAATTGTAATTATTCTTTGTGTATGTTTTTGTGGCGTTGTGTTCATGCATTACAGTATGTGACTGTTACAGCTTTCCAACATACAGTATCTTCTCTCTGTCATTGGGAGTTTAGATTACACTCTTACATAAAAGATATAAATAGTCAGTATAGAAAAGCACATCTCACCTTGACAGTCACCTACAGCACAATAATATAATGTAAACTGACTATGATACTCAATACTATCATCTACACTCTCTCTGCTCTCTTTACAGCCTTTTACCTGCATTTAGCTTATACACTTGCAGTTATTGGTTCAGTTCAGTCTGCCAGTGGACCTCAAAATGTGCTCTAATTTCTTTTAAAGGAGGCTTAAAACGTCTCTAAATCCTTTGGCTCGGACTTATCCCCGCATGAGTGTCTCTGAGTGTATGTGTGTTTTACAGGGTTACAGTGTGACATGATGCATACACATTGCAAATGCATGAAAGTGATAAATTTTGATAAAAGCATTGGACACTGAGAACAACAACACAAATATTCTGTACAGTATTACTTTACTGCAGCATTATTGCTGCATTACTTTTTTCATGTGCAATATTACTTATGTGCAATATCATATATTATGTGCAATATTACTTTTCATTACTATCATCATCTATTATATTAGGTCTGATAACGTGCAAGATTACGTTCACTGTCAGGTGCAATAATACTTTTGTATTACTTTTCAGTTCTGCCAATTACTTTTCTTACAGGCTATTTTGGTCTATTTTGGTTTCTTTTTTGTTCTTTTTCTTACTTCTATTGTTGTTCTATTAGGCACCGTTGCTTTGCATTTACTCCTTATATTTCACTGTATATTCAATACTCTACTGTTTTCTATTGTTTTTATTCTATGTTACTGTAAATTTTGGAGCAATCTCTGGCACAAAAATTTCCTTCACAGTTAATAAAGTTTTATCTTAAGTTTTCAGGTTATACTCAAATGTGCTTGACAGTTTTTTTTTTCATAATTATTAGGAAATTAATTTCTAAGAATTTAGTAATGTCAATTTTTTGCTTTCCAAGAACATTCACATTTTTGCATCCCTCACTGAGTTATATTCCAATCACATTTCCTTCTCCTTAGCCGTTCTTGTAGTTTTGCCTGATGAATTATGCCTGACCCACGAGGCTAATTGCTTTAAACCTTCTCCACAACCCTATTTCAACATTTTCTACTCTCTGTAGCGTCTTACGCTGTTCTCCTTCTCTGTCTTCTCTCCCTCTCTTACTTTTTGAGTGAAACTGGTACCTTATTTTCACTCCCTCTATGTTCCTTTGAGCTCTAACACTTCCTCTCCTCCTCCATCACACTGACAACTCCACACTTGCTTCTTCTCTTTTTGCTTTTCATACTTTGTGCTTCTTTAACACCTATAGGTTTTCCCAGCTACCCTTCTCTTTGGGCAATAGGCACCATTTGTCATTATCTGTGATCTTGTCTCTGCATCGTCTTAAACTGCCTTAAACTAAACTCCTCTATCTCATCATCTTGTCTCACTTCTCTCTCACCTTCCTGTTCTCATCTTCTTTCATTCCCACTGTCATTGACACTGCAGGAGCCTTACTCACTTGGTGTGTGCGCGTCTGTGTGTTTTTGTATGTGTATCTATCCATCTATCTGTGCTCTCGTCCGCCTGGCATCACCATAGTGACGGATTTCAGCGCTATCTGTCCCTGCCTTGTATATCTTGGCAGCCGTCAGGGTGCTGTGCCGACGTGTCCCAGTTCATAGGCCACCCGGCTCCAACGTCACTGGTCCTCGATGACCCTGCCAGCTCGCATATGGAGCCCACATATGGGCTTCATCTATAAGAGATAGGTGGCCTGAAGGAGCCACAGCCCCTCCAGTGAAACAAACCCCTTTCACAGAAGGCTGGCTCCCCTAAAAGGCTGCAGGATGTGAAGTGACATTTTAGCATTTGTCTGTTTCACGACAAAGAAAAAACTGACTTTTGAAAGAAAACAGCCCTTTTCCTTGTATCTGTAACACAAACTGCCACACATTACACCATAACATCATAATATTCAGAGAAACAGTATCTTTATTGTGACCTACAGTGTTAATTTTCAAGACTTTTTCTGTCATCTTATTCACCCAAGTGTGCCATAGGAAATTGATATGATGTTAATGTTATTTTTATACCCGAGTCTGAGGACTTCTGTCACAAAGTGAACCAAAATATGTCAACATTTTTCACCCTTAACATAAAATTTCTTCTCTGAAGCTGACACTGCTGAACTCCACATCACAGCACTAAGAATTATCAGACTCATTACTGCTGTGTCTCAGTACTTTTAACATTTGCCCTGCTCATTTTGCACTTAATTATGTTTGTCTGTACACATTCTGTCCATATTGTACATTCACCATGTATATACACTCCCATGCCAACTCTGCCAAATTCACCTCTAACTAGAACTTATTTGATGTATTATACATATATACTATACATGTACATGGACATGCATGTTGCCACCATGGTTATGGTGTAGTAATTTATACCTGCACTTATCTGTAAATAATATTACCCTTTTTTTTGCCACTTGTGGTTAGATGCCAACAGCTATTTCATTGGCTTTGTACCTGTACTCTGCACAATGACAAAAAAGTTGGATCTTATCTGAATTTTGAGTACTCACATATCCACGTGATGAATAACATATTACATATGCTGCACATGTAACTATATATCACTGAGCTATATATTGACACTATTAATATTGTGATATGACAGAGGTTACCAAACTTTCCCATGCAAAGGCCGCCCCAAATTACATCAGCTAATGGCCGGGGCCCCCTGTTTGCAAGATGTCTTTAAAAACCAAAGTCCACCTCTGCTGGGTGCTTTTGTTTCAAGTGACAACGAAGTTTAGACACTTTAGATTCATTTGAGAAGGTCTTGAGGCAAAGAGAGCATTTGGGGCACTTGTACCCATTCTTATGTGCATCGGTAATTCATACTTTATGTATGCTGCATCCTACTTGTGAGTTTTACTTAACCAGGAGTTCTTTGGATTTTGTGCAGCTGAGCTATGCGCTCGCCTGCTACTCAGGTCTTTTCCTTTTTGAAAACGCGTCAGTTTTTGTAAGCAAACACTCAATTTCAGGAGCAGAGCACTTTTGTGCAAATGGCAGGTGTTAGTCCAGGTCATCACTGACAGCTTATGACATGATGAATGATGTTTTGACTGGCAGGCAATTAGAAAGATGAGCACAGCAAATAAGATTTAGACATGTTATATATTATAAATGATATTATATTTTGCTGAGGCCTCCCGGCACCCCCTGGAGGTTTAGATTTTAGATATTGTTTTATCGATATGATATGGTATAAGTGTTGTCTTTTCCCCGTTTTAAAGGCTTCATTACAGTAAAATGATGTAATTTTCTGAACTTCCCAGACTGTTTTAGCTGTTCTATTATTTGCTTTTACTCACTTAGACATTATATCCACATTGCCATTGATTATTTATCAAAAATTTCATTCTTTAATATTTTGGGAATGCACCAATTGTCATCACTACCACAATACTGTTGCAATATTGATCTTAAAGTATTTGATTTTGTCCATATCACCTTATCATTACTCATACATTACATGTTACTCACAGCAGCTAAATCTACTGTATAAAAGTATTTAATTAATCTAAAGTACAGATAGAAATGAAACACTTAATTACAAAGAGACAATGAACTATTTTGATAATAAATTCATCTGCTTCTGTTTCCATAAAATGTACAAGGTGGTACAGGCACACCATGAGATGAGATAATATGATTAACAAGTCAAGAAAGAATAATTCAAATAACATAAAATTTCAATCAGAAAAGTCTGTTATCTTTGCTATTTTCTTGTGAAATGTTGCATATTTTTGTCCTCAGGGCCATAAAACCTATTCAAACAAACGTGTGAGAAGGAAAAAAAACATTCTTTTCTTCAAGTGGTCATAGCTCATAAAGTTATATAACGTTTGATCAGGGGGTCACGGTTTAACTTGCTTAATATTAAAGAGTCACAAGCCATTAAGTTCTGGAACAACTGCTATAGATAACATCAAAAATCAGTCCATATTGAAATATCATAAGGGACAGACGAAATGTTATTAAGCTATAAATAAGACACTTAAAGATGATCACAGAAACTATTTGCCCGACCCATAGATTCAATTTAAAGGCTCATACCAGTGTCTTGTACATTTTAGTTCTGTAACTATAAATCATGTATGATTTCTTCTGACCATTTTGGAAGCATGCTGTGCAGCTTTATAATGTTTTTTTCTACCATTCTAGGCAGCTGTTAATTTCTGTGCAGTATGGAAATCATGCATCAGACATTTGCTCAAATTGTCTTCAGTCTAGTTTTGTCACAGTGGCGTTATTTTTGTACAGTAAAGTCATTAAAGCACCAACTGATTTATAAACTCTGTACTGTGACACCTCCTGACAACAATGTGCTAAAACCATTGACTGTATGGATGATATGACAGCTCCCCAATAGTAAAGGCAAAACATCTTGTCGCCTGGTGGCTGGCTGCAGTACAGATCACAAAACTTGGCCTCTCCATGTTAGCAGATGGGACAAAATGTACCAAAACTAAATTTTTCCCAAAGATGCTCTCTGTCATTTTAGGTGGTTCTTATCATGCTGATGTATGTTCAAATGTTAATTTTCAGATCAATTTGGTTTTCATTTGTTATTTGATGCAATAAAAATGGGGGTTTCATGTAACAATTGACAGCTGAGTCCTGCTTGCGACTGAGGCGGCCAGGTGTTCAGGTGGGACCTCATAACGCAGCTCAAACCCTGATCACTCCTGGGGACGGTACCCGGTCGTGGCACTCTGCCAGTGGGTCCATTTAAAGTTTTCATATTCCTTCACTTTAATTATCATGATTTAAAAATATATTTTCTTTATCTTTAAATCTAAAATATTTCATAGATTACATCCTAATCTAAACTCTTAGAATCTTCACTCCTGCCAGTCAAGCACATGTCATCCATCACCATGGGAACAACAGAGATCAATAAATACAAAGATGTACAGTTTATTTTTTTTTAAATGGCCAGCTGCACAAACAAATGAAGAAAATGAAAACCAAAAACCAAAAGTTAGGAAATGACGAGCATCTTCAGCATGACTTTACTGAATAGGGTGGGTGGACAAAATGTCATATTCTGCAGTATCTTGCCAGCGATGACACTTGCCAAATTATATTTTATCTGGCTTATGTATGCCCTAAGAGTGAAACACTTTCTCTTGATATGTTTATCTGTGAAATGCACTTCAAATTAGTGAGTTTGAGTGCAGTCACAGCCTGCTTCACTGCCTGCCAGATTCTATTAACATATTGCTCAATTTAACCGTTATAAACATCTTCTCCCTCTAAAAGATTATCAATGATATCCTACAACTCATAAACAGACACTAAATCATTTGGTGAATATTCGTATTAATTTTAACTCTAATAATTGTGAAACGGGAAAACAAAAACAGATGTTCCAGACTGGAATGGAAATTTTAAAGGAGAACTTGCTGGCTGTAGCATTTTTGTGGGAGAAGCCAGCATAGACACTGGAAGTAGAGGTGCAGGGGATGTGACAACGCCCTTTACTGAGCCCACTTAATGTTGGAACAGCCCATCTGATTTCCCCAAATTGACAACAGGCAACCATCACTTCCCCCAAACCTTTCAAGTGGATCGGTCCACTCTTGTCAGAGATCAAGTGGGAAATAATCAAATGAAATCACGACAGAGGGAGAAGAGTTTGATTCAAAAATAATGAAATGAATAAAGGACCAAAAAAGCATAAACTGCAGAGCAGGAAAGGTTAGAGAGGCAAAAAAAATTGAGGATGATCCTGCAAAAGTTAACATGCTTTGTTTTAATCACAGGCATAAAATAATTTGTTTTAGCATGCTGTGTAGGGCTGCAACTATCGATTAATGTCACTGGCGATTAATCTGTTGATTATTTTCTCGATTAATCAATTAATCCTGTCACAACCTTGTCACTTAAAAAACAGGTCCAAACACGGGAAGCACATTTAGACCTATTTTTCAGGTCTTTCCTCTGACACTTGTTTTGATTATAGATCCATCTGTTGATCATTTTCTTGATTAATGGATTATTTGGTCCATAAAATGTCAGAAAATTATGAAAAATTGATCAGTGTTTCCCAAAGCCCAAGATAATGTCCTCAAATGCCTTGTTTTGTCCACAGCTCAATATATTTAGTTTACTGTCAGAGAGAAGTAAAGAAACCAGAAAATATTCACATTTAAGAAGCTGGAATCAAAGAATTTGGACTTTTTTCCTTAAAAAATGGTCTGTGATTAATTTAATATTTGATCAATTGTTGCAGCTCTAATAATATGACTATTTGATCCAGATAAAAGCAGCAACAAATCTGGGTGATACAATCAGTTTTTAGATAATTACTTTTTATTGAAAATTAACTGAAATTGCCCATATTAACAGCACAACCTCCCACAAAATAGTTCCCACATCCCTGCTTAACATATTATCTTAATATCTGATTAAATATCATGGTCATTGTATGAATTTGTACAGTAAATATATTAGATAGTATTTCTCGAAAAAGGATTCCTTGGGTAGAAAAATAACATCTGCTTTAAAGAGTTAGCACTAATCCCAGATGGAAGTAAAGAGGATGCTACTGGCACATAAACGAGACTTTGATTTATCCAAATGGACCAACTCATGGTTATCAGACAGTGATAAGACCCTCGCGTCCTGATTTGCTCTCAAGTTTAGCCCGTCTACTTATTTTGTGTCACCCCCTCCGATCCAAACGCCTTCTTTTTGCTAAAGACTCTGGAAACAGTGTGTGTTTGAGCCTCGAGGCTCCATCCAACAAACAAGTCGGTCCTGAGTTTAACTGAAAACACACACCGTGGCATCTCTCCGCGCTCTGACATCCGTCTGTAGGCTGCTAGACAGACAGTGCCTGTCCCCCCCCCCGCACCTCCACCTCCACCTCAACCTCCCCCCCTGCGGTGGTGGAGTCTGCCTGTAGTCCGTATCCGGGTTGGACGCCGCAGCCGGAAGAGCGAAGCTCCGTTCGAACGAACTGCGTTACCCAGAAGCCCCCGCGTCGCCTCAACTTACAGAACTGGCTTCTTGGGCTTCGGGAGTGTTTCCCATTTAAACAAACAGTGCTGAAGATGGCGGAGAGTTAATGGTGTAAAGAAGAAATTATCGATCCGGCAGAGAGATACGTCCACAAGGTAAGCCAGCGGTGCGTGTTTGTGAACGGTCGGGTAATTTAAACGGACTTTGAATTTGGTTTGAATTTCGACAGAGGACAGAAATGGAGTGACTTGGGCTCCCAGCAGCGGTGCACACACACAATATTGGCATCGGCACGGTGCGGAGAGGGCACAGTGCACGGTCATTTAGTCCGTGACAGCAAAGATTTACTCACCTGTGCATGACGGCGATGAAGAGCACGTCAGCTGTCGTGTATTTTAGCTGGTGGGAAATGAATGAACATTTTGCAGGTTTGCTAAACTTATCACGCAGGCTGTTCAGAGCCAGTTTACGCACAAGCTGCTGGATCACAGAAGTGTTTCCAATAGATAAACAGTGCATCGGGAAGTTTTCAGGAGAGCATGCACACTTTGCACTCGCGTAAACACGCACAAATAAGACGATGGTTAACTGTTTTCTCTTGCTTTGCACTGACTGTCCGCATAACGTAGTGGAGAAACTGTCCAACAGCTGAGCCTGACGCGGTCCGAACATGCGGGCGTTTGCAGCGAAAATGTTTGTTGATCAAGTGCATGCGAACGCGCTCGTGTGTGTGTGTGTGTTATATGCATGTGTTTTAAGGATGCCACTGGTTTATTTTACTGGTTTTATTTACTGGTTTCGTTACATGCGATGCGGGAAGGGGCAGGCAGGCAGACGATGCTGACTGTCTGTCAGTCAGTCAACCAGCAGGCTGCCCGGAGCGATAAAAAGTGCACCGATTCTCCTGTATGTCTCCAATGTGCGAGTCAGTGCACAGAGTGATCCATGCATTGACTATAAATGTGTGAGGTGAAGGAGTGATCGTGTTTTTCCTTCTTCGTAACCCTCTCCTGTCATCTGCTTCATCCTCAGTCATGTGTCTCACTGTATATCTGCAGGGGGCAGCAGCGTGGCCCTGTGCATACACGCTGTCCTGTAACCCTGAAGGTCCACGGTTTGATCCCTCAAACAGCCAGCGTGTATAAAGCGTGTGTGTGCGCGCATGAAACGCACCATGTCCTTGAGCGTGACACCAGAGCCTTACTACAATACCTGCCTAGTGCTGGATAATAGCAGTCTACTCTTCTCAGTGTGTGTAAACAGTGGTTGAATGGAAGTGATGCAGATGGTGTGTGCGTGCGTGTGTGTGTCAGTGTGGACAGGTGAGGGATGTCAGGATGAGTTAATTACACTCAGGTCGATGTGTAAATTTAGAGCTGTTTGCAGCTCTGTTTTGTGGCTGATTAAGGGTGCAACTAATGATTATTGCCAATATTTATTAACCTTTCACTTTTTCATTTATAAAATGTGCAAAAAATAGTTAAAAAATACTAGAGATGCATGACAAATAATAAGAAATGTATATTATTATTTATTATTCGGATGATTAAATTATACCCAATAAATATCAGCTATAACAATATCTGATTTGACAGATTATGTTAAAGCATTTGATGTGAATTAAATGAAGCAAAATACTCTTTAAAAAGTATATTTGTGAAGTTTCTTGACATACTTTACAAATAAAATAAATTTCATATTTGAAGAGTCAGAAATGTCAAGTTAAGTGATTTTATATATATGTATATATATATATATACACACACACATATATATATAGTCCAATGTCACAAATAGCAGCTTACTTCAGGGAATTTACAATCTGTACACTGTGTCACACTATCTGTCCTGTTAACCCTCAACAAGTAAGAAAAAGCTACGTCCCCCAAAATATTTTCAGTGTTGATTAATCTGTCAATCATTTAAGAGGCTGGAATCAGAGAATTTTGAAAGTTTTGTTCCTTAAAAAATTAATCAAACTCAAAATTTTTGCAGTTAATTTATTAGTTGACAACTAATCGATTCATTGCTGCAACTTTAAACTCATGATTATTGATTAATCTGTCATTAATTTTCAGCGAAGAAATATGAAAAAAATATTTAAAACAACAGTAAATTATTAGTGAAAACATTTTGAAAAGTCCCTCAGGGCTGCTACTGCAAATTGTTTTCATTATTGATTTAATTGTCAAAAAGTTTGAAAAATGGCCCATTTTCTGGAGCCTAACGTGAACAGCAAATACTCAAATGGGAGAAGAGGTTTTGACTGATAAATGACGTATACATAAACATTTATAAACATTTATTTGTAAGGGACAAGTACAGAAAAACATTGACAGTTGCAGAAGCAGGGCCACATGTACTGTGCATTCTAGCCAAAGCTAATTTCCCACACCAGTTCCTTGAACCCATGGACGTATTGATCCATAGATGTTCTCAACCCCTTTTTAATTATATTAATGAACCTCTTTTCTTTTAAAAGGTTTACTCTCAAGAAGTAATAGCCAAAGTCTTTGCTGAGGAAAGAACATGGTTTAAATATACTGTTTCTCTGCCTATTCTGTTGATTTTACTGTTCTGTTTTGAATCCATTTCTATAAGAAAATGTTGCAGTGAATATAGGTGAATTGTCTGAAAGCAGAAAGCCTCGCTGGGCCGCTTGTTAAGGGTTAAACGAGTAATTGATTATCAGATTTCTTGGCGATTCATTTTCTGTTGATCGTTTAATTAGCTCATCGTTTCAGCTCCATGTCTGAACTGTCTGTCTGCTGCCCAAGTGGAGGGGTGTGGCGGCGAGAAGCCCTCGCCTCGCTCCTCGGCACCCTTCTCCTGACAGATTTACAGTCAACTCTGTGGCCCGAGTCTCTGCACACGTGCAGACACACACGCGCCTACAACCCGCTCACAAGGAACCGAATGGACTGGGAGGGGTGTGGGCAAGCTGCTCGGACCCATTAGGCACCCATGAGGGGTCTTCTTCTTCTTCGCCGAGCTGATGGCGGGATGAATGCGTGGACGAGGAGGAGGAGGGTGACAGTGATGCATGATGTTTGCTGAATGGGGAAAAAGGGGACAGAGGTTAGCAGGGGATGCTGGTGACTGGGTCAGGCACTGGGGGCAGGGCTCACGAGGCTTAGTGGGAGAGAAGGCAGGACCTCACACACCAGCCTGGGAGCATGGGAAGCTCTGTGTGTGTGTGTGTGTGTGTGTGTGTGTGTGTGTGTGGTGTGCTGTGTGTGTGTGTGTGTGGAGGAGATGGGGGGTGTACGCCAAGGGGAGGGGCTCAGGTGGAGTCTCTTGCTGGAATTTTACCTGACATTTTTGTCTTTTGCGTCCTTCCTGGTCTTTTGGTGATCACGTCTCTGTCCTCCTCGACTCCGCTCGGTCATTTCTGGCCATTTTTTCACCTCTTTAAGTGGAATCGGGAAGTTTTCGGACTCGAACGGACCACATTCTTTGCTGTGTTCTCCCTCTCCTCTCTGTGGTATGTCTCTCACTGTCCCCTGCCTCCCCCAGTTGCAGTGTAGTGAGCTGAACTGTTGTCCTGTTGTTGTTGGGGGCCCCTCTCCCATGTGTCAGGATGTGTTAAACAGGAATTAATCTTCAGCAGCTCTCATTGATTTCACTCGGTGGAGGAAGGGTCTTTTTTTTTGTCACTCATTTTTGTCCTCTTGTCCTCTACTCTGGCATCTCAGTCCAGCCATGGATTCCCCCGTGCCTGATTTGATGCGGTCCTTCAAGGTTTTCCAAATGTCAAGGAACTGGGTATCTTTTGATACTATTGACAATGTGGTATATAACTTTCAATACCATATAACAGTCACATATATATCAAAACAAGACTATTTCCATTTCTTGCTTTGAGGAATAGAAATGTGTGATTCTCTACAAATCCCTTTTAAAAAATTTACCCCCAAAAACTAATATAAAAAATTAATTATATAAATAGTAATTTTTTTATAAGGTTCCTTGATTATTATTGCGATGATTAATCGATTAAATCCATTGTAATCAATTTTTGAAGGAATCTCCAACAATTTTGATACCGATTAAACAGTTCAAGTGATATTTTAGGGAAACAAAGTCAAAATTCTGCAATTCCTTTCATGACAGTAAACTGAATATCTTTGGGTGTTGCACAAAGCAAGACATTTGAGGACGTCATCCTGGGCTTTAGGAAACTGATCGACATCTTTCGCCACATTCTGACATTTTATGGACCAAACAACTTATCGATTAACTGAGAAAATTTAGGCAAAAAATTAGCATCCACACCAGTTTGCGACCCATGCAGAAGACGTGGAAATAAAGAAACAGTATTGCTCTTGTATTATAGAAAAGAGTTAGTTTAAAAGTATCAAAATAACTTTTCAGTAAAGATTTATAAATAAGGGGACTCTTTGTATTATCTGGCGCCCTCATTAAAAAAACTGATGATACACTCGCAGCTAACATTGCTCGGCTTGCTGGATTGTGAACTTGGAACAAGTAGGACTTCCACACAGTGGATGTGCTTGTCTTGAACTGGGATTTTTCTAACCTGCAACCCCACAAACTAATGTAGTAAGTTAATGATGTGTTCATTGGCCTTGGAAGTAACGTTTGGTTATTATGTGTTTGGTTTATTAGAGCAGATAAACACACCGTTTAGTCAGTTCCTTTCCACGCGGTCAGCACTGTGGAAAAATCCCAAACTTTGCAGACCTGCTGCCTAGTTGCTTTTGATTGGACGATCACTGTTCAAGCGACTTGTCAAGTCTGACCACACATTCAATACCAATTTCTGGTGCCACATTTTTTATAAACAGTATTACAGATACATTTAATTCAGTACCAAAAAAAGAACTGAGGTTCAGTATATCCATCCCGTCAGTCCTCTATAAGCTTAAAGGAAAAACAAACCTCACAAAAACAGCATTGTCATGTGTCATTTGTGTCACCTCTATGATTTTGCATATGTCAAGCCAGTATTTGCCATTTATGGCTGTCCTCTTAAGCCAGAAACCACAGAGCCAACATTCCCGCCTGTAAAGTTATCAAGAGACACGTTTAGCTGCTGCTCCTCTGATAATGAATTGGAGATAGGCAGGGGATTTATGTGTTGGCTTTAGCTTTGACACCCAAATGAGCTCTATTTTATCGTACAGCTAACAGTTTGAAACCAGAAATACTACCCACATCCCGTTTAAAAAAACATCTTGGCTGCTTTCAAGGCTCATAAGGCCACTTTCCGCTTAACTATCAATGAAAGTCCTTCACAGGGTGTCTTTTGAAAGCTTTGAGTTTTATTTATTCAGCATTAGACATGTAAATTTATCCTTAAGTGTTAAAGATTATCTTAATTACTTGTTGATTCTTTTTGTTACAGATAGCTTCCCCCCTCTGTCTGTCTGTCTCTCCCTCCCTTTTTCACACTGAGATAAACTGAAAAAAATATTTATACTTCTAATAATACAAATGTAGCTTCCTTTGTTTGTTCTTTTTATGTGCTGATCTTATTGTCAGTAGTGGTGTGCGTGAGTGAGTGATATGACTGTGCTGTGTGTGCTGGTGTCAATGCTCCAGTGGTTGTGCAGGAAGCTGACGTGCTTTCATGAGTCAAGATGATACAGGAAGAAATGCTGGTGCCACACATAATTTCTCACAGTCGACGCCACCTGTAATATCACAGATCATCATTTTCAAAAAGTTGCTGTGACACTTGAGTGAAACAATGTAAATGAATCTCTAAAAATGTTTCAGCCATCATTGAGGTGAACAGAGTTTCCTTTTACAAAGTGATCTTTTTTTATATTTTCCTATGCTGAGTGGTTACTGATGATTATATGGTCTGGGTGAATACTTTTTTTCTGATTAGGCAGCTGGTGTGCGTTAAAACCGTTTAACCCTCACGTAGTTTGGCTAAACACCATTCGAAATTCATCTGCTAACAACTTGTAACCATAGCAACATTAAAGAGCACAGCTGTCAAAGCTCAAACCACTTCCTAACTGGAGGCGATGCGACCGAGCGATCAGCTGATTGCTTCAGTTTTCCTAAATGAGGATGCCCTAACCTGCTCCGCCCATCAACGAACAGGCTGAGCGATTTGTCGCTTGCTTGAAATTTCCCTCGCCCTGGCTGCATTTTCAGCAAGTTTCACACGCCTCCAAACTTTCTTATCTGGTTAAAATGGGTGTGACATTCTCAACGTGTCTGTTTCCCCTCATCGAAGCAGTCGACAAGGAGGACGAGAGACTAATTAACGTGGTTGAGAGGGAACAAATTTTATAGGATCCACAGCGGCCTTTTTACTGGAATATCCTCAAAAAAGATGGGGTTTGGAAGGAAAAAGGGAACTTTTGGGAGTAACAAGTAAGTAAACTCTTCCAACTATATAACAAGGCTTATTTAAGAAAATTACATTAGTTATGAATAAATAACTCAGACACATAATTTACTCATCTTCAGAAGGAGGAATCTCAAGTGGGCTGCTGCAAGATCACTGATATATGTGGACAGTTGTTCGCTCGCATCACTTATAGTTAGGAAGTGTTACTTGTTATCAACTGCAATAAGACAGTTGAGTTTGGTTATAAAGGGACTGGATTTATTCCTTGTCATGACAACGGTAAACTCTTTTGAGTGCAAAACTTACCCCAAAAAATCTGTGAATGCTTTTAATTCATAGTGTTGGCAAATGACCAAAGTCACTTGCGTCAGGTGGTTCTTCGTCTCCGTGTTGCGCCTTCAAACCGTTTAACGCACACCTACTCGTTGATTATCCCTTACTTTGACTGCTAACATTGAAACTTAAGCTTGTGATCTCATTAAGTTGATGTGATGAACATGTTAGCAGACAGTCTCCACCAGCTGCTGGCCCTTAAGCCACTTAATGCTTCTCTATGTGTGTCAGCTAGTCACTAACTTTGTTTGGGCAGGTGGAGTTGGGTACCAGGCTCTGAATTCTAGGTATACAAAATTACGTCAGTACTGCTGGTAATTAACCTGACACGCCAGACGGTTTGTTACATAGAACTATCTGGGAAGTCGTCCTCAGAAACTCTTTGGAAAAGGGCAGGTACTTTTAAAAAACAGTTGGCAGGTGATTGGTTGAATGTTCTGTCTATCATGTCTAACATGGGCTGACTTCAAACGATCAGCTCAAACTCTTGCCAAACCTGGACGGAAAAAGAACAAAAACATATTTTCTATCGAAAAAAGCTGTCGGTGTCGTTCTTTACTGTTCTTTCAATGAAGAAAAACTCTCCAGTTCTGATATAACTGATGCTATCATAGTATCTATGCTAATCTCTTGAGAAGCAGCCATTGTTTGTTCGAAACAAGTTGCTTCCATGGACGTTTCTCACTGTCATCACGCCCAAAACCAGCCCGTAGCCGACAGTAGTCCCTCCTAGGACGCTGATTGGCTCGCACCACTTTTGGTGCGGACGCAAACGGATGGCTTGAAGCCTGGCAAGATGGATTCTCACTCATTCTCTGATCTTGTGATCTCACAAATCCAGCTGCCTTGCAAGGTAAACCACATTCCAATTCACGTTAAGTCAATCGGTGCCAAATTTTGGTACCTGGGAGTGCATCAGGGTGAGAGAGCAACTCAGAGTATGGAGAGATAGAGGGAGAGCAACATTACATTACCCCCGCAGTGAGTCACAGTGAGTCAGGGCAATGGCCAGCTGCAAACGGTCACAAGTGTGGTTAAACTTTTCAAAACTCAAGGCAGAGAACACTTGCTGCAATATTTGTAATGTGAAATGCAAAGCTGGCGAAAAAGCTGAAGAGTGTACAGCTAACGTCAGCACGCCTGCAGTCAGCACCTAAAAAGTTTAACCCAACCCTCCACGGACAACAAAACTTTAAGTGAGGGATCAACAACTTCATCAGCATGTTCAGGTGATTAACTTGCCTACTGCATGAGTTGGAGATAACTGGGCTTTTTTTCACTGTCTTGGTTGACGTTTAGTATGTTAAAACAGTAAGTGAAATTTGTTAGCATGTTCTAAACCTTTGTTTGAAACCACTTTCAGTGAATTGTATATCATTAATGAAATGATATTGCAGTATTCGAGCTCTGCAGGGGTAATGACAACAACATAATGATATCATGTGTGACATTGTGGAAAAAGGTACCATTGGGTACCAGTACCGAATTCCAGGTAACAGTATTAATACCTTATCAGTTCAAGTGTGAACAGTACCTTACTCTACAGGCAGATAGAATACAGTTTATCAGAGCATTTTGCTGAAAAGGGTGTTGGGAAGGAATAAAAACAGTTAAGTTGTGGGTTATAAAACAAAAACAATGAGTTTAAAGATGCTAAAATGCTCCATACAGCTGAGTTGAACTGCGGGTTCATCACTGTGACTGACCCTTTTCACATTACACATAGTCACCTGCCCCAATGTCAGTATAAAAATATGAGTAATATAAGTTTATTTTCTATGTGACACTTTTGCACTTATCTGGATAAACAACATGACTTTGTTTTTGTTTTTGCTACACCACCATCTTTCCCTCTGGGGTTTAGGGTTAGAGTTCCACTGCGAAACAAAACACACCCAAAACCAACTCATCCCAACAGCCAGGGAAACTCAAGTCACAATTCATGCGTGAAAGAAAAAACAGAGTCCTAAAGGATAATTACAAAAGGAAGTAACATTTTAAAAATCTTGGGGGGATTGACTCATTTCTCATCTGTCACTGATGCACTGGCAGAGAGATCAGACTTAAGTGGATAGCCAAACACTTATTAAGAATGGAGAACATTGACTAAAAGCGTAAATAAGCGGTCTCTCTGCACTGATTTGCATTTTTATTGGTTTATGCAATTTGAAGAAATCGGCAGAAATATGAAGTGAAACGTTTCAGAGAGAAATGTCACTAAAATTCAATTATAGCAGAAATTCTAGTTAAATGGAAGATACAGTTTGGGTTTTCTTGAGCAGTGTGACATCGCAGTTCTCAAAAGAAAGACCACATGTGGAAGTAAGATTTGTGACTCATATTTCTGTCACACACAAAGCGTATGACACAGGAAAATAAATGCACATGAAACCCGCCCTTGACTATTTACACCATACCGCTGGTCGCAGTGGTCATCGCTTGTTCACACATGATGTCACGAGTCTGCAAGTGTAGAAACACTTTACCACTGTACTTCAGATTTATAACACGGCTTCAATTATCATAAACCTCTGATTTCAGTTCACTAAAAGTGGCTTCTTGTTTACAGTCCAAGAGGAAGACAGCTATTTGAGTGGAATTCACTGCAGCAAAGGTTAAAACTGCGTGGTATATGGCTGGCACCTTAAAGGGATAGTTCAGATTATTTTGGGGTTCTTATCAATTGTCAGCAGGAGTACCCCGTAGGTAGCTAAGCAATGTACTGCTGTGAACAGGTTTAGCAACAAAACATATTTTAGCCATCTAAAAAAAATCCATATCAGTTTAAGTGTTCTCTATATTTAGAATATTTTCACTGTTTTGCATTGCCCTCGACAGCCATTTCTAACAGGAACTGCCATTTTATCTCTCCAAACGACCACATAGGCGAAATCAGAACACAAGAGTTGCTGGTCTACTGATGCCTCGATCTGTTAGCTTGTTCGTTATTGCGTGACTTCCGTCTTTTGAAGGGTTAGTTTGGATTCACCAAAGTCACACAATAACACAAACAACCTAACTGATTGAGGCAGCTTTAGCCAGCAACTCCTGTTCTATGAGGTAAAATGAATGAATTTTGCCAGATAAGTCCGGTTGAGCAAGAGAGAGGTATATTTGGCGTATTTAATGACCGTTTGGCTGTCTGACAGCAGGGTAAAGCAGTGAAAAGATGATAAAAAATAAAGGGGTATACTTCAACTTAGATTGATTTTTTTTTTTTTTAGGTGGCTGAAATACATTTTTTGCTGACCCTGATCCACAGCAGGACATTGCTCAGATTCCTACACCGATAAACTGAGGGTGTGCCAACCGCCGTCGACTGCAGATAATACTCTGACTATGGATAAACACCTCATACAACCCCACTTTAAATAATCTGAACTATCCCTTTGATCCCTAGTCCATCAGGCACCCCAGTATCCACTTCATGGCTTCACTAATTCTCCAAGTAATTCCTTGGTGACTGAAAAGTTATTTAAAAAAAGGTGTGTTCATTGCTTTCAAACCTAAAGCTGGACACTCAAACAAATGTATGGAATAACCAACAATATGAATCTCTTACTGACCTAAATTCATGTAATAATTTTCAGTAAATGTCTTGACAGAACCAACTTGAGAAAGGAAATACATGAATGTGTACATGATGTATGTAAAATGAATCAACGACTATTGTGACATTTATCCAGCAAAAAACATTCTCTGTTTCTAGCTTCTTAAATCTTAGTGTTTACTGCTTTTGTCTTTTTTTATTTTGTAAATTAATTACCTTCAAGTTTTACAGTGTTATTTGCAATTGGAAGATATCATATTGGACAAATGATGGGCTATTTTCACCATTTTCTGGCATTTTATAGATGAAAACAGTGAATAAAAATGAAAATAAGTGAATGAGTGATAAACTGACATTTTTCTGTTGTCTAGGTAAACCTCATTATGAATGTTTATATAATCTTGCTTCAGTCAGGTCTGTGTTAAACACAGATCCGGAGTGAGTCATGAAACCAGGTCAGTGAACATGTGTTGACCCACTCAGACTAACAGCAAACACAGGTCACGTCCTTGTATTGGCTGGAAATTGATCTAAGTGTTGTGTTAGTCGTTTCAGCTGCTTGGCGTGTCAGGAAATCCAGCTGTTTTGTCACTTAAGCAGAAAACATTCATTATGGGTAAAGGTAAGAAGCTGAAAAGTAGTTTGTAAATATGTCTGTGTTAATAGAACTAAACATGAGAGTTGGAGGGATGAGCTGATGAGAGAAGCAGAGAGCTGACAGAGAGGGATGAGCTGAACAGCCGTCGACTGTGTATCCTCTTTTCAGTTTCCTTTCTTTCCCCAGAATGCCTCAGTGCTGCTCATGTCCTCTGCTGCTTTATTTTTCTGAGAGCTATTTCTTCTGTGAGAGGAATGTCAAGTGCCCATCTCGGTGCGTTTCTCCCTGTTCTGTGTTTTGTTTTGTTTCTTGTGGTTCACTCTTGATTTCCGTCTTTTTCCTCCCCTCCTCTTGTCTCGTCCACCTCAGTCTTTGTCTCCTCCGCTGTGTTTCTCTGGCAGCTGGCTGCTTCCGAGGACTGAATAAAAACATAAATAAGTTTGTGTTAATATCAGACGTATTGTCTTTGTACAGCATGTCTTTCTTTTGTGTGAGTGCAGGTCCATGTGTGTGAGTAAATGTGAGAGATGGGGGGGGCACAGAGAGTGAGGAGGGGGGAGGAGACGTGGAGAGTCGTTTTATTAACGTGGCGACTCCCGCTAAAATTCAGGGAGTGCTGTTGCATCCAGCTGTTACTGGTTGCGCGAGGCTTCGTTGCCATGGCAACACAGCCCTGCGCGCCTGCTCAAGGTCGTTCATCCAGTTCTGAACTGAGCAGCGTGCTGCACACAGGATGCACACGGAGCGAGAGAGAGAGAGGAGAAGAGAGAGAGAGAGAGAGAGGAGAGAAAAACAGAAAAACTACTTCAAAGTGACCAATCAAACGCACTTCAGTGACGTTGTGGTCTGTGAACAAACTCATCCCTCCACCCTTCGCTCCCCCCCTCCGACACACACACACACTTACTTTCCTCAATAAAGAAACAAACAAAAAAGAACCTCTGGCCTTGGGGCTTGTAGGTTCTTTTGCCAGCTGATAAAATATTTAGCTGGTCAGTGGGAGAGAGAGGGATACAGTGGCTGGAGAAGAAGTGAGCAGCAGAGCTCGGCTTTGTGTTTTCCTTTCTCTAATGGTGCATTGCTGTGAGGATACCTGGGGCTTCTTCCACCTCCTCTCCTCTCCTCTCTCTTCTCCTCTCCTCTCGCCTCCTCAGAGGGCTGCAGCATCCCTCGGGGGGCTCTGCTGCTTGTTTGCCGGCGCTGACTGGACTCAGCGCAGCTCAAATCTTACCATAAAGGCCCCAATACGCTGTGTGGTAGCAGCAATCTTGCAGGTTCATTGCATGTCACACTGTGCAAAATTGGGTCTAATAAAATCTTGGCTGCAATCTGTGTCAGAAAACATCAGTTCTGAGGTATGTCATTATGTGATAAATACCTTGTGAATCTCAGCGCTATTAAGTTAATAGAGGAAACAGGACTAAGAGTACAGACTTGCTACCAGCTCAGTGAGGCTGTACTTAGGCACAGTGGTGTTTTGAGCTAAATGCTGATATTGTCACGTCAGCGTGCTCACAGTCACAAAAGCCACATTTCCACTTGAGGAACTTTCCACAGCGACTAGGAACCTTCAGAGCAAGAGCATTTCCACTGCAGGGATCAGGATCTAAATTAAGTTCTCGAGATATTATTTTATCCCCCCAAAAAATCCTGCTCGGGGCGTTGTACTTTCCAAAAGTACAGTAACTCTGGGGGCGGAGCTTGTAGCGCTGGACCTTTCTAAATGGTCGAGGACTCGTACAATTTTATTTTAGCCAGCATTTTTAAAAATCAAAACCAAACCAGTTTGTTTTTTGTTCATTTCTGTTGTGCGTTTTTCCAGTGTTGACTCTGTGATCCAATCTTTAAAGCAATAAATCACAATCAACAGCAGCACAACCTGAATCTCCTTCCTGTTGCTGCAGTGTTTCACAAAAAATTATTTTATTTTACATGGTGTCATTGTTGTACTGTCGTGCACTAACGTGATGTGTCACGTTTTTCCACGTCAGTCGAATTATTTTTTTGTAAATAACATTTTTTGGGCTTTTTTATTTAAAAGAGACAGCTGAAGTGAAGACAGGAAAGGGGGGAAAGTGAGAGGATGACACACAGCGAAGGGCCACAGGTTGGAATCAATCCCTTGCCCGCTGTGGAGGGCTGATAGCCTCAGTACATGGGGCGTATGCGCTACCAACTGAGCTACAGGGGCGTACTCGAGTGGAATAATTTGTCTTAGCATGATATTAACAGTATTGGCGCATGTTGATGCACTTACACCAGGACTAAACCCTAAAAAACACTTGGTAAAAATTCTGTGTGGGTCAATATAACACTAATGCAGTACTGGGTTGATTGTTATCCAGCACAAATGGGTAGCAGCTCACCTAACAGAGGGATTGTTTTGGTACAGTAACCTAACCATAATAGAAAAATAACAAGTTAACTCAGTATTGCATTGGTGCTATATTTACCCCACACTGTATAATTTTTATAATGCAGTGTTTTTTAATGTGTAGCTATAGCAGCCATGGCTGAGAGCGATACTGACATTGCTGACATTATAACCAGAAGAAAAAAAGAGCAGAGGTGGAACATCAAACAACGCAGACCACACGCGGCGTCATCTTGTAACTACACTGACCACGAGACAGGACAAGTTGGGATGTAATTTAGCTGAAGTGGCAATGATTGATCGATCACACCGTGTGTTCACTTTGCTGTAATTAATCAGAGAAGCACATCACAATGTTGGGATTGAGAACATCTTTTTTCACGTTGAAAAGTAGAGTCAAATGATTCAATTAGTCATTTTCAGGCAGCGACGTGAGAGGAAAAACTCACCTCAAAAGCAGAAGGAACACAGCATCCAGAAGTTTGTTTGATAATCACAAATCTTAGCCATCTCACTGCAAGGTTTAAAAGACATTTTCATTTCATCTGGATTATATAAATGGCGGTCAATGTCGACTCAGCCATTTCATTCAGCAAAACTTAATCCTATTTCTGATTTGTTGATTTTGTCTGCACACCTCACAGCAGCAGTGACATTGTTAGAATTTGGCCCCACATTTTGGACATTGAGAATTTTAAAGCAGGTTGTTTTGGCCTCCAAAGCTCTAAATTAACCGTCAGTTTGCCTCTGTTTGGACCGATGACTAAAGATTTTTACTTCATTTTTTTCATGATTGTCAACTTTATCCAGGAGCACTGAAAGTCACACTTATCTATTATACGGATTCAGCCCGCTACGGTTCAAGCACCTAATTTTGAACCGCCGTTGACCAAAAATAAATTGGTTCAGAATCTAAAAAGTTGGTTCCCAGCAAGTGGGCGTGTCATATTCTACAGGTTGTAGTGCACTGTGCAACTCCATCTATTGACGAGTCCCTTGATTATAATGGTTCTACTCAAAACTGGTGAAACTGTGGGCTGTTCACTAAATAGCACCAAAGTTCCTAGAACTGTGAACGGAACTGGTTCAAGAACTACAGTTAATTTGGTGGGAAAGTGCCAGTTGTGTTGGGGCCTTAACAAACCTCACTTAGCATGTAGGACATTGATGCTCTGCAATCACATGAAGGTGAGAGAGCCAAAGACGACTCGAGAGAGCACGAGTTCAGATGAGAACTTCCCTACCTTTTCTTTAATGTGCCACAAAATCTTGTAAAGACAACATGTGGTGCGCCTAATATGGAGGGCGGTTTTCTGCCTCTGCTCCTGTTTTTTGTCGTTTTGCTCTCCGCAGGGTGCACGCAGAGTTCAGCAGGATTTTCACAAACCAACACAGAGTCACTGTTTTCTGGGAGAGCAGTGACGAATTGTGTCGCTTTTTGTGATCAGTGACGTGATGGTTTGGGGCAGGCGTGTGTGTATGTGTTATCATTGTTTGAAAGAAAGTTAGAAAAACACAATCTGTCACCTTTTTGTGAGCCTCGAGCGGAGGAGAGCTGGATTTTAGGGGGAGGGGGGGTTAGTTTCACGTTTCTCCTCGCTGTAAGGTAATAGATGCTTATTAAAGGGGTCCTCAGAGGGGTGTGTGTGTTTAAGAAGGGGAGTTCTGTTTTTTTACTTATTTTCCATTGTAAAAATGCAGGCCTAGTTTATGTGCTTTACGTGCCCGTGCACACACACACACACGTACAAACATTTATGGGGTAGGAGTTGAGGTAAATGTTACCAGCTGCAGCACAGCGAGCAAGTGGCTTCAACTCTGCCTGAACCCGGCTGTTACGTGACCACCTCCTCAACTTAATTCACTCCCGTCCTGCCTTCCCCTCAGCTGCCACACCTCCTATATCACTCTACCCCCACCACACACACATACACACACACACACACACCTCCATCTCCATCCACCAACTCGACTCTCCAGTGTCACCAGCAGCAGCAGCATCACTCATCTCAGGATAGTGGGAGAGCACTCCAAGGTCCGCTACCCCCACCTCGTCACCTTGGTGTGGAGCAGCGGGCCGGCCGAGCAGGCATCGTCTGATTGGTTGCCCCTCCGCCTCCCCTCCGAGGTCGCACTGTTGGTGCTGTGATGTCACAGAGGCTTGTTTATCCGTACCTCCTGTCAAGCTCAGTTGCAACATACTGTACACAACAGCACCTTGCATAAGCACCAACAGCATTAGTCACTGCTTTATTCTTGATTTGGATCCCCATTAGCTTCCACAAAGTGGTCACTGGTCCTCCCAGTATCCACACAAAAACACAACAATAAAAACAGACAGCAGTTTAAAATCACACTGTAAACAAGAAAAGGTAAGACAGACATTAGAAACAAAAAATGTCAAAATAAATAGCCACAAAGACAAAATAAGTACAATTTAAAACGTTGCAAGACCGCAATAACAAAAAGTAACTTCTAGGATACATTAATCAATTTTTGTTTTAGTGACTATTTGAAAAAGACACGTCTGATGTCGGTTTTGAGCATATTCCAGAAAGAAGAAGCTCTGTCGACGGATTCAGCGACTGATTTTTGTGTTGCCTTATCAAGCGCTGCCACCATTACAGCAGAGGAGGATGGAAGTGAACAGTGGAAGTAGAGATGTTTTGGTCAGTCACATTTCACAGTCGCTACCTCCAACAGATAAAGGTGTTCTGTGTAAATGTGGAAATTATTCATCCGTGGTGTGGATGTGAAAATGCTGAGTGGAGAAGCTAACTAAACCCAGCTGGAATTACTTGCTAGCTTATGATTTGAATAATCCATGATTTCTTGCATTGTAATGAGACGACATGCTTCATTTATTTAAAATCGGAAACACACAAAGCTTTAAAAGTGAAATTTCAGCCAGGACATGTAGTACCAAGCTAAGCAGGAGATAGTCAGTGGCTCATCATGAGCTCTGCGCCACTCGATCTTAAAGGTAGAATCAGTTGGATTTGTCCAAGCCGTTCCTGAACGCATCACAACATCAAATACCAACATTTTAATGAATCTTGTGGCTACTTTCAGTTTTTTATCCCCAGAGAGAAGGGAGCCTCTCGATGTATCGATCTGTTTCTTTCAAGTTTTGATAAGCTTTTTGATCTAGCACCCATCCAAAAGGACGTTAGGATGTGTGCCTCTTTTTCAATATTTTTTTATTGTAGAGGCTGATTACAGCACAGAACAGAAAAGACGCCCAGCCATCTGTTAAAATTGGTCTACATTTTGTTGTAGTCCATTAACTTTTGTAGATTCTAACCTTTAGTTAATTGCATTTTAATAATTTCATGTAACAGGTTGTACAGGATCTCCAAGGCTGATTTCTGGGCAAACGTGCTTTAAGAGATGAAATCATTTACATACATTAAAGTGAAAGTCAATACATACAAGTGAGGTGCCTCCACTGTAATGACAGCTTGTCTACTCCCACCTTCATCCTGTCTATAGAGAACATCATCATCATCAGATCAGATTTGTTCATGGACACCACGCCACCAGATAACCAGTGATCACCTCTATCATACGTATGACAAAAAAACAGTGTGTATATGTTTTCTCAAAAGGTGTATTGTTCCATAAGGTGTTAGCCATGATAGCCATTTATGTAGCCTTTCTCGCACACATTAGCACAGAAATACCAGTGAAGACCTATCTTTCTGCTCCGTTATGTGCAAGTACAAATTTTAGATGTTTCTCAGCAGCACTTGACAGAATCACTTAGCAGAGTGACCAAACAATGTCTATCATAAAAAAAAATCCCGAGCACATTTCCTTTCCGATCATTGAGATGACTGGCCTTTTCACACCTGAAAGTCTAAACCAAGGTCTGAACCATTTGTTCCAGTTAGTTTTGGTTTATGCACATTAAAGAACTGTACATGACATACCTACATCCTGTTGTCAGCACCCATGTGAGCTGCATCTCAGTTTACTTTGAATTGATTGGTTTGCCGACGTGTTGTCAGTTAAATTCAGTTCCTCTCTTTCATCCTGTTGGAAAATAACTGTAAAGTGTCAGAAATGTGTGAGTTTTCTCCAACTGACTATTTATAAAGCAGTGGGACCAAATGTCAATTAAACATTTGGTCTCTGTTCCTCATGCGCAGCCATGGCTCATTATGTTTTGTTGCGTTGTTTTTCCTTTTTCTGGTTCAGATGATAACCTGCCAGATCTTTCTGTAATTGGTTAGATAGTCCAAACCATCCATAAAACTGCTTTCTCACCAGAAACGAATCGAACCATGGTTCAGTTTGATCTGGACCAAGGCCACCTCTTTTGGTCGCCCCGAGATCAGCTGATCAGCCAATCAATCAATCTGATCAGAACAAGACAGTAAATTATCCAATTAACATCCAGAAATTTGGTCTTGATGACCTGCTCACCTGACTCCCATATATGGACAAATTGAGCAGACTGGCAAACACAATACATTTACTTTTGGCAGTGTTCAGTAATAATTTTTTCATTCTCTTATTCGCGTTTAGTAACGTCTGAAACTCGACATGTAGATTCTCTCTGCAGCTCTACGATTGCTGATCAGTACTGGTTTCTTCCCAGTCCTCTCTTTGCATTTTTAATTTGCTAAGGCTCATATGCATTTATCTTTGCTGCAGTAAATAGCATGTAACCCCCTCAACCCTTCATTGATTGATCCCATCTTGGCCTAGTAGGCGATATCAATGCCTTTAACCCCATGAAACAGTTGTGTAAGAGATGAAACACATGACTCAGGAGATTTTGCAAAGCGTGCACATGACATGCAGAGAAGACGCAGGTTCAGGCTTTAGTCAAACTGCTGAATTTCACATTCTGCTGTGGATGGGGACTAGAGCAGAGTTACTACCTTCACCCATCTGTTTCTGCCAAGCTGGGAAGTGGAAAGAAGCCCTGCGTGCATCGGTCTCGGCTCAGGCAGAGGGGAGGGAGCGTCTTTGGTTGAATCAGCTTTTCCTCTCTCATTTTCTTTTACTGCCTCCCTCCCTCCTTCCCTCACAATGAATCTGTTAGTCCTGTGAGATCCGAGTCGTAGTAAACAGGCACTGACATCTGCATGCTCTCTTTAGAGGAAAAGGGGCCAGAATTTAAATATTGATTTGATGCAATGTGAGACAAAGATTCCGGTTCTCCTTGTGTTCCTCTTCTGGGGGCTTTTTATAGCTGTAGTTTGTGTATTTTTAGGTGTTGTCCTGCAAAATCAGACTTTGCCCAAAAAGAAGGCTTCGCTTGTGTTCAGGTTCTCCTCGCCTTCTGCTTCTCACTGTGCATACGTGCATGCTCTTGTGTCTCAGCTAGACACGATGCTCAGGATGAAATATCATCTCCCGTTGGACTCGGCTGCCCACTCAGGTAACCATCAGGTAAACAGCCTCTGCTTGCCGCAGATCTGGAAGGCTGCTGATGTTTATTGAGCTGATCAAGCCCGACTAATGGACGACTGACTGACAGACTGTCAACATTGCAGGTATATTTGGCTGTAGCGTGCAGGGAAAATGCTGTCTTTTTCCTCTCCAACTATTTGCTTCATGACTTAGTCCACAGTGAAAAAAACTAGTTGGCAAACATGTATACGTGCCATTTGAATTGATAACTATGGATGAACAGGAGGGCAGATATGACAGGAAAATTTAAAACTTTTACATGCCATAATATACATTTAGTTAAGACAAGTACCACTTTTAGGCCATCCTCCTAAGGAGCAGTGTACTGTTTGTTTCCATCCAATAAAGCCCTTCCTTGGTCTCAGTAACTGATCTCCAGTTGGATCAGATTGGTTTTATTGATCCCTTTCTGTTCCATCCCAATATCCTGTTTTGACAAGAACCACAACATATTAAAGTGCTGAATTTGTCTCAAAATGCTGTGTCGATTGTCACTTGAATGACGTGCCACAGGAAATCACCCAAAGTGCACCCGAGCAAGGCAGCTGCTCCACTTGGGTTTTTCTAAACTGCTAACATTTAGCAGCATCTGCTTGTAACAGTATATTCATTAGGGCTGCCCCAAATACCATTTTTGACCTTTGACCCTTCAGTGAATTACCTGTGACTGTTTGGAGCATCGAAGACACAAGCTACCATTAGTTTACTCAAACTTGCGGCCATTAATTTATGTATACTTCTAATGAGAGATGAGGACAGGAGGGAAGACATCAGCCACTGTCTGTTCCATTCCCCCCTCCAAAGTCTAAAAAGTCAACTTGACAAACAAGCATTGAGCGAGTGCCATAGAGGAGCTCTTTATGTTTTTTTGCCTCTTTTTCTGTGCAGCTGACACCAAGTCTCCTGCCCCTTCAAAAAAAAAAAAAGCATCCAAAAACATAAAAATGTAACTTACAATTCAACATGTTATTTATAGGTCACACTTGTTAATTTATTTTCTTACATCTTTAATTTTAAATCCCAGTGTAACAACTTTTGTTCTCTCCATCCCCCATGAGGTCAAAGGTTACACTCACTTTGAGATTCAGTCCCCCTTTAGCAGCTCAATAACACTGAAAATCCAAATCTGTAACTTAATTATAAATTCCCGGTGTATTCATACATAACATCATCAAAGAGTGCTGGTTAAATTCACCACTGACTGATGCACGTCAAGGTTAAACCTTCAGCATAAAAATCAATGTAAACTTTGAAAACTGTCCTATGAGACGAAAGACGACGTGATGAAAGACGATGAGAAGATGGCAGCCATTTAAATTACACTGGCTATGACTGAAACTTAACTCTCTACTTTGTCTGAGTTCGTCCAAGGACCTCAGACTCAAGTGTCAACACTAGCCAATAAAATGTCTCTATGGCAGCTACAAAGATAATACAGAAAAGCAAACTGCATACTGAAAGACAAGGCTGATGTCTTTAAAAATTAAAGTAAGAAATGAAAACAGAAGGTTGAAGGACTGCAGTCACACTGAAAAGATCTCCTCACACTGGCAAAATATTGACCTCGACAGATCTCAATTTCAGCCACAAAGAAATGTTAAGACATCTTAATTTAAAAAAAATAATAATTTGGCCTGTTTTCCCACCGTTTTCCAGGTCCTAGTCCCGTTTTGAGTTTGGGTGGCGGGGCCTTCATTTACCACTCCTCCACTAAGGAGGTTATATTTTCGGTGCCGTTTGTTTGTCTGTCAGCAGGATTACGGAAAATCCACTGACCGGATTTCCATGAAACTTGGTTTAAGGGTAGCATGGGCCAAGGAAGAACCAATTAAATTTTGGAGCGGATCCAAATCAGGGGGCAGATGCACAAATTATTTTTCACTTTTTTCAGTAGTGTGAGAAAGGCCAGTTGGCCTTGACGGAGGTCTGCGCTCTCCATGTGCCCTCATAGTTTACATTTGCATCACGGACTGTACCTTTAACTGGGCCGGATGCCTGTTATCACAGTAGCTCTTTCTGTCTATTCAAGTGAAAGCAGCTTAGTAATGTTTATGTGATACTACAGTAAACACACACATACACGACGGAGACACATGTGTTAACTGCAAACCGTTTTTCTCTCACACGTCGGTGACAGGCCTCCAGTAACGGCCTTGTGGAGAGTACGTGTTAGCCCAGCACGATCTCTCTGCCTATCTCACCACGGCTAAAAATAACACCATCTCCACAGCAGACTTACACAGAGAAGAGGAGGGAGGGAGAACGCAGAGTGAGTGGAGGGAAGGGAGAAGGAGAAGGTGGAGACGATGGGATGAGAGGGAGGCAGAGTGAGAAAACAACAATCAAAGCGGGAGAAAGGGGAGAGGATCTGGAGCAGAGGTGCAGGGAGGAAAAGAAAACAAGTCATTAATAATTTACCTGGAGGACACCTCCAGTTCGACCTTTAGTTCTGGTCAGTGGTGTTCAGGAAAGAACAAAGTGTTGTGCCGAATGTAGGCAAACTCTTTCACATGATCTGACTGGTGTGTACCGTCTGGAAGTCTGTGCCCACTGCGACTGGCCAGGTGTGCTCAGGTGCTTAGTGGGCGTTCAGACTCAAAATAGCTCTGTGATATAAAACAGGTACCAGGGAGAAGATGAAACATGATCTAGGAAAGATTTAAGTAAAAGATTCATGAGTTTCCAGCTGCCAAACACTGACTAGACATTATTTTACAATGCTAGGAAGTTATCTGGACCAAAATAATTTTGTCTCTTCCTCCCCATACATGAGGTAAATAGCACAGTTTCCACGCTCATGTTACATAGTTATCCACCAGGAACATGTGCTTGCATTTATTTAACGTTGAACTGGTTCAACCGGTTTTTATTTTGCATTTTTCTTCCTGTCATCTGGTCTGTAGGATTAGATTTTAAAAATCCAATATCAGGGATGACGAGTACAATGAAGCAGCTTCATAACATTTCCAGTGAGCACTAAGTCAGCACTTGGTTTACATTATTGTAATAAATTAAAAAGATATTAAAAAGGGCAAAACAGCATTAAAATCTGCAAACAAAAGTGTTTGCTTTCTCCACCTATAAGGCTCCAACCTAAGGTGCACAAATGAAAATACGCACATAAATGGTGAGCTTGAAAGCTATCTAAGTGATACGCCCCCAGCCAATAACAGCGCACAGACTGTGAGATCAAACTCAATAAATAAAAACTTAGGGATCCACTGTCTCTTCTCTCCCTCTGCTCTGTCTGTGAGAGCTGTAGAGAGAGATTCACACACAAGCAGGGCAGACTGAGACACAGCAATAGGATGAAGGTTTGCTTAGTTGCATTCACACAAAATGCGGCATTGTGTAGAGGGGCAGACGTGTTTATTTATGATTAGACCATAACCAAAAATGAAAAGATCAGAAATAACGCTTTATTTCTCGAATTCACTGCTTTATTCACTGAGCTGGGAGGAGGGCCAACTATGAATTGTGCATTTGTCAAACAGTGAAACTTACAAATGCTGCATATTTTACCCTTAAAACAAAATATGAGACTCATAAAAAACATATTATTTAGGAGGTTTTTTATCTGCGTGTGTTGACTTTTGTCAGACCTACAACAGCTCTTGCTGCAGCCGCTCCACAGTGAAAGCCCTTAGGGGTTTTAATCGCTTTTAATTGTTCTTGGTGCCTTGTTTGGTCGGGACTTTCAGACTTTCCAGTTTGACCCACATTAAAATTACAGGTGTAGACCTTCCCCAGATCAGTGTCTGGACCAAATAGTCGAACCCTAGAAGTTCTGGTGGGCTCTCATCAGAGCTAACAACAACCGACAATGCAACGAGCCACGGTAGCACGTGGGCAGAGGTAAAGGAGACCAAATGTTTAACTGACATTTGGTCAGACATCTTTACAAAGAGTTTGTTGGGGAAAGAAAGTCATGCCGACATGAGACGTACACCCGTCTACAAACTAATCAATTGCAATGAAAGAGAGACACAGCTCAGGTAAGTGTTGATGAAAGAATGTAGGTACATCATGTATAGTTCTTTAGTGCGCTCATATAATTGCAACGTGAAACCAAAACTAACCAGAACAAATGAGTACAGTATAATGGGAACTTGAAACTTGGTTTGGACTTTCAAGTGTTCAAGCACACTTAGTCAAAGAGTTTTTTTTTTTCCTTTTCTGCATCTGTCCAGCACACAATACTGACTCATCTCTTTTTATTTATTTGTCTTGTACCGTGAAGCAGCTGCAGTAAGTGTTGAATTCGTTGTCGTCCTTAGTGAGCGAAGAGTGCTGAAGGATTCGGTATATTTCCAAATGTAGTGCTTGTTGGATTCTCTCACGGTGTCTGAAAACCTGTCCGTCCACACCTTTCTGATGGTGGAATCGCTTTCAGCTGCGTCCAGCAATTTATGTAACTTTCTGAAACAGACAATCCAACAAACACACCCACTTCACTCAGTAACTGGCCAGGTGTGTGGAGGTGTGAAGTAAGCAGCATCTGAACTTCTCCCTCAAGCTCTCTCTAATTTTTTTTAATCTTTTTGTGCGTACAAACGAGTGCAACATCATGAGTTCCTTTGAGGACAGACCGCCTGAAAGTTTGTACCGTTATCCCAGTTTGTACTATTCATTATATCTCTGTCCTTTCTGTGATGTCAGGTGTGACTCCATCTTGAAATGTGGCCTTTCGGAACCAGTATCAATACTTTTACCTTAAGATTCGGGATGGATGGATTGATTCTGCAACTTCAGTTGTCACAAACTACTCATTTGGTATTGATTCCTTTAAAAAACTATCAATGAAAAAAATTATAAATAGAAAACGTGGGTGGCTACATCACCTCCAAATGTTTTCAGTACTAGTAACATTTAAAAACACACCCTGAAAGTTATAAGGACAATGGACAAAAATAGACTTTTATACTTAACAGCATGTGTCATGTGATTCTAAAAATCTTCATTAGTTGTCATTATTCGGAAAAAATTATATACCCTTTGAAAAATGTATTTGTATCTGTAAAAATTGTGACAAACTATCTGTATCGTATCAATTTAAAAAAGTTTATCGGCCAGTATAGTAAAGTATATCAACTTTGTACGTCCTAGTTTGTTTCAAGCATCAAAGATTTTATTTTTTACTTTTTTATTAAACGAAGAATATTTTGTATCACTTTTTGTCAGTTTTCAACATTGTGAACTGTTCATTATGACAAAGCAGAGTAACAGGGTTGTAAAACAGAAAGCAGTAAATCTTGAACTTTCTGGAGAAAGTCGAATCTTAATCCGTGGCCTCGAGTTCTGATCAAACACTTCTTGCCGTCTCCAAAAACGACAGGAAGTCTTACCTGTATAGTTCTCAGTTTATAGCGCTGCCAGTTTCTGTGGCTGTATGAGGTGTCTTGGCAGGATGAGGCTCACCGCGGGTCTCAGAGAACAGTTTGACTGT
Source organism: Lutjanus argentimaculatus (assembly GCA_034769285.1). Classification (NCBI taxonomy): domain Eukaryota; kingdom Metazoa; phylum Chordata; class Actinopteri; order Lutjaniformes; family Lutjanidae; genus Lutjanus; species Lutjanus argentimaculatus. Next base: position 27,006,491 of record JAWZSL010000007.1, read on the forward strand.
CCACACTTCAGAGGGTTTGATTGGTGAACCAGTAGACTGGTCACAAAGCCAACATGCTGACAAGTTCTTGTTTGTCATCACCGATGGATTTTATTCTTTGCTTTGCTGCCTGCTGTATGTATTCTGGCGCTTTACTTGTCCTTTTGACACCACGTTACTCCAAAACACACACATACATTCAGCTCCGACTAGTCAGGACTAATTTGTGACTGCTCTGCATTTAACCTTTGTCCTGACACACTTGAGCTGCACAAAAGGACAGAAATATAGCTGGAGGAGCGAAGGGGAGGGGTTGGGGCAACTTGTTGCTGTGTGATTACGGTGCTACGACAAACACTGTGCAGTGTGTGTTTGTTTTTTGAGTGCTTTTAGAGTTTGTATTTACCAACAAAACAAACAGAGGTCCTGGTTAAGGGTTAGGGACACGGTGGTGCTGATTTTTTTCCCACAAGCTTTGCTCTGCTTCACAGTTTCCATTTTCTCCTCCTGCACAAAGCAGAGGAAGAAAGAAGGCAGGGAGGAGAGAAAAGGTTTTTGGTTTTAGTGCCACAGGGGGGTTGGGGGATTTCAAGCAGCAGAAGAATGGGCAATGCAGTTGACATTGTTAAATTTCAAGTGTTTTTCAAACAGTCCATTTACTGTGTAACCTTAAACCCTGGGGTAACACTGGGGCCTCTTTCCCTCAGGCAAGGTGTTACAGACCATTTTACTACAGCAGCTTAGTCAGGTCAGAGCGCTCGGCCTTATGCTGGGAAGTTTTACAGATTGTTCAACTCCCATATTTGTGAGAATGCAAGACTTTTCGTATTGATTAAATGTAGACCTGAAATGATTAATCGATCAGTTGTCAACAGTTAATCACCATTTTGATAATCATTTAATCGGTTTGAGTCTCAGATTTTAGCTTCTTAAATGTGAATATTTTCTGGTTTCTTTAGTCCTCCAGGACAGTAAAATTAATATTTGAGGATGTACTCTTGGACTTTGGAAACAGAGAGAGATTTTTTTCACAATATTCTGCCATTTTAACACCAAAAAACGAATCTATTTATTGACAAAATAATTTACAGATTGTCAGTGAGTTAGTTACAGCCCATATTAGATGCATCTGTTTTCCTCTAAAGTATTTCATGTTGAAGTGCCCACACTGACTACGTTTACATGCATACAATATTCATTACATGGCTAATAAAAATGAATGGTCAGCTAATATTCCTGTTTACATCCAGCTGTACTCTGAGTAATATAATGAGCACAGCCTCCTTCTTTCCGTCATTCAACCACCTTCTTTAAAAGGCCAGTGTTGCAACATTAAGTTTTAGTTTAGTTTTATTTTTTCACGCACTCATAAAAACAATCAAAAAAAACCATGAAGGAAATATAAAAGTAAGTGTGAAGCTGTGGTAGAAACCTGTAATGGCTTATATGAAAACTACACCCAATAGACTAACAAAAGTTAAAATTCAAGCGATACAAAATAATCAGCACATTTCAAATATTAGTGTTGAGAGCTTGAACATATAAAATGTGTAGAAGTAGTTAAAGAGTGATCATATTTTCTAAAGAAGTGTTTTAACAGCAGGGTATTTCTATGAGGAATCTATTAAATGTACGTTTTCAATCCACAAGATACCAACTCCAAGATACTTAATAGAAAACTGAACTTCACCGCAAGGTAAATGTGTATTTTTATGTCTCAGTTTGAAGGCAAATGTACAGATGTGAAGGCTGTTGATGTCAAAGAATAAGAAAATATTTGCACATACCCATAAATCTGTTGATATCCAAGTCTTTCATGATGTTTAAAAGTAGGTGTGTTTCTCCTTAAAACCAGAAATGTGGCCTTTTCTTTTGTGCATGAATCTTTACCCCAGTCATGCAAACTGTTGGCTAATACATGTCCAAAGAATTCTCCTAAAACACAAATAACATTGGCACGTCTCACACATCTTAATAAGACAAAGTTACGTTTGGAATGAATATCCTGTTTACATGACCCGTGTCAAGTTCTGAATTTTGTCATATTCTGAATAATGGTGGAAAATTAGCGTCCATGTAAACATAGTCATTGTGTATTGGACTGTTATTAACTAGGTAAGAAACCTTGAGCTGCTTTCAGCATCTTATCACACCTTCACTGTCACCATCAACCCACCCGAATGTGACACAACGAGCCACAAAACAAATCGCTGCTCCTCCGTCTGACCTGAGAACTGGCAAAAAAAAATTGCCAAATGAAAAAGAGAGGACGAAGCGATGAGAGAAAGATGGATGAATCACCACTGAGATGTAAGGTGATCTGTTTACTTTGAGACTCTGAAGGTGTTTTAATGGCTGGTGGTTGTGAAAAGATGAATCTCAGTGAAGACACGATTCCCATCTTGTTGGTTGGTTTTTTGTTTTTTGTTTGTTTTTTTTTTAATCCAAGTACTCTTTGGCAAAGTTTGCATCATGATTGGATAGTTTGAAAGGTTTGAGCTCTGTTGGACACTTCTGTTGCGAGTGAAATGTCTTTTAATGACAACCTACAAGAAATAATAGAATGCCAAAATTCAGTCCGTTGCCCTTTCTTGTCCCAGAAGTATCTTGTGTACCTGACCGTCATGATGAGAGCTTGTCAAATCTCTAAATGTTATAGGAGAAATGTTTCTGTGCTGTCTTTTCTGTTTCCTCTTTTTACCTGGTGTACAGTTCTCTCTTGTAAAGGACACCATCCTTTACAAAGACAATGGAACTCTTTGTAGCATCGCAGAAAGAAGTGCTTAATTAATGCATTTTTTTTTCAATCAGCAACAGTGCTGATAACCATTTAAGTCATTTATGAGGGGGAAAATGACAAACATCGTCTTTTCTAGGGTCCTCAGATTTCAGGATTTGCTCTTGTGTGGCTGGACAAGAGGAAGTTATTTATGCCTTGGTTCAACTACATGACTTTTAAAGTTGTCAGATCACTGTGCTCTTCACACGACACAACTTTCTGCCTTGTAATTGGGAATCTTGAAGTCGCTGTGGTTTGCACACTACATGACTCCCTTTATAAGCTCTTTCATCAGGATTAATCCCCGACAAGTCTGTTTGGTCTCCAAACTACGTTTTGTCATGAAAACATGCAAGAAGTGACATCAGATTATTATACTGAAGCATCATTGTGCAGCATGTTACTCTTGTATCTGCCCACAGTGGAGCTAGTTTGAACTACCACTGCTTTAAAACTACTTTTTGCTCATTTTTTCTAAATTAGTTTTTTTCCGGCTGCTCTTCCGTCTCTCCCTCTTGACTCCTCTCCTCCCCGTGTCCATGTCTGCTCTCATTGGCTGTAGCTGTTGCATGACTCCATGACACGACATGTCTGCGAGCTCTCGGACCATGTCTTTGAACCGTTTACACATGGCCATCGAATGCTGATTTGCCTCTGATCTGGGGTGGTTTGTCAGCAATCCCTAAAAAGTGCCCTCAAACTGAAAATCAGGGCTGCAATCCTGTAGTGTGAAGTCAGCATAAAGACATCACCTCGTCCTCTAATGGACATTTTCACTACTAGAAACAGCAAATCCTCATGTTTGAGAAGCTGTAACCACCAAATGTTTGACATATTTCCATATTAAACGATTTAAACAGCTAATTATGAAATTAGTTGTGGATTACTTATCTGTCAATAAACTAAATGATTACTTGACTACTTTTAGCAGTATTTTTTTCATGTCCCTGTCAAACGTTTTCAGATTCTTATCTTAAATTTCTCTTACTTTTTTTGTGCGAACATGTCAGTCAGATTTAACAAACACTCGTGACTTCAGATAACTGTGTAAATGATCCACCTGTGGTATTTGAGCGCACGTGCATGAGACTTGTAAATTAGCATAATTACCGCCACAATAATACCATATAAGGCTGCGCTTCCTGCTCCATATGTTCATTCATGAAAATGGCATCAAAGAGTAAAAAGAAGACCTTTATGAGTTTGGAGTTGGACGTTCTGCTTTCAGAGATCCATAAAGGAAAATCTGTCATTTTAACAGCGTCAGCAGTGGAATTAAAAGACTTGCTAAAGTGAAGAAACAGGAAAGCGAGTGCCGTTAATGGCGTGTTACCTGAGGGTCAGACCGTCACTGAAATAAAGAGGACATGTCTCATATGAAAATATCAGCAAGGGCCGAAAGATGACTGTGAGGAGGACGGGGTCGGGGGGAAGTTTCCATCACGGAAACAGAGGACAGAATAAGTGAGGATGTTCACCTGGACAGAGACTTTGTAAACCTTCACGTGCAGATATACGGCCAATACACGTGTCAGCAGGTAATAATAGACCACTGAATGAATGATGATAGGCTTTATATGTAAATTTACAATTATATTGTAATTTGAATTTCAGTCAAAAAGGACAATGTCAACCTAATTATGAAGTGTAATTTATTTTTTAAATTCAGACTGAGGAAATATACAGTTATTAGTGAAAAACTTCAGTCTGGATAACAGCAGACTGACTGCACATGACTCTACGACAGGTCTGGACCACTCGGAAATTGTGTTCGCATCTGAAAGAAAATTCAAAATATGAAAAAACTGGTGATTGTGACAAATTCTTCCTAAATCAGTCATACAAACCACTTAAGAACAAATCTGTTTGTACAAGTGGTTCTTGCATGAGGCCCATTTAGTTGGATTCTCTTAGTCCTGTGGTTGTCTTTCCTTAAATCCTTGTCATTTTCCTTTACATATCTCCTTGATGTCAATATTTTTTTCAAGGCTTAGGAAGTTTTTAAGCCCATGGAGGTGTCCACTGCAGGTTCGGGACCAGACTGTATGAAATATGTGCAATATTTGTCATTTATCAATTTATCATTAATAGCAAATCCTTACTTCATACACAGACAAAACTATATTATCAACTTATTATCAAGAAAAGCTGATTTATTTTTTTCTATTAAAGATCTAAATCTTTAAAAATGGGTCACAAGTATATAGTTATTTTTTAAAAAGGCCGAAGTCTTAAAGCTGCTTGGCTCTGTAGTTTTTAGCAAACGTTACTCCATCAGGAGTAAATAGTGTGTTTGTTTGGGACTATTTTAATCTGTGGATTTGTTGCTTTACTTAGTTTTAACAGCAGAAGGATGGTGTGTGTGTGGGCTGGACTGAAAATAAACTACAGTGTGAATGAAGAAACATGTCATTCATGTGCAACAATGTGGCTCAATGATCTGTTTTTGATAGTTTTTAGGCCTGCAAGGAGTGATTATATTCAATATCAATTAATCTGTTGATCATTTTCTTTATTAATCAATTAGTTGTTTGTCCATAAAAAGCCCAAGGTTACATCCTCAAATGTCCACAACCCAAATATTCAGTTTACTGTCACAGACGACTAAAGAAAGCAGAAAATATCCACATGTGGAAGCTGAAATCAGAATTTTTTCTTAAAAAAAAAAAAAAAAAAAGACTCAAAATGATTTATCGATTATCTAAATAGTTGACAATAGATCTGCAGTGATTAGCTTGATTTATCAAATAGCTATCAACTGTTAAATTTAATACTTTTTGAACAACAATGGGACTCCATGGCACAGAGAAATAAGATACATTTTGGGTGCATTTATTGTTGGTTATGTTTTTTTAAATGGGGTTTGTGGCAGTAAGAAAAATATGAAACATGACCAGACTTGTCCTTTAAGTCCATCTGATTGTGCCAGACATATTTTATGTTCTGGGTGGAGAGCTGGATGGAGAAACGCAGCGTCTGTGAAGAGAAAGTGAGCTACAGGTGGAGGGTGTCTATACATCTCGTCACGTCTCGGAGTCTGCTCTCCCTGTCCACACTTCATCTGCACACACTTGTGATATTCACAGCCTGCTGCTCTCATGAGGATGTGTGTACTCTTCCGCGTGCGCGTGCATGCTGTGTGCGCTGCGTGTGCCTTATTACGCAGTCGTGATGAGAGGAGGAAGAGGAGAGGGGGAGGAGGAGAGAGAGGAGCAGTAGGATGGAGGAGGAGGAGGAAGGAGGAGGAGGAGGAGGAGGAGGGGAGAGGAGGGGAGGAGGGGGGGGGGCAATTGTGCAGTTGATGTGGGGAGAATAGAACAACAGGGAGCTTCTTCAGTGACCGAGGCTGTTAATTAATCAAACACGCACATACGCACATAGACAGTGATGAAGAGGCTATAGAAAGACATCACACACACAACCACACACACACACACACACACACACACACACACACACACGGCCTCGTCTCCTTACAAGAGGCTTGAAGCCATTCTACTTACCGTCGCCAGCCATGCCGACTCTGCTTGCTCTATTTGCAGAGCCGCCCCTCCCCTCTCTGATGCTATGATCTAACTGCAGCCTCCTCCCCCTTTATAGACACACACACTCTCCACGCTCACATGCCAGCGCTCACACACACACACACACACACACAAACACACACACACACACACACAGGGGTGCTTATACACCCACCATTCAGCAGCACACTGGCAGCATGCGGGGTGTGTCTCCACAGTTGGTCTGTGAGTATTTATGTTGTGTTGTTTTGATCACGTTAACATGGACTGTGGACTCCGTGCATTGTTCATCCTGTTGATCTTGTGGTTTTTCGACCCACACGCCGCCTAGGTGGCATCTGTTTCGGAAAAGTACTGAAATGCAACAAAAAAGCCTCCTATTTTTCTTCACTATCCCCTCAGATCAACTATAACTGGGGTTTTTTTTTTTTTTTGTCCTCTGTGATCAAGGACAAATAAATATGCAGAAGGAGGGGGAGGAATGTGGGGGTTTTGCTGCCTGGGAAAGGTGGTAATAAAAGAAAAAAAAAAACAAGTAGAAAGTGGGGAAAAACAAGAAAAGCAGAGGCGAGCTTTAGATCTTTACAGTCAGATTCTCAGAGTGGGTCAAAGTTCCCCCAGCAGCCGGAGACGCATTCTGATTGGCTGCGGAAAGGTGAAATTAAAACCACGGTAAACTTTTGACCTCGCAGGAACCGGGAGAGGAACGCCCATCGCTGTAGCGAGAGCGAGCTTCTCCCTCCTCCTCCTCACTGCTCTCCCACCGACCCATCCCTCCTTCCCTCATCCTTTTCCCCTTCTTTCTATCTCTCACTTTCTCTTCCTCCGCCTTTCATTACCCGTTATGTCTGTCATTCGCTGTTGTTTTTGCTCTCTTTCAGTCCGAACCATCTCTCCATTTCTCTATCTCCAGCTCTCCTTTGCTGTCTCTCTATTTCCCCCCGATGAATTTGTGCCTTGCTGCATATAGCCTGATGAGGAGGAGGGAGGGAGGGAGGCACAGAGCAGGAAAGAGCTGGGGGAAGGGTATACAGAGGGAGGAGACAGCCAGAGAGGGGGGATGGGAATAGAGACAGAGAGGGAGAGAGGCAGCAGAAGAAGAAGAAGACACAGGGAGAGAAGGGCAGGAGGAATGCAGCCTCGTCGACTGTGCGCTGCACAAACTGCTCCCCGTTAGAGGAGAAGAAGAAAATCTAAAGAGGAGTGAATGTATAAATAGACATGTAACTGTGGCTCTGACTAAGATCTGCTGAGCAGCAGGGTGGGGAGAGCCCATTTTTACTGCTAATGGTTTCTCTCATTACACATCAAACGACTGGAGGGGGGAGTGTGTTTATGTGTGTGTGCGCAGAGTGGGCCGATTTTAAATGATTTCATGAGCCAACTGAAAGAGCAGCCCCTCTCGCTCGCTGCTTTGATGCCCGCGTGCGCGCACGTAGACACACAGGCTCGCAGCTGCATTCGGCCATTAGCAGTTTGTGAACTACACGGCATGGTGGAGTACTGTCCACTGTAACTGTTGTTCACAAGTACAGGGGGCCGAACTGCGTGTGTTTTAATGGATCAGTGTCTGAAAAAGTCTGATCCTTTCTTACTGAACTCTGCTGAGTTTTGTCCACCTCAGCCTGCTGGTGTAGCCGCGCTGCTCTCCTTCACCTTCGCCAGCTCTACAGCGCAGCATTTCGCTCCATATACGAGTCACATAGTGTGTAAAAGTGCACCGATGAATGACAGTGCATGGATTAGATGAGCTATGATGCTAATTATCAATATCAATAAAGCTCAGTGTACAAAACATTCAGGAGTCGTATTCTCCCAGTTAAACTTTCACTCATACCTTATCTATAATTGAAACTTGTCAACTTGAAGGAACTTAAACACAGATTTTTTTTATTTATCCATCCACATTGTTTTGATGTAAGTTGCTGAGTTTTGGAGATAACAGATAGAGATGTCTGCTTTCTCTTGAGTATAATGGAACAGGATGGCGCTCAGCATGTGGTGCTCAAAGCTCAAAAAAACACATTTGAACAACTCAACAGCAATGTCTGTTTCCAGAAATCATGACCCGATTACTCAATATAATCCACAGATCTTGTTGTGAAAAAGTTTCATGTAGGAACTACTCTTTTTTCCACCATCCGACAACTTTATCATCATGCAGAAGGAAGAGTGCATCTACTCATGGATGAGAGGCTCATGCTCATCAGGGTGTCATGTGTAGTTGTCTGGCTAATGAAAATATAATTGGCCAAAATGTACAGTGGAAAATATGCCAAATGAACCATATAAAATTTCTTAAATAAAATAGTATAGTTTGCTGAAATTAATTACTTGTGATTATTATTTTATATTCAATACTGAAGTTTGCTGCACGCTCCTGAAAGAGCTGAGTTAAACAGTGACTTGCAGGAATGACATTAATTGGCACGTCTGGCCGAGTGGCGCTGTCCACAGTACTGAAAGAAGGTTGGCGGATTTAATTCTGGGTGTTAAATTAGCATTTAACCTTTTGTTTTGTTATATATGATCACATCTCCTGTGTGTCTGTATGAAGACAGGACAAAGAAATGAACTTGGCATCGTTGGCATAGTACTGCTGGAGTGCCATGGGACGACGCTCCACCACTTTTTTTTCCTCCAACTGAGGAAATAAAATATTCGCAGTTTACATAATTTGTTTTTTATAAGCATTTGAAGTTCAAATCATCACTAAAGTTTATGGCCCTGATCAGACAGAGTGCAGTTTTTTGCAGTGAGAGGCGCCTTTTTCAAGGTGTTTTCTGCAGATTTGCAGCGTCAGCAGAGGAGGAAAGAGTGAGAGGGAGAGAGTGAGCGTTCCTGTGGACTGACTGTGGCGTATCCATAAAGTCTGTCTAACATTTGATTGTCAGTATAGTTGTTTTTAAATTTGCCACCATAGGAACAGCGGCAAGTGTGCACATGCATGCACGTCATAGGTGCACTGGAGTCCTGCACCGGGTCAGGTTCCCAATGGGCGACCCACAAAAACGTTGTGTAACAAGTAAAAAATATATTTATATAAATTCTCAGGTGCTGGCACGAGCAAAAAATTTAACAATTGCAGGCAGGCAGCAGGCAGAACCATAATACAACACATACACTCAAAATGAAAATGATTGTGCAGTATTTCTAACATTTACATCCACCAGTCCAGTTATATCAAGCCTAATCAGTTGGCAGGATTTTATTGTGAAAGGCTGCGACACAACCTTTGACCCACATCCTGCCAAACAATGGGACATCACTGTTTGATCTGACAGTGATGAAAGCTATCTTCCAGCTGAAATGGATAACATAAAGGCAAAAATAGCCAGTGGAGGATACAATACACCGTCAAAGGCCAAGTCAGACGTTTGGGAGGATGTGAGAATAACGTCAGTGACGTTACTGCTTGTTCAAAGAGCTTTAGTTTTTGATAGCCGCAAGCTAGGCTCGTCATCACTATGGAAACGCATCAACAGCTGCAGGAGCACGGGCACTGCGCCAGTTGAGAACGCAAGTGAGTGACAAGTGAGTGACTTTTTAATGTGTATGTAATCACAGGTGCTGGCCGGATCCCAAAAAAAGTCCAAAAAACTGCCACGCTGGCGAGCTGACCTGTGCTGCTTTATCTGCACTCATTTTGTCGGTGTAGCCTCACGTGTCACTCGTGCTCATTTGTTGCCCCACGTGTAACTCCATGCTGTATCTTATGTGTCAACAGGGCAAATAAACAACACACCTGTTAACTGATTGGCTGTTGCTGTGTCAGTGTTAGCACTTGGTGATATGATCGGCTGTTTATGCACATATCATTTCGTGCTTTGCAGTTCATGTATTCAAGTGAAACTTTGAACATTTTGTCAAACTTTTCTCTTGTTACCGTTGATGATGTGTCTATTTATTGCTAAGAGATATCGCTATCATTTTATCACCTGGGCCTAGATTCATGCGTCCTTCTGCGCGGTGATGCGGTTGACAGGTGTTTGCTAAAAAGAAGCTAGTTCCTACATGAAACTGCTCATGACCGGGTTGTTATTTGAGAGAAGGCTCCAAAACTTGGTAACTGACACGAAAACAATCCAGATTGATAAACAGCGCTACAGGTAAGAGGAAGAATATATTGTTTTTATGATTTTGGGGTCCCCTTAAGGTAGCAGTTTCTATGTCAGGAGTTTTTTTCTCCTTCTTAAACTTTAACTCATATGTGAAACATATCGGCGTAACATTTTTGAACCAGGACCTTCAGTATTTGGATCAAGAAGGTCAGATTTAGTAGTTTACAGCTGTTATTTAGATCAGGACCGTAAAAACTTGATCAGGACATCCCTATAATCTAGTCAGGATGTAGAAGTAATTTTATCATCCTCCCTCTCTTGCGCTCCACACATGCACGTGTAAACATGATCTCAGTGCCCGTCATAAACGAGATGGCACATAGCGAGGGCCGTCAGTTTTTCAGATTTTAATGCAATTGAAGTAATCCTTTTTGGGTCGGATTAAGCTGTACGATGAGTGCGCAGCATCTAGCGGCAAGGGAAAGGTGTGGAGGAGACGAGAGCCAGAGCCGGTCGGCGGGGATGAGAGGAAGCAGGAGGAGAAAGAGGGCTGAGATTCTTCTCTTTTTTTCCAGCCAGTAAAAAAAAACCAGTGAGTTAAGAGAGGAGGCTGTGGATGTTATTGAGTTAACCAGACAGAGAAGGAGGGAGGGAGGGAGAACAGTGGGAGCTGAGAGACTGGCTCGATAGACGAGTGAGTGGATGAGGGGCTGCGCTGTGCTGCTCTGCCTGCTTCTGCTGCACAGTGGGCACCATATGGTCTCATAATGTATAGAGCACATGTCAAGTTTATCCTGCCTCCCAAAAAAACTTCCTATTTTTTTTCTTTCTTCCTGTATCTTTCCAGCCAATTACGTCACGCAATAGACAGCCCATTAGATAACAACACACACACACACACACACACACTCACCATGCATCCCATTAGGTAAGGAGCCCCCCACTGACATGCACCCGCACCATCTTCAAGATAAGAGGTACCCCCAACACACAAACACACGAAAACAAACACACAGTGAGATAAGGGCCCCATCCCCCTCTAATGGGAAAGAAGATTGATACGGACAGAAAAACAAAGATTTCTCAAGATGTCGCTCTGCCCCTGCTTAGCTCCGTCTGCTTTAAATATTTAAAGCAACCATGGTGTGTGTGTGTTTTTTTTTCTTTTCATTGTGATATCATGGAATTGTTGATTTTCTCTAATGCTAATGCAAGTTCTCTGAGCGCACAGCAGCAGCGGCAGCAGCAGCAGCAGAAGCGAATGAGTGGCTCCCTGAACGTACGAGCGGTTGATGTGTGCTGACAGTGATGTGCGTGCAACTGAATGCAAGTTGATTTCTGATTGGGGAATATTGTGTGTAAGGAGGGATTGCTTTCTCCTGCACGCTGTCATCTGGTTTCAAGGTGTGTCGGCTGCTCTGTGACCGTGTGTGTGTGTGTGTTTGTTTGTGGGTGGTTATGCATGTTGCCATGCAGTTTCCCTGCCTCTCCGGCATGTGCTTTTGTCTGTGGGAGTGATGGATGTCAGGCAGGCAGCTAATGTGATTTAGATGCTCCACCAGGAGTGTGTGTGCATGCGCGTTTGTGTGTGTGTGCGCATGCGTGTGTGCCCCATCCACGTGTGTGCAGCTGAATCTGCAGTGTATGTTTGTGTGTCTACCTCCCTCCCCTTGCTCCTCTCCTCTTTTTCTCTCTTCTTCTTCCTCCACCCCTCCTCTCCCCTCCCCTCCTCCTCCCCCCTCCATCATTTTTTTCCCTGTGCTGTGCAGTTTTTGGACTCTGAGCAAATAAATAGAGGGAGGAGGGGGGAGGAAGGGAGGGAGGTAGGGAGGTGTTTATGTGGCGAATCTGCTCCCTCACTGTCACCGCGGAGAACGAGAGCGTGAGGAAGGAGGCGAGGAGGAAAGTAAGAAGTGGAGGAGAAGATGGTGTTCTCTCGCTAAGACCACACTGATGGGTTATTGTGAACCAATTATGTCCCATTCCCACTAAAGGAAGTCTCACAGCTTATTCACTCACACACACTCATCATCATCACACACACACATCAGAAAAAGAAGTGCTCTTTCCTTCTTTCTCCTGGCAGCTCGAGCGGTGAAGAGCTTGAGTTTTATCTGCATGCAATTATTTTGTGAGAAAAACACCTTTACACTTACTCACATACTGTTCTTTCACACGGACTCCCCCTCCTTTTTTATTGTTTGTCAACTCTGCCAAGGTTCATTTATCAACCTTTATATCAACTTTTCAGTCTGACACCACTGTGATGCACAATCCCTGCATTTGATGCTGGATACTGAACATGTTAGACCATTCGCACCTGACTTTTGGCACAGGTTAATTCCTGGTTGTCACCCTTTGTTTCATCCATACGGTGGTGGGAGAACTGCTGAGATCCTTTCATTGAGTAAAAATGGCAATATCATGTAGAAATACTCTTACAAGAGGAAGTTCTACATGCAAGATCCTATCAAAGTACTATTATCAGCAAAATGAACGTGAAGTATGAGGAGTAAAAGCACTCATTCTGCAGAAAATTGAGCTTTATATTGTACATTTTTTATTATTGGACTAATATCACTGATTAATTAAGGTGTAAACACCATTTTATTGTAGTAGCTAGTTGATGTGGAGCTAATTTTCACTACTTTCTAGGTTGATTGTCTTATTCAGTGGTTTTCAAACTTTTTGTGCACAGGCAAGAGCAAGCCAAAATCTCCAGGCACACTGCAAAATAGCCTCTTTAACACATTATCACTCTTATCAGTCTTTAATCAGTCACATTTATGTTTATTTACTGATGCCAAATAAAATTTGACAAACACTTATATTACCCATAAAATGTTTATTAACAAAAGAATTAAAGAATTCACCTGAAACACTGCAACACAACCATTTAAACCAGACAGGACACAGCCCAGGAGGTTGGGGACATGGAAAGATGGAGACAGACACTAATAATTCACACCAGAGATAAAATACACCTCAAAATTGAGTGAACGCACCACTGAGTGCATATGCCTGCTAAACCCAAAGAATTATTCAACAAATATATTTTCTGAGGATGTCATCTTAGAAGTCTTTACACTGGATGATGATGATGTTTCATTATCTCTAGCTGGTCATCTTATAAAAAGTTAATATAACAATCTGCAGTACATTCGCCAGTCATCTTCAAGTATTTCTGAGATTGAGAAGAAGTTGATGTTTGAGAGAGTGATAAGTTGCCCCCAATATCTACAGTAGTTTTAGAGTAATCCTGTAAATCAACTGTGACTGTAAAGTAATCCCATAGTTGCTATAGGAAATAACGTTCACCTTTTCATATCAAATCAGTGTGGACATGAGTTGAAATAAGCTCAGGAGTAGGGTTGCAGTAGGTCAAACTTGTTGATCCAGTCACACCAGCCTCAAACATCCTCAGGATAACACTTTTGTATTTGTATTAAAAAGACAAGATGATGAGATATTTCCACTTTAGTAATTGGAGTTTTATGGGACAAAATATTTAGATTATTTAAATGTTCAGCAGCTGGCTGTCAGTCCCACAGAATGAAAAGGCAAAGACCATTTGTGTCCTGTCTCAGTCATACAGGAAGTATTTAATTGCAGCAGAGATGCCTATCTCTTCACCAGCAGCAGCCTCAGTAGTCCAGTGCAGCAAAAACCCTCCACTAATACTGTTAAGACTTTGTGTAAAAGCTGAAATTTTTAGGCACACAAAGGCAGTTTTTTTCATCACAACACTTACTGAAGTATGAGTGTGTACAACAAAATCATTTGCAGCAGCAATAATAATAATAATTAGATATTTTGATTGGTATTAGCACCTTTCATACAGAAAGTGCAATGTGCTTTACATAAATATTCAAAAAAAATCTAAATAAATAAGTGCAAATAAAGTTTAAGTTGCCCTAAAGAAAGCAACATTTTCTGTAAAGATCCCCTCCAGGCATGTTTCAATCGATGCAAATAATAAAATGTAGAATATAAGTAAAAGTAAAGTAAAAGTGCCTCTGGCTCATTAAAAGACTCTTGTGTCATTTTGTTGACATTTTAGAGTCAAAGGTTTTCACTTTTTATTACTCCATAAATCAGAAAATACTGTCAACAGAAAATACTGAGGTAATTAGGGGGCCAAGCCCGCGGGGCCTGGGGGACGCGTATGCACAAGCATACGCGTTTCCCAGGACCAGCGGTGCTGGGAACCCTATTGTTTTTGTTCGGATTTTTATCGTTATTATTATTCCTATTATAGTTTTTATTTTTATTCTTCCGTTGATAAAAGTGGTGCTGCAGCCTAAACCGTGCAAGGGAGGGCGGTGCAATTTGGAGGATTGGTCCAGACCCCTGCAGGGACCTCAGTCGCAAAAATTGACATATGTCTGCCAGCAGGTGGCGCTATAACCAAGGCCAACGCCTTTTGGCCTATAACTCCCAAACCGTTTGTCGCACATTCAAAAGCCTCATATCCACAGATTCCCTGAATAGGCCTGATTCACCTGGCCTAGGCCACGCCCATTTCCGCCTATAATTTTTTTTCAGGAAATCCCAAAAACTCGAAAACCTACTTTTTCAAACTCCTCCTTGGGGTTTTGTCCGATCAGTGTGAAATTTGGCACGTAAGGTCTTTCGATGGACCTGACCCAAAGTTATCAAAAGAATTTTGTTCTGTCAAAACATACGCAAATTATTAACGAATAAAATTTTCTAGCTAGCTATAAAAATGCGAACAGTTGCATATCTCGGTCAAAATAAATGCTAACGAAACCAAATCTGAGAATCTTGGTTGGCATGTGACTGTGGGGGTATGAGCCAAATTTGGTTGACGTTGGCCACTAGGGGGCGCTGCAAATATGGGAACGTTATATCTCTTAAACGGAAACACAGATTATTACGAAATTCGGTGGGTATGACGCTGGGCCACTCCTGAGGCCATATCTTGAAGATAATCCCGACTGGTCAAAGTGGGCGTGGCTTATTACGAGATAAACAACAAACATTTATTTCAGCTCAAGTATTATGCTGAGGACTGTCAAATTTACAGGGTATATATAGAATAGGACACAGACCACCCACACCAAAAATTGTGCGTCTACTCCACTAGGTGGCGCCGTAACGGACGCAAACGCATATTGGCCTGTAACTTCCACATTTTTAATCACATGTACATAAACTTTATATCCAAGTCTTTCCTAAATAGAGCCGCATCTTCTGACACAGGCCACGCCCACTCCCACAGCATATTTCTCTTTGTAAGTCGCTACATGTCAAAAACCTACTTTTTCGAACTCCTCCTAGGATTTACGCTCCATCTGCACGAAACTTTGCACACACAATCTCCAGGCATGCCTGATCAAAAGTTATCAAAAGAATTTTGCTACTCCAAAAAACGCGGTACTTATAAATAAACATTTTTTTCTGCTAGCTAAAAAACGCATACAATTGCATATTTTTGTCAAAATAAAAGCTATCAACATGAAACTCAAGTCACTTGTTTCAGAGGTCAACCAGAGGCTCTGTACCAAATTTGGTGCAAATTGGGCAACAGGGGGCGCTATAAACAGAGAAACATTAAGCGACAAAAAAGTTGTTCGGATTCGCACCAAATTTGACAAGTGCGATCTAGAGTCCCTCCACAGCCGGGCCGTAAAGTTTAGTGATGTTTGGTCAAAGCGGCCATGACTTGTAACAACAAACGTATTCTGCCTTTGACCCTTGCACTGCTCTTCCCATTGCAATAAGAGGAATGGAGAGAGAGGGCAGCCTTCTTCGACCCCAGGTTCCATAGCAGATCTTGGCGGTGTGCCTCCTGGTAACAAAATAGAGCCGTTTGCGTTACGTGGGCTCCGCGACGCTCGGGGGCCGAGTCGCGCGGGAGGCTTGGCCCCCGTTGATAACTGCTTGCAGTTCTAGTTTACTTTTATTATTAGAAAAAAATATATTTCAAAAGTAAACTGGATAATGGTTAATAATTCAGTCTAATATTCTTAATTGCAACTTGTTTTTGGTTTCTAAAAGATTCAAGTTTGTCTAAAGAAGAAAAGCAAATTATCTCAAAAATGAACACCTGGCAGTTGCCTTTAAAGTTTTTCCAACTTTTTTCCCCAGTGTGCTGTATATATTTATGTTTATGTATCTGTATCCTTAGGAGAAATCCACTGATGCAAATCGACAAAGTGTAGTAAAAAAGCACCCAAATATTTTTTTTTCTGGATGTTTCTCTCCACTAGTCTGAAATAGGGCTGTCACAATAGATAGATTTTTACTACACGATTACCGTGGCCTGAATAATTCATATTTAGTGATAGAATTCTTTAAAAACGCCATCAGTTGGCAAATTAATTAGGAAGGAAAAGTAAAAATGAAAGAAACAGAGATGATTTAAGAACCTACAGTATGTCAACATAAGAGGTGCTGGATCTGGATCTGCAAGTGTATTACTAACCATATATCAATATCAATTTCTTTTTTTAATCATCATGGTGATTGTCAATACCAATACCTATATTGCAACACCTCTAGTCTGAAAGAAGTCTGTTATGACAGCAAAATGAACCAAAATTTAACAGTGCACGAAAAGCTAAGTTTTTACCTGCCATGTCTGGCCTTAATTTTTAGATTTCGAGAGAGGAGGATGAGGAGGAAAACATCTTCTTCTCATGTTGCTCCCTGGTTTCATGTATTTTGTATTGGAATGCTTAATTGCACATTAAATACATTTACAGTAATTCACTCATTTGTTTTGTATGGACCTGTTTGTTGCCATGGTAGCAGAATTGACCATCGGAGGTGGGGTTGGAGATGAAGGGGCGTGGCTTATTGATTGACCTGTTATACTAATTAGGCGTGAACAGTCCAGAAAACCTCCTCCTCCTCCTCCTCCCTCCTTTCCTCAGCTTCATCGTGCCTGTGTTAAATCACAGAGGTCTCATTTTCCTCATTTTTAATTCATTTCACAACCGGTAACTAAAAGCAGGTGACAACTGTTTTCCTGCAATCTCGCTGCATTTCTTTCTGTGCCCCATGAGGCCTGTAACTAGGTAATTTACTCTTTGTGATGACAAGAATGTTTTAAGTATTTACCAAAGCTGCAGTCATTCATCGCTCTTGGATATGACAGCCTTCCCTCTGGCTTCATTGTTAATTAACTCACAGAAATGGTCCTTTATGTTATGATAATGCACAGCTCCTGCATAATTGATGGCTTCCAATGAGGCGTTTTATTTAACCCAGTTCTCTGCTTGACTATGCAAGCATGTTAGACAGTGAGTTTGATCCATGTTGCGCTCGCTGCTGCACATGTTCTTGATTTCTTCGCAACATACACCTTAAGTCACACACAGACACACACAGCATCGGT
Organism: Lutjanus argentimaculatus; assembly: GCA_034769285.1. Taxonomy (NCBI): domain Eukaryota; kingdom Metazoa; phylum Chordata; class Actinopteri; order Lutjaniformes; family Lutjanidae; genus Lutjanus; species Lutjanus argentimaculatus. The sequence goes on from JAWZSL010000007.1 coordinate 27,024,197, forward strand.
CCACGTGTGTCTGTTCGTTTACTTCCGGGTTCAGCTGAAGGTGACAGAAGAGAGGACATGTGAGGTTTACTGTCCTTATCTTATCAGGCCTGTTTGTTGGCTCTGCAACATGACTGTCGTCACTTACAACACAAGAATGCGTCCGTTCCTTCGTATAGCCTCCGTCTCTCTCCGCTCTGCACACATGTTCAGCACGTGGCCGGGTTCAAACAAAGTAGCACGAGCTGTTGTTGACAACATGCACATTTGTGCTTGTCAGGGCTGGACTGAAATGCAAGATTACAGTTAAGCAACGCTTTTTAATGATCTCTTCATCCCTCATTTACTGAGCAGCTCATGTTACTGGAAAATGTTCATGAAGGCAGACGTATGGACACGAGTCACATGACTTGGTCTCCAGTTAAACTTGAGTCACAAATCTGATGACTTAAGACTGGCACCATCAACTAGATTTGGCACGATGATTTGTGACTTCACTTGGACTCGAGCCTTTTGACTTGAAAATACTTGCTACCTTCACCCAAGCCCAAATATTAAAACTATGTTATGTAAAAAAAAAAAAAAAAAAAAAAAGTGTGCAACGAATCAATTAATTTCACTTCATTTCCTGAATTGAACTAATGTTAATGCTATTCATTACCAGCAAGTCGACACATAATTCATAGTTCCACTTTGTTTGAACCAATCTGACACCATCCAATCAGGTTGCAGTGTGAGTGAACCATGAAGAACTAATGTTACACTACTGAGCTCCACTGGAAAAAAACGATACCAGAGATAATTTGTTTGTGTGCAAAAACTTTGACGTGAAAAAATGGTCTGCAGTATGCAAAATGTGTGGGTCAAAAATTACAGACAGAGACACAACATTTTGTCTCATAGAGGGTTGAGACTCTGTTGTTAAAATGGCCTGACATGTGGTGAAGAGTGAATTATGACCTGTTTAGGTGTAAAAACTTGGGACTTGATTCGGGACTTGCCTGTCTTGACTTGGGACTTGAGTGCAGATACTTGAGACTTGCTTGTGACCTACAAATCAAGACTTGGTCTCACCTCTGTATGAAAGAAACATAAGGCAAGTTTATTTAGTACAGTTCAGACACGAGGCAATTCAGAGTACTTTACATGGGCATAAAAATACATGAAATTAAGAATTAAGACATTAAGAAAACATTAAAATTGCCTTTAACGTACAATAAAAACATAAAGGGAAAACAAAAAAGCAGAGAAATAGTTAAATAAATATATAGAGACATATGACTGTCACGTGCTAATTTACTGAACACACAAAGTGTCAACATTAACACTGTGAGCAAATTGGTTGATGTTAAACTCAAAGGCACAGACTGTACTTTCATTCCAGATTAATGAAGTTTTGACAGAAAAATAAGTAATATATTTACATATATCATGTACTAATGGGTGCAAATTAAAGCGAAAACCTGACTTAATGAATTGAGAAACATAACAAATGCATATGCAGGTTTGAACGCTGAAGTCGCTCTGAACGCTTTGTTGTTGTTTTTTTTCTTTAATTTGTCATCTATCTCTGTATGTCTGCATCAACACCCAACTTAATGTCCCAGTACAAGAAAATAACGGAGAAAGTGTAGCTGAAGAATACCACAACGTGAGGTAGAGTGGTGATTCCTCCTGAAAGACAGTTATTTCTATTTCCGGACATTTCAAAATTAATGGCACCTGGCCACTAACCAAAGGAGAAAAGAGATGCTTTTTAAAAGGTTTGTTGTCTGTTAATCTCATGTTTAGGCCAATTCTCCTGTCAATCAATAACAAAACATGTATTTTTCATGTAGTTCATGCAGTCAGTCTTAAATTCCTGCTCCGATATTGCTTTCCATATTTTTAAGTTAACACCGGGGCTGGGCAATATGGTAGAAAAATCAACCATGACAATGACATTAATCACAAAATATTCTTTTCTGAACTTTTGAATTTTATTCTGTCACGCTTTACATCAGGCAAAACTCATTATATACATTAAACTAGTGTTCCATTTTTTTTATTTTTTACATTGGGTTTGTTTGAGGTACCTATCCATAGTCGGTGTATTACCACTGTAGATGGTGGTTGACACCGCCCCCAGCTTGGAGAAGCAGAAGGAGTACCTGTGTTGGAAAGTAAGCAATGTACTGCTGTGGACTGTGAGTCAGCAGAAAAATGTATTTTAGCCACTTACTAAAAGGTCGGGAGCATTTTCACCGCTTTACCTCACTACCAGAAGGGAAACCGCAGTTATATAAGTCATTGTATCGCTCTCTCCAAAGCAACCCCAACTCCTTTGGCAAAAAAGAGTAATTTTACACCACAGAACACAGGAGTTGATTGTCTGCTGCGAGACTGTATAATAATTAGTGGATGGAGCGTCCATGACGTCACCCGTAGTTTTCTGAAGAGCCGTTTGAGGCTCTAGTGTGGTGGTTCTGGCCGTCACCGTCTTGGTAGCATCTGACTCGGCTAACTCTCAGCTCCACAAAAAGGGCAAAGAGTTTAGCATGAGTGGAACTGAGGGAACTGAATGAAGCGGCTGCCCATCTGTGACGGTACACACCTGCCATTCAAAGTGGGCACGCCTTTAATTATGCATTATATAATTTAACCTGGTGAGTTATGTAAAAAATCACCCTTTTACAGTTTTCATGAACAGGAAAATTAGCTATAGAGACCAAAACTGTTCTTTGAATCAGGCTGTAAACATGTTTATTTCTGCTGTGATTGCTGGGCATTATAATATGGGAGCCAGGCTCAAGTGGCCATTCAAGGAACTGCAGTTTTTGACACTTGTGCATTTGCTTCATTTTTCAGCCCCTGAGATTGGCGCTTGGTCTACCAGTGCCTCAAGGAGGTGGTTTGTTTGTGTGATTGTGTGACTTTGATGATTTATAGGGTTAGTTAGTAAGTAGTTGAAGGTGTTTGGTCAGAAACATGAGTGCTGCACAAAGTGTTCACATGATGATGGTGGTTTAGTCAAAACCGCAAATATCAACCTCATGATGGTGCTAATTTCCTTATAAGGAAAAGTTAGAGGATCACCAACATTTGTATTATTCATCCTCTGAAGATGATGAAGGTCTGTGCAAAATTTCATGGCTACTCATCCAGTAGTTGTTAAGATATTTCATTCTCGACCAAAGTGGTCGACAGACCGACTGACAGACATTATTATCCAAATAATAACTAATAAACACAGACGTGCATTATTGCGATAGGCTCTGTATACTGTGTCCATATTATCTGTGTATTTGCCCCATTTTGGACCAAATAACAGAGATGGATGAGTTTTATAGTCTCAGAAAGCCATAGATAACCCCCAGTCAGGTGGCTCAAAATTTGCCTTTTTAGTTGTAGACGACTGTGTTCATCAGGAGAAATAAGAATATAAACAGAAATAAAGCAGCGTTGAGGACTCGTGGTGCGTGTGTGCAGTGATCCCCTCATTTTTTGATCTTCAAACGTGGTCTTACAGTATTTGATACTCCGTGAATTCTTCGAGAAGAAAATTGCCAGTTTTATTACATTGAGTGTCAGGCTGTACTCAAAACAGATGTTGCACCGTAAAGTCATTTTAAAGTGGCCTTGAGCTATTATTACAAAAACCTGATGCAATAATTTTTCTTTCATTTCTTTTTTTTTTTTTTTTTTTACGGCTGCTTCTTTTTTAACACTTTGCCTTCTCTGGGAGTTTAGTCAGCGTGTGTCTGCACATTCATTGTTGTGGACTTAAACACTATAGCGTGGTGCATTCAGTGTGCTGTGAGTTTGGTTTTCCTCTACCTTCTTGGAAAGGATGACTCATGCAAACGGCTGTTTCCTTTTTTGAATATGTAAATGCATGTTTGATGGCAGCCTACAGCAGACACACCCTGGATGGCTGGATGAGTTTTAGTTTTTAGACCTGCCTGGCCTATTTCTGCCCTGAGCCAGACGCTTTCCCTCTGCTTTTCCTCATCCTCCTCCACCCCCTCTTATCCCTCTCTGAAGTGTGAAGTTTGAAGCAGCAGGCTGTGTGCTATGATAGCGGTAATTGGTCTAAAGATGGAAAGTTCACTCTCACTTTGTCACTGAACTAAGAAGCAATTTGTTTTCAATGAGTGTGTGTTTTTTTTTTAGCGAGTCTAGTTAAGAACAATATCACATCAAAGAACCATTTAACAGCCAAGAAAAGGGGGTAGGGAGGATGGAGACAGTGGAGAGACTGGCACTTTTTGTCTGAGCTGAAAAGCGGAGCTCGGTCGTGTACAAGTTCATTGTCGACGGAGCGGGGTAGCTGAGAATGGCTCCCCTCTTTGGTACCCCCTCGTCTGTGGAGGCGAGCTTTGGACGTGGAGTTTTTTATTAGCCTCTGTGGTCTGATTTGTTTAAGGGGAGGCAAGGTGCCAAGATGTGGCTTGGCTCCTATTTTGCTCCAGTGTGAGTGCTGGATTTGTTGGAGGGGACGGGGCAACGCAAAACTAAAGCAGAGTTACCCAGAGTACACACACTCACACTTCCACACAATGTACTTTTATGCGTTCTTCACTGTGCCGTTGTGTATGCTGGCCGGCGCTCACAATTTCTCTTATTCACAGTCATTACAGAAGACAGACACATGGAGAGAAAAATCCTGCCATAAAAAAAAAAAGAGGCAGTAAGAAGAAGAGGGCGAATAGAGGGAAAAGATTAAAGCTCACAAAGAAACAACGAGGATGTGCCTGAGTTTCATTTGACTATCAGTCGCCTGAAGATGTTTCTTAAAGGCACACATCCTTTTGGCTGGACACAAATGTTTTTTTAAAGGGTGTGTTTAAGTTTACTCAAGTGAAACTCAATTTAGCGTGCGCACGGTTGGTTTTTGATAGCTGGTTTCATTTTGAAACCAGTTCCCATTCGGCAAAATACCAATATTTACTATGCTCAGACAACAGCTACAGTTTTCCGCTTCTCTTTATATTTTTATCAGCAGAGACCAAGGAACAAAACCTTCTCAGTGTAGGCTTAGGGTGAGCGATCTGAAAAATTTAGATCATGATCGATCTCGAAGGCATCCACAGTCTACTTTTCAGGTGAATCGTCGGGATCATGGTATTTAATGTCCTCAAACGTTTGTTCCTAAACTTCACATAACCTCACTGACTAACAGATCTGCCTTTGTGAAAAAATCAGTAGAGTGATGTAACCAACTAGACGGCTATGCTGATTGGACAAGTTACTTCACGTGGCTTTTCCTGCGGTGACATATTGTAAACAATACAATTGATTTGTGAGTAGTTGCTTTATTTATTATATTTTATTATTATGTCATCTTTTGACTTCTATTAACATCTTTTAATTAAACTTTAATCACCAGTTTGAAACCTGTGTATATCTTTAATACTTCACTGTCGGTCAGAAACCCTCGTATATCATATTTTGTGATTTTTCTTTCATTAATCAATGCTATTGATCACCCTTTGTGTCTGTGTGTGTTTTACAAATATTTAACTATAAAAAGTATTAAAAATAGCTACCAACTTTGACAATGCAGTGTGAAATTATTTTAAAAAACACTTATTTTTCATTTCCTGAAAAGTAACTGTTTTAGACCTACAAGGTTTTCTGCCCAGCAGTGATGAATATTGTGTTTTAATGGTGCGAATAGAGAAAATTGTAGGCTATTTCAAGTCTGGCTATAGCCTCCAGGGCATTTTAAAGTTGAAAAACACGATACAAGTTAGATTGCGGATTGTGATTGCGATTAAATAAATCTTGGATTCTGTTTTTTTGGCCAGATCACCCACCACTAGTGTAGCTCGACCAGTACTGGCCTCTTTGAGGCTAATGCCGATATTAATATATTTGAGAGATTAAAAAGTCTGATAACTATATATTGACTGTTTTCGTTTCATTTTTAGAATTGTGGCCAAGATACATACTGAGCATTTGGAAGTTTTACAGTGGAAAAATCAACTTTTCAGAGCTCTCTGGTGGACAAACTATGTAATGCCTCTAAATAAGCTCAAATTACGTATTGGCTAACATATACACTGATATGATCAGCTAATATCTCTACTTCAGTCTCTATATCTCCACTTCAGTCCATTAAAGCTACAGTAGGTAACAATTATTCAGTCATATTTGCTGGAACTGTCACTATATTCTGATAGTCGGACATTAAATGGGTAATTTAGGACAAAATCCAACTCCTCTGGCTCCACCTACAGCCTGTAATCGTATTTGCCGAAATCCACCGCGACCGAAGATTCTCCACCAGTCAGGTAGAGGGAGCAGGAGGAGCAGCCAATCGCCGCTCCTACACGTCGTAGTAAACTGACAAAGTGAAAGTAAAGTCCGCGACTTGGTCGGACATTTCAAGATGATACACACCGTCAGCTCCCTCTTTCACCTCTGTCAACCCCCCTCCTTCCCTCCACACACGCAGACACACACAAGAAGAGTGTGTTTCATGGTGAGAGAGATGTGAGATCGTTTTGGAGTCTCCGGTTGCTATGGAAACGGTACGTCGTCTGTGGGTGCGTTTATGGCTACTTTGTGTGCATGCGCCTGCACGTGTGTGTGTCTGTGTGTGCCAGTGTGTGCCTGTGTGTGTCTGTGTGTGTGTGGGGTTCTTGGCAGAGGTTCATAAAGAGACCTGATGGAGTATTGTCTTGAAATTTCCGACCAAGTCGCGGAGTTTACTTTCACTTTCATCAACTTACCAACTGGAGCATTAACCTTCACCTTCTGGTTCAAATTACAGATCACGGTTGGCAGATTTTACCAGCTGAAGCAAATTATTTAGTTCTTTTCATAAGTGATAAAAGGCCAAAATGAAACATTTGGTAAATGTGCTCTCTCCAAGCTAATGTCAGGAAACGCTGCTCTATGACTGCAAGTGGACTTTGTGTTTTTGGTTCATTATTAATAATTGAAGCTGATCAGTTTAACAGTTTAATAATTCTTAAATCAGGACATCCAATATGTGGATTAAATAAGTCATGAAAAAGTTTCAGATCCATTTAATCAACATTTCATATCTCCTGCTGCTCATCTCATTTTCAGATTGCAGCCACAGGTTGTGAACATTAATTATGCTGTGAATAAAAACTGCACAGTTTCTGTCCTCTCAGCCAACAAAAGGTGATTATAGATCTAAAGTAAATCTTAGACTTTTAGTTATTTATAACTTTAGTTAATTGCAAATGTTGCAAGTTAAACCTAATCAGATTTGATAAGGGATTCAAAAGGATTTGGATCTAATAAGAGGATTTGATGCGGATTCTGATTCAATAAAATGTTAGTGAGCTCCAACCCGAGGCATTCATGACTAATGGTGGGTTTACAACCAAAAAGAAGTGCCGTAATTGGTTTTGGTTGCAGTTTTGTGTGCAGGCTGGCTTTAGCAGAGCCAGATAAAGCCTTGATTACCACCTTCCAATATAGTTGGTCAACTAGTCAACAACAATCTCATATAAAAGGCTGCACACATTTTTTTTTTTCTTCACCAATGTTGGGGGATTTTTTTTGTTTGAATATTTTGAGAAACTTTGGTGTTGTGTTTTCTGGTCAGGGCCATGACTCACAAGTTAAAGGTCTTCGCAGGTTCTCTCTGGGCCATTTTCTACCAAATAAGCTCTGGCTCTGTTCAAGATCCTGGGAACTTTGGTGCAACCTGCATTTACACCAGTTTTGAGTGGAACCATTGTAATCATGGATGTCATCAACAGAATCCTCTCACTGATTTAAAAGGAGTCAGTCCATGTATGCAATAAAGTTGACAATGTAGGAAAAAATGCCAGCGGAAAAGCTGAACCTGGCATAACTTTTGCGACAGTGCAACATCATCCAACCAAGTGCTGCATTCAAGCCAAGCACACATTCCTGTTAAGATTACTCTGTAACATGAACGCCACATTTCAACTCTTTACCTTGTGATTGCAAAACAACAGCTTTCCAGAGTTTTTTTTAATCTTGATTAATTGACCTTTACCTTGTGAGGAAAGCTGGTTTTGCAAGATCACACAGTAATCCATCTTGGGCTTCAAGTTATGCTCTTGTGGATGAACCACAGTGGTGTGGCTCCATCACAATCCTATGAGGACTTGGTTTAGGTGTGGCAACAGCAAGAAGTGGCTCTTCATTTGAAAACAACAATGGTGACTGTTAAAGAGGTTAGCGTATATGCAGCTATAGCATCAGTTATACCAGAACTAGGGCAGAGTAATGCCTACCTTATTGAGTAAAACATCGTAATGGACGATGACATCATTGCTGAGTCTAAAAGGGTCTTCTTCTCAGCACCATATGTTCATAATTAAGTTGCATTTAGTAAGAAAATAATAAAACAACATGGTGATGTAATGCTGCAAGCAGCAGTAACAGATTCTTATTTTTTTCTCTCCCACTGTCAAAAACATAACTTAGACAACAACTTTATGACAACTCTGAGGGGACACACCTCAATACTTATAAATCACAATGTCATGATAGTTGGGGCTCAGTGGTCGATGACTGCAAGCCATCATGATGGATGGTCCAACCCTAAGCAGAACTGGAGATTATTTCTTCATCGAAGGCTTTGGAAAACAAGTTTTCGATCTTCTCCCTTAAGGCATAGTATGGTTTGTCGAGTTAACCCATGACAGATGATGATAGACTGATGGTTCAGTCACCTGCCAAGTACTTTTTTGAAAGTGCTGCCCTTCTCCAAACGGTTTCCAACGTTGACGGTTCTGTGTAACAAGTTGTCTGGCAAGTCAGGTTATTGCAGACTTGATCATTCTAATAGGGTCCATGTTGGATCCCATTAGGTTGTCACAGCTGAGGGATGTTTGTGTCAGTTTGTTGAATTTGGCTTTTTTTTTTATTTTAATGATTGATTTGTGCATGACGGGTTTGGGTTCATTTTCAGGGGTCCATTTCAGATCAGGTTCAGCATTTTAGAACCGTAAAGCAAAGCATGACCAAGTCATTGTTTTGCAAGTCACAAGTCTTTGTGCTCATTGAAAGGAAATTAACTGATTCATGGCACTCTTTTTGGGCTTGGGCCCAAGGTATCAACTATTTTCAAGTCCCAAGTCAAAACAGGTGAGTCCCGAGTTAAGTCCCAAGTCGAGACTCACAAGTCCCGAGTCATGTCCCAAGTTCTAAACTTTGAGTTTGGAGTCCCAACGGGTCTTTAAAGTGCTCTTCACAAAAATCCAACTCGATTCGATGCTGTCAGATCGCTTCAAACAAAGTGTATCTGGGGAAATAAGTGTTGACTCGCTGAAAATGAATAGCATTAACTTGTGTTCACTCAGGAATTGAAAGGAAACTGACACGTTTTTGGGCTTCGGGCAAGGTATCAACTATTTTCAAGTCAAAAGTCCAAGTGAAGTTTTTTGACTCACTGGTGTTGAGGTCCAAGGCGAGTTGCGAGTCTTTCTTTGATTCTGTCAGGTCTAAAGTCATCAAATTTGTGCCTCAAGTTGATTTGGGATTTGAGTCCACACATCTGCTGTGAAGCTTCTATCCAAGGTCTTTTATCTGCAGTGGACAGACAGAAACAACTGTATTTGCAGTGAGTCTGTTGTAAAAGAATGTGATTTAGTTTGAGTTTACTGCCTCAGATCTTCTGCTTGTAAAATGTCATACTCTGACTGATTTGTCTCATACACGTCCAGACTTTGTTACCAACAGGAAAATGTTGTCTCTCTCACTAACAGTGACATAAACACACTTTGTTCCACATGTGGTTCTCAGTTTTCTTCCTGGTTCAGCTAAAGGTGACAGAAGAGGACATGTGCATGTGTGTGTGTGGTTTTACCATCTTTATCTTATCAGGGCTGTTTCTTGGCTGTGTGCAACTTTACACTCATCACCAACACACAAGCTGGACAAGTGTCCATTCCTTTATAATCTGTTTTTACTCAGCACGTGCCTGCATTCAGATCAAGTGACAGAACACTTCACAATACAACACAATACCACAGCTCAATGAAGGTGCAGCGCTGCTGGTTTATGCTGTGCTTCAGCGTGAGGACCACTGCCGTAAGAGGAAGACCGGTCACTTTAGAACACCGCCCATGGGTGGACGAGGCCAGAAGGAAACAGGAACACACAGGTTTTGATTTAATTGTTATTTATTCAGCTCATGGGCTCAATTGTAAAACTAGTAAAGGAGATTATCCAACAATTTTAAGCCATCATTTATGGATTTGTTAAGCAAGCATTTCCACAAGTCCCTTCCAGTCTGTGTGTAATGTCTTTTATTCCTGTGCTTGACATGTATAATCACAATTTTGACACTTTCCCAGCACCACAGTGCATGGTTTTGGCTTGTTTTTGGCCGATGCACCAACATATTAATGGGATAGTTCCAATTATTTCGAGTGAGGTTGTATGAGTCCTTCACAACGCTCGAAGTGAAACCACACTTTTGCGTGATTTCCTGCAGGCTTTTGTTTTATTTTGGGTTTTTTGCCACCTATTCTGCAGGGACCGCTCTGCAGTTGGGTGTGGTTTACACACAGACAAGCACATGCTGCCCACAACTACTGAAACTACTGGATGTTGTCAACTGTCAGGAGGCAGCCCTGCTGACATATGTTTTGCGACTGACCCTGTCCACAACAGTCTGCTTGCTAAGCTTCCTACACCAGTACTCTGGCTGCTTCTCCAAACTGGTGGCTGTGCTGCCCACCATCTACTGTAGATGATACACCGTATATAGGATAAATACCTCATACAACCACACTTAGATAATCCATACTACTCCTATAAGTTGAACACCAGTTAGCAGCTTTAACAGAGGTCCAATAGTCACCATTTGTAAGTGAGTTTCAAAACAACATAAGTCAACTAGGGGACAAAGAGGCCCAAGTTCTTCAGTGTCATGAACTTTAACGTGGAAAGAGGAAGAAATCTCAAAAGTCACAAACTGACCACTGAGTTTAATCAGCTTTTCTGAGAGTGTTGCACCGTCATGAATCGTCACCGAGATAAGATTCTCATTTACAACATCTCCCCTGTACTGTTTATGACACGCTGAGCCGTTCGAGTTCATGAAGTCAACGGCTTCTGTACGAACATTCACAGTAAAACGTGAACTCTGGCTGCATCTTTATTGCATCCCTTAAACCGTGTTGCTTTAACAAGAGTAAGATGCCGCTGTGTAAAGATATTTATTGTGTTGCTCAAGTGCAGCCATGAAGCACAACAAGCACCACAAACATTCATACAGTAAAAGGTTGAGGGCTTGTTTAGCTGTCTGGTGAGGAGTAATTGAAGAGCAACAACAAGGTAAACAGACACGTGTGGAGAGAAAGGAGGAGGAGGAGAGGAGGAGGAGGAGGAGGAGAGTGGACTGTAAAAAGGCCTCTGCGACTGCGAGCTTAACATTACTCCACAGACTCAACCTCTGCATCTTGAGCTCATTCACAACGCTTTTATATTCAAGGCTTTACACCGGTATGAGCAGCACCACATGCCGTTAACTACCATTTTGTTCACTCTGGTTTTCATGGCTGTGTCAGAGTGAGCACAAAGAGCGGTAATGATCACTCTGAAGGCTTTCCTGTCCCTGCCCATGCACAGTGTGGACTTTTTTTTCTTTCTTTGTCAGAGATGGGAAGTAACTAAGTTACAACTACTTTGTTACTTTACCTAAGTAGAATTTTCAGGTATCTGTACCTTACTTGAGTATTTATTTTACTGACAACTTTTTACTTTTACTCCCTCCGTTTGAACACATCTGTACTGTCCACTCCTCACATTTTCAAAACAGGCTCATTATTAAGTTTTAATGCATTTGAAGGGAATTATTGATTATTTTTATTTTGAATCACTGTGTGCCACCTTCTCAGCATTAAGACTGATTTTAGCCTAAATTGATGGAACAATGACACATAGATGAATCCTTGGTGAATTCATTAGTGCATATTACACTTGACAGACGTAACAAGACGAAAACAACTTAGAGGACGAACCAAGATGAAAACGACAAAAGACGTAACAAGATGAAAAAGATGTAACAACATGAAAAACGTATCAAGACGAAAAACAACATAAAATACGAAACAAGACAAAAACAATAAAAGTGACATAAGATACTGAACAAGATCAAAACGAAAATGACATAACAAGGCAAAAACCATGTAAAATACGTAACAAGACGAAAACAATGAAAGTGACATAAAATACGGGACAAGATGAAAATGGTGTAACGAGACGAAAACAACGTAAAATACATAACAAGACTAAAATTCTATAAAATACATAAGACAAAAAAACAAACGGAAAACAACTGATAACACTGAACATCACCAAAAAAAAAAAAAAAAAAAAAATTGTAACGAACAGACAGAGGGAGGCTCGAACATGGAGAAAAGGTGAGGTTCAGTTAGTTTTGCACAGAAACAGCCGGAAGAAATGTCCCTTAGAAGGTGACTTTTATATACTTCAAGTATTTCAGAGCCTGTACCTTTTCGCTTTTACTTGAGTAAAGACGTTGAATCAGTACTTCTACTCTTTTTTGTACTTTTGCCACCTCTGCACTTTGTCACAGCTGAGCTATAAATTCTTCCCGCTTAAGCAGTCGGCGTTCTCGGGCTCTATTTTTCTCCCCTTTCAATTAATAGGAAACACATCGGTTGAAGGAGGGTCTTTGTTGGTGTGTGAGAGTCCATACATCACCTAAACTAGAGCACCCGACCCCCCCCACCCCCCACCCCCCTTTTCCTCCTCCTGCTCCTCCTCTTCTGCCTCCTTCCTCCCAACACACACACACACACCGACAGCCCCCATCTGCTCCCAATCATGGGTGCAGCCAGCGGTCAGGTCGCTGACGGTGAACACACACACACACACACACACACACGTAAATATACACAACATAGGCATGCCAGGCATGAGGTCAGCCATACTAACACACACATGCTCATGTAGGCGTGTCCTGAACTCAGATATTTGGTTCTAAACGTGCGCTGTGACACGACAGCGTTCTCACACATCCTCCTGAGAGAAATGAAAGTAAACCTACATTCTGTATCTCTCTATCACACACACACACACACACACACACACACACACACGGAGGCACAGTGACAGATGAACATGAGACATCCTGGCGGCGTGCTTCGCTGATGACAGGGTGTCATGGAAACGCCCAGCGTTCTCCATGGTTACGCACTCTTTACCCCCACGGGATACTCTCTTATGATTGTTCAGACAGAACACTTGAGCTACTACAACAACTCAGCAGCGTGGCCAAAACACACACACACACACACACACACACACACCACCAGACACACACACACACATCATTGTTTCTTATCTGGATCTAAATGGACACAAATTAGCCTATTATGTGCTTTTGGGATTAGAGCGGTGATTTAGCCTAATAGTCTGTTTTCGTACTCTTGCTCAGAGTCCACAAAGCATGATGGGAGATATTTGCCAATAAAGGCCTGACGTTTAATTCAGGCCGTATGGATCTGGAGTGCACATTTAGTGCAAAAGATTTTCTGATTTTACCTGTTATAGGGCTGGGCAGCATATCAATATTATATCAATATCATGATATGAAACAAGATATCTTGGATTTTGGATATTGTTATATTGTGATATTCATCACAGTAAAGTGTTGTAATTTTCTGCTGTTCTATTATTGACTTTACCCACTTAGTTATTTTATCCACATTGCTGATGATTATCAAAAATCTCATTGTGTTTTGTAAAAGCATCCAAAGTCATAGTACTACTATACTTGTTGCAATATCGATATTGGGGTTTTTTGCCAAAAATATTGTGATATTTGATTTTTTTTCCAGCCCTATCTGTTGGTTTCCTTTAGTATTTTAATCAACAGCAATGCATCATCTTCCATATGTCATATCTTTGCCCTATTTGAGAATTCACAGTATGTTATTTTAGAACAGCCATTTCCAAACTTTTTCATGTCAAAGACAGTCACAAGAGATCAACTTTAGACCATGTATCCCAAATCAGCTTGAGAGGATTTTGTCTTAAAGCCTCCTACAGACTGAGAGATTTTTTACTAATCTTATAAGGTTATTGCAAGCCACACTGTGTGACAGTGATCTAATGAACTGGGGTATGTCATCAAGTCGATTGTATGTAGACTGTATGATCATAGCACACATAAACATGCATTAGTGTATTCCTATTGATTGGTTAGTAGATGTAGGTCATAGCACATTGTGGGATGTTGCTCTAAATTTTTTACTTTAAATTTTTGTCGCAGGTTATCTTTGATTGCAGTACCATGAGAACAGCCATCTTTGAACCTCTCTCACAGTGCGACGTAAGACCACTTGTAGCGTTTCTTTTACAGTGGTCATCTTTCGTCCAGGACAGCCCAGAATCACACAGCGTATACCCAACTTTAAGGAATTTTTGTTAATTTTTATTTAAAATTTTTCCCTATCTCCGCCCGGCCACATGTCAAAAGTGTTCTCGGGCAATGAACCCTGGTTTGCATGAGCCAGCACATTCCCAAATTGCCGGTCCCAAGCCTGGATAAACTGGGAGGGTTGCATTAGGAAGGGCGAAAAAAAGAGACAGGGCCCGGTCTATGAGCAATCAGAATCAGAAATACTTTATTAATCCCTAAGGGGAAATTATTAGCATCGCAGTTGCTCCCATTCAAGAATAGAAGTATATATAAGCATATAGAGAATACAATAATTGAAATAAAATTCATAAGTAAGTAAAAATATTAAAAAAAAAAAAAAAGTGCTATTATACTACTATATACAACAATATAGAAAAATAGAAAAAAGATATTTAAACAACAAAATTTACGATAATATATACAACAGCAGCACACATAATAGTGTAAAAACAATGATGCTGAGATGGAGGATAAGTGTGTGAGGATGAAAGTATTATAAATAAGTAGTTTGGTTTAAATGCACAGAGTAAATAAATAAATGCAGTGTACCAGTGTATTGCACTACAGTATGAGCAGCAAATTCAAATATTCCTCCTGTTGCTGGGGGCCCCCCTCAGCCCACTCAAGGACCCCTGCTGGTCCCCGCACCACAGTGTTTTAGAGAAAATGTGTATATCAAGATGTATGTTGTGATGTTTGATTTTGTCCACACCTTGCAGCCCTAACCTGTTACAGTGCGAGTGGCTGGCTGAGTTATGGATCACATGCTGTCGTCACTTTCAGGTTTCGACGGTTTGGCTTCCTGTAAAACTTGTGTCTCAACATCCCTTTTCACGTGAATATGTGTGCATGCGTGTGTGTGTGTGTGTGTATTCATGTGTGCAGTTGGTCTGGCTGTGGGAGCGGTCTGTGTCTGTGTCTGTGTGTGTGTGTGTGTGTGTGTGTGTGTGTGTGTGTATTGATGCAAATGCACACAGGAGCCGCGGTCGTGGTGGTGTGTTTGCTCCGTACGCGTGCAGCAGTAATGAAGACAAAAGCACATAGCGAGGCACGGCTCCCTCACAGTTCCTTCTGCTCATTAAGCCGTTAATGCAGCTTCCTGTGCATGTGTCTCCAGGCCGCTGATTAATAATGCCGCTTGTTATTCATTAATATCACCATAATGAACAGAACATGCACCGCTGAGGACGATTGTTAAACTTTTTTGTGTGTTTTTTTCTTCTCCAGACCCATTGACCAGCCCACATCGGACCACACCCCCAGAGTGTGGGGAGGGGGGATCTGATCGTCCATCATCTCGGGCGCCGTCACAAGGTGGGCTAACATCCCATATGGTTGGCATGGTAACGGCCTGCTGGGTTTAGGTTGAGCGGTTTGCCAGAGACAGTTTCTTGTTGTTGCCACATTCTTGCAACATCCTCCTGACCTGAACGCAGAGAACAGTGTGTGTGTGTGTGTTTTTTTTGAAGCAAATGTTTTATGGAGGTGTTTTGTGTTTGAGGTTTTGGATTTTGGAATAGTTTAGGAGGAAAGAGCGGTGGTGTTGGCGGCAACAAGAGGGAAACAAAGAGGGTTGAGCGGCTGATTTTCAGGCAGATGAGAAAATGAAGAGTGGGAAGACAGCAGGGAGACAGGAGGAGAAATCAAATTATTCTTTGTGCTCTACCTGCCACAGAGGCTGAAAGAGAGCATTAATCTTTTACCCCTGTCTGCAGGTGACAACAGCCACAGACACGCACGCACACAGATGTACCCAGACTTAACCAAACCACACTCTCTCTTTCGTTCACGTGCAGCCTCACACATGCTTCTGCAGACACGCCGCCGTTGTTGCACAGATAGCAGGGAATGATTGTGTGCAGAGGGAGGTCAGTTAGAGAAGAGGAGGAGGAGGGAGAGTCCACTTCCAGGAAGAAAACTTGACAGGATGAAGATGAGAAAGGGCAGGAGGGTGCTGAATACTTCCTCAAAGAATTAAAGTAAAAAAGTAACCATAGATAAATGTTCTGTGACTGGCAGCTGGAGCACTTCTGAGACTTGGAGGAGCATGAAACGCTCCTGTTTGAATCAGAAGTACAAAAGTCAAGCAACTGTGTTAAAAAAAAAACTTCCTTCTTCCTATAAAAAGGCAAAGGTACAGGTGTGCGTACATCAAACATATGGAGAGTCTTGAGCATTTGGGGAGAAATATCCAATCACAGAACATAAAATTCAGTTGCATGCACCTTTATCGGCAGGCTGAACCTGACGATTACACTTTGTGGAAACCTGACGATAAATTCAGCAAGTTAGATCAGTTTTACTTTTGGGATTTGGTTCAATTTGGGATGTATTTGAAAACTGTGATGTAGTGTCAACAATGAATCATTTTCAGTTTTCTTTAGCTCTGATTTGTGCCTCTGACTGGCATCTTCTTTGCAGCAATGGCAGCTGAGGCTCATTGGCATCATATTGAGCGAACCTTCTCCCAGAGCTGAAACGTTTCAGTTCAAGGTTGAGTTGCCATTATCTCCAAATCCAAACTCCATATTGTACTTCAATACAATTCCTTGAAAAATATAGATATTCAATACTGTTTTTGTTATCGCAGGGAAAAATTGACACAACACTGATGGTATAAAATTTTTGAATTTTATTACAAGATAAATATAGGGTACTGACTGGAGAACTGACCAAGCATACATGTTTTTGATGGTCAAGGAAACCCATGCAAAAATAACAAATTTAAAAATAATCAAAGTGAATTATTTTCTATTCAGCGTTGAAGTTTGCTGCACACTGCGTGTAGAGCTGAATTAAACATGACTTGCTAGAATGACATTAATTGGCACATCGAGCCGAGTGGCGTTGTCCGCAGTACTGAAAGAAATGCTGGGGGATTTAAATTAGCATTTAACCTTTTTTTTTTTTTGTTATATGTGATCACATCCCTTATGTGTCCTGATGAGGGAAGGACAAAGAAAGGATTACTTAGATGTAGTGCTGTTGTGCGTCCAAGTGAGGAAATATTCACAGTTAGCATAATCTGTTTATTTTAAGTGCTTAAGTGTGTGGCCCTGAGCAGACGGAGGTCAGTTTTTTTCAGTGAGAGGCATCTTTTTCAAGTTGAGAGAAAAGTCTCATGCAGACCTGCAGTTGCAGCAGACAGCTTGACGCAACCCATCAGCCCGCCATGGCGGGGTTTGCATTTCCATTACAACAGGGCTACTCACTTGAAGGTGTGTCGTCAACTGAAGATGAGCAGCTTAGCTTGAGTCGACCAGCTGCAAAAAAACACTTAAACCTCCTATAAATTCTTCAAAATAAAAGTTCGTAGAAACGTCTTTCTTTCTGCTCTCCTGCACACACATGAGCTGAGTATCACAACACAGGCTTGTTTGAGGGGGAGGAAATGGGGTTGTTCCCATTGGCTGTGATTGACGATACGTCACTTCAGCCCACTTGGAGGCGGATCGGGCTCAGTTTGGCCCCAGAGTTGGTCCGTCTCAGGTGTGACTTGGCACAGCTTGACGAAATAAAAGCGGTAATGGAAATGGAAATCACACGGCACAGTTTGACTCGGCATGGCCAAAAGTGGCAGTGGAAAAGTCACAAGACAGACAGACAGAGAGAGAGTGAGCTCTCATCTGGACTGACCTTTGCGATATATTTTCTATATGATAAAACTATTCATAAAGTCAGTCTAACATTTGATCGTTTTGTCAGTTATAGTTGACTAATGTGTGTAAACTTGCCGCCGTAGACCTGAAACAAGCCACTATTTATTAAATCATTGATGATCCAATACTTTAACAAACAGAGCACTACAGTTATTAAATGGCTATTTATGGTAGTTGTTCTATATACCCAGAATTCTTCAATATGAAAGGTGTCTAGCTCTTTAAAATACCTAAGTGTATATACATTATATTATATATTTGGCTGACAGTGATTTCCAGTCAGAAAAGGCTGTCTGACAGCAAGGTAAAGTGGTGAAAATATTCTAAATAAAGCGTACACTTAAATATTAATAATAATTACTTAGATATTATTTTTTTTAGGGGGCTGAAATACATTTTGCTGCAGACCCTGTCTACAGCAGTACATTGTTTATCTTCCTACACCAGTACTCCTGCTGCTTCTCCAAACTGGGGGCTTGTCGACCGCCATCTACTGTGAACAAGTACCTCATACAGCCCCACCTCAAAACATCCGAAATATCCCTTTAATTTACCTAGAAGTCTGTATCTTATGTTGCAATTTTATATAGTATATTTATAACTTTTATGTTGTTATTTTTTGACTGACCTTGTCCTTGACTGGAGAAGTAAGAATGATGTTGTCAGAGACAATGAAAGCAAAGTGTTGAGGACCATTGACAATATCAATAAAAGAAAAACACTGAGATTTACAGTTGGGGAAAATACTCCTGAAGACTATTCTACTGGGTTAGACCAACTTAAATCTGCAGAAGTCTCGGGTTGGATGCCGATTAGATCGGATGGCAAACTGGGAACCGTTTTCTTCTTTATACTTCTTAAAACAGTGAAGATCGTCTGTGGCTTGTGTGAGTTTTCCAGCAGCGAAGCAGCTGCAGCTCTCGTAATGTCACTGGTGTGAGTTTACATGGCCCGAGCAGGGCCGTGTGCCTCTGTTTTGTCAACAGAGATTATGAAACAGCGGCTGGCAGGCAGGTAGGCGGGGGAGACGACTTTGACTGCGGGGCTATTTGCATCACCCAGCCTGAGCGGGGTCCGCCCGCCAACTCTGTCACCTCCCTCCCTCTGCCTTCCCATCTACCCCACCCATTTGTCGCCAAACAACAGCCAGCACCCTGCCCACACTGTCCTGCCCTCACGGTCTTATCCTCACCAAAAAAAAGAGAGTGGAAACAGAGACGCTTGTCAAACAAATGCACAGGATCTTTGGTGCCACATTTCTTCCATCTCCAGTTTGAAATGTAGTGCACTGTAAAAAAAAAAAAATCACACAAGAATTTAATGAAATCAACTCATCTTTTCTCATCAACTTAACATAAACCAGTCAATTATTAAATTAATAATTAATCACAAAAATTCTCATTTATTTTCAGATCACCTCAGAACTTATAACTTATAAACACAAGTTATTCTAACTTGAAGTCTTTGACTTGACACGATGAGTTGAATGAACGTACAGAGTTTAATCAACTCAGTAAATTAAGTTTCCAAAGAAACATGGTCAGCATATTAGCAGACTTCCCAGCATGCATTTTGTGAGAGTTAAAACTCTCCTGAGACCTTCCTTTTTATAGTTTGAAGAAAACACATACATGGAAACTTGCTATGTGTCTCTAATACAATTTTAAATAAGTCCAAACTGAATTTTCAATCAGGGAAAATGTCAGTGTGACTGTACAGTTGTTGGTTCAACTTAACCTGTCAAGTACAACTGAATTAATATCAAGTTTATTTGATTTTAAGAAAAGTTTGTTTGTTTGGAGTCTTTATAAACTCACCCCAAGTTGTGTTTTCACATTCAGTCAACTTAAAATTTCAAGGCAGCCCTGACACTAATGTTTTTAAGTTAAAACAAATTGTTTATTTCCAGCGTGAGTGGACAGCTAACCATTGTTTTACACAGAAAGCTGGCTTTTTAATAGATTTACAACATTTTCTGTGTTAACCTTGAAGCTCTCTTTTACACAACAGACTGTAAGAGTTTCAGTTCGACCCTGAATGAAGCTGTAACACTGACTGAATCCGGTCTGATGACTCTGCTGAGACAGGAATAAACCTGCCTGCACACAGACGATGTACAACACAGATTAAAGAGAGGTCTACTTTGTGTTTGTTCTTGCTAATTTTTCCCATGCACTCTTCGTCTGCCCCCCTGTAACTCTTTCCGACATGTTGTTGTTTGTTGCATTGTTTTTTCCTCTGCTGTGACTCACCCTGTCGTGGGAAGGCTGTCGTCTCTCCACTTCTGTCTGCTGAAAACTAATTTTTTTGCTTTCAGTTGCTGCTGTTCATCCATTTAAATCTGCTCCCCTAGAGTGCATGAGTTTAACTCACCAGTGTGTTATTTAAGAGCTGCTCATCTTATTGCAAACATTTTTATTGTGTAAACAAAAAACACTCTTTCCTACAATTTGACAGAGGGAAGAGTGAAAATGTACCACTCAGTGCAAAGTTCAGTGCTTGTAAAGGAGGTCTAGAATTGGGAATTGTGACTTTTAGATGAAGTTTTGTAGATAAACTCACAGCTGTCTGTAAAAACTTTCTCCCTCTTCCCAAAAGCTGAAAATTAATTCATTGTTCAAATGAAATGTTATCTGATATCCATGAAATGAATAGTTAATATTGAAAGTATAATCCACAGACTCTACAAACTTTTAAAAGGTTATTGTTAGAAATAGTAAAATCTTTCACAAACTTAATATTCTTTAGCTATAATAAAACATGCTGCGATTATTCAAAAAAATAACTGAAACAAAACATAAACCCAGGAGGCCAAAATGTCACATGCATCCCATTTTACACAAAACAAACAACATGAAGACAGTTTTACTACTCATATAGTCACAATAATAATCCAAGCAGCAACAGCATAGAGGAAAACTAATAATATCCAGTAAAATGTTTTACATAGAGCATATGAACCAATATGAATTAATTATGAACTTAACATTTTGCCAAATGTCACGGGAGCATCAGTCCTGTGACATCAGTGCACACGCATCCACACACACCTACACCTCTCTCTTGCACACACATCATGGTACACCTCGCCTCTCTCTGTTTCTGTCGCCCAAAAAAAAAACACAACTCGTGTTTTGGGTTCTTTCACCCACGGTTACGTTTACAGCAACTCCAATGAGAGACACGCATTAAAGGAAGCCCTTTTGTGACATTCATCAATCACGGATAGCAGATCTCGACTTGTTAAAAAAAAAAAAAAATCAAACGGGAAAGGGGCACACAATATACTTTAGTGCCAGCCCAAATGAAGTCTATGTGTGTGGAACACAGTGAAACAGGTTCGCTGTCATGAGTTTGTGAGAGACAGAAGAAAAGTGTCGTGTCTTAGAAGATTGCGAGCGTGCTCATCAGAAAAGGCTCTCTGATGACAAGGTAAAGTGGTGAAGATATTCTAAATAGAGCGTATAATTCAACTGATATTGATGAGCCTGTTCTTAGGTGGCGAAAATACATGTTGCTGCCGACCC
Organism: Lutjanus argentimaculatus; assembly: GCA_034769285.1. Taxonomy (NCBI): domain Eukaryota; kingdom Metazoa; phylum Chordata; class Actinopteri; order Lutjaniformes; family Lutjanidae; genus Lutjanus; species Lutjanus argentimaculatus. Next base: position 27,045,757 of record JAWZSL010000007.1, read on the forward strand.
TGTTCACAGCAGTACATTGCTTAGCTTCCTACATCAGTACTCCTCTCTGCTTCTCCAAACTGTGGGCGTGTCGACCACTATCTACTGTAGGTAACACACTGACTATGGCAGGCTGCCTCATACAACCCCACTTCAAAATATCAGAACTAACCCTTTAACAGGTAGATTATGCCTGAAATGTTCTATATTCCGTGTTTAAAATAGGACTTTAGATGTATATTAATATTTTTTATATGCAAGACAGAGCCTTGGTCTGATTGTGGGGCCAGCAGGAGGGTCAACAAGAAACGTCCAGATTCATCCTCTGGGAGTCTTGAATATCTTATATAGTAGATTTCATACAAAGCTGGCCTTTAGTGTTTGAGCTACTTTAAAACAAAGTGTGTTTGGCAGCTGTGATGTATCTGAATTAGATCTCATGTCTGTGGGACAGTCCTGTAGCATGTGGGGTTGGATTTCATGCTTTCTACTTCACGAGGTGAGCCATTTCCTCTGGTTTTGTCATAAAACTATAAAGTCTGTGGTTCCTGGTGAGCAGTGGTCCCACTGGGCTTCCGGCTCCGGGGTCACCGGCAGGTTGCTGTCCTGTAAGAGACCTAAAGAGTTCAGCTTCACCCCAGGTGAAGCCACAGCACTGATGACCTAACTGATCCTCCTTTCACACTCCTCTAATGACCCGGAAAATATGTGGGTCATCTGTCAGCGTGAAGGCGGCGACCCCGTGAAATCGCTCAGGTCAAGATCAGGGTTGAGAAGCAGGTCAAACTTTGTGCGAAAGTTCAGAGCCGCTTACCTGCATGGGTGCACTCACCTGTACTGTACATGTCAGCAGAAGAACAGAGGACACTCCCATGACAGTGCAGTCAGCTGGGAGCGAAATTCTTTGTCCTGTACTTATTTGTTTCTCTGGCCGAGTCACAAGCAGCTGTTGAACATGAACCACTCTGATTAACAGCTGCCCACTGATGCTTCTGGTCCTGATTAATATCTTTGAGTCATCTTCAACTATATGATTTATAGAGCTGTGTATTGGCAAGAATCAGGCGATGCAATACATGTCATACCACAAAGATTGCAATATGACTGACTATGACTAAGTTCCTCATACAACCCCACTTAATTCAGACATCACAGGACTGAGCTGCAATGCTTGTGTGATATTTGTCAAAGTTAAGTTTAATTATTTCCCCTCAGACAAGGCTCTTTTAGTTTCTAGTGTTTGTTAAAAGTTTAATTCAAAACATGTATTAAACCAGGTGCAGAGAGAGACTAACTCACTGCCTACTTTTTGCTCCACTCTCACATTTACTGCATCTCACTCTTTCTCCCTTAAATTGCCATCTTCATGCCCATCTCTGCCGCCCTCCATACTGCCATCACCTTCTCCCATTTCCCTCTTTACGCGTCTCATTCCCACTGCCCCCTGCTGCTGTATTGTACCCGCCGCAGCCCCGCTGTCTCTCTGCCACCAGGCCCCACTGCCTGTGGCGTGTAATTGACTTTCTCCCTGCACTGGAAAAGCGGGCGGCCCGCGCCAGGCTGGAGGTGACCCATTTCCCTGGGGCATTCAGCAGCCTCCTAATCAACCATTCTCTGGGGCCGCCTCATTCACTCCGCAATTAGAGCAACTCCCCCTTTGAGAACTCCATCAATAGGCTGGCAGGCAGGCGGGCGGGCTCGATCGGCGGAGGAGCAAAGACGGAGTTTCACTCAAACACTTTGCTTTGGCTCTCTGAGTTCTGAACCCTCCGACTTTGTGCCTCCCCCCTCTCTGCTTTTTTGCCTCCTGCGCTCCTCATCTCCCTTGTGGTAGGTTTCATCAGACAGCGGCAAGTGGAGCGGGGGTTTTGTCTAACGATGAGCAGGTAGACAGGCACACAGGGAAGCAGAGAGACAAGATAGATAGGCAAGAAGAGACACAGGTAGGCAGGCAAACAAAGGCAACGAGACAGTCAGACAGACAGACAGTCAGATGGGAGGTACTCAAGGGAGAGATTAAAAGAGAAATTTGAAAGAAACTCAAAGCGGGAGGGATTCAGCAAGAGGGATTGGCGCGTCTTCAGAGCATCTCTCGCTTTTAGAAGACGATTTATGAGTATTCCCCGTTGTTGTCTTGCAAGGGAATACACTTGTGTTTCACCTGGTGTTGAAGACGTGCATGAAAGCAGCTCCTCATATTGATTCTGTCTCAATAAGAAGGTGTGTTCGCCGCTTGTTTCAGCCGGATATGATCTCGTTGCGAGCCAAGAGCGCGCGTCTGAAGATTAGAACATACTCTATCCAAGAAACCGAACGCAATCAGACATTTGCGCGGACCGCTCTGATCCCACAAGAAGGAGGCTGAGATGATGGTGCATGGTGATTAAATAACAGGCCCGCGTCTCTCCCCTGCCGTTGGCCTGATTTGCTATGCAGGAGAGGCAGCGCTCTGGTCAGAGGATAACCATGTAATCAATGGAATGAAAAAGCTGCTCTGGCTGTGAAGGTTAAGAGGGGTACTGGAGGCTTTCAGCCCACTCTGTGCGCCACACATGCATTCAAAACACACACCAGACAGTCTGAATGTTACATCTCCTCCTCTTCTTCCCCTCTTCACCTGTTCCCCTTCCCTCCTGTCTTTCTTTGACATGCCTTTATCTCTCTTTCTCTCGGCGCGCTCTCCCTCCTACCGCTGCCGCCTCTTTTCGCTCTGATTCCCCTCCACCCCTTCGTGTTTTTTCTTCCTCTGCATTTTCTCTGTCTCCCACTATATTTGTGCTCTACTCTTCATTTACTTTCCTCCCTTCCTCCATCCTCTCCTCCCTCCTACCTTTCCCCAGTGTCAGCTGCTGTCACTGTGGCAAAGAAAGTGACCAATCAGAGCCCACTTCACAGCACCGGCTTCTCCCTCCCTCCCTCATTTCTTCGGTTCCTTCCCTCTATTCCCTTCTCTTCCTCCTCCTCCTCCTCTTTCTCCTCCTCGCCTCCTTTCGTCCCATCTGCCTCTCTTCCTTCTCCACAACCTTTATCAGCTCACTTCCTGGAGACGAAATTGTGATGCATTATGGGAGACAGACGGCTGTCTAACGGGGTTAGTTGTGCAGCGTGGCTTATCATCAGAGACACTGCTAATCCTGTGTGTGTGTGAGTGTGTGAGTGTGTGTGTGTGTGGATGTACCATATGAGCTGATGAACTCATACATGCACAGGCCCACACACACACACAAACAAACACAACCTCACATGCTTACTCTCCTTTTCTGAGGAGGAGGAGGAGGCAGACGAGACATGTTTATGTTCGTCAGGATCTGCCAGGAGAATACGATTTGCATGATATAAGCATATTTTACCCTGCTGCTGTGTACTGTTTCTGCACTGTATCCACTTTACAACCTGCCTCTCTATTGGTTATTTCTGCTGAGTTCAAAAGGACGATTCCCACGTCTTCTTCCCATCACACTTACCTAAATAATAAGAGCTAAAGGGCTAATAGGGACTATATAATCCATCCTCTGCCCCCATTAAAGCCTTATTTACACCTGTGTGCGTGTGTGTGTGCACGTGCTTCTTCCTTGCAGGTGCTGATATGTGTACACGATGAGCGGTTTGGGGGAGAACTCCATGGAGCCTCTGAGCTCAGAAAACCGGAAGCGCAAGCTCTCCACTTGCGACACGCCTGGTCTGGGGTGAGTGTGGCTGATCAGCACAAGAGAGGGGAAATGTGGGAAACTGGGCTACTGGGTCAGTGGTTTCTCAAGTCCGAGTCGTGTGGCTCCTTTGTGTGCTGTGATGAGTAAGACCCTAAATATGTACATACATATAGAAAAGGCACTTAATAGATGAATTTCATTTTTAAAATGGCTTCATCTTCTTACTTATTTTTTTTTTACTAAACCTGGTAAAAGTCTCTGAGTTTAAAGGGATAAAAATACATATTTTTGACTTGCCTGTAGTGCTGTTTATCCATCTTGATCGTTGTGTCATGAGTTGGAGATATCAGCCGAAGAGATGTCTGCCTTCTTTTGACTATAATTGAACTAGATGGCGCTCGGCTTTTGGTGCTCAAAGCGCCAAAAAATACATTTGAAAAACTCCAAAGCAGTGTCTCTTCCCAGAAATCATGACCCAGTTACATAAGATAATCTACAAACCTTGTTGTGAGCAGTTTCATGTCGGAACTATTTTCCTCCTACTAAGCTACGTCCACAAATCACATCACCACGCAGAAGGAAGCGCTCGGTCACACGTGTATGAATTAAAGGAAGTGACCATCGCCTGCTGATGTGAATGACAGACTTACGCCTCTGCTATTGGTTGCGGCTGTGACTCCGCCCTCTTACAGTTCACCAAAGTTGAACGCGAAGAGAGGACACATATTCAAAGCCACTCACCTAAGGTTGAGCATGTATGACCACAGCCGAAGTCACCTGATACCGACTGTGGTATATTTCTGTTGCAGTTCTCCTCCCCTTCCAGTATCTGAGTATGTGTATTTTTCAGGGGCACCGTTGGTGCACCCTGGGCTTTGCGCCACCAAAGACAGCTACAACTGGTTTAAAGAAATACAAACAAGCCAGAGTATTTATTTCCCTGAATGATAATTGGTGCAGCCAGACTTTCTCCAGTGTTGACACAGCTCTGTGGAGAAAAGTCTGACAAAGCATGCATCTATAAGCTGACGAGAGGCTTGTGCTTGTGACAGTACAGGATGTAAACATTAATTGCGATCTCTTGTCCGTGAGTAGATGCACACTTCCTTCTGTATGGTGATACAGTTGCGGGTGTTGTCCTGTAGAAAGAAAGTAGCTCCTACATGCAACTGCTCTCAACAAGGTCTTGGGATTGGGGGGTTGTCTTGAGTTACCAGGTGATGATTTCTGGAAAGAGACACTGCTGTTGAGTTTTTCAAATGGTTTGTTTTTTTGGCACCACAAGCTGAGTGCCATCTACTTCCATTATATTCAAGTGAAGACAGAAATCTCTCTGGCCAATATCTCCAAAACTCGGCAACTCACACCAAAACAATCTGGATCAGTGGTTTTTAAAGTGGGAGGCAGGCCTCTCCAGGGGGGCTCCAAGCAGTTTCAGCAGAGGCTCAGAGAATGCAAGTAAAAAAATATCACATTTGTTATCAAAAGGAGATAACACAGAATGGCCTAAATGTGTCTTTTGATTTAGTTAAGGAGATACCTCAGAGGTACAGTATGGGGGTATTTTACTGTTTTTTCCACTTTCCCAGAGTCAGAAACTTATAAATACCTCAGAACAGACCTTTTTATGTATTTGGTGTATTCTGAAGTTATGTGAAACAACAACATTAGGCTGTCTTGGCTCAATTGTTGAGTGTCTGCGGGATCCAATAACATAATCACGATCCCACAGGCATCCTGGAACTGAGCAAAACTAAGCAAGTCATGTTAAGAGTTAGATGAGAAGATTGATGCCACTCTCATGACTGTAGCTTAGCATAAAGACTGGCTTGTCTGGCTAGTCTGTCCAAAGGGTAAAAAATCAGCTACCAGCACCTCTAAAGCTCAGCAGTTAACATGTTCGAATCTGAAGAAAAAACTAATTGGAAAATCAACTAGGACTATTTTCTGGTAGGTGCAATAACTTCCTGTACTTTTATTGTCACCATGAGGTTGCCAGGCAACCAACAGAGGATCCATCAAGTCAATTCCAAGAAATAGTTCAGCGTATAACCCCCGTAAAAAGCACTTTCTCACCAGGCTAACAGTTTTGGGACTGCCCATTGTTCTGATAGCTCTTTACTCCTAAACCCCAAAAGTCCGAAAAATGTACTATTGGACTGAAAGCCCATTTATCTGATAGCTCCATTATCCTGAGAGCAAAAGCCAGCTGCTCCTAAGGCCTGTTGTTCTGAAATACACGCTTTGACTCTACCTGAAGTTTTTTTTGCCCATAATATCTTCGTGCATTTTGAAGTGCAAACATCAGGTGACCTAGTCAGGTGATCTTTGTCATTATGATCATCATGGTAACAATAATAAACATATTGAAATGGTCACAGTTAGGTTTAGGCAACAAAAGTAATTGGATAGGTTTAGGAAAATGTTAATAAGTGAAGTATATAAATTAGGACTAATTGGCTTTTGTTTTTGGGAAACCGGGCTGCTTTCTGTCCAATGGGACATTTCATGACACCAGCGATTTCTCCTTGTTTCAGTCTTTATGCTAACCAGCTACTTGCATTAGCTTCATATTTAGCGTACAGACTTAAGAGTGCTATCAGTCATGTTTCAGCAATGTCCATTTGCTACTATCAGCAAATGATTTTAAGGTGCAGCTCTCAAAACTACAGTCAGTGAGCTCCAGACTAAATAAAAAACACTGCTGACTTTTCTACTAGATATTTTCAAGTTGCTATGCTTTTTCAAACAAACTGCTTTCCATGCACCTTTCAGCCACTCTCATCATTTTCAAATATATAAAATCACTGACACATTGAGAAAAGTGGCGTAGCTTTAGCTTAGCTTTAATTTTTGCACGTTGCCCTCTGCAGGTGTGAGAGGAAGCGACGGGAGCAGGAGAGCAAATACATCGAGGAGCTAGCGGAGCTGATCTCCGCCAACCTCAGCGACATCGACAGCTTCAACGTCAAACCAGACAAATGTGCCATCCTCAAAGAGACGGTGCGCCAGATCCGCCAGATCAAAGAGCAGGGTGAGTAGACACGGTCGTCTGAAACCCTGAAGGCTGCAGAGAGCCTGAGATGGACAGGTGCACCGTGAGTCAGATGGACTGTTGAGAAGTGTGTGTAGGAAACATGAGGAAAGGTGTCGAGGAGAGAGAGAGAGCAGGAGAAGAGGCAGCTGGAGGTTAGCAGACACACACACACACCTACAGACACACACACGTGCCTCCTCAGAGCCCAGGTGCAAGGACGAATCAGTCATTCATCTCCCACAAATTTCACAGCCTCAACTGTTTATGTTTGGGAGGAAACACTGGCAATGCTTTGTGAACCTGTCATTCGTCTGTGTGTGTGTGTGTGTGTGTGTGTGTCTGTGTGTGTGTGTGTTCTGATGGGCATGCACAGCTGTGTGCTGGCCTCGCCAGGGGCTGTTTAATTGGACGTTTGCAGGTAATCACATGCCCATCCATTCTGCTGAACTGCCAAATTATTAGTTCTGTTACAGCTGCTATTGTCATAGTTCTGTTTCCATTATGCAGCGGTCATTTCCACTGCGAACAGTTAAAAAAGCTGCAGGCTGAGACTCTTGATTTGCAGCTGCACCGTTCATTCAGATTTTAACTCTTAGATTCAGATTTTTCTCGACCTCATTTTTTTTCCATTGGAGATGAGTTTTTTGCGATCAGGGGGGCGAGCCGGTGGTGAATTTTTGCTCTTGTGTCTGCTCGGCTCAGTCGGCGTCTGCCACCTCGACAGGAAGGGGAAGAGGCTACAGCTGGCCCTGACTGGCTGCTGACAGGTTGCCATAGTTACAGGAAGTGAAGACAGAAATGACACAGGCGTTTAGACTCGTATCTCGCTTTTCTACCTGTTCCTCTTCTCCTCTTCTCACTTTCATTTGCTCTTTCTGCCACTCTTCATTTTTGCTCTTTTCTCCATCAGTCAGTCCTGTTCCTCGTCGCTCTGCTCCTGCATCTTCCTCCTCCTCTTCCTCTGTTTCCCTGATTTTTTTTAGATTTTTTTTTTTACCCCCTCTCTCTCATCTGTATTGCAGCACAATGAGTTGCGGCATCTTCAGGTTTGCTTCCAGCATCTTAAGATATTGAACTGATGGAGTGCAGCCTCCCTTTCCTCTTTCCGCTCCGTCTTTTCTCTCAGTCCTTCTCTACCTAACTTCACAGTACCGGCTGTAGGCAGCGATGGCTCTTTTTTTTTCTTTGTGTGGGTATCTGTGCCCTTTGGGAGCTAATCAGATGGAATGATTCCTGTAGCCGAGCAGCCCCCGCCTCTTTCTCAGACCAAGCCCTGCATTAATACAACAACCCAAACCAGCCAGCCAGCCAGCAAGCTTTCTGTCAGTATCGTCTCTGTCCACATCCCCCTGGTTCAGCTCCCGTCCTCCCTGTCTTTCTCTCCCTCTGTCTGTCTGTCTTTCTTTTCCTGTCTCTCAGACTCAGCCTCCTCCATTAATTCAGGTGCCTCAGCTCCTGCCCCTGCACCATTACAGCTTTCCAGAGCCTCTCTAGCTCTCTTCCCTCTCTCTCTCAGCCCCAGCCTACCAGACAGTCCCTCAGAGTCTGACACTGAATATAAAGCATGAGGACGGCTGCTACCTGCTCCACATGCACCCAGCCCTCTACTCCTCCTGACGGGCTCCTCAGAGAAACCTGCCTCTGTCCGTCTCCCTCCTCACCTGTAGTTTTAAAAATCCAAAAAAAAAAAAAAAAAAAAAAGAAAAGAAAAAGTGAAGATTGAGAAACGGTGCCCCCTGCTGGTGCAGTTAGAGTAGTGACTCACTGGCTGTTTCCTCCAGTTTCAGGTATCGTTGCTCTCACCTTGTGTTTCTCCTTTGCTCTTTTTTTTTTTTTTTCTTTTTTTGCTTCTTTGTAGGCAGCTGGGCTTGAAATTGCTGTTTGGTGTTTTTTTCTGACGTGTTTCATCTCTTTTCTCTCTTAAAGGAAAAGCTTCATCCAACGACGACGACGTCCAGAAGTCAGACGTGTCCTCAACAGGTCAGGGGGTCATCGACAAGGACCACCTTGGGCCGCTTCTGCTGCAGGTGAGTCCAGCTTTCCACCCACGGTCAATTAGATACTATTTATCCAAGAAATGCTCAGGCAGGAACGCATCTTCACAAAAAGCTCCAAGACACTCTCTTTAAAAATTTAAATGCCTTTGTTTTCACAGCATGGTCATGTTGGGCCTTATAACCAACAAGCATTTCAGCATTGAGCCTTCATTAGGAGTCAAAAACTCAAAGGCTTGATGCCAAAACACCTCAGAGTTTGTTTGTTTTAAGGTCCAATGTAACCAAGCCATAACAATAAAGTTATTGTAATTGGTTCTTTTCAATCTTTTATCCAAGAAATGTTTGGATGGGACTGCTTCCTGGACTGGTGCTCTTTTGATAGGGATACATGAGTACTTAAAAATCACACAAAAGACTTAAGCCACTGTCTTTAAAACAATTAAAATGCCTTTTTTGTCAAGGACTGGTCATGCTGGACCTTAAAACAAAACGTTTTGGCATTAAGCCTTCTTCAGGGAGTCAAAAACTTGAAGGTCTGATGCCAAAACACGGCAAAGTTTGTTGTTTTAAGGTCCATCGTGACCATGCCTGTGACAATAAAAGCATTTTAATTGTTTGTTATCTTTTATCAAAGAAATGTTTCCTGGACTCACATCGAGTTTGTTTTAGGTGCTCTCTGGACAGGGATGCATGTGAACTCAAAAATCACAAAAGACGTCCAAAACGCTTTCTTTAAGCAATTAAAAAGATTTAACTTTTAAGGCATGGTCATGTTTGAACTTAAAACAAACCAATGCCAATGCTTTTTGGCGTTAAGGCTTTGTCACAGTGTCAAAAACTTGATTGCGTAATGCCAAAACGCATCAGTGTTAGTTTGTTTTAGGGTCCAACTTGACCTTGCCATGACAATAAAGGCTTTTTAATTGTTTTAAAACAAGCATTTTTTTGTGATATTTTGAATATTTGTCCAAGAAATATTTGGATAGGAGCACTTCCTGAAACAATTAAGTTTGTTTGAGGTGCTTTTTGGATAGGGATACATTTGTACTCAGAAATCATTAAAAATGCAATCCAATGCACTCTTTTTAAACAAGTAAAATGCCTTTATTGTTACGTTATGGCCATGATGGATGTTTAAAAATTCCAAACACATTTCAGCATCAAGTCTTCGTCAGAGAATCAAAAACCCAAACGGTTAATGCCGAAATGTGTTGCAGTTGGTTTTGTTTTAAGGTCCAAAGCATTTTGTTTGTTTTAAAGAAAGTGCCTTGGAGTGTTTTTGTGACCTTTTGAATACTTATCCAAGAAATGTTTGGGCTGGACCGCTTCATGGATTCAAATTGAGTTTGTTTGAGGTGCTCTTTGGATAGGATGGATACATGTGAACTCAGAAATTGCAAAAAACTCTAAGGCACTACTGTAAGACAATTAAAATACCTTTATTCTCATGGTATGGTCATGTTGGACCTGAAACCAAAGATTCTGGCACATTTTGGCATCAAGCCTTCAAGTTTTTGACTCCCTGACCAAGTTGGTTTCTTTTAAGGTGCAACATTTTTTGTTTTTGAATTGTTTGTGGGTTTTTTTTTTGTTTGTTTTTTGTGAGTATTTATCCATGGCTTGATTGGCTAACTGTCTGGTGGTGGCTTCCTGTCGCTGTGCTCTCAGGCTCTGGATGGCTTCCTATTTGTGGTGAACCGGGAGGGCAGCATCGTGTTCGTTTCGGACAACGTGACGCAGTACCTGCAGTACAAGCAGGAGGAGCTCATCAACACCAGCGTGTACAATATTCTCCATGAGGACGACAGGGAGGAGTTCCACAAGAACCTGCCCAAAACCAACAGTAAGAAACACACACCTACACACTTACACATTACGAGTGTAACAACACACAACATTTACGGTTTGGTATGTAAGAAATGTAATAAAAGACATTTATTTTGAAAGTTTCAACACTTAATTATAGCTCATTGGCCGTAATTCTTAATGTAACAGTGAAAGCACTTGGATACTGACGTTGTCAAACAATAAATATGAAAAATAAATAACAAATGTCAGTAATGCTCCATCGTAAGTCTCTTAACAACTTTACTTGCATCAGGCCTATTCAGTTGGCGGCCTGTTGGCCAAATCTGGCCCTTTAATGACTTATATCTGGCCATTTGATCTTTTCTAAATATGAAAAAAGTATAAATAAATAATTTCTTCAAATTGGAGAGAGCCTAATCAGAGGGAAAAAAAGAATAACTGGCAGTTTAAGCAGAGAGAATTTGGAGATAGATGCATTGTTTTACACAAAGGAAAAGTAAATGTCTGGCTCCCTGGTCCTTTTTTTCAAATCTGGCCCTTTTAAAAAGTAATTGAATAAGCCTTAGCTGTACAGAGCAGCACAACAGGACTGAGTAACATATGAAGGCATGTTGTAACAGAGCTCAAGCACTTTGACCAGATGCTTAATTCCTGTATTCTTATGATGAATACAGGACTTAGAGGGCTATGCTTCAATATTTGAGAGTGAAAAAATCTGATATCACTGTATGGGCAATATTCTTTATCCAGAATATAATATAAAGATTATAGGATATGTAATTAACATAAATGCACATTTTTTGCAATGATCCCTCAGAAATGGTGTGACAAAGATTTGTAATGGAGGCAAGATATTTTACAGTTTAACAATAAACATTGTCGTCCAAAATTACATCAGGACACTGAAACAGTAAACATTATCCGGTATTTTTAATAATTGTAAATAACAATAAATAAAAATCACAAACAGAGCAAAATATATGCGTATATATTAAACCTGAATTAAGAAGAAGTAGCAAATAAATATTATGTGCTGTTTTTATATCGGGTGCATATCGGACAACATATATCCAATACCGTTCTAGACCAGTATATCTGTGATAGGCCAATATCGGGCCATAATATTGGTTGGACTAACCAGCCTCATGCACCACCAAAACATTGCAGGTAAAACTCGCGCTCTAGAATTTTTGTTCCATGTGTGCAAGTAATAGATGAAAAAAACAATTTTGGACTGAGGAAGTCTCATGCCGATCTGAACATCCTGTAGCCAAACGCTTGAATACATGGAATAAATACACGTACCGCTCCGCCCCTATTACACACACAAGCACACTCACAGGGAAGCTGCCCGACACCTTCCACAGAGCCGAGGAGGTCTAAAACAAACTTTGAGAGGTTACAACAACTCGCCACGTCAACGTAAACTCCCTCAGTTATTTATTCATGCTCCCCTCTTCTTAACTTTTTCCTCTCGTTATAATGAGGAGCTCCTGGGAAGCCTGTTCATGTGCATGAGAGCTTTTCGGAAAGACAACACACACCACACACACACACCACACACACACCACCTGACAAAGCACACATGTGCACAGGAGCACCCACCCACTCGGTGCTAAGCAGGCAGAGCGTAGCGCAGCTGTCAGTCACACTCAGTGGTCCAGACAGTGTAAAACAGGCCTGAGCTCTATTCAGATCCCATGGCAGCCATCTGGAAACTACTTACTGCTGAATAATGCACCTCCACACTTCCCTCCACTTAATTCACTGCGTGTTTGCATGCATGTGTATGTCTTATTGTATATATTTACATGCATATATGTCAGTAATTTGATTGCATTTTTTTACGGTGCTGCCTGCCTCTGAGTGTGCGTATGTGTGTGTGTGTGAGCCCACGAGTATGTGCACAGAGCACTATTTATAAAGCTGATTAATTATGGATATGTGTGCTCGACTGAACCTGCTACTCGATTAACTCCGCAGTAATGTTCCTAAGGAGCGGCGGCTCCGACATGTCATTGACACGTTCTCTCACTTCTCTTCCTCCCTTTCCCCCTCTCCTGCACGCTCCTTTATTCATTCACTCTTTTATCCTTTAAAACTCATCTTTATCTACTTTTCCTGCGAGCGTCCCTCGTGCCTCTCTCAACTCACTCCTCCTCGGCCTCATTCATACTTAATATGGCTGCCTACTAAGATGAATATTGTGGTTGTCTGTTTCTCAACCTGCTTCTCGCCTGCGCTCCCACCCCTCATTGTGTCTCGCTCTGCTGCTCTGCCCCTTCATTATCTTTCGGACCCATGAATGAAATGCGCTCTCGCTGCACATTCCTGCGGGATGACCGCTGACCACGCCAGCTACAGTTAAATACACAGGCACCCAAGACACACATGCTCTAACGAAAACAGACGCACACTCGATGCACAAAACATGAAGTGAGCTTTTGTTGTCAGCCCGTGTGTTTTTTGACCCCTCTGTCTTCGCCTCACTGTTGGCTAATTGTGTCTGAGGGGAGATGTTGGCCCCAACGACTCTGCTGGGTTTTCTCTGTCGAGGAGAGAGAAACCCATGGCCTCGTTAAATCCAGAGGTGGGAAATTACTAAGTACAAATGCTTCTCTACTTAAGTAGAGTTTTCAGGTATCTGTACTTTACTTGTGTATTTATTTTTCTTACAATTTTTTACTTTTACTCCCAACATTTTAACACAAGTATCTGTACTTTCTACTCCTTACATTTTCAAAACAGGCTCATTACTTTAGTTTTAAGGCATTTGAGGGAAATTATCAATTATTGTTACTATGAATTATTGCAAAGCGCCTTCCAAACATCAAGACTGATTATAACCTAACTGGATGGGATAATTACACAAAGAGAAGACAAACTTTGTTGGTCCATAGTGCATATCATGCACAACAGATGTAACAAGATGAAAACAATGTAAAAGATGTAACAAGATGAAAAAGATGTAACAACGAAAATGACGTAAAAGACGTAACAAGACAAAAAAGAACTAACCCTGAAAAAAAAAAAAACAACACAAAATTCGTGGCAAGTCGTAATAAGACAAAAAAAGCGTAACATGACGCAAAATATGTAACAAGACAAAAAACAACATAATAGACTTAACTAGACATTAAAAAAATGTAACAAGACAAAGGACGTAACAAGATGTAAAAGATATAACAAGAGGGAAGAGACTTAACAAGAAAAAAAAGTCATGAGACCTAAAAACATGTAAACAAGATGAAAAAAGACATAACAAGACGAAAAACTAAAAACCTAACACAAGTTAAAAGACCTAGCGAGATGTAAAAATGTAACATCACAAAAAAGATGTAACAAGACGAAAAACGTCATAAAAGACCTAACAGGATTTAAAAGACCTAGCAAGACGTTAAAAAATGTAACAAGACAAAAAAGGCTCAAAAAGGCGAAAAATTAGAGACGTGCGATGAAACAGACAGAGGGAGACTCGACAGTGGAGAGAAGTTGCGGTTCAGTTAGCTGGTAGAAATGTTCTTCGGAAGGCTGCTTTTTACTTTTAAACTTGGAGCAGGTTTCAGAGTCTTTTTCACTTTTAAGTACAGAAATACTTCTACAGTACCTTCATCAGAGTCTTTTCTTGCACAAGTATCTGTTTTTCTACTTGAGTAAAGAATATGTGCACCTTTGCCACCTCTGGTTAAATCACCTCACATCATCAGTTAGCCCCCCCCCAACCCCTCCCGGGCATGTCTCCTGGGTCCTCTCTTGTATCCTCCCTGCTGCACCTGCCTGACAAAAACCTCCAGCCAACTCAACTCAAGGCCTCTGATAAGGCTTCACACAGACCTTGGAGGACAGTTGGGTGTCTCTCTGAAGTTTGCCTCCCCTTTTCTCTCCCTTCTCTCCCTCTCTCCCCTGTGAAGGTGACCCCGTCTAAATGAGTGTGTGTGTGCGCCGTGATGAGGAGTCAGGGCCTAAATGAGGATAGATGGCTGAGTGTCCCTGGCCTCTGCCCGCTGCAGAGCACACTGAGAGGGAGAGATATTGGAAATCGACACCTTGGCTACATTAATCCCATGGTCCATTTAGCCGGGGATCCGAACAGCAGGAGAGGCTTCTGCTTCTCAATTTAAGAGGGAAAATACATGTTGCAGTGCGGTTTTGTTTGTTTGTTTTGTTTGTGTGTGTGTGGATCTGTGGCAGGAAAGGGTGTGTGAGCTGTTGTGATATTTGATTACAGGAAATCCATTCATAGCTGCATTTGTCTCTCAGTCCCAGGAGTTTCAGGCTCATTCCATTTTACTCCAGGGTGTGAATTTGTTTTTTTGTTTTGTTTTGTTTTCCTTTCAGTAAATGGAGTATCGTGGGGAAGCGAGGCGGCCCGACAGAAGAGTCACACCTTCACTTGCCGGATGCTGGTCAAATTCGGCCACGCCCACGGCCCCATGGAGGAGGGGCCAGGAGGGCCGCGCTATGAAACCATGCAGTGTTTTGCTCTCACCCAGCCCAAGGCCATGATCGAGGAAGGGGAAGGTACGCTGGCAGAATCACAAATTTATTCACTTTTGGTTAACGATAAGGGGTCGTTATTTTAGGATGATAAAAAAAAAGGATATCTGTCTGTGTTCATCTGCAATATTTAGCCCCCTCCCCCTCCCCCTCCCTCCACAAATGTGTTTAGCTTACAGCTATTTCACTTGGCTGTTTGACCTTCACTGTGCAGAATGATTTATGTGCACATTTTGACACTAGAAGGCTGTTTTCACATTTCATCTGCTAAAGTTTCTCTGTGCTCACCTTAAATCTGAGTTTAACACAAGCTGTAACCTAAACTTACACTCTGTTTCATTTTATTTAATCAGTAAATGAGTGACAGGAACCCTCCTGGACAAGGAAACAGACAGGAGAGGCTTAGGAGTATGAGGAAGACTATTTGAGAAGCTGAAGGTAGAAATGACTGCTGCTAGACGACTTTATCAGAGACACGTTCCTATTGTTAGATATAAGGAATGTAACCACACCGAAAGCTCAAGGTGTGATATTACCAAAATGAAAAGTCTACAATATAACATTTATTGCACTATTAATAAACAAAGGAAAATGACAACTTAAAAAAATGTCCTGACGTGTACTGCATTTCTGTTCATATAAATTTTTATTTACTTTAAATTTAAAGGGCTTCTGCTTTCCTTCATTAATAAGAAAAATAAAATAAAAATAGCCAGCGATGACCTCGGCATTTGCAAAAACAAAGGCATGCTTTTTTTTTTTTTTTTTTTTTTTTTTTTTTTGGCAATGAGTGTTTAAATCATGTTTGTACAATCGCAAAGCAAAAACAATACACCAGCCAGGAGCAGTCCTTTTATAAAATAAAATGAAATAAAAATAATAAAACAAAATAATTAACTATTCTTAATTGAGTATAAACACATTTATTTCATCTTTGTCTGTTTATTTGTTTGTTTGTTTGTTTGTTTGTTTGTTCATTTATTTCAGGTATACATGTAAGCAGGATTTTATGTCAAAACAACTATTTTGAAAGCCAATCATGGTCCAGTATGCACCAAATATCAGTGTACACAAGTGTGAAACTTAAAACTTCCAGTGATCATAAACTGAGAATGAACTTTTCAGTGAACCTTTGAAACTAATAATATTTGCACATCCATATATTCCAGACTAGTTGTAATTTTAAGAATTTATAACGAGATAATTGAATTTTTTTTGACAGACCACTGTGAAACCATCGCTTTGTAAGCTACCAGTTACTTCTCTCTGGAAGAAGCTGAGCTATAGGAAAACTCCCCTCAGGGAGAAACCTAGTTTGGTTAACTAAAGCCAAGTCAAGACTCTGATTTGTGTTGTCACTGCCATCAAGTTAAGGCGACTTTGTGTCTTATGGTCGGATAAAAAAAAAAAAAAGATGTCCTGCAATGAATGGGCAACTTGTCCACGTGTACCCCACCACTCGCCACTCGTCAGCTGGGATAGGCTCCAGCCCCCTCACGACCCATCAGGATAAGCAGTTACGGACAATGGATGGATGGGACAAAATGATCCTTTCTCTTGGGAGTATTCCTGAACCACACAGTCATCAGGGATCCTCTGCTGTACCTGTTCAACGACACACCTCCAGGCTCTTGGTCTATACATCATAAACAATTATATCACTGGTTGTATGACAGCCAAAAGTCTCATTGCACTGCATGAAATGTGTAGATTTATTGGACAGCGCTCAGTGGTTCAGGTCTTTTCCTGACATGTTGGTAATGGAGAGGGCTGCAAACACTCTGGTTGGTCCAAGGTGGTTGAACTGATCAAGAAAATTCTTCTCTCTCCTAGAATGGAAAAATGCACGTGCCAGCGAAATGGCACTTAATTTAGGGTATTGTTTACTGTATAGTGCCCACTTTCTCACAGGCCATACATGAACCAAAAATGTACAACGAATGTCAGCTTTGATTTTGTGTACGATGTCCATCAATCCATCAGCCCATCAATAGAGAAGCAACAGTAAAATAAGAATTAAAAAATCATGTCCTACACAAAAAAGTAATTTAACTACTTGAATCATCATGCAAATATGAATGTAGAACGTAGAACTACCAGCAAGCTACTGCAAAATGTAGTTAAGCTGCTAGTTTAGTTAAACTACAACTTTATTTACATGTAGTTCACCAACCCCCAACAGGCACAAATTATTATTCAAAGCAGACTGTTTTATGTGTCTTAAAACATGTCTGGAGGGGATTTTTAAAAGAAAATGAAAATCCAATTTAGGAAACTCAGAAATCTAATTTTAAAACAACCACTTAGCAGTTTAACAATTTTCTTCTTTGTTTCTCACTTGGAGAGACTTGAGCACATAATTAGAGGCTCATTTGATTTTTCTCACCATTTTTCTCTTCACTGTCTACTACCAGAAACATTTTTTTTGTTTTTTTTGTAAACGATGTGCGTCTCAAATGCACACGGTGTTCCTTTCTGCAAGAGTGACGTTTTGGATGCATGGAGACGCAAAATCTTGGGTAAAAAAATGTTTTAAAATGCAAACACACTGACAGAAACACTAGAAGAGGCTACTGGAAAAAGATGCAAAAACAATCAATTTGCTACATGTTCAAAATGTGAACATTTTGATTATAGAACCGTCATCACACTTGACACCGTTCCTTGAAAATTCTTCCTTGAAAGTCTTTAAAAAACTAACAGCAATGATCCAGATGTAAATGCAGTGATCATGACCCCTGTCCTCTCCTCTGCAGACCTTCAGTCATGTATGATCTGTGTGGCCCGTCGGGTGACCGCCATGGAGAGGACGGAGAGCTTCAACACGCGGCACGAGCTCTCAGGTGAGGATCTGCACACCCTAAAACCTCACCAAACAACCACAGGAGCTCCAACAGGCCATGACGGTAATTCTTTATCCGTGAACAGGTCTGGCGCATCCCTCTCACGCCTCCTTCTCTTTTTCGCTCGTCCTCCCTCTGTCCTCCCCGGCAGGTAAACTGATCCAGATCGACCAGAACTCTCTGCGAGCGTCGATGCGTCCAGGCTGGGAGGATTTGTTGAGGCGTTGCATTCAGATGTTCCTGCAGCACAGCGACGGGCAGCCGTGGTCGCACAAACGCCACTACCATGAGGGTGGGTCACAAAAAACACACACACCTGAAATCAGCAGGTGAAGACAGAGATGGTTCATCTTATTTGAAGTGGGGTTATATGAGGTAGTTATCAGTAGTCAGCGTATTAACAATAGATATGTGTATGTGGACTCCACTGTGGCATTTGGATCATACATCGCAGCCATTTTGATCAGGTCAAGACTGGCTGTAAACACATACAAGTAGACAGAGAGCATTCTTTCTGAATAAAAAAGTCAAGTAAAATCTAATTTTATTTGACTAACTAAAATTCAGTTCAGAAATGGAAAATGTTAAAGTGTTTTTATTAAAAAAAAACAAAAAACAGAAGCCCCCCCATTTACATGCATTGTGTTCACAGGCCAGTCTTGACCGGACCAATATGCAGTCAGTGCGGTCTCTGTGTGTTATATGTCTCATCATATTACCCACAATAGATGGCGGTCTACATGCCTTTGGTTTGGAGAAGCATAGAAGAGTACCAGCTAAGCAATGTGCTGCTGTGGACAGGACCAACAGCAAAATGTATTTTAACCACTTAAAAATAATCAACAACCTAAAGAAATCAATTTCACTTTAAGTGTATGCTATATGTAGAATATTTTCACCATTTTACTTTGCAACCCAACAGCCTTTTTCAACAGGAAACCGCTGTTACATAAGCCAAAGATCTCTCTTTCTTGCTCAACCAGACTCTGTTGGCAAAATCAGTCATTTTACCTGGCAGAACACAGGAGTTGCTGATCTACCACTGCCTCGATCCATTAGTTTGTGCAACAGGTGAATTGAAGCCAACCTTTTAAAACACCAAAGTCATTCAGTACTCAAACAAATTAAGCCATCAAGGCAGCAGTAGCTCTGGAGGCAAAGTGCAGTGATGAAATATTCTAAACATAGCGTACATTTAAGCTGATACTTATTTGATTGATTGTTTTGCTGCTGACCCCTTCAACAACAGTACATTGCTTAGCTTCCTACACCAGTTCTCCTGCTGCTTCTTCACACTGGGGGGTGCCAACCCTCATCTACTGTAGGTAATACATTTAACTTTCAATTAGTACCTAATACAACCTCACTTCACATAATCTGAACCATCCATTTAAGTGCTGTTAAATCCACCATGAAAGAGCAGGAAACAAATCATCAGGACGTCACTGGATTTAATTCACTGTTTACTCAGTTGTGCGTTCGGTCTTGTACTCTTACAATACTATAGTTACATAGCTGTGGAGGGTATCCTGTCTGACTGAAATTAATTGTTTTTAATTCATCCTTGCTACCTATCTTGGTCAGGCCTTCATTCAGTAGAATCTTGATGAGACCTGCTGGTTAAATATATAAACACACATACACACCTCTCATGCATTAGACTATCAGTATTGATCTCATGAATACAAATATCTTGAGCGATACAACATTGATTCTCGCTGTAATCACAGAGTTTCTTTCACATAAAGGCAGTGATTGATGACCTCTGTTATCAGATAAGTGTTTCGGGCTGTTAATTTGTCATTTTATCTGTGTGTGCAGCCTTTCTGCAGGGTCACGCCGAGACACCCTTGTACCGCTTCTCCCTGTCCGACGGCACTCCAGTCACAGCGCAGACCAAGAGCAAACTCTACCGTCACCCCATGAGCAACGAGCCACAAGGCTTCATCTCCACTCACCTGCTACAGAGGTCAGGAGCTGAGAATACACACATAACACACTCCATTCACACACAGCGAAGATGTGTCATTTGCTGTATTGACTAAAAAGCACTTGCAGCATATCTATGCGAGGCAGCCAAGGCATTCAGTAGTTGAAGTAGCAGCTGAAGTAGCTTTTATATTCTGACGTCCTGTGAACAGTGAGAAGACTTCACACAGGAACTGCTACTTTAGTTGCATTTGTACTGAGAGTCTACAGTCTGAGAGCGGTTCGTGTTGAGGATACAGCGCTTTTCAAGGCTTATGCATTTTTATCTCCGCCAAGTGGAAGCGTGCATGTGTGTTTGTTTGTTACCAATGAGGCTGGTGCTTGTCTGCAGCTAACTTCGCGTACAACCACACAAGAACCGCTCCAACTACAGATTTGCCTGGTCGATCAGTAGTTGTCAATTTAAGCCAACTGTCGACTAGTTTTTGCATGTTTTTGATATTAATTTGATTATTTAAATATATCCTTCTGGGGCATGAAGTGAGCTGCCTGTTACAGAGACAGTTCACCACCTCTGAGACAATCTCAGAGGTGGTGTCCTGGACTAAGACAACCACTAACTGAGCTAGCTGGCTAATGGGAGCTATGGTACAGTTAGCAACAGCCGGTGTTCAGTGTTACAAGAGAAAATGTCTGTGTTGCAACAATCCCCCAGGCTAAATGGCAAGGTGCAGCTTCCAAATAGAGTTTAATGTTTCTTTTTTTTTTCTATTGAATGAATGACAACATCGTGCATCTACAGAATTTGGTACTCAATATGTTAAGATCCATTCAAGTTAGGCACAATAAGTGATGAGTATCCCTGGTGAATATCGACAGTATGCGTCTGTGCTGTCACCATATTGGAGGTTCAAGATCTGCTAGTAAACAAATAAGAGATTCAGACTTCATTACAAAATCAACTGTGACTCGCTTAATTCAGAACCTATTTTCATGAAATTTGGTTTGTTATAAAGTTGAGAAATTGAAGATGATAGTTGTTATTTGTTGGAATGAAATTCGGTGACTGGGGGTTATCTAATCAGCTTTATGCCAAAACACTAACAGCCATAACTTCCACTGGGACATGCCCCTGAGTAGGCAACTTCAACTGTGAATTATTTAGAATTTCAGCTTCTGTGAGTTTCTTCAATAATGTAGATTTCTATTTCTATATATATTGTTGTAAAGCTACCTGGTTACTTCTAATGCTCAAATGAATAAAACAAATATTCTAAGTAAATAATAGAAGTTTGGACTTCTTGTCCCATTTATTGTTTCCTTATTATGTTTATGCAGTTAGGTGAACCCAGGGCACTCAGTTATTAAAAACTTCTTAAAAATCTAGATTAGAAAACTTAACTGCTGTTTGCATCATGCAGTTGTGGTGACATTGCAGTAGGTGCTTCACCATCTGTTGCCTGGCTGAGATCTGCATTCTACTGTATGCACTCCTCTAGTTTCCAACCTTGTCCTTGTTTTCCCTCCACACAGGGAACCAAATGGTTACCGCTCAGCTCAGGGTGGAGGCATGATGCCGAATACTATGAGACAACAGGGCATGGGAGGCCCCAACCCGAATGCCCAGATGAACATGAACACAGGCGGGGGGATGGGTATGGGGGGCATGGGCGGCATGAACAGGGGCTTCGGTATGAACGAGCAGGGCCACATGGGTCACATGGGTCCAATGGGAGGTGGCTCCATGTACGGAGGAGGCGGCGGAGGAGGAAGTGGAGGTGGAGGCATGGGCAACCGCATGATGCAGATGAATCAGATGGGGCAGATGAGTCAGGTGGGGCACATGAATCAGATGAATCAGATGGGTCCCATGAGTCACCCGGGCCAAGGCATGCAGCAGCACCCACAGCAGCCCCCGTTCCAGAGCAGCGGAGGGTTCGGCCTCAGTGGCATGAATAGCCCTTCGGAAGTCCCAGGATGGGCGGCCCCCAGCAGGGACTCCTGATGTCACCCCGGAACCGAGGGAGTCCGAAGATGGGCGCCAACCAGTTCTCACCTGGAGGTAAGTCGATCAGTGTGTGGGCATGACTTGGACTTGAGTCAGAATTTGATAGCTTTAGGCAAAATCAAAAAATATTTGCAACTCAGCTTGGACTTTAAATTGTAATTGCACATGCAGGTCTGACCCAAACTCCGTCCACTGCATAATTCTGAAAAATGTTTAAAAAGTGGTCAAAGGGGCTGAGGAGGGGGGTAGGGTGAGTGTGTACGGGACAGCCACTGTAAGGGGTGTGGCCTTGTGGCTTCGTAGTTTGTGACATGGAAGGGGACAGTGCTCAGTGCAGCAGTAAACAGCTAGTGGTCAGAGCTAACCTGCCATGGGCAGCTGCTGGAAACATTGAAAACCGCTGAAAACACACAGAGTCTGTGGGAGCTGTGACAGAGTTACTAGAAGCACATTTATCAAGAAATGTGAATATTGACACCAGCATTGATTTGTTTCACCACAGTACAGTGATATAGTTTAGTTTTACAACTCAAAACATGTTGTGCAATACATCTTTAAAAAGTGTGCCACAATTAATTTTCCCTTCATTTTTTGAATCGAATAATGTGTCAAGAAATTAACACCCACCAAGGACCAAATGTGGGCAGATTTTCTGTTTGGCGAGTAAAGTTCGGAAGCCTATCCGCCTCACTGGCATCAAAATAGTCATGTAATAAAAACCTATGCAGACAGTTTCTACTGTGTTTTGTTGTCATTTACTGGCATGCTGTTTTTGTCCTCTGCTGCTTGTGTCTGTGTTTTACACCACACACAACCACACACACAACGCACACGCACACGCACACACACACACACACACACACAGACGGGGACTTCATGGTGCATTCAGGTGCACCTGGTAAACTATAACCTGTATGGCCACAAAGGTTGTTTAAAACAGGAAGGTTTCTATTTTTCTTTATTTTCCTTTGTTAAAATACATAGGCTTACATCTGTCATTACTTTCTTGCGAAAGCATTTTTTAATAATTAGATGCTGAAATCATAACAATATCCCATTCATTTCTGCATAGGCAGAGATTAAAAATATAAAAAAATGTTATTGAATTTTTATCAGCAAAAACAACCATATTCTTGTACAACAGGTCCCCAAGAACCTCTGTGATAAATGTCAAGGTGTTTTATTGCAGCATTTAATTATTAAATACTAAATCATAACAAATATGCATATATTTCAGCCTGTAAAAAATATGTTTTGACTGCTGGATTTTTTCATCTTTTAGGTTTTTAGTTTATTACTTTATTTGACAGGACAGTGCATATAAATCGTACCTGTAAATATGCCAGAGTTATCCAGAAAGCATAATTTTCATCTCAAGTCCCGGACAGGCAGTAGTTCAAACCACAAACATCAAGAAGCAGTGAAAGATACAAATACAAAGGAAGTCTGCACTTCATGGACAAGAGAGACAGACAGCTGATGCACAGAATCAACTTTACCAAGACAACAATCAACAGACAGCGTGACTGTACAACAAATCGCATAACAACATAATGTAGATGTAGAGCAGCAGCAGCAGTTCTAACACTTAATGATGACAGATGAGACAACAAACAAGAGAGCATCACACTATTCAGTCCAATCTGACAGCATCCAATCAAGTTACACAAGAGAATCATAAAGAACTAATGTTACCGTGCTGAGCTCAAGTTGGAATAAAAATTATACAAAAACTATGCAGTGGTCAACAAAAAAATAAACTGCAGCATGCAAAACGTGCCGATTGAAAATTACAGACAGAGACACAGCAACTTCCAGTATTTTTCAACATTTGAAGTTGCACAGTAAGTCAAGGCTCTGTTGTTAAAATGGCATTACATTTGATGAAAATCGCATTATGAATTGTTTATGACTTAAACCTCAATGTTTATGACTTGAGACTTGAGTGCAAAGACTTAACACTTACTTGTGACTTGCAAAACATTTACTTGGTAATTTAGCATCTGTTACTTTATAAACTATAAAATACTTGTTTGTTTAATTGGATTCATTTGTGTTTGATGTTTTCCTCTCCAGGCATACACTCTCCCATGAGTGGCATTGTCAGTGGTGGAGGAGGTGGAGGGAGCACCACCACCTTCTCCAGCAGCTCCCTGAACGCCCTACAAGCAATCAGTGAAGGAGTGGGAGTTCCCCTCCCCTCCACCCTAACATCGCCCTCGCCCGCCCTTAAACCAGACAGCTCTCCCAGCGTCCACTCCTCCTCCTCCTCCTCTCAGCCCAGTCAGCCGGCCAAACCAGGCCAAGATGGCTCCAAAAGCCCTGCTGGGGGCTTAGGGCCCGGGCCTGGCGACCACCACCACCCCATGCACCATCACCACCATCATCAGCATCCTCAGGCTGAGAGTTCTGGAGACCGACCAGACAGCCAGGCAGCTACAGCGACTAAAGAGTCTGGGGAGGGGAGCAACGAGGCGGGGGTGGTGAGCTCTGAAGCCCCTCGGAGGGTGCCAGACAGCAAGGGGCATAAAAAGCTGCTGCAGTTGCTGACTTCCCCAACTGAGGAGCTGGGAATAGGAGGCAGTGGTCCAACAGGGCCCCCAGTGCCACCCCCACCAACCAGCAGCAGCACTCCTGCAGGCTCAGACAGCAAGGACCCCACCGGAGGCATGACTAGCCCCTCGTCTACTGGGGTCTCCTCCTCCTCTTCAGCTAGTGCCAACCCAGGCCAAGCAACGGGGCCAGGGGGCGTGTCAACATCGCTATCATCAGCCCACTACACCGGCTCGCTGCAAGAAAAGCACAAGATCCTCCACAAGCTGCTTCAAAACGGCAACACCCCAGATGAAGTCGCTAAAATCACAGCTGAAGCAACAGGAAAGGTGTCACTGGGGAGTCAGGAGGGCGGCGAGGCTGGGACGGGAGGGTCGGGCGCCGGGGCTGGGCCTGGGATGACAGAGCCCAAGCAGGAGCAGCACAGCCCCAAGAAGGAAAAGACCCACGCCCTCCTCCACTACCTCCTCAACAAGGATGATTCCAAAGAGCCTGCAGATGTCAAGCCCAAACTCGAAGAGCTGGAGGGGAAGGGCACCCCAGGGGCCGCTGGCGGTCCTGCACGGGGCGGCCCTGGATCTGGGCCCGGCCCCGCACCTGAACATCCTGAGAGCAAAATCAAGTCAGAGCCACCTGATGACGTAAGACATGATTGTTCTTGACATTAAAGGGAGGTATTTGGAGGTATTCATCCGTAGTTAGTGCATTACCTTTACAAACGGATTGTACTTTTTTAATGTAAAATAATTAATCTTTCATATAACCACAAATAAATAAATGTATTTTCAGTTGGGCCTTTTTTAGGTGGCTAAAATACATTTTGCTGCTGACCCTGTCCACAGCAGTACATTGTTTAGCTTCTGTCCCCCCATCTAATATAGGTAATACGCTGACTGTGGATGAGTACCTCATACAGCCCCACTTCAAAATGCCTGACTATCCCTTTAAGTTACCATAAAGGATATATTTAGACAAGCTACAGGAAAATTTACGTTTGTTTGATCTTACCTTTGACTTCTGTGTGACTGTGAATCTTCATGGACATTCATGTAATAACTAATTTGACTTTATTTATTATTCAGTTGCACAACCTGGAGTCCATCCTCGGAGATTTGAGGGGTTCAAGCTCTGACTTTTACCCAGATCAGGCTGGAGGTGGAGGGGCTAACGACACAGGAAACAAACCCCAGGGTTGCCTTGACGACAGTCTGCAGGGTGAGTGGTTCAAGGATCAAAGCATATAAGAAGTGACAGTTGCATGCAGGGTGGGCGTTATGACATCACATGTGATGATATTGATATAAAATGCCAGTGAAACTACATCTGGCATCATTGTCAACTGTCTGTCTGAGTTTTGTTTTACTTCTGCAGCTTCATTTCTGGTCTTAATGCCATGCTCCATGCCACAAATACATGTCTCAGTATTTTCTCTCTAGCTGTGCTTTTTGAAGAAAAACACTTTTTTAATTTAGAAATTTAAAAGATGTTTGTGCAAATGCAATAATAGCATTAAATTCAATGAAAAAGTATGCATTAATATTTCCTCACTCTGAATACATTTTTTTGCATTAATTCTCATAAGATGTCAACATTTTACAAATGCCAGAAGGTACTAAGATATTGTTTTTTCCTGTTTCACCTAATTTAATGCAACACAGACAGTATAGTCCTCATTATTGAGGAAGACAGAGTGTGTATGACCACTGCATTTCTATAATTTGTGTACAGGGAGTCCAGGAATAGGTCCAGGACCTCGGGGGCCCTTCCAGAGGGCGATGTCCATGGAGGGGAAGCCTCCAGGTGGGCCTGGAGGAGCAGGTAGACGCCCCATGCTCATCAAGCAGGAGAACATGATGGGCAGCCCAGACGGCTACCCAGGAAACATGGGTGTGTATTCAAGTTTTTTCAGCACATTTTACATTAGTTACCCAATTTAGGTTCTTGACTGTATTTTATGATTTCATTTATCGTATCCTGTTATCAGATACACATTAAACTTTAAAGGCACAGGTTTAAGATGGTTCTCCTTTAACACTTTTATGATACTGACGCATGCACATCTCATGTTTATGTATCACCAGGACCAATGAACAGGGGCATGGTTCCCCAGAGGTCTCCCATGGGGGGATCAGGGGACTGGGGCATGCCTCGCTCCAGTGCCAGTCCGGTGGGCTCAGCAGGGCACCCCTCCATGATGCGCCCAGGCATGGAGTACAACAATAGCAAGGGAATGATGTCTGGACCAATGGTGAGCCGCTCCAACAGCGTACCGGGCGCCAGGTCTATGCTGCAGCAGCAGCTCATGGAAATGGGTACGTCTGTCTGTCATACTGTTGCCAGGTGTTGATGGTGTTGGAAAAATGATCACATATACAGCTATATGAAGATATGCACCAAAAACAGAAGAAATGTATGATAGGACTGTGTCAAATGTTCAAGAACAAAGTCCTCAAAGTGATTCAGCAAATTTAATTCACAAACAATCAACTTTGTTTAATGAACATAACCCATCAGTTCCATCAACATATATGTTATTGTTACTGTTTTTTACTGCAGTGAAAATGTTGTTTTTGAAATATTAAACTCCCAAAAATATGGATTGAAGAAGAATATTTTGTTAAATTACAACCTGAATTTTGGAAACTATCACATCAGTCTTTTCTTCTGTATTTAACAGGTGGGGGATTTTGTGGGTCTATGATTTTTTTAATTCTTGTTTTGTAAATCTTTTAATATGGAAAGCACTTTGTGGATAAGCTTGGTGCTATGTAAATAAAATTATTATTATTAATAAATTTTGACTTTTGGAGTTAAGAATGGAGTTATTAGAAATGTTTGGATCACACAACTTGGAAACAATCCTATGCAGCTGTCACTGGAATCTAACTGTACAAATAAATACAAATTAATATAATAATATTAGTGTATTTATCTGTAACTGAACAGAAATGAACAGGCATGCAAAAGGAAAAAAACAGTGCAACATTTAAATGTCTGATTTAGAATTTGAATGTCAACACAATGGTCCCTGTCCATTACATCCTACCTGTATAACCTGTAACTTATGACTCCCCTGCCCTTTATTTAACAGGCAAGTCAGTGAGAACAAATTCTTAATTACAATAGCAGCTTGGCAAAAGGCAAAGCCTCTTGAGGAAAATAGGAAGGGGCTAAAAACAAGAAATATCACAAGACAGCAGCACACAGTTCAACACACCCACCACTTACATACAATCACAACAAGCATCACATAAATGACATCCAGTCTAACACACAAGTATCGAGCAGGTACTTACTAGACAACAGCATCAGGCAATACAACAACAGAACAACAACAATTTCTGTGTCTAAATGTGTTGTCTTTGTGGTTTAGGAGGCTCTGCTGACATGGGTATGGGTATGAGCCCCTTCAGCCAGCAGGGCCAGCCCAACCAGTCCCCCTCCTGGCCAGACTCTATAATGGGCATGGAAGGTAACAGGTCAGTGCTACTTTCCTTATTGTCTGTATTAATTCCTAATCAGGTGTAATGAGCTCAGGAAGCTGTTTATACTGAACCTCGTCGTGTCTCTGTGTCTTTTAGACGCCAGTTTGGCAACACCTTAGATGATCTCCTGGTGCCTCCGACCACCAGTGAGGGTCAGAGCGATGAGCGAGCGCTCCTGGACCAGCTGGACTCTCTGCTGAACAACACGGACGGCATCGCTCTGGAGGAGATCGACCGAGCCCTGGGCATCCCAGACCTCGTCAGCCAGGTCGGTCATCAGAAATAAGAAGATGGATTAACAGCATCTCTGTGCTCTTCTAGATCATTCTAGAAGAGAAGTAAAAGGAGAAATGATCAGTCTGCATATCATGACTCATAAGTGAGCCTTAGGTTCATCTTTGCATTAGATATTTCAGTCATGACTCACCATGTTCAGACTGTGCTTGTACTGAAGGGAGATAGATGAGCCCGGAGGGATCTGTCTGTGCTGCTTAGAAAAAGACAATTACAGAGCCAACCAATTGGAAATGAATCAATTAGATGGAGAAGTTTGACAAACTTCTCTTTTTGTCCTCTTGTCCCGTCCCTTCCAGACACAGGGAGCTGAGCAGCAGATGGAGCCTTTTCCAGGGCAGGACCCGTCCATGGTGCTGGACCAGAAGCCCCTGTATGGACAGGGCTACCCCGGACCCCCCGCCATGCCCATGCAGTCCAGCTACGGGGGGAACCCCATGCAGGGACAAGCCCAGCAGGGAGGGTTTGGGCCCATGCTCTCTCAGATGGGTCAGGGTGGTAGCTTCCCCGGGATGGGTGGGATGGGCGGCATGGGACACCCGCGTGCTAACATGATGAGACCGAGGATGATGACGGCTAACAAGCCCATGAGACTCCAGCTGCAGCAGAGGCTTCAGGGACAGCAGGTATGAACACAGGAGGCTCACTGATTTACATGCAAAACTAATTTTATCTAACCCTGTTAGTATGGACTGTGTTCCCACAGGAAAAATTACAAATTTAGGTGAACTTACAAATGTCAATATGCAAATTAAAATCAGTGGAGGACCTTCCCACATCTGGGAGAAAGTGGAAAAAAACATATCAGTGATCGCAATGTGGCAACAGCTGGAAATTAACAACTAGATTGAGCAGATAGTTCGGATTATTTGAAGTGGGGTTGTATTAGGTACTTATTGATAGTCAGTGTATCACTACAGTAGATGGCAGTCGGCACACCACCAGTTTGGAGAAGCAGAGAGGGGCACCAGCACAGAAGCTAAGCTTTAACAATGCTGAATAAACATTTATTTCCATATTTTTTGACTGCATCGTCTCTGTTACTAGATATGTAAAAAAAATATCCTTAAATAAATGGTATGGAAGAGGGACAGGTTCAGAATAACATTTGCTCCTCCATCTTTATATTGAATGTTCTTTTTCCTCTCTCAGTTCATGAATCAGACGCGGCAGGGCATGGGCATGAAGATGGAGAACCCGGGAGGAAACCCTGGCATGAGGCCCGGCATGCAGCCTGGCATGGGCGGACAGGTACAGACAAACACTGCTAGAGAGGAATCGCTGAAACACTGATTCTGTAATATGAGACTTAATGTCAAAGTTGTTATTTAATGTCATAATCAGAATCAAGTCTGTCCACACATACTTGTAGTTTAGTCTTCATCAGGACGTTTGTCCTTTTTAGCTCGTTAATTCATCATGCAGTAAATGGACTGCTTTCCTGTAGCATTTTCTGGTCTTCAGACCGGCTTCATACTACTTTTCAACATTCACCCATTCACATTCAGACATTCTTACACTGAGGCTGCTATGCAAGGTGCAAACCTGCTCATCAGGAGAAGTTTCTAATGCTCATTCACACATAACTCACACACCAATGGCATAGCCTTCAGGAGCAATTTGGGGTTCAGTATCTTGCCCAAGGACACTTTGACATGCAAACTGGAGCAGCCAGGGATCCAACTGCTGATTCTTTTTAATGGACGACTACCTCAGCTGCACCTGAAGTCCATCTAATGGGTGAACCTGGACCAAAGTCCCTTCATTAACAACTTTCAACATGTTTAACACCAGGCTTGATGTTGAAATCCACAAGTTATTAATGGATTACCAACATTATTACCCAATAAAAAGGATAAACACCAGTCAAAGGGATTTTCCCCAGAGGTTCTTATTAATGTTTATCAACATGTTCAACACTCAGGTTTTTCCTGGGTTTCTCATATATTTAAAGGCCTGTTATATTACTTCTCCCAGGAAACTCATGTCATTTGCATGGCCCTCTAACTTTATTGTGAATAATCCTTATACATGGATCCTTAGGTTTTATATATTTGTGTGGTGTCATTGAAGTTACCAGATTGTCTATGAAACACAATGTACACACACTAACCACTAACTTAACATAGCTGTTGCTGAAAAATCTAAATATCTACCACTCCCTCCACAACCCCACCAAAAAAATCCTAAATGTGGCAGGTATGAGTGTTCCTCTAATTATTCCACAAAGTATTTGCACAAGATTAGTAATAGTTACAACTTATAAACCTTCTAGAAAGGACAACTTATCAGAATGTGGTACTGATCCTTTCAGCAAACCTGATTGTCCGATTCAGTCTTCTCTTCCCTGTTTGGTCGCCAATTTAAACTAGACAGTGATGGATGAACAAAGAACAGACTGATTGCCTTATAGAACTGGCTCAAGAGATCCTGTGGCGGGTAAATCACCTGCTGGGCCTTTTTAGGAGTCTATTCTGCAGCCGTACGTCAGGTCCCCAGCGGTTATAGATCCTAGAAATCGGAAAGTTTCGATTACTGCCACATTACTATTGAAATTTTCATTTTGTTTTTTGTTATATACTACTTTGGGGGCATTTCCTTTGCCTTCAATTAATGGTATATAGTCACAAGACAGAGACAGGAGCTGGAGGGTGAGACAAAGGGGAAAGACAAGCAACAGAGATCCCTGGCCAGATTCAAACCAGTGACGCTGTTTTATGTCCACACCATAAGTATGTGTAAAAGAATCCAGTTCAGCTCCAAGTTATCGTGACCTCTTGTCTGCACACTCATCTTCATATCAGATGATTCTGATGACCAACATCTCCTCTGTTTTAATTTGACGGAGGGGTCCACAATGATGCAGTCTTGATGTGTAATATACTGTTGTTGGTCTCAAATTTAGCTTGAATGTACTTTTTTCCTCATCTTAAACATATCTTAGCTGCAACTTGAAAATGACACCACATTCTGAAGTTATTTGACTGTTGTTGTGTTGCAGTCAGGTTACATTACAGATTTTTGGCTAACAGACCTAATCACCCACCCATTTCAAACATTACATCACATGCCTTTAGTCTCGCTGAAAAAAGGTTTTGGCATGTTGTAAAGTAGAAAATTAATTAAATCTTAGCCATTAATCTAGAAAGTGATCCTTTAGCATATATCTCTGAATTAAATAACTGATGAAGTCCCAACTAAGGGTTTGTGTAGTATGGGAAGCCGTTCACACATTATGTAATGTCTGAGTCTCTTCCTGTATTAATATCCATGTCTGTGAGCCATGGTATTTTGTTTTGTTTTTTCTTTGTTTTTCTTCCTCTTTTTCTAGGGGTTGCCCCTGAAAATGTTATGTGTTGTTTTGCTCTGGAAAATCAATAAATATATCTACTACAAAAATCATCACATACAGCAAATTGTATGGCATATTTTATTAAAGCTCCAAATATATTAAACTCTGTGATTTTGTTTGCTTTGTGCAGCCGGGTTTCCTGAACGCTCAGATGATGGCTCAGCGCAGCAGGGAGATGGTCACCATGCAGATGAGGAGGCAGCGCATGATGATGCTGATGCAGCAGCAACAGCAGCAGCAGGCAGCGGCCGCCGCCGCAGCAGCAGCCGCAGGAGGCTTCAGTCCCCCTCCAAATGTCACGGCCCCTGGCGGCATGGACAACCCTATGGGAGGGCCAAACATGGGCCAGCCGGGCCCCCAGCAGTTCGGCTACGGTGGGAGCTATGGTGAGTCTATTGAGCCAGATGCCCAGCAGAATACTGCTGCTCCCTGGTGGTGAGTTTGTGCACTGCAGGGATCTGCTGTCACATTTGACATGTAAAGGAGATTGGCAGATTTATTTCAAGAAACAAAATTTGTCAGAAAGCTGACTAGGTGACAGCAGAGACACAACAGAGACAAGGCTCCTTTGTCTCAGTTTTTTTATAGTCACATCAAATATTAATCTCCACAGGGATGGGCCAGCAGGGAGACCCCTCGTTCGGTCCGTCAGGCGGCAGTCCTCCTAATGCCATGATGCCCGGCCGCCTGGGACCTCAAAATCCCATGATGCAACAGCACCCACAGGGCGGTCCCATGTACCAGGGCGCAGATATGAAAGGCTGGTCGCAGGGAGGGATGGGACGCAACAGGTATGAAATCAAACTACAACACGGTGCTATCAGATGCCATCAGGGAGAAAGTCTGGCCTCAGTTTTTCCCAGACAATTAAAAACTTTCTTTATTCCTGTCTCTGTCCTTCACCAGCTCGTACCCTCAGCAGCAGTTCGGGCAGCAGGGACCTCCGGGGCAGCAGCAGTTTGGGCAGCAGGGGAATCCAGGCCAATATGGCGGCATGATGATGAACGGGGGCATGCCAGCCAGCGGAGGAGGAGGTCACATGGGCCAGATGGGAGGGCAGATGAGTATGAACCCAATGGTGATGGGACGCATGCCTATGGGGCCTGATCAGGTAGGTGCAGAGGGCGGTAGAGTCTAAATACTTAAAGGACAGGTTCACATTATTGCAATCTTAAAACACTACTAAAATGCCCATGCATTGAATGAAAGGGTTATAGCTTGCTGTAGTTATTTCTCTTGTCTATAGTAGGCACAAAGAAATGAGAACTTGAAAAGTCGAGGGGCTATCACCCAAATTGACAGACTTTTAGTTCCATTTTTCAGCTTTGTGTTACTATCCCTCTGCTGCAGTAAGGAAGCACTGAGTGCATTTCCATCCACCTGTTTTTATGTGCATTTCCAATTTGCATATAAAAATCCTGCCAAAAATAATAACTATTATAAACTATATAACTATAACAATAATAAAATATTGCAAAAAAGTTTTTATGTTTGGTTGAGGAGGAAAAGTTGGAGTACTGATAGTAGTAAAATACAGCAAAGTGTAATGGCAACAAATTCAGTGACTAGATCATGACATATACATTAAACAAGTGACTTAAATACCCCCTGATGCTTCTGCTCCACTGTAGAGACTAAAAATAGCAGCAGACAAAAACATCAGATCAGTGTGGAGAGATGAGCAGACTCAAACCTCCCTCAAATTAATATGCAAGTCAAACATATATTTACTTCATGTTTTTTACATCGTTTTCCACCGTTTGAGGTTTGATTGGCATGTTGTTGCACTCTCATCTTCTGCAATGTTTTAACGGCACCTGACTGGAGAATTGGCACCACCAGCTGTTTATCTCGATGAACCAACTCCTCATATTTGCTTAAAGCACCAGTGTGTAGAATTTAGTGTCATCTGGTGGTGAGCTTGCAGATTGCGAACACCTTGTCTCACCCTCTCCTTCCATGTATGTAGGAGAACCTACGGTAGCTGTGAAACTCACAAAAAACGTGAAAAGCCCTGCCACTGTTTGGTTTGTCCATTCTGGGCTACTGTAGAAACATGGCAGTGCAACATGGCGGCCTCTGTGGAAGAGGACCCGTGCCCTCTGTAGATATAAACAACTCACTCTAAAATAATGAAAACACAGATATTCTTATTTTCAAGTGATTATACACATATGTCAGTTATACACATATTTTCAGGTGATTATACATATGTTTAGAGCTGCAAGGATTAATCTATTATTTGTCAACTATTAAATAAATAACCAGCTATTTCAAGGATCGTTTTGAGTAAGAAAAAAAAGTCAGAATTCTCTGATTCCAGCTTCTTAAATGTCAATATTTTCTAGTTTCTTTACTCCTCTATGACAGTACACTGAATATCTTTGGGTTGTGGACAAAACAAGACATTTAAGGATGTCATCTTGGGCACTGATCAACATTTTTTCTGACATTTTATAGACAAAACAACTAATTGATTAATCAAGAAAATAATAGTTGCAGCCCAAGAATAGTTCCTCGTAAAATATTACACTCTGAACTTTTAAGGGTAGTGGATGGAAACACTCATTAATCTTGATTTTCTTTTGCTGACTTTGTGGAAATTCTGTTGAAATTTGATGCTGCATTTGGCTGCTGTCTGTGGAAACAAAGAGGGAACTGAGGGACTGAAACTATGAAAGACATTTCTGTAACTAAGACTGATAAAGTTTCTTATTAACTTCAGCTGAACTTTGAAATTAATTTCTGCACAAGACGAGGACTGAGGATTTATTCCTCATCACTTAAACTGAAATTGCTTGAAGAAGAGATTTATTTTATTTATTTATATAATTTTACCTTAATTTTACCACCGTTGACATGAAAAATCTCTTACAAGAGAGACCTGGCCAAGATAACAGCCGCACAAAATCTCAACATATTAGAATGCAACATCTACAAACTGATATAGAAAAATCCAGAATAAAACAAGAACTAATACAGACAGGAGGATCAATTAAAATACAAGCATGTCAGTATTGTTTTAAGATGGATTATGAACCTCTCCTGTCCTCACTCTTGTCGCTGTTTTAAGGACAGATGAAGAACTTTCTCACTGTTTTTTTTTTCTCTCATCTCTTCTGTAGAAATACTGCTGAGCATCGTGACAGAAGCATTTGTCTCACTGTGATCTCCATTCAGAGACAGGACACGGCTACAGCACTGGAGTGCTTGGACGACCAGGCGGTGTGTGTGCGAGAGTGTGTGTGAGTGTGTGTGTGTGTGTGTGTGTAGTGCTGCACTCCTACCAGACGGGGGAGCGAACTTCCTTTGGACTTGTGGCCAGTATGATGTCAGTCTGGCTACCTGGAGGGAAAACAGACGGACTGTCACCTGAAAACACACAGCGTTCGTGAGAATCAGAAACACTGTGACACATTTACACTCGTTATAAATCCTGAGACAGACAGCTCTGTGACTCCTCTCGTAGTTTTAATATTCCTCTCTTTATGAGCGGCGTGTGTGTGCCTCAGTGAACACACACCCCTCGCTGGACCAAACCGTGAAGGTGGACACACACTTGAGCAGATCACAGACTTGAACATGGACGAACGCGTCTCTTCTGTCGAATGTACCATGAAGCTGTGTTCAGATTTGGGATTACTCTCTTGTTTCTGAACTCTGTGGGATTTTTTTTATCCGCCGCCTCTCTGCTGCTCCTGAAGGATCTCTGCGTACGTAAAGTAAACACGGTTCTAGATGACGAGCCATCAGATTGTGACACTCAGATGAATGTCATTAAGCAGTAGCACATTGTTTCGTCCTCCAGAACGCCACCGGGCTAAAGTACGACTGAATAACTTGTTGGCTGATTGCACTTTAAGGAAAGGCCAACATCAAAAGGATTGTGGCAATATAGAGGCCTTTACCCAAGAATTAATGAATAGCAGCAGACATTTACTGTTTATTTTTTATGTGTGTGTTCTCCAACTTTTCCTCTCTGAGTGATGGGGGGTTTTTTGATTGGAAATGGGTAACCCTAGCTGTGTTTCCACCTGGAAACTTTTACTCCCAGGAACTGTTTTATGAGGAAGTAAAAGGTTCTTTCACTCATTGTTGTCTGCGTTTCCACCTTGAAGATTAGGCTAATTAGTCCGCTGACGTATGAAAAAGCAACTGTTGTTTTTACACGTCATTTTTGCAGGCAATTATACAACAATGATGATGACATATAAAGTATTGTTTCCAATTGAACTTTTGCTAAACCCAGTCCCCCATAGTTCATTGCTACGTCCGTCATGCTTTCCATTCTCACTCTGCACATATGCTGTTTACACTGATAACGGGCGACAGATTTAACATTGAAATTGGCAGTAGTTTTTTGAAACACTCTAACAATAAAATAAATAATAAACTTAATTTTTATGGCACTTTTCTTAACAAGGTTGCAAAGTGCTTCACAGAAAAAGAACAATAAAAAGCTAATGCAATAAAAGAAACAGCGCATAAAACAGCACAAATAAAAACAACAGAAAAAACAACACAATAAAAATATATTTGCTTCCACAGAGAAGTAAAAAAGCAGCTTTTCATTTGTAGCTGCTGACTGTTAATTTTGTTTCCATCTGACAGTTTAAAACGTAAACGTAAAGTTACTTAACAGCTGTGTACATGATGTCATGTTAATGCTAGAAGACTGAGGCTAAAGCTAGCGTACATCCCAGCGAAAATTAGTGACAGTGAAATACGATCTGTAAAAATGTTGGCTGCGGCTCTTTTCCAACATGTTCATGAGCGCGGTCAATTGTTATGACATCATTCCCAGCTCTGACTTGTGGCCTCCGAGGTAAACAGAACGCATCATAAGCCATGAGTTTGGTAAACGCAGTGGTATCAAAGACACGTTTGGCTGGAGGTAACATTGCCACTGTAAGCTGCTAACGTTAGCAGATAGAGACAGCCGGCAAAGGCGAAGTTTAACCCATTGTTCACACGTTTGCTCTTGTGTCTTACGTTTTCGAAAGACTACAAAAAGAGAGCAATGCAAGGCTTGAAAGACCTGTGCTGCCCAGTTACAGTTGCTAAGCCATGATTGGACAGTTGCTGTTCGAAAGAGGGGCTTAGCAAAGGGGCAGTTGCTGCTGGATTTCGTCCCTTAGCTTAAATGCTCAATAAGGCTTGGACTTCACTGCTGGTCCATCTGTCACATGCTTTCTTCTGTAACTTTGTGTTGAAGCACAATGAGCAACAGACAAACTGATTTGTGGCAGCAGATTTTTTTTAAATGGTGGCTGAAATAAAACGCCGTCAGTACTCGACCAGTCAGAAATGTTCAGTGCTATAAGCCACAACCCCAAACGTTCTGAAAGCATAAAAGTAAAATAAAATAAAAATACCTGGAACTTCATTTAAACTCTGGTCCCTGTGGTGGAAACGCAGACTTCCTCTAAAGGTTCCTGTTCCCTGTGGAAAGTTCCTGTGGTGGAAACGCAGCTCTTGATGATCTTTGTTCTAAAGTGAGAACCAGTAGAAAGGCAGTAAGCACAGATTTTATCCCACGCTCTAATCTACAGTGAACTGATTTATTACAACGACAGAAATTAACCGTTTTTAAGTCATTTTAAAAACAAAAAGACTTCTATTAATGTTCAGAACTCCACTTATATTTATACAGATTCACAACGTGATCATTTTATCATTCCAGAGGTAATTTTTAAACCCAAATGTTGCAGATATTTTGGTTACCTCACAACAATTTCCAGTGTTACTATGAGTGCAGAAGTGAAATTGATTGCCAATTATAAGATTATGTCTATATGAGCTCACACTGTAAGAGAATGTTAGATTTCAGTGTAGGCGTGCAGATTTCTAGCAATAATCCTTCCTCCTGGTTTTCCTCTGAGGACAAAGCTGAAGTATCATTTACTCGAAGCGACGGCACTGCAGTATTAGACGATGATGTCTTGTTTGGAGCTTTTTTTCCTTTCTTTTGTCTGTGAATATGAATTGTAAATACGCTTCAAATGTACTATATATAAATATATATATGCTTTTGTAGGTCACATACTGTTTTTGCACAGATTGTAAGGCTTGATATTTAAAAGTGTAATTTTCTTAATCTGTCATAGGTCAGCTTTTATTTTCAATACTTTAACCATCAGTTGGAAAGGAAGGGCCTCCTTTTTGTAAGCGGTACGTGTAGATTTTCTTTCATACTGCCACTTTCTTTCTCTCAGAAAGCACTCTGAGGACATTTTCTGTCTTAGCTAAAGAGGTGCTAGTGTGTAATTTTTTTTAATAAATTATTTTTCTTTGGACAGAAAAAAAGAAAACACAAAATATGCCTATAAAAAAAGGGTTGACACATGATTGTGTTAGGCTTCTAGGGGCCCAGATGTCTTACCAGTATGTGGGGTTGATATTTTCTGAACCGAACCTCATGCTTCCAACAGAAGAAGCAACAGAAGAAGTAATTTGAATCCCTATTTACCTGTCAATCTTTGACAGGTGACTTTTTTTTTTTTTTTTTACATTTAAGTTTGCCTTTATTTTCATGTATTTCCTGTGAAGCTTTTGTTGAGAAATCTACCTTTGAACACATGCTCAATCCAAAGATTTTTGTTTGTCATTCTGCAGTGCTTAGAGACAGTTCCTGACGTAGATCGTGCAAGTACTCATGTGTGCTTTTACTGTTGCACATAACCTATGATATACATTGAACTAAATATGTTTAATTGCATATATTATATCCCCATCCGTATGACATATAGAGTAGACCTGAGTCTGGTTCTGCTGAGGTGGTTTGAGTTTTTTCGTTTGTGATTGTTTCTTCCTCTCTGTAGAACTTATGGCCAGTTGAATTGTGGTGCTGCAAACGGTTATTTCTCAAGAGAATGTCGAGATTTTCTTAAAGCTGGGAAGGAGGTTTCATGATTGATGTCATTATGTCTCAGAGTAATAGCTTGGAGTTGTTGTTTTTTTTTAACCCCAGTCCTCAATGAAGAATATGAAAGTTTAATCTACAAATATTCAAAAAAAAAAAGATGTCTGTGTTTTGCTTTAAAGGACAGAAACTCCTCTCGGCGCATCGTTGGCGCTGAAGAAAAGAGAAAACACATCTGGGAATCATACAGTCATTATTACAGGATGTAAAATACTATTGCATTTTTTTCTTACCTTGTTTCTTGATGTTAATATCGATGTAAATACAAATTTATATTTAAACATTACAATGTCTCTGTTGTTTTTTTTTGTTGTTTTTTTTTTGCACGTTTCAGTTTCCACATGACTCAACAATCCCGCAGCCACACTTGAGTCTGTCAGCATGCAGCAACAAATACAGTGTCAATTATGGAGAGACAAGTTAAGATAAGACAAACTTAATAGATCCCACACTGGGAAAATTCTTGTTACAGCAGCTCAAGAGTCAAAAGTAGACATGGAAAAGAGTGAGAGATGAATGAAAATGCAAAAAAGAAGTATATGCACTATATACACTTTCACTTATACAGATATATATATATATATACACAGATAATATAAGCATAAAATATGAAAACAAGAAAACATTACTCTGCAAAATGAATGCAGAATGCAAATTGCATTGCACAGGATTCACAGGACATTTGTTGATGTAACTGAAAGGCTGGGTTGCACCAACAATGATTCATTTTTAAACCTGATTAAATCATGGTTTAAATTACGTTGCTCCAAACTGGCTCAAAATTAAGAAAGATTCAATTTAAGCGTCTCTTCAAACCCCAGTTTAGTTTTTACTCTAAACCTAGATTAAAATTTAATTCTGTTGTACCAAAACTCCAATTTAAAATATGACTAATTATTAAAGAATAACAACCAAGCTGAAAACAATGTGTATGGGTATTTATTTTTATTAAACTCACACTTTAGGAGGTTTTTAAAATGGCTGCCTTTTTGAGATGGATTGAGCAAAAAAAAAAAAAGTGAAATTAGATCTCCTCTACCAACTCATTATGAGTAGGCCAACTGCTAACTAGGCTGACTAACATTTTAGCTAGCTAGCAACAATGTAACCAAAGTTATATTGACTTTTTTTTTTATCTAATAGCAACATGCAACATTTTGTTAACTAGCAGACATGTAGCATATTAACTTTTTGCCACAACAATTAACATTTCGTTAACCTTTTTAGCAAGTTGGCAAACTGTAGCTAATGTTTTGTTAACTTTTAGACAGCTGACAAACAATGTAGCTAACATTCTGTAAACATTTTAGTTAGCTAGTAAATCGTTCAGTTGTGCAACAGAACTGTGCTTAATT
This sequence comes from Lutjanus argentimaculatus, assembly GCA_034769285.1. Classification (NCBI taxonomy): domain Eukaryota; kingdom Metazoa; phylum Chordata; class Actinopteri; order Lutjaniformes; family Lutjanidae; genus Lutjanus; species Lutjanus argentimaculatus. The sequence goes on from JAWZSL010000007.1 coordinate 27,085,467, forward strand.
TTAAATCTGTATTTACTCATTTAAACCTGGTTTTGCTAAACTCTGATTCAAACTAATTGTAGATTAAATTAATCTTTGTTGCTGCAACCCAATCAAAGTGTGTTTTACTGCAGTAACAAGAGTGATAAGTGCTGGAGTCTGCCAGTCTGCATGAAATGGGAGGTGAGTGTATGTGTGTGTGGACGGGAGGCATCGACATGTGGAGGGACTTCAGAGTGTGAAGGACATCTGTGTGGCAAATCCTCAGAAGTGAAGTGAAAAAGATGAGAGCCTCCTCTCAGGCTGGCTGTTGTGGGTGACATTGAGGTTCATGCTGCCGTCTGCAGCCTCGCTTTTATCTGCTGTTTGTTTCCTGCAACTGGTCCCCACTCCCCCACACCCCCACCACTGTGAGAGCCTTTGTCATTTATCATCCCACTTTCTTCCCTTCTCCTAATGATTTTGCACCCCATGCAGCCATGAAAGGATCTCACACCTCCAGGCTGCTGTTACTGTACCTGCAGAACCCTGTCAGCCCATTCAAAGCTCTAAATGACTTTTCCTTTTTAGACTTGAGTGCCATTTGTAATAAAATTACTGTGTCTGTCAGTTAAAGGTTGGCTGCCAGGTTACTTTGGGCTGACTCACTCAACCCTTCAACCTGCAGTCTTGTAGGTGGAGAAATGGTCTGACACATCCAGACCTCAAGAAGACAAGAGGCAATTTTCTGTTTCACTTTTGTCTTAATGTAGTGATTATTTTATGTGTTTATGTGCTTCATTGTTTAATAAGTAATTTAGTCTTTATTCTTTTAAGATAAGATAATCCTTTAACAGTCCCACAGCAGGGAAATATTAAGTGTTACAGCAGCAGAGGGGATAGCACAATAGCAATAAGCAACAGTAAAAAATTTAAAAAGCAAGATATAATAAGATAAATACAAACTCAGTGGTTGATTTCATAGTATTGCACAAGGAAATATTTGGGTGGATTGCCACGAAATTTTAGTGTAGATATTCATGGTGCCCAGATGATGTATACTGCTGACTTTGGTGATACCTTGGCTTTCCCTCTAGTGCCACCATGAGGTTCAAATTTGTGATTTTGTGTGAAATTTCTCAACAGCTATTGGATATTGTAATGAAAGTTGGTCCACACCTTCATGTCCCCCTCAGAATTAACTGTGATAACTTTGGAAATCCTCTGACTTTTCTTTCTAGAGCCACCATCGGATTAAGATTTTGATTTGTCTGATTTATAATGAATTACCTTTAAAATTATCCCATCGGCCTCAGCTGTACTTCGTGTTTAGAGCATGTATGTTAGCATGCTGACATGCCAAACTAAAATAGTTAACCTAATGAACATTATACCTGCTGAACATCAGCAAGTAAACGTTGGCATTTAGCCCAAAACCCTCCTAAAGTCTCGACATGCCATTTGCACACTGTCACAGCACATACACCTAGTTTAGACAGGGTGCATTTGAACGTGGCTCCAAGCTAAGGATCTACAGTGAGGATTTAGGCTAAAAACATGGTGTAAAAAACATCTTTTGGGTCAACTGGGCATGTTGGGATTTTAGGAGACTTGGATTACACCAGACGAGGGTATGGAGGCATTTTATGTTTTTATTCTGTTGTTTTTTTTACCTATGAAATCCTGCTCACCATTCACTTCCATTGTTTGGGAGATTCTGTAATGCTTTTTTCCTGTGAAACTCCAGCAGTGTTTTATGGACTGAAGGACTGAAAAACTAAACCCGACCTTCAATCGGCACGAGGGTGAGTAGACAATGACTGAATTTTCATTTTTGGATGAACTATCCCTTTAAGTTTTGAAAGAGTGAATGCTCTCCCTCATTACACCTCACACTGGTTTGATCTCCTGCCTACCCATAGTCAAAAGTCTTTTTTTACTGCCAAAACATTTAATATATGAATTTAAGCAACTAGTGACAAATCTAGACTATCAGAGGAAAAGTGAGAAATGTATACAAATTTATTATTTTGTCATTTATGCTGCAATCTTAGTCAGCACTCCTCTGTCAGCAGCACAACATCTCTCCATCTCTCTGTCTCCCCTTGCACCAGAGACTGACAGATCTTATTATTCTTGTGGAGACACCTTGTGTTTCTGTCACTGTGAAACATTGCATCAACAGGCTGGGACATGTTTATTGTCCCCACCAACCGTGGCATGAAAGATCCGCCCTTGTTTATGTTTAACCAATAAGATAGAGATGAAATTGATGTAAGTTTAAATTTTCAGTCATCTAAACTTTAGACAGCAGAAGAAAAACACTGTACATCTAAATAGTAACTTTCATACATCAAAATCATTTTTTGTTGAAAATCCAGACACAGAGAGAATCCTACTGAACAAATATCATCACTCTAGCTTGTTTCTGGAGTTATCGTGTTATAATTGCCCCCAGTACAGTTCCCCTACAGTTACACCAAAGTTGCTAAATCCTGACAGAACTGTCTATCAAACTTTAATTTTACATGAGACAGAATGAAAGGTTACAGACTGGACAAATATTCAAACTCTTTCTATAAATAGATAACCTTCAAAACACTTTGTTGTATAACATTAAAAGTGTGCTGCCAGACCCAGGATCAACTTGCGGAAACATCCCTGATGGAGGATTTACTGTTCTATAAACAGCAGCGTGGAAGTTGAAATATTAAAAATAAAAACAAGGTAATGCTTTCATAAAATCATAAATTAAAAATGAGACATCTGGTGTCTAATTTTAACCAGTGATCCCTGCACAAATTGTCCTCAAACCGAGTTTCAGTGTCAGTTTCTCATTTATTGACTTTCTATCAGCTGTTTTGATCAGTGGTTTCAGTTTATAGCCACGTCCCCATCCAGCAACAGTCCAGACAGTTTATTCAGAAAACCAAATCAAATAAATCATTTAAAAACCTCTCATGAGTCCTGAGGAATCATATTTGACAGCTGCTTTTCACTGTAGTAAATATCAAATTATTCAACTGTTTCTCTGTTTTATTGGCAGAAGTAGGGGGGAGACCAGGGGCAGTTATGACAGGGGGCAATTGTAGCACCCTCACTTCCTCCTTCTTCTTCATCTTGGCAGATGTTTACAACAAAAAGCTGATTTAGAACGCTACTATGTGGATGTACAGTATTTTTCTTCTGCTGCCTAAAGTAATTTAAACTTACATCAATGTTATCTCAAGGTTACTCATTAAAATAATATGAACAAACTGTGCTAATAGAGGTGATGCTACCACAAAAGATTTTATCATGGCTGCAAAATCAGGGGCAACACAGTGTTACACCTTATTTCATTAAATTTAAATGTAAAATTGCATTTAACCCATTTTAAAATAATTAAAATCTAGTTACCGCTAGAGCAGTTTTGTACTCTTTTGCAAAAATAAACTTTTGCTTTGAATGCATACAACGTCTGACATCTAAATGGCTATTGCAGGCTGACTCATTGAGTAACATTGTTAGATACTACAGCAATAACGCGATTACTTTGAGGTGTGCTTTTGAGATGCAGTGGATTAATATGACTCATTTCTTCAGTGTTACAGTTGTCCTCAACATCTGTTACAACAGAAAGGCGAAGTCCCTCTCCTTCCAGTGGACAATCGTGGGGGGAAAAAAACGGGTCTTACTCGTTATTTTGTTTCATGGCCGATAAAAGGGCCAGGAGTCACTGCATAAAACACCTCAGGTAAGATAATGTTACAAGAGGCAGCAAGACTAATGTTGGAGATGCATATTGTGCGAAACGACAGGTGTGGTTCACTGAGCAGTTTCACACAAAACTAAACTAAACCACGACAAACGGACTTTCTTGTCTTGCTGTAAAATGACAAACGTCATTTGTGTAATTTGTAGCACAGTTCAAATGGGATCAAAAAATAGTTTGTCTCTCACCATAGACTACCATTCATATTTTTTACAAAGTTAGATCCCATGGGGCACACCGGAAAGGGTGCGACTTCGCCTCTCTATGGCGCTCATTCAGAGCTATTTGCTGCTGTCAGGGTCCCTCCCTAGCTGCCTGTTTTTATAGGAAACATATAATATGCAGAAGCAAATAGCACTCTTTCTTTCTCATGTGGACTTTAATGTTATAGTCGTGTCCTTATCAGTGAAAATACATCAAATGTATTATTAATTAATGCACATATATGTATGTATCTTATACCAAAAGATGTATTTCAAGTAGTCTGTGAGTTTTAAAGGACACATAACAAATGTTACAGTTGTCCCTGGTCTCCCCTACTTCAGCTTCTATATGGGGGTTTCCTGTGTGTGTGTGTGTGTGTGTTTGTGTGTGTGTGCAGCAGGAGAATGTAGGGTGGAGCAGGAGGCGGGGTGCGCCAGTGGAAAAGACGCACCGCTCGTCTATTGGACCAGACGCGCAGTGGGCGCACGCAAGACGCGCCTACCGAAGCTTAAAGACTTTTTTTCCGGGATAGGAGGAGACATGAGGTTCCCAGACACCTGTCAGGAGGACTATACATCCAGAAGCCGCTGTATATGAGGCAACTGGAGGCTGCCTGCGTGCGTTTGAACATGGATGCGCTGTTATCGTTAGTATAACCGCTCAGTGAAGTTATTCTGCTGCTTTTTTTTCTTTGCGTTTTTCTTTTTCTTCCTGTTTTGTTTTGTTGTTCTCGAGCCGCATGAGTTCGCCGCTGTTTGTTGGTCAGCTGGTCGGGGTTCCGTTAGAAATTATGCATCCCACCATGGAGAAAGACACCACTTACACCAAGATCTTTGTCGGCGGGCTGCCCTATCACACCAACGACGCTTCACTTCGGAAATATTTCGAGACTTTCGGGGACATCGACGAGGCGGTGGTGATCACAGACAAACAGACGGGCAAGTCCAGAGGATACGGCTTTGTAAGTGTTAAGTTGCTCCTTTTCCGCTAGAATAAATAAATGACATGTGGAGTGAAATACGGGCTTTAATTAAGGTTTTATCAGCCCACTCTGACTTTAATTGGACAGTCAGGGGGCTGAAAACACTAAACTCTACAAGATCACGTCTGTTGCAGCTAGTAATGAGTTTAAAGCGACTTTATCTTTATGGGTAATTGTATTTTTTTGTTATTATCACAACCTCCTGCTGGGTTTTTCTTCTTCTTCTGGAGCCTGGGAGGCTGCACACACTGCCACTTTGTTCCAGCAGCAGACATGCTCAGTGTGTCGGGTGGTGGCAGTCACATGCTTGAAGCATGAGTAGCAGATTATTTGTTATAAGTGTGTCATCAATTATCTTTGCAGCCCCAAAGTACAAATGTACGCACAGAAGGGCAGTGTAAGTGCATAGACTCACTGTGTGCAGAAACAAGCGCGCACACACACACACACACACACACACACACACACACACACACACACACACAGAGGGATACACATGAGTTGGTAATAAGCTTCTGCATCTGTGGACAGATGTCTCTCTTTCTGCTCTGAGAGGGAAAGGGGGAGAGAAAAGGAGGGGGGGAGCCCTTGGTCACAGAGGTGTGACATGTCAGTTGGCTCTGCAAGATAAGGCTGCAGTAGTTTCATTTTGACTTCCTCCCATGCAGCCCTTCCCCCCATCTCTGTGCCAGAGTGGGTTTGAGTGACTGAGTGAGTTTGAGTGTGAAGGAGAAAAGAGACAGAAAGATAAGACGAAGAGATGGATTCATGTGTTCTGGAGTTCAGAATGTCTCCAATCAGCTGTGGCAACCAGCGTGCTGAGTTGTTTTCTCCCGCTTTGAGACACGATAATCATTTCATCCCTGACTTCCAATAAGCCGTCTTAATTCCCTGCAGAAGCTTCTTGAACCTCTGTGATCTCAAACTATACGCTGCTTCTATTAGCACAAAAGTCCAGAGTCTGATGCCGCGAAATGAAAGCAAGTGTGGTAGTTTTACTTTCATTGTACCATTTACTGGAAATAAAGTTGTTGTTTGCCTCATATATTTAAACTGCACCTCCACCCAAAGTACTTGGAGCTGTAAGAACCAGGAACTACTTTTCAGGGACCTAAAAGGTTTCTTCACCCCATTGCTGTCTGTGTTTCCACTAGGGATGCTCCAGGTAACTAATTTCCCTGTCAAATAAACAGAAATTTTAATTTAGGCTAGTCGACTAGTCTAACAGTAAGAACACACTCAGAAAACCTTGTCTGAAAAATTTTTTGGGTGTATTAAGAGACATTTGAGGCTGTTAATCACATTCTTTAATAACTAAATTCTATTTTAAATGCAACTGAAGTGTGAGGCACTTTGCACATTATCCTGTAAAACATGACAACAACTGAATATGCTTTTCAGACCAAACAAGATCACAGCGTCTGTAGTTAAACAGTGTCATAGAGGCCTGTGACATATGATATCATTTACATGCAGCTAACATTAGTTGCAACAAAGTGTTACAACATCATCAGCGCCAGCAGCCTGCTCTCCTTACAGGTTAACGTCCACATGCTGAATGTGTTTTCTTATTGCTCCATTTCTGTGCTTATATGCCAGGTTATTCTGACACAGCCTACATGCAACCTTATTTTCATTTTCTAGACCAAAAACTCAATAAAAATATCTTGTTTATTTGACAGGGAAATTAGTTACCTGGAGCATTCCTAGTGGAAACACAGACAGCAATGGGGTGAAGAAACCTTTTAGGGTCCCTGATAAGTAGTTCCTGGTCCTTACAGCTCCAGATACTTTGGGTGGAGGTGCAGTTTAAATATATGAGGTAAACAACAACTTTATTTCCAGTAAATGGTACAATGAAAGTAAAACTACCACACTTGCTTTCATTTCATGGCATCAGACTCTGGACTTTTGTGCCAAACCATGCTGGCTTTATGAGATATAGTTTAAGTGACTAGTATTTCTAGTGTGGACAAGCAAGATTACCAACATTTAATCGTTAATTCGACTAATTGCTCACACATCCCTAGTTTCCACTGTGGTCTACAGATCTGCAAAGATTACATAAATTTGTCTGCTGATGTTTGAAAAAGTGATGACTATTTGTACACATCATTTGTCGAACATGCAACTATAAAACACTTAAACGTTGGTCCGTCTGTTGTATGCTTTCTTCTGCAACTCCATGTTAATGTGTTGACACACAATGAACAAAACTGGTCTGCAGCTGCAGATTTTTAAAAATGATGACTAAAATAAAAATCTGTTAGTACTCGACCAATCAGAAATGTTCAGCACTTGAAGGGACTTTTTGGGGGTTGTGTCTAGATGGTAACCCTTGATTTGTATGCATTTCTTCTTCATTGTGCAAACTGTAGGGCTGCAACTAATGATTATATTCATTATCAATTAATCGGCTGATTATTTAATCAATTGTTTAGTTCATAAAACTTTGTAAGATTGTGAAAAATCTTTTCACAGTTTCCCACAGCCCAAAGTGACGTCTTCAGATTGTTTCTTTTGTCCAACAGTCCAAAACCCAAAGACTCTTGATTGACTTTCATCAGTAACAAAGAACAGCAGCAAATCTTCACACTTAAGAAGCTGAAACCAGCAATTTTTTAAAATGTTTTTGCTTGAAAAATGACTGAAATGATTCATCGATCATCAAAATAGTTGGTAAATAATTTTGTTTTGACTGACTTTTCGATTGATCAAATATCATCGTAATAATCATTGCTGCTCTAGTATGTTGTACATAATGTTAATATTTTATAATGTGACAATGCTATTGTTAACATCTATGTAGGTTTAGGGACAAAAACACCTGTTGTGTGAGGGAAAGATCATGGTTTGGGTTAAAATTATCACTCTCACAGGATGTTTTGTGGGCATGAGGTAACCATCTGGACACGACCCTTGTTGGGTGGTAAATTTACTGTCTCCAGGACTTAATTCAGACCCTGATCCTAGCGGTGCAAACGCACTAAGGTCCTCTTAAGGTTTTGAGTCCCTGAGGGAAGTTCCTGTGGTAGAAATGTGGCTTGAGTGTAGCTGCAATGTCTGTGTGTGTCTGTCTTAACCTTCACCACCCCTTCCCACTGCTATCTGCCCACTCCTCAACTCACTCCCTCAAGGTAGATGCCAGTATCCTCTCCTTGGCAGCCCAGTCTGAACAAACAAATCTGCCTCCTACGTAAGCTCCACCGGAAGCCTTAAAACACACTGATTGCAGCCTTCATAAAGAGGAGTCAGTGTCTCCTCTCGCATTTAGCAAAAAGATTGACTCATTCAAGGGGAGACAAGGACGGCAGCAACCTGAGGGCCGCCCAGCTCTGAGGTTGTTGCTTCATCATGTTGGAATCACTCCATCCACACTGAATAGAGAAGCTTTTACATGCAGTTATGAAGCTGAAAGAGTTTCACCAGAGTGATCTTAATCAGTGCATCGCTGTGACTCTGTCAACAGGTGACCATGGTGGACAGGGGGGCAGCAGAGCGGGCGTGCAAAGACGCAAACCCCATCATCGACGGCAGGAAGGCCAACGTGAACCTGGCGTATCTGGGAGCAAAGCCTCGCAGCTCACAGACAAGTAAGTTTGTCAGATCGCTGCTAAACACACAGATTTCACCCACAAGATCATATCAGCAGGTTTTTTTGACAATGTTTTTGGCCAAATATCCACAAATGCTTTACTTAACTCAAAAGATAAATGTAGTGATATTTTACAAAGACCAAAACCAACGATGTGTTGGTCTCTGAATACTTTCAGACTTCTGTTCCCCCTCTGTGGCATTCTCCAAGGTCATTGGTTCCTATTAAGAAGCTTTAAAAATGAAAGTGAAATCTTTAAAAACAGGTCTCGAATATATAGTTTATTTATAGTTATAGTTAAAAAAGAAAGCAAAATAATTCTTTAAACCAGCTTGGCACTGTAGGTTTTTTGCAAATGTAACTGAATCAGGAGTAAAAAGTACATTGGCAAGGGACTGTTTTCAGTTGTAGAATTGGTTTGCCAATGAGTATTCATTGGGATGGTTCAGATTATTTTAAGTGGGGTCGTATGAGGCACTTATCCAGTTACAGTAGATGGTGGTTGACACTCCCATTTTGGAGAATCAACAGGTTGGTGTAGGAGGCTAATTAATGTACTGCTTTGGTCAGGGTCGGCAGCAAAATGAATTTTAGCCACCTAAAAAGAGCAATATCAGTTAAAGTGTATGCATCGCTTTACCTTGCCCTCAGGCAGCCTTTTCCACCAGGAAAGCGCTGCTATATAAGCCAAATATTGCTCTCTCCAAACAAACCAAACTCCATTGGCAAAATCAGTAATTATACCTTCAGAACGCGGGACTTGCTGGCCTACTGCTGCCTTGACCTGTTAGTTTGTTTGTGTTATCGTGTGACTTTGCTGAATCCGAATTAACCTTTTAAAACACTGAAGTCACACAACAACATAAAGAAACTAACAGATGGAGGCAGCAGTTGGCCAGCAACTCCCGTGTTATAGTTACTGATTTTGCCAATGAGTTTGTTTGGTGAGGAGAGAGCAATATTTGACTTCTGTAATGGTGGTTTCCTGTTTAAAAAAAGGCTGTATGACGACAAGGTTAAGTGTTGAATACTCTTAATACACTGACCGTAGATAGGTACTTCATACAACCCCTCTTCCAGAAATCCCCAAGTATCCCTTTAAAGGGTAAAGCTGGTGATATTATGTGTTTTTTATTGTAAACAAATCCCATTAAACAAAATCAAAACCAGCAATGTGCTAGTCCATCTCTGAATACTTTCTGTCTTCCCTACCCTTTCTGAAGCCCAATTGTTCCAACTGAAGATGTAAATCTTTAAAAACAGGTCACAAATATATGGTTTCACTGCTAAATATTTCCCTTAAACAGCTGGGCACTGTCATTTTTAGCAAATGTTTCTTAACCAGGAGTAAAAAGTGAATTTGCTGGGGACTATTTTCAGCTGCAGTTTTGCACAGTAACCGCATTCACATGAATCAATCACTCAGACTTTATCTGACATGAAAGAGTAGGGTAAACACTGGTGTTGATAATGATACTAATTAAGATTAAGGTCACGTTCCATTTAGTGTCGCAGAGCCTTTCTAGTGAGCCAACATGCACAATAGGAGCACCCTGATTCTGTCTGACTTGATGGGAACGTAACTTCAACTAATATCATTGGTAACACCTGTGTTTACTCTATTACTTCATGTCAAAATGGCTGCTGTGTAAAAGGTCTATTGGTGTGCTAATGAGTATTTAAGGAAGCATGATGGTGTATGAGAGTTCAAAATAAACCACAGTTCCCATGTTCATTATAATGCGAGCAAATGATCTGTCATTGCAAGTTGCAGCTTGCACGTTGCAGATTTGATGAAACAGGCCCCAGACTTATCTTTTAATTACTGACTTTGCTCAATTTTCCAAAACAAGACATAGTTTCATAAATTGATGTCCTAACTTCCAGAGAGCCAATGACTTCCAGAGACCTAAAATTTACCAAAGAACTAGTAGTTCACCACAGTAAACAGGAGGCTTTGTGTATTTTTTGATCAAAGATATTATATGTTACTGTCAAATACTAAAGCTTCCAAAAACTACTGTATGTTCTGGAGGGATTAAACATTAAAAAGAGGATAATATGAGTGTTACCAAATGCTGACTTTGATGAAAACATGAAGGCAACTAAATGGTCACTGTTGATGGATCTTGAGCAAGTTTCAAGTCTGTGCATGTTGATTTTCATGCTGCACCAACATGAATGGAAACCCACAGCTGCCTGGAAGATAGGAGATAAATCTAAAAACCAATAAATATCTGCACAAATTTGAGGTTAGTGGCATAAAACAGGAAAAACCACTGGTATGCCCCATTCAGCCAACTGTCTCTGCTCATCCCCACCATACATTCAACTCTTTGTGTACTTGAATTAATGCACAGCTTTCATGCCGCTGGGCTTCTTTCAGTGTGTAAACCACCAGCACAAATGCTTCGCGCTTCCCCCTTCTTCCTCCGACGTCTGGGTGCACACCAGACCTTGACAGCAGCTTTCCCCTCACTGCTTCATTTAAAGCTCGCTGACTGAAATACCGTCGCGTGTAGGTGTGATTGACAAACAGCGGCGCCAACAACAACTGACTGTGTGTCCTTATTCCAGGGCCAGCGCTGCGACGCAACTCCCCGAGCATGCAGCTGATGGGAGATGGCAGCGCTTGGTATTTTGTTATTGTGTGTGAGAGTACAGAGAGAATAGGAAGAGGGGGAGAATAAGAAGGGATGGGACTGTTAAGAGCAAGAAATAACAGCATGTCTGTCTCCTCTTTGTCCTGGTGGAGAAAGGAAATGTGCATTTAGATATACGTTCGAACAAAAGGAGGAGTGCTGCTGCTGATGAAGTCATAGCAGTGCAGTAAAAAGGAGAAATGAGAGAGGAATGAATAGCTGCTGGAATGTTGAAATGAAGTCAAAGGAGGGGCAGAGAGGAGGAGGATAAGTTTCTCCTTTCTTACTCAGCCTCAGCTGATTCCTGGTGAACTCTGGAGGCAGCCAGGTCACAGATGTTTGTGCGCAATAGAGTGCATCATTATTTGCGTGAGTGTGTCAAGCATGTGTGTGTGCTGCAGAGGGAATAACACTTGGTCTCTGATACCCCCATATTCATGCTAACATCTGAGGCGAACAGGCACAGAGAGAGAGAGAGAGAGAGAGCATCAGCTCTGTCCTTGTCTGCCCCTCCTCACCGCTGCCTCTCTTTCTCTTTGACTGCAGGTCTCTCTGTTGGAGTTCAGCAAGTCCATCCTACGTGGGCTCAGAGGCAATATGGGTAAGACGGAGAAGAATCAATACCTCTATTTCCACCTCTCTCTCTCTCTCTCTCTCTCTCTCTCTCTCTCCCTCTCTCTCTCTCACCTGCTGCCTCCACCTCCTCAACACAATACATTTCACTCCTCCGTCCTTGACATTTGTGAGCACTCGCTCCTTGGGTTGTGGTAGTTAGTGCCACTCTGCAATGTGAAAAAAAAAAAAGAAAAAGCTGTCAAAGGACAAATGATGCTGGTTTAAAAGGATAGCCTGGATTATTTGAAATGGGGTTATATGAGGTAGTCAGTGTATTGCCTACAGTATATGATGGTCTGCAGCAGGTGTCTTAGTGTAGGAAGTGTCTAAGTGATGCTATATTTAGAATATTTTCACTGCTTTACTTTGCTGTCAGACAGAATTTCAGACAGGAATCTGCCATTATATAAGCCAAATATCGTTCTCTCCAAGGCAACCAGACTCCTTTTGCAAAAACGGTAGTTCTACCTTACAGAACACAGGAGCTGCTGGTCTCTTACTGCCTCAATCTGATGGTTGGTGTTATTGTGTGACTTCTGTGTTTGGATTCACTGAAGTCACACAATAACACAAACAAACTAACTGATTGAGTGGCAGACCAGCAGCTCACGTGTTCTGCGAGGTAAAATGACTGATTTTGCCAATGGAACGTGGTTGGTTTGGAAAGATCACTATTTGGTTTATATAGACATTTTCCTTCTGAAAAAGGCTGTGCGACGGTGAGATAAAGGGGTGAAGATTTTCCAAACATATTGTACACTTAAACTGATATTAGATGAGCCTTTTTTTTTAAAGGATAATGTATGTAATATGTAAATATGTAATATATTTATTGTACTAAATCATAAAATGATTCTGATATATTAAGGTAACATGCTAAGGCCTTTATTATAGTCCAGAAAGGCTGCTGCATGGACAGTTGCAGATCCCACGGGCACCTATTCATCCTGTTTAAACTGCCTCCTGGAGTCCACTTGGAGGCTTGGCGTCCATAGTGGCTGCATGGAAAGGTCAGCGGGACAGTCTGCATGGTCACAACAAATGGGCGGGTACATGGGTGTCTGCACAGAGCCCACATGTACAACCTAAAAGTTCGTCCCCCAGCGGACCCCCGAACACTCATGGACATGGAAAGCATAATACCAGCTTAAGCTGAAATACTCGCCCCTCCCATAACAAAGCTACAGCCAGTATGTTCTCCTTTGAAATTGCCATTTAGGTCCAGAACCGTACCATCCATGACTCCAAGTCACTTTTTGGACTGCAGTATTCATTTTTGAACCCAAGGGTCTTACATATTACTCTTTTAAGTGGCTAAAATTGCTACTGACCCTGCCCACAGCAGTATGTTGCTTCATGTACTACACTGGTCCTCCTGCTTCTTCTCCAAACTGGGCGTTCGTTCACTGTCATCTGTAGGCAACACACTGAATATGGATAAGCACCTCATATAACCCCACTTCAAATAATTCAAACTGTCCCTTTAAATCCATCCCTGCAGTTTCATCTATATCTGTACATTGTATTTTGATTAGTCTTCTGCTTTCTCTCTCTCTCTCTCTCTGTCTGGTCCATTAAACACATGAGAAGCTCAATTCTGAATTTCACTCACGCATGACTTGAGCTTCACTGAGGCAACAAGACATTTAGTGAAACTTCCCTGCATCCCTTCTCTCTTTACACACACACACACTGGCACTGATGCCATTATCGCTCATCTCTTTCTGAAAGAAACATGCCGTTCATATCTATTTAATATCTCTGGGTGTATCGAGCCAGTGGTTTTCAACCTGGGGCTCAAAAATCCCATAAAGGGTCACGAGCTGAATTCTTAGTTCTGCTTTAAGGGGTTACAGATGTAGGATTGTACACATCAGGGGCTTTAGCAGATACTACCTCATGGAGACCACAAGAACTGTGATTGGTCAGTTTTCTCCTGGTGCCCATGACAAATACTGATTGTGAAGATGACATTGAAGGAAGCAGAAGAAAGGTTGTCTTCACGCCTACAAACCTCCTGTTAAACACAATCACCAGTCTCCATCACAATGAATGAAACAAAGAAAACACACAGATTATAATACTGAATTCTGTCTCTCTCAGTTAATAGTAACCGAAACAATGTAAAACAACACGGCCTGATCACATACAATACATGCATCTGTAGCATTGTGGCGGTGCTATGGGAAGTCCAGCAGTGAACTATCAGTGGAGGAAGTTCTTGTTCTATCCTAACTTAAGTTTCCGAGATAGAAAAAATCCCAGCAATTGCTAAACTCATGACAAAAAAATAAAAGGAAAGATGTTTTCACTCTTCTCCCGTCCGGCTCTGGCGAGAGTTTGATCTGACTGGTTGAAGTTAGCCTGTGTTAGATGTGACAGATGGTTCATCCAATCAACTTAAGGTGCGTGCCCTTTTCCAAACAGTCTCGAAGGACGACCTCCCAGATGGTTCTGTGAAACAAACAATCTGGTGTGTCAGGTAATGCCATCCTAATTTAGGATTACTAATTTAGGAAATTCTTCATTTAGGATGCTTCTGTAATAGCTACATTTCTATTTTAAAGATAAAATAGGATGTTTTCCTGATGCAGTTAGGAAACAGAAAATCCTAAATGTCATCCTAAACTGATAAAATAAGATTTCAGACTTAGGAAGTTTCTGTAATGAGGCCCCAAAAGAACCAATACAGCAATGTAAAAATACTGGATGACAAGTAAAAGTTCTGCAAAATCCCTCTGAGATAAAAGTACATATATCATATGTACGTATTCCCAGTAAAATGTAGTTAAGGTATTAGAGTAAAAGTACTGGGTTGTCCCTCTGATTTATGGCATCATTAGATTATTAATACTGAAGCATCAAAGTGGAAGCAACATGTTACTGTTTCAGCTGCTGGCGGTGAAGTCAGTTCAAAGTGTTTCCTGTTACACAGGGAGACCAGATATATCTGAGGGGTCATGAGATGATTAATGGAAAGAATGGAGCAAAGAAGAAAACATGATTTGATACAAAAATCTGTTTTAAATTTTGGAGCTTTTATTTGTGGTGAGATATTGGATCATTCAGCAACATTTATTGAAATGAATCCATGAGAGAAGTTTGGAGGAAAAAATCAATCATTAGTTTTCTGGAGCTGTTTAACAACTCATTGACATCTAAAATGTGACCCCGACTACACTGCTTTTTACAAGATGTCAGAAGCCTAAAAGGTTGCACAACAATGTGTTGTATTTCAAAAAAGTTCATGTTAAAGTAACAAGTAACCATAATTTAAGCTGTCAGATAAATGTAGTGGAGTAAAAAGTACAACATTTACCACTGAATTGTAGTTGAGTTTAAGTATAAAGTAGCATCAAGTGGAAGTACAAGTACCTCCATATTGTACTTAAGGACATTTCTGGAGTAAATGTACATGGTTACTTTCCAACACTGTGAACTATAAATCAAAACCTGTGCTGATGATATCTGCAGCAGGACTCGTGTTAACAGCTTGCATCAAAGAAGGGGACATAAGATGAGGAATAAAGATAAATCTGTAACACAGAATTATTTATATTATTCTAATCTCTGGTTCTTTCTTGTGATATACTGTATAGTTTCTCCTTAAATGACTGAAATCAAAGAATCTGAGGAGAGAAAATCATTTACCGGCTTACAACTCATGACAACCTGAGATGAGGAGTCTGTCTCAGGCCATTGCAATGTTGAACATCAATGATCAGGACTGCTTTATGGCACTGATTAGTCAATCAATCAAACAACTATTTTGACTGTCAACTAATTGTTTTAATCAATTTTCAAGAGATAATACCAAACATTTGATAGCTGGTCTCAAATGCCAGGATCTAGGAAATCATAGCAGGCATCTTTGTATAGACAGATAAATTAATCGAGAAAATAATCAATAATAAAAATAAGTTGCATCCCTAAATCAGGGCTCAGCAATAAGGGTTGCCTGCTTGTCCAGAGCAGGTAAAATACCATGTTGGGCAAGAAAATCTAGAAACTACTGTGATAAAAAAAAATTTAACTATTGAACTATTTTGATTAATGATGGAAAATTTATGGTTAAAGTAGTTTTAATGCAAAAATGCTGCCTTCAGCCTCTCAAACATGAATATTTCCTGTATTATTTATCATATTAAATTGAATATCTTTGGGTTTTGATTTGACAGAACAGGACATTTAAAGACATCACCTTGAACTTTAAAAAAACGTGATGGACATAAAGAATATTACAGTATATTACAATATATATCAGTTTTAGATTAAATTACATCCACCATGATGGAGGGTCTTTTCCATGTCACCTAATGTGCTGCAGAGCCTGAGTATGAACAGGAGCTTCACGGGAGCTTCTGGTGGTTTTTCAGGAAGTCGATCTATTCAGAAAGTCGCTGTAATCCACATGTGATGGACGTTCTGCCTCCTCATCCAGTCTCCCAGAGTTTCACTGCAAGTTCAAAAGGAAACCTTAATGAGTCAGAGTGAAACATGGAGGATGATTCATTCCCAGGGCTGTTACAGACAGTAGAGCGAACCCCGCAGGTTCGTGTTGTCTAAGTCCAACGTTTGACTCAGATATTCAGTGTTCGACTGTTGTTAAGGTGATCTTAGATGAGAATATCGTCAGCCAGTATCACAGCTGTTTGCTCTGTGTGTGTGGGCGTGCTGTTGACTGTGTGAGTGTCACTTCAAAATGAAATATCTGCTATTTGAGGAAAAGAGCGCTTCATTTC
Source organism: Lutjanus argentimaculatus (assembly GCA_034769285.1). NCBI lineage: Eukaryota > Metazoa > Chordata > Actinopteri > Lutjaniformes > Lutjanidae > Lutjanus > Lutjanus argentimaculatus. The sequence continues at coordinate 27,101,959 of JAWZSL010000007.1, forward strand.
TTTGATGAAAACCTGTTTTTGGTGTCTGGTTGACAAAAAGACCAAATCTTTTATATTTTATGGTTATTTCTAAAGAATATGCACAAGTTAGTACTGTTTTGGAAAAGAGCTCTTCATGCTGACTTCCCGCAGGCTGACAGGTTCTGATCCTGCGGCTTCAGAAAAGTCCATTAAAAACCTCAACTGTTCTGAGTGCTATTAATATTGCAGTCCTCAATTTGTGAATGAGTGATGAGGGAATTGAGGCTGACCCAGATGAGTCTATGAATGAGTGATGATGGGTTGATTGAAAGTCTCCCACGGTGAAGGCGGACGTTCGAAGCAGACAAAGTCAGTCTTTTTAATCTCTGCTTCCAGGAAGAGTCGCAGTTTTGAAACCTCGCAGACTGAAACAAAAGAGGAAAAAACATCACCAAACGCGCCCGTAAGGCAAACATGCACAGAAGGTGGCACTTTGTTTATCATCGGGGAAACACCTGCAAATTCAAGCATGAAGATGCTTGTAACAGATGTGTTTTTAAGTTACATTTCTGTGATGGATTTGCTCCTTTTTTTCAGCTCTGTGTCACTGTAAACTGGATATCTTTGGGTTTTTTTCACTGTTGGTTGGACATTACAAGGCTTTTCAATAAGTGCTGAACATTTTGTACTATTTTCTGACATTTTAACAATCAATTAATCAAGAAAATAATCAGTGGTCTGGCTGATAAAGAAAATACTCAGTTACACGGTTCAGTCAGACTGGTGATGAGGAGATATAGAAGACCTGAACTTACAAAAACATGTTCACATTTTCTCACCAGTTCTCAAAAATCTTGCCTTATCAAAAAGTATTTTATCGATGGTTAAAAAATTATTTTACAGACTAATCACATATTTTACGGTCTAATAATAAGCTGTTATAAAGCATGAACGAAACAACTTTCTGAGCTGCATGCAGACTTACTGGATTATTTTTAAATTGATTGAGCTCATCATCATTTATTGATAAAGTGTTGAAGATTTTTTTTTTACCATCAAGCCTACAGTTAAAATGTTTAAAAGTAATTCATTCCTTTTAACTTTTAGTCTTCAGTGACATCTGTAAATCTTTTATTTTGAAGTGGCAGCATGAAGAATTTTAAATTTATCTCTTAGTTAGAACAACCACATGTTTAGGTCTGCACCTAGTGATTATTTTATATTATCAAGTAATCTGTCAGTTATATTTTGATTCATTCATCTTAATCAGCCAATGATATAAAACGCAGAAAAGAAGCAAATCCTCAAAACAAATCTGTAACACAAAAAAGGCAGTTGTATGTGTAACTTGTGTGTTGTTGGATTCTGACCCAGACTGAGAGAACAAAAGTCAGGATATATCTCCTGCTGAAATGGCTGCAGTGCCCCTCGCATCAACTAATTGCGTCATTTTCTCGAAACAGCAAACTCTGAGGGCGAAATCTAACGAAAACAACTTCGTTATGATGCATCTTGTGACCCTCGGCCTGTTTGTGGTGGCCTTGTTTGTCGTGTATTTAGGGAAAAAATCTGTTGTAGAAGAAGAAGCGATACCGATTTTTGAAACAACTGTAACCTCAGGAGATCTCAGAGCAGCACAGCTGCAGGATGTGTTGTGATTTCAGTGAATGGCAGACTCACTTTTTTTTCCAGCTCTCTGTATGTTTAATTACTGTCACCGTTGTTGCTCGTCTTTCCACCTACATGTAAATTGAACAGATAACTAATTAAGATCTCTTTGTCTTAAGGAGACCTGAGGTAATATTGACTCTTTAAATGAATTGATGAGCCTCTGTGGTTTAATTTATCTCTATTACAAAGTAGACATTAAGTACATGTTTAAATAAGGACTAAAAAAGGGGTAAAATTCAGTCTGTCAAACCTCTATATTTTTCAGCTTTTTGTGCATGCACAGGGCGCATCTGTCCAGCTCAGATCTCTGTGCTCTGAGGCTAGATGTGTCTTTGACATGATCAGTATGACTGCAGTCAGTTTCAAACATTTCTTGGCAAACTGAAGGACTTTTATTTTAGGAAAGACTTCAAGATATAGCTTATGTTTCAGACAGGCCTGTGCAGATGATAAAGAACAGGAGTCTTTTCAGTTCGTCCCAAAATTTCAGCGGTACTAAACTTGAGACACCTTTTTAAAAAAAATATATTGTTGTGCCTTTTTGTGAACACACACGAGACAGTGAATGCATATTATAACAGGTTTTTGGTTTTGACTGTGATATGAACTGATTTTCAAGACAGAGAAAAGCCATTTAAGGTAACAAAAGACACAAAACACAAGGAACAAAAGGATCATTTTTTTAAAAATGAAAAGAAAAACTGAATTTTATACTTGACATTGACAGAGAAACTAACCTGACTTGTGTGGATTTGTCACATTTGTCTGAAACCTGCATGATAAGATAAGATTCATTATTATTATTTTTAATATGGTGTTAAGAATCTGGAACCATTTATTTTTGCATTTTGGCTTGAAAAGTGACTCAAACATGTTAATTAGCTCCTGATCCCTGATTTTAGTGCCTTATTGAATTGTTCATTAAGGTATTTGTCAACAACTTCTAACTTCTTTAAACTATCTAATGAATGAGTGACAACATAGTACAACATTGCTGCAGTCATATCACAGGCAGGTTCAAAACTTAATGTTTAAAACTTGTGAAGATTATGTTTAGCCTTAAAGTTCCTTCTTCTTCATCATCTTTTCTTTCTTTTTTTTTTCTCAAACATCCTGCTCCATTACAGTATCAGACATACTTTGACGTGATCGTCTAGAGGTAACCACAAACACAAACCCAGAGAACAAAAACAAAAACTGAAACACAAACCCCACAGCACAGCATTATAGGTCACAGAAACCCTTCTCCCTCACAACATACACCATCTCATGACACACAGTAAGGCTTTCTGTCACGTAGCACTTATCTCATGGTCCCCGCCCGTGATAAACTTGGGGAAGATACATTTCAGTAAATTTCAACACAGAATCTTTCAGTTTGGCCGGCATCAACTCAGTCATGAGCTCAATCCAGTCCTTATAACAAGGTATATGTTTCGTTCATGTAGGTCATATAGTGGCATCTGTAATTAATTGAGACTGTTTCATAACCAGTGAAAAACCCCTTGTAGTAGATGTGACTACATATGTCGCCCCAGCATCACCATTTTAATTTTTTCCATTGTCTTTTTAACATAGACAAGCCTAACACGCAGCGTATCTTAAATACAGGAAACAGGAAAAGAGATTTGGGGTTCAAGCTTGCTGAACTGTTATTGGAGTGTAGAGCAAAAAGCGGTGGGACTTAGGAGGAGTTTCAGAGTGGTGGGCCGTTGGAACAGCGGCATGGCACCATTTTGCTAAGCTAATTTAACTGGCTGTAGCGTCACATTTAACAGAAAGATGTGAGACTGGAATCAATTTTCTCATCTAACTTGTAGCAAGAAAACAGGTGAAGAATATTTACCAAAATGTCAAACCACTCCTTTAAATGTAAAATCTAAAATTTGTCTCCTCCATCTTCACCGCCGTGGGGCTCTCGGGGGGCGGCTTCTGGGTCTGACACTCACACATGACTTCTGTCTGTCAGACGCACCCACAGCGAGCAGCAAATAACAAAGATAAACTCAAACAAAGCACGGCTCTGTCTGCTGCTTCGGTGTATTTGTTTTAAGTTTTAAGAGGACAGAGGACGGGCTGATGCCAAATGTGGCTTTGAGGTACAGCTGAGTCGGGGAGGGAGAGGAGGTGAGGAGGAGGAGGAGGAGGAGGAGGAGAGGGATGTTCTCATTTGAGGGAGGGGGGGGACATCTGTCGCCCATGGCTGCCTGCTGTCTGCCTTTAGCACCCAGCGTCGGAGCTTGGCAGAACTGAAATTCATTTTTTTTTCTTTTTCAAAAACATTCTGGTGTTTATTTTTTGAGAGAAAGAAAGGGGAGGCAGGAGATGGATGTGTGGTGAGGCTGTTGAAGGTGGAGGGGCGGCGGCGGCAGCGGTGGTGGTGGGGGTACTTCCTGTTGAAGCAGTGGAACAGAGAGGGGGAGGAAGGGAGGAGGGGGGGTGACACAGACTAACAGCACACCTGTGGCCGGGTGTAGTTGTGGCTGGGTGCAGTGAAGCTTTAGGGCCGGTGGTAGACGTGACGTCGGAGCTCGCTTCAGTGTGTGAGACGTATTTATGGTCAAGTGAAAAATGTTCCTCAGTGAAACAAAGTGAATCATAAAACAACATGTCGACTGCTTTAATACGCTCACGTCTCTCCTCCTCTGTTTCTTCTTCCTCCCCCTCTAAATGATCTGTCTGTAGTTCTCACTCTCTGTCTGTCTGTCTGTCGAGGGGTTTAGGTAGACGGAGAACCCTCAGGTGTATATTTCTCTTACCCAGGGACCCAATTAGGAGAGGCACTTCTGTCGGATGAAAAGCCTAATTTGAAAAACAATAAAAAAAGGTCATGTTGGAAGCTTTTCATAGCGCTGAAAGCTGCCATTATATTCGCTTGTCTGTTAAGAGATGACACATGCTTTGATCTGCATTTGCATTTTTGCATCTTTCATTTCTTACAGTTATGGCTTTTGTTGCTTTATGATGTCTTCAACAGTAAAATAAGCTCCCACTCACATGATTTTAGTGCTTTGTTGAAGTGTATGAATATATACTGTAACTTCTGTATAAACGGTTAAAAATGAGTGATAACCAGAGGTGACTCGGGCTCAAGTCAGACCTGAGTCACAAATTTGACTTGACCAAATCAAAAACGACTTGAGCCTTTTAACTTGAAAACTTGAGAACCTTCCCCCAAGTCCAAAGATGTTATTTATAAAGTCCTGTGAATCAGTTTCATTTCTCTCATTTCCTGAATCAACTAACATTGACACTGTTCATTCTCAGCAAGTAATTCCAGATCCACGTTGTTTGAACAAATCTGACAGCAAAGGATTTTTGAGAGAGCCAATCAGTGGCTGTTTTTTTTATCATGAAGCTGAGGAGCTTTAGCATTTTAACACCTATTTTCCCTTTTAAAGAGAGAAATACAATCATACACCTGAATTCAAGTTTCTCTGTTTTACCGAACTAAGATGAGCTTAATTGGCTCGTTAATTCCTTGTAAAACACACTTCATTCACACTCCAATCACCCAACCATTTCATTTCAACCATAGTGAAAGAAACAACGTTCTCCAGGGACCAAGGTGCTACATAGAACTACAGAAGAGACTACATAGAACTACATTGCTGAATGCTTTGGACCTCTACTTGATTATTGCACTATGGGTGTTATTGTGTGTTTATTGTATTTTTGCCTACTTATTCTTGCTTATATGTGCAGATTTTATTTGTAATATGTACAACTACAGCACCATTGTGAGGTTGACGCAACTACAATTTTGTTGAGCCTGCACAATGACAATAAAGTTTTTGAATCTTGAATCTTAAGGTTATACAAACCCAACAAGACTGCATAACATACATAGACTACACAGAGCTACGTCAAGTGCATTTTGTGTGCAACCATGTAAGATGTTTAGTTGGTCTCAGTGTGTTTCTCAGGTCAGGGTCACACTCTGGGCCTACATACAGAGCAAGATCATGCAAAAATTACTGGATAGTACTAAAAGGCAGTGCCAAAGTTTAAAAGACTGTTAAAGACCTCCTCCAGTGAAAATCACATTTTTAACCTTGTCAGCATGTCCATGTGGGTGTTTTTCATGTTACAAGACATATCAGGAGCAAAATAAGCAGTAAACTCTACATCTGCGCTTCAAAAACTGCAGTGAACATGGGCAGTCTCAAAAAAACGGATTCAGTCAGGCTGGGTGTATGATGTCATAAACCTAAGGAACCAGTCATGTTAATCAAGGGGATGGCACACATATCTCAGTGGAGACACCCGATAATTACAAAACGAGGAGAAGCAGGGCAGCTCTGGGTGGGTGGGTTGGGTTGTGAGGGTGTGTGGAGAGGTCAGGGACTATTTGCATGTTTATGAATACTAAATGAAGGCAAGGTGTAGAGCTATATGTAAGCATTTTAAGAAGGTATTTGAAGTTATTTTGCAAAAAAGAACAACACATCTTATATCGTAGCACGAGTGAAGGTGGACGTTAAAAGCTGCTATAAATGTAAACATTCAGGACTGTACAAATATTACAGAAACTATACAAAGGGTTTGTTATATGACTACATCTGCATTATAATTTATTGTCAAATAATCATTAGAGTTGTTAACATTAATAAATGCCCGTAGAACTGTTTACAACTACATTATACATTATATTGGGGCAGGCATAAGGGAAAAAGGGAGGAAGGAAGGCTTTTTAAGAATTGTATTTATATTTATATATTATTTATTTGTTTATTTATTGTTTTTTGCATTCTCAGAATAAATATGAAATGTTGAGAATGAAGTTAATAGACCATAGATTCCATTTTTACTTTTTTTTTGGCATTTCTTGTGATTCATTTTTTCTTAGGCCTGGCACTGCTACTGAAAGTTTGACTTTATTTTCAACATTTCAACTTTATTCTCAAAATGCAAAATTAAAAAAAAGGTCTTTTTTTTTTTTTTCTTTATGCCTGGTCTTAATGCTCTTCCATACATTATAAACCATTTGTTAAGTATATGTATAAACTGCCTGTAAATTCCTGATAAAGGAACTCAATATAAAGTGTTACTGACTTTTACTGTTTACTACACAGGATGCTTACTCATAATTTGATAAAAGTTTATCTGAATCTTAGATCTTATCTCTTGTTTGGTTAGTTTCTTGTTGATTAATCAGGGTGGATGCTTTTAAAATCTTGTTGGATGTATAGTGAACATGCAACAAGTGAAAGTGAGATGGAAATTATTTAGATTACGTTACAGTGCGTGCGACCACAGTCTTTTTATTTGTTGGGTTTACACTTTTAGCGCTCAGTCTGAGACATATTGAGAATCTCATGACTTTACACTGTCATGATAATAATCATCAAACATGTCACTTTTTGCACATTTTCTCCACATCACGCTGCTCCACATTTGTAGTAATATATTAATTTAAATGTCTTTCTTGCTGGCTGACATGAGAGCTGAGTGTCCAGCGCTGATGTTGGCCTTTCTATCTCTCACCCTCCCTCAAGCCGTGTGTGTGTGTTTATCAAGAGAGGACGGACAGAGGGGTCATGTGTGTGTGCGTTGTCTCCACGAGTGTGTGTTTGTCTCTTTGACTGACTCACCCTCCTCACATCCCTGATCTGAACTATTAAAAGCGTGGCTGTCCTGAGGCATGAGGGATATGATGGCTGATCCTTCACCTCTCAGCATCTCTGCTGCCTTCTCCTCTCCCTCCTCCCGCTCACAACCTCCACTCTTAAAAACAAAAGAAAAAACTGCAGATGTTTGTATTTTTTTTTTCCTCTTTCATTGTATTCAGTGCATCCTATCTCTTTTATCATGCTGCTGGGTTGTGAGGAGGGACAGTGAGGGGGAGGTGGAGGAAGCTAGCTGTGAGGGAGTGAACCCGGCGAGGGGAGGGAGAGCAGAGTCGGTGGAGGTTATTCTGCTCTCATGGGTCTGTTAGTGAGCGTACACCCATGCAGCTGCGCCAATTAGCCCAGCTATGACTGAACCCCCAACTCACACACATTAACACACACACACACTTACATTTGCACTTATCCACATCCTCTTCTAAGCTGCTTAACTGACTACACACAAGTGTATATTATACTAATTTCTTTCAGACTTGCACGCTTTCTCCATGCGTGAGTATTTGCATGCGTGTCCATCTACACCCACTGCATATGTGTGTGTGTGTGTGTGTGTATGTGTGTATATACAGTATATATAAATGTGTGTTTGACAGCCAAGGATGATGCCAAGCACTGGGAGGAGAGAGGCGAGGCGTAGCTCCCTCTCGTACGATGCCGCTGTCACATTGGATCAGTCAGGCCGGTGCACAGGCAGGCAGGCTGGCAGGCAGCGGCACACAGCCGTGGGAATGACACTGCACTTCTGCTCTGGGAGAGACTGACGGAGCGCCAGTGAGGAGAGATGGGATACACAGGGGTCAGGGCGATATTAGCTTCAGCTGTGCTCTGACTCTACGTGTTGCTGTGTGTCCTTAGTCTGCAGGTTTTGTCCTCGTTTCTTGGCCGGACCTGAAAACGCATTTTCTCAATCTCCTTCTTGCTCTGACTGATGGGAAAATGTGTGATTTTCTCCCAAAGTTAAAACAGTTGTGGTTATTTTGCACAAGAGATTTCTGAATTTATGTTTTTGTTGTGTTTTGTTTAAAGTTGGACAAGACTCAGCTGGAAAACGGTGATGTTGACACATTTCTGCGCTCCAAACGGAGTTTAGCAACATTTTAGTCAAAATGTGTTGACAGTTGTGGGTTTGTTAGCTCGTGTTGCCAGGTCACTGTCAATCAAATCTAATCAAACCACGCCGACAATGATCTAAAAAAGCAGATAAACTCACATTTTGAGTGTTAAACTCAAAGTCTCAGTTATACAATCTGTTATAAAAAATACTTAGATCAAAATACACCATTTAAAGGGGCTTTAAAGTAACAATTGATATTACATATCAGTTCTAAGTGGTTTTGAGTCTACTTAGTGTATAGTGTATCTATTCTCATGCATCTGCATTGATTTGTGATTAAGAGATTCATAGCCGTGTTGTAATCCATCTTCAGCCATTTGATGCTTCCATTCTAACATAACAATGTAAACTGAGACATATAGCGGTGTGTTCTTTGTACTATGACAGTTTTCCCTAAAAAAAAGAAAAAAAAAAAAGAATTGTAAGTCCTGTATTGTGATACACGGAGCCGGTCCTGACGCCCCTGGGGCCCTGAGCAAAATTCTGCAAAGTGGCCCTGTGAGTAAATCATGTGCTGCTGCCACACAGTCACACCTGACTCCCCAGTGCTCCCACTACAATCCTCCCTCCTTTAAACAAATTTGCGTCATCTGTCACTGTTAAGAATAAGTAGATCTACGCAGAACAGAATGAGGTACAAAAAGAAAATACTGACCAGAATATTTTGTACAGAATCTTAAGTTAAATGAATATTAACACTATCAAGAAAGTCTAGAATATATAAAATGTAGGAAAATACTAAAACATAACACTGAGCTTTACCTCTGCTGCCTGGTAATTAGTATAAATCCATTCATTTTTGTATCTTGCAGAGTTCAGAATTGTAATCAGTGTTGGACTGTAACTTAGGGCTTGTATTTTACTTGAGTATTTCCATTTAATCAAACTTGATATTTCTATTCCACTGCATCCCAGAGGCAAATACTGTACTTCTTAAAGCTGAAAAAAATGTTGTTTTCTGACATTTTAGAGATTTGTGGTTCTGACAGGACAGAGATGCTTCGTACATATGATGATCTTAAAGAATATAATGCACTGCTGAAGATTAAACTAGCCAACAATGACCTATAGAGTAGGTTAAATGAGCTCAACAACAGACTTAAACTTAAATAGAGCAACAGTTTTAATCCAAAAACATCAGCTATAATAACACTGACAGGGAACATTTTACTGCAACATGACATCTTTTACTTTAAGTACACTTTGCTGATAATACTATCATACTTAAACTGCAGTAAGATTTTGGATACAGGACTTTTTACAGTATTTTTACAGTGTGGTGTGAGTACTTTTACTCAAGTAAAGGATCTGAATACTTTTTACACTCCTGTAACTAAACCTTGATTGAGAACAGATATTCATTGTCTTGTTTTAAGATTATGTGCTCTGCTGAGGAGTCACATCACGATGGGTCCACCGAGATTGCTGCAGAAGAGCGTCACGAGTTTCATTTCGTGCACGTGCATTGAACGCATGTTCACGCACGACGCAGTTATCTTTTCTGAGCTGTAGATGATAAACACCCATCGGCGCTCATCAAACGTGATAAATAGTTGTATTTCACTCTCACTTCTCTCAGGCACAAAGTCACAAGACAGCCCTGGAAGTGACTGCAAAGCACAACAGAGACAGACAGACAGGCGGACTGCCCAGCCCAGCTAACGTCAGACAGACAGACAGAGGGAGATACATCACGTGCTGCAAACTATCACATCAACTTACTATGAATTGCTGATATCAAACTTGGAGAGGAGGAAACACGGTTTACCTGATCACTCCATTCACTCTTGTGATGTTATTTTCTCTTTAATTCTGCTTCATCCTCTCTTCAAAGTTGTAAACACTGACACCAACTGTGACACAAGGGGGAGGCCAGGCCCTCGTGTGCCCTGTGGGGCCCTATGCAACTTACAGAGAGTGCATATAGGGCCAGCTGGCTCTGGTGATACATATTGCATCACCGGATTATCCTGCCATTAAACAGCACTGTTGAGTACACATATATACAGTACCACGTCACACGCTGGGACACATCTTCTCATCCAAAATGCAACGTAGTTTATACTTAAGTTTCTTAAAAACTAAGGATATCACACACTGTCTTCTGCACTGGCAATTAAGGATTTGTCATTAAAAGTGCAGAAGATCATGGGCGGGAGTCGTTTGCTTTTTATTGTCGACCCAGTCTTCTCCTACGCACCTGTCAACATACAAGTGTGCAGAAGTTTCTTTCTCTTTTATATTTTAGATTCTTCAAGTAGCCCCCTTTTGTTTTGATGACAGCTTTGCATACTACTGATATAATCTGAACTATTTTTATAAAAATGAAGAAAAGACAACGGATGAGAAGTGTGTCCAACTTTTGATATGTTCTGTACATTCAGTACGCTCAAAGCAGTCTGTACGGCATTGCCTGTACTAAAAACTTGATTTTTGAGTATGTTGTTGTGAAAAAAAAAGTTAAAGTTTTAGAAAAACATGTTGATTTATCTTTGCACAAGTGACATTGTTCTGAAATTCCAAAGTCACAGTTTGATTTGTACATGTCTGGAATCATTCCCTGTTAATATACAGTGGGATCTATGTTGATTTTTGCCTCCCACACTTTTGAGTTGATTTACACGTGAAAATCTCTCCAAACTGTGTCCTCTGATTTTCCAGCTGCCAAAATCCAGATGTGAAATTGATAAAAATGTTGAGTCTCCTTAATTATTAACATGCACTCGCTGCAATAAGCAAGTAGCAAGTGCTTTATGTAGTTTTGGTTACATACAGTCTTCCTCAAGGTTGTTTGAGCCGTACGCAGCCTGAGAGGGAGACTGCAGACGCTGCTCAGGGCTGAGAAAACTACTTCACCTTCTCTGTTTTTTGGATGAAACATATAATGCAATAATTGAATCTTTGCTTTTGTGTACAGTTATTATTCTCATAAAAATATTACAGAATCAAGCATCAATCAAAGGTGGAGTAAAGGACAGCACTCCTGTGTTGTTAAAATACATTATTTGGCATGAAGTGTCGACCAAACATGATTACACGGTTTCACTTTACAAAGCATTTTTACTTTACTATTATTATGGAAAGCACCTTTACCATGATTTGTTATTTGCTAGAGAGATTTTCAAGGGCCTGAAGAACATCTGACTTCATGTTGACCAATCATTTCTGAAACCGAAACCAAACAGTTTAAACAATAAAGATTAGTATTCAGTATACTCTCAGGGTTTGGAGCGTTGTTTTAAAATGTACTCTGATACAATTACTAATTACCTGTTAAAAGGTAGTCAGTAACCTAATCCAAGTATCACAATGTTAAAGTAAGGTAATTTGATTACTTTAGGCTATGTTTGGATTACATCTAACATTAGTGCTTGGTCTGTGTAACTAACATTAGCGGTTGTTCTGTGTAGCTAACGTTAGCCATCAGGTCTGTGTCAGTAACATTAGCAGTTGGTCTGTGTTGGTAACGTTAGCATCTGGTGTCTATAGCTAATGTTAGCAGTTGGTCTGTGTGTGAGTAACGATTGGTCTGTTCGCTGAGACCAGAGGTGTTAGACCATGAATGTTGTAACCACTGCACGTGGTTGTATATTGTTCTTTATTTTGAAATGTATATTAAAATTGTAATACAACTAATAATCCCCATTTTTATGAAATGTTATTATGTCTCATTTTTTGTAACTGTTATGGAATACAGTTATCTTTTATAGTGTTCTAATTATGTAATCCCTTTACATGTAATCAGTTACTCCCCAAGCCTGCATCATGAGTAAAATTAGTACTGTGGAATTGGGACATAGTTGGTGTTTTCAGGCTGTAGATTGTTCTGAAATTCAGATTGCAGTATTTCTCGCTGCACATTGAGTCCAATAAGGCGGTAAAATATCACAATGAACCTTGTTTTTAAAAACTGTAATCTCATACTGTTCTACCAATAAAAAGAGTCACAACCATTTCTTCTAAGTGACTTCATAATGCCTCTGGTGCAGATGAAGCCAAAAGAAATAAAGTCTGGATGGTGTACGACCTTCTTTTCATCAGTAGACCCTATAGATCCGGTCTGAATTCACTGAGTGATTCCTCTTTTATGAGAGAGGGTTTCTGACAGCCTGAACAGTTGCACCATTGGAGCATTGTGTTAAAGCTCAGCGAGAAGCCGCAGCAGCAGAGGGGTTATTTTCTCACTGCTATAGCAACAACTGAGGAAGGAGCAGTTTGACATTTTCAGAAATACATTTACTTGCTTTCTTGTCAGAGAGTTAGATGAGAAGATGGATTAGGCTTTTATGTCTGTTTGTTAATGAAGGTACAGGCAGCATCACCTCTAAAGCTCACTGATTAACATGTCGTGTCTTATTTGTTAAATCCATACAAAAAATGAAATTGATTTTACACTTTGGTTTTTTTAAAAGTGAAGTGTAAATTAGTTAGCTTTAGAGGTGCTGGTTGACAGGCCTAAATTTTTTAAACCTTTGAACCAAGCCAGGCTCGCTTTTTCCCCACTGTTTCCAGTCTTTATGCTATGCTAAGCTAAGCTAAGCTAAGCTAACAGGCTGCTGTCTATATCAGTCATACAGACTTGCTTTGCTTCGGAGTTTAATGTTGGTCCTTTTATTTAATTCTTGACTCTTGACTTGACCAACTTATTTTTGTTTGAACCTCAAGAACTTCATTATTGTTTTATTTTAAATACTATTTGACCATTTGGGCTTTTTGTGCCTTTATTTTAGACAGGACAGCTGAAGATATGACAGGAAAGGGGGTGACAGAGTGGGGAGATTTTATTTATATATATATATTACACATATATATATATATAATATATATGATTTAAATTTATATCCTACTTTAGTCCAGATTCCAGACTTTCCAAAAATACCAAACATGACTGGGGCTGGGTATCAATACTCAGTAGCTTTAAGGTATTGATTGAAATAAGCCAGTGCCAAGTAGTGCTGAAACTTCACCAGTCAAACTATACCTGTTTAGATCCGTTTCGTATCCAGATCTAGAAACAAATGACTATTTGAGTAGTTTTGCTCCAGTGCGTATGAGGCGTGTGATTGGCCCAGATCAGCAGCTACAGTTGAACACGGCACATTTGAGGGAATTGGCAGTTTGGCGTCCCAAGATGCCGCCAAAACATAAGAAATTTGATTGAGCAAAGTATTCTATTGGTATCTGTATCACTGGTATTGTATTTTTTAAATGACACTTAGCCCTAAATATGACAGGCAGAAACAGGGAGAAATGTGTTTATGATGATGCACCACACATTTAGGCTACAGTCTACGCTCATTTTCTTGGAAATACTTTCATCTTTTTTTATTATTCGCTGTCTTGTCAAGAGTTACACCAATCTCATGTCTGTATATTAAATATTAAAGCTCGGCATAAAAACAGGGTGAAACAGCTAGCCTGGCTCTGTCCAAAAGTAAAAGAAAATCCCCTATCAGCACCTCTAAAGGTCGACAATTATTGTTGTTTTGTTGTACAGATTACAAACCAGCTATAATGTGTTAAGTTTAGCTAGACTACACTAAAGTAAGCTAAAATGTCTGTCAGCTGAGGCCTCATGTTTAGACGCTGAGCAGTATCAGTCCTCTCACGTTTGACAGGAAAGTGAATAAATGTTAACTAAATCAGAGGTTTTCAGAGTGGGAGTCGGGACTCCTCAAGCAGGCTTTTATTCAGTGAATGAAAATGAAAAAAATATCTCTTATTAGTTATCAAAAGGAGATCACATAAAATAGTCAGAGATACAGAGTTAGAAACTAATAAATGCCTTTAAACAGAGATTTTTTTTTGTTTTAGGTGTAGTCTGATGTTATGACAAACAGTAATATTAACCAGTCAAAGCTTCGTCTGAGGGGAGGCCCCGCGGTCTCAGACTTGAACCAAATGAGCTCTTCCTGTAAGTGGGAGAAGAAGAGAAAATCTCTGAGACTTTTATTTGAAATTCTTGTCCAGATCCTAAGATTTCCAAAAATAACAACTACGTCAGGCAGTGAAATGTGTAAACATGATGCACAAGACATCTGCTGTTATCAGTTTCATGTAATAGTGCAGCCATAAAAAACACATCTTAAAATACATGATATTTCACTCAAATTTAGTATTATTTAGTTTGGCTACAGTGAAGAAAGCAGACAAAGAAACTGGTGTTTTCAGGCAAAATGTTACTTACTTACTTTAACAGGAGTTTGGGGGACTATAAGAGTTAAATAAGTTGAAAAACGAACGTATAGGCATTATGTTGTCAGGTAGACTGTGCATAGTTGTGTGTGCCTGTGTGTGTTGTGTATACAGCAGAGTGAGTGTGAACAGGCAGTCCCTCTGTTTGTTGTGTAAGCACACCTGATCCCTGCTCCTGCTCTGTTTAACGGTAAGTAGCAGCAGCAGCAGCAGCAGCAGGCCTCCTCCTCTCTGCTGCTCTGATCACCTGCTCAGACTCGGTGACAAGGTTACCGTCAGGTTAATGGGTTTGACTGTAGGCGCTGATCACGGGAGTGTAAGTGTTAAATAATGTCATGTTCTGTTGTTTTTACTTAAGCGCAGCAGCATAACCCAGTTCCTGTGATATGATCGCTGTTGCTGTTGCCAGATGTAACTGAGGCAGTTCAGGTTAAGTGGGCAGCCCGAGGCAAGGGCATGACTGAATACAGGAGGACAGAGGAGCACTTTTTTCTCTCATTACTGCTGTGGCTCAGAGTATCAACAGTCTCCTACACTGCATCTGTTGTGGCAGGTCGTGTGTGTGCGTTTGAGCGCGCAGGCATTACATTAAGAGGTCTCATTTTAACACAAAAAACATATTGATTATTTCAGAAATAAGAGCAATCTCTTGTTCTTTAGGATTTCATTTTTAAACGGGTGATATTTCATTTGGAACAAAGAGTTTCTCTTCAAACATTTCTCAGGCAGTGTGCTAATTAAACTTAAACACAAGGGAAAAAGGTCTATTTTAAGGCAACAGTGCTGATAATTGCTCCTAAAGAAGGAGGAGGGTGCCTTCATAGGACTCAGGGATGTAAAGAAAAAACGAGCTGTTACTGAAGAAACTGTCCGTTTGTTTGTGTTAAAACATGCAGCTTCGTGTCTGTCTCTGGTTACTGTTGGTGTTTATATGACACTTAATAATCAGATCAGATCTCAGGGAGGAACACTGAGCGGCGGCTCTGAACACACATTAATCAGATTCTGCTGACGTTGTTGTCGGATATTCAGACACAGATATGGATGTGGTCAGGCCTGTGTGTGTAATTTTCTTCTAATTTCATGAAACGCTCTCCTGTATCACATGTTCTTTATTCTTAAGGCTTAGCTTAGCATAAACTTTAAAAATATAACTGTATAAACAGCTTTAAGCAAGAATAGAAAAAGATCCTCCAAAAATGCAATAGAGTTACATATGTACAGGATTACATAGTGGTCTAATAAAAACATAAGTCAGAAACAAGGGGGGCATACAAAATGAGAAATGCAGCAAGATTCATAAAGCTTTATTGTCTCAACAGCAGAACTGTAGTTGTATCTCCAATCCAATATAATGTACAGTCTAATAACTACAGTTCCTAATGATATGCCATTTAGCTTTTCATGCCTATGCACTAAGATATCCAAAGGAATGATAGTTTTACCAAAAAGAGGGTGAAGATTGTCATTCAGCAGGGTTTAAGCTCAGCTCCCCTGATAAGAGGCTTGAACTTCCCTGAAAGCCACATATACAGTAAACAGTTGTATTTGGGTTCCTGAAATTAATAATAGACTTAACAGTAAACCGCAAGTCAAGCTTCATGTTTATTCGCGCTTAACAATTTCTGATCATTTGTGTCTAATTGAGATAATGCTGTCTGTTTCCGCTGTAGCCAACCATGCATAGGGGCGCGCTCACCATGTTTTATTCACCAGACATGATCTTTGATAATGAGAGCAGTTTTTTAAAATTACAGTGGTGAATAATTTATGTTTCTTTGTTGTCCCAGGCTAAATATTCTGCACATAAATTGAAATTTATTGATACAATAGTGTTAATGTGTGCATGTGCATTTGTATAGTATCTCACCCCGAAGGGCTCTCCTGAAAGTCATGGTGTAATTCAGCCATCCGGTCTGGTTTTATGAGAGTGAAATGCAGAATTAAGTTTAAAGAAGTTACTAAAAGATAGACTACATAGATAGAGAGAATGTTGTGGGGACATATATTTATATATAAACACACAAAGAATGCTGCTGCCCAGGTTTGTCCTCTTTTGTGTGGAGTTGTGTATCTATCACAATACAGAGCAGATATGTGTAAGTCTACAGTCAAAACTAGGGCTGCAGGTAATGATTAATTTCACTATCAGTTAGTCTGCTGATTATTTTCTTGATCCAGTGAGTTCATTTGATAAATGATAGAAAATATTGAGGAATTCCCATCACAATTTCTCACATCAAGCTAGGAAATATGAATTGCTTGTGTTGTGATGCTCAGTTAAGAAAATATTCACATTTGAGAAGCTGAAACCACAGTTTTCTGCAGAAAAAAATAGCTTCCACTTCCACCTCATCCTGCCATTATTTGGGGGCCTTTAGGGGGAGACAGCAGGTCAACAGTGCATTCCACATAAGTGGTATACAGCGTCTGAAATCTTTGAACCTGAAGATTAATTTGAGATGCAGCTCAGCACTCTTTGTCAAGTTTCATAAACATTGTGTTTTCCTTGGGCGCCTTTTCACATCTTGAAAGTTTCGAGTGTGTAAGGGTTTAAAACATTATGATCGAGGTGTATGATGGCCACTTTCATGCTCAGTTATGTTTCAACAGATGCTGCGGTGCAATTTTTGGTTTGACACCATTTATTACACGGATTTTGTGCAAAATTCAACCATTTTCCACCACTCGAGAACTGATCGAAATCAAAATGTGATTTGAAATTCAACACTTTCTGAGATCGGATGGTGAGCGCTTCTGTTCTGGGAATTGCTCTGAAATCCCCTTATTGGGAATGTACGTAGGAAAGCCACACTTCCTCTGAATGTCCCAAGTCTCTAGTTTGTGGTTTGTGGCTGGAAGTTTCATGAGGTGCCGATTGTCCTACAGGTCACTATAGGTCAGTTTATACAGTGAGGTCAAGTTTCAAAAATGGTCTCACTACAATGAAATGGCTACTATGTGCATTAATACATTTGGACTCTTTGAATCCACAAAAGTCCCAGCTTTATAGTAATACCCAATTTATGTAATTCTGATAACAGTTGACTCATGATTAAATCTCGTTGTTCCTCTGTCTGTCCAGGCTCGCCCAGCAGTACGTCTACCCGCAGGCGTTCCTCCAGCCCAGCCTGGTGCTGCAGTCCCAGCTCAGCCCCACAGCAGCAGCGCTCGCCTCCCCTTACCTGGACTACAGCTCCGCCTACAGCCACTACGCCCCCACAGGACTGGAGCAGTACCCCTACACCCCTTCACCGTCGCCCTCCGCTGCAGGCTACCTCAGCTACAGCTTCTCCCCAGGCACCCCGGCGCCCGCTCTCACCGCCTCCCCGACCCCTCCGGCTGCCATCCACCCTCCTCTGGCTGCGCTCACCACCATGTCTGCCGCCCCGCAGGCCTTCCTCCACTACCCTCTGCACCAGCCCGACCGCATGCAGTGAGCAGCTGCCGAACTGATGATTCAAAACTGTTGATCTGTGACATCATCAGGATGAGACTGGATAACCAGGCAGAGAGTGTGATGTAATCAAAAGGGCTTTTAGAGACACTCTTATTCCTGTCTTTTTTTAAATATCTATATTATTGTTGTAATAGTTAATGAAAATGTTCTATTGCTACCGTCATCAGCATAACAATCTGAATGTTTTTCATAAGACGTCAGGGACCGAAACAAGACGACTGGTAATCCTCTGGACGTTTCTTACCCCTGATCCTCAGCGCTGAGGGCGGAGGCAGGCTGACTGCTGGAGAGTGGACGGGTAAAGACAATGAGAAATATGTCTGTTTGACATGATGCTGCGGCTGCAGTTTCCCCATACGTACTGAGATGAATGCTGGATATTAGCCAAGCTGAGAGCCAGTTCCTCTTTCAGAAACACAGGTCCAATTACCTCCTCTTCAAGGTTACCTTTCTGTCTATGGCCTTAGAGATCTCTCTCTGTCTCTCTGTACCTGGTTCAGTTTGTCATTTTTATTAGTCTGTCATCATTTGAAATGAACAAAATGTTTATTGTGTTCCCTTTTGTTCCTTTTATCTACCACTGGCAAGTCAATACACAGTGATAATCACAGTTTAACAGAATATGCAATTATGATGATAAAGGATGAGCATGAATATGGTAGACAACACTGGTATTTTTGTTTTTGTATTCCTACTGCTAGAACATTACCCAGAAAATGACTTTGTTAACACTTTAAGAGATAGTATGAATTATTTCAAGTGAGGTTATATGAGGTACTTATCCCCATTCGATGTATTACCTACAGTAAATGCAGAAGATGAAGGCTGACACGTTCAGTGTTTGGAGAAGTAGCAGGAGTACTGGTGTAGGAAGCTAAGCAATGCTCTGGAAAGTATAAAGCAAAATTAGGTATTTTAGCCACTTAAAGAGAATATTTTCAATACTTTACAGACAGCTTTTCTGACAGGAAACCAGTGCTATAAAAGCCAGATATCGCTCTCTCAAAACCAACCTAACTGCACGCCTAAAATCAGTCATTTTACCTCACAGCACACAGGAGTTGTTTGTCTACCGTCGGATCAATCTGCTGGTTTGTTTGTGTTATTGTGTGACTTTGGTGTGGACACCAAAATCTGTTATAGCCACCTAGAAAAGGTCCACCTAAAACAAGGGTCTCAAAATGCGACTCCCAAGCTATTTCTGCACCCCCCCTTTGGACCACAACATGTCAAAAATATAATTTAATCCGTCCTGCAAACTTCAACATTATTTCTCTCTCAGCAAACACAGTGTTAAACTAAATTAGCAAGTTATCAAGTGACATTTATGATTTTCACTGCGTACTATATGGCATTTGATGAAATCGCAAACAAAGCTGGCAATGATCAGCTTGACATTTTCATTACAGGTATTAATGACCAAAGTGACAGAAGAGTTTGTGTCCAGTGCACAGCTAACTAATGCATATAAAAATGTATAGAAACACCCTTTATTTGTTAAGATCAATGAAAATGGAAACAAAGAATTACATTTTTTTTAAATGTTGAGCTTTTTTGCAAGTGGCCCCTCTATGAGATGACAATACCAGCAGCGGCCCCACGCCAATTTGAGTTTGAGATCCCCGATCTAAAAAAAATGAATATCAGTTTAAGCATGTACATTTTCTCCACTTTTACCTTTCCATCAGACAGCCTTTTCCCATGAGAAACCACTGTTATGTAAACCAAATGTTCTCTACAAAGCAACCAGATTCCCTCGGCAAAAACCGTAATTTTACCACGCAGAACACAGGAGTTGCTGGACTACTGGTGCCTCGACTGGTTAGTTTGTTTGTGTTACTGTGTAACTTTGGTAAATTCAAACTAACCCTTTAAAACACCAAAGTCACACAATAACACAAACAAACGTCAGATCGAGGCAGCAGTAGATCAGCAACTCCTGTGCTCTGCAACGTAAAATGACTGTTTTTTTCAGTGGAGTCGGGTTAGTTTGGAGAGAGCGACATCAGGCTACAGTTGAACTGATACTGATTTTTTTGGTGGCTAACATACATTTTGTAGTACATTGCTGAGCCTCCTACACCAGTACTCCTGCTGCTCGTCCAAACTGTGGGCATGCCAGTTACCATCTACTGTAGGTAATACACTGACTATGGTTAAGTACCTCACACAGCCTCACTTCAAATAACCCGAACTATCCCTTTAAAACACAATAGTCATCACATGAAACTCCCGCAGCCATTTATCGGGCTCTTTTTGACCTGTAACTTTAGGAGTGACTGGTTTTGTGGACTGTTTGATTTTATGATACTTAAATCACAAAGTTGTCAATACATATCAAGTAAATGTGTTTGGATGTAGATGTCAAGATGTATGTTGTTACTGAATATGTGTGAGTGTACTTGGTGTCTCTGTGTGTGTGTGTGTGTGAGTGAGAGAGAATTAGAGCGATGCAGTATATGCCAGTGTCAGGACCGAGCTCCTTCTCCAGCCCATTGTACTGGTCAGTTGTCTCTTTGTTTTTTTTTTTCTCCAGCTGCAGAAAACAGACGGATGCTTTAGCGACGATAACTGGAGTCTCACGGTGCTGTGGCACCACCTTAGTAGTCATAAACCAAGCCATACATCACATTTAAAACAAATATGCAAAATAAAATGAATATTTCTAAGACATGCTCAGAGTGCTGTGTGTTGCTGTTTAGGCCCTTGTTGTCTTTAGAGAACACAGGCCACCATGGCCAAAAGCCTTCCATCATCCATCTTGTGCCTTTTGATCCAGTTGCTACCATGCAGTAACTCAGTCTCAATATATTGTTCTCTGCTTCTTATCCAGTTATACAGAATTACAGTAATTGTGGTTAAAGTCTGTGGTGAATAGTTGCTGAATGACACCTGTTGAGTTACACATGAGTCACACAAATCATAGACATTTTACTGACGGGCTGCTAAAAGTGTTAATTTGAAGGGCACTATTTCTTGGCTGGGAGTCTTCACTGGTTACCTGGCAACTGCTCCTGGCATGAAATGAGTCCGGCACAGTAAAACAGCAAATTGTCATTTTCACACTCAGGTTTTAAACAAACAAGATATAACCTGTTAATTGAAGATGTTCTGTCAGGCAGATTTTGATACTTTTAGGCAAAATCAGGCTACAAATTTCCCATTGTTTGCAGTCTTTATGCTAAGCTAAGCTAATTAGCTGCTGTTGTAGGTATCAGATGTGCTTGGCCTGCCGTATCTGCTCGGGGTCCTGCGTTTACAGATGATGTACACATTATGATTGGCTGCACATCCAAACAGATCCATAGATTGTGGCTGGTTAAGAACAACAAGATTTATTTCCAGTTATTTTGTCCTTTTGTTTTCTTGTTATTTACAAAATTAAAGCTTACATATGAGAGGTCTAATGGCTAACATTAGCTCATGTTAACTAGCTAACTAATCTAACTTTAAAGAATATTGTCCTTTACAAACAATTTCAAATTAACTTTACAGGATTTAAATGATATAATCTTTGTGTCATCATGTTTGTTTGTTTGTCCACAGCGTTAGTACACTTTCTGATGAAATGCAGCGAATCATAATATGTAGGTCATCTGTAAACGCAGCAACTTGAGTAGATCTGGCAGGCTGAGCAGTACCTACCACAGCTGTTGCTTCATATTTACTGTTTTACTCTCAGCAAAAAAAAAAACAATTGTGTTTTCTTCCCTAAATGTCAAACTATTCTTTTAAGTCCAATAAACTGCTACATCTATTTTCCAGGGAAAGGGTAAGAATATTTTTTTTTTTTTTTTTTTTTTTTAAAGACCAAAATCAACAATACATCCATACTTTCTTGTTTTAAAAAGCAAAGTAATGTACGGGTACTGAAAGCTTTTCTCATACAGGAGTAAATATTGTATTTCTTGGAGATTATTGTCACTAGTGACAGACAAATCCGCAGGAAGCCTGGTCAGTGTTTCTGCTGTGGAACGATGTTAGTTTTGGGAAGGTGGTGAAAATGTTACACAAATCTACAACAGATCTAATTTTAAACCGTTACAGGCTGGTGTTAAATATATATTATGTTATAAAGTATTTAAAAATACAGTTTAATATCTGTCACACTCTACATCCCAATAAGTTTTCTGTTATTAATCTATAAAAATCAATCTAATTCAACATGTTAGTGCCTAAGATAACCATGTACATTATTGTAATATGTAATGGAATTATACATGACTTTTCTTTGTTTTGATATCTGCATTTCAGTCACTGAAAAACTCATATCGGTTGGCCGCTAATTTTCACCTGTAGATTGATTATAAATTTGATGCTCTTTTGATTTTCAGGGCAATAAAGTGGCTCATTTATGTGCTTAATTTATAGTTTTTATGCAACAATGGAAATCCATGGCACAGAGACATAATATCTGTGCAGGCTTTAGCTATAAACTTGACAGCAGAATCAATTTGTTTTGATCTTCTCATTGTTTTTTTTTTGTTTTTTTTTGTTTTTTTTTTTTTGTTTGTTTTTTTGACCATCAGAAAACTGTAGAAAATGACCAGACTTGTCCTGTGACTCTGGAGGGGCAGTCACGCTGTACTTTATCAGCTGTGATGCACAAGAACAGAAGACAGTCAAAGATAAATGAGTGTGTCAGTTTTACACTTATCTTCTTATCAAACACCAGCAATTGTCCGCCTATGGGTGAAACCCTGTCTTACCCAAACAACCCCTCCCTTTCTTTAACTACATCTCCATACATACCTCCAACTCATGTCACTTATAACAGCATTATTCTTTTTAAACCTGCTGCCTTTTATGCCAAAAACATCCCTCAACTAATTCAAATGTTAAATCTGAGTCTGACATGTGTTACTTTCGCCCTCTTCTGGCCAAAATAATTCATTACAGCTCACATTTTTCTCCATGCAACAAAATGCAACATTCAAAGAAACAAAAATGAGCCAAACCTTGTATCAAGTTTTTATGTTTATTATCATTGAAATGTTTATTGAAACGCCTTGTGCTCCCAGTTAAGGATCAAATAATAAAAGGAGACTCAATGTAAAGCTTGCACAGCTGATCTGCAGTGAACAGACCTACTCTCAAAGTCTGGGATACAACATTTCCTTTGGATTGCGCTGGTTCAGAACAAAAAAGCAGATGGTTTATGTAAAAATGAATATCATATAGCAAATACCACAGTGAGGGGAGGAGAAATGATCATGTCTTAAAAATTGATGACAAAATGAACACAGTTAATGGTACGAAACAGGAGAGCGGTAATGAAAATAAAACGAAATAAAAAGTACTGTATCTGCAATCTTGATCACACACACACACACACACACACACACACACACACACACACACACATACACACATATACACACTCACTCACTTGCAAACACGCTCATACTCACGCATGCACAGGCAGGCACGCACACATGCACACGCTCACTCTCACACGCACACGTACTGCAGAGGTGTCCACGCACACACAAACACAAACCCACAGATAAAATGTAGTGAGTGAAAATAGTGAAACCCTGGTAAAATCTAATGGTATCATACATCCACGTCTTGTGTCTGAAGTGCAGAAAACAAAATGAACCTAAAATGAAAAAAGAAAAAAAAAAAACTAAAATGGAGATAAATTCAGATGAATAATGAAAAGCATGCCCATCTTCACTGGTCTAACCCAACTTGAAACGACCACAAACCCAGAGTGTTGCCCTCTCTACCCTACCCAAACCCCAACCCCCACCCCTTTACTCCACCCTCACCTTCCCCCATGCCCTCTTACCCTTACCCACATCCCCGCCTCACCCTCATCCTGCCCTCTGTCTCCCCTAAACCTAAACCTCTCTGCCAGGTTTTCCACGCTCCTCTGGGAGTTGGCGGGTTGGGGAGACGAGGCGGCTGCTGGTTCAGGCTCTGGTCACCATTTTGTAAAAAAAAAAAAAAAAAAAAAAGAAAAAGAAAAGAAGAAAAAAAAAAAAGACACAATGTCCAGTTCAGAATACAGAGTGAGGACTGTCTGGGTGGTGGAGGAGTCTCGTTGTGTGTTGAGGTTAGAGGTTGTGAACCTGTTTGTTTGTCGGTTTTTACAGTGGAGTAATCTTAGCGTGTGTTAGTCTAGATGTGAGTATTTGGGTTAGTCTTGTGCGGTGTTGTTGTGTTGAAGGCATGATGGGGCGGTGGAGGCGAGGGCGGTGGAGGTGGGGTTGGCGTACAGCTCAGGGCCTTGTCCCTCATCCCAAGAAGAAAAGGAGGGGCAGGGGCAGGTTTATAGGGCTTGCGTCTTGAGCTCGATGGGCTCCCCGCGGGTGTCCTGCTGGGTCTCGCTCTCGGGGGGCCGGCTGCCCTTCAGTGTGGCCAGGCGCTCGGACAGACCCCTCATGCGTGGGAACAGCATGAAGTCGTACAGGAGGGCGCCCATGGCACCACCTATCATGGGCCCGACCCAGTACACCTGTCGGCAGGAAACATCAGGTTTAACATTCATCAGGTGGAAACCATTAATATGTTACAGATAGTTATTGGATCAGTATAGGTTCTGTTTTATCATTGAGAGGGACACATATTAAGTGAGGGTCCTCAACGACTTAATTTCCTACACTGTACCGATTTTTGATGCCTTTCCTGCGTCAATTCATAGTAAGAACATCTTTATTTAGTTAAAGGAAAACACAAAATTCAGATGCCAGGTGACAATTCAAAATATAATGGAATTTAATATAGTAAGGCTGTCAGGAAAGAGTTATTTTTTTTCAAAATAAAGGTCTTCTGCTATGCTCATGTATTTATGGGGGCAGAGAAATGCCTGTGCTCGTAATATTGAGGGGGATATGTCCCCTCCGTCCGCCCCAGAAATCTGCACCAATGGAAGTATGTTTTGGGCCTGTCACCTTTTTGCCACCTCGTCTGTGTTTATGAAAATATACATACATAGATATGGCTGCTATGTGTGCTTGCAGTGCTGCAGTAGCCTTTGTACAATTAATGATTGATTTCTCTTTTGTTTTTGTAATTTACTTTTTATATACTTATTTTCTTTCTTTTTCTTTTTTAATCAACTGATTTTTTATTTTATTTTAAATGTATTATT
This sequence comes from Lutjanus argentimaculatus, assembly GCA_034769285.1. Taxonomy (NCBI): domain Eukaryota; kingdom Metazoa; phylum Chordata; class Actinopteri; order Lutjaniformes; family Lutjanidae; genus Lutjanus; species Lutjanus argentimaculatus. The sequence goes on from JAWZSL010000007.1 coordinate 27,127,089, forward strand.
TTAATTTGTATTATTTATTATTCTTTTGAAAGTTAATTTATTTGTAATTTAATTTGTTTATTTTTTAATTAATTTCCTTTTAAATTTTAGTTTCTTTCTGTCTTTTTTAAATTAATTAATTATTTAAATTTATTTATTTATTAATAATGTGTTTAATAATTATGTTTGAAATAATTATAGATTGTATTTTATAATAATATACAATATTAATTTTTTAAAAACTTTTTTTTTTGTTGTTGTTTTTATTCATTCATTTATTTATTTATTTATTTATTTTAATTTCCCTTATCCCTGCCCACTGGTGGCCCTCACTTTGAAAATCATGGAGCTATACTACCAGACAATCAAGGGGTCTGTGGGCTGGTGTGTGTGCAGAAGGATTCAGTAAAGTAAATATTCATCAGTTAACACAGTGTTCAGTCATTGATGTCTTCAGTGTGAGTGCAGGTCTTACCCAGTGGTTGATGAAGTTCCTGAAGAGCACAGCAGGAGCAAAGGACCTGGCAGGGTTCATTCCAGCACCAGTGTAGTACATCTACAACGCATGAAGGCGCTGTGTTAATTTATTGTGTTGTAAAATATAAAATTATTATATGATGTGTGTGTTTTTCTGCGGCGCTCACCCCCATGAGATGTCCAATGGTGACGGAGAAGCCAATGGATAGGGCGGCAGATCCCAGGCGTCCATTTCTCCTCTCATCAGTCACGGCGAAGATGCACACCACGAGCTGCATGGTGAGGAAAACCTCCACAGTGGTGGCCATTCCCAGGCTGATGCCAGGCTGCAGCTGCAGATACACAAGTGGACAGAAACATGTTTGAATAAACTGAACCATGGTTTCAATAGATAGGCTGGTTGGACGCACTTCAGTGAACTAAACCTGATAAGATGGATTCCACTCATGGTATCAAATTCAACAAACTAAACTCTAAAATGTGTGCCAGGTATCCCACGGATGAAATCAACCTACACAAAAACTCTCCAAGCATTGCTATACTCCATCCATACTGGGTCCTTACCGTGTTCATCGCCATGTTGCCCCTCATGTTGCCAGGTGTAACCCCATACAGCACAGCAGCTCCAGCTACGGCGCCCAGGCACTGGGCGGCCATGTAGAAAATGGCACGGAAAAGAGACATCTGTGAACCGACCAGGTAGGCGAAGGTGACGGCAGGGTTGATGTGGCCGCCGCTAATGTGGCCGATGGACTGGATGAGGGTGGCAGCTGCTAGCCCAAAGCACAGGGCCACATGAAGGACATGATGAGGCCCGGTGGTCCAGCGCAGGGCAGCGCCCATGCCGAAAAATACAAAGAACATGGTCCCGAAGAACTCTGCGAAGACCGCCCGCCAAAAATTCATGGACCGGAACTCCCACATGGTGACTGTTCACTTGAGGCTCTCCACCAGATGAAGAAGATTCTTTAAGAATAAATCAGAGTCTGGAAAAGGTGAGTGTCTACCTTTTCGGTCCTCTTCGAATGCCAAAAATAACAAAAAAAAAGGATCTCCCTTTTTGTAGTCAGCTAGCTCGGCTGACCGAAAAACACTCAGAGAGTCAGTTCAAAGACAAAACAGGAGTTCAGAACGTCAACAGACGAATCCACTCAACGGATCTTTACCAAGCCGTGAACTGGGTTGGTAAAGTCAACTCAGCTGCGTTCGCTTGCCACCTCTGTCCACCTGTCGCAAAGACATAGGTGTGAGATAATGTGGGAGTGTGGGTGGAGATCTCAGGTGGGATGAGTTGTCAAGAGGAGGTGGGCATCAATGCTAAAGGGGTGTTTCTAAAGTAGAGACAGGGATAGACAGAGTGTCCGGTGGACGTTTTAGCCTCTCTGACGGAGGGGAGAGGGCCAGACAGGGGCTTTATAATACCCCCCCAGGGGCCCCAGGTGACGCCATAATCCCCCCGTAGGGCCAAGGGCGGGGGGCGGCGGTGCTGGACATCCTAAATCAAACAAACTTAACCCCTCTGTCGCCCCCCTATAACAGAACGAGGCCACCACAGAGGCAGTGTATCGGAGAAGAGAAAAAGATAAAGCGAGAATGAGTGGAAATCCATGAACATGACATTTATTGGCAGGTAGAGAGATTTTTGGATAAGGAGGTGCTTATGCTCAGAGGGAGCGGGGGGAACATGGAGGAACAGCCACAGCGGAGAGCAGCTGGAGACGAGAGGAAAAGGTTTTCTTTGGGGCGTATGTCATCTGTTGACATATCATAACTGTCATAATCGGGGGCACGCAAATGCTGATGGACAAGGACAAGAAAACACACATGCATGCAAAAAGACACGCACATGCAACACACACATACACATACACATATACACACATGCAGATAATACAGTTGGGGCCCCGGACGGAAGTGCTCAAAGCTAACAGCGCTGAACTGACCCATACACTGAAATGCCTGACCCTGTGAAACCATTGTCTGTAACAAGCATGTGGGCTACGTATGGACAGAGACAAAAATACATATTAAAGGGACAGTTCAACCTGAAATCAAAAATACATATTTCTCCTCTGGCTTGTAGTGCCATTAATCCATCTAAGTTGTTTGGTACGAGTTGCCACACAATTTTTGGAGATATGAGCAGTAGAGATGTCTGCCTTCTCTGGAATATAATAGATGGGACTTGTGGTGCTCAAAGTGCCAAAAATACATTTGAAACATTCTAGAAATAAAGTAGTTCCTTTCTCGAAAGAAAGTAGTCCCTACATGAAAATGGTAATCACAACAAACTACTTTCTAGTAGCTTCTTTTGCCAAAGAAAATACTTCCTTTCTAAAAAGACAGTAGATCCTAGAGACTGATAATCACAGTCAAAACAAACTAGTTTCTAAAATTAAAGTAGTTCCTACCTAGAAAGAAAATAATTCCTACATGAAATTTATAATCACAACAAGGAACTTCTTTCTAGAAAGAAATGATTTCCTTTCTAGAAAGAAAGTAGTTCCTACAAGATGAAACTGATGATCACAACAAACTAGTTTCTAAAATGAAAGTAGTTCTTACCCAGAAAGAAAATAATTCCTACATGAAATTCATAATCACAACAGGGAACTTCTTTCAAGAAAGAAATTATTTCCTTTCTAGAACGAAAGTAGTTCCTATGAGATGAAACTGATTATCATAGCAAGGAACTACTTTCTAGAGAGAAAGTTCTGGAAATAAAGTGCCTCCCACCTAAAACTGATAATCACAACAAACTTTTCTGAAATAAAGTATTTCCTACACTAAACTGATAATTACAACAAGGAACTATTTGAAAGATTGTAGTTCCTGCAAGAAACTGATGATCACTACAAACTACTTTCTAGAAAGAAAGTAGTTCCTACAAGATGAAACTGATAATCACAACATAAAAATACTTTCTAGAAAGAAAGTACATCCTTTTTGGAAAGGCTAGTTCCTACATGAAACTGATAATCGTAACAAGCTACTTTCTAGAAAGAAAGTAGTTCCGACATAATAAAACAGATAAGCGCAGCAGGGAAAAGAAACTGAGAACCACAACTACTTTCTTTCAAGAAAGTAGATCCTTTCTAGGAGAAAAAAAGAAGTTCCTACATGAAACTTAAATCATAATAACCAGCTTTCTAGAAGGTAGATCCTTTCTTTAAAAAAAAAAAGAAAGAAAGTATAGTTCCTACATTGAACTGATAATCAAAAAATCAAAACAAGGTTTTTGGCACCACAACTGTCATCTACTTTCATTATATTCAGGAGAAAGCAGAAATCTCTATGGTCGAAAACTCCAACTCCCAAAGTTGGCAACTGACACCAAAACAATCCAGATGGATGAATAGAACTGCACCTAAGAGAAAAAACATTTATTTTTTTATTTTGAGGTGAGCTGTCCTTTTAAACTAAAACGCAGACATAACAGCTAACAAAGTCTTGTGGTCTTGAATTTGCAATGCTAAAAGTCTATAATCACAAACATTTATTGCTTCAGTTTATTATTCTGGAGACAGTTACACCACAAAGCACTCCCGATGATAACCAGTGATTTAAAAGGAGAAAAAGAAAAGTCTCTTTCTGGTGGCAGCAGTCATTGCATGCAGAGGCCTGTGATTATGAACACCGGGACCTGAACTTGACATTGCCTCAGAGCTCAGAGGCGTCACTGGCTCTGCTCCACAGCCAGAGTCATGTAGAGGAGACACCAGAAGGTGAAGACAAATGTCCAAGGACGAAAAACAACAATGCAGAGGAGGACAAAACAGTGAAAATGAAAAGTGTGGAGAAACAAAGCAACGAACCAACAATAATTCACATAACACAGCGGATTGTGTCTTCTGTTGTGACAGGGGCTTCTAGGAGGTGCTCGGCAGAGGTTTGCATTATGTTAGAGTGTGTGTTTGTTCTGTGTGTGTGTGTGTGTTGCTGGGGGAGAGGGAGAGGTGCAGCAGTGCAGCAGGGATGTGGGGGTGCAGCACCAGGGCATCGCGCTGACCAGTCGAGAGCCATCACTGTTGGGAGAGAGAAGGTGGGGTGGGGGGGGTGAGGGGGGTGATGAATGCAGAACGCTGAGCTTGTCGTTTTAACTCCCTTTTATACATGTTAGAAAGAACACACACAATGCAAAATGCTGGCGGCACTGTGGCAGTTATAGCTATTGTGCACGATGTGTGTGTGTGTGTGTGTGAATAGTTTATGTATGAGTGTGTGTGCACTGTGCATGTGTGTATTCAAATTACACTGCTATAGTGACACTGATTGTTAACATGGTTTTATTTTAGACTTTAATACAACATACAGTAATATCTATACATAATAATTATACAGTTTATTATATTAAATCTACTATTCAAGTTACAAAAAAAACATGTTATCTCACTTACCACTGGTGGTATCAGCTCTACTAGACAGCGATCTCACAGACAAACATCCAAAACCAAATCTAACTGCATGACTAAATACCACCAGAGGTTATTGAGAAAATGTATGATAGAAAATATATGTTTTTTCTAATGTTAATCCATGGACCAGACTAGAACCTTTTACAGCGCAAGGTGGCAAAATTTGTTTGTAGCATCCACACATCCTTAAGTACTTAAGTACAGAATAATTGTTTAAAATAATTCGCTTTATTGAACTTGTGGGGATTTGTGCCCACTATAAATCTGTAATAAATAGTGAGTTTTGGTTAAGCACCTGTTTAGTCTGGCAGGTATAAGGACTTATGATTGAAGTATACAACGGCCATTCCAATGTTCTATCTTGTCTCGTAAGTTGTCAAAGCAGTTTTAGGGTTGATACCATTTATTACACAGAGATGGTGTAAAATTTAACCATTTTATAAAAGAGAGTTGAAAAAAAAAAAGTCAAAAGACACCAAGACCTTGAGGAGCACCACAGAAAAAAATCATGCACATCCTCTGAATACCCCAGGTCTCAAGTTTGTGACTGTGAAGCTTCATGAGGCTGTGACTATCCTAAAGGTCTTTTATATGGGTCAAGTTTCAAAAGATGGGCTCAGTTTCCAAAGTGGCTCATTTCTTTATACTTACGAGGTCCGGTCAAGTCTAATTATGTGTTCATTTATTTTAATTTGGGTGAACAAGCATCAACATATTTATGCAGTAAATCAATAAACATAAAAATTAGTTTTTATTATAGTGCTTCAGAGATCTACTTAATCTTAAATCTGGATTTATTCGTTTCATTTTAAGCCTAGTTTTGCTCAACTCTGATTAAAAGTAATCTTAGATTAAATTAATCTTCGTTGGTGCAACACAGTCACAGAATTTCTCAAACAGAATTTGCCACCTTGGATGGTACCAGTTTGTCAAAATTCTGGCCCAGGCCCATGGACTATGTGGGTGAACTGGCCCTTTAAATTATATGCAAAGTTTATTTTAAGACAGGACGACAACATGGCAACTTAAACCAAAACCACACAGATAATATGAATGAAAGGTTTCATAAAAGCAAAAAGTATTGTCTCTCACACAGCCAAACACATTAGACAGACACATACGCTCATTGTATCCATTTTAAATTACAAAGCTTATTCCCACTGAAGGTGTTCTTTCTGTGGAGCCATTACAGAGGTATGAAGGTCCATTTGATTGTGAATAGGAGGCGTCGGAGGAGAAGAGACGGACGCTAACAGGCACAGACATGAGAGAGATGTTGGACTGATTGAGAGCATCATTGAACCCACAGAGCAGGGCAAGGACCTCTTTAGCATTTCAAAGCATTCACAGACACGGGATGCAACTGAAAATGGCGAACATAAGGGTGTTTTTTAGCAGGATTTCAATCAGTCTCCATTATGTAGTCTAATGATGTGCAAATGTGAAAGTAACAATACTGAATCTCATAATATTGGCTACACCTTTATATACACCAATGACAGGCAACTAGGACCTCAAAGGTCACATTCAGCCCCTTTAAAATGCAAGTTCCACATTCAGTTCTCTCCACGTGTGCAACAAAAAGCAGCAGCAAAGACTCATTTTGACCAGAATTCATAGAACATAATGAATCTCAAGAATGAGCTGGTAATGTTTCAGTGGAAGGACAACAAAAGGAGGTGAACACGGTGATCGCTTGAAAGTAACCGTCCCTTTGTCACCCGTGAAACGTGTGAGTTTTACATTTACTGTGGTCTGCTGAAAAGAAAGAAAAAACAGACTCTGCTGGATAAAATGTAACTTTGACAGAAGAAATAACACATTCTTCCTCTTACAACAAACGTTGAATTCATGAGCTATGAAACATACCCTACTCAATTATATGGTGACCAGACGAGAACTGGTGAAATTCATCATCGGGGAGTTGAGCAGGCTGCATATGAAGGATTAAAATGTATAGAATAATTTAGAGTAACATCAGACTCTATGTCTGGTAGTTAGTTATTAATATTATGAAAATCAGAATCATTCACAAAGACTGGGTTGGGACCCACAGGTGGGTCACGTGAGATTTTATTTGGGTCTCCAGATAAATAAAAGACTGTGGAGGAACTTATCCAAATTTAAGATTTATGCCTGCAGTGCACCTTTTACAAAGCATTTAAAATGTGGATGTTGTTTTATTGATGGCAGGAAAAAAAAACAAGAGCCTTTTAATTTCATTTAAATGCATTTTGTCTCATTTATAAATTAGGCTAAAATGTCCTGTGTTGTTTTCCTGATGAGAGAAACTGAATTGTGTTGCGACGGTTTGTCATTTTTAAAAAGTGGGTCCCAGGAAACACAAGTGACATGTGCATCATTTTAAACGTCTTTCAGCAGATAAGATTGTCATTAAGCTGTAGGAGCTTACAAAGACATTTTTTAATGTCATCTGGTTTAAAACAGGTTTAATGACATCAACAATCTGTTATTTATGATGACAATCTGTGCAATAGACAAGTGAAAACACATCAATAATACTAAAATAACTAAAAGCAGGAATTATAGCCTACGTATTTTCACAGATTCAGATGTTGTTTATATTATCTGTTACTATAACTGTTAATTTTCAGGACAAACAGGGCAGAATTTGGGACGACTGCCAAAGCATTTTCCCTTGTGGAACGCAAGTTGCTGATCAACTGCTGCCTAGTTACACATTGCATGACTTTAGTATTGTGCGACTTTAGTAAATCCAAGCTAACGCTTTAAAACACCAAAGTTGGAGGTAAAAAATATTGCTTGCCAAAGCAGTCTGGTGGCTTTGGAGCGAGCAATACAATAGAGAGGCGAATCACGCCCCTTCTGGTGGATCATCATGGGACCTAACTTTGGAAAAAAATAAGAATTGTAGTCGATGGCCAGAGACAAATTATCTTTTGATCCTGTTTGAAATGTGACACGAACACACATGATGTTTGTGTATTCAAAAGACAATTTTACAAGTGAAGAAAGTCACAGAACTGCTGACGTATCAGACTGTGAAGAAGTTGTGTAAGTGACATAACGTTAGCCGCTGAAGCTACGATGTTTGCTTGTTTTTGTGCCTGGATGCAGTCACACGACAGCGGGTCTCACTCGTTCTTTCTCTTCATGGCTGATAAAAGGACCAGGAGTCGCTGGATAAAACACATCAGGGAGGATAACCTTACAAGAGACAGCGAGATTGGTGCTGGTGACGTATATTGTGCAAGACGAGAGATGTAGTCACTGAGTGGTTTCACACAAAACAAAACTAAATTACAACAAACCAACCACAAACTACAGCTTTATTGTATTTCTTTCATTTGTCTCTTCCTATAGACTACCATTCATGTGTTTTCTGAATTTAGGTCCAGTGGGGCAAACCAGAAGGGGCACCTCTCTATGGCTTATACAACAGCTTACTGTTAGAAAAGGCTGTCTGACAGCAACGTAAAATGGTGAAAATGTTCTAAATGTAGTGTACTGACCCTGTCCACAGCAGTTCATTGCTACTCCTGCTGCTTCTTGAAACTGGGGGAATGATGACTAGGGATCTCATACAACCCCACTTCAAAAAAATCTGAACTATCCCTTACAGTGACTGTTAATCAGCCAAAATATTCACTGGTTCCAGCTTCTAAAATGTGAAGATTTGCTCTTTTTGTCCTGTTGTTTTTTTTTTTTTTTTTTTCCCCAAGTTACCGTAAACTGAATATCGAGTTTTTGTCTGATGAGTGGCTTATACAGACATGCTTCATCTTAGGCTCTTGGAAATTAAAATTTCTCACAATTTTCTGTCATCTCCTAGTAGGAGGAGAAGAAGAAGAAGAAGAAGAAGAAGATTTATGGAGAAAGTAAACTGCACATAATGATGTCAGGATGCATTTTAGGGTTCAGTGTCTTGTTTAAGGACACTTCAGCAGGAAGAGCTGTGGATCAAACCATCAATCTTACAATTAATAGACAATTGTTGGTAATGCTTTAGATTATTGCCCACAATATACAGCACAATCACTTCAGAGTTACAGTTTTTGTTTTGTTTTTTATAATGCTGTGCCAGCACAGTACCTACCGATACATATATGTAGGAACTGGGTAACAAGATGGAATAAGCAGGTAACAATGTTGGATTTTACAAAGAAATTATACTGTAGTTATTTTTTAACTACAGGGTATCTATTCTATCATGACAGAGTAAGTATGATCAGTCACTGACACATCTCCTCTTGTTACATATAGTTACACAGTAACTACAGGACATGCAGGCCATAATCTAAACCATTACTTATCATACTTATCCTGTAACAATAGAATAGGTACCCAGTAGTTAAAAAGTAACTATTGTATAATGTGTTCTATGTCTAAAATCCTGAACTGTCACCCTTTTCCCATCTTGTTACTCAGTACCTACATGTATGTATTAGTATTTACTGTGCTGGTACATTTTTTTTTTTAAATACACTATAACTCTGGAGTAATTATGCAGTACATTGCATAATCATAATCTAAATATCTAAATACCTATATATAACCTTACATAATCCAAAGTGTTACCCAATAGTTCAATTGTTTCACTGCCTGAACTGCAGCCGCCCAAGAATTTTCCATTGAGGTTTTTTCACTTTCTTCATCACAGGACAGGGAATTCTTCATACGGTGCTATAAAACTCAAAACGATAACACTGAATGTAAGATAAAGACATTTTCCTCCCCTGGGCAGCTACTGTATCATTTTGTTTATTATTTCATATGTTATTAATGTTAAACTTAATGCACAGCTGCTCTCTTTTCTTTGGTCCTCGTCACCACAGTCAAACCTGATCTACATGACTGATGAACTATGCATCCTCTGTAATATTACATCATGTGTGTGCCTCTATGTGTTTTTTTTTTCATGCACGTGTCCTCAGTTGTTTTCTTGTTTGTTGGCCTGCTTGGCTCTCATGGCGTTCTGTGTGACCGTGGACAGTGAAGATCCCGTCATGCTGGTCGTCTCCACGATCTCGATGTCCTTACAGGTCAGACATGCGACCAGCTTCTGGCGAGACGCACTGCGTGCAAAGAAGAACTCGTGGGACACTCCACCCAGTATCGCACCGAGCACTGGACCCAGCCAAAAAACCTGAAGGACGGCAAAACAGAAACAGTCAAATGAGATTTAAGAGAGATTGTGTATAGAGAATCACTTCATCTGGATGATTCAGACAAGATTCACCTGAATATCAGCTGGGTTTTACAACTGAGGTAATATTTAATAATACTTATACAGTGTTTGAACAATATTCTGTCACTTTCTTTACATTAAAGTTCCAAATAAAATAATGTAATTGTCTTGCATTAAACATTTGACTCTAATAAAGTGCAGAAGTATAAGTAGTTAAATTTACTTAAAGTAAAAGGTAACTCATTCTGCATATAGCATGTATTAACATATTGTTATATATGACATTATTAAATACTAAATACTGATGCATTTTTTGTCTAAGCAGCATTTTACCATTATAACTTGTTGAAATGGAGCTAGTTTATTTATACAGTGAGGTAGTTTAGTCCAAAGAGTCACTAGATAAGTCTGAAAGGTTGTGAGATTATTAATGGAAGAAAAAAGAAAAAAATAATTTAGATAGAAAAAGGTACATACATATTTGGCGTTTCTTTTTTTGGTTCTTTTTGGTGACAGTGTTTGTGTTTTTTGTTTGTTTTTTCTGGTCGTGATTTACAGTCCGCTAAACAGGACTGAATCATAAACAGAAAATGATGGTGATGCTGTTTTATTGGTTGTTCTATAGTATTGTTGCAGTTTACGAACAAAAACCTTGGTCGGTTGTTATTTGTTATTTGTTCACCATCGGAGCCACATATGACGTGACTGTGGCCCGGTTTGGCTCCTGAGTGACCATCTACAAGCCAAACATGAGACACGCACTCAGATGTGATCGACCTGAGGTGGGCCTGCCTCCACTGAGGGCGTCTTATGATAAAAGGCCAAAACACCTGATGACTTCAGGGTCCACGGCTGATGATGTGTTGGACTGGTAGCTTCATATGGTGGTCACCTCCAAGAGCAACCACACTCAGCTAAGTGTAGCGCTGAATCTTCAGGGATTGTGACACCAAGTCCTATTAACATTTTTTTTTAAATAGTGCATGATTTTACCTCACTGGGCTTTACAAAGTAATTAAAACAAAACCATCTGAGACATTTAGATTAGAAATCTTTTCTTGTTAAAACTGATAACAATTCATCGATACCTGAAATATGAGCAAAGAGCCTCAACTAGATTTTTGTAGAAGGTCACAAGTCAAAAAGGTTGAAAACCACTTTTTTTCAACTCTCCCTCTAGTGTTTCCAAGTGGTATTGCTGTTTGTGCTGCTGTCCCAAAGTAAACACCTAAAATTAGAGAAAGTATGAATCTCTTCCTTAATTTAATCTATCTAACAAACCAATTTAAGCACTGATAGTGCTGTTATTCTACAGCCAATACACTGTTCAATCAACATTTACTTCATAATGATAAGTTAGAGCAAACATTTTTCTGTTCGCACTTCAACAGTACATCATATTTTATATGATTACCATATGGTTTTTAATGTAAAATCTTAATATATAAAGAGAGTGAACTAAAAAGTACAGTTAGAAGTATGAAGAAGCACAAAACAGAAATACTCAAGTAAAGGTCAAGTGCCTCAAAATTGTATTTAATTACAGTACTGGAGTATATGTACTTAGTTATTTTTAACTATCATACTTAATTCAGTCAAATATTCTTTACATTTTTCATTATTCAATAAAATTGCTGAGATTTTATTATTATCATATGAATAGTGACTAAATTGGGCAACAGCTATAAAACAGGATTGGAAAAATAATTTGGACAGCTGGACGAGTGTTTCCATGGAGACAGATGTGTATTTAGAGGCTCTCTCTCACCCAGTGGTTTTCCCAGAAGCCAGTGATGATGGCTGGACCCAGAGCACGAGCAGGGTTCATACACGCACCAGAGAACCGCGCCTGACACAAAAACAACACACACATATGAAACAAAGTAAGAAGACAAGTGCTATTTTTCTTTTTTCTTTATATTCAGATGTGGAAACACCAAAAACTGTCATGGTGTAAATGAAATTTTTTCTGTTGAATCTGAAACTATCTCAAACTATCTCTCTTCCCCTGGAAGATCATCTTAAACACCTTTTTTTTTTTTTTTTGTTATAACTTTTTTTGCTGAATATCAGCGCACTTGTCACAGGGTGTCTTTCTCCTCCTTGTTTGGAACAGCATGTCCCATATGATCCTTTATCGTTACATTTACATCATAGAAGCAAGACTTAAGTTTAGTGCAAGAGTCCAGAAAACTGTTGAGAAAATAAATAAAAGAAAGGTGGCTGGTTGTTCTGTATAATCAACTGTAGATGAACAAATGTGTTGGGTGAAGGGGAAACACAGAATTATCAAAGGTAATCCAGGCACTCAAAAAAATAAATGAGGCAGAAAAGATGAAAAAGTCTTCATTATAGTGGCTTCAACATGGCTGCTGAGTTACTAGCTGTCTGCGTCTGATCAGGGGTGTTATGAAGAACCAGGTTAGATTATTGGATTATTACAGCTGAAATCTCTCTCGCTCTTCAGTTAGTGGTAATACCATTGGTGGAAAGGGTACTGAAAATCAGTACTCAAGTACAACATGACTAAAATATTACTCAACTACAAGTAAAAGTATTGATGTTTAAAAAATACTTAAGTAAAAGTGCCAAGTATTGGTCTCAGAAACTACTCTACTGTCTTATCTATAGCAGCGTTCAATCAAAGGGGTTTCGTTGTGCACATTTTGTATTATTCTTAATCAATTTTTTTTTTAAATTCACGTTTGTTTTTTATGTACAGAGTTGTGTGTTTTTCATGTGGTTAACTCATCCACTTATTTTGACAGCCTCCTTATTTCTATTCAGACTCCACCGTCAAACCAGGACAGCTGATTCAAAGTTGTGGTGTTTGGGCAGTGTTGTGCACTGGAGAATCAAACCTGTGGCAGGTTTTATCATTATGAAATAAATAAACTGGAATTCAAGTTAATGTACTGCTGACAACAAAAAGAAAAGCTCCTCTCACCCCTATTAGCACTCCAGCAGTGTGAGCTAATCCGATGGCCAGGTTTCCTGGTTCTGTGCACTCCCTCCGTTTCTGATCCTCCACTGAGAACACGGTGAAGACCATCTGGAACGTGCACAGAACCTCGATGCCCAGAGCCTGAGCTGCGTTCAGCTCTATAGGAACCTGAGCGAGGAAAAAGAGGAGGAAAAGTAGATCAACAGACAGGAATATTCTGAAAACATGTCATGTCTCTAAAACTACAAAGGGTCTCCTGTTAATTATCTGAGGACTGACCCTGTTGACGAAGTGGTCTGCGTGGTTTTGAGTGGCAGGGCCAAGTAGAGGGCCCCGGCTCCTAAAGAGGCCCCCAGACACTGTGCAGCAACGTAAACAAGGGCCCTGAGAACATCCACCCTCCGAGTGGCCAACAGAGCCAGAGTCACTGCAGGGTTCACCTGATCGAAGAGCACAAACACACATCGACTTTATAAAAACCTGTTATGAAAAACAATTAAATGACAGAAAAACTGCCAGAGATGAAAAGTAACTAAATATATTTACTGAGGTACTTAAACTTTACTTGAGCATTTTTATTTTATGCCACTTCATACTTCTAGTCCACTACTCTTTAGAGGGAAATATTTCCAGTACTTATCTGACAGCTGAGTTACAGGTCAGATTAAGATTTTACATAAAGAACATAGTAAGTTTATAAAATACAATTATTGTTAAAGTCCAGATGATTCAAAAAGCAGCACACACATCCAAAGACAATAAGTACTGAGTGCTGGACAGAAAAAAACAGGTACAAAAGTATAAAACTAAGTCTGCATACCAGTAGTTGCTCCTTAAAGCATTTTTAATCATGTGGTGATACGATTAAAATGCTATAAGGAGCAACTTCTGATGTGCAAACTTAATTTTATACTTGAAGTCCAGATGAAACAGCATTTAAAAGAATCCAGCTTCTGTGCCACCACATATTTCCAGCTGAAATAGAACAAGCAGGGAGGACAAAATGTTTGGAGGAATTTGATTTGAATGTTGAGAAGTGGGCGTGTCACCCCTACTTCCTATATCTCTTAATGGATGCATGTGTGAAAATATCGCGAGATATACGAATTCTAGTGATACATCGACGCCACGTTTACATGCTACCTGGGAGGCTACAGTTGACATTTCGGCTAAAAACATGGTGTAGGCCTAAATGGTGTCTTTTGTGGTTAAATTTTAATGTCGTGGCTCACAGACACTTGGATTACACCACACGAGCAGGATGGAGACATTTTGTGTTTGTTTTGTGTTCTTTTTTTTCTTTTTTTTCACATTTTATCCATGGTCTTCATTCACTGCCATTATACTGGATTTGGTTGCAACCCTGTTTTCTGCTGACTCTCCAGGATTGTTTTGTGAACTGAAGATCTTCACCCATCCTCACATCAGCATAGGGGTGAGTACATACTGAGTGGACTATTATTCTGGGATGGAATATCGCTTTAAGCTTTTTTAAACTAGCATTAAGCATTAAAATGCTACTTACACACTGTTGCATGAGTATTAACAATCTGATAATGCTATATATGATAAAATGATCTATATATGATGCATCACTTATAAGAGCCTTAATGAGTGCTTTTATTTTTGACCCTTTAAGGAAATATTGGTACTTGTACTCAAGTAAAAGATCTGGATACTTCTTCCACCACTGACAGCTGACAAGCTGCCACCAGCAAAGAGTTTCTATCAAGAACCAGTCAGAGAAAGAAAAATAACTTTTTAAAATCAAAGTTTGACTGTGAGACACTCACCTGAGCTCCACTGATTTCTCCAAAACAGTGTGCCAGTGCAACAATCACCACACCCACTGCCACAGCTGGGTACAGGGGTCCCCCAGGGGCCTCTCCAGGGCCGGGCAAGGAGGCACCCAGCACGGCGCTCACTAACACCAGGGTGCCAAGCAGCTCTGCGAGCATGGCACGCCAGAACTGCCGACTACGTAGCTCCTCGGAGGAAAGACGGTCTATATTTAGTTCACCAAACATCTTTTTTTAAAACAGAAAAACTAACGTTCATTTATATGTAGAGGTTACATGTACGAATGACTTTTTTCCTTTAGAAAACACAAAATAAATTAAAATATTGAACAGACTAGTTGCCCAGAAGTGCAAAAGTTGCCTCTGTTTTCTGTTTGCTTGACATCTTCAGAAATACATTATCTTAACTGTACATGCACGCAACCTTGTTGTTCATACAATTCAGGTTGTTTTTAGAGATTATCAAAATATTCTGTATGTTACAATTTATATATGGTAAACTAAGCTACTGTCACTAAGCAAAAAAAGAAAGACAGAAAAAGGAAAACTGATCAAACTTTTGTACCTTTGATCCGTAAACAGAAACATATTGAACTTATTGACACATTTACTCATAAAGCCTGATGAAGGCCATCTGTTGATGATTATATTAATAAATCTACTTTTTAAAACCTTCTAATGCTATCAAAAGCTGCAAAAAAAAAGTGTCAAAAAATGACACAAGCGGTCTTCAAAAACATAAAAAGAGACACAGACACGGTTGTTCTATCACTTTATCTCACATATACGAGTCAAATCTATGGAAGCAGCATGTGTTTCAACACTGTAACACATTCTCCATGATGTTTTCTTGATAAAAAATTGATTTAATCATCTGGCCTATAACAAAGTCCAAGAGTTCAAACTGCTATAAAATACAAAAACACAAGCACTCCCGAGTGAAAACGGTGGTTAAATTTGGAAATCATGAGGGATTTTATACACTAAAGCAATAAAATAAGATGCTTACCTCACGCCACGTCATTTCCAACTCAATGAGTATGCTGTCCTCAGGTTTTTTTCTGTCTGTAGGTCCGTCTGTCCCTCTTGCTGCCTGTCCCTCTGTCCGTCTGTGTATATCTGTCGGGGTCTGAGGGCTTCAGGGTCTTTGCTACATCCCTCATTAACTTGTAGAGTCTGAGAGGTCCTTTGATGAGAGCAGCCTCCCCCCCTCTCAGCCTCACTCTCTCTCCTCACCCTCTCCTTACACCACACCTCAGGCCCTGTCGAGCCTTCCTCTGCACAAACATTAGTCAGAGCAAGCCCTTCAAATGTGTCTCTCCGGTGTTGCATGTGTAACACCCGATGTCCCACATTCTGCCGACCTTGAGCAATTGAATGCATCTTCAGAAAACTACCAGGAGCCTTTCACTTATCTTCAAGCTGAAGTGATTGTGGCCACTTCACAGGGATGCACAATGTCTGGATGAATGATCGAAACATTGCAGCGAGGACACAAAATGATATAACCATTCGTGGAAAAGGACTTAAGTAATTTGATCACAATTATACAGGAAGCACTGCTGCAAAGGTGGGTCATTTAGAGTTTGAGTACAGTCAGCTTCAAATGTTGTCTGCAGTTTGTGTTCTTACACAAGACACAAAATCACAGAAGCTTAAAGAGGCCAAAACAGTTTCTGAAAATGTCTTAACATAGAATACTCTTGATGAGTACTGTTGTATCCAAACTAATTCCACAACCAAAAGGATAAACGGCTATAAAAGTCTAATGATATTCTCTATGTTCTGAACAGACACAAACATCAACAAAAAGTAGCGAAAAAATAGCAAACTTAACAAACTACTCAGTCCCACAAGCATGATGGGAAATGAGAGCTATATCTTAGACTGGGGAATGTTTTTAATTGCCATCACTGGGACCAGTGATATAATTCACTTTAGAATAGATTTTATTTTGTGCGTTTGTGGCAGTTTGTGAGTTCCTATTGGACACAAACACAAACATTCATTTTGGCACTTTTGTGCTACAGTATTCTATTTAAGTATTCCAGGTCAAGACCCTGGTCCAGAGGACACTGGACAGGATATGGAGACTGTGTCTGGGTCACCTGAAAGTCCGACAACTGAGAAACTCTAGGCACTCCAACATATCCCTAAACTCCCAACCAGACTTTGGAAATACCTTCCTGACTTTCTGCAACGTGGATTTTTTTTGTGGAGGTTGAAAACACCAACATGATTATTCTGGAAGAGGTGCAACTTCAAGCTCCAACATGCCAAGTTGACTTGAATGACTTCCCTTTAAATTATTAAAATTTGGTTCACACATTCATGTCGCCCTCAGGGTGACCTGGTGACCGCTGACTTTTCCTTTAACACATTCATCAGGTCTAAATTTCTATTTTTTCTTATTATTTTTTTTCTATTGTGTAATTTTTGGGGGCTTTCAGTCCATGGGACATTTTTTTTGACAATTTGGGTTTTGGAATGATGGACCGTCAGAACAATGGGCAGTCCACTCATAGTGCTGCCTCCGGGCCAATAGCAGCCATCAGAAACATTTTGTGCAGCCCCCAAACATGACATGAAATACATGAATTGTCTTTTAATCAATCAGTTTCAATAAATCCACTTTCAAAAGTGTATATTTAATACAATACTCGGCTTCTGCATCAAACTGTGTCCCTAAACTATCAGGTTATCAGGGTAACTTTGTGAGTGTCGCAGGAATTACGTCCTGTCATAAATGATAGCACTGTCAGCTATTTTGGTGGACGTATCGGCAGTTTAATGCGGAAATGAGGTGGAAAACCAAGTCAGAAAAATGTATATGGTTGAGGAGAAAAGGGAGGTTTCAGGAAAAACAGATGAACTCTTATTTCAGGGGGCAAATAATTTTATCTGCTTTATCTGCAACTAGATGAATTTGGTACTCAAGGAATTTTATGTTGAACATCATTATGAGACTTCTTTCCTCTTGTTGACAACAACAAAAATACAAACTCACTGTATCAACATGTCATACTGTATATACATGCAAGAGTTTAACATAACATAAAGGTGTTTGTGTCTTGTCCTTTTGTCTCCTGTTCTGAACTGCGTTGGCGTGTCCTGAGCACCTGGCACAGATTACTGCTGCTCAGCCTGATTTTCATATCAATTATAGGAGAAAGGGACCATTAGTGA
Organism: Lutjanus argentimaculatus; assembly: GCA_034769285.1. Classification (NCBI taxonomy): domain Eukaryota; kingdom Metazoa; phylum Chordata; class Actinopteri; order Lutjaniformes; family Lutjanidae; genus Lutjanus; species Lutjanus argentimaculatus. The sequence continues at coordinate 27,145,059 of JAWZSL010000007.1, forward strand.
GCAGAGAGGGCCAGAGCAATGAGAACAGACCACATCCTCTGCTTTGAAATTACCTTTTGAGTCATACATTTCGTGCATTTCAGCATCAGATAAATATGACTCCTCCATCTGCCCTCTAATGCTCCAGGCGCTGGAGAGAAATTAGGTTTTTTAAAAAGAACCTGGAGGGACAGCAGAAGAAATGCAGTTAAGTCTTGAAAAAGAGCAAGATTAAACTGCCTGTTTTATTATGTCGACACTAAATCCAAAGATCTGGAATATGTTGTCCTCCCGCCCTGCTTTTATTCCTTCCACAAACTACTTGTGATTGAGGTACTGCTCTGATGATCACCATGGGGACAAACTCTTTCATGATGCTGTTGCCATAGAGCCTATTGTGATGCTGCATCTGTGCATGCTTTTCATTTTCTCTCTTTGATATCAAACACACACCATGTGAAGACAGATAGAATTCCTCTGTTTGACTAAAATTTGAGATCTTAACCATGTCGACGATGCAACAAGTCATTACTGCTTTGAAACGTAAAAATTGATGCTTTGAATGTGTTATTATGTTATTTTTAATACTTTCGCAGCAGAATAGACGCAGCTGACACGATGCTCGAGATGTTTGGAGTCCGATCCGATTCTCCTGACCCTCCAGGCATCAGGGGCCCTCAATCTGGCAGACCAAGTCCAGAATGAACTGGTTGGTTGGTTGGTTGGGGGGCGGAGGGGGTGCTGGCGTGCCCCCATTATGCCGTGGATTACCCCCTCCTCTCCACGGCAACTGTTAAACTGTTATCCCCCCTTTTGTGGGGCTAAGCCCAACTGTGTGGAGCGGGATGGGCGGGGGGCACACTGGAACCCGCTGGCGTGGGGAGTTTTCAGCCCCCTCCGCCCAGAGTGCTGACACTGACACAATTTCACTCACACACACAAATATACACACACTCACGCAAAGTGCCAGCTAAGGGGTTTGACAGAGCTGTAGAGGGCAAAGGGAGAGATGCACTAAAAAACTAAACACATTTTTAGTTTCTGTTTCTCAGTATATCCTCATTTTTCCTGGTTTTAGATGCACCGTAGACGTAGATGTAGAGTATAAGTGTGTGTTGTACTCAAGTGTAGAGCAGCTGGAAATGATGGCAGGACGTTCCCTGCAGCATGTGCCTCAGACAGGACTCTCCAGGGAGCTGCAGAGCCCCGCCCAAATACTTCAGCGTATTTCCATCATGGTTAAGGGCTCTTTTTCACCCTGAAATGTGACATATTTCAGTGTGTTTGTCTTCTTGTGATATAAAGTGAGGTTTAGTAGAGGTATGAGGTGAGCACGCAGCGTGAGACTATTTGGAAAATGTTCATGTTCCCTTTTAAAAGCATCACCTTCTTTTCAGGAATGCTGTTATTGTATTTACTGCAATTACACACAATTATCAGGAATATTAAAGAACCTGTCAGCACACCGTAAACTTCATTCTCATCCACATTTTATAAATACTAGTGTTTCATATCAGTAAATTACAGGGGAGTATCAGGGATTGTTTATTTTGTACTTTGGGAATAAAATTGAATAGTCTAGAATAAAGTTAAAATGAAGTTGAAATATTGAAAATTAAGTCAAAATGCAAAGTATGACGTGGAAGTGTTGAGAATAAAATGGAAAAAGTTGAGAATAAAGCTGAAAATGTGGAGAATAAAGCCATACATATTGAGAATAAAGGGGAACTGTTGAGAATAAAGTGGAAAATGTTAAGAGTAAAGTTATAAATATTGAGAATAAAGTTGAAAATGTCAGTAATAAAGCTGAAAATGTCCAAAATAAAGTTAAAATGTCTCGAATAAAGTATAAATGTTGAGAATAAAGGTATTAATGTTGAGAATAAAGTTGAAAATGTTTACAATAAAGTTGAAAAAAAAAGTTGAACTTTCAGTATTAGTGCCAGGCATTAGAAGAAATAAAATCAGGAGGAGGGAGACTTTTATTTAGCATTTTGAGAAATGTTGATAAAGTTTAAAAGCCATTTTGACGTAATCCATAATTCCTAGTTCTCTGTCGTAGTAAACTGTCCTGAAATGTGGGATAAAGTGGAGTTTCAAAGACTTAAACTGGAATCCACATAAATACAATAATTTCCATAAATCTATCTGATTAAGTATATTGCTTTAAGTTCTTATTCATCTCTATACTAGGGCTGCCATTTAGGATCATTTTTATATGATAGACCGATCAGAAAACAACAAGCAGATTAGTCAATGACAAAAAAACAAACAAACAAACAATTGTTTAGTGTGTAAAATATTTTAAAAAGTGAAAATGATAAACGCTACTTCTCAGAGCTCATGGTGATGTCTTGAAATGGCTTCTTCTGTCCAACCAACAATCAAAAAAACTCAAGAGGTTTCATTTATTATATATGAATGAACTGTATTCATGTAACAAAGAAAAGCTACAATCACCACATAGAGGAAGATGGAACCGATCAATCAATTATCAGAATAGTTGCAAATTGATTTTCCGTCTAACTGTTGCAGCCGTATTTGTACCATAAAAACAAAACATAATAGTTTTAGCTATGCGCTGTAAATTCAGTAGCGGAGAAAGTATTCAGATCCTTTACTTAAATAAAAGTACTAATACTGTAAAAATCCTCTGTTACAAGTAAACTCACTGCACTGAAAATGTCACTTGGGTGAAAGTATGCAAGTATGTTCAGGAAAATGTACTTCAAAGTATTAAAAGTACTCAATACAGAAAAAAATGCTCAGTACAGATGTTATATATCTTTAGATTATTGTTGCTCATGCATTAACATAAGAGTAGCATTTTACTGTTGTCAGACTGCAGATAATTTTCATTATGGATTAATCTGCTGATTATTTTCTAAACTAATCAAATGCTTGCTGGGTTTGTAAAAATTCTAAAACACAACTACAATTACCCGGAGCTTAAAGTGACACCTGCACAGTGTTTGTTTTGTCCAACCAACAGTACAAAATTACCACAAATACATTAATATTATCAAAATAATTAAAAGGAAAAGCAGCATTTGAGAAACTGGAACCATGAAATGTTTTTACATGAAAAAATTAAATTATTACCAAATAGATGCCAATTTTCTCTCATCAGCTAATTGATTAAATGACTAATTGTTTCAGCTGTAGTTTTAAAGTAATTTAACATTTTTTATGAACACTTCATATATTTTGCATGAAAAGAATAGTTTGTAACCAGTTCAATTCTCTCTGAGCAGTGAAGCAGAAGTATAAGTGGCAGAGAACGGGTACAGTATTTACATAAATGTACTTAATTACATTCAATTGCTATGTAGATTTAACCACTGTTTATTATATTCAATAATCTCATTCAAATTATTTATACCAAATCTCACAGTGGGACTAGATCTGTTCCTGATAGAGTTTATTAGCCACAAGCAGTATATCTAACTCTCTCACCATGTTTAGAGTCTAGATATCCCAGCATGCACTCTGCAAGTAGGCTGGGTATACCCCACACAGATAGACAAAATGTCAAGTTACCACATGACCTAATCTGCATGTCTTTGGACTGTAGGAGGAAACTGGAACACCTGAGGGAAGTCAAAGAGAAACATGGAGAACACACACACACAGAACAGATCGTAATATGAGGCCAAAGAGAAAGAGAAAAAAAAATACTCTCTACTAGATGTGGTTTTTATTCAACTCACAGTACATTCTACAGATGCACACGTGTTACATCACCTTAATACAACAGAGTCTTGTAATACCTCCTCTTAAAAATGATGAATTGGTCCTAAAAATATAAAGGAACAAATTTAAAGTCACCAAAACTGTACATTATTAAAAATTCACTTAACACCACGTTTGGTTGTCATGTCTTTTTTTTTTTCTTTTTTGAAAAAAACGTCATGTCCCTTTAAGTGTAATAAGGAACATCAAAGTGTATTTCCTATCAACGGATTTGAGTTCAGTGTAAGAAACATGTTTAAATAAAACCCAGACTGTGGAGTTGTCCTGTCGCCTTCAGAGCACACAACCATGCCGCGCAACATCGTACATTGGCCCTTGTACAGCACAAAAAAATCAATAAAAGGAATGTAAGACAGAAAACCAGGCCGGAATGTGCCTGGTACTTCATTTTCAGAGCGCCTTTGCAATTCTAGTCTTTAAAAAATGGGAGGATTTTAGCCTCACACATCACCAGCTTTACATGTTTTCGCCTTGTTAGACGAGCTACAGACAAACAGAAGTGTCATTTTCAGCACAAATGCAGTTTGAAGCTGCAAACACCGTCTCGTCCTGGGGAGATTTTGTAGTATATGAGAGCAAATCTTCAGTGCGAGCGGTGTGTTGCAGTAGCATCACAGTCTGTGACACAGATCAGGTGGAACTAGTTGACTATTTACTGAGAGGGACAGTGAAATATTAAGAGAGTCTGAGCCCAGACCGACTGACCGACACTAAAAAAAAAATCCTCCAGTTTCAGAAACCAGTGTCTTTCACACAGCAGCAGAAGGTGGGTGTGTGAGTGTGTGTGAAACTGTGTACATGTTTGTGTGTTGCTGAAAAGTGTGTATGTGTGCGTGCAAGACTTTAAGTGGAGGTTATACAACGTCTACTCGTGACAGTCCAAGAACAGATTCCTTTTAGTTTAACTGGCCTTTTCATAAATCGTCTAGACATCTCTATAAGGTAATCTGTACACATTCACTACAAGCTATTGCTATTAAATAATCCCAGCTATTGTAATCTTTATATATATTTATATATAGAATATATAATAAAAATATATTGAGCAAAAAAATTACTTCTAGGCATAAGACCACGGTACATTACGTTTCCATTGAACAGGTAAGAAATGGCCCGAGCTCTGTGAAGAGTTTTGATCCGTTTAGTCGTCGAGCGGTGCTGAGTAGGTCCAGTATTCATGTGATCAGTCCCTGACCTTCAGTACGAGTCTGATAGCCGAAACACTCAGGGCCTGAGGACGGGTCGTCTCGACCACAGGCCTCGCTACGACATGGGGCTTTGTGAAAGGACGTGACAGGAGAACGCAAACAGGTGATGAGGTGCTGAGGTGAGGATGAGGAGACACAAGAGGAGGAAGGAGAAGTGACGACAGACGTGTTCTCACTCTCCGTGACGGGGAATGGGTACAAGTTCAAGCCAGTTCAGCTGTGGGCCTGGAAAAAGATCAGGCCGGTGGAGGAAACAATAACAGACAAATAGCCAAAAATCTATACATATATACCTATACATGAGAGAGTACATGTAGCTGGAAGAAGCTCCAGACAGTCTTAGCAGTAATGGAGAGAGCGTGTGACTGGGACGGTGACAGCACCTACAGTGTACAGCCCCACCATCAGGGGGAATGTCTCAGCCTCCTATTTGTCCTTGTTTGAGTAGAACTCCGCCCAGCGGCTCTCAAAGAAGCGCCTCATGGCGTGTCCGGCCATCCCCACCTCCGACGTGTCCTCGTTGAACAGCTCACAGTTGTTGAAGATGAGCTGAGCATCAGCTGCAAACTCCTCACAGCTGCAGTACCTGAGACGAGGAAACGGAGGAGAGACTCGTGTTGAAAAAGTACCAGAGAAGGAAACACGGTAGAGGCCTGGAGAGTCTCCTTTCTTTTCAAGAAGATATTGCCACAAGTGGCGCATGCATATTTCTTTTATAAAACGCACTTGAGAAAGGGTTGGGGGAAAGAACGCGAAGTATAAGGTAAACTCTCCTCAATTGAGACAACAGAATTTAAACACACTTATCTGTGCATAGTCAAAAAAAAGCAGGATTCATAATAAGCTACCAACAACTTGTCACTTTACATTACTCTGGTTAAAAATACTCCTTAAATAAATGTTTAGGATCCTCTAAGTAATTTGTGGTATGTAGATATGAGAGTGGTATGTGTGATTATGGAATTGTTTTTATATTTTTCTGTCTTCTTTTCTTCTAACATTTATCTTTTCACAAGGTGGCGGTGTACAGAGGATGACATGCTGGGACTTTTAAATTTGTTTTAGGTTCTTTAAGATTAGTTTTAGCCTCTTTTGCTAAGTTTTAGGTTCTTTAGTGATTGTTCTTTTTAACATCGGACACATATTTTGTTATTTTTCTGCCTAGATTTTTGTCATATTTGTTGTCAATTTCAGGATTCATGTTTTCTATACTAATTTTGTGGCTTTCAGTCAAGTATTTTGCTGGTTTGTTTTTGAGGGGAATTCGCCTTTGTGTCCCAAATTATACATTTTCATTAGTGTTACATTTGTGTACCCAAATAATACATGTTCTTTCCTCCACCCCTTCCCAGGTGTGTTGGTGAACTGTTGATCACTTGGCAGTGTCGGGTCAGAATCCGAGCTCTGACCGGACAATGACCCAAGCTGGTGTGCAGGCGTTACCTTTTCTCTTTGATGCTGTTTCTGATAACCCTGCACCAACGTAATGTGTATATAATTACTCTCCCTCGACCTGTTGATTACTTGATCCCTAGGATGGGCTCATGTTTCTGTTTGTGTGGGCTGTGAATGGGAAGGTTCTCCTCAGAAATGGGCTGTATCCTCTTCTCTGATTTAAAGTATTGATGTTATAATTCAAAATAAAAACAAGTCATAAAAAAGTAATAGAGAAGAAGAGTTCCACTTTTTCCATGTGACACAGTGAACCCACAGTGAACCCACAGTGAACTACTGTGCACGAGAGCTAATGAATAAAGTTGTAGTGAAACATGTAGTGTGATCAGCTCTTACCCTCCCTGTAGCAGTCTCTCCCTCATGGTGAGGAAGTCCATGGGGTTCTTGATGATGCGGCGGTAGCCGGGCACCAGACGGGGGTTGACAGGTTCAAGGAAGGGCCAAGCGTCGGCATGAGCCTCCATCTCCATTAGAATGATCCTGAGAGGAAATAACATGAATTAAATTAAGATAAATCCATCACACCATAACTGTCAAAACTAATGTCAAAAATAAAATCATTCTGCATGTGAACAGCTCAGCAGCGATGACAGCAGGACTCACTCGCAGAACGTGAGGTCAGGCTGGTTGCGGGTGGTCATGCGACGACGTTTCGCGGCGCCTCCATCTCCAGAGTTGCGGGACGACGAGGAGGGAGCCGGGTTGTCTTTGTACCGTGTTGACATGCCGCTACTACGTCGTGTTGTTGTCTCATCTTCAGAGCTGTCGTCTTCGTATCGTCTCTTCTTCATCCTGGTTCTCTTTTTGCTTGAACGTAGTGAAGCACTTTCCGTCTGAGGGACAGAAAGAATAAGGAAGCAGAATGAGATGATGGACAAATGTAGCAGAGATTCAGAACGGTCCAGTTTTTTCCTGTAATAACTGTATTTGTATGGCACTTTTCTAAAAACACAAAGAGCCTTAAATAATGTAAATCCCTCCCACAAAAATAATGAAATAAATGATAAAAGATAAAATATGAGGCAAACTGACAGAGCCAAAAAATACAACAACCAGATATATATCAAAAATTTGGTACAGACAACAACTTTACATAAAAATGTGATTAACGGGTAACACAAATGAAATGCAGGAAATACAAAGACCCTTCAGACTTGGTCACAAATCAGAGGACGGGTTCTGACCTGGGCAACGCAGGTAGGACAAAACCAATCTCCCTCTGGCACCTGGGTGATTTTGGGCCTCAGGCAGTACATGTGGCAGCCACGGTCACAGCTGTCACACAGCAGCAGGCAGTCATCGTTGTCTCCCTTCCTGCAAACCTGGCAAGTCTAGAAAAAAACACAACCACAGAGAAGAAATTTTTAATTGTTTAAATGACAACAAATTTGAATTTGGTTTGTGCAGTGTGCTACCAAGACAGCAACCTTGTGAGATAAAGTTACTTACCACTTTAGTGACTGATCTCTCCCAAGCAATGGCCTTCTCCAGCTGAAGTAAACACAGACAGACTTGTGGAGCGCTGCGGCAGCGATCCAGAGCCTGACGCCATGTTCGTAGCCGAGATGTGATCTCACTTTCCAGACTGGAACAGAAGAAATCATAAGAAAATAAGGTTAAAATTAGGGCTGCACAATTAATTGAAATATTATCAAAATCACAATATGGTCAAGTCAGTGTCTACATGTATTGGCAAGTTAAATGTAAACTTGAAGACTTTTTATTGTCACCATTTAATTAAATTTAATGAAAAATTTGCAATAAAACTAAAGATCAAATGTGAAAAAAGAGGAGTACTTTTCTGAATAAACACAAATAGTCAACAGATCAAAATTACAAGTATGGCAACATGACTACTGGTTTAGTCCAAATACATTTGTAAGTGTGAAAAAACATATTTTTCATTAATGATATTAACCGGGACAGTTGTACTACAGCCAGTCTGAACTGGGGATCTATCAAAGAATTTCTAATTTCTATGCCGAAAGTCCTTTAAACCCCTGTATTATTATTTTGGTTCTCTGTCTTATCTCTGTCTTTCAAATAAAATATATAAATGCCTCACTTAGCCTAAATATCAAAAACCTAAAAGACTGTAACAGGAAAACAGAGGTAACTGAATTCAACTCTTGTTGATGAAGATTTAAAATTGAATGTACAGATATTTTGCACTTGGAGGGAATTTCAGACCATGCTTACAGCATTCAAATAAATATTTAAGACCTTTTCAAACAGAATTTAAGACTGTTTAGTACTTTTTAAACCTTTTGTAAATGTGAACTTCACAATTTTTAATTATTGCAGTGCAGTTCCCTAAACTCATCCCCTGTACTCCAAAAACTGCCTATTCTTCTCACCTGATGACGTCCATGGTGAGCTCTTCTCCCGGGGTTGGGGTGAGAGGAGCGAGGCGCATCACCTCAGCAGGGTTCCACAGCGGCTCCTTCAGGTAGCGTCTCTCGATGTTACGCTCGAGGTTGGCCAGCCGCAGCACGGCCAAGTCCAGCGGATGTGTGGCGATACGCGGCAGGCCGGACCACTCCTTCTTAGTTCGCACAATCCAGTCATCCTGTGGGTCGGTGTCGTGCTCGTAGTACTGCAGGTCCTCACGTGTGGAGTCTGGCTCTGGGATTGTGTAGGGCTGAAAAAGAGCACGGCAGGGAGAGTTTCAGTATCAGTGAAGGAGATAACTGAACAGGAGTCATAAACTACTTAATTTTAGATCACAAAAAACATGGGAAATCATTTTTATCAAGCGTTTGAATCACTACCTGGAATTCTGCCACTGGTGTCTCTGTGGTCAATTCAGGTTCATTCACTGCGCTCTGCGGAAGTTCCTTCACGAAAAACAAGGTGTAAGTTAGCTTTTTAGCTACTTATCATATTGTAGTAAATGATCACACACACACAAACGCACATACACGCCTACCTCTCAGCACCAAGCCAGAGAATAAGCCCAATATGTCAGTATCTGATCATTTATTGCAATTTTTATTAGTATATTCTGACTTATTTTATATTTCTTTTAGAGATTTTGACACTACAGAGATGACGGTAAATAAATGGAGAGAAATATGGAATGACATGCAAAACAGGGACTGGTCTCAAACCAAGGACGTTGCGTTTCAGGGGACCAAACTTTTTTTGTACAACCATTTGTGTGGAAAACTTTAATGGAGCTTCTTGGACCTCAGGGGACATAATCATTATGAAATAGCTCTGTTGAATGTTTCTAAGTTGTTATAGTTTTCTGTTTATTTTTCCTTTTCTGGTGTCTGGTGTCTTTTTTTTTTTTTTTACTTCTCTGTGAAGTACATCAAATGTTATATTTATCTTCCTTCGATTGTGAAAATTATGATTACGTGTTTTTCTGTCTATTTGTATGTGTGAATTATTTGCAAAACCCAATAAAAATATTGTTTGGAAAAAGAAAAGCATCATTTATCTTGCTCCAGTTTTAAAAACTCATCACAATTTAAATTTTAAATTCTAGTTTAACTCAACTTGAGTTGTCGCCATTGTTTTGACATAACCAGGTTAATAATGACACATGAAAAGTGAGGTGACCTCTCACCTTGAGATGGAGGTCAGCGGCAATGACGCGCTGCTCCAGGTCCTCCACCCACTGTAGGACGCTGATGTCAGTCTCCATCGTTTTCTCCTGCACTTGCCAGGGCTGCTGCAGAGCCTCCATCAGTGTATCCTTCTCCTCCACTTTCACCTCAAATATGGGGTCTAACCAGAAACAACACAACAACAGTTGTAAGGAGAAAACACAGGGGAGACATGCATTAGAATGTCAAGTCAAAAACAAGAGTTAAAATGCTGAGTGACAAATTCCACTAGACTCACCGTCGATCAGTTTGGTGCACATCTCAGCTAAGCTCTCCATGTGTTTGGCCAGATGTTTATGGAGCACCCTTTCCCTGATGCCCCGTGGATGGAGGGCCTGTAAGGTGTTGTACAGCTCCTCTGGATCCTTGATCCACCACCAGCCACGCACCATCGCTGGACAAGAAACATAAGCACAACACTTTTAAAAAAAACAGACTCACTGAGAACAGCACAGTAAATGGTGAATATGTTTCCTTTATATTTCTGCAGTTTAAGAATTGTTTAATATTTTAACAGTCATAAGAACTCAAAGGAAAACTGCTCCAGGGTTTCAAATGTTCATTATATTGCTACACTGGTAACATAGTTATAATCTCTACTCCGACAGATGTAAAATGTACTAAAGACAAAAGAATGTTCTTCAGTGTGCCTTATTCTGTCTCTGTTCAATTCAAATGACTAGTTTAAAGTGTAAAATTGGATGTTTTAACATAGGAAAGAGTAGAAATGGAGTGTTGTTTGTATATATAGATATATTAAAAGGTATGGTGATGTACATGCAGCATCTTAAAATTGGTAATTTTATGTATAAATCCTCGTTTTTCTGTAAATTCTTCAGAACATCTTTAATGATCTCTAATCCAATAAAAAAAAGATATAAAAAAAAAAAAGAATTAAAAGGAAAACACACATCTCTCAGACTCAAAATCATGACACCTTTTTGAACCAGACTCTACTTACATGCTGGTATTGGTTTGACCACCAGTTGTGTGAAGTACTGCTGCTCGAGCTCTTGGAACACAGAGTTTGGAGGTCGGCCGCGGCGCTTGGCTGCAGCTGCTCTCGGCCCTCTGCGGGCGGGACTGCTGCCTCTGCTGCCTCTCCTCCGCCTGCGACCTGGCCTGGCGGGGGTGGCCAGAGCAGGCACGGCAGGAGGAATCGGGGCTGGAAGAAGCTGAGGGGGTGCTGGTGGGGTGCTAGCGGCAACAGCAGTGGCAGCGGCAGCAGCAGGGGGTGCAGGAGGAACATCCTGTGTTGTTTCTGGAGTGACGCTGGGCAAGAGCGGGTCCGGCTGAGGGGAGGGAAGATATTAATTTATTAATACACCGAACAGAAAACTCAAGATGTGTTATTACAGCATAATTAATGTATATATAGTTATGATTGTGGTGACAAACCTGCATAAGAGGAGCGGCAAGTGCAGGTAGAGCACTCGGGATCTGAGGGAGGAGTTTCGGGGGCGAGCTGGGTGAGGTGGGGACCTGTGGCTCAGTCAGAGAGTTATCGTCACACGGTTGTTTGGGGAGCAGGTTGAACCATTGTCCCTGTTTTTCCGCCATCTCCTTCACGCTCTCTTCTGGGCGATTACCCTCTGGAGCGTCTCCCGCTGCTGAGCACGAGCCGTTGGTCACCGCCTCCTGTGATTGGCTGAGCCAGCTCTGAAAAGCAGCCTGCGTGAGGTCTGTGCCACTATTCGGTGATCCCGGCCCTTCTTCGCCCGCAGACCTGACACTACTTCGACGTCGGCGACGAATCTTCGCCGTACGGAGGTGAAGCTCCACTTCTGGTTTGATTTTTCGAGGCCGTCCTCGTCCTCTCGGCCTGCTCATGAGGGACGCAGTGCCAGGGAGAGGGTCGTCCTCTGGAGACGAGATCTGGGCCTGGGCGGGGTTAGGAGAGGCAGGTAGAGTAGGAGGAGGAGTGGTAGGCGTGGGCATCTCCTCAACTTTGGGCTCCTTTTTGGCTTCCTTTTTAAGGAAAGTGACTGGAACCTCGGCTACATGGACGTCTCCAGAAGCTGCATGACAGAAATGTGAGGAAGGTTTAGAAAAAACATGGACACAAAAAGAGTTTGTAAAGTATAACAACAGGAGCAATGACATTTCTGGGGTTTCTGCAGGTTAAATTCTAGAGTTTTAAAGACCTTTTTTAAGAGCTTTTTTACGTCCATACTTTCCCCAAAAACACATTCTCAGACTCACTCAGAAGCTCTTCTGGCCCCTCTACCAAAACTCCTCCAAGGTGAGGTAGCGCCAAATATCTACGGCGGTAACGGTCCTGGCCCAGCAATACGGCCCGCATGGAATGAGACGACTGTAGCAGCTTTTTGCGGAAAAATGCTTGGCGCTGTAGAGATCCAAAAGCAGAGGAATATTTAGTATAAAGCAACACAAATCCATGTATAAAGCACTGGGTCTGTGTAGCACCAGGCTTACCTTGGTTAGCTTATCTATCTGCCTTTCAAGCTCTGGAATGCTGGCATTTGTAGGGCTCTCACTCTGTCACAGAAAAAAATAAAAATTAAATGTAGTTATGATCCATTTTCTTATCACTTGTGTTTTTGTTGTGATTGTGTATGTATAGACAAAAAAATTAACAGAGAAACATATTTGCAAGAGAGTGTTACAGTTTCCAACTTAGAATAAAATTCTCTGAATTATTTGCTTAAGGCATTATACAATCATTTATATTGTTGGAAATAAGATTATATAGTGCCAATGTCCTTATTTCTAAACCATGTGTATATATATATGCATGACTTAATGCAGCACTGTTAGGTCTGCTGCATAACTCATCCACTTCCCTACTTCCCTTCTTTGTGCAATATTGTACGTTTACTCTGTTAAATCTTTTTGCTGCAATATTCTGTGCAATCCAACATACCCCTCTGTACAATCTGCCTCTGCAAGGCAACACAGTTTACATTTTTATCTTTAATGCTACACACCATGTGTGTATTTTATGACTGTATGTGCAATTATCCTGTGCAGCTATTAGTATACGCCTATGTATACGCTTATATATCCATATATCCTTATCTTTTTCTACTATGTACAAGTGAAAGGTGTATATACTGTAAATAGTCTCGTGTGTACAGCCCTGTACTTTTAAATCTGATAGGTATATACATATTTTCTATTTTTTATCTAATTTTTATTAGCACTTTATTGTCACTTTCTATCTGTACTGCTTGAGCTGCTGTGACAAGTACATTTCCCCGGTGTGGGATCAATAAAGTTCATCTTATCTTATCTTATATTTTCCCCATTTTCTGTTAAATACACCTTCTTTCACTCTTAAAGAATGAGTCATTTTTTCCACCACATATTTCCTGCACCATATCTAACCAATGTCCTTGTCTGGGTAGGTCAATTTAAGCCAGTTTCTTGTAATGGTCTTCCTGCCAGCTGGAAGTACAATTTTGAGCAAGTAATTATCGTCCTTCTGCTCTACTGAAGTTATATTGCCCAAGTATAAAATGGAACACTTCTTGGAGATTATATATCCTAATAACTCATTCAATACTGAATTCAGTCTTTCCAAAAATGGCTCTACTTTTGGACAACTCTGGAAGATGTGTGCATGGTTTGCACCTGTATGGCCTCGCTGCCTCCAGTATATATCCAGTATATGTTGCCTGTTATGTTAGGTGTAATTAAAAAAAAGAATACATTTTTTCAAATTAAATTTTCCTTTTTACTGTGGGGAAGGAATGATCCACGACTAATAATGAATAAACAGTCAAGCAGATACATACATCACTGAGTTTAGGTTCTTCTTTGCGTGCACGGCGGTTGCCTCTCTCCACGACCAGGCCACTCTCCTCCAGACTGAGGTTCTCCTCCTCGGCCACTCTGGCACTGCGCCTCCTCTCCTCAAAGCACAGCTCTTCCTCTGAGCGTCCTGTGCGACGCGCTAGTGCCACCTTCAGTCTGAAAGGGGGAAAAACAATCAGGATCAACATTTCTTTGGCTTTGTGCTACAAAAAAAAGACTAGTGTGTGATTTTTTTCCTATATCTGAAGAGAAAACCATGATCTTACTTGCGCAACTTTCCCTCAATTATCCACTTGTTCTTCCTGTAAGTTGTCATGTTTTCCATTGTGTTGTCAATGTCACTGGAAAATAAAATACATCCGTGAAAAAATTAGATAAATACGATTTGATTTATTTAGAGTATTTTTTTAAAGAACTGTTTTAGTAGCAAACTTTTAGGTTAAAGAGTAATTGAGTAAATAATAAGTTCTTGTTCTAACCTTGTCACAATGTTGCTGCTGTTGAGTTCTTCCACCAGGAAACCCAGAATGGCTGCCTTAGTGTCAGGAGGCAGAGCATGAAATGATTTGGTCCTCATTGTGTTGCAAACTTCTGTATCAAAACCATGAGACTCCAAAAAGATACGAAGTACTTCTGAGACGGTGCTGCGGGTCAGCTGCAACTCAACCAGCTTATCTCCGAGGATCTTTACTGACTGAAGGGGACACGGAGAAGAAAATGGAGATCGAAAGGGTTATCATTCCTCATCAGGACTTGCATTAAAGGTACAGTTCGGATGATCTGAAGTGAGGTTGTATGAGGTACCTATCCATAGTCAGTGTATTCACTACAATAGATGGTGTTAAGCACACCCCCATCTAATGTAGGTAATACACTGACCACAGCTAAGAACCTAATACAACCCCAGTTCAAATAATCCAAACTATCTCTTAAATGGAGTAAATGCTCAAACTATCGCCCACCTGATAATATGACGGAAGGCCTGGATCATGGAGTGCAGCCTCCACCAGTTTTATCAGCAGGTCCTGGACTTCTCCCTGGCTGTCGCCCAGGCCTAACAGGCCCTCCTGCAGGGTAGCAAGACTGGGGATGTCCTTGGGTACACTGATACCAATCACCTTTCCGTAAGCATGCAGGAACTCAACGACAGCCAGGCAGTGTGCAAACGCTGTGCCAGACAGAACCACACCAGGAATACGGGACAGCTCTGGCAGGGGCTGATGGAAACAAAATTCAACGGTTATTATGGATGCAACTAAAGATTATTTTCATTATTCATTAATCTGCAGATTATTTTCACAATTCTTCAACTGATTGTGTCTATAAAAAAGTTCATCACAATTTCTCACAGCCCAAAGTGATGCCTTCAAAATGCTTCTTTTGTCCAAAGACTCTTCATTTACTATCATAAATGATAACGAAAAGCAGCAAATCTTTGCATTTAAGAAGCTGGAACAAGGAAATGTTTGATATTTTTGCTTATAAAATGACGGCAATGATTATCAAAATAACAACGAATGTTTTTTCAGTCGACTAATCAATTAAATGACAAATTGTTGCTGTTCTTAAGGTCATGATTACCATAAAAAATCCCCTACTCTGCAATCACAGACCTAAAACAAACTGCATGTCAACTGTAAAACTTACCTTGTGGTCAGTGAGACACATGTCCTCTGTGGGCTTCTTCAGCTCGTCTGCGATCAGCTGCTGCCTCTTCCGCTCCTCCAGACGTCTCTGGGCCTGTGCTCTCCTCTCCGCTGCCCTCTTAGCTGCCAGAGCAGCCCGAGCTGCTGCCTCTGCCTCCGCCTGGGCTTTAGCCAGAGCCTTGGCTTTACTGCGAGCACCCAGCACCCTCTTACCCTGGGCTATCCTCTCCTCATCAGACTGCTGCACGGTTGGAACAGCTTCAACCTTGACTGTCCTCCTGCGGCCAGGCTTCTTGGGCTCTGCAGCAGACCTTGATGCTGGCTGTGTGGCTGTCGGGTCAGTTGGTTCAGCTTTCGTTTCTAGGCCTCTGGCCTCTTGCTCGAGCTGAACCCACAAAGGAAAGCAAGAACAGGTGGAGGTGAGGAAGAAGGTGGTGCTGAGGAAAAAGCTTATAAAGCTTATCATTTTGTGTTGAGTGTTTGTCTGTACCTTGGCTCTCTTTTTCTCCTCTTTCATCTTTTTAATCTTTGCATCCTCCCTTCTCTTCATTCTCGCCTAAATAATGAACAGCAGAAACAAAATCAGGATGAGACATCAACAGCACAACAGTTCAACATTACAAACAGTCTGAACTACAGTGCACACCTTTCTCTTCATTTTCTTCTTGATTTTTGCAAGTTTCTCCTTTTCCTCCTCCGTGAGAGCTTCTATAAAGAAAATACAAACAATTAGCAGCAGTACAAACTTCATGGGTTTGTGTGCTAAACACATCGTCTGGTCCTAAAACTTCTGTATGTGCGCCTTAGTCTAAGTCTTAAAGGGATAGGTCAGATTTTTCAAAGTAGGGTTGTGTGACGTACTTACTAAAACAGCCACTATATAAGCCAAATATTGCTCTCTCTAAATCAGCCAGACTCCATTGGCGAAATCAGTAACGAGAGTTGCTGGCATACCTCTGCCTTGATTGTTTAGCTTAACAGATGGAGGCGGCAGTAGATGAGCAACTTATGTGTTTTCGCCAAGTTAAAATTACTGATTTCGTCAAAGGAGTCTGGTTGAGTGAGAGAGAGCAATATTTGGTTTATATGACGGTGGTTTCCTGTCAGAAAAAGGCTGTCAGACAGCGGGGTAAAGTGGTGTAAATATTCTAAATATAACGTACACTTAAACTGATGCTGACTTTTTTTTAGGTGGCTAAAACACATTTTTCAGCTGACCCTGTACATTGTGGTACACTGCTTAGCTTCCAGGCTGGGACTCATCTGTGCTTCTCCAAACTGGGGGGCTTGTCAGCTGCCACCTACTGCAGGTAATTCACTGACAATGGATAAGTAGCTCACACAACCCTACATTAAATAATCTAAACTATCCCTTTAAGAGCTAGCTATAAACAAATCCCTCCCTCCAGTCCACATCCACTCACCCTTCGCCTCAAGTCGCTTCAAAAGCTTGGCATCAACTTTGCTAAGCAGGTCAACCATCTTGATTTTGGGAGGTCTACCGGGGCGGCGGCCCTTTACACCGCGAACCCTGCGGGGTTTCTCTTTATCAGGGTTTGGAGGTCGACCTCGCCGGCCAGTGATGGCCATGATCATAGAAGGAATCTCCTCATTAGCCAAGAGGACCCACTTCATACCCTGCAACGTAGTGAAGAGAATGATGAGACCCCAAAATGTTTTCGTAACATTTCCAACATGATTCAAATCTTTTACTGAGTCAAAACCAAACTGAGCAGTACTCAGATAAATATACAGACCTCAGGACTTTCTCTTTCTTCATAAAAATCTCCAACAGGCATGCGTGGGCTGAAACTGAAGTGTTCTCTGGAGACCACACTGTCCGTGTGTTTATTCAAGTACTGGGTGAAGCAATTTGAGAAAGAAAATCATAGTCAGTGTCTTGGCATCATCAATACATCATCTGTTGCATTTGCCTTGAAGGACTATGATTTTAATAACTTAAAAAGTTATTTATGCTTTTGTTTTATAGTCAGAAAAATGTACCTTGATTATTTCTGGGAACTGTTTCATCCTCCTTCCACAAGGTGTGTAATACCAGGTTTCACCCTTCATGCGGTTCTCCATTTTCCTCACACGAATCTCTCTCCTCCAGCTACAGTGAAGAAAGTTCATTATTACATTCCTGTCATACTGCACACATTTAAACACATGAGCACAGACAATAAACTAGAGTTACAGTTACAATACATCAACACTGTGCAGATTTGAAAACTTTCCAAAACTAAACAAAAACACAGATCAAAATCTATCTAATAGTTAATAACTATTAGATATATGTTAACCTGGCCTTGATGAAAAAAATAAAAATAAATGTTTTTATCTCGGTATCTCGGTGTTCTCAAAATAAGTAAATAAATAAATTTACCACTTTAATCTCAGAGAATATTCTACTTTCTTTTTTAAATTTATGACTCTCAGAAATTCTGAGTTTTTTGGAATATTATCCATGGCTCTGTAATTTTTTCCCCATATAATGGTGCAAATACACCGTTGTAAAAAGTTTGGTCAGGGCGGTCATCATCCAGCTAACTATGAAATAACTCTGTATGTATAGAATTTAATTATTATTAAAGGTCTTCATACTGAAATAAACACTCAATACAACTGTGCAGACACTTATATTATGACAGTCCTCTGATGCCTCGTTTTTTGCTTTTAAAATGTTTTATCATATTAAACCAGTGGCAACTCTGGTCTACAGTGTAACAGCATAGAGAGGCTTTCTGGTGAACAATCTAATAATAATAATAATAATAATAATAATAATAATAATAATAATAATTCGCTGAAGAAAACTCAACAAGCAAACATTACCCATGCTGCAGTGGGAACTGAACCTGCTCCTCAGTTGCAACCCTCCGTCTGTTAGATTCACCTGTTGAACAAAAATGCACACGGCCATGATTAGCATCACGACATTAAACTGTGATGTCACGTCTCAAAAAAAACACAATGATGTGAAACTCTTCGTCATCACCTGCAGTGGAGCTCTCATCATCATTTTCATCAGCATCATCAGCAGTTTTTTTCGGCATCTTCTTTAGAGGTTTTTGCCACGTTTTCTTCCTGGTGTTGTTTCCTGACCCTTTTCATCTTCTTGGGTTTCTCGGCTGAAGTGTCTACAGATGAAGCGTTGGCCAGAACAGCATCAATTGTGGCTGTGATGGAATCGTCGTCTCCTGTGGGCGGCCCAGCCTCTCCACCTACATCTTTTGTTTCTTTAACATCCACCTTAATCTTCCTCTTTCTGCCCACCTTCTTGCCTCCCTCTTCAGTCTTGATCTTCTCCACTTTAGGGGTTCGACCCCGAGGCTTCCGCTGGACCTCCTCTGGAGCTTAAAATAAAAGGGAAAAAAGACACAATGTTTTAAATACACTTAAGCTTTTAGAGTGGAGATGATTGATTGCTCTGTATACTCAACTGTACATCAAAATGTGTTGCGTGATCTTGGAAAATAGGAAAAATCTGAATAAACAAGCAAACGAGGCACTCTAGTAAATAGTAACTACAATATTAAAAAGCTTTGTATAATTATTGATGATTTAACCACCAGAATAAAGGTTTTTTAATATTTCCTTTCCCACTGTTATTTTTTCTTATATTTTGGAGTGCAAAGATTGCCTTTCTGTTTATACAAAATCTATTTTTTTTTTTTTTAACTTTTTTGTTGAAGTCAGAGTGTTAAGTACCTTGGGTTTTTGTCCATATTGCCCTTGGAGTTCGAGGTTTGCGTGGTTTCCCTGGGGTTTTCACAGGCCCTCCAGCAGCTGACAAGGTCTGATCAGTTACTGGCTGGAGTGGGTGTACAGCAGGGCCCTCTGCTGGGGTACTGAAGGCGATGAAGTTCTCATCTCTCATCTTGAAACTCGGGGGAGTCATTGTCTCATTAACTGTGGTCTTAATGCTAATGCGTCCAGCTGAGTCTGGCGTATCGTGTCCTCTGGACTCCCACTCTGCCTCAGGTCCTGAGAATAAACAACATTAAATAGTGAATTCAGAAATAGAGGCTAATGACATACAAAACAGGCACCCCATGTGTAACGGGTATTAAAATGAAATCTGTGTCCTGACACATTATCCAGATATGGAAAAATGCATTCTGATGTATGGTGCAAATTCCTCCTGATCTGAATGTGATCGGATCTGCCTGATCAGAAAAAAAAAAAAAAAAAAAAGAAACGGACACAATATCTTTTTATACGGAGAAAGGGACAACTTAAAGGTTTCACATGTGCTGAATTTGGAGTGGACAAATAATTAGGAACATGTCGTAGACAATGTTTCACAAAGTTTGAAGTTTCCCCAAACTCAATAACTCGTATATATTTTTTTTTCCTTTCTTTTTTTTTTTTTTTTTTAAAGGGAGTCTGGGGCTGATTTCTTACCACCTCAAATTAGGAAAAAGAGATAATGCTCCCATAAACATTTATTCATATACACGTGATGTTTCAGTTGCAAGCCCTTCTTCAGCACCTGAGACATCACATGGTGGTTTATTAATAAATGTTCATGGGGACATTATTGAGTATGTGGACTTATTTACTTCTACCCAACACCATTTATTTATTTATTTGAATGTGTGTGCTTCAGAATTATTATAGCTTTGTAATTTTCATTTGTTATTATTATTATTTAGTTTTAAATTTTTATTTTCAATTCAGTTTGGTTTTATTTAGTTTCAACAGTGGATTTGCTCATTTCAGGTTAGTTTGGGTTGCTTTAATGTTTCATTTTAGTTTTTTTTTTTTTTTACTATAATATCAGGGAGCACTAACTCAGTCATGTAAATATCCTAGTCTCATGCACCAACGCCTCCCAATGCTTGTTGTGTTGACAATTTTGTGTATATGTGTATTAACACATTATGCATTTAGCTTAATTTGTCTGTGTGAATGTTGTATTTATGTGTCTGTATTTTATCCCAAATGAAGGACTTTGTATTTTAAAAAGTGCTACACAAATAAATTGACAGTTACAAAAGTTAAAACTAAAGACATTTGTAATTTTATTTTAGTTTGTTTTGTAAATACACAAATTTGTTTCAGTGTGCCTTCCTTTTTATCTCAACTCTAGTTTTTAATTTATTTCAGTTAACCAAAACATTTTATCACACTTTCTGTGCTTTTACAAACTTCCTGCCACCTCAAACTGCTCACTTGCAAGTTTTTCTCTGGAGGAAAGAGATCTGATCTCAATGACGGTAATGAAAACACTTTAAAATACAAGGTGTAAACACAAAGGAAAGATCATACCGTTTACTATTAAGGTTAATTTTACTGTTCATGTTATTTATCCTGATTCATATCCCCTTTTATTTTACTATAAATTGAGTAAGAAAGATGAGCAATCTATATTGGAAATACATCTATCTCTATTTGGTGGCAATGAAAGCAAGGAAACTTATTTTTTATCGATGGAAAGATAAAATCAAATTAGGATGATGTATTCTATTTATCTATACTAACAGCCACTGCCTGTCAACCCAAGTGACACCATGTGTTAACAGTTTCCTTGACTATGAACTTTATGATCATACCTTGACGACCTTGCTGAGATGGAACAAATGAGTGTGACACATCACTCGAGTCGACAGGGGGCTCTTCCATCTGAGAGGTGTTGTTAAGAGACGACTCCAGCATGGATCCTCCTGTGATCTGGCAGCTGTCCTGGGTCTCGTCTGCCTCAGTCGTCTCACCGTCCCTGGTGGAGTCTAATGTGTCATCTCTGGAGTCTTCCACAGAGGAGATGCTATCTCTAGTGGTGTCAAAAGCAGCAGAGGTGTCCTCTTCTGCCTGGGAGGTGCTGTCAAACCGAGAAGTGTCTTTTCTCAGGTTAAAGCTGTCGTCAAACTGAGTGGAGTCATCTACGCAGGAACTATCATCATAATCTTCAAGAGAGGACTTTTCCAAGACTCTAGAGGGGGTGTCAAATTGTGAAGAGTCATCAAAACTTTCTTCATTGGTCAGATGTTCTACCCTCGTGCTGTGAAGATGTGAAGACTTTCTGAGTGGAGTCTGCTCCACCTGTGACTCATGGATGACACTGCTTTGCATGTGGTGCATTTCAGAATCAGTCTGTTTATTCTTGGGCTTTTGATCAGGAGCAACTGTGGTCTGTGAGGGCTTCCCAGGAAGATCAGTGAGGGATTTGGGTGAGCAAATTTCAGATTTATTAGTCTCAGTGCCCGGATCAAGCTGAGGAAGGTGCTCCTCTGGTTTGCCATTTCTTTTATTATCCAACGCTTTCCTGTCCTCGCTGTGACCATGGTGCTCTGGCTTGGGAGACGGTTGCTTCAGCGCATGAGGAGGAGGAGTGGCATTAGGAGGAGGATGTCGCTCAGAGTCTGAACGTTGGACCACTCCAGAAGACGTACCCATTGCAGGAGGCACAGACACCAAGGCAGGAGGGGCGGACACTGGTGCAGTCCTGGAGGCTTGAGTGGTTAGAAGAGGTAGGGTAGACAGAGGTCGGACTGTAGGACTTTCTCGGGAGGTTACGTTCACCGCTCCTGGTGGTAACGATGCTGCAGAGACAGTGGAACGACCAGAGCCTGGAGGAGTGTATGTTTGAGGCTGGGTTGTGGGTGCTGGGTCACAAGGTTTACTGCCAACTGAAGGAGTTTTTAACACAGACGTTGGAGATGCAGATGCTGAGGTTGAAGATCCTGATACTGACATTAAAGGTGGTACACCCACTGATGAAGTGGCAGACATTAATTTTGGAGGTCCAGATGTCATCAGTGGTGGCTTGGACCCATGAACCATCTGTTGAAGAGATGAGATGGGTGCAGATGCCGAGAAAGAAGACGTGGACACCAGGGCAGGAGGAGGTCCTGAAGCTGTAGGAGGCAACGAAGACTTGGTCTGATGACCCACAGAATCTGATAAAGGAGTAGAGACTGGAGGGACTGCTGCAGGTCTAGACACACTATCAGCTGAAGCAAGAGGTGTGGACAACTTTGGAGGTGAGGAAAGTCTGGGAGGAGCAGCTGGAGATGGAGCAGAGGACACACTGGGAGGTGTTGAGATTTGTGGTGGAGTAGATTCTATATCAGGGGGCCCAGGGACAGACGTGGGGGAGTCAGAGGCCTTGGTAAGAGACGTTGTCACCGCTGCGGGAGACACAGACGCAGGTAGCTGAGACGACACAGACTGGGGAGGTGTGTTCATGGCCGACTCTCTGGCAGAGGAAGCCATTTCTGGACGTTGAGCTGCTGGCTGTTCAGAATGCTGACGATAATCACTCGCAGGTCCCACAGGGTTTGGTGGGTAACTGTCACTTTTGGGTAGCCTCTGGGCAACAGGTGTCCTTTCCATGCCGTTATAACCTGCGTCTGCCTCCTTGACTGGTTCTCGCGAATGCCCTAGAAGAGAAGACAATTCAATAAAATAGTAAAGGAAAATTAAGCTACTACATTGGAGAAAGATTTGTTTTTCATGATGAATTCAGAGTGAGGTTTATATACACTGCCTGGCCAAAAAAAGTCACACACTCTAATATGTCACTGGACCACCTTTAGTTTTGATTACAGCACGCATTCGCTGTGGCATCATTTCAATAAGCTTATGCAATGTCACTTTCTATCCAGAGTTGCATTAATTTTTCACCAAGATCTTGTATTGATGATGGGAGAGTCAGACTGCTGCGTTATGTCTTCTCCAGCACATCCCAAAGATTCTCAGTGGGGTTAATGTCTGGACTCTGTGATGTCCAATCCATGTGTGAAAATGATGTCTCATGCTCCCTGAACCACTCTTTCACAATCTGAGCCTGATGAATATTGGCAATGCCATCTTGGAATATGCCCGTACCATCAGGGAAGTAAAATCCATTGATGGAAAAACCTGATCGTTCAGTATATTCAGGTAGTGAGCTGATCTCATTTTTGGGGGACATAACGTTGCTGAACCTCGACCTGACCAACTGAAGCAACCTCAGATCATAACACTGTCCCCACAAGCTTGTATGGTAGACACTCGACATGATGGGTGCATCACTTCATGCGCCCCTCTTCTTATCCTGATGCACCCATCAATCTGGAACAGGGCAAATCTGGACTCATCAGACCACATGACCTTTTTCCACTGCTCCAGAGTCCAATCTTTATGCTCCCTGGCAAAGTGAAGCATTTTTTTCCCAGTTAGCCTCACTGATAAGTGGTTTTCTTAAGGCTACAAAGCTGTTTAGTCCCAGTCCCTTGAGTTCTCTTCACATTGTGCCTGTGGAAATGCTCCTACTTTCACTATTAAACATTGCCATGAGTTCTACTGCTTTGTTTTTATGATTTGATTTCAGCAAACGTTTAAGTGAAATCCGATCACGATCATTCGAGATTTTTTCCAACCACATTTCTTCTTCCAAGATGATGGTTCACCACTATCCCTCCAGGTGTTAATAGTGCGTTGGACAGTTGTTAACCAAATTTTAGTAGTTTCAGCAATCTCCTTAGTTGTTTTCTTTGCTTTGCTACATCAGTTAGGGTTAAATAACTTGTTGCCAGCTGAAACATGTTAATCACTGCAGTAAACCAATGGAAGACCTACTTGCTTAGTTAAATCCAGGCAGGGACTTTTTTCAACCAGGCAGTGTGTGTGTGTGTGTGTGTGTGTGTGTGTGTGTGTGTGTGTGTGTGTGTGTGTGTGTGTGTGTGTGTGTGTATGACTGTGAGTCAGTTAACATCACAAGTGTTGTGTTTGTATTGTAATCCTATTCTGAACTTCTTAAATCTTGCCCCTAACAAATAACTCCCCCATATTATAATAAAAAGAAACTAAAACTAATAGTGAAACTTAGAAGAACTAAACATTTTTAAACAATAAAAACTAAACTGAAACAAGCAAACCCTCTGAAACTAAACTGAATTGAAAACAAAAGTTAAAAACAAAATTTAAAAAAAATAATAATAAAAGATAAATGATTGGCCTTCTGATGGTGACTTTTTGAACTATAAATTACATGGGGAAAAGATTTACATTTCATAAATAAGGAGGTTCAGTACATATGGGCCACAGTCCATACAGTTTAGTATAGTTGAACAGTGGCACCTGCTGGTTGAATCTTGGCGCTATCCCACCACTGACGGCAGTGACACTGACCTGTTTTCACTCATTCATGTGCAAGAAATAACAGCCACATAACACTTTCTGTGATGGTTTTGTCTATAATGCATCATTAGGATTTATAAGGACATAGGGTTCTATAAAACTCATTAATGTTTATAATCATGCACAACAACTTATAAAAAGAAATATAATGTATTTTAAGTGGTGAACATTATGTATCATAAGTTCAGCTTTCATAATGCCTATACTTCTATGCCAAGGTGACAACAGTGATAACAACTATAACTCTGGCCAGTTACAAAGACACAAAGAGAACTGCTCCGGTATGTCCTAACAGATTATAAATTCCAAGTTTCAGACATGGAATAAAGTCTTATAAACATCATACAATTTCTAATAACCTTATTCAGTGCTGTCACTTAAAGATCACAAAGTCATGCTTTAGCAAATTATTGATGTTTAAAACATAGTATTCCTTTTCAGAAACTTTGGATTTATAAAGTGTTATGACATGTTAGAGCTGTTCTCTATGTGTCTTTATAACTGGCTTAAGTTACAGTATAATGAGCTGTGTAACCCAGGACTCTGAATCATCTTTCACACTGTTGTCATTTTGGTATACAGATATAAAGCATTATGAATGCTGACCTTATAATGCATTATGTCTACCACTTATAATACTTTATACACCTTATGTAAGTTGTATAAGTTGGCATGCACAATTATAAACTTTAATCGTTTTATAAAGCCTAATGAATCCATTATGTCTTATGAATGTGCAATAATGCATTAAGGTGTGAACTTCACAGGTATTGCAGAAAATTATTTTCCTCCCTTGGTCTATTTGTCTGAATATTTTATTTGATTTTCCCCTTGTATAGGTACTTGTATTTGTATGCAAGTGAAATATAGTGTCTCCTTTTTCTATTTTTTGAAAAAACAATGAGATTCAAGTAATAAGAAAGATACTGAAAATATAGTAAGGCAGCAACTTACTATTATTTTCATTAACAACTGATCTGACTATTGTCTAAACTAATTGCTTTTCCTATAAACACAGTGAGAAGAGCCTTCACAATTTCCCAGAACTATAAGTGGCCTGTTGAAATGTCTTGTTTTGTCAGACCAAAAGTGCAAAACCCAAAGATATTCAGTTTGCTATCATGTAAGACTGAAAGAAAAATAAATATATATATATATATATATATATTATATATATATATATATATATATATATATATATATTTTTGTATGTATTATGTATGTATGTATGTATGTATGTATGTATATATACAATTTTATACAGATGCTACAGAAAAATGTAATGTAACCAGGGAGAGCCATGTCATGATGTGATCAGTAGTTGGATGGCTAGGCTAACTATGACCAAAGAGGAAGAGTGTCATGTGACTGTACAAGTATCACTCAACTGGTGCCATTATAGGAGGAAATGTAAAGTAGAGAACAGATTAAATTATGAGGAAATAAAACTCAAATGGATGCCAGAAATACTGTAGTGTAGTCATAATGTAGCACTAATCAGTTCCAGGTATAACTGCATAAACTATAATGATTTTTTTTGGAAAGTGGAAAAACACAAAACAACATACAGAATAAAATGAGTCAAGAACACGTGTAAGTGTAATGTAGTCACCTTGGATGACAGCAGACATTCCCACACTGCTAGCATGGGGGCTCCGTTCCCTGCTGTGACCCTTGGGTGATCCACTATCCTGTGTGGTTGACGGTGACATCATTGTTGCTGAGGACATCCCCACAGGGAGAGGGCTGCCAGTGCTCCCCCTGCCTAAGCTGTGGTGCTGTGGGCTGCCACGTGGAGGAGTAAAATTCTGGGCAGCTGGGGGCATCATCTGAGCCTGGCCTTGGGCCTGAGACTGCTGTGATGATGATTGGTGGTGCTGCTGCTGCTGCTGCTGCTGCTGCTGCTGTGGGAGATGGCAGGGACGGGTGCTGGGGTTGATGCTGGTAGTAGGGCATCCCATTAGGCATCATGCCATAATGCTGTGGTTGCTGGTGCTGCTGGTGGTGGTGGGGTGGGTGACGATGGGAGTGGAGGTGCTGTTGTGACGACTGATGTGGGGCCGGTTGTAAGGACTGCTGCTGGTGATGCTGTGACGGTGTAATTCCAGGATGTGCCTGACTCTGGTAGGTCCCGTACATACTGTGGGAATTATAACCTATCTGCTGTGGGCCAGGGTTACTCCTGTTCCAGTACTGACCCCCAGTAAGAGGCATGTTCGGTGGGCCTGCCACAGGGGGCTGGTGGGAGCTTTCAATACCCCCGTTCAGTTGGTACTGTCCATGACCCTGGAAGTGGTGCTGTGACTGAGGCTGCACCATCCCAGGTGTAGGCTGCTTCTGGTGCATCCCGTGCCCAGGGGAGGAGCCCATGGCTGGACCATACTGGGGGTGTCCACCCCACAGATAGTCATAGCCCATGCTGCTCTGGTGGTGGTTGCTCATGTGTGGATAAGGAGCTGTTGGTGGGTGGGAACCAGGCACACCGGACCCGAGTACAGTAGTGACGCCATTCACATTCATTTCGCCATTCATATCTGTTACACACAAGAACATCAGTCAAGTTAAAACAGTTTGCAGTTTGCACTGGTAAAATACTCCGTTTGTTAACTTTAACACTGAGACAGGTTAGACTATCAAATTGAAAGGACCAACATGATGGATTTAGTGGCAGATTCGGGGCTCCTACACTCAAAGTGCAAATGCAAACACTTTTCAAGGTGCTGTGGTAAACTAGGTACTTATATACATATATGTTCAAAAGGATTTCATGATTTTTGTGATAGACAAGAGCAATAATGCTCTCTGACTTACTTTATTTCTTCTATTTAAAAAGAGAACTATTCTATCAGAGAGTGATTTATTATGAAAGTAATGCAATTACACTTTCGAGCACTTTATCCAAAATCCAAGCACTTTTCAAACCTTACACGCATAAGAACCCTGCAGATTGCAAATGCGCTGCCTCACTTTCCCCTTCCAAGCATGTAGGAGAACCTATGGTGGCAGTGAGAACCGTGCAACAGGCTAAAGGCTGTATCTAAAGCCAGTGTTTGGGTTGTCCACTCTGAGCAACTATAGAAAAATGGCAGTGCAACCTAGCAGCCTTTGCGGAAGAGGACCTGTACCCATATACATACACATTAAGGAACTGAGGAAACTAAGCAAGTAAACCAGGGGGGAACCTTTTTCCATAGGCCACAGTCTCAGATTTTGAAAACGTTTGTTGTAAATCTTGCACAGTGGACCTTTAAGAGGTCTGGTGGAGGGAGAAAGTGAAGTCTGGTTCTATTAAAGCACATAAAGTAACCCCATTTTCACAATAAGGCTAATGTTATATGTACTCTGATACAGTGCTACAGGTTAACAATACTCACTCTTCCCCTGCTGAGGAAAACTCATGGAGGACCCGTTAGTATAAAGAGAATCCCCTGAGGAGAGTTTCAGTCCTGAGTTTGCTGAGGAGTGGGTGCCATAGTTGAAATGGTTATTTGACTCCATCTGGAAAAAAAAAAGAACACAAGAGATAAGTACACAAATTTATACTAACAGTCAATGTTCATCCCCAGCCAAATGTATAGAAGTTATGTAACTGCACTGCGCGCGCCATGCATCACCTTACGAATCACAAATACATTATTTAATTCATTTTTCATTTATTTTCGCTACGTAACGGGTGTATTTTTTCCTCCAAGAAACGTCCATCCTAGATTATTTTGGCATCCGCGGCTCGTGACAGCACCATTTCGTTCCAACAACAACCGTCAAAATGTCGCAGCCAGAAAACAGCAGATGCCAGGCCCGAGCGAGCCGTAATGGACAATCGGGATATTACGATAGAGGCTCATCATTAAGCGCTGATGAGGCGCTGCTGCTGCTGCTAACATGAGCACATCCTCCTCAATCCACCATGATAAATGTACGGCCCGGCCAGCCACACTGACTGTATCCAAGACCCGGCGGCCTCGGCCGGCTAACAATGGAGGGATTAGCGAGAATATTTCACAGTCACTCCGAGGCCTGGAGGAGTTGTTACCACACCACTCGCTGTTTAGCACCTCCATACACTCGTAGTACAAAAGCAGCCCCGTATGGACACTTGATTTCCTAATTCAACAAGGCCGTCGCAGAAGCAGCCGCCGCGCTAGCTCAAGCCGCGCTATGCTAGCTGCGTTCACAAACGAAACAATTCGCTTTAAAGCGATGCTAGTCGGCTGTGCTAACGACTGATACGGTTACCGTTAATATGTGAGTTCAGTTGAACAAGAGGTGGTACGGACCGTTTACTTTGGTGCGAAACATCAAACAGAAACACTCCTCGGCTCCACTTCCAAGGTTATTTCGCTAAATCATCACAATAGAATCTAAGCTAACACACGCTAGCTCGATAAGCTAACTGATAGCATCCTTAACGTTTACCAACAGTATGTAAAGCGGCGGTGTTAGCTAGCTCATAGCCAGGTAGCAGGTACCGCAGCCACGCTGGTGTGGATCCATGGTGCCCGTCGGTTATTGAGATCCTCGCGAATGAAAATAAAAAAAAAACGAGCCGGTGTTGATAATGAATAACGTCGCTTGTTAACAGACGGAGGCGTGCTCCCCTTTTGTTCACGGGCTAACGTTAGCTAGCAGCCAGATGAAGTTACATTGTTTACGCTGAACGCACGCACACAGACAGTTTTTTTTTTTTGCAGAGCATCATCTTCCCACACCGCCACCATCAAAAGTTTCGCTGATATCTCAGCGTAAAGCTACCCAACCTTTCAGTCCTCGGATTTCGAAGGCGCAGATGGCCTCTAAACCTTCGTCTAAACGGATATGCGGGCGAAGACGGCACAGCGGTAAATAATAAACAACTATTCCCTAACCTTTGGGTTTTAAATTAGCAAACATGGCTGGTGTGGTCCAATGCAGCCATGATCACAGAACAGAGCGAACAGTAGCAGCGTAAACGTCCCGACGATAAGCACACACACACATCCGGTCACACTTATTCAGGAAACTTCACAACAAAATACACAAACAACAACAACAACAACAACAATAATAATAATGTAATAATAATAATAATAAGTAGAAGAAGAAGAAGATAATTGGATGTTTTTTTGTATGCACAATGAATCTTAATTTGAAACATAACTTGTAACTGTAGACATAAGCAAAAAAGTACAATACTTCTCACCGAAATGTAGTTAATAAGTATAAAGTAGCAGAAAATGGAAATGCTCATGTAATTTATTAACTTTAATAATAATAATAATAATAATAATGAGGAGAAGAAGAAGAAGAATTAGTATCTAAAGCAGCAATGCCAGTAAAAAGTCCTGCATTCAGAAATTTACATAAGTAAAAGAATACAAAACATTTAAAATATCAAAACTAAAAGTGCCCATAATGCAGCGTGGCTAATGTCAGTTTTATTACCATTATATGATTGGATCATTATTAATGATGTATTAATATATACTTTGTCATTGTTGAAGTGGAGCTGATTAGGTGCTACTTTTGGTAGTTTAACCTTTAGCAATACATCATATTTTTTTAAACTGATCATACATTTTGTATGTAAAATTTTGAATTGGAAAATTAACTACTGCTGTAAAATAAATGTAGGAATGAAAAGTACAATGTTTCTCTCTCTCACAGTGTTTCTCACAATGTATAAAGCAGCATAAAATAGAAATACACAGGTAAAGTACCTAAAAATTATTTAAAAAAAATATACCTAAATACAGTATTGAGTGAACAAACTTATTTATTTTCCACCACTGATGATAGTAATAATGGTGATATGTTTTGTCTGTAAAATTCCAATTTTAAAAGTAACTATAGCCATAAAATAAATTTAGTGGAGTGAAAGC
Source organism: Lutjanus argentimaculatus (assembly GCA_034769285.1). Classification (NCBI taxonomy): domain Eukaryota; kingdom Metazoa; phylum Chordata; class Actinopteri; order Lutjaniformes; family Lutjanidae; genus Lutjanus; species Lutjanus argentimaculatus. Next base: position 27,175,475 of record JAWZSL010000007.1, read on the forward strand.
CACAATATTTCTCTCTGAAATGTAATTAAGCAGAAGTACAAAGTAGCATGAAATGGAACTACTCAAGTAAAGTATAAGTACCTCAAAATTATGCTTGAATAAAGGTACTTGGTTACTTTCCATCACTAATAATAATAATAATAATAATAATAATAATAATAATAATTGTGGAGGACCTGTTGGAGAATCCCCTGAGGAGAGTTTCAATCATAGTAAAAGTACTTATAATGACAAGTGGCTACTGTCAGTTTTATACTGTCATATTATTGCATAATTATTGTTGAATATAATGAATTAATATGAAATCAATAATTTAATGAAGCTAATTCAATGTTCTTAATATACTTTTGGAAGTTCATTTGTAACTAATCATCTTATTTTATAAATTATTATCTTATTTTATGTTTTGGTATGCAAAATAAATCTTAATTTGAAATGTAACTTGTAACTGTAGACATAAGCAAAAAGATACTTTTCACCGAAATGTACTTAATAAGTATAAAGTAGCAGAAAATGGAAATGCTCATTAATTTAGTAACTTTAATAATAATAATAAATAATAATAATAATGAGAAGAGAGAAGAAGAAGAAGAAGAGGAGAGGAAGAAGAAGAAGAAGAAGGAGGAGGAGGAAGAAGAAGAAGAAGAAGAAGAAGAAACATATGACCCAACATTACTCTTGTTTATGACTAATGAAAGTATCTTCAGCAAAATTATCTTAAAATGTCAATAGTGGAATGGCCCCTGTCAGTTTTATTACCATATTGTATTGTAATAGAAGTGTCAAATAAATGCAGTGGAGTAAAAAGTACAGTCTGAAGTGTAGAGGAGTAGAAGTACTCAGAATAGAAAAAACTCAGCAGCCTACAAGAACTCTCAGATCTTTTGCCGTCTTTCTTCTAGAAGTTCCTCAAGTGTCCCTCAAGAATTTTGCTGAGATTGCTGCCTGTTTTTATGGCCCTAAATTATGGAAAAGGTCCCTTAGAATTTTTATAAAAGAAATTGAAAACTTTTAAGTTTGGCTTTTAATTTCAGATAACTGACAAATATCATTGTTATGTTTTATTGTATTATGATATAACTTTCTTATTTGTTTGTTTGTCTGTTTTCTATTGCCTATGTTTATTATTATTATTATTGTTATTTTATATATTATTATTATTATTATTATTATTATTATTATTATTATTATTATTATTGTAGTATTACAATACCTCAGAACTTTAAACGAATAAATAAAAGTTTCTTTTCCATCTCTGTAAACACCAAGAAAACACAGCGGTTGGTAGCCAGTGTTACACTAATATGAGTTTATGGCTACTCAATTTAAGTACACGTCTGTATTTGGTGTAACCTTTGAAATTAACAGTTTGTCACGGGTCCAAAAACCGATATTTATACATTCGTTTGACGAGGTTTTATCATTAATTATTAAGGAGGCATAAAAGCAAACAGACAGCTATCTTTAACCAGTGATAATCCAAGACAAGTCTATGCTTTTATTTTAATGCACTTCAGGGTTAAAACAGGAAACTAATATACCATATTACAGTCACCTTCTCGGAAATGACAGTGAGGAAATCGGGCCTGAAGGGGAAGTATGCAATTTTCTGGGCCGAGGAGTCTGGAGGTGTCTGGGTCCTAGTGCCGAAAGTTCAACAGTATGAATTACAGCACCACAAAATCTTACTCAAGTAGAAATACTGAATTATAAATGAGATTATCTATCAATTATAACAAGGTTAAACTGGCTTAAAAGTTTGGTTAACATAACAGGGACAGAAAGAGGGACCTGAAACAATTTCATTATGCTATATCCAGCAAAGACCCTACAATCCATGACGCTCGCTTATGAAAGTGAAAGAATTTCTCAAACAAGATTCAAACTTAAGTTTCATTATAGCATGACTACTGGCTTCTGTGGTTGTCTTTATTAATGTATAAAATACTGTATAAATATATAAATGTGTTTCAGTAAAAATACAGTATTTTTATTGTTGTTTTGTTACACTTAGTCGTTACATATTAATAAAACAAGATTTGGCAGTAAATACAGTAAACTATCTTATCAGTGGGCAAGTGAAGAAAAACTACAATTAAAAGAAAGGTAAATATACAGATATTACAGTAGTTACACTGTACAGTAATTCTTCAAATCACATGGACTACTACACTTAATAATCCTGTTTCAGTTTCTGCTCTCAGACTTTGGCTTTATTCACCATTACCAACATTTTCTTCCAAATGTTTTAAAAAAAACAAAAAAAACAACAAAAAAAACTCCAAGCTTGCCTCTATTAATTGATATTAGCTTTTACAAAGTGAAACATGTTAATAGATCCTTAATATATTGATGAATTGATTAACACTTGGTTTGTTCAGTATTTTTCATCATAAAGCTATTGCTCTTTAGTTTGTAACACAAGTTTAGAGTTGCAACGATTAATCGACTATTAATCGTCTATTATATTCATTGGCAACTAATCAAACAATAATTTTTAGTCTTTGTTATAGTAAAATAAATGTTGAAAATCTCTGATTGCAGTTTCTCAGATGTGAATATTTTCTGGTTTCTTTACTCCTCTGTGACAGAAAACTGAATATCTTTGGGTTTTGGACAAAACAAGAAATTTGAGGATGTCAACTTGGGCTTTGGGAAACACTGATCGACTTTTTTTTTTTTACCATTTTCTGACATTTTATAGACCAAACAGCTAATGGATTAGTCGAAAAAATAACCAACAGATTAATCGATAATGAAAATAATTGTTAGTTGCAGCCCGTTGAAGTTTGCGATCGCCCTTCTTTGTAATAAAATCACTTAGATAAATACCCAGATTGCACAACTTTTGCAAACAAAGTTTGTTTGTTATCTGGCAAACCATCTCAAGAACCTCACTGCTCTCTTCTGCAGAAAAAATCTACTGGAACTACTTTGAACTAGAAAGAAAAACGTTCCCACACGACACTGCCCACAACAAGATCTGTAGATTAACTTGAGTAACTGGGTCATGATTTCTGGAAAGAGACATTGCTGAGTTTTCAAATACAATATTTTTGGCCAGTCTAGATGGATAAATAGCGCCACAGGACGAAGAAAAATATCTCTTTTAAATTGGGAGCGAACTGCCCCTTTAAAGACATCGCTTTGGGCTGTGGGAGATTGTGATGACCTTTCCTCACTTTTTTTTTTTTTTTTTTTTTGACATTTTATAGACTAAACTGGAGGTTTTCAAAGTAGGAGTCAGGTCTCCCCAGAGAGGGTCCAGACAGTTTGAGGGGAGGATGCATGAATGTTAATGAAAAATATATTATCACAAAGAATAGTCTAAACATTAAAGTTCAGAGGTACATTATTAGGGAATTTTACAGTTTCTCCCACTTTCCCAGAGTTGAAAACTAATTGGATAGGCCTTTTTTTATCATTTGGTGTAATCTGAAGTTATGTCAAACGGCATCATTAGGCTATCTTGGCTCAGTTATTGAGTGTTTATTGCAGTGATACTCAACCTTTGTTCTGTGGGCCAAACCTGGCCCCTGATAAGGTGCCAGTTGGCCCCTCAACCATTTTTTAATTCACTGTTAAAATAAATTGATTCACGTTGTTTTTTCCAGCAGGGATGAACATACTGCTGTTTTGTATGATGAGATAAATGAGGCTGTTAGTAACAAAAGGTTGATCTTTGCGTGAAGGGCTTTCAGGCTGTGCAAAGTGCAGCAGGATCAGACGTGAGCTCTGCAGGGGAAGACAACTATCAGCTTTAGAGGAGGATGAAATGAGGATAATTCTGATCCCGTAAAGGTGGATTTCATAAGAAATATGCTATTCTGTCTGTCCCTCACAGAGCTTATGGTTTAAGAATCATACAAATATTTCAGTGAGCTATATTTGCTGTTGTAGAAACACTTTAAAATGTTATCAAGCATTTACAACTAAGATGCAGTTGCTTTTTTAATTACAGTAAAGTCAGATTTATCTGTCAATCTTTGCACCAATAAGTCAGTTAATTTTAAAGTAAATTATTTAAAAAAAAGATGAGTTACAGGCCTTTTTATGTTTATTTATTTTATCTGATAAATAAGATTATAATTAATATTTTTATTAACTGGCCCCTGGCATCTTGTCACTTTGCAAAAGTGACCCCAGGGTAAAGAACATTGAGTATCCCGGGTCTATAAGACCAAGTAACATAATAATGATCCCGTGGATACCAAGGAATTGAGTAAAACTAAGCAAGTAAGCTAATGGAGGCTTTTCCAAACCTTGTCTCAGGGTAGGTCCAGTCTCAGACCTTGAAGCTCCCACAACTTCCTGAATAATTATGTATTTTGTCCAAAATTATCCATTTTCCAATGATATTTGGGAGTTAAACCCACTGACCATGATTCATTTTTTGTATCAAGGTAAAAAAGAATAAAACAAGCCAAATGTTATTAAAGAAAAAGGCATTTAAAATGATTCTTGAACAGTTTATTAGAAAGATGTAGACATAAAAAAAGAATTTCCACTGTAATTCAACATCATTTGTCTCCCCGTACAGTTTTATTGACAGTGCAAATATAATTTGGTCATTACACGTCGCCTACCGTTCCGACACTCCCTCACCAACGAGGGAGGATCATTCTAGATGAACAAACGGAAAGAACCAGGAGGATAGCAACAAACTGCAAAATGCTGAGGCCAGACCAAGCTTCAGGCCTTGTTATCAGCTGCGAAACATTTCACCTTGCTTCTGAGAGTGCATGTTAGGTGGGTATGGAGAGAACAACTGTTAAGGTACCAAATATGTGGAATTCATTCAGATTACCAAAGTAGGAGATAACCGGGGAGGATGTAAATACTTCTGCAATGATTTCAGAAGATTCCAATTTTACAAACATTAAAAAAAGAAGTGAAGGGAGACGTGAGCTGGAAGGTTAAGCCACAGAAACAAAGCCTGGTATGGTGGCCCTTAAGGTCAAAACACAACAACAATTCGGAAAACTTTCACAAAACATCAGAAAACACGTTTCATGTCGTGTTTTGAGAAATGTTTTGTGAAATGTCATTTTGCTTTGTGAAAGGTATTTTCTCAACTGTTTTTTTTTTTTTTTCCTGAAATGAAAAATGTTTCTGAAAAACGTGGGTTTGTTTTCTGAAATGTTGTTTTGTCTTGTAAAATGTATTTTGTTCACTGAAATGTCCTTTTGTTTGCTGGAATGCTGTGTCAAGTAAAATGTTTCTTCTTGAAACACTGGGTTTTGAACAATGTTGTGTTTTGTGAAACATTGCTGTTCTGATTTGCTGTTGTATTTTGACTTTCAGGGCCACCGTTGACTGGCTTTTTGGATATCTAATTCACAGCACATGGGAGGCTTTAGAGGAACCCAATCAGTAAATGCATCTAATTCTTCTGATGTACAGTACATAGCTAATGTTTTCTTCAGTCATGAAATAAACTACACTTGTCGACTAACTTAAAACCACAACATTGGGAATGGGCGGGCCTATAATTTTAAACCACAATTCATCTGGAAACAAATTGTAAATCTCTTAACATGTATTGCTCAGTTGAGGACAACTATACAGCTTTTCCAACAAATAATGTGTGCTTACTTTTAATATTTAACAGTAAAACAAGATACCCAAAAGGTGCAGTACAGCAAATGGAAGTGGAGATAGCTGCTCTGTACAATACCATGCATATCAACCTTCAGTGGACTGATCGGTCAAGAGTTTGGAGCTGAGGCTATGGATTTAAATATGGCTACTGACTCATATGTACAGTTGTTTGTCACTGCGTTCAATGTCAAGATATACATTTGTTATGATTCCTCTTGCCCTCTGTTCTTCGATTTTCTTTCCGGAGTCTTGCAGTCACCTATTCCAAATCTGGCATTTCTGAAAGTAAAGATGGACAGAAATAACATTAAATGAAACATCAAAACAAACATTATCATAAATTGTAGCCATAATTTCCAGTAATAGTTTAGTGTTTGCGTGTTTAGTAGTGCAAAAATTCATAAATACTTACTCTCATCATCGCTATCTGCAGACTCATCCTAAACAGCCAAAGAAAAAAAAAAAAAAACAAGAAAAAAAGAGGATTAGATGATAGACTAAACCCCTACTGACTTTAAGATCAGTTTTCATTAATGGATATAAGCTTAAAGGGTGATCCTGGTGTTTTTACACATAAGCACTACTTCGTTTTGACATACTTCGGGGTCTGAATGGCTAAGGTACAAAAGGTTTCACAAAAAAGTTTGGACCAGCAGATTGCCTCAGTCGCCAAATGAAAAACGGACTGCAAAGTACGTCCACTGAAGTGCTCCTTTTTGTTATTATGTTATCATGTTGTATTGGTGTCATGACGTGTCACTGTGTGACTTGTGTGTTTTGTTACATATATGTATGTATTCATTTAACTGGTACATTGAAATACAATAAATATCAGGGACTAATTTTTGACATTTTTGTCCCCTTCCCCTCCACCCTGTCAGTCCCACAGAGCAAACACAAAAAATTCTATGAATATAATGGAAAATAATAATAATTACAAAAGAGAAATTTGTCCCATTGTGTCTTTAAATTAACTAATTAATCATGATGCCCCACACAGACTCAAACTTTCTAGATTTTCTCCAAGTTTAGAACAACCAAGAAGTCTTTAAGCCACAGAGATGCTTGGGGGGGCAAATGGTGACTTCCACTTCAGCAGTGTTCTTCTGCGTGCTAACAGGGATACCTAGGCAATACTGTCCTTTGTTTTCCGCCTAATTATTTGATGACCTGGTAATCCTCCAAAAAAGGTCATATCTGCATATGGTACCACACTCAATGTTTAAGGCCTCAACAAGGTGTTTGAAAATAACAGTCCAGTAACCTTGTGAATGAGGGCAAAACTAAAACATGTGTGACATGTATGCTGGTGACATGTGGGATCTACTGCAGGTATCTGTGACACTGGAATAAATTTGAGGGTTTTGAATGGTGAAATACATGTAATGGACCACCTCAAATTATATCAGATTGAGCCTGGAACAGGACGAACCTTCACTCGAAATAAAGCACTGGTCCAGTCACTGTCCGCTGTAACTTAACCAAGTTCTTCTTCCAAATCAGAGAAAACTTTTGAGGTGAGGCCTTTCTGATTCAGTGGAATATCCAAAATTGAGTCAATTACCAAGTTGGGAGGGATATTAAGGAAGGAGGTGTTACTTAATTCAGCAAAGTTACAAACCTGGAAGTTTCAAAATAGGTGAGATTCTGGGAGGTACAGTTCACTGAACATTTTTTGTAAATGACCAGGTCCCTCAGCCTCATAAATGCTTAGAACAGTCAAAGAAAAAAAAAAAAAAAAGATTCTTACGTCATCTGCACCGTCTAGATCATGTAGGTCATCGTCACCTCCCATGTTGTTCATCATCTGTAAAATGAAACCAAAGCCACATCATTTACTCTCTTATATTATTAAACAAATACTGCTTACTTCAAAAAAGACAAATTTGAGCAGCAAAACCAGAACAATGATAGAAAATCTTATATGTCAATCTACTTGTCAAGGTAGCGCACAGAATTATTCCATTACAGACAGAATGACAAACTTTATCCCTTGGAGGACCCAAAATGAAACTTAATGGTAAACCCAAGGCAAAAGCAAACACATAGTGTATTGTATTATTAAAATGCAAAAGGATCCCAATTTCCCTTGACTGACTTCCCCTGTGCAATGAGTCTCTCAGCTGCTGTGCTTAGATTATGAAAATGTATTAATAATTAGGGATCTCAGAGAATCTAATCTCACTTTTTGCTTGCCAGTACAGATTTTACAGAGGGTTTTGTCAAGTACGAATTCAGTACCAATGCCATTTTTTGCCTCTTTCTTTTTAAAAACATTTATTTGGGGGGTATTTAATGCCTCCATTAGATGGCGACAGTGGCAAGACAAAAAAAAAAATCGGGGGGAGAGAGCTGGGGAATGACATGCAACAATCCTTCCCGGTCAGACACAAACGCTGCCATTCATGGTCGGTTTCCCAACCCATAAACCACAAAGAGGCCACCTTAATTTTCCCTTTTTAAAAAATATGTTCCTCTGTAGACATAATTTTAAACAAAGTGTGCAATATTCAGTTTTTCTATTGAAAAATAAACATACATATCTAACTGGGACTCGATCTAATCATCAGATTATATAAAAAGAATGACATTTTATTCCATAATTATTGTCTTCTACCTGCACCTTTTAAGTTTACATAGTGGTTTTGGCCTAATTTTGTGTGTGTTTTTCAGTTGGGCCTTTAACATATTGTGTTTTCAATAATGTAATAGAAGATTTGCTTGTTTGCTTACTTTTTTCATAAAAGCTATTATGAATCACTTCACCCAGACCCAGTCTAATTAATTACTGGTGTGACAGATCATCGTTAGTCGTTATCATCCCCAATGGTTCAGCCAACATGTGATTCCTGTGCTAAATTTAATCATGATAGTGTGAAATCCAGTTTTACAGTTGCTGTTTTTCCCCCCAAATAATTCCCTAAATATCTACGCAGAGGTGCGGTGAAAAGACAAGAAAGATGGACGCTGTGTGGCACAGAGTCTAAATCATGAGTTTTGTCATCTGTTGCACCCCTGTAATTAATGCATAGTGCTTACGTCTGAGAATTGATCGAAGTTGCCCATCTCCTCATCTGAGTCATCCTCCCAGTCCTTCCAGTTGTTGAAGTCGACACTCAGCCAACTCAGCTGTAAAAACACAAATCCATGTCTCTCATTATAGTCATCTTATACATTCAAACAATAGCATTTATGACATTCCAATTATTGCTAAATGTTAGCATTTATTTAAATTTATGATACACACAGTTATCTACATTTAATGACTGTTTGTGTTTCACTGACCTTAACCTTCTCTTTTGTTAGCCTCGGCCATGCCTTCCCTGGCTGTGCTTTTCGTAAATAGCACATCACTGAGCGACCTGTGCATTTATGTTTGGATTCCTGAGTTGAAGTGGAAAGAAATTAAGGCAATATGAGGTCAATTACAATGCAATTTCCAATCCCGCTTAAATGTCCTGCAATAATGTTCATCAAAGAGACGTTTCCATCGCTCAGTATAACTTACACTTTCATCAATGGCTTCAAAAAGGTCTATTTCATTCTCATGTCTGACATTGTCATTTCCTCCAAGACAACTGAGGATAAAAGAAACAACACTTAATTACTGGTAAAGATAAAACAACAAATACAGAATACAAACCAAAAATACAACAATAATACACTTTAGAAAGAAATTTGTTGTTAAATCCCAACATGAGGTAAACATACCTGAAACCACACTTTGTTTTATCAAAATTGACTTTAACATCTTTGCTGTCTGATACACAGAACTCTATAAAAACAAAGTCCCTCCTGTCGTACCACTTGGCAGTTGCTGGATGCCTGTGAAGAAACAGAGGACATCAAAGCATCAACACATGTACACAGTCTGTTACAGAACTGAAGGCATTTAACTTTTCAAAACAAAGTGTGTAGCTAGTTGTAATTCACTAAGCCCCCATGCCCATTCAAAGTACAATTCTTGGTATCTTAAGACAGATTTTTACCCAACATTTTCAACATGGCAACCTGGTGATTACCTTTATCATATTACATCTAAAAAAGTCCACGGAAATGTGTCTCTGAAAACATTTCACCTTTAATATTTCCATCATGATTGTTACTATTTTACTTATAATTTGAAGTACATGGATTGCCTTTCTGCCTTGTAATGAAAATCCCTAACCTTTCCTTTTTGCTGTATAACATTACAGCTCACCAGACCCACAACTTGCATAAAAAATACATAATACAGGTCAGCAGAGCAGGTGACAGGTGGTCAAGTCTTCAGATGGAACAGCCTGCCATCAAAAAGCCTATGTATCAGGTTGCCACACAGTGTCCAGTTACACAGTGTTCTCCTGTATCAAGAGGCTTCAATAGTGAAACATCTGTGCATACTAAACTGTGAAAAGTCAAACTAACAAGAAGTTTTGAACAGGTTCACCTCAGCTGTCACTACATATGGTGAATGTAATTGCAAAAGTTATAATCATTTTTAATTCATATTTTAGCCTCATAAGTTAAGGGCATAATATGCAATATCCCCTGCCCTCCAAAAAAGTATAGAATAGAGCTGGGCAATATGGCTCATAAATAATATCTCAATGTTTTAAGACTATGGTGACAAACAGTACTTATCTCAATATACACATTTTCTTTAAATTGACAGACTGTTAGGACTGGATGATATGGACAAATTCAATATATATCACAATATTTTTGACCAAATATCTCAATAACTATATTACACATATTGTAGTGGTATACTATTGGTGCTTTCACAAATCAATCATCAGCAAGGTTGAGATAATAACTGACGCAAATAGAGCTGCAACAATTAGGGAATTAATCAATTAGTTGTCTACAATTAAATGTATCAACTATTTTGATAATGGATTAATTGTTCTGAGTAATTTTTTAAAGGGAAAATGTCCAAGGTTTCTGATTTCAGCTTCTCCAATGTACATATGCATGACATTTGAGGACAACACCCTGAACTTTTCTAGACCAAAAATCTTATTGGTGGATTGACAAAATGACAGATGAATATATCATGAAAATAATAATTTAGTCTGTTATGTTCAGAAAATTACATCTGTAATTCAGCCCTAAAACTTTACATCATATCACGGTACAATGATATACAACATCTAAGAAAATATCTAGGCTTAGATCACGATATCGATATAATTATGGCTGCAACTAACGATTATTTTCATAGTTGATTATTTTCTTGATTAATCGATTAATAGTTGTTTGGTCTACATTGTCAGAAAACCATGAAAAATGTTGATCAGTGTTTCTAGCCTAAGGTGGCATCCTAAAATGTCTTGTTCTGTCCACAGTCCAACAATATTCAGTTTACAGACATAAAGGAGTGACGAAACCAAAAAATATTCACACGTGAGAACCTGGAATCAGAATTTTGACTGTTTTTCTTTAAGAATCAATTAAAAATGAAAATTACTCAAACCGATCACTTGATTATCAAAACAGTTTGTGATTAATATTATAATCTATTTAGAACTGATTAATCCTTGCAGTTCTAGACATAGTATTGGTATCTTGCCCAGCCCTGCTATAGGTTTACATAACCCCTTTTAATCATCACTTTTGGCCCACTAGAAGTATTTTTTTGGTGGTTGTATCAGAGCAGAGACCCTACCTAAGCTGCAAGGTCTGTATTTGACGTCCTGAGAATGAGATTCAACAATAAACACTCTCTCTGGTGCGTTTACGATCAGCTCGGACAAATCCTGCTGATTACACCTTTAAGATATTATGCAAGCTACAAGAGTGGTTCTTGATCAGCACGTTTCGTTACTGATACTATATTCCTCTTGGCATTGTACTGATGGCCTCATTAGCCAAATCCTCTTACAAATGGACCAAACAAGGCAGTGTATGGGTAAACACACGTTTGTTAACTCGTTAAAGTTTGCGATTGCGCCACAACCTAACGATAGGTTTGGGTTTGTATTTGACATAAAAGGTCCCAGATCTTCTTAATCGTGCCGAAATCATGACTTCAGACTCAAACCTCATGCTAATCTAATGACGGTCGTTCAATGAACTCTAGCTAGCCATGCTAACGCCGCTGACGTTAGCCGCTGCGTTAGTTAAACCATGCGGCGCGTCTGACCCATCCCTGAGGCTAAAGGTGCCGTGTTATCGGCTAATGCTGGGACAACGGCTCTGCTGTAAGAACTGCCGCCGTACACTGTGCTCTTTTACCCTGTCTGTGAGGCTACAGCTAGCTAGCGAGGTAGTTTAGCTCAAGAGTTTATTAGTTAGCGAGGAACCGTTACCCTCCAGTTAACCGAGGCGAGGCCAACCTCCCGCCTTCGAACGCATGTTGTCACACGGCTAACGATAGCTCGCCGAGCAGCTTGTAGCTAAAGCTACTATCGCGCTTTCCCCCCCGCTGTACCTTCATGCTAAGTTTCCACAACTTACATGTTTCGGTGTGAAGCGGGCTTCTTTCTCGCAGATAAAACAGCCCCGGTGAAAAGAGTGCTACTGCCTGCAAAAAAGAGAGAATGCTGCCCGCAAACAAGCAGCACATACGCCTCTGGACTGTGAGGACTCTACTCCGGATCTTCTTGCGTATCCCAGGATGAGAATGGCAGCACTGACGCAGCGCGTTAGACGTTTCTAGAGCTTTCAGTTACAGCTGCGGGTGACGTGAAGGAGGGAGCAGCAGCGTGTAATCTGCTGTGGATCAAATTTAATGTGATTTATTATGGTGTCTTTACCACCCAGTATGATCACCTCAAATCACCTCAAACATGGGCCAACAATGCATAAATGAAACTGAAAGAATTTCAGGTCTGTAATGTTAAGAAAATACACAAATTCAATCAGAAATGGAATCTGTAATGATAATAATAATGATAATAATAATAATAATAATAATAATAATAATAATAATAATAAATTTTATACTGTAATAGTTTTGTCAATAATCTATGATAATGAAAATTAGGATGAACAATATATTTTGATGGAAATTTTTTTTTTTTTTTTTTAATTTTAATTTTATTTTTTATTCAGATAATGAAATTATGCCAATAATATATATCAGTTATTATAATATCTATTAATAATAAATTTTTATCGTGATTTTGACAAATATTATGCTATGGTATCATAGATATTTACAAAAAAAAGTTTATCAGTTTGAACTGTAAATATCTCGTTTTTGTACTTTTTTAAATTAAATACAAGTTGAAAATGATTTCCTTTCAATGGCTATGTTTACATGCACTCTAATTTTCCACGATTATTCAGAATATAGCAATATTATGAATTTGATACACATCATGTAAACAGCATATTCCTGCTGGATATTCTTTTGGACCTTATTCTGACTAAGTCATGTGGGATACACTAATATTATTCTGGTTTTAGGAGCATTCTTTGGACATGTTAACAGCAAATTCAGAATATGCATCAGAGTTACAGCAGTTTGTGACACACAGCCTCTTGTCTATTTACAGACAATCCTACTAGCCAACAGTTTGCAAGGCTGGAGTAAAGATGCCTGCACAAAAGAAAATCCCAAATTTTTGTCAAAGGGAAAAACAAACTTACTTGTAAATATTATTTTAAACATTTGACATCAACACGTTTTTATATGCACAAATATTGCAGTGCTGACCTTTTCAAGAAGCCGTGTTTGCACAGTCAAACAAGTCTGCCAACAGTGGAAAATTGTGACAAAATCCTATTTTGGCTCAAAGAAGCATCTGTAACTGAAGTTTGCACACCTGCTTTTAAACAGGAATATTAGGGGAACATTCATTTTCATTAGCCATGTAAACATCTTAGAAGGAATATCGTCTTTTTCAAAACAAGGGCAAAATCAGAATATTGTGTGCATATAAACATAGCCACTAAAGAATTGTCCTGTATGTTTTTTCCACAAAGAAAAAAAATGAAATTACCTACTTAAAAATGTTTAAATTTACAGCTACTCTTTCTCCACCAGACACAAGATGTCTCTTACCTCACTGATGAGTCCATTGTCGGTGCATGTGCACCAGAATTTGCACAATGGATCAGGATTGGTTTCCAAACTAGTTGTGAAGTCACACATTTATTTCCCCCCAAACACGTTAAATTTAGTGTATCACTCTGCACAGTGAAGCACAAACATCCAAGTAAAGTAACAATAAACAAAACACATTTTGAGTGGAGGGGAACTTTAAACCTCATATTGCCAGTTTTACCATATTTATACTGCTAAAATATTTGCTGAAACTGATGAGACATTGATGTAAATTGTACGTTTTGTGGAGGTTTTAGAGAAATGCTGGTGCATTTATGTGTTTCCCACATACAGAACAACTGTGCGATAAACTGTCAGGATTTATTGCTGATCATATATTACCCTCACTTTGTTTTAGTTTGGAAAAATGTATTGTTTGTATTCACTGAATATAATGGAAATCTCAGCTTACAATTCTATTTGATTAATTTACTTATTTTGTCCAAAATTTCTCCTCACAGGTCTAAATTCATTAATAAAAAAAACACATTTTATTTTTCTACATGTAATTGTACAAATAAAAAAGCTGTTAAGACTTATAAAATCTCTAAGCTTTACAAAATATTGATTAAAATCCTTATGTATTTATTTATTCTCTATCTTTTTTAACACATCCTTTGGTCTCCTTGGCATATTTGTGTACAAAGTGTAATGTGACGGTCATGTTTTTTTGTCTATTTGTCTTCAGCTCCATGATTCATCTGCTTAAAACTACAGGTGATGCCACAATAATTTTTGCCTAATTTAAGTTATTTAATTGAAAAAGAAGTTGCGTGTTCTGTTTTCCTCTCCTATCAGCTGCAAGCAAGGACAGACTGTAAAAATCCTCTGGATGAATCTAGGTTTGTGTGCCTGCATCATCTCCAGAGAGGAGGAGGTGTGACGTGAAGCAGTCCCAGCTCCTGCACACGCTCACAGGTGCTTTCAGGTATTCTTTCAGATTGAGTAGAATTTGAATAGTGAAATGCTGGGAGTTGAGTAGCGTCACTCAGCTCTATACACCTGTAATTATCAGTCATAAACACAAATGCTGGGCAACTAAAGTATACACTAAGAGGTGACCAGCCTAAACAGGTTGAGTTAGTTGTGTGGCTGCAGGATGGGTGTGTAGAGGCTCCGGATCTTTAAAGGGTATATCATTGATCAATCTCATGCAAGTCATGAGTGCTCAGCCAGTCTAACCAGTGGGAGTGTCTTCTGTATTTCTGGAGGGAGCTTTATCAAACCTGAGAAAATTAAAGTGTAATTTTAACTCAAAGCCTGTGTTGCACACTGGGGGTGAGGAGGTTGAAAGATGAGGGAGGGTCTAATAAAATGTGGCAAACGGCCAAATTATGCTGTCATAAATAAGAATAAATATTACAATATGCTCTTTTTTTACTCCTGTCAGAAAGGGGTTTCATACTTATATTTTTATTGGTTTAAAGGGATAGTAAGCCCAGACCATACAAAGGGCCCTGCTGCATCAATAGCCGAAATCTGTTTCATTCTAATTTAGTGACTCAAATGTAGAGAACTGTAATCCAAAAATGGAATTCTGAGTATTATTTTAAGCCTCAGTCTGCATAGAATTCAGCTTAAGATTATAGCAGCTTTCCATGCTCATCGTTTTAATTCTCTGTGAGGGAATTAAGCCTTAGCATTCATTTGAATCTTGTCAAACTGGAGTCGGTGTCTTAACAGACTTTTTCACAAGCTGGTTCAGTGGTGCAAAGTAAAAATATACATTTACTCAAATATTACTCAAAGGGGCCCTGTGGAGTTCTCCTGTATGTATATAGTTGTTTTACATTCAGTGTTACTTAGTAAAATGCATTGTGCATATCCTTGAGTGTTGGAAGTATATACTTTCTCATAAAATATTTTCAAGTCCAATTTTTAAATTGACTACATCAGTGTTTACTAGCTTGCAGGAAAAACAAATCAGGGAACCCACTCATACACAAACAGCTCCATACCATACTTATATTACTGTACTACAGCTCAGAGGAAAATACTGTACTTATTACTCCACTAAATTATTTTCACATTAGGATTTTCCATCAAAAATATTTTAAAAAATGATTTTTTTGGCTTGTAGCCAAGTGTGTAGTCAGTACCCTGTCACATTTATCTGACTTGCAGTGGTGGAAAGTGACTTAACTCAAGTGCTGTGCTGAAGCACAATTTTGAGGTACTTCTGCTTTACTTGAGTATTTCCATTTCATGCTTCTTGTACTTATCCTATACAATTTAGAGGTAAATATTGTTCTTTTTACTCAACTTCATTTGCTTAGCGTAGTTACTTTGCCAATTCAGATTATACAAAGTACAGCAAATTGTTGTATTATCAACATACAACTAGTGATTGGTGAAATTCACAAGTTACCTCAAATATAAACCTAACCTTTACCAGCCACATTACAGTAATGTTTACATATTATGGTACCAATAACTATAATATACATTTTTCTGAAATTGGCTATTATGCACAAGCATTTTAATTTTTGCACTTAATATTTTGATGCCAGTACTGATGTAAAATTTTGAATGCAGGACTTTTACTTGCACTGTATTTCTACACTGTGGTATTGTTACTTCTGCTGAAGACATCTGAGTACTTCTTCCACCACTGATGACTTGTAGCAGTTCCAATCAAGATGTCCCCTCAAATCCTTCACACAGTTTCATATAAATGCCTGTTCTAAGTCCAAAGAGGTCAAATTATCCAATATTTCACACAAAATTATCATAACAGTCCAGAATAATAAAGATCTATGTGGCACAACTTTTTACCTCTTTTGTTCACTCATCATCTCAAGAGCCTTCAGTTTTATGTGTTCCAAAAATCATTTCTTGTAATTTGAGGGTTGGGGTTCAGTCCGCTGTTTAGGGATACCCATCTTATCCCTGCCTTGGCCAAGCTAACAATCACTCCTGTAACCAAACCACAACAAAAACTTCCCCACCATATCCCAATGAAGAGCAAAAACATCAAAATTTCATTTTATCAAGCCACACCTTTATTTCCATCCTGGGTATAAATTGTATAAACGAGCTTAAATCAGCAACCTTTCTTCAACCCCACATTGCCAGGGTCCCGTTACATTGTCAACTCCTGCAAAGGGAACAAAAATCGTTTTAGTATATGCGATCTGTTAAGAGGTTTTTCCTAAATCTTAACATTTTTTCTCTTCTCAGGACAGAAATGTTGGCTTCATAAAACTCAGAAGAACGAAAGTCACTGTGTTAATCATCACTGAAGAGTTCTCCATACACATTTATCTACACAGGTCTGTGCAAATCATTTAAAATGGGCTCCTGAATAGAGATGCCAAACCATTTGAAATAGTATTAGAAAACTTACCATAATAGCGTTAACAATGTCGTTGTTGTTGTTTTTCAGGGCCCGTACAGCCTTCGCCCGCGACACGTTGGCTTGTGACATGACGAGTTCGATGTCCTTGACCTCAACTCCGGTCTCATCAACCTGTAAAAATAAGAGGGGATTTTTATTATATTTCATATGATAAAACAAAGTACATATTCATGTGTCCATCTTCACATGAACAAAACCACATCTTACCTCTTCCTCTTCGCTCTCCTCCTGTACTGTTGGCGTCTGTGTGTTTTCCTGGATGTTTGATACAGCTTCTCCCTGTACCTTGAATTTCTCTGCAGCGGCCAGCTGGGCTTGCTGGGAAAGATCTTCGATCTAGGTCACAAAGAGTAAAATGAGAAATAACATCCCCACAGTATCATTACCCCAATATTTCACTTAGTATTCTGCTTCTCTTACTGTTATTTTTTATGCTTTGTTTTCATTTAAATGTTTTTATTACATGTAATTTTTTAACTCTAACACAGTTAGAGTGGCACTTGATGTATGACATTGTGCTATATAAATAAAGATTGATTGATTATAAAAAGATGAAATTGGAAAAGACCAGGACAAACAGAGCAGCTGGTAACGCTGCTGGTTACATACCTTAGCTTCACCGAAGACGATGTATGTGTCTGATGCGGGGCTCTTGTAGACGTCTGGTTTGGTAATGACGAACAGGATGTTCTTTGACTTGCGAATGGTGACCCTGGTGACCCCTGTTACCTGCCTGAGACCAAGCTTTGACATTGCCTGCAAGACAGGAGTTATTTTACAAATGTGGCCAAATCCATCATTACAAAGACAGCAGAAAGTGCCAATTACATTATGAGATAAGATCATTCACCTTTCGTGCTTTCTTTTCACTGCGGCTCTGTTTGGCTTTGCTGACAGGTTCCTCATCTATTTCGGCAGCTGCTGCAAGCTGTAGGAGACATTCATCCACATTTTTAAAATGTGCATTACAAAACTGTAATGCTAGTCACTGTGTACACACTTTCTCTTCTCAGGACAGAAAGGCTGGCTTCAGTAGACTCAGAAGAACGAAAGTCACTGTGTTAATCATCATAGAAGAGTAAAGGACAAACAACATCTGAACAAAATGTTTTATATGAGCAGTTGATGCCTTAATGGTCTTTTCTGTTCCAGTTCAAGTCATCACACAAGACACAAACCCAGACTGAACTCTCACCTGAGCTTGCTGTGTCTGTGTCTGTGCAGAGTCCTGTTCTTCCAGCTCAGGGACTGAGTCATCGCTGTCTGACTCAGTGCCAGATCCTACAGAAACCACGGACAGAGACCAGAATTTAGTCACAGCACGCCACCTATTAGACATACGTACACTTACAAGGTATAATGAAAATATGCTGCATCAATCCTTGGGAATGAAAATAGGTTAATATTGATTGGAAAAAAATGTAAATTTGTTTTTACCAGAGATGATCTAACCCCACATTGTTGAAAAAACATCCAGGTTAAAACCAATAACCATTAACTTGTTGAAAGAGTCACTGATGAGAGTTAACTTCAAATCTAAACAGCTTTGCACTTCAAGTATGTTGTAAACAGTACCTTCCTATCCAATACTACATTTACCAGACTGAGACAAGACTTAACTAAATAAAACTGGACCATTAGACACCATATTACTGCACAAAGTGGCTGAAAATATGCAACAAAAATCATGTTTCACTAACAGGAGCATCAATGTTTAAGCAACTTTTAAATAAAGCTAATGTATACTTCATAACCTTGGCTTTGGGAGAGAACGACACATCTAAGAATCTGAGTAGTTCCCAGAAAGATGAGACAGTTGGAAAAACAGACGAAGACAAAAGAGAGAAAGAAGAAAATACCCTTGTCGTTCTTGATCACAGGCTCCACCTTGGCGGGGGTTTTAGCAGGTGTGGGGGCAGGTTTGGGTGATGAGACGGGTTCAGAAGGAATTTTATCAATTACCTCAACCTCAGGTTTAACAGGGGCAGGTTTTGCAACTGCTTCAGCAAATGTGAGTTTACGGGGAGCTGGGGCGGGGACAGCAGGCTCAACTGGAGCTGGGGCAGATGAAGGCTCAGCTGCTGGTTTGGAAGGCTTGGCAACCTCAGCAGGTTCCACCTTAACCTCCACAACTGGCTCAGGAACTTTCACCACTGGTTTAGGTTCTGCAGCCAGTTTGACAACCTCAACCGGGGCAGGCTTGACCTCTGCATCTGGCTTTTCAATTTTAGGAGGAGCAGCTTTAGTTTCTTCAAGTGGCTTAACGGCCTCAACAGGAGCAGGTTTAGCCTCAACAACTGGCTTAACCTCAACGGGAGCAGGTTTAGCCTCAACGACTGGCTTAACCTCAACGGGAGCAGGTTTAGCCTCAACGACTGGCTTAACCTCAACGGGAGCAGGTTTGGCCTCAACAACTGGCTCAGCAGGAGCAGGTTTGGCCTCTACAGCTGGCTTAACCTCAACGGGAGCAGGTTTAGCCTCAACGACTGGCTTAACCTCAACGGGAGCAGGTTTGGCCTCAACAACTGGCTCAGCAGGAGCAGGTTTGGCCTCTACAGCTGGCTTAACCTCAACAGGAGCAGGTTTGGCCTCAGCGACTGGCTTAACCTCAACGGGAGAAGGTTTGGCCTCAACAGCTGGCTTACCCTCAATGGGAGCAGGTTTGGCCTCAGCGACTGGCTCAAGAGGAGCAGGTTTAGCCTCAACAGCTGGCTTAACCTCAATGGGAGCCGGTTTGGCCTCAGCAACTGGCTTAACAGCCTCAATCGGAGCAGGTTTGGCCTCAACAACTGGCTTGACCTCTACAGGAGCAGGTTTGGCCTCAGCAACAGGTTTAGGAGCTTCAATGGGAGCTGGTTTAGTGGCCTCAACGGCTGTAGTTGCGGCTTCAGCGACCACTTTAACAGCTTCAACAGGGGCAGACTCTGCTGCTTTGGCAAGCTCAACAGGCATTTTAATTGGCTTCTCAGGTGGAATAAGAGGAGGGAGTTCATCATCAACAGCTGCAGTAACAGGAGCAGCTTTTGGCATCTTAAATTCAACTGATTTGGGAGGACTAGTAGCAAGAGTATCTGAAAATGAAACTGGAGCTGCCACAGCAGGTTTTGAGGTCACTTTAAAAGCAGGTGGGGGCAGTAGGGGCTGTGATGGTTTGTTTGGCTCAACTGGGGCAGGTTTAGCTTCAACTACAGTTTGCTCAGGTTTAGCCTCTACAGGTTTTTCAACTGCTGCTGTAACCTTGCACTCCTCAGGGGCAGGAGCAGGCACAAATCCCTCTCCTTTCTTAGGTTTCATCACTTGTTTGCCAGCCTTAACAACTTTTGGGGTAAAGCGGTTAGCCTGACTGGCAGAAGAGCCACCAGGTGAGGAAGCTAGGGGAGATGGAACGGGTGACAGGGGTGTAGAGGAGGTAGATTTTGGTGAGGTGGGAGAAGAGGAAGAGGCAGACATAGAGGATCGTTTTCTTCTGCCAGGGACAGCCTTTGGGGCAGAGGGACCCTGTGCACTCTTGGCATCTTTGCCTTTGGGCTTTGCAGGGCCAGAAGCTGCCTGAGGTTGCTGGGAGGAAGCTGGGGCAGGAGGTGTAGCTGAATAGAAAAACATTTTTTAAATATTTTTGGATGGGAAAGGGGCAGTCTTGCGCATGCAGGTTAAATGATCACAAACCAAGACGCAAACTCCTTGCTTTGGGTTAGGAAAAGGACACACCTGCCTAACTTCTATAGTTTGATGCAAATTGCCACTCAAAAGCACAATACATACTACCTCCACACAGAAAACCGCATTCTATATTTAGTCAAGATGCACTTAGGACAAACTCACATTTGCAATGCATGACACATTGCCACTTCTTGATGAAAAAAGGGCTATACTACCTACACATAGGTAAATGCACCTGCTATTGCACCACTGAATGGGCAACACCTGGCCAAATAAATTAACTAGGTAAGTATTTGTGTTTTAGAAGTGAAATAAAAAGAATGAATGATAACCCTTTTAGAAAAGATTACAAAACTACAGAGAGGTCATGACCCACAATAACAAAAACAGTGTAACAGAGGCAGCAGGTTGACTTTGAGCCATTTGGCAAATGTTTTTGTGCTGCAATATACCACCGGCACTATAAGGGAAACATTTGAACTTGTACGACACCACCTACAAAAAAAGAAAACATCAAAACAAATAGGTAATCTCAGAATGTAGAGATGCACCGATCCACTTTTTCCACTCACGATGAATTGAGTGTTTGCAATGTGTTTGTTCAGAACATGGTGGTTTATGTTGTGATTGTATTTTTGTGCTGGTTTATAGTTTTAATCATGAGTGAGGGAGCTACTAGTACATTTCTTCACTCCAGATGTATTCTGCAGGGCTATGTCAGGGATGTTTCACCTAAGCTTAATACAGTTTGTGAAAACTGCTTACTATCTAACTGCATATTGTGAAACACTATTTTTACTTACTTGAAACATAAGACAACGAAAATTTGGATTGGTACGCGATATGTGATGAGTGAGTTACGTCACTACCAGCCTTCTATACCGATAGTGGATCGGACCGGTCCCATCTCTACTCACAAGGTCCGTATAAAACTGGAGAGCACCTGCTTTTCCCAGAGGATAAACCAACCTGACAGGTGGCGTGTGGTAAGAGGTGGGCCATCACATTTGGAGGTCTCCTTTGACTGAATGGCCTTTGAAAGAAGTTTAACAGGTTCTTCCTTGTCGGGAGTTTCATTTTGAGTAGCCACATCGACATTCACATCACCAGGTGATACTTCATCTTGAGCTGCTTCTAGGCACGGACTGCTCACGTCTTCTGTCTTTGGGGACTCCGTTGCCTTCCCATCTTCTCTGTTCACACTAAGGTCTTCAGGAGCAGATGGTTTTGGATCATCAGGGGTTTGTTCTGCCACTGCTTCAGGCTCTTCTGCAGAGGCCTTTGCTTCGGCAGCAGTCTGCTCAACCTCTGGGCTAACCGGTTCTTCTGCTGCAGCCGCTTGGCTGACTGATTCTTCAGCAGCAGCAACCTCTTGGCCAGTTGATTCTTCAGCAGCAACAACCTCCTGCCTGGCTGATTCTTCAGCAGCAGCAACCTCCTGGCTGACCAATCCTTCAGCAGCAGCAACCTCTTGGCTGGCTGATTCTTCAGCAACAGCAACCTCGTGACTGGCTGGTTCTTCAGCAGCAGCAACTGACTCCTGACTTTTTGCCTCTTCAGTTGGAGCTGCCTCTTCAGCTCGTGGCTCTTCTGTGGATGCAATGGGAGTTTCAGCAGAAGGCACAGACTCCTCAGGAACTGGCAAACCAGCTGAATCCCCTGCTGGGTCAGCTGTGGCCTCTGGCTGTGAGACAGGTGTTGCCACCAACCCAGTCTCTTCAGTTTTCTCGGTCGTTTCTTGAGTTGCAGCTACACCATTTGGTTGATCGCCAGTAGTCTGAATGGTAGCTTCGTCTGGAGCGCTTATCTCTTGAGCAGGAACAGTGGTTTCTGGAGGATTCTCCAGAGGGACTGCCTTGCTCACTGTGGGAACAGCTGTCTCAGGAGGAGCTGAGGAATTCGATACTTCTGAGGCTGATAGGAAAAGCAACAGGAGTAATAGCGGGAAGAGAAATCACAGTAGTCGTTTCATGAATATACTGTGAAGTTAAACAGAAATTGTGCCCCACACGTGAAAAGAAACGATGAGTTTGTGAGTTCAGCAACGTGGACTCTTGGTTTGACAAACTAAAAAGAAGTGGGGGTGCCGAGTGCACTCAAAAAACAAAACAAAAAAAGATTCCCGAGTCCCAAACTCCATGCAGGGGTTAAGTGTTAGATTAGTGCCGGAAGACCTCTTCTATTCCAAAAAGGCAGACAATGCATGAAAATAACCTATAAATCCATTTGCTAACTCAAAACCTGAATTTAACAGTTGAATGTGTATGTTATTGCACTGCTTCATGGCAAAGTGTATGTGGAGTCATTACTTAACTTACAAATAGTTAATTTAACATCTAAAACGGTTTTACAATTGATTTCAAAGGCATTTTATTCAAAGATGAGGTAATAGTGGTCAACATTAATGGAGGGCTATGCAACATTAAACCACCATAAATACATCCTTATTATATAATGACCCAGCACTTGCCCTTATTGTGAGTAGTGTCTAGTAGTGAACCATCTGGGGTTGAAGCTGAATCAGTATTACCATAAGTAATAGTAATAGCAATAGTATTGGCATACCATTGTCATTAAGGAAACACGTTTAGTCAAACGAGATGTCCCTCCTTCTCATACATCCTCTGACCTGCTCTGTGGATTCTTTTGTTGCCTTGAGAGTTTGTCTTTGAACAGATGTGATATTAAACCCAAAATAAGCAATATTATTTTGGCAGTGTCCTCCATGGCTTGACAGAACGTAAAATATTTTCCTCTGTGTATTTTCCCCTCATAGGCTGCTTGACAAGCATTCTAACAATCATAATAAACTTATACTTAGAGTACACAAATCAAACTCCAAATACATTGGTATATTTCACTGTTCAGGACGCTTAACTGTAAATACCAGTCAGTGCAGTTATTTACTCAAGTTAAAGAACAACGTCAACAGTTTTTTCAGTTGAGCTATGAACAATGAGAATCAACAATGCAATATCATTTAGGGATGCACAATAAATAAAGGGGCCAGTAAATTATCAGTCAATAATGTCAATTTATATTATGTTTTCATTGTTCTGATAATTAAATTCTAGCTGAATAATCTCAACTATAATATCTGATGTTAAGAATTCAAATTAAATGCTTTAAAACAACATGTACCCTAAAGGTATATTTGTAAAATTTTTAGATGTGCTTTATTAGAAGAAAATAAAAGAACGTTTGAAGAGTCAGAACTGTTCTTTGTTTTGTTGTAATAATGATGTCAATTAAGATTTGGTTCAGTCAGAGTTGTGGGATATTAAAATCATCCATCTTTGCCTTCAGGGGTCCAGAAACTACAAGTTGTAAGATGTTCTCAAAATAAAATACAGAAATATTAAACTATCTTGTCTGTATCAGCCATCAGGTAATTATAGTTTATTGTATCCACTGAAAAAGAAAAATCCATATTGCGCATCTCTAATATCAATAAATAAAATAATTTTCATTCAATGTTAAAGCTTGGACTGTGTCACATTTTCAACTAAAGCTAATAACTGCACTGTGGTTACTAGATTTTGGAGAGATTAGTTAGCACCTGGCCATTATAATATATAAAAAAGGTGAAGCTGGGGAACAATGTCAAAACAAATGCATGACAGCTTTTATAATTACATTCAAAGTACAGTAGATGGTACTGAATCCTCTTGATATTTTGCATTTGATTGAGAGGGATAGCTACTACTGCGCAATGAGCTGTAGCTGTTAGCTGTTTCTCTGGTGCTGGCTGCAAATGATAAGTTGGTAATGAAGTCTGTCCCACCCCTGAACATGCGTCTCCACCCACTTATAGACCAGTGCATGCTGGTGGAAAATAAATGCCCAAAAATGTAGGAAGTGTGTAATATGTAATTGAAAAGTTACGCTTAATCATTACCAGTTATTATTCACTGCTGTGAAGACTCCTTGATATAATATTCTAACGCAAACACTCAGACTTCAACTAGCATGGACACCAGATAAATCAACTCTGCGTTATATAACCTGTTATTACCTAATTTTAGGTGTGTGTACAATATACTAACTGATTATCTTCAAAAGTTGTCCACTATTATTAATTTAGTTATTGGTGCCAGCACAATACCAAAAAAAAACTTAGTGTTGAACATGTTGTACCCAAAACAATACAAGTTTTTTAAATTAATGGTGACAAAGGAAATAACTGTAGCAATAATATTTTATGATCAGGCTGATATGTGCAACACAGTGTGACTTGTGCCTTTTCTACCATGGCTACTATCAGTTTACACAAGGTGGCTTTTCAAGGCATTTTTGTGCATAGGGAAAACCACACCCAACGTCATGCATTGTGTGCTAAATCCAGTATTGTCAGTGTAAGTCACCACACACCATTGTGAGTTTGTGTAAATAAAGAGGGGTCCTGGATTACTCTTTTCAAGCGGAGCCAAGTCAAGCAATATCACAAGTGCAGATCCCTCAGAGAGCAACCTACTGTTACAGATATCCCAACACATGGCCGGTGACAGTCAAAATAACTGTCACCTGTTTCGTCAACTCAGCCAGCTGAGTCAACTCTCTTTCAACCAAATAATCATACAGTATTGACCCCTACTCAACAAACTGCCCTCTATACACACCTATTTGTTGACCAACTCACAACAATTTGAGTTCCAGGACCCCAGTGTTTTTATTATGCAATATTACCATGCAGGTTTATGAGAAGTGAACTATATACGAACCAGTCTCCACTTGAGGCTGCTGCATCTCCTGCTCGGTGACCGGGACCGTTTCTGTGGCTTCGCCAGGCATGGTTGCTGGTGAGGAAAAATGAATGCAAGACAGTTTCATTAGCTCGAGCTAAACCTCGTTAACGTCAGGCGGTATGAAATAATTGTACTTAAGTACTTTGGGCTAACTTCTATGGCACATAACCGATTCACTTAAGTTAACATTGGACTAACTTAGTCAATTCAGACACCGGCTTGCAGTTGTCACAAGCGTCTGAACAGGTGACGGAGCCCATGCTTTAACTTGTTAGCTCAGCCTGTGCGTTACTCTATTGAAGCTACATTTAGCTCATGTTAGCTTCGGTTAGCTAACCGGGTCTGTCAGCCTCAACAAGGGGGAAGCTAACGGCCAAGTAACTAAGTCTACACTCATATTTACGCCAATTCTGGTTTGATTAAAATGACCAGCTACATGTCACACAAATCAGCCTCTCATCCTTGTCACGGGGTTCACTGCGGCCCTGACAGGCTGCTAGTAACGGCAGGCTGTTAGTCATCATGTTCCCCCATTTTGAGCAGGTAATCGGCGGTACAACGGCACATATATCACCGAACCGAGAGGCTAAACGGGAATAATAGCTGTATCGGCCTGATGACCCTACTTTAATCTAACACGTGAAATCATTTGTGCTGGCAGAAATACGCGAAAAACTGCCGGATGATATTGGATTATCAGCGGAGACACTCACCGACTTGGGATGCTATATCCAAGATGGCTGTGAGAGAGAACTTCTGACCCAAGATTCGCGGTAATATCCGGTTTAGAACGGCAAGTTCTACTTCCGGGTTATTTAAAGGCATAAACAGTGATTTTTTTTTATTTAATGAGAAATTACAATAATATCCACCTAAGAAAATTATTATTAATATAAATATAAATTGTACTTTTTGCAAAGCTCAACTTGACACTGTGCTCCATCTTTTCTGGCATTGTCAGTACTCTAAAAAAAATATTTAAAGATGTTTCCAAATGTATTATTTTATACAAAGAATTTGCATTATTTTATAAACATATAATATTCGGATTTTTTACATGCGACAAAAAATTGAGGAAAGGCATATATCATAAATACATTAATTATTCTGGCCAAATTCTATGTTCAAAGTCAAGTCAGAAGGCTCTTTTTACTGTCTTTGAACAATGCACAAAAGTTATTAAATCTTGTTATATTAAGAGCCATAAAACTGTTAGAGGATGTGTAAAAAAATGTATTTGTACAATTACAAGATGGTCTTCAAGAATTATTTCTTTAAAAAAAAAGAAACAATCATATCCACATACTATGGAAGACCAGTCTTGAATAAGTCAATAAAACATGTTCTTAAGCGGTTTTCATTACCTGATATATAGAAGTTAATTTGAGATAAGAACTGTTTCTTATGTACTGTAGGTATTTTATTCATGTTAAATATTTATTTTTTATTCTTCATATCTGTAATTTTGTTTTGGTTTTGTCTTTGCTCAACACAGATCTTTGTGAATGAGACATGTAAATGTGTCTTGTTTTTGTATTTATTATGTGCTCTATAAAGTATTTCATATTTCTGCCTATATGATGGAAATAAAATGGGAATGCAGGATAAATATTGGGGCTAATAAATTATCAGCCAATAATGGAAATTTTTAATTATTATTTATTATTTTGATAATGAAATTCTAGCTGATAAATATCTGCTATCATTTATATGTCAAAGCATTAAATTTAAATTCTTGAGCAAAATGTTGAGGTTTTGGAGGCACTTTACTAGAAAAAAATAAATGACACTTGAAGAGTCAGATCAATTGTTTTTATTGTAGTAGTGATGTAAATTTGATTTTGTTTAGCTGTGGAATAATAAATCATCTATCTTTGCTCACTAACCTGAGCCTTTCTTACCCTTGGATGTGCAGAAACTACAGATTATATGAGCTTCTTTTTAAAATATAAAAATATTACATTATCGGTTATCATATCAGCTGAAAAAAATCCACATTGTGCATCCCTAGAAAAATAGAGCCTAAGTCATTATAATGAGGAACTTCCTTGAAATAATGAGAAAGAATCTAAGTCACTATTTTTTTCTAAGGAGTTATAACAAAACACTACATTTGACATTTGACAGCTTTAATTAGCCTATTTGTTACTTTGCAGATAAAGACTTTACACAAAACACATATAATCAGCTCAATAAATATGATAGATTGTGACAGATTAAATGACCCAGCAGTACACAAAGTATTTCAAAATGTCAACTGCTGCTTACTACTGCTGCTTGCACACGAATCCTTCCGTAATCTAATAATATATGATAAGGTCTGTGAAATGCTTTTAATAAGTCTGTACTTTTTTGTTTAACATTGAATTCATGACTTTTACACGTCATGGAGAATTCTTACACCCTTATTGCTGTTTACTTATGGATCTGAGTATTTCTTCTGCCACTGGTAATCACAGTTGACACAATTACCTGTTTCTTGCTGTATTCACAAGTATGACTGATGTAAATAAATCTTTAAAAAGCTTCTTTAACTTGAGTTGGCATGTGATCATTTCTTTTTGGTTTAAATTTCAATCAATTAGGTTTTTTAAAAGTAAAATAAATAATTTTCACTCAAATGCTGTTCTAGTTAACAAGTTTAACAGTTAAATTCTACAAAACCATTTGTGTTCTTATTTAAAGTGACTGAAATACAAGATTATGAAAGAGTTGAAATACAAAATTTATTTTCACAAATGACTGTACAAAAACAAAGTGTAGGCGACCAGCAGACAGACAACATACGAACTGGCATTACACTGGGAAAATCCTACTTATTTATGTTTTTATGAATGTATTATTTCACATAAGATTATAATAAAACAACTGGATGAAATTATTGTTCATCAGAAAAACATTCCACCACAACATGAAGCCCCTGAAACAAACAGCTTGCATCTTCACCCAAAGTAAGTAAAAGGGAGCTATGAACAGTGCCTCTGCCATATCACTTTCTGGTTTGTTGATCCACTTCAGAAATCTTCTGAAGATCTAAAAAGAAAAAGGATAAAGGAAAATCCATTAAATGAAAAAACAAACAAAGTCCTCTGCCCTCATGTCACCTAGTAATAATAAACATACCACTTTTTCTGAGAAGATCTCCTTTCCGTGAATGAGCCAGTCCATCCAGAAACTGGTCCATGTATCTCACATACTTTGCCAGGCTTGTTCTTTTATAATCTGTGAAGAAAAGTAATCATTGAGCTGAACAGATTTCTTAGAATAAACATTCCTCATTGGTTGTTAGGGTATCTCATTATGTACAAGTTTATTATCCTATAAATGATAATTATAATAAAGCAGGAAGGATTCTGTGAGGCCTTACACAGCTGCTCAGTAACTGGTATGAAAACAGCTTTAAAAATGTGACAAAGAAAAATAAAATGAGGTTCAGCACGTCCTGGTTGATGTCATGTTACAACAACAAACATTTTTTCTTACAATGTGATAACTTATATTGCTATAACTTTATTTTTCTAACCTCATGACAATAAGTTATAAAGTTATAACATGAAACATTTCACGCAATAACAAGATAAATCATATATTGTTACAGCAAGAAAAGTTTTTTGTCATTACGTGGTAAGTTTGTATATAACTTTTTACATTATAATGTGATGCTGATCTATTTTCTTTTTCTGCCATGGCAGCAATACGCTTCTGTAACAACAAGCCTGAAATTCAGAATTTCACCTCTGATCTTTCGTTTTTCTGCAGCATCCTTCTCGTTTTCCTTGTCCTTGATGTCCTCTGACTTGTCTTCCTCTTCGCATGTCCTGGGTCGATCCAGCTCCTCACAGATCAGACTAAGTAAGAAAAAGAAAAAAAAAACAAGTTAAGTTATGGCATCAACTCTGACAAGAATTAAACACTCATCACAACAAAAGAGGGGACAATATGACAAATGATCACCTACCTGATTGTTGGCACAGCAAAAGGATCAAACGTATCCAGTTCTTGGAGGTCCATGGGGACAGAAATGCGTCCTGACCAGAGTTGAAGACAAAGATAAACCACAGTGAGACTCTGTCAGCAGTGAATTCACTACAGTATCTTAATTAAACCTCTTCCGATCTGTGCTCACCTGTTTTGGGATGGACACTGAAGGGGCTCTTCAGCAAGTGGTTCACTCCTTTACTGACATTCACGTCGAGCCGAGGGTAACAATACTGCAGCATGATCTCTTTCTCAAAGTGTTGGCCCTTCTTGGCGGTGCCCTGCAGGGAGAAAGATTATATCAAGGTGACACCTGTGTTTATAAATCACTGTGGTGTTTAAAAATCAATTAAAGGTTTAACAACTTTAATTATGTAATGTGAGCAAGATTACAAACCTGTTTCCTAATGGCTTGGTCCTTGATCAATTTCCAGCGTGTCTCAGGTTTCTTCTCGTTCTGGAAGTACTGCTGTAATTCTTTTTTTACATGTAAACTCTGGGTTAAGGTCACTGCAGGTCAAGTACTGTTGTTTTCATAAAAGTTTCCATATAATGAAAGCATAGTTTTTATTCCAACAGAAAAACAGATTATATTCTTTTATTACATGGCTTTGTTAAATACTAGATTCTGATTGGTCAATTGGAGCATGCTACGTCTGGTATTTCTTTATAGCAGACCGTTGCTATGGACACAGTTTCAATCATAGACCCTGGAACAGCAATAAAATAATTTTTAAATCGATTAAATCCCTTTTAAAATGAATATTTTGTGTCAATTTATTGATTTATTTTGGTAAGTAACCATGTAATAAGTGTGATAATGTACAGTGAGCAGGTCATTATTGTGAAATAAATCCCTTCAGGGTGATTCGTCCTGCATCACCGTGTCTGGTTTATTTCTCAAAGACCTTCTCATTGTACATTATCCCTTGCATGTTTGAATCATACCTGCAAGTAAGAAAATGCAGTAGTTTCATCAGCTATCCAGCTCCACAGTGATGCGTTCATGAAATAAACATGCAGCATATTGTAAAAAGGATATCTTCAGGCACAAGTGCCAGGACTTTGTCGACAGATTCCTTGCGGCCCAGTATGTCCTGATCCTGCAGTGCGTACTGGGGGAAGTAGTTGTCCACCACTGACAAAGATTCTCTGTTGATAACAGGTACAAACTTTTTAACAGCTCAACAGCATCAGTCAGAGGAAACAACCTCAATAACAACTGATTAAACACAAACGTCAAAACAGGGCAAACAGTTACAGCCTCAAACTGACCCTCAGAAAATGATCTGATTCTTACTTGATAAAAGGATGAATCGGATCTGTCAGCACAACCTTCTTCACCGTCTCTTCACCTCCCTATAAAACAGCAGTGAATAGGACATCAACAAGTCATTAACATTTACCAAAATGACTCAAAATTTGGTTTT
The DNA here is from genome assembly GCA_034769285.1 of Lutjanus argentimaculatus. Lineage (NCBI taxonomy): Eukaryota > Metazoa > Chordata > Actinopteri > Lutjaniformes > Lutjanidae > Lutjanus > Lutjanus argentimaculatus. Next base: position 27,206,282 of record JAWZSL010000007.1, read on the forward strand.
TTAATTTAAATAGTTGGAGCCATTTACTAACTGGGGTATTTTTTATTCCTTCTGAAAACACATCTAGTTGTAGGAAAGAAAATGTATAAATATTCCCGTGTTCTGTGTAGGACTGCAACTAAGGATTGTTTCTGCAGATTGTTTTAATGATTAAAACACTGAATACCCCAAAGTAAAAAGGCAGCACAGAGAGATTGTGAGGACAAAGTTAACCTAATCTAAATTTCACCAGTTAATTCTGGCCATATCAACAAACATGTTAATGTTTCAGCCTAGTGGCCTTTGTCAGAGCATGAAGGAAAATGCAAGTCATTTATATACAGGATTTAGCAGGTGATTGACTTTCTACATGCTTGAACCACAGACAGATAATGATGAAATGCTGCTGATAAATAAATCTGTCCTAATAAAAGCTGAAATACTGTTACCTTCACCAGGCTGAGGTATTCTGCCACCGCAGAGCGAGCTGCTACAGAGAGCTTCCTGGCAGCTTCATCACACACCCAGCAATGTACTCCTCTTCTGCCAGAATAAACCCACAGCAGGTGCTGGAAACCAAAGTCCTCTACAATATCACATGAATACAAAAGTGTTTAAAGGCAATTTTGCCAACAATTGGAGACAACATGAGCAGATGCCTCACACAAATTCAATGGCAAACAAACCTCGAAGAGCTCTGTCCAGGATGCGAATAGCGATGGTCATCAGGGTCCAACACTTGGAGCAAATGTCTGCAGCACTGAAATTAAGAGTTTGTGTTATCTCGGTGATGTAGCTGCCAAGAAATGTTGAATTAATCAGTGATACAGTGACAATCATTCCAGATTATAAAACCGATCACTCCAGTCCTTGATTATGATTGGCTGGCATTCAAGGACACTGTAAAGTACTCTAAGTATGTGTTTCAAGATGTCAGATTTTGTTGTGAACTTGGATTTACATGGCTGGGCTAAGTGTGGATGAGTGTCTGAAAGTGCTGAACAGGACAGAAGAGGAAGATAAAAAAGAAAGAAGACATGCTGAAATGAATGAGAGAGAGAACTGAAAAGCTGGAAAAGTCAAGAAAGGAAGCCAGGACTGTTGAACAGACGACGATACCACTGTGAAAAACGGTGAAAGGTGAGTCCTATGGTTTCACAAGTTATGTTTGCCTATGTGCAGGGCTTAACGGCACACAGTTGATTCTAGGGTCTGTTGAAGGATCCCGAATTTATCACCAGCAACCAATGATTTTGATGGAGTAGTGAAAAAACACTTTCAAGAGAAAACATGACATCCCACCAGCAGGCAAAAAGAAACAACAACAACAAAGAGCCAACAGGGATTTCAGTTTGAGCAGCCAGGAAACCCACTGCGTCCTGTCGCTTCTTTGGAGAAATACCACTTGTTGCTGCCGCCCAAACCTCCAGCCTTTTTTCTCCATCCAAAGCAACAAACTACACTAATGATTTATGGTGAATTAATGATGTAAAATTGGCCGGCTTGCCTTGTCTGTAAGCTGCTGCGCCCGTGTGTTGCTTGGAAACCACTCTGCTAAATGTTGCTGAAAAATTACATTGCTTGGCAGAGGAATGATTATTTGTTTTCAATAAATTATTGATTTTTTTGTTGCCGTGTGTTTATTTTCTAAAACCGTACAGATACTGTTATTAGTAGGAATTGTTTTATAAAACCAAAAGCTCCAAGAGGCCATGATTTGCAGAGATTTTAGACCAGCTGACGTGACAACGTCCCTTAGTTGTTCTCACTGTAAAGTAGAGCTAGGGCAGAGGTCAGCAACCTTTACTATCAGAGAGCCATTTTTGTCTGAAAAAGAAAAAACGAAATCTGTCTGGAGCAGCAACTATTTTGATCTGAGACTTTTATTTATTTATATTTCTTATGAGCATCCATAGCTAGCCTATGGTGACTTAAGACTAGCCATTAATAAACTGTATAAAAAATGTTCTGCACCATAGCTGCGTCTTGTATAGGCTACACATTTTTACAATTGGAGAATTTAAAAATCAGTTTAGACCTACAACAAGATACATGAACATTTAAATCTTAGCAATAAAGAAGCGTTATTCATTTCCATTTATGTTTTTTTGTTGAAGCCATGTGGAGCCACTGGAGAGGGGCCAAAGAGCCACATGGGCTCAGAAGCCACAGTTTGCGACCTGGCTTGGCAATATGGACAAAATCAGATATTACAATATTTTTGACCAAATACCTCAATATTGATATTTAGAAATATTGCAACAATATTGTGGTGTTTTCACAAAATATTAACATAAGATTTTTGGTATTCACCGTAATGTGGATATAAGTGACTAAGTGGGTAAAGACAAATAACTGAACTACTAGAACAGTCTGGTAAGTTGAAAAAAATCACTTTACTGTAATGCAGCCTTTAAAGCAGGAAAAACAACACGTAGGCCATATCACGATTAACAATATGTAAAAATCTAAGACAATATCTCGTCTCGTATAACAATATCTACATTGCCCAGCCCTACTGTAAAACCTGGCCCCTTGGGGCTTATCGCTTTACTATTCCACAATGTGCAAGAGACATCAACGAAACTGAAGCACATATAATGGTGATTTACCTGCAGCAGCTTCTGACATCATCATAATCTGTCATATCGATATCAAACACCAGCTCCTTCTCCAGAGCCTGGAAGGTTCCTGACTTCACTGTGTTGTGTTGACTGGGCTGTAGGTGACAAACAGATGAAACTTTATACATTTCTGTCCTGCACTGACACAAAAAAAAAAAAAAAAAAACCCTGGGAAAACATAAGTAGAATGCATCCAGAGATGCAGTCTCACCCTGTGGCTGTAAACTGCTCCAATGTCAATCTTGTAGGGGTTCATCTTCTGCATCTCCTTCTCCAGCTCGCTCTGTGTGCTGAACGACTGGTAGCGGACGTAGATGTCATCTTTGAGCGTGAAGGAGAACTCTCTGTTCTGGAAGTAGTTCTTCTGCACTGAGGTGGACAAGCAGAGACAAACAACACATTAATCCGCTATAGTGTTGGAGGCTCCTTCACTCGGACATGGAAGGGGATAGGATGTAGGAAAATACTCCAGTCAATGAACGCTAACTTGCTAACACTGACTGTTATTAGCTAGTCTGGCCGGTCTAATCGGGATACTCACGTCCTCCATAGTTGAGCCAGCGGTAGTACTGAGAGAAGGGAAACAGCCGGCGGTAGTACAGCGGTAATAAGTCCGGCAGACAGGCCGAGTCATAATCAGAGGACGGCATTATCTGACAGTACAGTGACAGCTCAGGTAATGTTGTAAAATTATGTTAATTCATCAACAACACGCTAGCTTGCTAACACTACAGGCTGACAGTTTAGCGTGTTGTTTTACAGCGAGGGCAGCGCGGGAAAAGTCTTATGGAAACCAGAGAACCAATGAGAAGCGGTTCAGACGAGCGCGTCACTGAAACCCGGAAATATGTTTTTTTTTTAATCAACTTTATTGAACAGTGTGAAAAGTACAGGACAGACAAATTAAACTCTTCTTTTCCAGACAACAGACAAGCATAATGACACTCACTATAAAACATAAGAGGGATATTAAAGTGATGATAAAAAAATAGCAGATGAACAAGAATTAAAAAAAAAAAATACACAAATATGAGGGTTTAAGTTCTTCTATAGAAGAGTTTATTTTCTATAGAGTTTCAAAACCCTCGCACCTCCCAAACCCACCTCACTGCGACCATCGCAGCTCGGCCGGCGCCTCCTTCTATGTGGCATCCAAAAAGGTCAAAGGTCACAAATCAACTTCACTGTGACATAATAATGTTCAGCTCTATTTCATCTGTGGTCATTGGGCTAAAACAATTTTTGCAGACCAGTGTGGGGGTGCCTCCTCACTGCCTTTTTCTTTCATTGAATTTGTATTTAAAAAAATATTCCAGTGAACACAATAACATTTTAAAAATATATTTAAGAATCTAAAAGTTCAATGAATTGATTAAAGAAATGTATTTTTAGTGATTTAAAAAGTGTCTTCATTTGGCAGTATATAATTACTTTATAGTCATTAATTTGCAGTGTTAAAATTAATACAGTGATGCCTTTTACAGTAGTTGAATTAGTGTTGTGATAAAAAAAAAAAAATACAGCATGCAGATTATTACTGTAATAACAATTACCGTACTGTGATACTGTGATAAGATTAACAGTAATCGTAATGTGAAATCTATTTACAGCAACTTACCAGCTAGTTTCTGGCAATAAGTTACTAAAAAAGTTTGTAGCATTTTTGTAACAGTGTAAGACATTGGTAACATCTTTCATAAATATACTAGAAATTACAGTTTCTTTTGTTAATTCAGAGAAAGTGTCGAAATTAGGAAATAACCAGTAATGCAGATCTTCCAAAATGGTTCTAGCAAGTTTACATTCATAAAATAAATGTTCTGCCTCAATAAAAAGTAAATCAAAATAGCCATGAGAGGCTGAACTTGAATGCACTCTTTAAGTTGGGTGAGGCCTGGCTCAACCATGTATTATTTCTCCCAAAAATATGAGTTGCTGGGCAAAGGATTATGGGACAGGTATCATTTGAATCTGCTGCAAGTTGTTTTCTGTTTTGTTTTGTTTTTTGTTTTTGTTTTTTTGTTTGTTTGTTTTTTTAAATCAGACTGATAAAACAAATACAGAAAAAACAAGAATAAATGGCTGAATAAAAATCAACAAAAATAGATGAAATAATACAGTGTAAGATAAAATAATTAAATGAGCAATAAGTGAAGAAGGAGAGTTACATTTTTACACTTTAGTCTCTAACGTGAAATATAATTTTTAGTTTTGTAGTTGTGGTTTTATGGCTTTTAGACTGTAGTTTCTTTTCTACACCTTTAGAGGGCAGTGGAGTTTCATGAGAATATTTACAGGGTTGTCACACTGAGGCCCATTTCAGGAAATGTGGTAATTTTCATCATAGCAGATAAATGATACTGAAACATTTGAGACTACAGTAAGCATGAAAACAGATAAATACAAGAAAAAAATTCTCAGCTGAGGTTGCACAGATACTCTTGGGAAAGAGGTGAAAAACAAAAGGGACACTTTTAATGGGCCGGGATGCAGTATCCAAATGTGTTTATGTTTATCACAACTGTTTTCTTTTGTCTCTTTCTGGCCAAATTGGTCTAACATGTCACTCTTCTGTCAAAGACAGTTGTAGATACATGCAAAGTGTGAGGACAAACGTTGCTTTGACATTTGAAAAGGGCAATTTTGCTTTTAAGACAAAAAGGGCCACGGATGGTGCCCCTTTTCGATTGCATACCCACTAGTCTGGATGGTTCACAGTCTAGTGGCAGCAATGATTGTTTCATAATGAAGTGGCTTTATAGTTGTATTTCCAGCCAGAGTCTCAAACTCCACCGCACTGAAGTGGCACTGTTCACACTGAAGGTTGAGAGCTGTGCAGTGATAAGAGCTCTTGTCAGTCATTGCGCTTCTGATATAAAATACAGGTCACTGTTTGCACTGTGGCTGTACATTAAATATGAATATACTAATTCTATAAATTTATTCATTCTGTCTCATCTCCTGACTTGTCCATTGTTGTCACTTGAAGCGCTCCCTATAATTTCTTTCCACGTCTCTATCATTTTACCTTCATTTCAAAACAAAATGGAAATTTGGCAGAATGTAAATGTCAAGACATTTTGCATGCAAACCTTTTTAAATACAGTGCAGCTGCAATCAGATGTATTTAACAGAAGACAACCTCCCTTAACTTGCAGCATGTGAAATGTAGGTATGAAGCTTTTAAGTTGGCATATCAGCATTGTTCATGCACAACTGACTGAGCAAAGACACTTCCTTTCTTATGCGCTACATTTAGTCTATTCAGCTGTCAGACAGGTAGATGCTGAGCGTGAGGACGACCCTCCACCATTGAAATTACCCCGCTGTTAGCATAACACACACTGTACAAAATGTAAAAATACCAGTGCACTGGATTAATGGTAATGAACTAGTTTCTCCTTCGCAACATCACTGAACTGTGCCATGTTCAAGAGCAATTATTAGACAAGCCTTGCCAATACATTTCCACTTCATGATTGCACTTGTGTTTATGGAAATATTCTTTAATCACACCCTGATTTACATAATGCAAAAGCTCTCAACCACATCTCACTTGAATTATGTAAATGATTTCGCTGCAAGCCAGAGGGGATGTGATGGGTATTTTTTCTTGGGTCCTGTCGAAGAAATCATTTGAAATGGACTTGTGGTTAACACGCACAATTGTCTGTCTCTCTATACCAACAATTTTAACGCAAATTAATGCACATTACATAGGAGCTCCAAACCTAAAGCATTAAAGTACAGTAAGTACAGATACTTGTGTAAAAAAATTCTGGTAACAGTAGAAGTACTGATTCAACTTCTTTATTCAAGTAAAAGCAAAAAGTACAGGCTCTCTCTTGTCTGTTTTGTCTTGTTACATCTTTTACATTGTTTTTTGTTGTATGCCTTTTTCATTTTGCTATGTCTTCTACATAATTTTCATCTTGTTATGTGTTTTTCATCTTTTGCGTCATTTTTCATTACATTTCTTTTCCATCTTGTTCTGTGTTTTACGTTGTTTTTTGTCTGGTTACATAATTTTTCAAATTCTTTTTCATAGTTTTTTGCCTTCTGTCTTGTTATGTGATTCATGTCATTTCTTGTCTTGTTACATCTTTTAGGTTATTTTTTTGTCTTGTTATGTCCGTTGTGCATGTTATGCACTGATGGACACACAAAGGCATTGTCTTTTCTATGTGTTATTGTTCCATCCATTTAGGTTGACATTGGTCTTCATGTTGGGGAACAATGGGGGCACAATGATACAAAATAAATCAATCAATAATTCCTCTCCATTGCATTAAACTAAAATAACAAGCCTGTTTTGAAAACATAAGGAGTAGAAAGTACAGTGTTACGTGCCACAGTGTGTGTGTTGCTAAGCTCTCACTTTCTTGTTTGCTTTACTTAATTTTACATTTATTTTGTTAAATAAAAGAACCTTAGTTTACACTTTTGCCTCAGTTCTCCCTTCTTTCTTTTTCACCCTGGGTAAATTTATTTATTATTACACCCCTCATCCCCTAGCCCAAACTTGGGGGTCGTAACAACAGATATTTGTGTTAAAATGTAGGGAATAAAATAAAAAATACTAAGGTACAGATGCCTGAAAGCTCTAATTAAGGACAATAATTAAGTATTTGTATTTAGTTACTTGCCCGTTCTATGTACTCTAAACTGGAGCTTTCCTGTGGCTCAACATGCATGTAAGCAGACATCACATACCAGTATAACAGCTTACAAACATCAACTGACACACATAAACAACACTAAATGTCAGTGGGGCAAGTTAGGTAAGGAGGTGAAACACGGGGTGAAAACGTAGCTTAAATAAATCTAGGTCAGACAGTTGTCAGGTGCCCTTGGAGCACATTGGGCAGCACTGATAGGTCACCATGTTAGCTGTATACAAGGAGTCATATTTGGGGGATGATATAAAAGTCACTGCATCTTCAGATGACCATAGTCTCAGAGTGCTGTTGTCTTTCATCAGGAAAACACTGGTGACACATGGGTCAACCACAGTCTGCAGTGATGATCACATGATTTAAAAAGGCCCGAGTTAACCTTTCTGAACTCTACTCGTGCCATCATCAGGAATGCCCACATGGTGAAAGATTATCCTTAAAGGAACTGGAAAATATGCTTATTCGCTTTCTTTCAGAGAGTGAGATGATTGATACCACTCTAATGCTTGTGCATTAGCTTCAGAGCTGGAGCCAGAGTAATGTTAGCGTAATTTAGCAACAGCTAGCCAAGCTCAGTACAAAGTTGTTAAATATGCCAGCATCTCTTAAACTCACTAATTAAAATCATTTGCTTAATCCGTACCTTATCTAACAAGACTAGCAGCTCTGTAAGCACAACAGTGCTTTGAGCTAAATGCTAAAATCAACATGCTAACATGTTCACAGTGACAATAGTAATATGATGTTTAGCAGATCTAATGTGTACTATACGATCATTTGCTAATTAGCACTAAACAAGAGCTACAACTGTGGCTGGAGTGAATGTCATTTGTTTTGCAGGTGTCATAAACCAAACGTATTGGACAAATTTGTCCAATACTACAAAGTTATCACAACTTATCCAGTCCATCGAATAGCTTCATTTCACATTTTTCTCAAATCCCCAAATTTCAGCCTCGTGGTGGCACTAAGGAAAAGTCAGGGAATTATCAAAGTCAGGAGGGTCAGGAAGACTGGTAGGACTGGTAGACCACATTGCCATCCCTGGAGTCATGCACTTGCAATTAACAAAAATGGAGTGTCGGTTTTTAGGCAGTCATGCATGGATGTATTATATGAACTCAGACTCAAAGATGGAGCCCGCTCACTTGGATGTAAATTTCTCACCTTGGCACATATGAACATTTTTTCTCGCTTTGAGGTGTGCACTCCACTGCACATGCAGGCCTGCACGGCCAGCAAGGCGTGGCACACAAATATAAGTCACTTTTCTGGGCTCTTGGAAAGTTTTACAAAAATAAAACCTACAAGGATTAAAAACCCATAACACAGAGGGTAATAATATACCTTCTTTGCAGTTTAATGTGTCTTTACAGCTAAAAGTTTTACAGGTGTTTCTTTTATAATGGCGGCCTGTGTTTCCACTGCATGCTACAGCTCAACTCGACTCAACTCTTCTCACTAATTTTTGATTCTCCATTATGGATAGTACCTGGTACTTTTTAGGTATCACCTCAGTCAAGGTTCCAATTGAGCTATGCAGATACTAAAAGGTGATGTGAAAACACTGCAGTAGCAGAGGAAAAGATGAGCAGTTAAGTTGTAAATCTGGCAGTAAATATACAGTGTAGGGCACAGTTTGTCAGTGAATAAGCTGCAGTTCCTCAAGTAAAGCTCTCTTGGGTTATTTTCCCAACTGCAGAAAAAGTGAAAGGGGCCATTGCACTGAAGATGATGTCAGGTGTTGCGAGGGAAGTATTCAAAGTACCTATATGCAGTGGAAAACACAGTGGAGAGAAGTCCACGCCAAAGTCAAGTGGAGCCGTACCATGCGGTGGAAATACAGCTTATACGGGAAAAGCTTTTCAGTCTGCAGGATTTCTTCTGTTGCACCACTGTGCAAGGCCACTGGGACAAATTGCCAGCACAGTTGAGTGGCAGCACTGTTTCCAGGTCTCTTAATACATCCATGTAGTTATGTGCTTGGCAGTCTTGTGTCTCCACTGGTTGCCTGGCAACCTCAGGGTGATGACAAGATTCCAGTAAGTCAACAACTTGTCATTTTCACATTTTGGTGCTGCTTTATTTCTATGGTATAAAGAAAGTAGTTTCTACATGAAACTGCTCACAACAAGGTCTGTCTATTATCTTGAGTAACTGGGTCATGATTTCTACAAAGAGACACTGTTGAGTTTTTCAAATGTAAAACTTGAGTACCATGTTACTCTATTATATTATAGTTTTTGCTGTTTTGCTGCAAGTGATCACTGGAAAAAAAAAACAGAGGCAAGGCATTTTGTGCAAGTTTCATGACCACTGTAGGTTCTGTAGTCCTAAATCCTGGTGGTCCTTTAAAGCCAAGCTAAACTGACTCCCAGCTCTAGCTCAATAATGCACAGAAGTCATATCTGCTCAGATAACTCTCAGCTAAAACGCAAATAAGCACATTTCCCAAAATGTGGGACTTTAAGCTCAACTGATCTCATCTATCTTATGTAAATAATGGTTAATGTTTAAAGGGAGTAGGATTTCATTTAAGTTTCAAATAATAAATACTCTTTTTAGGATATCATAAAAGCGATAAATGACATCTGAATGGTGGCATGTGTAACATATGCTGCAACAAACTGTTAAACATATTTGCAAGTGTTTGTAAAGTCACAGACAGAGAAACAGTAAGATCACTAAAAGGGAGAAATGGAGCATGAGGGAGAAGAGCATTAAGTGTAAGTAGGTGAGTGTAAGTGTTGGCATGTTATTAGTGTACATACATGTGAGGGGAGGAAACGGAGTACAAAGATTGAAAGTTCACTGAAGCAGGACAGAGAGTGAGAGCGTTCACCTTGTTTCTCTCTGCACCAGGCAGCAGGTGGAACTGACGTCCCCATTCAGAGTTTCACGCTATACATTAATGTCATCAAAGAGCCGTCTGTGACAGTCGAGCAGTTGTTTCCATTTATGTTCTGCACAACTAGCCATGCTCCACTTCCTCTCCAAATGGCAGACACTCTGTTATACTTCAGATTGATGAAGCCATCTGTCATCAGTTTGGGGTTGAGAGGCAGCACTCGGCCCTGTGCGCTACATGCTAAGTGTTACATAAACATATGTACACACACACAGTCACTCATATGTTTCATGTAACAATATTTGCATGCATCCTCACAGGGCCGCATCACACAGCAGGTCAGAACAAAATACACCAAAACAGACAACAGGGTTACTTTTAAAAATAAAGGTAAAACAAGTATCACAATATTAAAAATAATGTAACTTTGATTACTTGCTATTACTTTTGGATTAGCTCAATATGAAAGATGTAGAAACTGTTTAGCCCATTATTGTGTTTTGAGAGATGCAACTAATCATTGTTTTTATCATTGATTAATCAGCCCTTTATGTTCTCAATTAATTGATTAGTTGTTTGGTCCATTAAAAAGTTAGAAAATGGTGAAAAGTATTGATCAAAATCAAAGATAACATCCTCAAATGTCATGTTTTGTCCACAGGTAAAAAATATTCAGTTTATTGTCAGAAAGGAGGAAAATAACAAGGAAATGTTTGCATTTAAGAAGCTTCTACACTTTTCATTTTCTAAAAAATGACTCAAAACAATTAGTTGAATATCAGAATAGATGCAGATGAATTTAATGGTCGATTAATAACAGATTCATTGTTGCAGCGCTATGTGTTTTATGTTCCTTGTTAGGTTTATTAGTTTGTCCAGCTGCTCCTTCCTTTGTTGTACGCAATTCATGGATTGACTGATAAAAATGGTGAAATTTCCACCCAGTGAAAGCATTTTTTTTTCAAGAGGCCAAGATAATGAATTGGCAACTGTGTGTGTACTGTTCTTGGTAGTATATCATTCTTTACTTTAGAATTGTAATCCATATTTTTATTAAATGTATCTGTAACCTGATTACCTCTTATTTATCTGTAACTGTAATGGAATACATTTACCTTTTTTGTATCCAGATTACAAAATCCTGTCATATGTAATCTGTTACTCCCACAGCTTGGACACCATACACCTATGGCCTCTACTATAGTACTGAATGGACACCTGATTCTGTTCAAGATGGCATTAAGCTATTATGGGGTATTGTTTAATTGTTCAATTGTGTAAAGCACATTGTGTTGCATTTTGTTTGTATGAAAAGTGCTAATTAATTGATTGATTGATTTCCCACTGTACACTGTCCCACTGTAGACCCTTACTAGACTTTATTAGCGGGTATTTTGGGATACATAACAACAGAACTGTACTGTAAACTAAAGTTTACAATATATACAACAAAAAAAATTATACACTTTAGTTTACAGTACAGTTCTGTAGTAATGTGTCCCAAATTACCCTCTAATAAAGTCTTTGGATCTAATAAGCAGTCTAAAACTTTCTAATAAAGACCATATTATTTTAGTTTTTGTCAAATTTGATAGTTTATTACATCTTGTTAGTGTAGGTGTATAATTAGTATAATTAGGGTATTGTTTAGTTTTGTTTGTTTAATGGCTATTAAAGAGCATATTATCTCTAGTTTACGTCAAATTTGATAAAAAGTACAGCATGTGTCTCAAATATATTTAGATGAAATTCTACTGAGATGGATTTTTGCATAACGTCCTCCTTTGAACCCTTCCAAACATTTCATCATTTCACTAAAATGACGTGTTGCTGAGTCTCTGACCCCTGAACTGAGATACTACAATAACACACAGCCAATTATTGACTCAAATCAGATAACAGATGAGCTGGCCTACAACCAGAGACTCGTCAGGTTTTCCACTCTGTGGACATGAGAGCACAGAAATTCCCTTTAACTTATCATCATCAGGTTAGTGTTTACTTAAAAGAATAGTTGGACATTTTGGGAAATAAGCCGTTTCCCTTTCGTACTCTGAGAATTAGATAAGAAGCTCTAACTTCCTGGAGTTTCCACTGGTTGCCTGGCAACCTCACAGTAACAAGCTAATGTGAGTGGCCAAGAAGAGCAGTCCAGTTCATAACCCTGTCATAAAAGCATAATTTGTAGTTGTGTCATTTTTACACTTTTACTTTTATACGGATGAAAACAAACAGGATGTAAACATGTTATTTATTGAGCTTTAAAGGTGCTGGTAGGCAAGGCAAGGCAAGGCAAGGCAAGTTTATTTGTATAGCACATTTCAGCAACAAGGCAATTCAAGGTGCTTCACACAGAACATTGAAATACAACGACAAGGGAAAAGAAACACATTTAAAACATTATAAAAGAAACATGTAAAGATGATTAAAAACAGCAAGTAAGAAAACAACACACAAAACCCAAAAATATAAAAACACACACATATTAAAGTAAGAGTTGCAGTGCAGAGTTTCGAAGGGAAAAAGTAAAAAGCCTTTTAGTCAAAGGCAGCAGTGAACAGGTGAGTCTTTAACCTTGACTTAAAAGAACTCAGACTCTCAGCAGACCTAACATTTTCTGGTAGTTTGTTCCAGATATACGGAGCATAGAAACTGAATGCTGATTCTCCATGTTTAGTTCTGATTTTTGGAACACAGAGCAGACCTGCACCAGACGACCTGAGTGGTCTGGATGGTTCATACTGGACTAGAAGGTCTCCGATGTATTTTGGGCCTAAACGATTCAGTGCTTTATATGCTAGCAAGAGAATTTTAAAGTCTATTCTCTGAGAGACAGGGAGCCAGTGTAGAGACCTCAGAACTGGAGTGATGTGGTCCACTCTCATGGTCTTAGTGAGGACTCGAGCAGCAGCGTTCTGGATCAGCTGCAGTTGTCTGATTGACTTTTTAGGCAGACCAGAGAAGATACTGTTAGAGTAGTCAACTCGACTAAAAATAAATGCATGGACAAGTTTTTCAAGGTCCTGCTGCGACATCAGTCCTTTAATCCTAGAAATATTCTTGAGGTGATAGTAAGCTGACTTTGTAATTGTTTGTATGTGTTTTTTAAAATTCAGGTCTGAATCCATGACAACACCCAGATTCCTGGCCTGATCTGAGGTTTTTAACTGAAGTGACTGGAGCTGCATGCTGATTTTAAGACGTTCCTCCTTGGGTCCAAAAACAACTACCTCAGTTTTTTCTCTGTTTAATTGAAGAAAATTATGGCACATCCATCCAGATATTTGCTCCATGCATTTACCCAGTGCTTGTATGGGGCTATGGTCACCTGGGGACATTGAAATGTAGAGCTGTGTGTCATCTGCATAGTTATGGTAATCTATTTTGTTTTTTTCTATGGTCTGAGCAAGTGGAAGCATGTAGATGTTGAACAGAAGGGGCCCCAGGATGGAGCCTTGGGGGACTCCACATGTAATTTTGGTCTGCTCAGATTTATCTATTGACACAAAATAATCCCTGCCCTTTAAGTAGGATGCAAACCAGTCAAGAACTGTGCCAGATAGTCCCACCCAATTTTCCAGTCGATCAAGTAATATGTCATGGTCAACTGTGTCGAATGCAGCACTGAGGTCCAATAACACTAAAACTGAAGATCTGCCATGATCTGTGTTTAAGCGAATGTCATTAAATACTTTGACCAGAGCTGTCTCAGTGCTGTGATGTGGTCTGAAACCTGACTGAAAGACATTAAAGCAGCTGTTGACTGTTAAGAAGTAATTTAGCTGTTGGAACACAGCCTTTTCAATGATTTTACCTAAAAAAGGAAAATTTGATATCGGCCTGCAGTTGTTCATTGAGGTCTTTCTAGATTGTTCTTTTTTAGGAGCGGCTTAATAACCGCTGTTTTCAGGGTCTGTGGGAAGACTCCTGAACTTAGAGACATGTTTACAATCTGTAACAGATCAGATGCCATGACGTGTGAAACTTTTTTGAAAAAATCTGTGGGTGAAACATCCAGACAGCAGTAGGAAGAGCTCAGTTGGTGTAGAATGTCCTCCAGATTTTTGTAATTGATTGGATTAAACTGCGTCATGGTGTTTAAATGGTTTTTAGACAGACACAGCACAGATCCTGAACCTGGTGTTGGGGAATTCATGGCCTGTCTAATATTCTGAATTTTCTCTGTAAAGAACAAAGCAAAGTCATTACAGGCCCTGACAGAGTGAAGTTCAGGTGCTATTGACACAGGGGGGTTTGTTAGTCTCTCAACAGTAGAAAACAGTGCTCGAGCATTATTTTTGTTTCTGGTGATAATGTAGGCAGATTTTTATATTTCTGGACAGAGCCAGTCTAGCTGTTTCCCCAGGCTTCTAGTCTTTATGCTAAGCTAAATGTTAAATTATTCATTTAACATACAGGGCCATAGATGCCAAGTGGTCAGGTTCTTGCATTATTTATTTGTTTATTTTGGTGAGTACTGAACACATTTATAAGCTCATGTAATGGAGTACTTTTTCACCACTGTATCTTATAATGCTGTATCTTATCTGTAGCAGCTCTGGTCTGATTCCATAATACTTGCTTTGTCCAACCAACAGTCAAAAATTCACTGCGTGGATGACCAGGGATGAACTACAGAGGGAAACTGAGTTGAATTAATATGATTTATGTAGGGCAGCCATTCCCAAACTCATATGTGAAAATGTTATGCAGCCCACCAAAACTTTTAATCAGAACTCTGATCATTGTACCAATGATCATATATAAGGTGCGTTCCAGTGTTAAACAGTCTAACACCTGTTAAATAAGGTCAGATGAACGAAGAATAACACGTAATTTAAACCACTTAGGTTTGTTTTATTAGATCTGATTATTTTTATAAATATTAATTACTTAGTTTTTTTGACCACTCAAGGCCCACCTGTAGGGCCTTCACACTTTGGGACTCACTGATTGACAGAAAATAAACAAATGAGAGTTTGCTGATGCTATCATGTTGTTATTTATTTAAATAAAATTCATCTTGAAACCCTTTTTATCAGTTGCTTTTCCAATTGTTGTTAATGAGTGATAATAATGATAGGGCATGGGGCGTTAACTTTTTTCAACTTCTGACAAGAGTACCTGGCTGCAGACCTCCGACCTTCACAGTTGACAGGAAACACGTGACCTCAGCAGCGGAAGTTGTTCTTGTCGTTTTTTCTCATGTGAAGGCCACTTTATCACTGTTTGGTTCTTAAAGTTTGTAATTTAGCACACGGATTAAAAATAATAATAATGAAAAAAAATCTATATATATATATATATATTTTAGCACACAGATTGATTAATTGCAAATTTTAAATATATATACAGTATGTGTATGTGTGTACAGCATTTTAAAGAATTGGTGACTTTTTAAAGACTTATTGAATTAACTTTATATCCTTAATTTAAAATATTGTATGAAGCCTTCAGAGTCAGCTGACTTTTAAAATATGTGTATATTCTTTTGGATCCATGTGCTAATTTTTTAATTTGTCAATTTTAAGAATGAAATAGTGATTATGCAGAATACAGCTTTCACACGGGGAAAAAATGACAAGAACAACTTCTGCTGCTGAGGTCATGTTTCCTGTCAACTGCAGAGGTCTCTCAAAACCAATAGTCTTTTAGGGAGTAAAAATATATTTGTATATAGCCGATATTCTTTATCCAGAATATAATACACAGAATATAGAATTTACATACACATTTTTTGCAATGATCCCCCAAAAGTGGTTAACACTTGTGAAAGATATATAATGGAGGCAGGATATTTTACAGTTTAAAAGTAAACTTTATTGTCCAAAATGACATCAGGGCACTGAAACAGTAATATTTCACCAGTATTTTTAATAATTAAAAATAACAATTAATAAAAAAACAAATAGAGCAAAATATATGTATACATTAAACCTGGATTAATGAAAAGGAGTAAATATACATAAAATGCTGCCTATAAAGCCACAAATAAAAACAATCTGCATTATGTTCTGTTCTAAAAGTTTTTATTCAACTATCAAAAGTATAAATTCTGATTTCAGCTTCTTAAATGTGAATATTTTCTGGTTTCTTGAATCTGCTACAACAATATACAGAATATTTTTGGGTTGTGGACAAATCAAGACATTTGAGGACATCACCTTGACCTTCACCTACTGTAACGTAATACTATAAATCAATAACTATAGAATAATTACATACTGTAAAATGAAGACACTTTTTTAATCACAAAATTTAATTTAATTCATCAATTCACTGAACTTTTAAATACTTAAATATATTTTTTTAAAACATTGTAAACATTTTAAAGTGTTTACATTTGGCTGTTTCACATTATTCAGTGTTCAAATTAATGCTGAATGATCTCTGAATGAGTGTCTGTGAGTGATGCAGCTGTGTATACTCCGATTATGGCGACTTTTGTCTGTCAAAACAGTATTTTTTTCCCAAAGTTTTCCACTGGTAGCAGAGATTGTTTGAGCCTCCATATTTCATTCATTTAATCATCTTCTTGAAAAACTTAGGTATATTTGCGCATATCCATTCGACCAAGTAAACTGAAGTTAATGCAATTTCCTGTGTTTTGGCGAAACTTTGACCTTCGCCATGCTGTCATGGCAACGCCATTTGGCGATACATCAAGATCTTCACAATATAGCATTACCAAGGTCTTAAGGCCTTTCTGACCAGATTTGAATTGGATAGGGTTAACCTGCTTGGAGGAGCGCATCAAAGTCTAAAACATGTCATTTCCTGTTGCGGAATATTGCCATGTAGATGTGTTCAGGACAGGACTATTATCAAATGTGAAATTTGGTGCAGAAAGAAATTATAGCACTTTTGTGTTTCATGGCGAGACATAAAAAATGCACACCATGCCATGGCCACGCCCACCCCCAAAAACGTCGCGGCGAGGTCGGGCACCCGTCAGTGTTGTCTTGTCTTGTGTATTTACCTGTGTGTACATACCTGACTTTCGATTACACACAAACAAGGAACAATCGGTGTGTAGCTCCTGTTGCATTACATTTTATATCCAAACATTTTGTTTTAACGCTTTCATTTAACTACTTAAAATCTCATTTAATGTTTACATAATTTATTTTGTTTTCTCATCTGTAGATCATTTACATATATCTGCACCTATTCTTGTTGTAACCAAAATTAGTCATAATTATCAAGGACAACATAATATGAATATAATACAATCATAGTCTGTATATAATCAATGTTACATGATAATCTCTACATCGTCTGCATGCTTCTCTTTTGGAATGCACCTTGCATTTTGTAAATTAATCAAATCACACAAGTTACATTGCTTGTAATTTTGGCAACTCTGTAACAAGCAGCAGCAACCAGTTTTTTTTTCCAATGACAGCAGAATTTCCATTATGAAGACGATGACATATGACTTCTTTAAAATCCTTTATTTGTGAGAAACATTAACCAAAAAAAAAAAAAAAAAAAAAAAAAAAAATGCATTCACAAGAGAGACATAATGGACATATCATTACATACATCATTGTAACTGCTTTGTATCATGATACAAAGCAGTTACAATGATGTATGTAATATCATAAAAGTCAGCAGGCTCTATTGGACAGCTTGTTATGTATTTACATTATGTCATCCTTGATAATTATGACTGGTAACATTTATTACAATGAGAGTAGTAGACAGAATGTTTATCATCAATAATTAAATTATTCAATTAAATTAAATATTACATATTAGATTTTATTAAATAAGTTACAAATTTTAAATGGAAACATTAATTTAATGAACAGAGGGTATGACAGATTTTTGTGAAATTACACATAACTGAGGGCATTTGCTGCATTGCGAATACAAAATGAACATCTGATTACCTTTGCTGAATAAAGGACCACAGAACATTTGATCATTTTGTCAGTTTGTGTTTCTTCTTTTTATCCATGAAGCACTTAATTAACTTTGATGAGCGATAACATGAAAAAACAAGAACTAAGTTACTGTTTAAGAGAAACTTTATTGACCCCCACTGCCCTGAGGGCAAATGTTCAGCAGCATTTGGACAAGTCGCACAGAGAGTTAGAACCACACATGAAGTCTGAAAAGGTCTTAATGGAAAATAAAATTACATGAAGGAAGCTAAAATTGATAACTATACTAACTACCAAATATATGTATACATCCACTGTAACAGCACACAACAGAACGGTGTATACAACATGACAAATAATAATTTCCTGAATGGCATGCCATAATATATGATATTTATAGATGAAGTTTGAACATATGGAATGAAAGTCTGAATATCTTGAATGAAACTTGGAATGAAAGCTTGGAAAGTTTGAAAATGGAATGAAATCCGACATCATCCAAGTGGCACCAAATTGTGTTCTCAATGTGTATTATTGCTTAGATTTATGCTAACACATTATGGGAATTACCATTAACATGCTAATATAAATTAGCATCACAATCACAGTAATTAAATTCTAAACACATGGATCTATTTGACTTCACGTGATAAACATAAAACATTTGAGCTCATACTTTCAGCCAAATATCTCCTCTGG
Source organism: Lutjanus argentimaculatus (assembly GCA_034769285.1). NCBI lineage: Eukaryota > Metazoa > Chordata > Actinopteri > Lutjaniformes > Lutjanidae > Lutjanus > Lutjanus argentimaculatus. The sequence goes on from JAWZSL010000007.1 coordinate 27,224,997, forward strand.
AAACAAACTAATATCTGCCGACTTAAACTCAGTCTGTTACTCTGACTTCAACACTCCACACTGATCAGCTACAGCAGCCTCAAAGGGTCAAAACTATCTTTAAATACAAGGTGGAGACATTGGAGAGGAAGCATACATATATTTTTATTTTTCCATTTTATTTATGATTTTCTTATGGCACTAACTTGAACAGCTAAATGTCACAGTTTACTTTTAGAAAGATTTTGTTTACATTTTAGCAATAATGCAGCTTAAGTAAAAGTCAGAAGCCTGACTGATGTGATGTCGTCTACATTGCTTTTGGAAATATGACTCACCCCCTTTAAAGTGACTGACCTAATTCAACAGAGGTCCAGCTAATTGGTGCTTGTAGTTTCACAATTAGTGAGATGGAGATCACCTGAGTGCAGTGAATGTGTCTCAAATGATTGTGGTAAAGACAGCTGTGTCTGGAAGGTCCAGTCACCGCTTAATCAGTATTCCTGGCTACAATTACATCATAAAGACAAAAGAACACTCCAAGCAACTCCAAGAAAAGGTTATTGAAAAGTAGAAGTCAGGAGATGGATACAAAAAAAAAATCAAAGTCCCTGAACATCCCCTGGAGTTAAGTTAAATCCATCATTAAGAAATGAAGGAATATGGCACATGTGTAAATGTGCCTAGAGCAGGCCGTCCTCACAAACTGAGTGGCTGTGCAAGAAGGAGACTAGTGAGGGAGGCCACCAAGACACCTATGATACTCTGACGGAGCTGAAACCTTCAGCAGCTGAGATGGGAGAGACTCTGCAGACAACAACTGTTACTCAGGTTCTTTATGAGTCAAAGCTTTATGAAAGAGCAGCAAAGAGAAAGATACTGTTGAAGAAAGCTCATTAAATCTCAACTAGAGTTCATCCAAAGGCATGTGGGAGACTCCATGAACAAATGGAAGAAGGTTCTTTGGTCTGATGAGACCAAAATGGAGCTTTTTGGCAATGAGACTAGACACTGTTTGGCAGACACCAAGCACTGCACATCACCACAAAACACACCATCCACACTGAAGCATGGTGGTGGCAGCATCATGCTGTGGATGTGCGTCTTTCCAGCAGCAGGCCCTGGAAAGCTTGTCAAGGTAGAGGGTCAGATGAATGCAGCAAAATACGGGGAAATCCTGGAGAACAATCTGATTGTCTCTGCAAGAGAAGCTACGACTTGAGAGAAGATTTATTTCCCAGCAAGACAATGACCCGAAGCACACAGCAAAAAAACTACACAGAAATGGTTTAAAGAGAACAAGGTGAAGGTTCTGAGGTGGCCGAGTCATGGCTGGACTTGAAAAGTCTAAATACTGACTTGAAGGGGGTGAATATTTATGCAATCACTTATTCTACATTATACATTTTTAATTAATTGACATTGTAGAAATTTGTTTTCACTTTGTAATTAGAGATTTTTTTTGTATTTTTTTTTTTTGTCAAAAAAAAAAAAAAACATCCAAGGGGGTGAATACTTTTTATAGGCACGGGACATTCAGACTTTCATTCAATATATTCAAGTTTCATTCCATATATTAAAACTATATATACATAAATAAAATAATTTCCTGAACAGCATGGCATTATACATACATATATATTATGGGCTATATATAATCAGCTGATATTCTTTGAACAGCATATATACATTAACACATTTTTTTGCAATGATCCCTCAAAAGTGCTTCACATTTGTGACGAGTAATGGAGGCATTATATTTTACTTAATCATCCCAAATGATATCGGCAATGAAACCAGACTTTAACCACTATTTTTAATATTTATAAATAACTGTGCAAAAGGCAAATAGAGCAAAACACATTTATATAATAAGCCTGAATTAAGAAATAAATATCAACCATACACAGAATGCACATAAGGGTTTGATAACAACGCCAACCACAATAATAGTAATTATTTTCAGAAATGTCTCATAATTTTGTGTTTCATAGTGTTAAAAACAGCCTACCTGTGACCGCTGCTGAAAAAGAGAAGAGGCCTGAAAGATTCTGGAGCGATGAACCGAGTAGAGCCATGCTGGGCCTCCATGTTAGTGACGACAGTCTGCAGCACAGATCTGAAAGAATAGAAAATGTTGGTCAGTAGACTGAAATAATATAAGAAAACATGTCTAAAAAGATGGATATGGGTAACTACATAACAAATTGTGGGGAAAACACTGTTGAATGAGGCCTGGTCTATGAAAAGATGTTCAGAACATGTTAGTTTGAGTAGCTGCCACTCATTACTTCCACCCCTGCTCACCATTTTGCAAAATCATTATGCACCAATTGTCAGCAAAATATTTCATCGTTTTAATGGTGCTATGGAGTTCATCTAACAATTTATTATTTGAGATTTTAAAGTTCATTTCCCAACTTTGATGCACTAATAATTACAGCAAATAATCAGGGTCACAATGCAACACAGGTCAGATCAGTTTATTGACAGGAGAATGAAAAAACACATTTAACCAGACAGAAAGTAATTTTCAGTCAAGTGCAAATGAAAGTCCTGAATAAATATCCCCCAAAACTCTTGAGAGTTCATCAGAAAAACACACTTTTCAGGGCTTCTGCAAAAAGAACTCAGCTTGTTCAGTTCAGTATCTCAGAATTCGGTCAGAGTAACCCCTCTTCACCAAAACAAATCAAATTAGGATCTTCGTGGTTCAGTTTAGTTTTTACCCCAGAGAGTAAATTACCACTCCAGCAAAGTTAAGGAGAGATCTGTGCACAGGTTTCAGTCGGTTGGTTCAGTTTTATTTCCTCCACACCAAGTAAAACCTAAAACATCTAAAATTAATAATGTATCTCTCAAAGCAAAATCTCAGACATTGTCACAATCAACTCCAGGTGCCAGTTTGTCTTCGAGTTCACAGGACAAAAGGGCCTAATCAGTACCCCACAAAGGAGAGACATACAGGTTTTAACACACAATACCTCAGGGTAATCTCACAATACAGTTTCATAAATTATTTGTGAGGCAAGAATTAAACCATATTTAAACAAACCCACACAGTCAGTTTAAAATTTCAAACATTATATTAAAGAACACCAAAATAGGTCAGTCCAGTTCCATATAATTCAGTTCAGTTCATAAGGTACACAAATACTCACTTCGGGATTTAAAAGTCAAAACACGGAAGTATATAATAAATAGGAACCACAGATATACGGAATCTCGCGAGTGATCATTTTTAACCCAAACTGTGACTTTCCCACCACCCTAACCGACTTTTCCCCCTTTCCTTAAACCGACCATATTTATTTAACCACAGTATTCTTGCATTTAAAACAAATTAGGTTGTACAAGGTGCACATTAAGAAACAAACGCACAAATCTCACGAGAGTTCCACAAATCAAGGGTTCCCTTCTAGACTTGACGATAGCTCGGTTAAGTTCACTCTCAAACAGAAAATCAGACCCCACAAGTTCGTGAAAGAAGAAAACAAATCCCCCCAAGAGTACCTTCCTGCAGTCAAGATGGCGGACAAGGGTGCCGCCATATATCCAATCCATGCCGGAAGTCACAACCGGAAGTTGGTCTTCCTTCGTGTATTTTTAAAAAAACTTTAAACTTTTTAAACTTTATTTAACATGTAACATTACAAGAACAATGACATACATTAGTAGATCGGGTTAGGGTTAGGGTTAGGGTTAGGGAAGACCAACTTCCGGTAGTGACTTCCAGCATGGATTGGATATGGCGGCGCCCTTGTCCACCATCTTGACTGCAGATGGGTCCCTCTCAAACAAATGACAAAGACGGAAAAAATGAAGACCTGGCTTTCTCCGACTGACCGTGCCATGGAGAGAGTTTATTGATCAGCTGGTTCCAGAGATATTGGAACGTTTCCGAGGACCGACTCGGCTTCTGTTCACCTGCCAGCGTTCAGACATCATCACGTGTCTTTTACCTGTCAGTTTAAAGGAAGAAACGTGGGCCGACTACTCAAAAACTGGTAAGTGATTGGTCGATTGATGGACAGGTGACAGGGAGGTGGGGTTTAATTAAAATTAATTAATTCATTCATTCATTAATTTCCCAGGGACAGTGACTAGAAATAAACATTGCAATGGAGAATATACCAATAAAATAAAAATAAAAAATAAAAATAATAAATATTTAAAATAAAACAAATGAATAATAAATAAATAATTAAAACGAAATATAAAAATAAATAGTGATAAAATAAGAATGTATGGCGAATACACCAATAAAAAGTATATTTAAAAAAACTCAAAACTGTGTCTTATGTTCAGGCCCTACAGCATAACATTTTTTAAATATCCAAAATTGCATGTTAAATGTCCCTATTCTCAGTCAAACAAAACAAAGAGAAAGTAAATGATGGTTAAATGGTTAGTCACGACCACACTGCACTCCCAGACACATCATTACAATTCACCATTATTTTTATGTATGAATGGAAACAACACGAGACAAACAGAGGAGGGACAGACTGATGGTCCAGTCTTGAAGGGAACCCAGACCCCTTGTGAATCTATTAAATGACTCTGTGTTCCCTTCCAGACACAATCGCGGAAAAGAGTTTCCCAAATACATCCCCGATCTCAGTAGTTTACGCAGTGCGTGGCGAAATGTCAACAGTCAGATCGGGGCTACGGGATTTGTGAATCACAGTTTGTGAGCTAAGTTAAATCCAGTGCTAACGTTGGCTTGGCCGTTTGTATACCAGGCAGACAGGAGGCTGACAGGCCCTGTGCACGCCTCTCAACCATATATACAGTCTACGCCCTCAACGCACTACTTCACGGTGACCCCTGGACAACTGTGAAGGCCCCATTCGCCTGACTGATCATCGCAGCATCCGGGTAACTGCTGTGGCCACCAACCACGGAGGTCACGTGATTTCCTGTCAAGTTTTTTTTTTTTATTGCACAAAATTTATGTATAAACATTCATGGCATAAGTTTCTTGCACAGTTTAATAAAGGAACCGGTGCATATAACACAAAACAACAAACAAAACAAAACAAAACAAACAAAAACAAAAACAACAAAAAAAAAAGAAAAGAAAAGAAAGAAAAGAAAAAAAAATCAAAGACTATTCAACCAGAATATAGAAATAAGTAAAATAAACAAAGGCTAGGGGTTCTTTTGTAAATCATATTTTACAATACTACTAATCAGTTTAGTTGAATTTTTTCTTTTTTTATATTTGATTGAGGGCTTTTATGAAATGAAGAAATTCGTTGTGAAACATATAAAACCTAGGAGTCGTTTTCAGAAATTTGCGTTTGTGTAGGTAGAATTTACCCAGGATGAGAATATTGTTTATGAGAAAATCATCTTCAATATTTTTTTTTTTTCAAGCTTTATTTAAGTTCAACAATAGACAAGAGTATCATAACGGGAACAAAGTATATACAAACATTCAGACATTTCCAAAAACGCAACTTATAGCTATAATAAAATAAGAATGAGAAAAGAAAAGATGTAAATCAAAAATCATGTCCATATATGACGTCATTCCGAGAGAAGCAGTCCAGTCGGATTGATGTATGAAGCCAGTCATATATATCAGTCCGCAGAACATCAGAGAACAGACAATAGAAAAATAAATGATCAGAAGTCTTTGATTTCCTGTTAAGTGCGCCATGTTGTCTGCAGCCAGGTCCCACTTGCTTCTGAAGGGAGGCTTGCCAGAAAATATTTTGGACTGATCATTTCACTGCTTGTATACTGATGGGTAGTTTAATGTATAACCACGCATCATATTGTAAATAAAGCTGTCAAACAGCCTTGATGTACTGAACTAAAAGCCTAAAATATCCCCCTCCTTATTGGAATAAAAGTAGTACGAAATGGAAATACTCGAGTACCTCAAGATTTACAAATTAGTGCAAATATTCCGTTGCCTCGCATCTTTGGACAGTCCCCGGGTTTGTCCCTGCAGCTCCACCAACAAGTCACAAAACGAGCCCTCGCGCACTGCCCTCCTCCTCGTGCAGCTCGCGCACTGCGCTCATTGGTTGGCGCCACAATATAAAGTTCCGCAGTGAGTGTGTGACTGACTGCTGCTGCTGATCTACTTCATACACACACACACACCACACGCGAGCACACACTGACTGACTGAACCAGAGGAGGAACACACAGTGTGGTACCCGCAGGATTTACAAACAACTTTACCGTCTTCATCTCGGCTCTGTGTCCGTTTATAATTCAGCTCCATCATGAAGGAGAGGAGACTCACTCAGCCGTGTGTAGCGAGGTGTAAACTAGTGCTGGTCGGGGACGTCCAATGCGGTAAAACAGCGATGTTACAAGTGCTGGCCAAGGACTGCTATCCAGAGGTATGTATGAGATTTATCTTAAAGCTTCATGTCTACAGTTATTTCCCTAATGTAATCTGATTAGAATAAATATTTATTATTTAAATTACAGGGCTTTTCTCTTTTTTTTGCAATTAATTTCCTTCCTCGAGGCTGAATAATTATTAATTTCATACTTTAATACTCCCTGAAGGACTGTTTTTTTGTGTTAGAGACGTGGCTATAGTATGGCTGTGGTACATAATTTTAATGTATAGTGTATTATATTATTTTGTTAAAACTCCCATCTCCCTATCTTTTAGTACTATTGGATTGACATACATGTGTTGTAAAGGATATTTTACTAAAGGCTGTATATTTTATAGGTTTAGATGTGTAATTTAGTTACAGAAAATCCTTTTTCAGAATAATAGGCTACTAATGTAAGATCCTTGTTCATACTGTAGGTTAATATGTATGAGCACTGCTGAACCTATGAATTGATTTAAAAGTAGACGCGACTGATACTGAATTTTTGGGGAAAATGCCGATACTGATGTAAGGAAGTAAAAAGATTCCAATTCCCTGGTATTTTTAATAATTAGAAATAGCGCAATAGTGCCTGACCAATATATCAGTCGACTGACATTATGAGCCCGATACTGGCCTAACAGAGCTTTAATTGTTTATATTGGTATTGGCATACATGTTGTCCAATATGTGCCGATATGCAAACTTTTGCTTTTAACAAAACATAATGTAGATTGTGTTTATTTGTTAGCTTTATTGACAGTGTTTTGTTTATTTTATTAAATTAAGGTTTAAAATATACATATATTTTGCTTTAATTATGTTCTTTCATTCATAGCTATGTATAAATTTTTAAAGACACTAGTGAAGTTACTGTTTCAGTGCCCTGATATCATTTTAGACAATAAATTATGTTGTTAAGCTGTAAAATATCCCACGTCCATTACGTATCTTTGTCACAAGTGCCAGAGGGATCAGTGAAAAAAAAGTGTGTTGATGTATACTCTATGTTTAGTGTATTATATACTGTATAAAGAATATTGGCCGAATATATGGATATCAGAATAGATTTTTTTACTCTCTAATATCAGTCTGGCATCAGCCTCAGAAATCCAGTATCAATCGGGGCCTATTATAAATAATTCTAAAAAAAAACACACAAATAGAACAACTTGAGAAAAAGGATGAAACTGCTGCTAAAAAACTAAAAAAAAATAAAAATACAAGAAAATAAAACCAATCGGCATTATGTTTTGATGAAAAAAAAAATCGGATAACATATATGCTCGACCACTATCAGGCCAACAATATCAGTCAGCCGGTATAGGCTATCAGTTAGGCTCTATTTAAAAGAAAAAACAATCACCTGCTAATTTTTATACTTGATTGTTTCAGTCATTGAAAAATACCAATTCTTCACAAATATGTTAAGATACCTTGTCGTTGTTTGCCTCGGTAACTTGGGATGGATGTCTGTCTGTCCTCTAAATGATGAATTAGTTAACATATTTGCATGTGAATTTGGGCTAAAAGAATAAATTATTATAGCTCTAGGGCTAAAACTAACTATTATTTTCATCACTGATTAACCTGTCGATTATTTTCTCGATTAATCAATCTGTTGTTGTCAAAGAAGAGTAAAAAAATAAAAATAAAAACATGAGAATCGAAAAGAGAATTTGGATTTATTCTTAAAAAATGACTCAGATCAATGTATCAATTATCAAAATAGTTGGCAATTAATTTGGTAGTTGACAATCAATCGATTGCAGTTCTAAAATGTAAGCCCTTTCCTTTATTGTCCATTTCTAGACGTACGTCCCCACTGTGTTTGAGAACTACACAGCCTGTCTGGAGCTTGAAGACCAGCGTGTTGAGCTCAGCCTGTGGGACACATCAGGTAGGTATTTTCTTTAACTTGACTACAGTTTAATAAAACTGACTCTTGCACAAAGGCAGAGACTGTCATCTCCCCTCCCCTCTGTCTTTGTCTCACTGCCAATTTTAAAATTCTCCTCCAGCCTGCATGGTCAGTGTTTGTGCTTGAGCAGTGAGTGAAGCAGTTTCAGTACTGTATTCATGGGCTGATTTGTGGAACTTGTTTACCCTCCCAACAACGCAGTCAGCCTGGAGCCTGGTAACAACTGTAAATGAAGCTCCTCATCTCACTCATTGTTTTTACAAACAGTGTTGTTGCTGTTTACACAGACTTCACTATCTGCCAATCCTGTTTTGATGCAGTTAAGCAGCTTTTCACTGGTGTGAAATCTGCAGAGAGATCTTCCTTGGTGGATTGGTGCAGGGCAGGCAATGAGCGACAGGCCTGAGCAACAAGCCTGCCTGGATTACCCACAGGACAACTGGGGCCCAAAATCCACAGTTTTACATGGAAAATCATGCAAAATTAATGGAAAATCACACATGCAAACCGTAATAAAGATAAACAGGAGCTTCAGTTTGAGAAATACAACCAAGCCATTATAAAATCCCTGAAGCTACCAAGTTAACTATATAGTATACTGAGCACTAAATACTCACGTAATGCTAATGCTTTCTAGACTTAGAACAGAAAGTCTGCAAAGTAGTGATCAGGGTTGGAGCCCACTTTTTATAGCGTCAAATTTCTAATTAAAATTAGGTAAGAATGAGTGTGATAAGAAGGACCTACAATGACAGAAACCGTCTTTAATGTGTGCTGTGATTTTGTAGTTTGTCCCATGTTCATATTATTGTCAATTCAACTAGGGCTGCAAATAATTATTTTCATTATCTATTGTCTGGCAATTATTTTTTATATCTTCATTTATTGATTAATCATTTTGTCAATAAAATGTAAGAAAATTCGGAAAAATACAGATGATCATTAAGTAATAAAGTAATGTTTGGCATTTTTGCTTAAAAAATTACTTAAAGGTCCAGTTTATAAGATTTACGGGATTTATTGGCAGGATATAGCAGAAATGAAATATAATTCATTATGTACTCATTAAGTATGTTTTCATGAATGTTTAATCACCTGAAAATAAGAATGATTGTGTTTTTACAATGAACTATTTATGTCTAGAGAGTCTTTCTGGAGGCTGCCATGTTGCATGCATGTTTGGACAGTAGCCCAGGACGGACAAACCAGATAGAGTTACAGCTTTTCATGTTTTGTGTGAGTTTTGTGGCCACTGTAGGTTGTCCTGCACGCTAGCGAGGGGGAGGGGTGAGACAAGATGTTTGCAATCTGCAAGCTCACCACTAGATGCCACTATATCCTTCACCTAGTCTTATAAATGATTGTTGCTGTTTATTTTTTTTGTCTATGGACTGATGGATTAACCAACCTACTGTAGAGTCCATGCAAGTGTGAGACATGCGTGGACTGATCTTTTCTGATCATGTTTTGTCTTGTATCCTTGTATACGTGGCAGATCAGGCACCTCAGCGTTTGAATGGATACACAGTTATTACAAACAGTTTGAATCAGCCCTGAGTCAATCTACCAGATGCAGAGATGATGTTTATATAACCACATAGGAGAAGTTAGTCTTCAGAGCTTTCTGTCAGAAAGCCTTTTCTGGCAGAAAACTTGCTATTTTAACCCAAACCCCGATGTTTACCCATAAATCTAACCAAGAAGGGCTTTCTGGCAGAAAGACTTGGAAGTTAACTTGCCTCTGTAATATGCCTCTGACCTCTATGTGAGAGAAGTTAATCAATAGTCTAGAAATGGCGTCATGTGACATTGTTTTGTCTGGCAGAACCATTTGTTTAATAAAGAAACTTAAAATTAAATTTTTAAAGGAGAAAAAAAATGAAGATGATGAACAAATGAGTAAAAATGCATTTTGTATGTTATTAATTATTACTGATTAATCAATTAATCGATCATTAGCATTTTTTAACTATCAATTAATGAATATTCAAAAAATTTACAACTTTAATAACCAAGAAAGTTGGTTTTAAATTTCTACAAACATATTTTCTAACAAAGGTTTTAACATGAATCATTTGGGTCACCTTTACTTAAAAACATATTTGAGCTGCAATTATTAGTTAATTCATCAATTATTTGATCGACAGGTAACTATTTTGATAATTGGATGATCATTTGAGTTACTTCTCACACCAAAATGGCAACAATTTGCTGGTTCTAACTGATGATTTGCTGCTTTTCAACACAATAAAGTGAATATCTTTGGGTATCCAGTTTTTCACACCTTTTCAGATTTTATAGACAAAACAATCAATCTGTAGATCCATAATCCATAATGAAAAGTAGTTGCTGCCTTAATACATTATACATCACACACAGTCCACAGTGTCACTCCTTGTTTTTGGATCCAATCCAGTCTCAAATATTTGTCACCACTTTAATTTGCTGTTATGAAAATGTTTTGTGGGCTGTGTTAGTGGGTTAATTGCAGCGGCCTGCTGACATGATGACCTTAAACTTATAGAAAAATGACGTAAGTAGGATCAATAAGAGAAGCCATCCGCTCCTGTATAGATTGATTTCATAACAGTATTGGGTGAGGCATTGTGCTCAGAGGAAGTTGAACAGTGCCAGTTGGCCTGCAGTGGGGTTGTTTCACAGGGAGAGGGGGAAGCCTCGTCCATGCAGGGGGTGGAAGTCTCTGAGAGCGTGGGCAATTGTGTGTGTGCGTGCGTGTGTGTGTCCTACCTTACTATGTGTGCCACTGTGCATGTGTGCGTGGCGTACAGTCACTGTGAACAGAAGGCACAAGTGAGGGATACTGAGCGAGAAGATATGCATGACCTCCTCACTGCCTTATGGTGTGTGCCGCCTAAAAAAAGGTCTTATGTAACTGAAACCAGCGCTGAACTAATGTAGGTTTGTGTGTTTGTCTCCCACGGAGTAAAAACTTTCTGGACAGTCACCCTTTCCAGAGGAAACATTACATAAGACCTATTTACATTCTGCAACACACACAAACAGACAATTCCTGTCACTCTTTGTGTTTCTTTTCATTCTTTATTGTCTTAATTTATAACAGATTGGGCTGCAATTTAAGATTATTTTCATTAACAGTTTCTCAGAGCCCAAAGTGACGTCTTTATATTGCTTCTTTTGTCCACCAACAGTCCATAAATGACAAAGAAAAGCAGCAAGTCTTTACATTTAAGAAGCTGGAAACAGCAAATGTTTGACATTTTTGCTTGAAAAATGACTAAAATGATTAATCATTTATCAAAATAGTTGGCAACTAATTTTTTCTTCCAACTGACTAATCTTTTAATCAGCTAAGTGTTGCAGCTCAATCTCCATCCTTATATTTATTGTAACATTTTGGCCTGGAACTAAAGATTATTTTTATTATGGTTTAATTTGCTAATGCTGTCAATTAGTTGACTAATTGCATGCGAGAATATTGTGAAAAATATGTCCAATCACAGTTTCCTAAAGCCAACGTAACCATTTCAGAAGTGGGAACCACCAAATGTCTGAACATTCGATCAACTGAGCAATTGATCGCCTAATCGTTGCTGTTCCGTCTCCGTCTCTTATCTATATTTGTAACATTTTGGGCTTCAACTAGAGATCATTTTTATTACATTTTTATCATTCTACAGCCAGTATCTCCAAAACTCAGCACCCAAACTCAGGCCAGAAGAAACTTATGTATATTTGATTTGGGGGTGAACTGTCCCTTAAAGACAATCAACTCAACTTGAGTGATCGGCTACTTGATTCAGCTCTAAAAACATTGCCCTGTTTCTTACTCTGATATAATATGATCCCTCACATATAGTTTCACCCCAGTTCTATGTGAACCACACGATTTCTCACAATAAAACATATATGAAGCCTATTTTTCCAGTTTATGCTGAATCTTTTATCCAGATATATACCATCTTATTTTGTCTTCTGGAAGAAGAATCCAACTCTTTCTTTCTGTGAAAGAAGAGAGGGCAGTTTGGATGTCTCAGCCAATGTTTGCTGAACTGAAAGAGTTGTGTTTATGTGCGTGACTTTGTGTGTGTTTGTTTGTGTGTCCAGGCAGGGGGCTGCTAATGTGTGGGAAGTGGTGGGTGCTAGAAGTTGTGTCCTCTTTAGATCTCTCTGCCTCCTCTTTCTCAAGCCTTACATCACCCTGGATAGTTATGTGACGGGCGCTTTGATTCCTACTAAAAAAGTGTTATTGATAGACGGTCGTTGTATAAGTTGTCCTACTTTGCAGATTTAAAGATTCAGACAGACGGAGTTAACAGAAGGGCCTTGAATGGCAGAACTTCTTGGTGATATTATGTAGTAAAAGTTTTTGTATAAAGCCTCAGGAGACTGCCAAATTCATCAGGACAACATGATTGTTAGTTAGTTCCGGTGGAAGCTTGTTAGAGGTATCTATTCCTGATATAATTATACCCTCTTATATTTGCAAGGAAATCTTCTGGTGTGTGTTTGGCCCCTGAGGACAGAGGTAGGAAATTAAATCTTAGTGCCGCTGTGTGGGGAGTGATTAGGTGGCAGAGGGAAGACAATGGAGAGCGGACATCCTGTCAGTCTGTTTTTAGCCCAGGAGCCTTCCTGAGAGTCAAAATAAACATATAGCTCTGCTGTTTCTGGAAATGTGAGGAAAATATGTTTCCTTCACACCATTATTCACATTCTCATAACTAAGGTGTTAATTTATGAGATGGCAATCAGGTTAGACTGTCTGAGTGAGGTGATGAATAGTGTCCGTTATCATTTTGGGGACTGGTTTATTAGTGACACAGCAGAGTAAATGGTGGTTGAAAATGCTGGAGAAGAAAAGTTACAACTGGTTAATAAAGACATTGGCTGCAGTGTCATAAATGTGCAGTAATCATGTCAGTGCATCAGTGATATCTGAGAGGTTAGAGGGTGCGCCTTCAGTCAGGTTTGGAAATTAGTACCATTAGTAATAGTAATTTTTAGTGCTGGGAAAAGCTCATTTTCCACCCCGTCTTCAGCTGACGTCTAAAAGGAACCTGTAGCAACATTAACGACATGTTACATAACTCTTGCCTCTCATTACTGTGACTGTTCTAAGTTGCACAAGGCATAAAGTGACATGGTCATTGCATGGGTTTACTTCAAATTTTGCGCAAGTCATCCTTGTACAATTCTGTTATGTTCTCTGACATCATTTGCACATCGACTAGACATCGTGACTATAATCAGTCAATCACATTTCAGCATCAGTTTGACCGGATTAGGACTGCCCTGAGCACTACGTTCTGCAACTACGTGCAACTGTGGCTCTTAGATAATGGTGCAAAGTTTGAGAGTGATTGGCTGACAAGGGTTCTGCAATTGTAATTCAAATGTTTGTATCAAATCTTTATGTTGAGGATTATTCCTTAAAGGGGCAGTTTGACATTTTTGATTTTTTGATTGACACCAACTTGTCCGTTATTTATAGGGCTACAACCAGCGACAGATGATCTCAGCTTAACAAAAAGACAGGAAAAAGAGGAACAGCCAGCCTGGATCTGCCCATTGATAACAAAATCCACCTACCAGCACCCTACCCTAACTGCTTGCACGTCCCCGAAATGGCCCCCCACTCTGCTCCATGGAGAATCACACTGAGTGTATTTCTGACAGAAGCTGTGTCAAGCTGCACAGAGCAGATCGAGCGATCAAGACTTTAAAATAAAACATCCTGTGCAAACTCTAGATCATAAAAACAAACAAAAAAAGAAGCTATTTACCTACGTAGCCTACTTATCCATGATAGAAGCACAAAAAATTACACAGTCAACGTAATCAGACGGGCAAAACCCTCTACTTCTGAAACACTCCTGGTGGGACATGAAGCTGTGTGGAGGATGGATCAAAATTGCGTCGCAGACATGACGTATCCAGTGGAATCAAGGCAGAAAACTCACTAAGTAACATGTTAGATCTCTGGTCTCGAGATCCCAAGATATTATTGAGCCTGGCCAAGAAACAGTCCAAACATATAGCACATAACCCCCTGTAACACAGCAAGTTGTCTTTTTGGATTTTGTTAGCATTGGGCAGATTTTGTCAGCTAGTTGTTTCCTCCTGTTAGCAGACTTTGTGCGAAGCGTAGCTAAGCTAATCAGCTGCTGGCTGTACCTTAATATTAACTGGACAGACAAGAGATTGTTATCATCTTCTCCTCTAACTCTCAACTAGGAAGCAAATAAACATTTTTTTCCCAAAATGTCGAACTTTTGCTTTAGAGCTCTATTTTTGCCTGCCTAGTTATCTTTTATATAATATTTTTTGATAGAGACATTATTTAACAGACACAGATTAAAATGGCCTAATTTAGCTCACACACAGAGTCTGTATTTTGGCACTTTATCTGATACTGAATAATCAGGCCAAACAAGAGCTCATATTATGTATTCTATGATGATTATTTAACTTCACGGGACATCTGGTAGTTTTTTTTTTTTACTCAAACAATAGTTTGGTAAATAAAGTTTGGGACTGACTAATAATGGAATGATGTGATTGGTGCAGAGTTGCACTGCCTGTGACTCAGTGTGTGAATTTAGTTTACTGGAAAAATTTCTCTCAGTGGGAAGGCGTCGGGCTTAGTGAAACGATTTGCTCTCTTATCAGTTTGGCAGGGGTGTGTGTGACTGTTTGTGTTTGTACTGTGTGAAAATGAGGAGGATGATTGTGATAGAACATTATAATAGTGTCAGCTGGATTCAGACCATAGAAAGACCATAGTTTCTATTTCTGCTTGCTGACACGAGGAAAACTTGATAAAAACTTTTCATTTTCAAAGATGTTTTGAGCAAAGACCCCACCTTCCTAAACCACGTTTTAATAAGAATGTGTGCTCTTATCCCTCAGATAAATAAGACATTCATAAGTGTGTGTGTCCTGACTTTACTCTCCAGGTTCTCCATACTACGACAACGTCAGACCTCTCTGCTACAGCGACTCAGATGCAGTGCTCTTATGCTTCGACATCAGCCGACCAGACACAGTAGACAGTGCACTGAAGAAGGTACTGGTATTATTAACTGCTGCAGTGTGAACATTACCAATAACTGACAGCAACAACTTCATTTTACGCAGTTGCAGCTTTTCGCCTCCTTGATCAATAATCTGCCCCATATTCACTTCTCACTCTAAATGCCAACTCTCCCACTCAACTTAAAGGTTTGTTATTAACAGCTGCATGCAAAAACTTTTAATCCTTTTACATTTTCTCAGTTTGAAGAGACAGCTCATGAGCACAAAGACAATATGGGAATCTATTCCCATTGAGTTTATTAAATATTAAGCGTAAGGTGGTAGGGACTGAATTCAGCACTAACCTTTGTCATAGTTTGCAGTGTTTTCATCATATGTTTTCTTCAAAAGATAAAAAAGAAGGGTCTCAGGAGAGTTGTAATACTCACACAATGCATGCGGGGAAGTCTGCTAGTATGCTGCACCTGCACTCTAAAAATAAACATTGCTTTGACCTATTTTTACTAAATTGTGAGAAAAAGAAAATAATAAGTTGGCAGCGACGCAGAAAATTCCTGCAGTTCTATGTTAAGAAAGCAAAACATTTTTGTGTTTAGCATGTAACACTGCAACTTTTTTCTAATAACGTGTTTTTGTTATGTTAAATGAAGTTATTAGTTTTATTGAACAAGGAATAGACTACATTTCAAAAACACTGAGTACATATTTTTAAGACTCGTTTTTAGTTCATTCACCAATCAAAATATGTGCTAAATGCATAATACATGTGTTTTTAATTGCTCTTGAACTAATTAGGCTATATTAGCTTCATAAATCTTAGATAAATTAACTCAAAAATCAAAGCTTCTTGACTTAACATGAAACAGTGATGAGTGTTTGTGTTGAGTAAAAGTTTTCATGCACTGAACATTTGTGTGGCTTGCAAGATTTACAGATATTTTAACAAGTGTTTCTTCTCTCCTTGCAGTGGAAAGCAGAGATCCAGGACTTCTGTCCCAGCACACGGATCTTACTAATAGGCTGCAAGACAGACCTGCGCACAGACGTCTGCACACGCATGGAGCTATCCAATCAGAAACAGACTCCCATCTCCCATGAGCAGGTTTGTTCCATGACTACTCTTTCTTCCTCTGTGTGTCTATTCGAGTTCCCGTCTCCTGTCTAGACTGGGTACTCATAGAAATCCCCCTTTGTTTTACAGGGATATTTCATATTTTTTGAAGTGGTTTTGTATGAAGTACTTATCCACAGCCAGTGTATCACCTACAGTAGATGGTGGAGTTTGGAGAAGCAGCAGGAGTACCAGTGTTGGAAGCTCAAGCCAAAGTTGAGATCTTCAGATGTCTTATTTTGTTCAATCAACAGTCCAAAACTCAAACATATTCTGTTTAAAATCACATAAAATAAACCAAAGCAGCAAATCCTTACAATTTAGAAGCTGACAGTAGAAATGGTTGGCATGCTTGGCTTGAAAAATTAAGTAAAAGAATCAATCAGTTATTAAAGCCTCTGGAAACTTTAGTTGAAAGAGTAAAAATGCATGCAAGATATCAGTTGAGTATCTGAGCAATGTATTGTTGTGGACGGGGTCAGCCACAAAATGTATGGTAGCCATCTGGGAAAAAAATGCTAATACTGAATTTAGAATATTTTCACCACTTAACCTTGCCATTAGGCAGCCTTTTCCGCCTTTCCCTTCAAAGCACCCAGGCTCCATTGCCATTTACCTCACAGAACACAGAAGTTACACATCTACCACCGCTGCCTCAACCTGTTTGTTGGCTTTGCTTGTTTTATTGTATTTTAAAGGTTAGTTCGGATTCACTAAAGTCACACAATATCACAAACAAACTAATAGATCATGGTAGCGGCAGACCTTTCTTAGGTGGCTAAAATACATTTTGCTGCTGACCTTGTCCACAGCAGTACATTGTTTAGCTTCCTACACTGCTGCTGCTTCTGCCTCACCAAACTGGGGGCATGCCTGACACCGTCTACTGTTGGTAATACGCTGACTTTTTATATGTACCTCATAAAACCCCACTTCAAAAAATCCAGACTATTCTTTTTTTATGTGCTTCGGCTCATCAGTCAGTTTCACATATTTCTCCCTCACACCGCAGGGTTCGTCCATGGCCAAGCAGCTCGGAGCAGAGGCTTACCTGGAGTGCTCGGCCTTCACATCAGAGAAGAGTATCCACAGCGTTTTCCGTACTGCGGCGTTGGCCTGCATGAACAAACTCCAGCCTGCCAACAAACCCAGCCCCGTCCGCCGCCTCTCCAAGAGACTCCTACACCTGCCCAGCAAGACAGACCTGCTCTCCTCCACCTTCAGCAAGGACAAGTCCAAGAGCTGCTCCATCATGTGAATACTGCTGAGATCGTGCTGGAAGGAAAAGACTGCAGATGCTTCAGCGGGGGTCCAGGGTGTGCAGGGGAAAGAGATGAATGATGTAGAGCCTCTCTTTCCTTTGCAGCATCCTCTCCAAAACTCCCCGTCAACCACTTCAACTGCTACACCCTCTTTGTTCACCTCTGACACTGAACTTTTAATCATGTCACCAGCATACAGTGCAGAGAGTAAAACATGTTAAAAATATGTCTGATCATTTAAATACACCTGTACAAAGAGAGCATAACGGGCACTTTAAGGTGTAGATGCCTCACATAAAGGTCGCTGTGAGTGATTCAGCTTAAATAAGGTCCTCTTTTCTACAATGGGAGTGGTCGTAAACACTGCATTACCCTGATGAGACCCATTTGAAATTCTGATACCGGCGCCCTCTCCTATCCATCTCTCTATCTGAATGTCTCTTTAAGGTCACGATACAGGCCGAGTGACGAGATGAAATGTAAAATTTGACAGTGACAGGTAGTGGTATCCACAGGAACGCGGCTCGGGGGGAATTTAAAACAGCGGTCCTTGAAGAAACGATCCCCCTGCCGACCCTTCGCAGTATTTCATTGGGAAATTAAAGCTGACAGTGGAGAAAAAAAAGGGGAGAGAAGGGAGGGATTTGGCAAGCAAGAGTGTTCATTTGCAAAGGCAGTGGGAGGACGAACGGAGAGCACATTTGAAGGAGCGCAATGTGACTCAGCAATCACATGAGCCCTGAAACAGTCTAGGGTAGATGTGTTGTGACAAAAACAAACACAAAAGCCCTGGTCATGTAAAGACTGACTGAGCACGATTGTGTCAGATCCCCTTTCATTGCCCATCACCACAGCAGTCTTAATTGTTCGATGTTATTAACCATAAGGCTTGATTTTAGCGATGTTGCATTAATGATGCATCGTCTCAGTGTTCCCTGCTACTTTAAGAGCTGCTTAATGGATACCAGTTTTGATTCCAGCAAGAAAAATCCTTTTTCTTGGTCTTTAAAGCATAGAACAAAGATTTCTTTGTACACAAGCCAAGCTGGATGGATTTATTTCAATGTCCCAAAAGGAGTCTTAGAAATCTTTGTTTTTGAATTTTCTGTCTCATGGATATTTAAATAGTCTTCAACTTAAAACTTCAACAGGCTCCTGGTGCTGGATGAAGTTGATTTTTACAATGTTTAATTGCTAGTTTGGATTATTTGAAGTGGGGTTGTATGAGGTACTTATCGATAAATCAGTGTACGTACTACAGTAGATGGCGTTTGACACATGCCCAGTTTGGAGAAGCAGCACAAGCACCAGCACGGAAGCTAAGCAATGTGCTGCTGTGGACAGGTTCAGCAGCAAAATGTATTTTAACCCCCAAAACTTACACCCAACCAAAAGTAATCAATATCAGTTTAAGTATACGCTATATTTTGATTATTTTCACCTCTTTACCTTGCCATCAGACAGCTTTTTCTGACAGGAAACCGCCATTATATAAACCAAATATTGCTCTTTCCAAAGCAACAAAAACTCCAAGGCAAAATCAGTAATTTTATCCTTGCAGAACACAGTATTTGCTGGTCTATTGCTTCCTCGATCGGTGAGTTTGTTTGTGTTTTTGGATGATTTTGACATTTTTAAAGGTTAGTTTAAATTCACTGAAGTCACAGAATAACACAGATTAACTAACCAATCAAGGCAGCGATAGAACAGCAACCCCCATGTTCTGGGAGTAAAAACGACTCATTTTGGCAATGGAGTCTGGTGGCTTTGGAGAGAGCAATATTTGTCTTACATAACAGTGAAAAGGCTGTCTGACAGCCAGGAAAAGCCATGAAAATATTAAAAATATTATATTATAAATATAGTATACACTTAAACTGATATTGATTGTTTTAGGTGGCTAAAATAATGATTGATTGATACTTTTAAATCAAATAAATTTTACTGCTGACCCGCAGCTGCACATTGTGTACCTTCCTACACTGGTACTCCTGCTGCTTCCCCAAACTGGGGGTGTGGTAACCTCCATCTACTGTAGGTAATACACTGAACATGAATAAGTACCCACTTACACTTACACTTCAAATACTCCAAACTGTCCCTTTAACAGTTAGTTGCCCTTGCTGACATTTTCCAGCTTAGATATCTGCACTAACACTAAATGTCCCTGAGACGATGACAGGTGGGAAGGTTGAGTTGAATCATACAAACAGGCTGGTCCTGTCCGGAGAAAGATATTTTTTTCTTGCCTTCCTCTTTTTATGCTTTAAAAATACTTTGATTTTATTTTTCAACTTCCCTGAAAACTATTCTTGACATTTTCCTTTTATAAAACTGCTTTTTTTTTTTTCCTTTCTTGATGTTTCTACTCGCTTGTGGCCGTCTTTTGTAGCTGTTGATGTTGTTCTTGTATTCACTTGAGTCTTCTGGCATTAGCGGCTGTTGACAGCTCGGCTAATGGAGGACTTGATGATTAGTAGGTCTGCACCGAGGAGCCCGGAGATCTCTGGATGTACAGCACACTGGAATTTTACGTGTTGCCTAGCAACAGTGTGAGCAGGGGCAGGCCTGAGCGGGGTTCCTGCCTCACGGAGAGAGGGGAGGGATGGCTCTCAGAGAGGGCGCCTCACCTTTTATTTGTAGCATTAGACAGAAGCCACTGCGGAGGTGACGGCTGGACATTTCAGGGAGCAGCGGACTGCTCATGATCTCTACGTGGTTTTAAAGACACCACGCTGGCAGCAGCCACGAGTGGGTTGTTGGAAACAGCATGCCATCTAAAATATGTCTCTGTAGCTCTGCTTCAGTCATTATTTCTTCACTTCTCGGTCCTGTCTGGTGCATTGTGCTCCCCTAAACAAGCTCCATTTGGTTCAATACAAAGCCGTCATTTAAAAGTCTCTCTCTTGCTCGTTTTTGACAGACAGACTTTGTTTTGTTGTACATATCCTCCCTCACAAAACTGTTTATTAGAAACCCCCAGAAAGAATGTTACTGAAGCAAAACAAAATGTTTGTGTCAAGCTGCCTGTTACGGCTTAAATTATTGACTGAATTCTGTATTTGTTACTGTCATACTTTCTTTAAATCTTTATTTAAATAAATATGTCTGAAGTTCATTTACAAGTCAGTGTTTATTTCTCTGTTAAACCTGTTAAAATTAGGCCTTGGACATGTCGATGGATGTATCCCTGGTACTTGTAGACATTTATTGCAATATGAGTCACAATTAGTGGGAATGATTTTTGCATCACAAATTTCATTTTCCCTGAAAAAAACCAAACTATTATTAATACAGAAAATACTATTAACATCATGATGATGTGACATTTGTTGGGGTGTGTACCAAGCAAACATGTTTTCTTACATCTGGAGAACAAGATTTGTAGGCCAGCACTACAGTTCTTCTTTATAATGCTGTTTTGTCACACATTTTTCCTTTGTCAAAAGATTTCAGCTTCAACGATTTAGATATTGCTCTTGGCTATATTGTGATTTCAATAATATGTTCACTTAATTGTGCAGCCCTAGTCACTTGTTATGAAGAAATACATATTATGGAGATAGATTACAAGAACTATAAGATAAACTGTATAAAAACTGCATGTATTAGCACTATTGCACACTTTAATGTGATATGTCAAAAATCTGAGAGGACAGCTGCATCAATACTCATAATGTCAGTTTTTTAATCTTTGTGTTGCTCCTTACACTTTGAACAAACAGCACTTTGCAGCTGTATCAAATTAGAGCAAAAGATTATTTGGGTAATTTAATCAAATTCAAGGCTCCCTGGGAGAAAGAAGGACTGATAGCCTGGCAGCACATTGTCTATTTTGTCTTAAGACAGAATGGTAACATTCTTGTTTCTCAGATCGAGGACACAGTAGTTCGCATCATATCACATCACATGTGACCATGATACAGATTACACATTATTCTGTCCTAATGAAAGTCCAACTGATTTAACCTGCAGGATAATTCCTGGTGCCTTTTAACTGTGGCTTTACAAAATAAAACAAATGGCCCCAATTTTAGCTCCACCAGGTTTGTATTCAAACAGATTTCAGGACATCAAACTGAACTTTTTTGTTCGTCCCTGAGGACCGTGTGGCCTACAATTAGATGATGACGGCAGCGACACAGTATGGTGTCAGGACGAGCCTGTGGATGTTACACCACTGAAGCATGAACACAGCCTCAAGGAATCAACCCTTCCCCCCAAACAACACACACACACACACACACACACTCCAATGCTACACGCATACTTCATGTTACATACATGATTAGTTTTGAAAACTTGCCACTTTCTGTTGTTTTGTTTAAAACGGGAGATTTGTTGTTGGATACCATGTTGTCCTACTTGAGCAGCCCAGAACTGGCTTGCACCAGATAAATTCTTCACTAAGTTTGTGTCTAAGTCCTTCTGAAGGTCTGCTAGTCACTCACTAAATTGTGTGTAAAAATGTCTTTAGAAATGTGTTTGCTAATGTGTAATAACTAATTAACAGAGAGTCACTATAGCCTCACAAGTTATAACCTCCATAAATAATATTTTTAGGAGGGCAAATTATACAGACTAACCATGCAACTATGTTACACAGGCTTAACTGCCAATCTGTAGGTATTATATAAATACATGGACAATTATACACTTCAGAGTCAGTATTTATTACAGTGGTGTAATATACTAAGTACTATAATTAAATACAAATTTGAGATTTTACTTTTACTTATTCCACTGCAACTATATGACAACTTTAGTACTGTTTGCACATAAAATATACAAAAAGCCTATTATATATTAGCATATAGGCCAAATAGGAAAATCACTGGGAGTTCCCAGGCCACCAAATAATTTGTCAATTAATGTCTACAAATAACTGTTATACAATAATGTTCATATATATATTCCCCCAAGCCCTCGAAAAACTGGAAGAAAACTAACCATGATTTTATCTGTCTTTTTACAGTGTATTAATTAATCAGATCAATGCATTCATTGCTCAATAAACACAGAGATTAATTACTTGTCCTGGATGGCAAAGTAAATAAATACTTGTCAGTCCAAACTGGAACTGACAATGTTCACAATAAACTTTACATGTCTCTTTAGCTTCAACAGACATCTCGTTGTTAGCTTAGCTCAGTGGCCACCAGGCCAGACTGCAGCATGAGGCTTGACTGAGTGAATGGCAGGTGTGGAGCTGGTGTAATCCTGCTGTAATCCTTTTGCTTTAAAAAGACATAACCACTACCATATTGGTTCAGATCACACAGTCTATTGTTCAGATGTCTTGAACTAGCTCAGAGATATGTACCTTAGTTTTATTTATCGTATCACGCATGCCAGCCTGATTTGTAGGCAGACTCACGCACAACAATTCTCAAGTATCTGGCTGAACAGGCCTGGCCTAGAGTAGATGGCGGTCGACAAGCAGAACACAGGAGGCTAAGAAATGTACTGCTGTGGCAGCAAAATGTATTTTAGCCACCTAAAAAAAAATCAATGTCAGTTTAAGTGTACGCTATATTTAGAATATTTTCACAGCTTTACTTTGCCATCTGACAGCCTTTTCTGCAGAAAGCAGTGTCATAAATATTGCTCTCTCTCATTTAACCAGACTCCTTTGGCGTAGACAGTAATTTTAACTCGCAGAACACGGGAGTTGCCTGCCTGCCACTGCCTCGACCGGTTAGTTTGATTGGATGAATCCAAACTAGCCTTTTAAAACACCGAAGTCACACAATAACACAAACAAACTAACCAATCGAAGCAGTGGTAGACCAGCAACTCCTGTGTTCTGAGGTAGAAGGAGACTGGTGGCTTTGGAAAGATAATATATATGCCTTACAGTGGTTTCCTAGCAGAAAGGTTTAGTTGTTGGCAAGGAAAAGCAAGTACAAGTACTACTGATATTTATTTTTTAACATCCCGCTGCTTCTCCAAACAGGGGGCATGCTGACTGCCATATACTGACTATAGATAAGTACCTCACACAACTTAATTTAAAAAAATCTGAACTATTCCTTTAACACATGACACTTAAATCAATTTATAGACTTCATGTTATGCTCTAAGAGCTCACTTGTGATTAAGACCGTGACAGATTTAGCTGAGTAGTTTCAGAGTCTGGACAAAGTACACCAGCAAAAATATCAAAACTTGAGCATTTCTTTTCTCTGCCACTGCTGTTTTTGGCATTTCCTTTCTTCATGCTTTTTCTTATGTAACCAGCCATCCTGCATGACCTCCATTACTGTATTTGCTTTGTCTTTCACTTGACTGATACGGGCTGTTATCAGGATCTCAGCGGCTACGTGCTGCTGTCACACTCTGCCCACTAATGATACGACGTGGACGAAGGAGCTGAATGTTTGTCATTCCTCAACTATCACACACAGGATGCAGCACTGACTCATGACCTCCTTATCCATTACCTTTGTACAGTATAGGTGACGAGGAAATTGTGAGAATATACTCTGCCTCACCAGTCTCAGATAAATTTAATCTGCCTTGTCTGCTCCAACATTGATTTTCTACAGCTGGAAATGGAAAAGCGGTTTGATCGTCTTAGGGATAAACAGGAGCTGCCAGCCTGTCTGTCCGTCTACGATGCTCTTCTCTCTTATCTTTTCCTACTCTGTCTCCCCGTCTCTCTCACACAGATACTTACATACACACATTTATCAAAAAATTGGCCCGTGTACATTACATGTCTCTGTAAATCAGATAAACTTCTGACAAAGGCGCACTGAGCCTGTCATCCATGGCAGGTTGCTCCGAGGCATGATTATACTGCACGACCATGTGGATGTGAAACTCGTGCACCGCTGTGGTCCTTTTACGACAGAGACTGCACCTTTTTTCCAGTGAAGTGCCAGTTTTGCTGCAGCCTGTGTTTAAAGGGATAGTTCAACATTTTCAAAATACAGTGGAAACAGCTTATAGTGGTCACGTCTGTCTGGGTCACATTTATCACCATAAATGGATGACCAATACTCCATGCACAGTCAATCGTTCCAGTCTCCGGCTCCAGTAGGTGTCTTACAACTTAAAACTTAAAACATGGAACAATATGGCTGAACATGATGTGAAAAGCTCCTGCTCTGAACGGTGAAGCACATTTGTGAACCCCCTCGAAAATATTTGCTTGCCAGTTGTGATTTACGTAGCCCTTTAACTGATTACGACCAGAAACCACCAAATAAGTGGACAGTTGTAAGTGGACATCAAGCCAAATGCTCCTTTAAGCACCCTGGAGCTAGCTATGCTACAGCTAAAGTTGTAAGCTCCAAGGCAAAAAAGGTTGAAACCAGGCTCAGGGAGAAACCACTAGCCTGGCTCTGTAAAAAACTAAAAAATCTGCCTACCAGAACCTCTGAATCTCACCAATTAATAAGTTTTTTTTTTCATTAATTCTATACAAACACCAAAGTGTAAAAACAACAGTTGTGTGTCAGACTATTTCTTGGCTAAGCACATCCTAACCTGACAGACATGAGATCTTCTCATTTGCATTTTTCAAAATGTTGAACTATTACTTTAAATTAAGCTCAATGCACTGTCCTCTTTATGTTACACTGTCCCAGACTAAAGCGGGTACTATACTTTCCACCTCTGTCAGTGTGCGAGGGTCCCTATAACACAAATCTTCATCCATCAGAGGGTGTACATGTTGGCTCTGTGCAGACTTCAGCGTACCCCCAATCTGTTTAGATCGTGCAGACTTATTCATGGACTTGTGCACGTGGCCAGTACAGACGCTGATCTATGGCACGTGACGTACACATCCTTAAAACGGACACCAGAGAGTAGTATAAACAGAACCAACAGGCATCCATGGTGTCAGCAGTTTTTCTGTTTAAACATCTCTTTGCTCTTTTTCCAATTATGAGAGATATATTGTTTTATATTACTTTAATTTTTAAAAGTTGATGTGATAAGATTGTATCATTATTTTTAAATACAGTGGAATTTTACTTGAGTAAGAAAATAAAACCTTGAATCACAAAAGAGAAACTGGACGCTGCACTGGTGATTTATTGATAAAATTACCTTCCTGTCCAGGACTATTTCTGAAAATCAGTCCATGCTTGAAAACAGATTTGTACAAGCCGTCAATGACACATGTATGGTCCCGACATATTTGATGTAAACTAATGAACAGGTCAGCAGCAAGTGATCTGTACAGTCTAAGACATTTGTCCCCTCCTTCCTCCCTGGGTGGATGGACGGGCGCCTGCAGCAGAGACGGTGAGACTGTTGAAGATCAGGAACCAGAGGGAGGATGATTTAGGGAAGAGTGCTGCCATCTGAAACCCTCTCGGGGAGTCGGAGAAAATGGTTGCAGTGCAGTGTGGCTCATTACCACATAAGCACATCATCTATCAGACATGGCAGTGCAGACACACATAAAAACACACACATGATGCGGTCTCACACACACATTCACACAATCAACCTATCAGACCTCTCCAGCACAGCAGCAGCAGAGAAGGAAGCAGAGGGGCTGATGAGAGGATGGGGGGTTTGCAAAGCTTCGCTGCCTGGTTACTGATGAGCTATCTGCAGACTGACATATAGGTTACATTCCCTTATATGCCTGCGTGCACACACGCACACACACACATGCACACACATGCACACACACACTGTAACAGTGCCACAGCTGCTCTGACAGTGTCATAACTCCTGTCTCTGGATTGAAATTGGGGTTGTATGTCAAAGGCTCAGCTGGCTGAGGAGTGACATTCTCCAGTGTCCCAATATGGGATCTGCCTGTCTGTGGTTCAGTCCACAGACATGACCACTATGATTTCTTTTCATATATTGTTTTTGAATATTTTTTCCAACCACTGTCTGTATAATCCAAATACTTTACAGCAGTTGTTTTGGGAAATATGTGTATTATCTTTCCTGACAAGAGTTAAGTAAAAGGATCGAAGCCACTCTCATGTTTGTACGGTTAATATAAAGCTACAGCCAGCAGGCGATTAGTTTAACTCAGCATAAATATTGGAAACAGGTAGCTCTGTCCATGGTAACAAATCCGCCTTTAAGCACCTCAAAGAATGAATGTATTGACTATTGAATAACTAGAAGAGTGGACAACAGATGGTGAAGCACCTACTGCAATGCCACCACAACTGCCAGATGTAACCAGTGGAGGTGTGCAAAGTTCACGGCATGACCCCCACTTATTGATCACTTGTGACCCCTAATGGCCGGTTAAGAAGAGTCAGACGTTAACTGTGGTTGTGTAAAACAGGGCAGTCAAAATATAGAATTACAATAAACAAACACTGTCAGTCAAGTTGCAGTTTACATCCATGTCTGTCCAGACTCATATAATGTATGTAGTGAAGTGACTTTGTATGAATTTAATATGGAATTTACCACCATATTGACCACCAAAATTTAATCAGTTCATCTCAGAGTGCAAGAGGTCATTTGTGCCAAGTTTGAAGAAATTCCCTCAAGGGGCTCTTGAGATATTGCATCCACAAGAATGGGATGCCATGAAAACATAAAGCCTCTGGCAATAAAAAACATAGAGGCAGAAAAGCCATTTCAAAAAAGTTTTTTTTTCAAGAATACTGAATCCAGAGGTCTTTAAGCATACAGTCATGAATGTACACACAGAAAAAAAAATAGTCTGATTGGTCCAGTGGATTAGCTCCAGACAAAATGTAGATCCAGTAATCACACATGGACTTACTTACACACTCACTCAAGCACACACTCACCCGTGAAGTGTAAGATAGACAAGTTTTATGGGGGATTATGTGCCCAGAACTTTAGTTTTACCTCGAGACAGAGATAGCCTAGCTGTTTAGCTCCTGTTTCCAGTCTTTGCTAACCTGGTCATGCCAAGAAGGGAACCTTTGAATTGCGAAACTCTCGCAAGATTTGTATGCGTTGTTTCTTCATTTTGCACATTATACAAAGCAATCATTTTTTATAATGTGACGATGTTGTGGTTATGATCTGCACAGATTTAGGAACAAAAAAACATTTGGTTATGGTTAGAAAAAGATAATGGCTTAGGTTAAAATGATCACGATTGCAAGATCTTTCACAGGTCTGGGGTTTCCTTCTAGACGTGACCTATTAGCCTGGGATTAGACAAGTCTGCCGAGCTCATGTTTTCATTTGCTCACATACGTCTGTCCCACCTTCCATTCAGACAGAATTCGACCAGCCTTGGATCTTGTCTAGCCAATCACAACTGTTTATGCAGTTTGGGGCAGGTCCTATACAATGAATGACATTGCCAGTCCAGATTTGAAAAGTCACATGTCACATGTTTCACTCCTCTGATTGATTGTAGGTCTATCGTAGGTCTATCCAGTTGTGTCCAGTCAGCAGGTCTGACCAGCACAGTGCCTCAGGCTTCCAAAACTCAGATCAAACTGTCAAACTAGTTAGTGCTGATCAAATATTGATCAAGGTTCTGTTACTGCATTGCCTGTTTCTTGTCTCCAGTGTTTTCAGAAATATATTTTGGTGTACAGTTCAGCTGTACTAAGAGGAAGGTTGTAACCAGTTGGCTGCCATTCTGTGCCCTGCCTGGAAATGGGTCAAGATCACGCGTTTCATTGCTCTGATCGGTTGTAGGTCTACCCAGTAGTGTGGCATTTTGGCCTGCACATGTTGATAACGGCCCCTGGAAATTGTGAAAGAGAACTCTGAGTTTCTTGGGGATGCCAGGCTAAGTCTTTATGCTAAGCTAAGCTAACCCACTGCTGGCTGTAGCTGTACATTTACATTTATTTAAACACAAGAGAGGTATTGATCCTCTGATCTAACTTCAGGCAAGAAAACAAATAAGCATATTCCCCAAAACGTTAAACCACTTCTTTAAACAGCCTATTCAGGTTCTCAAATGCAACCTGTCACTGTATATTCATATTAAAATTATGATTATTTCTCTCTCTATGATTTCTTTTGCATGTGTCTGATTTGTTCTGCTATCTCTCCTCTGAACAAAAGACCAGACTTCAGCAGTTAGAACCGGCGCAAAAACAACAACAAAAAGAAAAAAAAAATCAAAGCTGAATCTTTCTGATTGTTCTGGACTCATTGAAGTGAAGTTTCTTTCAATCAATCCGTCCCTCTCTGTCTGATTGTTCAGCCCAAAGCTGTTCTGATGTGACAGGTTCAGGCAGCAGGGCAGCTCTCAGCCTGCGTACGTCTGTGTGCTTTGGGCAACTCAATGAGGCACACAGACATCACTAGACGGCAGCCTTTCTATAGCCCCAACCCCTGAGGACCAACGCACATTAATATTTACCATTTTAAGCTGTATTAGCATTTGCATACAGCGCACAATGACCTGAGAATCAAATCAAATAGACTTCATCTGTGATTTTTTTTAATATTAAATCTGTGTATTATTGCTGTATTTTATCATTCAGCCAAGTTTCTTTGTCTCGTCTGTGTGTTTCTCTGTCAATTGTTTCAGCACACTCCCATTATCTGTGCATGGTGTGTGTGTGGGAGAACTGTATTTGCAGCTAAGGGCATCCATGCATGGTGATGTACATGTGAATTGGTGTATGAATGTGTGTCAGTGTGTGCTGTGTATACTAAGCAGTTTATGTCCTCTGCTCTGCATATTTTCTTCTTCTCCTGAGTGCAGCGAGGTAGGCCAGGTCCACGCACAAGCTCGGGTCTGCTGGAATGATAAGACCCCTTGTGTCCCCTGCCAGAGGTAAATAGACTCCCCTGATGCAACTATCCCCTCCCTTTCCCCTCATCCGCCATATTATGACACCCCCCAAAACCCCTCATTTACTCACATTGTTCACCTTCACCATATCTACTCCCCCACCGCCTCCTTCATGCCCACGTGCCCTGTTTGGCACACCCTGAGGGCATGTCAAGAGTCGCTGCTCTTCTAGCGCTTTAATTAGACAACCACGCCTGGCATCGGGGAATATGGGGGGAAGGGAGCCAAGACTGGGGCACATGAGGTGCTCGGGATGGGGGTCGACTGTAGTTGGGAGTCGAGGGAGCAGGGTTACTGCTGGAGATGTGTATGTGTACATCTGGATAACAGATAAACACAGTCGTATCTGTGCCATCCAATCACAAGACCCCAGCAGAAGTCTGTTTCCAGGGCTCCAAAAGTGGTAAATATTTGCTGATCCATGCAGTCATTTCCTTGTTGTGTTATCTTCAAACTGAAAGTGTTTCGAGCACAGCGGCTGACACTTGACGACATGATTCAGTCCTCTAACATCGATCTCTTCGCTTGCTCACTCAAAGCCTAACTTTAACTGTTATCAATAGTCAGCTGTTAGTGATCAGAATTAGGTAATCATCAGGATTCATTACACAATATGGGTGAAAGCAGGTCAGTTTCCTGACCTTAAGAATCATTATGTTAGGTTAGGGTATGGTGTAAAGTCACTAAAAAAAAATACAAAGGTGTTGGACCCAAAAATGCAGACTGAGGCACTGGAGCAGACTTCAAAATATTTAATAAAAAAAACAGAAAGAAACATCAAACACAGGCTTACTTGAAACAAAGGGATCCAAAAACTGAAAATGGCAAAATCCAGGTGAAAACAGGAACCAAAAAACACCAAAAAGGGGAAAATAAATCCAACAGGAAAACCAATAAATCCAAATGGAAAGGGAACACACAGGGAGCACAGCAGGCAGACAGAAACACCAAAAAACAACACGACGAACTGACAAAGACAAAGAGAAACACAGGGACTAAATAGGCAAGGGGGTAATCAGACACAGGTGGGTGGACAACAACAGGTGAACCAAATCAGTAATCAAAAAAGGGCGGGAAAAGAACAAAGACAGGAAGTAAAGATGACAGACACAAGGGAAGCTCAAAACTACAAAACAAAACAGGAAGTCAAGACAAGACACACGGAGGACCAAGACTACAGAATAAAACACAAAGTGACTAAGAAAACACAAACCAAGACAGCAAAAGACAGAACAACAAAGACACACAAGGGAAAAATGCTACAAAATAACCAACACAAACTCCAGACTATAACACATTAACTGGCCATGACACAAAAAAAATGGAAACCCACTGACAGGTTTAAAAAAACAAACAAAGAATTAGTATGTTGCATGAGGGCTGGGTAATAGCTTAAAAGTCACAATAAAATGTTTTACTTTAGTCAATGTTGATTTTTAATAAATACCACGAGAAAAAAGGTTGAATTTAACCACTTAATTTTGAATGTAAGTGGCTTACTTTAAATCTAACTACTTTATTTAAGACACAGATAATAAACTTTAAAGCTCCCAGGAGATATAAAGTGTAAATTAATTGGTCATATCTTGAAAAAAAAAATTTTTGATAAAGATAGAAATTTTGTTATTGTAGCCTAGATACAAAATAGTCAATAATTAATTTTCCAAAAATATTTACATGTGTTTGTAAACAGAAAACACTTTGTTTTTCTCTTCTTTCTTTTGCTTACTCTGTTTATTTTATGCTGTTTCATTGTATTGTACTATGTTACATGTGTTCAAAAAGACAATAAATACCGTTTGTATATATGTATATATTATTATTATATTATTATTATTATTTAGTATGTGAAACAGACTGCACTGTGCCCCTCAGGGACAACTAAGTTCACTCTACAAAAATCTGAATATTTTTTGCTTGTTTACAAAAATAATCTGTTATTTCTCTCCTTTAGTTTACACATTTTTAAATATTAAATGTTTACTTGAGGCACATTAAACTTACCTGATTAATTAAAGTTGAATAAGAAAGTAGTTGAGTGGACTTTTGTGCTTGGAAATCGTTTGGTAACGGTGCCTGTGTGTGTTTATCTCATGCCTCTCCTCAGCCTCCTCCCTCCTGTCACTGGAAACACCAAAAATAAGGCAGCAGCGTGTGCAGTGTAAGGAAAATGATGACAGAGTAATGATAATAAGCTTATTTTTAAAATCCACTGGTGTGCTTAATCCTCACTCTGAACATAACTTGGTAGGGGCAAGCTGTATTGTATAAGACAAGCTCCTAATGGCAAAATGTAGGGTTGTCATGGCAACGGTGAAGCACAAAAGTATCAAGACGGCGTGTTTGCGTGTGAGTGAAGAATGTCAGCGCTTGGCGGGGACACAAAATGTCACGGGCATCGAATTAAAATAACACCACTTCAATATTTCGAGTGCATGAGGTGCTATTTTACTTTAAAGGGCTGAAAAAAATATATTTATCACACACTTTCATTCACACTGTGAAGCATAATGCAGTTATGATAGATAAGAAATTGTAAAAAGTGCAATTCACTGTATATATACTATTTTCACCGCAGCTGGTTTGATGTGAAATAGGTTAAACACAGGTTTTACTAATGGTACAAGTTAAGGTTCCTTTCCATTCATGTCAAACAGAGTCAGGCTGCTGCTATTGTTCATGCTGGCTCACTGAAAAAACTCTGCTACACTAAATGTAAAAGAAACTTAATTAATTGACTTTACCCTGAGATTTCATATCAATATGGCTGCCTTGACAATTAATGAACAATGTGTTTGCCCCGTTATATTAAATGCTCTGCTGCAGGAAATTTGTGCCATAAATACACAACACAAACATCATACAAGGTTTTATCCATGTTAAGTTCACTTTCAAATGAATATAAGCATTTAAAATGACATGGTGATATTTGGGGACTTAAAGGCCCTGCACACCCACACAGGTGTTTTATTCTGGCTCATTAGATCTCTACTTGGGCAGGAAATTGACAATTATGTGAGGTCACCAAAGTCGATGTGCTAAAAGCAATGAAATAGGTGTAAGCTGTTCCACCCTGTTTTGTTGCAACCAAGCTCTAATTGGGCAAACAAAAGAAACAACAACAACAACAACAAAAAACACCCTGAAAACACTGTGGGTACAGTGAGTGTGTAGCATGGATGTATTATATGGACTGGATTCCAGACCCAATGATGGCGCCCATTCAGTCCATGAAGAATGGCTCGCCGGGCACAGATGCCAAAAATGTTTCCAGCTTCTGGGTTATCTTCTGGAAATATGCAGCCTCCTGAATATAAGCAGCAGTGTTTTGACCCCACCTGCAAATTCCTGCTTAGCCCATATACTTTATTGTAATGACGTCACTGATTTTTTTTTCCCCTTGTTTTGGCTCAAGGAAAGTTTTACAAATATGAAAACCACTACGGATCAAAAATTCATAACAGAAAGAGTTATAATTGACCTCGTTGGCATTTAGATGTGTTTTAGTTTTACAGACTAATGGTGGCTTAATAATGGTGAATGGGGAAAATTAATTTTGGATCACAGGGGTATTTTTGCTGCAACACTGCGATTGGCCACTAGGAAAAATTGGAAGTAAAGTTGAGTGGTGGCAGTGTATCCATGTTTTATTATACATCCATGGGGTGTAGGGTTTTTATCGAGCCAGATATTCACAGAAGGAGCTCACACATTATGAAAAATAAAAAGTAAATGCATTATTAGTCAGCAAATAAGCGTCATTGCCGGCCCATCCTCTCATCTACTGCTGATTGTTTCTCTTTTCAATTTTTAGCAACTTCTCCAGTTATTCCAGACCTGTCATTCAGTACCTGCCCATCAGTCCTTTTATCTCCTCATCAACTGACAAATTACCTGCCTACACACTTGCTCCATATTACCAAATTAGTGTTACTCTACTGTACTCAGTTTGTGAGCCACAGTCTGTAGAGCTTTATAGTGGTCCAGTCTGTTCTAGGTGCCTTTGCTCATAGGACTTTCTGACATGTGTCTGTAGAAAATCACAGGTGTAAATAACACAGTTAATAATGGTTGGATTACATTTAGCTGCTGTGCTTTCTGGGTCATGGTAATGTGCATGCAAGCTCACAACCGCACTGTCAGGGCTTACACCTGATTACAGCAGAGCCATCATTAATGTTATTAGTTACACCTGTGTTTTTCCTGCTATGACAAGTCAAAATGTCTGCTGTGCGATATGCTAGTGAAATTTAGCCACATGGTCACTAATTGTTCACATGAGGTGTTTTAAATGTGTGATAAGCTGGAGTGATTTAACCACCTGGTCACTATTTGTCTAAATGAGGTGTATTAGCTGTGTGACACGCTGGTGTGATTCAGCCACCTGGCTACTAATTGTCTGTATAAGGAATCACGACACTCGACTCTGGTTGACTCCTCTTTCGCCCTGAAGAGGACCCAGCATGGGCCGAAACCTGTCAGTGTCCTTTTGTAATTTTTAACCTTGACTTGCCCTAAATTATAAAGGCTTTTTAAATGGCATCCTTGGCTCTGTGCAAGTGTGCTTGAAGTAAGGCCAGTGGTTTCACTTCAGCTGTCTCTATCAATTAAAGGCATAAAAAAGCCTCTCAAAAATAAAAAAAAACAACAAAAAGTTGTCATGTTGTCAACTGTTAGCCTGCTTATCGCCATCTTAGGTCAAGATTGTTTCACTCCAGCAATGAATTGTCATCTGAAATATGAGTCAAGCACAAAACCACATACAAGTAGTTATTTATAAATCCTTAATTTGATGTGGAATGAACTTTAACTCTAAGCAAATCTAGACTTGACTGAAATGATTTTCTTGTTGGTTATGTAGGTGTATTGCAGTTTGGGACGGATATGCACCCAAGCCTGTGTTGAACTTTGCATTAGCTTTATGAACAATGTAATAAGAATCATTGATCAAAGGTGTGAGGAATCAATACCGACTGACTCCCAAGCTGCGTGTTTGGTTTTGTTTATCAGCCCGCTGCTGGCTTCAGTCTCCTCTAACATCACTAAGATCTTGTCTTCTCAAAAGTTTGCTTTTCTCTTTCGATCCATGGCTATCCCTGATTAAACCCTCATCTGCAGATCATTATGCCAGGGAAAAACACTGATTATACCTTCCATCAATTTTCAATTAATTTGAGATAAATAGATCTTCCGTATCTCCACCCTGGCGTGGAAATGCCTCAGGATCCCCCAGTCAGAGCTGGTTAATGTGGTCGGGGAAAGAGAAGTTTGGGGTCCCCTGCTGGAACTGTTATGACCACAACCCAACTTTGGATACGCAGTTGAAGATGGATGGATGGTTTTTATGCTCAGTATATTTGATGAATAAAACGTATGCACACCAATGATCATAAGCTCAAGTGAAATCTAAGAATATTTTAATAAAAGAGGCTGTTAGATTGTAGCAAAATGGGCACAGTCAATCAAATCATAGTGACTAGTTAGTCCAGTTCAGCGTTGCCCACACCCTGGCAAGAGACAGCAGCACATTTTTATCTTGTTGTGACGGTAGGTGGTCTCTAGCCAAATGTTCCGAGGCCCTGAAAAATAATGTAATTAAATACATCAGTCCTTGAGAGGAAAGGGCAGTTTAACCAGTGAAATGAAGACAAAGATTAACCAAGGACAGGATAGATCTTTTTCATAGTGGCTATTTTGACATGTCACAGTAAGAAAAGCACAGGTGTAATTAGTAACATTACTCACGGCTGCATGACACAGATTCCCGCCATTAAAGACATAATAGCTCTTTGCACGTTAGTGGTGAGTGTGTGAGAAAGAGGGAATTCATAATTCATTTCATGTGCAGCTTTCATCCTCAGACTCTTAATCAAACTTAATTTATTAAATGTTAATCAGGTAAAACAAAGAAATGCTAATGAGCACAGTTCAGTATATAACATACAACATTAGACTTATACTGTCTAACCAGTCTATTGTTTTCTTCCCTTTGTGTTGTTTTTTTTTTTTTTATACCATCAACTTTGATGTGTTCCTACTGAAACTGTTTCACCTTCAGAAGGGCTCCCATAAATCTCTCTTGATCTCCCCGTGGATGAAAGGGCAGGTCCAGAATATGAATCAGCATTGAGCCAATCCGGACCGTAGTCAAGCATAGCAGCATCTAAAATGTCTTTTATCTGTCTGCAGGAGCATGCACACACACACACACACATACATACACGTACACACCAGAGGATGGTTTGGATTACAGAGAAACATAGTCTGGTCTCTGCACTTACAGCACTTCTTGAATGTTAATCTGCTTCAGAAGATAGTGTTTTTAACGGGTGCTGAGCAGATAGACCTGTTTCGTCATGGCTGCATTATCTTAAGTCAACAATAGACTGATAAACTGGCTCCTACTGCAGAGCTTTTCTTAAGAATGCATTTCGTTTTAAAGTTTTTTATCTTTCTGTAAAGATAAGTGACATTAATTCCTCTTACTGTTGTTACATGACAGATATAGACATAATATAGACTTCCCTCTAGAGTCTGACCAATATATCAGTCATCAGTTACCAGCCCCATATTGGCCTATCACAGCTATATTGGTATCAGCATATATGTTGTTTAAAATATGTTTACATGAAAACATTCTTTTTTTAGGACACAGTGGAGATTTTTTTTTATTTGTTAGCTTTATAGGCAGAATTTTATGTGTATTTTATCCTTTTTCTTAATCAATTTATACATTTTAATTCATATTTTTCATGCATTTTGTTCTATTTGTGCTTTTTATTCATACTTTTTTATAATTACTAAAAAAAATTGAAAGTTAAATAAATAATAAAGCTTATTGTTGTTGTGTTGCTGTAATATAGTTGTCACAAGCGTTAACCACTTTTAGCGATCATTACAAAAACGTGTGTTTAGTCTATATTCTGCATATCATATTCTGTATTAAGTATATCAGCCAATGTATATCAATATTGGAATTTTGTCATTCCTTAATATTGGTGTCAACATCAGCTGCAAAAAATCCAGTGTTGGTTGGGCCCTAATACCTTCAATAGCAACCCATTAACTTTAGTGAAGGGAAGTGATCATTCAATGTTACTGAGCTTGAGTAATGCAGTCACACAGAGGCCTGTTATTTCAGACTGAACACAGAGTAAAAAGTCACAAAAACACATCCTAAGGCCTAAAGCTTAATGTTATTTTATGCATATTTGAAACAGTCTCAACTGTTTACTGTTTGTACACTGTTTACACTGTTTGCACTTATCTCCACATATCATCCCCTTTATGGTTGCTGACTCTTTTGCACATATTTTTGTGTATTTATTATTATTACTTGTTTTGTGTGTTTTATTTTAACTATGTGCCGAGAGCTACCGAACGAAATTTCGTTATGTGTAAGCATAAGGACAATAAAGACTCTTGAATCTTGAATCTATACTTTAAAACGCAGCACAGGTCCTGTCTAAAAGGGAACCCCAGACCCGCGAAAGATCTCGCGAGAGTGATAATTTTAACCCAAATCATGACCTCTCCCTAACCACGACGAAGTGTTTATTGTCTCTAAATCTAAACAGATTTTACCCACAGCGTCACCACATTATAAAGCATAATTAATTTGTATAACGTGTGCAAAGAAGACACAGGACGTATAAATTTCGCGAGAGTTTCGCAAATTGTGGGTTCCGATCTACTTGAAACAAAGCACTGATTTAAGTCTGGCAAACGTTTACCATTAGCTGTTAGCTGTCTAAATACGCACAATAAACTGGTTCTTAAGTGTAATTTGACGGTTAATCTGGACCAATTAAATGTTATCAAGTTATGCTAGAACTAATAGGTAAAATCAAGTAAATAGTATCGTGCTAAATTGTAACACGACTGCCACCTTGTGCCTAAAATGGTCAGTCAGATTGACGAAGTTATTTTTAATTAGGCACTTAGGTGTCCATGTACCAAACACTGGGGTCCCTGAGAAAAAAAGCTTCCACGTTGCTGGGAAATGTAGTGTAGAATACAGGTGTCTCCACTCAGTATGAAACTGTCAGGACTACGACTCCCACAAACCCTTGGTAGGCTTAGCTCGTGTCGTGCGATATGGCGTCTTCTTGAAGCGTAGAAGAATCGCAAGTGTTTTGTTGACAAATAATTAAGGTAAAATTTTAAAATGTTGCGCACAACATATTCTCCTGCTGTGTTTTATAAAGCGCAGACGTTTGACTTGAATAAGGTTTCTGAATTGCATGTTTGGGCATTTTCTCGAAGATTATTAGCCTTTTTGCTAAGTTGTTAGCTAACGTAAGGACCTAGCTTGTTCGCACTATCCA
The DNA here is from genome assembly GCA_034769285.1 of Lutjanus argentimaculatus. NCBI lineage: Eukaryota > Metazoa > Chordata > Actinopteri > Lutjaniformes > Lutjanidae > Lutjanus > Lutjanus argentimaculatus. The sequence goes on from JAWZSL010000007.1 coordinate 27,262,704, forward strand.
CTGCATTCATTCTTCAGAGCCAAGTTATTTAATTTTGTCTCGTTATGTACGTCTCACATGACAAGTTGACTTTTATTACCATTGATGGTGAACTTTGATATGGAACTTAAATGAGTCTTAAGCTTTTACCGTAAGATAAAGTATGTTGCCTTCAGGTACTCGCAGCAGAATCAGTTTCTCAATAATGTGAAATGTAAGCGGATAAACAAAAACACTTAAGATAAGAGCTGACACACGTGTTTGATACCGTGGAAACATTCACTATAAAAATATAGTTAGTATACTGCAGTGGGATGTTTGTTGTCTAAAACCGCACTGGACAATATTCAACTTCAAGTTTTCATCTTGAACTTAAGTTTTATAGTCTTCAGGGGGAAACATGGCTTGCAGTGAAACGAAACAGACCACACCGACTTGAACTGTGATTAAAAATAATAAAATACATAGGACGTTCTAAAAAATATGTAAAGTATATGCTGAAACCTACCACACAATCATTTTATGTCAAAGATAGATGTGTTTGGCGCATGGTTGGTGACCATCCTTAATGATACTTTTTATGTTGCATACTTTGTTTTTTATACTTGGGTTTCATTTATCCATCTGGTTATCTACTTCCAGAGTGAGTAATAACAATATGCTGCTTTGGTCAAAAATACATTTTTGCTTTCTTTTAATCCATGCTCAGATGTGCTTCAGTTTATGGTAGGAAAATATGCCTGTGAAGTTACTTGAACTACTAATACATCAGCTGTGCCACACTTTCTGTCTCTGTGCTTTATGTTCCGTGTTAATAATATGCTTTTATCTGTTCTACTGCTTATATAGTGGGTTTTTCAGTTATGAATGAGGGACTACAGATGAAAATGAGGTTAAAGCTTACTAATACAGGGGAAAGCTGTGCCTTGTTCCCATTAAATAAACAAATAAAATAAACTGGAGAGTTCAGTAAATTTGGGAAAAAAAAAAAAGTCAGTGTTGCATTTTGGTATGCTGATACTGAGTAATATAGTGAATTTGACTGGACTACAACAACAACAATAAAAACTACACTACTACTTTTTTCACTAAACAGGCACAAACTACCATCATGAATTAAGCATGGCTTGAATTGCATTGAATTGGGATTGATTGAGTCAACTATCTTATCTCTAAAAGAAAGTTTACTTATGAGTAAAAATTGTTCTGAGAGAATTTGAATGTGATGTTCCCCTTACAGTGCTGCATAACAATAAGCTGTTTAAAAGTATACTGCACTGAGTGCAATGCCTCATCAAAAACTTACCCAAGTGAATGTCATTCACATAACTGACTTCAGTATAGTATAACTTCACGACAGTGCCACTCACCTCATGCTCTTTGTGTTTGCAGATGGCAGCAGACTCCACAGACAAGAAGGATGCTGAATCCTCAGGGACCAAAGACCGAGAGCGGAAACGCAGTCGGTCACGAGATCGGGATCGTAAATCCTCACCTTCACGCAAACGCCATCGGTCTCGTGAACGAAATCGTTCAAAATCTGCTGAAAGGTAAATTGTAATTATAATTCATTTATACGTTCCCACACATGGCGTTTGTCCTGTTTTAGTTTTATTTATTTTCTGCATAAGTAATGATCAGTTGGTCTGATGTTGAAATAAAAAATACATTGATTATGATTTATACTTTAATGACAGAGAACGACGCATGAAAGACAAGGATAGAGACAAGGAACGTGACAGAGATAAGGACCGAGAGAGGAGTCGTAAGGACAGAGATGGTCATCGACGTGACAAAGATCGCAGCAAGAGGTCCAGGTATGTGGATGTAGTGATACATAGCTTTGTGAGATGGAGAGGGGTCACATGACACATTAATTCACTTTCAAAACAAAAAAGGAGACATTTTCTTTGATATCACCACTTTAAGTTGTGATATTTTTGCCCACAGAACCCTGAAGAGACTCAAACAACTGCATAATTATTCACATTTATGTTGTGTTCATGTCATATCAGTTATAGTAATTTTCCACCTTGTGAACAACATTCATGCCAACGTCCGAGCTTTAATTATAACTGGTAAACTGAAAACAATATTTCCAACCGAATAATGCAGAAGTGCCTGACAACACAGATGCCACATGTTAGCCGAAGTCCATCGTTCAAGGTCATTAAACACAAATTTAATCCACATATTATTACAATGTCATTACACAGTATTTTTCACCCTCACACAAACAACCCTACAATCATGCGGTGACCTTGACATGAACACTCGCAGGCCACAAACATGGAACGCTTTGCTGTTTGTGCTGTCTATCCTCTTTGACATGTATGCTGCATTACCTCACAAAATGACAAGACCAACGGCCAGCAGTGAGTTTTTGGAAGCACATTAAGACTTCATGCAATATGTGTGTAGTAACCACTGTCAACTTTCACACACATTTCATATCACATTCCTTCCTAAAATAAATTATTACCGCTCAGAAATAATACAAATTTTCCTCTGCTCTCAAAGAGTCAGTTGGATTTGAATTACACACTGAAATTTGGAAAATAAACAATGCATGACTGATTGTTATTTTGAAAGAGTTTGATTACACCTGTTAAATTCAGTCCGTCACTTTCCTTTATAGAAGTCTCTCCCCCAAGTCAAAGGATGCGAAAATAAAGAGAGAGAAGGACATAAAAACAGAAGAGGAGGAAGATGAGAAAAAGAAGAAAGAGAAGGTTGAATTTATTTTTATCTCAATCTTTCATGGTGTGACTTTGCTCAGGTTTTTATTTTGGGTGTTTGACCTCTGTTGCTTCTGTTCAGGTCCAACCTTTGTCTTTGGAAGAGCTTCTCGCCAAGAAGAAAGCAGAAGAAGAAGCAGAGGCGAAGGTGAGAACTTTCTTGAAGTTCAGAGTTTCTTTTTCTTTTTAAGCATAAGACTTTTTTTTTTCCTCACGTCTTTTTTTTATTTTGTCCTTTTCAGCCCAAGTTCCTCTCCAAGGCCGAACGAGAAGCTGAAGCTCTGAAGCGGAGGGAGCAACAGACGGAGGAGAGGAGGAAGATGTTGGAGGAGGAGAGGAAGAAGCGGAGGATGTTCCAGGACATGGGGAGAAAAATGCTGGGTGTGTATGAGCCTCTGGTTCATTCAGTTCCAAACAATCTTCAAGCTGTTATAGAAGTGTATTGATCCTGACAGACTGTGTGTTACAGAGGACCCGCAGGAGAGGGAGAGACGAGAGCGAAGAGAGCGAATGGAGCGAGAGAACAACGGGAATGAAGACGACGATGGACGACAAAAGCTCAGAGAGGAGAAAGATAAAAGCAAAGAACTCCACGCCATCAAGGTTAGTCTCGAGAACACTACAATACACTATTATTTCTAAATGCTTCAGGCTGGATTTGTTTCTTCAGGGGAGGTGGAGTGATTTTAGCATGCTGAGTTTTACCTGCGCTGGTCAGTGATTTTAATCCAGTCTGAAGCAGGTCTTATTTTACGCAGAACCCCAGTGATGATTACAACAGTCATTCAGGGCTGCAACTAGGCTGAACAATTATTTATAATCTGTTGATCATTTTCGTGATTTATTGATTAGTTGTTAAATGTCAGTAAATGGTGAAAAATGATGATCAGTGTTTCCTCAAATGTCTTGTTTTTTCCACCACTTCACCCCTTCTGCTGACGTTCATACTTATGGGTTTGGTGGGAGGGACTTAATGGAGTGATATGACACCGTAGAGAGAGACTCGAAAGGTCTGGAGCAGGTTTTGCCTACAGCAGCTTTAAATTACAGAGGAACACAGTGAATATTTTATTCCTTACCCCCCCCTGTAATTTTAATCCTATTCAAGTGTGTTTGGGCAGATTTGGATTATCTAATTAACCTAAAGTTTCTTATCTGAAACTGCCATGACGTTTAATTAGAAGGTATTAGTATGTTAGTATCACCCAAAAGTAAATGTGATGACAGTTTTACATGTTTGTCTAAATCAGAGGTCTGCAACCTTTACTTTCGAAAGAGCCAGAAAAGGGGGATAAAATCTGTTTGGACTATTATATTATCTATTTTCCTATGAGATTTTTCCAACAGTACATTCACAAAAAAATATTGAGTGCATTGTATGAATCTGACCATTTAATGCAGTAAATTTAGGCTCCCTCTGAAATAACAGAAAGAATGACTTAATTTGTAATCTGTCAAATGTGTTTCTTTGGAATATTACATTGAAAAATATGTTCAAATGCGGAAAGTTGTGAAACTACAATCAAAATTTGCTTATTGGCCAAATATGTATGTATCCAAAGAATCAGAATCTTCTTTTTTAATCACTCTCAATGTACTTAATGTACGTAAAATGTAGAGAAGTGGTAGACACAGGCAATATACATTTTCATTTAATCGGTGTGTGGCTACACATTTTTGTAGTTGATGAATGTGAGAATTGTTTTAGACCGATACAGTGAAGCGTAAAAGAGCTGCAGGTTGCAGGCCTCTGGCCTCAACTCACGACTTTTATATTTTATAATATAAAACATGGCACAAGATCAATCAGATTCAGAGCAGCACAAGGTTAAGTACACAGAGAGAAATTTTAACTAGCATATTTTTACTTTTTAAGATCACTCTATACATTTATTACTCAACTCATTTGAAATGAGAAAATAAATCAAATAGTGTGAATGAGCCCATTTTAAGTTGCAGAGGAGATTTCTTGGATACCAGATGTAAGGATGATTTTTTCCCCCTAAGTGCAGAACAGGGGAGGTTTTAAAAACCCTCACAAAACCACAATCAGACCAGCTGTCTCTCTCAACTGTATTTTAAATTACAATTCGTGTCAGCTGCATGAATGAAATACTTTACTCTGCATACAACATACTGTATATAAATAAATTACATAAATTAAGACTAAGATATTAAGTGACCATTGTGGCTTTTTGGGTGAATGTCCTGTCATGTCTGAATAAAACTATAACAGAGATTTACATAACAGACATCTGTTCCATAAACATTTACTATTGGTTCTAAAACTTGATCACAGCATGCTTTAAAATTCAAAATTAAAATAGTATAATGTATTAAATGAAACATCTGATCTGTACAGGAGCGTTACCTGGGCGGGCTCAAGAAACGCCGGAGAACTCGTCACCTTAACGACAGGAAGTTTGTGTTTGAGTGGGACGCTTCTGAGGACACTTCAGTCGACTACAACCCAATGTGAGACATGAATCTCTTAAATCAAAGCAGGTCTTTGTTTTGTCAGATTGTGTACAGTTCTAAACAGTATTATGTTCTCAATCTGTGTTCCAGCTACAAAGAGAAGCATCAGGTCCAGCTGTACGGACGAGGCTTCATCGCTGGCATCGACTTGAAGCAGCAGAAAAGAGAGCAGTCACGTTTCTATGGTGACCTGATGGAGAAGAGGCGAACGCTGGAGGAGAAGGAGCAGGAAGAGTGAGTAAAACATTGTTAGCTCTGTTTGTGTCTTTAAGGAGCAATCGAATACAAAACATAAGCGAGTGATGTTAAAAAAACTGTCTGGGAGGTCGCAGTCTAAAAACTGATTCAACAACTTTTTCCTACTCTCAGGACGAGGCTGAAGAAGATGCGCAAGAAGGAAGCCAAGCAGCGGTGGGACGACAGACACTGGTCTCAGAAGAAGCTGGACGAGATGACGGACAGGGACTGGCGTATCTTCAGAGAGGACTACAGCATCACCACCAAGGGAGGGAAGATCCCGAACCCCATCAGGAACTGGAAGGAGTATTCGCTGCCAGCACACATCCTGGAGGTCATCGACAAATGTGGCTACAAGGTCAGATCACGGAGTCTCCATATGCAAGTTTTCCTAAGAGGAAAACAGATTTTTGTAACTTTGACAATTAAATAGAGCCATATCTTTTGTTTATGCTCTAATTTGAATTGTGCACAGTTTAGTAAGATGCTCATGATTGAAATAGTTGCAATTCATTTATTTTTGACCTACAAGCTGATAACTCCTCACTGTCTTTGGCAAATTTAATCACTAATAATAACTTGTTTTTTCTCTTAAAATCCAGGATCCAACACCTATTCAGAGGCAGGCCATTCCTATTGGTTTACAGAACCGCGACATCATTGGCGTGGCTGAGACTGGTAGCGGTAAAACAGCTGCTTTCCTGATTCCACTGCTGGTCTGGATTACCACCCTGCCAAAAATCGACAGGTAACACAGCTCAGGCTCAAATAATCTCAAGTGAAACCACCAATAATGTCCCAGTGCATTATTTTTACTCACAGAACCGCCTGTTACATCCCTCTGCTCTCTGATTGGCTGTCTGTGCAGGATTGAAGACTCAGACCAGGGTCCGTACGCTGTGATCTTGGCCCCGACTCGTGAGTTGGCACAGCAGATCGAAGAGGAGACCATAAAGTTTGGTAAACCACTCGGCATCCGCACGGTGGCCGTGATCGGAGGAATCTCCAGAGAGGACCAGGGCTTCCGTCTCAGGATGGGCTGTGAGGTGAAACATGCCGCATTCACACTTGTGTTTCCCGGAAGAGTAAACAAAAAGCCACTGAAACAATAACTAGACAATCTTTAAGTGTCTAAGGTTAACATTTAATAAGCACCACATGCCACTAAAATCAGTTTTCAGCATGTAAATCAGAAAAGCAAAGCTGTTATTTCCAGTTTCATTTGCTCAGTGTCTGTCATGCAAAGAGGAGCCAAAAAGAGGAGAATTCTAATTTAACTGTCCATTTTAAAGGATCCAGTGGAAAAAAAAACCTGTCAGCAGTAGTTTCGTGTTTTGTCCAGTGAATGTTTACATTTTGAAGCATCGTTTTAAGCAAAATATTATGTCTGCATCTGCCAGTGGGCCATTGTGACATCAGTTGGCATAATAATATGTAAATTCCCCTACAGGAGAGACTTGATGTTCTCTGCAATTAGGAGGAAAAAATATGTGCCTATATCTGTATTGGCAATTGTACAAAATGAGTTGGAAAAATATGGACATATCTGCAAAAATCCAATATGGTGCATCCCACAGACTCTCTTCCTAATGCTGTGTCTCTTGGCTGGAAGCCCACCATGCAGGCACATGCAGGGGGGTAATGATGCTACATGAAGACACACATTCACCAACTGCATGTTTTCCCTCTGTGACAGATTGTGATCGCCCACCCCGGTCGTCTGATCGACGTGCTAGAGAACCGTTATCTGGTCCTGGGCCGCTGCACATATGTGGTCCTCGACGAGGCCGATCGCATGATTGACATGGGCTTCGAGCCCGACGTCCAAAAGATTCTGGAGTACATCCCGGTGACCAATCAGAAACCAGACACAGAGGAGGCAGAGGACCCTGAGAAGATGATGATGAACTTCGAGTCTGGAAAACATAAATACAGACAAGTATGTTTATCAGTCAGACGTTTGCAAACATCTCTCTATAAACAGGACAGTTGTGCAGGAGCCAGGTGCTTTCACTGTTTGTTTGTGTTTTCAATCTGTGTGTTTGTGTGTTTTTTTTGTTTTTTTTTGCACCTTCCAGACAGTCATGTTCACAGCTACGATGCCTCCAGCTGTGGAGAGACTGGCCAGGAGCTACCTGAGGCGTCCTGCAGTGGTTTACATCGGCTCTGCTGGTAAACCTCACGAGAGAGTCGAACAGAAGGTCCTGCTCATGTCAGAGGGAGAGAAGAGGTGAGACAGACACAAACACTGTAAACATCAAACATCCTGTTTATTTCTGTCAGACTGTCTCACTGAGTGGTTTTGTTTTTGTGGTACAGGAAGAAGCTGCTGGAAGTTTTGTCGCACGGCTTTGACCCTCCAATCATCATCTTCGTCAACCAGAAGAAGGGTTGCGACGTGTTGGCCAAGTCTCTGGAGAAGATGGGGGTAAGTCGCAGTTTTGGTTCAAACACTTTCAAAAATCCCAAAGACTTTGTGTCAAACATTTTTTTTTCCGTTATAATATTAAATGTTCATGACTAAATATGAAACAATAAAAGTGTAAGTACGGAGAAAAACATTTTTTAGTATTTATTCTTAAAGACGTCTCAAATCTGCATCAGAACTGTTTACTTGACCACATTTGATTGAGCTGCCAGCATAAACAAACACAACACGGATAAAAATATAATCTTAAAGGCGTCCACTTTAGGGAACCACTGGCCTACACCATCTTAATTGCTTGTGGCTTAAATGTATTTCCTCAAATACTGAAAAGATATAAGCAAAATTTAACCTAGGTCGTTTCTTCTTCACACAGTACAATGCTTGCACGCTGCACGGTGGCAAAGGCCAGGAGCAGAGAGAGTTCGCTCTGTCCAACCTCAAAGCAGGAGCCAAAGACATCCTGGTGGCCACTGATGTCGCTGGTCGAGGTATCGACATCCAGGACGTCTCCATGGTCATCAACTACGACATGGCCAAGAATATTGAAGGTGAGAAGCCTCATTCTGGCTTTTTTGTTAGTGTCTGTATTGTTTTTTCTTCACTTTCTACATATTTATTTTGTTAAATCATAAATCTTATCAAGAATTTGTGACATACAATCCATGCAGATAAATCAAAGATTAAACTAAGCCAGCCTGGTGTTGTAGTTTTGTTTTTTTGTGACTTTCGTTTCAAATATTTTTGTTGAGCCGAAGTATAAAACAAATATAAAAGATAAAGCAACATTTTTCAAATAAAATTTAAAACTGACAGATATAATAAATACACTCTTGTAACAAAGTGCTCCTCCTGTTTCTTCCTCCTGCAGATTACATCCATCGTATCGGTCGTACGGGTCGTGCTGGTAAGAGCGGTGTTGCCATGACGTTCCTCACCAAAGAGGACTCGGCGGTGTTCTACGACCTGAAGCAGGCCATCCTGGAGAGCCCCGTCTCCACCTGCCCTCCAGAGCTCGCCAACCACCCGGACGCTCAGCACAAACCTGGAACCATCCTGACCAAGAAGAGACGCGAGGAGACCATCTTTGCCTGATTTACCTTGAGTGTTCCCACACATACAGACTGTTTTATCAGGTTGTATCTGTACACATTATTAATTTCTCCATCTTACATTCAGGACTTGCTCTCAAGGTTAGTTACACCCATTTTTTTTTTTTTTTTTTTGTTCTATTTCCACTTTGTCTCCTATTGCATCAGTCTGTTTTTGTCTTTTAAACCAGTCTGTTGGTAGAAAAGATCACAATGGACTGGTTTTGGGACTGTAAGGCTCAGTTCAAAGACATGTAAATGTGGACTCAGTGGTGGATGTTTATTTTGCTTCTTTTAACAACTGTGAGCAGGACCCTTATGATGTAACTGATGTGCACTGTATAAACGCTTATCTTCAGTTACCAAACGTGATAAATACCAGCCCGGATGTGAGTGTAGATGAGTAGTAAGTGCTATTTTGTGCATTTTTATTCATTTTCTGTCACCATAATTTGAGTTTCCTGACTGTGAAAGAGACCAATGCCATTTCTTTTGCCTCAGATGCATCCTCTAACTAAATTTATCGTTTTAAATATGAACATTTGTATGAAGTAAATACAGCACATTTGAGTGACATCTGGCTCATAACTGTTTGAATAATGTCTCTGAGGTGTGTGTGTGTGTGTGTGTGTGGGTAAACCTTTGGATGCAGAAAAAGGGATTAAATCTTGAAAAATCTCACAGGAGGAGGATTAATGAGAAGTGATTTTAAAATCGTTTATCGGTTCCACGGCTTCATCATGAAAGTTTAAAAAATGGTCGAATCAGTAGACGAAATCTGAGTCTGACCTTTTTTTTACGCACGAGTTATTCATGCACAATATGTTTCTCTTTTGAGTTACCTACCAAGGATGATTAATTATAATTAATTATGAATAAGCCATGTAACCAATAAAGGCTTTTAATCAAAACTCCACATTCCTCCTGCTGATCTATGTGAGCACCTGAAGTTTCTGCTTGTCTTCCCCTCTGTGGTACCAAATGTATTAATAACCAGTCAGATGATTTCATTTTCATAAAAAACTTTATATCTTTGTGCTAAAAAGCCCTGAAAACATCTGTTAACTTCTTACTATGAGCACTGAGGCCCCACATAAACACCATATTTTCCGCCAAAGTTGGTTATTTCAGGGAAAATGTGACGTCATGTATTTTTGTGCATGAATCGAGTTTATCAGTCGTGTGCTTGCTTTTCGAGCATCGTCAATCAAATCTGATCAAATCAACTCAAAATACTTGAGATCTAACACCAACAGTTTGTTCCACTACCCCAGACGACCGAGGCAAAGATTTAGTATGTCACAATACATATTATGTCAAATGCAGTATGCCAAAAACCCAGGATGTCCTGCTGCAGCTGGTCACATTTTACAGTATGCAAATCAGCATGATGCATTACATCAACTGAGCCACCATGAGAGTACAGACAGATAACACCTCATTCGCTGGGTTCTGAACTGCATACTTTTTGTTTACTTCAAATTTTGTGTTATAAACTGTGACGGATGTAAGAGCGAGATGGTCAAACTTAAAGGTACAGTAGTAGTAAATAAAGTAATATGTTCCAATTGTCTGTACTGATACATTGTAAAAGCAGCTGCAGTACATACTGAACATAAAGAGAAAAAGTATGTGATTTGGAAGGTAGCATTTATCAGTTGTGTGGTTCTGCGCTTTTCCATTTCCAATTTGAGTGGAAAGCTCTTAAGAAATAATACCTTTATGTATGAATATATAGAAATGCAGTACTTAAGATCTGAAACCCAGATTTTGGGGCCTTATAGTGATGGACAGTTTGACATTTTGAAGTTATGATCGCACAAGATGAAAACTTAAGGATCAAAAATGTTACTACAATTCTAAAATGTAATATGAATGGATCAGATTTTGTGGAAATTCATCCAACAGTTGTTGACATTTGACTTAAAACCAAAAAAACTGAACCTCAGACAAAAAAAAAACTAGATGAAAAGTCAAGGAATCAAAGTAACAGATCTCTTTCACAGCAGCCATTTTGCATAGTAGGTAAACAGATGTTATCAATGATACTAATTAAGGTTCTGTTCCATTCAGGTCAAACAGAGTCAGGGTGCTGCTATTGTGCATGTTGGCTCACTGGAAAGGCTCCGCTACACTAAATGGAACGGGACCTTAATTATTATAATTGGTAACACCTGTGTTTACCCGATTATTTCATATCAATATGGCTGTTGTGATAAAAGTCTATTAGGATTTACCCTCTATGAATGTGTGCAAAAGTTAATAGCAAGGTAACCCTGTGTGTTACAGTGAAACACAAAAAGGACTCCAACAATTAAAAGTACATAAAATGTCATGTTTATTTTGTTTAAGTCATATTTTACTTAGCATTGTAAATCTATTTTCAAATAGAAAGCATTCTATACAGCATCAGGCAGGAAATGTCTCACTTTTTACACATTTGCTGTCTCTTTTGATAAATAGAGGGAAGAGGCGTGTTGGGTCACGCTAGCACGCTGTGGTAGTCTGGTGGATACACGGTTATATTTAGTGCAGTTATTGCATTACAAAGCAACCATCCCAAAAAAAAGTAGTGCAATTTCTTTTTCTTTTTTTTCTCTACTCACACAAAAAAGAGGAAGTCCAGATGGTCTAAGGCGTTTAAAGTTTTTCAATGTTAGGCTTAGTATTGCATACAGAATAAAGACAGAGGAAAACTAAATTATAACCCTTGTAAAAATTGTGCTTCATAAATTGAAAAACCTCAACTGCTTTTTATCAGTTGCTAAATTGGTCCGCTTTGAAAAACATACTCTGCCAAAATATAATGAAAAGAGCTAATTGGTGAACTAAGTAAGACATGCAGGGCTTTAATAATTCACTCATTCCTTTTTTTAAAATAACAAATTAAAAAAAATTCAAAGCCTGATTTGGGACAGTTTTTTTTAGAGAGTGACTTTTTAAAAGTGCGTCAACCAGTGTCCAGCCAATATTGTGGAAAAAAATGTCCCCAATCTTCATGTTTGTGGATAAATAATAAACGGATGCATTCTGATTTTTTTTTTTTTTTAGTAATCGTATTGTTAGTGGTGTGAGGAGTGAGTAGCCCCAAAGACAAGACTATCACTACAAGACGAGAACGAGGAGAATCAGAATCAATGCATTACTAAAATACTTAACTGTAAAAAGAAACAATCAGATTTTCATGCAACACTTGCATAGATTTTTTTTCTTTTTTTCAATCATGCTGATTTTTTTTTTCTCTTCAAAATATACAGAACACTAGATAGAGAGAGATACCTGTGAAACATGGAAGCAGTAAACCAGTAAACTCCTAAAGCCAGGCTGTTAACAGTATCAACACTGTGTGTGTGAACAGAAGCTCGTCAGCATCACGTCCAGACTCATCCTCATCGGCTCATGGACTGATAACGGTGCAGGAACAGAATGACATCGTGTCACGGGTGCTACGAGTCCTTCAGGAGCACGACACATTCATGGAGTTGAGCGCGATGAGCGTGTAGGACTTTACACCTGAGGATCTGCCTTGGTTAAAAACCTAATCGACTGTAAAACTGCAGTACACACAAAAACAATGTTTGGCGAAAGACGTACGAGGAGGGTGAGAGGAGTGTAGAAACTGTGGATGCTACAATCAATAACGTGCTACAATCGAATTACAGGGCGATCGGTTGGGTCGGAGACACCGGGTGGTGCTTTGGAGGTGCAAAAGGCATGCAAGCTTACATTCTCTGAAGCCTGGATCTGAAGAGGAGCTGCAGCTGTGCAGCGTGTGCTTGATAATATGTGAATGATTTGATGTAAACAAGCAGTTTGGCAAATAATTCGTCCTTTTAAAAAGATAACATTCCCTTTCTCAGTTGTGTTTACATTCTCTGTGCCCGTTTTTAGAGTTTTAGAGGTGTTAAGAGTGATTGTGCAACAGCAAAGACAAGCGATGCCCAAACATACTGTACTGGACTGTACTGTAGGTGACACTGACGCTGTACTGCAGCTTCATACTGCTTACTGACACTGTGACCGCTCAGAGACTCAGTCAGATTAACTGTATGAGGCTGTTTACACCTGGTATTAACATGCAGCCTGGGTGATCTGGTGACAAACGGAGAGCTTTAAGTACAGGTGTGAATACACCCAGGACACACTGAGAACATCTGAGATCCAATCACTCAGACCACTGTAGGTGATCAGACTGCAGTGTTTCAGCAGTGTGTCCACAATGTGTCCTGGGCCACAGTGAAGGACCGTCTTCTCAATAGATATCATGTAAGTACATCATTTGGTTCACTGCAGGGCTGCAATAAGGATTACTAACATTACAAATTAATCTGTTGATCATTTTCTCAATTAATCAATTAGTTGTTTGGTCCTTAAAAAGTCAGAATATGGGGAAAAAATGTGGATCACCGTTTCCCAAAGCTCAAAATGACATCCTCATATGTCTTGTTATGTCCACAATCCAAAGACATTCAGTTTACTATCAGAGAGGACAAAATAAACAAGAAAATATTCACATTTAAGGAGCTGAAATTAGCAAATGTTGACATTTTTTCTTAAAAATGACTCAAAACAATTAATCATTTATCAAAATAGCTGGTAACTCATTTAGTAGTTGACAACTAGTCGATTAACTGACTAATATTGCAGCTCTAGTTCACTGTAATGTAAATTGCGTGTTTGGCCTCTCTTACCTGCAGCAAATGTTTGTGAACACACTAGTAACTGCAAAATTTCCAGACTCCCTTAAAAAATTGACATTTCGAGAGTTGTTGACTGAGGAGAAACTTTATAACCGTTGTCTACGACAAATTCTTAATTTTTTTTAACCTTCTTGTAAATGCAGCGAATGTTACACATGAAGTTGTTTCTTTCTTTATGTAAAAACATTGTGTATGTTTGTCCCAGCATGTTGGCTACTACTGTTGAGACGCCGGTTAGAAAACAGCACATTTCACAAATGTGCTCATTTGCAATACAGCAGGAAAAGCAGGGAGTGAAATTCACTGCAAATTTCCTCAGCATTAAATGCAATAAAAAGTTGTTTCTTTCTTATGTTGCTGTGAAAAGCACAGGACAAGAGAAATGCTCCATGGTGAGCTGGGATGCACACTTACTGACTTACTCACTTGCTTTCTTTGACTGTCATTAATGCCTGTCTTTGTCATGATGTGATGTGAAAACATCAGATTTCCAGACAGTCAGAAAAAGTTAAAGTGTGCATCATCCTACTCATAGTTCAGATATAAATCCCAGCGCACCACAGATCGTTTCTCCCACTGGGCTGCTGACAGTGCAGGTAAATCATGAGGCTCATGAAGGCTGAGGAAACAGGAAATGGACAGTAATGAACATTCAGCTGACAAAACAGCCCAAGTGTATATCTGTATACAGAACGGGGACGTGGTCACTCGAGACACATCTGGAGACTCATTGTAATGCCAGGGGTGAACTCACGTGCTTAGAGCTGTCCACTGGTGATCAGATCACCCAGGACACATTAATACCAGGTGTAAACAGCCTCTAAGTGTGTCTCCCACCTGCCATTCACCGTCTTCAGAGTACAAACTGACTGAACACATGAATGGCAACATTTTTCTCTGAAACAACAAACAAGTCCATATCAACAAAATTAAACAAATATAGTAGCAATGAAACAAAACCAGATGCCCATTCAGTATATACATTGTAATCAAATGCATTACTATTTCCCATAAATGGATTCAACAGTAGACATTCCTACATTAGTTTATCCGTAAAGATCATTCAGTTCCTGTTCTGACGTTAATGTGCAAATAGTCTTAAAATAATTATACTCATACATGCAATATTAAAGAGAGTTGAAAAGTCTTAGGAATTTTAAGGCCAGTATATGAGACATCCTACAATAGAGAAACCTTAGGCAAAGCAGCTAAAGTTTGAGTTTGCGTACAGCTGGTAGCCTGAAACCTTTCCATTGCAGAGGTGAGTAGCCCTGTTGACTTTTATCTGAATCTGGAGAGGTTGTTACACCCCCTCGCTTTAGATAAACTGGAAGAGTGTGACTGGAAATACATTAAAAATAGACCTACAGTTGTCTGCTAATAAACTGGGCATTTGTTTTCTGATTAAAGTTTGGATTTTGGGGCAACCTTTTTCGTCTCTAAATTCTGTGTTTGGGAACGTACAACGGTCGGAGGGCTCGGGGTGATCTGGGTGCTGATCGGAGGCCTCAGTAGGTGTCTCGGGGCCAGGGGCGGCTGCGCTGGCGGTTGTTCCTCTGGTTGTGACCTTGTTGAGCGTCGCGTTGGAGCAGCCTGTCCTGTGACTCGTGCCCGTTGGCACTGTGGGCACTGCCTGTGTGCCCACGGTGAGGGGGGTACATGTCCCTGTATGTGCGAGCGTGGCAGGGGGAGGCGTACTCATCCTCCTCCTCTTCCTCCTCCTCCTCTTCTTCTTCCTCCTCCTCCTCCTCCTCAGTCCTCCCACCCCCCCTGTGGCACGGGCTCCCCCTCCGGCCGCGAGACAGGGAGTCGCTGGCCTCGTCAGACGGCATGAGACTGTCCTGCTCCAAGGGGGAGTGGGCCTCCTCGCCTGCCTCCTCCTCCTCGTCACCCTCCAAACCCACCGCCTCACGAGGCTGCGGCTGGTTCTTGTTCTGGTTCTGCATGATTCCAGTGGTCATGGAGGAAAAAACAAAAGAAAGAGTCAAAACAGAGCTCTGAGAGCAGGACAACATCTCAAAGTAGCTTAACACTTTCTGGTAACTTTTTTTCTAACAGCACAGACAGATTTTCACACAGAGCAGACAAAATAATGCAAACACTACATCAAGAAGGACTCTGAAGGAAAGGTTCAAATCTATCTTGAAGCAATGCTCACATGCCCGTTAGAGTATTGAAAAAGTTATTGGTTGACACAATTGTTCCTCTAGCCCACACTGGCCACAAAGAGATCATTTCCTAAAGGGTCTGCAATGTAAGAGATGGAGAAATAAATCCACAATCTTCGTTCTGAGCAAAAGTACGATTCAAAGTTCAGCTGAATCTGATACATGGCTGAGCAGCAGTGGAGGAATATTTCCACAATTATTTCATTTAGTCATTAACTTCATTCATTTCTACCATCCGTTATATTGAAACCGCTTTTCAGAAGAGATCTCTTCACACCAGGTACAACCAGGACAACAATTAAAGTCATCAGAAACTGTTTCAAACTAGATGAGGGCATGCCAGTACTGTTTTAAGAAAGCCTTAAAAAGTGTAAACATAGCCTTTAACTCTTAAAGGACCAGTGCGTAGAATTTAGTGGCATCTAGTGATGAGCTTGCATATTGCAAACACCTCATCTCACTATCCCCTTCCAAACAAGTAGGAGAACCTAGGTCGCTGTGAAACTTGCTGTAACTGTTTGGTTTGTCTATTCTGGGCTACTGTAGAAACACAGCAGTGGAACACGGCGGCCTCCGTGGAGACCCATGACCTCTGTGTATACGCCTCATTCTAAGGTCACAAAACAATACCATTCTTATTATCAGGTGATTATATACTCGGGCTGCCCCTAGTAGTCGACTAAACCATTAGTTGGTGAGGGAAGTCTTATTTGATTAAGTTTTCACTTTGTTAGCTGCAGAAAACAAAAACACCTCAAATTCCATTCTGGAGCTGCGCCTCAGTTTTAGGTCCAGGACAAAAGTATCAGGGTATTGTTGCAAAACTGACCTTTTCTCTTGTGACACTGTAGTCACCTGTGCACTGGTGCTAAATGTGTGTGTAGCTGAACTGATTAGTTAGTAGCTCAGTTAGACTGGGATACAGCCTGAGACTGATGGAGGCCAGTTTGATGTTACTGAGGTACAGCACTCTGACTCCAGGGACAATGAAGACATGGCGGGTTCAGGTGGGTGTAGGAGGCATTAAGCAGCTGAGGAGTTTAGTTTACATCATGTTGATAAGTCTGTAAGTGTTTGTTTTTGTGAAGTTGAAAGTTATTTATTCCAGTCTTTTGAACAACAAGGTTTTATGGTTTTGAAATAAATTAACTGAATCTTGTTCTGACATATCTGACATATATAATTAATCATAATCGTCATCATAATCGTGCAACGACTTGTCAGCTAATGGCTTTCTCTAACAGCTACTAGTCAACTAGGAGCAACCCTATTATACACTGACGAAAACATACTCGTTCATATTTTATTCCACTTCTGCTAGTTGGTTCCCACAGATCTTACACACTGGACCTTTAAGTAGCTGCAATAATTACAAACACTGCAACAAAATAGCACATATGATGCCAATTAGCAGTATTTGTCAGCTGTAAATCAGATCTGACAATCAGCACTTCACCTCACAATCATAAAAGGAATCCCAGCTTCCTTTATATCCAAAATATCGCTACTGAAATGAGCTGTGATTGAAGCATGCAGGTACTCCTCACATGGCAATTTTATCTATTTCAGTCTGGACGTAACAGACCGTCAATGCCGTCACTAGAGCCACACTGCGAGCAGAGCTACAAACTTTAACAATTAATCAAACAACAAAATTGTTGCTGATTATTTTTCTGACGATCAATTAACCGGCTAATCGTTTCGGCCACGGAGGCTGTACAGTCGAAACATGTTTGGTTCATATCAGCAGAGACGGTTAATATTCAACTATTTATGTGAGTTATTTGAGTGTCTCTACTCTCATTCAAAGCCACAAGAAACAACTAACAGATCAACAAAGAGGCCATATCATGAACTGCAGGTGCACTGCTCAGACAAATGTTCTTTTACAATGTTCTTTTTAAAATGTAAAATATTACTGTAAACAAAACCTGCAGTCAGAATAAGGAACAACGGTCATAACCTGCGAGTAACAAAAATAAAACAGCACTCTACAATATGTACAACATACAGTCTATGGGATTGAGGGTGTTCATACTTGGCACGCAGCAGTGTTTACAGTGTTGGTCTCTTCAAAGTCCTTTGTCATTAAGTGTTTACAGTGTTTTGTCTGTGTGTGTACAGATTAATACTACAAACACCGAACAAAAGAAATGCCAATGAAACAGTTGAATGGATGGTCAGGAGGAGGTTACTCTCAGACATAAAATGTTATTGTACTGATGTCACGATCTCTGTTTATTGTTGTGTAAATTATGCATTTAGATCAGGTGAATACATTATTAAAGCATTGATCATATGCCTTTAATTAGCATTGTCATTCAGGATAGCATTGTGTGCCACTGTGAGCGGGGGCACCATTCACAAAGCATGCTTGTAAAAAGGATCAATGTTGACTGAAAACAGAGAACAATGGTCAGATTTTGACATTTCTTCCAAACATTTCATAATTTTCAGACACTGTGTTTTTAATTATGGTTTTAAACTGAAGCTGCTTTGTGAATTTTCTCCCAGAAAGCTTGTGGAGCAGTGATTCACCTGAGACCATTGAGTAAAGGAAAGGAGGCAGGATGCAATGAAGAAAAACACGTCATCTTTTCTGTGGTGAGATCTGAATGAATAAAATGCTGTTCATTCACTTTCTCAGCCGCTGTGTCGTGTTCAGGTGTCGGGAGGAGTGTAAGAGGGGGTTGTTGGGGTTGAGAGTGCAAATATATAAACCCTACTACTCACCCCATTTTGTAAGCGATCATTCAATTAATTCCTGTGTTTCAGAAAACTGCAAAAATGTTAAGCATGGATGAGTGAGAGGACAGACAAGACAACTGGAGACAATCAAACAAAAACAAACGAGTGAGAATCTGAGATGAAGAGCTGGTAGAGACAGTGACAACATACAACAATGTTCAAAACAGGATTCCTACTTTAGAGCCTTAAAACAGTATTAAAACAGTATTATCATGCTCTCCTCCTGCTTTTAAAACGATGAAGACAGACTCACCTGTAGGCTAGAGATGGCAGAAGGCGGGGTCATCAGACTCTGCTCCAATAAGGGGTTAAGTGGGGTGTTCCCCGGCAGGTGAGTGGCACGCCAGTAGACCTCCAGGTATTCAGCCAAATGCTCACATGCATCTTCAAGCTGGTTCTCATCCAAAATGACATCAAACATATCCTACAAGAAAACAGAAGAAAGATCATCAAGAATTACATAATTTGACCTCCAGCTGCTAATGAAATTTAGCATCACTGTAATGGTGTACAACTGGCAGACAGTATACCATGTTTTTTATATTATGCCTGTAATTTGCAGGACAGCTCAAGATATGTCAGGAAAGGGCCAGAGAGGGGGCATGACATGCAGCAAAGGGCCGAAGGCGGGAGTCAAACCCACGGCCGCTGTACAGGACTCACAGCCTCAGTACATGGAGTGAATGCTCAACCAACTGAGCCACCTGGTCACCACAGTGAACCATGTCAGTAAATTCAACTCAACTCAGTGTTATTTATATGGCACCTTTCGTACACACATGAAGCCCAAAGAGCTTCACAAAAAAAATAAATAAATAAAAAATACACAATACAATACAAAGCACAAAACAATAAAAAAACTGCAAGGTGAAATATTAGATCAATAAAACAATAACATGTTAATTCAATACATGATTACTAATTAAAAGTCAACAGAATATAATGACACACAGTGGATTAAAAGCCAGATTAAAAAGATAGATCTTAATTTCCTTTTAAAAAGAACTAAAAATATATATACACAAGCAATATTTTTTAAAAATAATAATAATGATATGTGTAAAAGATCCAATTATCTTAGGCTATCTGACCAAGCCAGGTCTTATCAGTCAGAAAAAAAGTAGAGAGAAAAAAAAACTTCAGCAAAGTCAAATTTATTCCAGGCTGATTTAACTGGTACTTAAACACATAGGTGCTTTCAACTAACTGCTAATGCCATCATGCTAACATGCTCCTAAATTTGGTGGCTAAAGTACATTTTTCATGGATCAAATGTAAACTTATGTAAAGACGATGCAGACTAAAGCTATTTAATGCAACTTAACACAGCCTTCTTTAACTGTACACTTGTGTTGTGTATCTTCCCATGTGATGTTTCCTGAAGGCATTGTTTCGAATGAAAAACAGGCCAGACTTCTCAGCTTGTCCAGTAAACTGCCAGATCACACCATTTTGACACTTAAAACTCCTGCTTCCATTCACTCCTAAATTTTCTTTGCAGTTTTGTTTTTTCATAGTCTGCCTTTTGTGTTTTTGGTTCCTCTGTAAGTGCTGCATTAGCTGTTTGAGCTTAATTAAAGTTTGCTGTTTTTACAGTATGTTGACCTACACGGCAAAAAGCAATCGTTGAATAGTAACTGAGATACTTGGGTCTGGATCGTCAAAGTGACCAACATAGCATCCCTAGAGCTTTGCTGCATGACAGATGCTTTATGTTAGGTGCTGGACACTTTTCTTACTCTTATTCACTTTGTAAATACAACTTGTTCATATAAGATATTCATAATGTGCAGGTCGGAACAACAAAATATTATAGCAGTAGAAAGACACTGATCACTCACAGGGGGGCACTGAGAGAGTTTGTCTGCAGCCATCATCTGCACATTCAGGTGCTTGCTCTGAGACTTCCCCCTGGATTTGACCAGCCTCTGGAGCACCTGACAGACAGGTAAAGACAAAGTTAAAGGTCAGGGATGACAAGAAAGCCTGAATCCAGCATTCATGCCTGAGGGTAATCTACCATACCTTTGGTGAGGAAACTTTAACATAAACAATGATGGGTGCGAGGGAGGTTTTGGCTAGCTGTGCGGATGGTTGATGGTGTCCGCATCCAGAATCACCAACTGCAGGGTTTTGGCGAGCTCAAATATCCTTTCAATCTCACTCTGAACCTCCGCTGCACAAACAAGACACATTAGATTTTGTAAGTTTAAACTCATTGCTTCCTTATACCAAAAGACTGTTTTCATGTTGATGTCAGTGCGGTCACCTAGGCTGGAACGAGTGTTCGATCTCTCCATTATGGGTCTTTTGTTAAGGACAGATCTCTTGGCTAAAGACAGGTCGGCAGTTACACGGGTAATTGAGATTCTGCAGACAGTCGGCAAATACAGAGAGGAAAAAATATGTAGAGAAACATTTTGACCAGATTATTAAAGTCCTGACTTTCCATAACTACAGAGATTATTCTGTAAATGCTCCATTTTACTGACCTTCCCTCAAATCTGTGTTTCAGGAAGTCAAAAAGAGCTTTCTGCATCATATCTGTCACCTGTGGGGAGGAAAAGAGGAATGAAACAAGAGTTCTTAAAACAGACAGAACAGTGAAACAATCAGGCACAAGAACCGCTTCTGTCCACACACCATCACACTCACGAACAGTGAAATGTACACAATATCCATTAGTGTCGAAGGTCAATCTAAGCAGGCTGTATCACACTGTTTACATAATATGTATGTATAAAGAGGCAGGCTGGAGTGGCAAAAGAGTGTACCTTATAAAAACAAGATAAAAAGACAGTCATGAAAATAATTACTCCAATAAGACTACATAAGTATCTATTGAAAAAACGATTAGTGGAATTGATGAGTAAACACAATGATTTCCAGGACATTTTTAGTTTTCATCTCTTCAGTGTCATCATAAAATTTCCATATTAATTAGACTATGGCAGTATAAAAAATGAATATATAAATGTAAAGTGAGAAATGTATGCATTTATTGATTTATAGTAAACAGTAGGATGTATTCAAACTACTCAAACAAGTACAATTTACTCAAAAAATTACAAAATAATTTTATGAAAAATGCTCATCACAATTTCCCAGAGCCTGAAGTGATATTTTCCAATTGCTTTTGTCCAAGCAACATAAAGAAAAGTAGCAAATCCTCACTTTTAACAATCTGGAAAGCTGACAAATGTTTGATATTTTTGTGTAAAATATGACAAGTCAAATTCCTTGTACACTTAAAGATAGAACCTTTAAACATGTTGATATAAAAAAGTAGAGTAAACACAGGTGTTACCAGTGATACTAATTAAGATCCCGTTAGATTTATTGCAGCAGAGCCTTTCCAATGAGCCACATGCACAATAGCAGCACCCTGACTCTGTTTGACCTGAATGGAACAGAACCCAGGTAATACCTGTGTTTATCCTTCTATTTCATGTCAAAATGGCCGCTGTGAAAAGGGTCTATATATAAAGTTGATTCAGATTCAAACAAAAGCAGCAGTGCAGGAAGAGTTTAAACAAACAAAGGAGTGTGGTGTGAGGCAGTCACTCTGTCTGCTGGAGGTGAAAATGGGGAGAGTCTGACCTCATAGCCCTTCAGCGATGGTCCCACGAGGACCACTGGCCTCATAGAGGGCACCACGTCGTAGGGAGGGACGTGTTCCTGCCAGAAATAGGGGACGACAAGGGGAGAGGGATGAAGAACAGAGAGAGTGGGGGTAAGAAATGATGGGGGCTAGGTTTGTTCACTGTGAGCAGCACAGCACCAGTAGGGACAATAATAAGGCCTATGATTATTTATAAGTACATGAATTTAATTCCATTTTTATCACATTTTTGTCAATACTTTCCAGCTGTGTATAAAAATGGTTTTAGTTATAGAATTGAATAATTAACTTGAACTGGACCCAGATAAGCGGAAAAAAACTTATGGGGACTAATTTAAGTTTTGCTAACATTGACACTTGCCTGATATAATAACAACAATAACAACAATAATAATAATAATAATAAGATCAAACAGCCTCCCACATGCACAACCCACTGTCACACCTTTCTCATCTACAAGTTTATAGATGAAGTAATAAAGTAATAAAGACAGAATGCGTCCCAGCAGCTCATTTAGAAAATATATAACTCATGTTGCTGTCTATGACAGGCAAGTAAAATATTTAAAATATTTAAAACCTTTGTATATAACATTCAAAACATTTAAGGCTGTTTTTTTCCCAAGGAATTTAATTAAATGCTTTAAGGCTCAAGACTTGTCATTTTTGAAGCCTGAAGAGCTCCAGATATCCTTGTAATGTCCCTTAAACTTAACAGTCCAAAACTATGTGTCATGAGAACATGCTGCGCCATCATAAGTTCCAAAACCTACCTGTTTTTGCTTCTGTTTGGCTTGTGAAAACAAGAAAATAACAATCAATTAAAGAAAAAAAAGAAGACAACAGAGAGCAAAGTTTCTTTTGTTCCACCATAAATAAGAGAAAGATTTGTACTACTTACATTCACCTGCAGATGGCGGTGTAGTCCTCCAACTCCCAGTCACCATGTCTCCTAAACTAGAGGAGTTACCCCTGTTTTCCTACAACAACAACATTAATATTAAATGATCAAACCTATATTGTGGAAATGAACTGAGTCCTCAGAGAAGCTTGTTACATTAACTGACCTTTGTTTCTGCTCCTGTTTGAGCCTCATCGCCTCCAGTCGCAGGGGGCTGGGGATGAAGGTGATGTCTGCTCCTTCTTTTACTAGCCGACCGATCCACCAGTCATTATTATATTTCTGTTAAGTTCAGTACAGAAATGTTTAACATATATCTGTCTTGTTTTAATGTTATGAAAGGGTTCATCATCATTAACAACAGATAATAGCTCACTTCTTTGATGTGCAGGAAGTCTTTGGCATCGAAATTGACTGCAGCTCCTTGGACGGGACAGTCCTCATCCAGAGCTCCACAGTAACTCACATTCGTCTTTACTGCAAACGCTACAGGTTTGGACTGGAGCAACAACAAATGAGAACAAGAAAAACACTCATAAGTGATGGAAACTACAGTACAAATGTAAGACTGAGTGCATCAGATGTTTGGACTTGAGTAATGAGTCTGGTGACTTTAGACTCAACTTTAACACCAGTGACTCATGACTTTACTTTGACTTTTAATAACTTGATATCCTCAACAAGCCCAACATTGAAAACTTACATTACAAAATGGAGAGCATTAAACTCCTTACTTTCCTGATAACACATACACTTTGATTCAATCTGACAGCAGCAAATCATGAAGCATAAGTAAGAGGGAAAGGTTTGTTTGACCAGACCACCAGACAGACAAGAAGGACATTTCTGTGGACACCAACATGCCAGGAGGCCTTAAGCCCAGAATGTTCATTCAGCTTTGTTTGACATTTGGCCGTTATGTTGAAGACAGTGTTAATGTTCTTGGCCAGCTATGGTTTAATCTGACATTAGCTAAGAGCTAGCATTATGTATTTAATTTAAAGCGATATTCCACCCCATGATGATAATCCATTCAATATGTACTCACCCCTATGCCGATGTGAGGATGGGTGAAGATCTTCAGTTCACAAAACAATCCTGGAGTTTCAGCGAGACTTCGTCTATCTTGTGATATTTTCACACATGCATCCATTAAGAGATATACGAAATCTCGCGATACATCTCGCGAGATATACGAAGTCTCGCGATACATCGACGCCATGTTTACATGCTACCTAGGAGGTTACAGTTGACATTTCTGCTAAAAACATGGTGTAAATGGTGTCTTTTGTGGTTAAATTTTAATGATGCGGCTCGCGGACACTTGGATTACACCACACAAGCAGGATGGAGACATTTTGTGTTCTTTTTTTAACATTTTATCCGTGGTCTCCATTCACTGCCATTAGCTGCAACCCTGTTTCCTGCTGAAACTCCAGGATTGTTTAGTGAACTGAAGATCTTCACCCATCCTCACATAGGGGTGAGTACATATTGAGTGGATTATCATTCTGGGGTGGAATATCGCTTTAACTCCTCATTCACTGTGCAAGCATGAAATCAATGAGGCCTCAACTCAACCAGTGTTGTCACAAGACTTTTCCATGCAAGATTTATAGCAAAATGTTATCCTTTAAAACTATTAAACAACCAACAATGTCTAACTTTAGCTATCTGTCATCAATGGTTGGCTAGCAGTAAAGTTAACCTGCTGTTGCTGCTGTTCCTTCATTCATGATGACTTTTTTAGGACTCAAAACAGAAAGACTTGGACTTGAACTGGGAACTGCTGGTCTAGTACTGTAGATTTAAAGGACCAGTGTGTAGGATTTAATAGTATCTAGCAGTAAGATTAGAGAACATGTTGCCTCACTCTCCACTCAAAAGCATGTAGGAGAACCTATGATAGCCATGAAAACTCGCAAAGTCACAGTATGAACTCTCTTGAACAAGTGTTTGGTTTTTCCATTCAGGGCTACTGTAGAAACATGGCTGCTTCCATGGAAGAAGACCCATGCCCTACGTAGACATACAGGCCTCACCGAAAGGTAATGAAAACACAATGATTCTAATTTTCAGGTGATTATACACAATGAAAACACACTTAGAAATAACATATTCCATTTCTGCCATATTCTGCCAATAAATAACTGTAATCTTACACACTGGGCCGTTAAGTCTTTAGTTTGACCTTTTTTTCTTAATTCTTTACAGATAGTAGGGTTAGAATAGTTTGGTTAGATTGGGGGTCAGTTCACAGCAACACAATTTGGTGATGGATCACCTACACATCCAGTTTTCAAAAGTCAAGATCTACATGCAGCAAAGGGCCACAGGCTAGACTTGAACCCATGGCTGCTGCTGAGGACTCAGCTCCTGTATATGGGACACACATTCTACTTAGCTGAGTTACCTGGGAACACCCAGAAAAGGTCATTTATTGCGTCTTAGCTCAGCCTTCATTAACTCTTTTCACTTGTGTTGTCCACTTGTGTATGTAAATTGTGTATGTGCGTTGTTTCCTGAAGGCATTGTATGAAAATTAGCTATACATCTTGGGTAGCTGACAAAACTGGTGACAACTGGTGCAGTATATTACATCCTTAGATGTGTCATAATCCAGCCACTTAAACTCCTGGTTCCATTCACTCCTACATTTTCGTTGCTGTTTCGTTTTTTCAAAGTTTGTGTTTCTGGTCCTTCTGTAAGAATCACATCAACAGTTTCAGTAGGCTTAGTAAATCCAGACTTCAGTAGCCTTGACATATTGGTGACTAGAGGGTGAGCAGTACTCTTTGTTTAACTAAATGGCGTGAAGGAATCAGAATGTTTGTGGAACTGT
Source organism: Lutjanus argentimaculatus (assembly GCA_034769285.1). Taxonomy (NCBI): domain Eukaryota; kingdom Metazoa; phylum Chordata; class Actinopteri; order Lutjaniformes; family Lutjanidae; genus Lutjanus; species Lutjanus argentimaculatus. Next base: position 27,288,633 of record JAWZSL010000007.1, read on the forward strand.
AACATTGGCTCGCAGCATGCAGATGCATGGTGGCCACAGCAGGCTACCTACATGGAGTATTTGGTGGCCACAAAGTAACTGTTTGTTGTTAATGTTGAACAATGGTGTTCACCAGGAGTAGTAACTGGATTAAAAATAACATGTTTATCAGTGATGCTGCAATTTAAACAGTTTTTTACTTGTGTAAACATGCAAGTGATGAGCGTGTCGAGATCAGAGGTTTGTGCTTAGCGTACAGAGGATGCAGAACAGACCAAAAACTTTGGCACACAAAATGTACAGCTCAGCATGTATATAGTTTACACTTAATACTGAGGGAAAACTGTATTTAGTGTAAATCACTATATTGTACCTTAGCTCTGTCGAGCTGCAGTTGTGCCTGGCGCTCGGCTTCACGCCGATACGCCTCGCGGTCCTCCTCCGCTGACAGGTCTGAATCCGACGGTCTACTGGTGTACGAATCAGCCGACCCCTGTCAGGAGAGAGTCAGAGGAGGACATGGTAGGGATGTTATTTATGGATATTATTTCATAACTTACATTCAGATCATCCAGTCATGCCAAGACTACTGAGGCACATTACTACAAGGTTAGAGAGGCAGATCTACTGGTTCTGTTTATATTCCTGCTTTCATCCGTTTTGCTGTTGCGCAGTCTTTGAGTGCAGGTGTGCATGCAAATACGTGTCTGTATTCATGAACAAATTCATGTGTGAGCCTGTGTGTATCTCCAACACAATGCTTTGCTCTCCCACACCAGCCATCTTCTGGTAGACCAAATATAGCACAAAGGAGGCAACTGCTTCCTCTTCTCTCCTGCTTGGCCCCAATCCATTCCATCATCCCCCACAGTGCAGCACATATACATCCTTTATTCCCCTGTTTATTCTCCAAGGACATCTCCTCATTAGCAAAATATATGCTGGCTATCATTTTTCATTATAAGCGCTTTAAGGACATACATATCCCAGGGATGACTAGCACATAATGTTGAAAACAACAGATAAAGAACACAATGAGACATTTTTCAGAAAATAAAATTATGATGATTATTTTCTTTAGTGTCTTAAATGTCCATATGCTGATTAGTAGTTTAATTGATGAGTGACCAACAAAAAATTAATCAGCAAGTATTTTGATAATCATTTAAACCTTTTCTGGAGAAAAAATTGCCAAATTTAACCCATTCCAGCTCCTCAAATGTGTAGTTTTTCCTCTTTTTTCCTCTTATATAATAAGTAACCTGAATAATTTGGAGTGTTGGAGGGAAAGAACAGGACATTGAAAACACACTGTGTACTCTGTAAAATTATCTGCATTATTTCACTATTTTCTGACATTTTATTGCCAAAATGAATAATCAATTATTTGAGAAAATAATCTGTAGGTTAATTGATAATGAAAACAACTGTTAGTTACAACCTTGCGTACATACATACATACAATATACATACATATCTTAAATAATCATATTGCCAATTCAGACATTAACCATGAAGCTAATTTGCAAAAAGAAAAACATGAAAAGGAGAAGAATGTGAAGTAGTGCTTTGGATGCGGTTTGGATATTGTGTGAGTGTGTGTGTTTCTCTCCTATATTTGGTATCTATTTGGCTTCTCTGAAGAAACTCAGTTCTGAATCTGTCAGCAAGGAGAACCGCTGCAGCAAAAACAAATCCAAGTCAGGCAACAGAGAGATGTGAGACAGGAGACAAACAATAAATAAAAACAATAAAAGAAGTGACAAACGACACAGACAAGAAAACACTCTGATAAAACCTCTCATAGGTAACTCCAGTATTCATAATTACATTCATATAAACAGAGACAATCAAGCATGTTCTTGCAGATGAAGCAAGGTGTAAAGAAACTAGCAAAAAAAAGAGCACATAATACAGTTTTCACTTTGGTTTTCCTCTCCTCCAGAGTGCAGTGACTTAGTCCTGGTCATCCATCTTGCCACCATATACAAACGAATCCTCTGGAGGACCAATTAGCAACAGCACAACAAAAGGAAATTCAGGCTCAAAATACAAAAAAAAAAAAAGTGCCCGGACATGAAAAACAACCAGCACCTTTGCTTTCTCTGCACTTCAGAACGCACACATACAATCCAGAATAAATTTGTATCTACAATACCACTTCAAGTCCCAGAGAAACGGCAAGCGAACACCTCTCCTCGCTTATTTTTGTGTGTGTGTGTGTGTGGTGTGTGTGTGTGTCTATGTTAGATAACTAGATCTGATTTCTAGCACTCACAAGCTCTGCAAGGCAACACTGCACCAGCGCCAGAGCAGCACCGAGAGAGAGAAAAGGAGGGTGAGGAAGAAGAACGGGATAGATAGATAGGAAGAGAAGGAGGGGGTGAAATATCTTTGACAAGATATACTGAAAAGAGAAGGATGTTTACGAGGACGGAGAGTGACTGAAGGATGGTTGGAGAAGACGAGAGAGGTATAAACGATTTATACGACAAGATAAAGCGAGGCTATCTCGAGGGGAAGATGAGATTAGAACATAATAAAATGCCATGAAGGAGTGGAGTGAGACCTAGATATCTATCCTCATCGCAGATAGAAGAAAAAAAGAGGGGAAAGAAACACAGCAGGAGGGGGAAAAAGGAAGGAAAAAGGACCGTGACCATGAGAGACAGAGACACACAGATAGATAGTCAGAGAGAGTTGCATACCTGGCTGATTAGGAGGACGGCGCTAGAGCCTGATAAAGACATGAATCTGAATTTTCTCACTGTATCGGCTTCCCTGTCTTCACTGGGAACGCACTCAAACACACACAGACATAAAAGTGGAATAAATATGGTGGTGGGCGCAGGGGAAAGGCGTTATGTCAGAGAGCTGTTTAATGATGTTAGAACACAGAGAGCTGCCTGGGCTGTGATTGCTATTCATTATTAATGTTTGGACATGAGGCTGTGGACCTCTGCTGCTACTGGCTACCTGTCAAATCCTCAAAAAAAAAAAAAAAAAAAAAAAAAGTGTTACGCTAATGTAACTGAGAAGAAATCAATATATTTTGCAGGTGAAGCCAAGCTGCAATGCAGAGTGCAACGATGTGAGGACATCTTTATCGTCTAGTCCGAGGATGTCTTGTTTTTTTTATGCTAGTGTCGTCCCGTCTGGGGGCTAAATTTAACTCTGTTCCTTCCTATTCTGCTTCTGTGATTATTCTTCACACACTGCAACACTGATGGCCTCAACTCCACAGGGAGGGGCCAACAAGGAAGTGTGTCATCCAGCTAGTCGAGTCCTCAAGAGGGCCAAGTCATCCCACAGTCTAGGGACAGAACAGCAGGGAATTTCTGCATTAATTTTATCACGATTTTACATTCAAATGTGTTCTTGTTTTCTTTTGGCAAGACATGGAAAGATGCCTTCACCATTGGCTCTGTTCTCAAATTGGAGGTTAATTAACTGGTTAGCGATGGCAGAGAATGCAAAAGAGTGACTTTTAGGCAACAATCATTGATCAAAATATATCAAAACCAGGCGACTGAAAATCTAAATGCAATATTTGATTATACCACTCTCGAACTGATTGACAGGTCTTTTAACACAAATCACAACAAATCTGTTGTTGTTTTCTGATGTCATTACCTCCACCAAAGAGGTTATGTTTTCTGTGCCATTTGTTCTTCTGTTTGTCAGCAGGATTGCAGAAAAACTGATTTTCTTGAAACTTGGTGTAAGGGCGTAACATGGACCAAGGAAGAACCCATTAAAATCTGGTGCAGACTGAAACACAGGGCTAATACACAAATTGTTTTTCATTTTTGTTAACATTGCAAGATAGGGCATTTGGCCTCAGCAGAATAAATGCCATACTGTCCAGCTTACAATTAAGCAGATGGTAGTAAAGTTCAATAATGAGAAAACAATTGTAGCAATGACACCATATCACAATCCACATTCATGGGTACCAGTAATCCTCTGGCGTCGCCCAGTACACATGAAGTTGCTTGAACTTCATACACGAAGCAGTCATTATGGAACACATTAAGGACAGTGGTTTCATGGGAGAACATGGCCACAATTGTAACAATGTTTTTTTTTTTCTCAAACTAAGGTATAATGATGTAAGTGTAAACACAAACATATCATGCAACTAATTATACTCTTACTCACATCCAAATGTGAATTTTCGGCAATAAACTCCATGTGAGATATTAAGGAAAAATGTTCCAACTTTACACTTTACAAGAACAAACAATAATATTGACATGCGGAGTTTGCAATTGCAGATTTGCATATTACATAGAAGTGGACTCTGTTCTCAGAGATGAGACATTAACCAACTCAACCAAAAGGGGCTGATGTTTACTGTTTTTCCTCAGAAACCTCAGACAGTCATGCAGTATTTCATGGAGATGAATGTTTTTAAATCTTCTACTTTGTAGTGCCAGCAGCACGTCTTTCTAGTTCTAATTCAAAGAGTTCATCTTTGCTTTATAAACAAAATGTGAAAGTGCAGACGATGTTTTTTTAATTACACTCAATGAACAAAAGTGCTCAGTGGAGTCAAAGGCAATGACAACTGCAACTTCTACGTTGTGTCAGTCAAACTATGGAAGACTCCAGACTTTATATAATAAATTAACTGAAGCATGGAGGATCAGCTAAAATGTCCACAATACCATACATCTGTTCATTGTTATTATCAGCAGATAATACAGGTAAACCAATAACCTGTCTACTATCCGTACAATAACAATACTACAGAAACACACACATAGTAGCACATCAACAAGCAAAAATACGGAGACTGTTTCAGGGACATTTTTGCTGCATAGTTACAAAACATTTTACATTTTAAGAATCACTGACATGTTTCAGTTTGAACACCAAAAGCAAAGACCAACAAGCCCAGTGAGTGGTGTGTTTGTCCAGTTGGGCGTAGAAATGATTCATGTTGATGTTTGAATACAGGAGAGGGATGTTTGTTATTTACAATGCAACCTACTTACTAAATGGCATTCTATTTATCTTTGGACCACAGTGAGCAACATGAAAACTGACAGTGATATTCCTAGGAATGGGCTGATCTGATTCTCAGTATCAGTATACAGTAAAAAAAAATGCATAAGATATGAACCAATAGCCTAAACTATCACATAAATGCTACAGGCTAGAGTGAGTGTTGAGTTATACCCAGCATTTTACACTGGAATCATATTCCTTTGTTGTTCAAAATGCTCAGATTTGCACAAAGTTGCACTTAAACTTTCGGTTTGGATGTTTGAATAATGCTGACCAATCAAAAATGCTGCTAAAAGTTCTGGGTGTGAAAATAAAAAGAAGCAGCAGTATTGCATAACCGAGTTATGTTGTGGCTATGTTAGGTATTTCTTCCTTCATGGGAGCAGAATATTTGTCTTTCAGTTTGAGCAAGATGTTTATTAGATGGCTTTTAGATTGTTGAAATGCATCCATACAAATATATTATTAACAGCTTAGTTGTTTAAGAGAGGTAAAAAGACGGTATTGGATTGGTATCGGTATCAGCAAATACTCAAGGTTGCTGTATCTGTATCAGTATTGTATTAGACATTAAAAAAGTATCAAGCCATCCCTCATTAGCACATCCCAACAGCAGGTGTTCAGTGTGTTTAAAATACTTTTGAATTAATAAACAAGACCAAGATTCAACAGCCACACTAGCAGGTCAATTAGACTGTAATTAGGGTCAGGTAATGCTCAAAAAGAACTAGTTCGTATGACGTCTTGTCCCTCCATGTTGTCTGTTCTAGACAGCTGTACTTAGGGATGAGGAGAAAAGCTGGCCATCAGAGAGATGGGTAAAATGCAATATTGTTTAAAAATTAGGATAACTATGCACTTTCAATCTCTCCATTCATAGTGTTGCACTTGGTGGTTGACATAAAAATTTAAAAGAAAAAAACAAACAACATAGAGCTAGAGACAGATGATCAAACCCTGCATACTTTGTCACCTCAGCACAGTTGGCCAGTCACAGCATGAAGAGAGACTGAATGTCACATTGTCGGTTTTGGAAAGTTATAGACATTGATGAATAAGACTTTTGAGGCTTCATGGCCGCTTTATGCACACCAGTGCTTTGAGCTAAATGCATGCATGCTATGGATGCTAATTTAGCATGTCATCAAGTAAACATTTGCTAATTAGCACAAAACACAAAGTACAGTTCAAGCTGAATGTCACTGGGGCTGTAACTAACGAATATTTTCAATGTCAATTAAACTGTTGATAATTTTCTCTATTAATCGATTAGAAAATATGAAAAAATGTCAATCAGTGTTTTCTTAAGCCCAAGTTGACACCTCTAAATGTCTTACTCAAACCGATTAATCAATTATCAAAACAGCTGGCAATTAATTTAATAATTGATTCATAGTTGATTAATCATTGCAGCTCTAGTCATTAGTATTTGGAGTTATTTGATATGGTAAAAAAAAAATCATGTTGCAATAATTTTGACAACTATTGCAATTGATATGATGTGTGATTAGTGGGAATGATCTGCATCACAATTTTCATATTCACTGAAAAAAAAATATAATCATGATGATGTGACATTTGTTGGGGGTCTACAAAAGAAATATTTTCTTGTATCTGGAGAACAAGATTTGCAGGCCAGGGCATCTCTGCAGCACTACAATACTTCACTATAACGCTGTTTTGTCACATATTTTTCCGTTATCAAAACACTGCAGCTTCTGTGATGTGGATATTGCACTTGGCCATGTTGTGATTTTCATAATATGTTGATTAATTGTGTAGCCCTGAATGAACAATTAAAGGATCACCAAAGTTATTACAATTCATCCTCTGGGGATCATGAATGTTTGCACAAAATTTCATGGGGATCCATCAAATAGTTGTTGAGACATTTCAGTCTGGACCAAAGTGGTGGACCAACAGACTGACACTGCCATCCCACAGTATGCACCAGTTATGACACCACATGGGGTACCTGAACAGCAAAGAAACACAATCTCAAGAATCTATGGCACACCTTAAAATGGTTGGTAGTAATGTTCATTGTACATAATTTGTAATAAAGGGATTAAAAATGCAAAACACACTATGCTTCTTTGAAAGAATGCAGGCCTAACCTAAAATGCAAGCAGTGCATGCTACGGGCTAAAATCAAATTTCCCAGGTTTTATTTGCAGGAAGGAGATTCTGCACAACAGCAGAATATATTATTCAAGAGGCTGAAACACCTTTTCCCTCACAGCAAAAAACAAAAAAACTGCAAGCACCAGCGATTTGGAAATCCAGTCGCCAAATATCCAATTTCAAAAAGTGTTCGATTAACTGTGTGCTCGTAATTCAATGTCAGCAAGTTACACATGCACAGAGCTCTCTGATACACAAAGCAATAAATCACTCCGTGGTTTACATCAATATCAAAGTCAAGATCAGGCGTACTGTATGTTAAATTGATCAATCACACCTAAGACTGCGAGGAGCTGTGAAGAGCGCAAAGTAAAGCAGGTTAAGGGATGAGAGAAGAGGGGAGGCGAGGTGAAGGAGGAAGACAAAGGAAAACAGAGAGAGGAGCGCCAACGAACACGATGGAAGAGATGTGGTGAAGACAGGAGGAGTTTCAGATGAGAAGAAGAAGAAGGAGCTGACTGAAGTCATTTGTACTTACTCAGTTAATGTGGTGATGCTGCCGCTGCCGGTCCCTCCCTCTCTATACACTACATGCTGTAAAATGCAGAGAGACTGTACTGTGTTGTCCCATCCCCTAACCAGGGACGACCTGCACTGGAGCAGACACCGGCAACACCTTCTTTTCTATTCTTACCCCACCTCATCACATCCCAACACACGCACAACAACAACCAACGCAGCTTTTGCATCACCTGATCAAACCACCTCTCAAAATATACATCACATTCTTGGTTATTTAAGTCCAATTCAAATGCACAGGTAGAGAAGAAACAGAGAAGAAGCTGCTGTTATAACCAAACACACAGCTCCATATTTCTCCTCCTGTCTCAAAGCCTCATGTCCTACATATAACACATATATCCACACTTATGGCAGCATACTGCTTATTGTATCCTGCTGCAGAAATGAGTCATACTCCACTGCTCCTCCATAGACACCCCACCCCATCACAGACAAGAAACTATCTGCTCTGTTGGTGAAATTTACTCCTCCAGCACTAAACACTTTGTCATATCACCTATGAGGGGGTGCCTGTTGTGCGTGCAGAGAGGAGGTAATGATTGAAAAGAAACCAAAGGTGCTGCTCGTGTGAACAATGAACCCACACATCACATCGCCCGAGGCCTTCAAAATGAGCATCATGAATATTTTAAGCCATGCAATATTCTCAGGGAATCTGGAGATTGTCATTAAGCCCCCCGATCAGGATAACTAATGTCCCCCTGCTGAAGAAGATGTCTGCTCAGCCTTTTTTTTTTTTTCTCCTTCTCACTAACGTCTCTCAGTTACACTGCTCCACATTCCCTCATGCCAATGGTGCTGTACATAAAGGTATTCTGAATCTCATGTTTGCAGGTATCCAACATATGACTCATTCTGGAGAGAAAGGAATATCATGCTTCTTGTCCTGAAAACCTTATGGGTGGATTTTAACATAGCATTTATTTTAATGAAATGTTTTAACATCTTTCAGCTACTGTACATTTTGATCAGAGCTGCAACGATTAGTCGATCAAAAGCAAATTAACTGGCAGCTGTTTGAGTCATTTTTCAAACAAGAATGCCAAAAATTTGTTGGTTCCAGCTTCTCAAATATGAGGATTTGCTGCTGTTTTGTATAATATATGATAAATGAACAATCTCTTGGTTTTGGACTGTTGCTCAGATAAAATATGCATTTAAAAGTGTCACTTTAAGGAGAAAATAATCAGCAGATTAAAGGACCAGTGTGTAGGATGTAGTGGCATCTAGTGATGAGCTTGCAAACTGCATACACCTCATCTCACTCTCCCCTTCCATTTGGGTTGGGTGATTGGATGACTATATCGTCTATCGGCAACGGGTCTGAATCCATGCAGATCGCTTTTTTTGGCCAATTTTTAAGGCGATATTTGTCATGTTATTTTGCTAATATGTAATAGTCTGCAGAATGACAGCCTCTGCTCTGCACCGCGCTCTCATCCAGCGGTGCAGTACACACCCACTCAGCCGACCACGAGCTGAACTGGGTGACAAGTGAGAGGAAAACAGCCTGCAGAGTCAGACTCTTTACACTCTTTTCACACAGTGAATTAAGGATTTATTTTGACCGAACCAGACTTGGTGATTGTTAGAAGAGTGGACAGACTAACAAAGACGGTGTTGGTGAGTTTTACATGTCTTTCTGTCGAGTTTGAATTAAGTGTGTTTTCCGAGGAGTTAAAGAACCAATTAGGCTCATCTTAGTTCGGTAAAAGAGAGAAACTTGAATTCAGAAGGTGTACGGTTGTATTTCTCTGTTTAAAATCGAAAATAAGCGTGAGAACATGTAATTTCTAGACACTTTGTGGGTTTATTTTGTCTATTGGACGTAGTGAACGTACGCAGCATGCGTAACATCGTGAATTAGCTGCTTGTGCACATCTCCCGGCTGAGAGTGGAGAGGACGGGAGGAGGTGGGACGATATCGCCAATCGCCGATGGATGGGCTGACGATGATTGTTAGGAAAATTTTAAAATGCCACCCAACTCTACCTTCCAAGAAGCTACAGTGGCTAGGAACTCATGCAAAATGCGAAAGTGCATATCTAGAGCCAGTGTGAGATTTGTCTGCTCTGGGCTACTGTAGAAACATGGCAGTTCAACATGGCAGTCTCCATGGAAGAGGACCTGCGCCCTTGTAGATGTAAACGGCTCATTCTAAGGTAACAAAAACACAACAGGTCTTTTTCAGGTGATTATACACTCATGAAAACATACTACTGAATATTATATTCCATTTCTGTCACATGCTGCCGATAAATACCTGTAAATCTTACACACTGGGTGAATGAAAATAATTATGATGAAAATAATCATTATTCATATAAAAAGCTGGTTTCTGCACAGTTTAAATATTTATAGACTTCATTAAATCTGCATCAGTTTTAAATGCTGAATACAACAGGATTGGTTTTCTTTTCTTTACTAAAAAAACTTTCCTTATTTAGAATATAAATTGAATTGAATATTGAACATATCAACAGATGATACAGGCCAAATGAACAATTATTTTCATTACTGATTAATTGGCCAATAATCATTTGGTCAATGAATTGTCAGAAAATAGTAAAAAATGTTTAATACGTGTTCCCAGAGTCCAAGTTGATTTTCAAATCGCTTCAGAACCCAGAGATACTCAGTTTACCATCATATAGCTGTTCTATTATTTGCCTTTTCACACTTAGTCATTATATCCATATTGTTGATAATTATTTATCAAAAATATTTAATACTTAATATTTTGGGAAAGCAATAGTCATCCCTAGAATATTGTCACAATATCAATATCTAGGTATTTGGTTAAAAATAGTAATTTAATCAGCAATGCATCATATTCTATAAGATCGTCATATGTTTGCACTATTTGAGAATTTACAGTAAGTTATTTTAGAGAAATTGTGTATATACAGATATAGAATAGCCTAAAAATATCAAGATATTATTTCCAAGTCATTTCACCCAGCCCTAGTTGCCAAGATGTTGTCTGCTGATTAATTAAACAACTAATAGTCCCAGCTCTAATTTTTGAATTGTACAACTATTTATTAGACAGATACTGATATTGATACTGATAATGCTCATCGATGCAATACTCATCAATACTCTTATTGATGCTACTCTTCATAATTTGGTGCAAAAAATAGACATGACATGAAAAGATTAAATGGTTGTTTTATTATCACTTTTTTTGCAGAGTTAAATTGTTTCCAGAGTTACTGCATTTAGGTTTTCATTAAATTTACTGAAGTGAGCACACACTTTTGAATGTTTTTCCTGTCAGCTGTTTATGTAATGTTAAATCAATAGCAGTATCGTTTGTCCAGGAGCTTACTGATATTGTTTTTGTATGGGTTCTCAATACACATCCCTAGAATGCACTGTATTATGACTCACAACAGGTTGAGTTTTCAAGGTTGGGCTTATTGAATATTTTGTGGAATCACAGTGGTAACAGTGGTAAATTCTAATGTTATAGTCTTAGCTATGTTAGTTACGCTGTAGTACTGTTGCTATCTAATGTTTGCCCACATATGCTAACATTAGCCATGATAAGTCACTGGTCATACCAGACCACATAAGCTGCAGCAGCAAAATATCTAAGAACGATGTATTATTTCTTCTTTTAAACATTACACAAGCTCAGTTTGAATAACTCATCAATTACCCATTTAATTCTGACAACCAACTTGTCGATTAATTGACTAATAGTTTCAAAACTACTTTAATCAGAAGAGGCATTTCAACTTCTTTAATATTAACTACATTTTTAGGATTTCATTGATTAAGTCCAGACAAAAGTTGTTTTAAACACATTAGGGCTTCAACTACCATCATTTGTTAACCTGGTGATTACTTTTTTAATTAATCAATTAACTGTTTGGTTCATAAAAGTCGTAAAAAAAGAGAAAAATCCATCATGTCCCAGTTGACATTGTTAACTTAACATCATTATTTTTACTTGAAAAATTATTTTAAATGATTTATTAATTATCAAAATAGATGCAAGTTAATTTTATGTCTGTCACGAATCAGTTACTTAACTACTTCATGCCATCAGATTTATTATATGATGTTCGAATGTTTTAATGATCTGTCTAATCATTTGAGCTGAGCGCTTGATGAATTAATCAGGACTAAATGGATATTTGAGACATATTTTACAGACGGAGAGATGAGAGCCTTGTAGTTTCTGTCGTTAGTACACTGGGCTCTTTGAGAAGGGATACTCGAATCCTTCCCAAGCCCTGACTTTCCCTCTTTGATGTATCGAGGCTCATGAACCTCTGGGATCTAGTGGTTTGGGATGAGCTCTGCATGCACAGTCTGTCTGTAGCCTGGTGAAACCTCTTGACTCTTCACACAACCTGATTGTACAGCAGGGATCAAGTTCTCCCCTCTGGTGGACTCTCTGTGAAACTACAACCAGCTCTGCTTTGCACCCAAATCAAATCAAATACAGCTTCAGACACATCACATGGAGGTCAATTAAAACCGTTTTGATTATACACCATCAACATCAGCTGATCTAGATGGGAGGGTATGATTCACACGCAGCCATGCAGTAACAGAATGAGGGGAATCTGAAGCCTAGAGATCTCTCTTTTGCTTTTGCTTCAATTAGAGATCTTCTTAAATAACACCAAATCTCCATCTGACTCTTCAGCACGTGCTTGACCTGAAAACATTAATTAAAAAACTGGGCTGTGTTGGGATTTTGATTTAACACACTGCACTTTCAAGGATTTTGCTGCTCTCTGCTGGTCAAAACAGCAACTGAACTGAGGAGGCAGCTCTGGGGATGAAGATGCAGAGCAGAAATATTCATATGATGGATACAGGAAACAACAAGTCTTTTTGTAACTATTGTGACTCCAAAAGAGGAACCTTGATTCCCAACCAATATCTTATACCTGAAAATAATATACCTGTGCCAACAAAACAATGCAGAGACACCTGTTTTGTTGAAAAAATGTCAAACCTTTATAGCTTTCTTCAAACCTTATAGCACATCGTGGCCTACATTTACCATAGAAGCTATAGTTGTTCCCTCAATGTGATAATCAGGCTGTGACTGTGATGTAGCAGGGCATGATGAAGCCTACAATCCATGCATAAATAAGGAAAGAGAAACGAACAAATGGGCTCCAGGGGGTTTTACCTGCCGTTTGATGAAGCTGGATGTTGTGTCAGAAGACGTGCTGCCATCTGAGCGTTTGAAGCGGCTCTTGCGTTTAGGCAACTTCCTGGGCAGCTTTGATGAAAGAGACACACATAGGTGAAGGAAAAAAGATAGACAGAATAAAACCAGTTCACACTATGCAAATTCTTCAGACTTTTCATTGTAATTCTATGGGGACAGTTCACCCCAAAATCAAAAATACATTTTTTTTTTAATCTTACCTGTATTACTATTTATCCATTTTGATTGTTTTGGTGTGAGTTGCCAAGTTTTGGAGATATTAGTCATAAAGATATCTGCCCCCTATGTAATATCTATGTAATATAATGGAACTAGATGGCACTGGACTTGTGGTGCTCAAAGTGTCAAAAAATACATTTGAAAAACTGAACAGCAACATCTCTTTCCAGAAATCATGACCCAGTTACTGAAGATAATCCACAGACCTTGTTGTGAGTAGTTTCATGTAGGAACTATTTTCTTTCTACTGAAATGACACCTCTCATTGAGCAGAGGGAAGAGTGCAGCTACTCATGGACAAGAGGTTACAGCTCAGCCGAGAAGGGCGCCATTAATGTTTACATCCCATGCTGTCACTAACATGAGCCTCTTGTCCATGAGTAGATGCACGCTTCCCTCTGTACAGTGATTTGTTTGTTTGTTGGTTGGTAGAAAGACAAGAAATTGCTCACAACAAAGTCTGTGGATTATCTTGAGTAACCCTGTCATGATTTCTGGAAAAAGACAATGCTGTTGAGGTTTTCATATGTATTTTTGGCGCTTTGAGCACCACAATGTCCTGCCATCTAGTTCCATTATATTCAAGACATCTCTATGGCCATCATCTCCAAAACTCACCAATTCACACCAAAACTATCTAGATCAGATTGTGGGCTTCTGCTCAGACAAAGCTTAGAAAAAAAAAATAGCTGCATTTAGTTTACTTGCTTAGTTTTGCATAATTCCTGGATGTCTATGGGATCATGATTACATTATTTGATCCCACAGAGATTCAACAATTGAGTCAATATAGCCTAAATTTCCTGTTTTACATAGCTTCGGACTGCACCAGATAGATAAATAGGGCTGTTTATTAGGTTCTGACTCTGGGAAAACAGTAAACAGTAAAATTTGCCAATACTGTGCCTCTGAACTGTCTCTTTAATTAAATCACACATATTTAGACTATTCTATGTGATCTCCTTTTGATAACTAATGCAATAATTTTTCACTCCAGTACATTTGGCCTTCCCAGAAACTGTTTGGAATCCTCCCACTTTGAAAACCTCTGATCTAGATGGATAAATAGCAATACAGGTCAGAGGAAAAATATGTAGTTTTGATTTTGGGATGAACTGTCCCTTTTACCCTACATTTAGGGAGAACTGCTGTGCACCAGTGCAGCAACTACAATCAGCTGTAGCTTTGCCAACATCACAAAAAATGTCAGGACTGAATTAATCTAGCAGCACATACTGCTCTGTGTAATGCAGGAGTCAGATCTCCTCAGGGCCTCCTGTAACAGTGCATTAATAAGAAAGCGCGGATGTTGCAGTGTGTGTGTGTGCTGACAGGCCCTGTAGATTCAGGCTACAGGTGAGTCAGAGTCGTGGTCTGCACCTTTACACCAATAAAATCCAGCACATGAGTGTAACCATGTCACATGAGTGTAGATTAAGAGAGCAGCAGCAGATGCTAAAGACAAATATATCAACATCTGATTTTTTGATTTTTGTGTGTGTGTGTTATGGCACCCACTGGCTTTTCACCGATCAAGCATCAAATCTGCAGTTTCAGTGAAGGCGGAGGTGAAAAAAAAAAAAAAAAAAAAAAAAAAAAAGTATCTCGCTGCCAAAAACGCGACGATGCCTCAATTTCAACAACAAGTAGCCAGACAGTTAGACGTGTGAACAAAGGAGTCAAGTGTTTAAAATTTACCTGAAAATAGTGCGACTGAGAGCCTGTTTCCACGGCAGACAGCGGGTCTACGGGCGATTTGGACATTTTGACTTGCACCATCTATCGAGAGCGCAGGGAGGCGGGATGCGCACGGACATGGGTGACTGGAGGAGACGAGAGGGGACACAAAATACATCTATGTGCGGTCAAGACGTGCAGGAGCGAAGATAATGGAGGAAAAGCGATTAATATCCGAGCTCGGCTGACTTTTATACTCCCGGGTGAGAACAAAATGTGTGTTACATCGGGGGGGGGGGAAATGTGAGCTAAAGCGAGCAGGAAAAAACACCGGAGGAGCTAAAATGAACCGTTAGGACTGAAGCGTCATCGCACGAGCTGAGCAACCGTTCAGGGCCGTACCAAGTGTGAGTCTGTGCCGGGGGTGTCGAGGTTGGCTAAACTGCCACAAAAATCGATTCATACTGGAATACGGGAATATAATTTTAATTTTCAGATTTATTGAGGTGTGTTGACTCATATAAACATCGTTTCTTCTCGTCTGTGGGTAATATTTGATTGGTAAATAATGATTAAAACAGCAAACCACAGTCAGATATATGTGGAATCTTCAAAGAGCGGATGTTTGAATTCATATTACAGGGGAAATATATAGGGGTGAAATTTTTTTTCTGCATTTTTAGAAATTTTCAGTGAAAAACACTCATTTTTTCCTGGCATAAGAATTAAAACAGAGCAATAAATATAATACATGTATGAGTAAATGCATATAGAACAAAAAGCTGTCCCTAATAAAATAAAAATAAACGTAGTATAAACTGAGTAAAATAAGTAAAACTAAAATAGAAAAGTAATATCAGCAGTGATATTGAAAACTAATAAGTAATATTGCACATGATATTAAACTTAATATTGCACGTGGTATTGAAAGTAATATATGTGTGATGAGTGATCAGGAAAAGTAATTAAAAAACATTTAGATCCCTTTACTTAAGCAAAAGTATCAATGCCACACTGAAAATACACCACTGTAAGTAAAAGTCCTGCATTCAGAACCTTACTTAAGTAAAAGTATTCAATTATTGCCGGTTAAAATGTACTCAAAGTATGAAAAATTAAAAGCACTTATTATACGAAAGAAAAAATGGTCTGTTAATGTTTTACTATCATATGATGTTACTGCTGCATATACTGCTGCATTATTGTATATATTGCATTTTATTGCCGTATGTTTGAGTTTGAGCTAATTTTAACTACTTCAGATACTGTTGGGTGGATTAATCTACAGCAATGCATCATGCTCTATAAGATCACCATACATTTGTAGTGTTGCTGTCTTATGGGAACACTTATCAAGACACTTTTTGCTTACTTTAGTCTTTCATCGTAACAAATTGTACTATAACAGCTAATTATTGTAAAGAATTTGCACTAATTTAAGTAACTTACCTTAATAAGCATGTTAACCATACCAAATGTTTATTCAGCTCAGAAAATACAGTGGAAGATCTGAATCGTTATTTTTTCAGATGTGTGTTGCTTCATTATAATATTTGTTTGTTAAATGAGGATTCGAACAGTCAACCTCATTCAAATATATGTGAAATATTCATAGAGTGAATCTCTGAATTCATATTACATGGAAGATGGGGATTTAACTAATGCACTGCATTACAATTTTGAGGTACTTGTACTTGGTGGAAGAAGTAAATATATCAATACCACACAGTAAAAATAATCCACTACAAGATTAAGTCCCACATTCAAAACCAGAACTTGTTTGTTCTGCAATAATCTGATTTTTTATTAGAGGCCAAATTATATATTGGCTAATTTGAATGTGTCACATTTTCTGTAAAGGATAATCTCACCTAAATGCTGCAGAGAAAAATATGAGGAAATTGGATATTTAAATTACAAATACATATTTTAATATAGCAGTTTGTCATTTCAATATCTGTGTATCCTGCGTACATTTTCCCTTTTAATTTTATTTTTGGGTAAAATTATCCTGCATACATGCCAGCAACAAAGTGAAAGGAAATTGGAAGCTGAAAAATGCCAAAAAATATATGTTTAGAAAGTAAAGAAAACAAGCCTGAGAGCACAATGACAAGTTTTTCTTTCAGATGTAAAATGTCTTACTCAGTGTCATTGACTCAAATCATTATAGTTTTGGTTTTACAGCCCACAAGTACTATAGAGTTTCAGCCTCACTCTTACCAACGCTGTTTTCAGCAGCAACAGGCAGCAGTTGTAATGGAAGAGAACCCCAGACCCGCGAAATATCTCGCGAGAAGAAACAGTGCAACCTAAACCTTGATCTTTCTCCCACTCTAATCAACTGATTTTGTCCTTAAACCTAATTTAAAAATTTAACTGCAGCGTTGTGACATTATGAAACATATTTAATTATAATATGCACGTTGAAGAAACAATGCTTACAAATCTCGCGAGAGTCCGCAAATCTACGTTCCCTTCTGGGCACGACGTTGCAAAAGAGTAACGTGTACGCTACCTGCCTGCCACCAAACTGCAGTCTGCGACAAGCAAGCAGGTGAAGATAATCAAATATCCAGCTCAAGACCAAGACCAAGAAACTTTCTCACAATTTCTCCCAAAGGAGAGTGAATTGGACTTAAAATTCATCAGGTAACCAGAAACACAATTTGACCAGAAGATGGCAGTGTTGCTCCGTGTCTGTTGGATGTAAGCAGCTTTGGAGTTCTGCTGTCCCTAGTGGTCAAGAATGTACTAATTCAGATTTAGTCTATTTTATATCAGTTAGGTTGTGCATTAAGTGAAAAAACAACTTCCATCAACTCCAAAATAGTATTATTTATCAGTTTTTTTTAGCTGGCAAATCATTAACTGCCCCCAACTGAGGCCAGCAGCCATAGTCGGTCAAGAGAAATAGCTTCAATGGGTAAGCTCACTAATTTTCAATTTAACTTAATCAATTTCTACACCTATGAAATGCACAATTTAAGAGTTGTTGCAGTGTTTAGTATTGTAGTTTTGATTATGCTGGCTGTTTCTTTATGTCAGCTAACTGTTAAATTGTAACCTGACCAGACCTACTGTATTAATTTCAGAAAATAAATTAATATATCGTGAAATAGACCTCTTTCACAACAACTGTTGAAATAGAAAGGGAAACATAGGTGTGCCAGTGTTACAAATTAAAGGTTTGGTTCCATTCAAATTCAAACAATCAGGAAAGGCTCTGCTACACTTATTGGAAAGGGGTCTTAATTTCTATCATTGGCCCAACACCTGTGTTTACCCTACTATTTCATGTCAATATGGCTGCTGCGAAAAAGGTTTGTTGTAATTATCATCTAACTGTGGGTAAGACAGCATTTAAGCACATTTCCCCAAAAACATGTCCTTTCATACAGTCACAGATCCTCATTGAATAGGCCTATACAATTAAATTTAGTTAATTACAGCTTCTTTATTAAGGTTAAAAATTAGGTGAAGGGTGTGGATAACCGTGGGAGAAATAAGAGTGAAAAAAGTCAAAGTCAGTCAGTCAAATGACTTTTGTCAGGGAAATAAACAGACAAGAGTTTGTTGATGTTATCATGCTAGCCTTAACTACTGTATGTACGTTTTGTATTTTGTATTGTATTATTACTGTAAATACCAGTGATTGCACGCAGTCTATAGTTAAAATTCTAAGAGACTCTAAAAACTCTAAGCCTGGCTGGTACATTGGTACATCAGATTGCCGTCCATAACATTATTTTAACATTTTATTTACATGACATGGGGCCTGACGTACAAATAAACATTTAGCCATGGACCTTAATGACCCTCCTGATTATTTATGATGCTTTGCTGCCACAGCATTTAGGCCTTTTGCTTCCCTTTTCTGACTACCTGCTGATGTTCTTTCTGCCAACTAGGGCTGCACTATATGGTAAAAAAAAAAAAAAGTAATTGCGATTATTTTGATTATTTTGACTCAAACTGCAATTGTGATGCAATTGTTGGGAATGATAATTTTTGCATTGCAGTTTTCATTTTTACTTATTAAAATTGTGACCATGTGACATTTTTGGGGGTCTGAACTAAACAAACATGTTTTCTTTTATCTGGATAACAGGATTTTTAGGTCAGGGCATCTCTGCAGCACCGCAGAACTTCATTATAATGCTGTTTTCTCACGTTTCCTTTTTCAAAAAATAGGAATTTGGTTTGGGTTCTGTTATTTGGATATTGCATTTGGCCATATTGCAACTTTGATAATATTGTGATTAATTTTCTTTATCTTGATTGGTCTACCTGTGACAGTGTGAATGGAGTAAAGTTGAAAACTACTACACCTGCATTGTGCTCTATAAGTAAGCCACTTGGTTTAACTTCATTCAATCAGCCTCACATCATGTTCAGGTCAGCTGATTTCTGTTTTTCTGAATTACTGAACAAATTGAGATGTGGGTGGTGATTCAGATGTCTCGAACCAGGCTACCTTTGTGCCATCTTTCTGAGTTAACCTGTTCCTCCAGTATCTGGCCCAAAAGGGTCCTGTCTCCTTTACCCAAACTGCTTTCCTGAGCAGTCCAGTTTGTCTCACCAGTCTCCTGGCTGCCCTCCCAAGCAGACAGGTTCACCTTTGACCTGCCTCACAGTTTGACTTACCAGTTTGTGATAAGATTGCTAATGTAGACAACCCTACTACTGTGTCCTTGCTGTACTCTACTTTGTCATTTTTCCTGTATTGAGCCTGTCTTGATCTTGTTAAGTCTTCTGATTCCAGGCTTCAAGTCTCCACCATCAACACTGCTTTCTCCTATTCTTTGTGCATATTGTGTAAAGTGTATTCTCCAAAGGTTTTATAAACAGTTCTGGGGGCTTTTTTCCCTTTTAACAACAACAACAACAACAACAACAATAATAATAATAATAATAATAATAATAATGATAGCACAATTTAAATGCACAATATTTAAATTCTGATGCTTGGGGTCTCTCTCAAATTCAAACAATAGACATAGTTTGATGACGTAGTAGTAGGAGTGCAGGATCATGGGAGTAGTTGTCCTCACTTTTAAACAGGCACCACAACTGGTGAAAATCTGTGTGACTCAGGCAGAGAAAACATTAAAGGGGCACTTCACCCCAAAATCAAAAATGCATATTTTCCCCCTGGCCTGTGGTGCTATTTATTTATTTATTTATTTATTTGGTATGAGTTTTGGAGATGTTAGCTGCAGAGATGTTCTACTGCCCTAAAAGTAGTGTGTTTAAAATACTACCTATGTAACAATATATGTGGAGCTGCAACAATTTCTTAAGAAAGAAAAGGTCAAATTTCCCTAATTCCAGCTTCTTAAATGTTAATATTTATGGTTTCTTTAATCCTTTATGAGAGTAAACTGAATATCTTTGCATTGTGTCAATGCATTTGAGGATGTCAAGACATTTGAGGATGTCATGGGCTTTGGGAAACAGCAATTAAAATTTTTTCACCATTTTGTGATATTTTATAGACCAAACAAACAATTGATTAATAGAGAAAATAATCAACAGTTTAATTGATGATGATGAAAATAATCGTGTTGCGGCCTGAAATATTTGTACTTGTTTTGGAAAAATATCCCCTGTGATATATTATTATAAATTATGCTAATAGTTAATACTGATGCGTCAATGTGTAGGGTACTGTTGTAGCTAATCAATCAGAATCCGAATCAGAATCAGAATACTTTATTTATCCCCGAGGGGAAATTGTTGATGTTACAGGTGCTCCTTACAAGATCAAGAAAGATATAGTGCAAATAGAAGTGAAATATAAAAAAATAAAAAATATAAAATAAGAATAAAAATATAGTGAGAAGTTTAAAAATATATATCTAACCTATCAAATATACACAGATGGTAAAAATAGATAATAAACAGACTATATACAGTGATGGTAAGGTATGTGCATTGCTTTCTGAAAAGAAAAATATAACAAATTTGGAAAAAGTAGTGCAAAATTAAGGGTATTATGTACATAATGTGCATTGTGGTATGAAAATTGACAAAAATTGCATATTTAACAGTTTACAGTTATTGCACTAGCTAAATTATTGCACAGAGTAATTATTTAAGTTGTGTGAACTGGAGAACTGTATGAATATATAACAAATTACTGGGTGAATAGTCAAGGGCCACTCAGAGGGAGGAATTGTACAGTTTGATGGCCACAGGCAGGAATGATTTCCTGTGGCGCTCAGTGGTGCATTTTGGTGGTATGAGTCTCCCACTGAAGGTACTCCTGTGTCTGGTCAGCAGAGGGTGGAGTGGGTGTGAGTCGTTATCCAGGATAGTCCGTAGCTTGGACAGCATCCTCCTCTCTGACACCACCATCAGGGAGTCACACTCAGTTCCAACAACATCACTGGCCTTGCGGATCAGTTTGTTGAGTCTATTGGGGTCCGCCACCCTCAGCCTGCTGCCCCAGCATGCAACAGCATAGAGGATAGCACTGGCCACCACAGACTCATAGAAGATCCTGAGCATAGTTCGGCAGATGTTGAAGGACCTCAGTCGCCTCAGAAAATAGAGACGGCTCTGGCCCTTCCTGTTGAGAGCGTCAGTGTTCTTTGCCCAGTCCAGTTTATTGTCAATGTGTACTCCCAGATACTTGTAATCCTCCACAATGTCCACACTGACCCCCTGGATGGAAACGGGTCACCGGTGCCTTGGTCCTCCTCAGATCCACAACCAGTTCCTTTGTCTTTGCCACGTTGAGCTGCAGATGGTTCCACTCACACCATGTGACAAAGTTGTCCACAGTAGCCCTGTACTCGTCCTCATCACCCTTGCTGATACATCCAACTATGGCAGAGTCATCAGAAAACTTCTGAAGATGGCAGGTCTCTGTCCAATAGTTGAAGTCCGTGGTGTAAAGGGTCAAGAGAAACGGAGAGAGGACAGTCCCCTGCGGGGCCCCGGTGTTGCTAACCACACTGCCCGACACACAGTGCTGCAGGCGCACGTACTGTGGTCTGCCAGTCAGGTAGTCAACAATCCAGGACACCAGGGGGGCATCCACCTGCATTGCTGTCAGCTTGTCACCCAGTAGAGCTGGACGGATGGTGTTGAATGCACTGGAGAAGTCAAAAAACATGACTCATGAAAAAAAACATGAAAAACAAGAGGTATATTTAACTACATTATATACAGTTAAGTTGTTTAGTCCAGTGGTTCCCAGTGTAAAAGTTGTGCCCCTCCAAAAGGTCACAGAATAAATCTGAGGGGTCATAAAAGGATTAATGGGAGAGGAGAGAATCCCAAACAAAGTTACAAACATTTATGTTAATTTCTTTTGATGTTATTTGATATGTGATATCTTGTATAATTTTACCTCTTTGTGCCTCAGTTATTTAAATTATACCATCTGAGAAGTTCTCAAATGAAGTTGTCAAATGAAGCTAAATGAAGCTTCCTTTTGTTGTTTTTGACGTTTTTGTGTCACAACCTAAGAAAGTCACACTATTTGTTGTATTTTATAAGCTTATTACATGTTGTTTTAGGTAAATTCTTCATCTGTAAAGTAACAAGTTCCTCCAGCTGTCATATAAATGTAGCAGAGTAAAAAAGGACAACATTTCTCTCTGAAATATGGAGAAATAGGAGAAAATAGAAATACCCAAGTATAGAACAAGAACCACAAAATTGTACTTAAGTAAATGTACTTAGTTACTTTACAGCACTGTAAACCACTTCCCACGCATCACATTTCCTGTATGCCAGTCTTAGAAGGTTTATAAACTGTGTTGAGAAAATAAAAATGAAGCTGACTTTAACCTCCTCCACATCATTTTTTCCCCGTGGGAGCGTGCTGGAGCTCACAGCTGGTGGTGTTTGACCGGCCGGGCTCACCGCAGACACAGCTTCACCTCTAGAGGGAGTGCCGAGTTACTAAAAGTGGGAATGAGAGAGTGGTGTGAGCAGCGGCGCGCCTGGGCTGAGGAGAGCTGCGTCAAATAACCGACAGTTACACAGCACAAGACCGGAACTCAGTGGAATTGATTTCAAAATAAAGGGACACAAAATAAGGATCGGTGTAACAAAACATGCTCGGTGGTGTCGTTACTGATTAAACACAGACAGAAAGTCCCGCTGTAACACAAAAATTTAAAGATTTTTATATGATAGGCTGTGGAGAGTAAACTTGTGTTCTTAGTTTAAATTTTCTTCATGAATTAGTGATGATGAATAGTAAATGTTGTCATATAATTCAGTCTTATAAGTAAAATAGCTGCATAAATTAACACTTCTGGAAACACATAAAAACGGTCTCTGGCAGCAAAATATTTGTTGCCAGTTGATATGGAGTAATACTCATCTGTGTAGACCCAGTGTCCAAAATGAAATAAATGGACACAATATAATAAATAACATAAATAAATACAGACCGTATATACAACATATGATATAGCTATGAAATTGCAAAGTACTCTAATCCAATAAGTTTTTTTTTTTTTTTTTTTTTTTTTTTTTTTGTTATTCCAGCAATTTATTTTCCAAAATATCATTTCTCCAAAGTATGTTTGTTTGATCTGTACAACTACTGATGTATAAAAAAAATTACAGTTGATAATTTTGTATAGGGTGATGTGCTCACCTATTTTTTGGCTTTGGGCAGTTGCCAGGTAACCAACAAATCCTCCAGTAAGTTACTGGTCCTGGCCAAAAATAGTCCACAAAACCACCTGTAAAATGTCAAATTGCAGTTTTTACACTTGGATTTTGGCTAGCTGTATGGCCCCTTTTCAAGTCTTTGTGCTAAACTAAGCTAATTGGCTGCTGGTTGTAGCCATATATTTAATGGACAGACATAAAATTATTAAAGTAGGCCAATCCATAACCCTTCATAAATGGCAAAGTGTAGTTTTTCTTTGGTTGTTGGCCAGCTGTTTCCACCCTGCTTCCAGTTTTTGTGCTAAGCTAATTTCCCGCTGGCTGTAGCCTTATGATAATAGACATACTTGAAAGTATTGATTCTGTCATTTAACTACTTAAGTAACCGTTTCAGTGTGTTGACAATGTATGAGTGGATTGTAACATAACTTTAAAAATTAGACCTTCCCCGACTTTCTAGGTTGCCTATAACTGCCTGTGGAATGATTTCTATGTAAACTTTTTACACTAAGTTTTTTTCTGGGAAAAGGATGTTGCTGATGACACAGCTAGCTAAGGGTTTTCTTAGAAATGGAGCTAAGCAAACCTAACTTAACTAACATCATCAGTCAACATGATGCCAGTCAATCATCTTTAGTCTCGTGTATGTCACATCAATGTTTTGGCCAATGCCGAGGATGCTTGCTCACGCCTATGGGATTCTAGTTTAGATACCAGACAATCAGAGAGCTCGGTGGAGTACAGCCGTTAACAAGTCTACACCCCTTACGTTTACTGGAAACAATGCTGTCACCCCATTCTTCTCAGTAGTAAGCGCATGACTTGTGCATGTTACTGCCCAAATGTGCATGGCTGCCCTAAAGACTTTGGGACAGCTTCGTCAATAGAGCTTATTTTTTAAACTCTGTACTTGCTTCCACCAAGTTGTAGCAATGAAAGCTGGGAGATTGTCCTCAGTCACTGAACAAAGCATTTAGGACCTGAGTTGTGTGTCTAAAGGAGTTCAAGTGCAGTCAAATTGATGCTGACTGCAGTTCACTTAGTGACCACTGGTGTCATTAATAATGAGGATTTTCTGACAATTCCAAGTAGTACCAGTAAAGGATGTGAATGCTGCCTCCATCACTGCTGGTTTCAGTGCTTTTATTTTGAAACTGATAACCGGAAGTGCGATATTTGTATTTCCACCGCCTTGACAGTGGTGCTTGGAGCCGAGAGGGTCAGGGGGAGGAGAGGAAAAGGGAGTGGAGCGAGAAGACGACAGGAGGAGATCCACCACAGGGTGACCAATTTAACCGGACCATCCTTGGACAGCTGGGCTACAAATGGTCCTCCACCCTGGCCGCTCCGCCCGACAACCACACAGAATCGGATTGTCTGCTGCTGCGGTCCTGTCGGGGAACAGAAACAGAAGATGATCACGGTGAGTCCGTCTTTTTCTGACTGTAACTGCTGCTGCTGCTGCTGCTGCACACTGCAGGCCGACATATATAATATATGTCCTCCTGTCACACAAACGTCTCAAACGCTGTTGCATTGAGCCGTGGACGCCTCTGCCACCTCTCTGTCAATACACCATTTCAGCAGGGGTGAATGACAGAGCTGGCGACAGTTGCTGTAAGGCCTTCACACTGGTGCTGGTGCTGGTGTGGTGGTGGGGTGGCAAAGGATACACGGTCAGTGCATGTTTTCCACAGGCGGACAATAAATAACAACATTAATGTGTGTGTGTGGGGGGGTGAGGATGAGCTGCAACACAGCGCGTTTATGTGTCTTATTACAGCTGACAGCACTGAGAGGGGTGTTAATAGGCTGCATTCAGAGGCTGCATATGATGCTCATAATCATTCATATAAGATCATTTCTAATAACAACTTTAAACTTAAACACCTCTATTTAATATCACTATTTATTATCACTGTAGGCACACATGGAGTGTGTACATGATGGGTTTTGGAGCATAATCCACTGCTAGTCCTCCATCCACTGACTGATGCTGAGGAATGTGTGCAGCAGCAATAACGTGTTTATATCTGTTTATTTACCCAAGACTCATGTTTGTCAATACACTAATCCTGCCGGCTATTGCTTTGCTGCAGACCGAAGTACATTTGCATAAAAATAAGTCACCCTACAGAGGCGTGTTTGTGTCTTTACTTGGACTGCCGGACGCAGCGGAATGGTTTTATGGTCCCCGCTATGGTTGTCACATAGGCCACGGTGTTATGTAACAAGAAGCCTACGCTGTTTGAATGCGGGCCCTCACACACGGCCTGCCTGCCTGTGCATGGCATTTATACACCAGATCGCGGACATATCATCCGCACATGATCAAAAGACAGGACCGCGGAAAAATGCAAAAAATGACCATTGATTTCCTCTAATTGTTTGATCTATTTTTGCATCTGTATCATCTGGATGAGCCACAGAGAGTGATGCATGCAGCTTCGGACTGGTCAAACTGGAACAAGCCCACAATGAATGACTTTATGCTCACTGTTTGTGCGGCTGTAACGCCAATGAGTGTAGCGGCTGTCCGGCTGAAAATGTCCCCTAGGAATAGTCAGTCACCCCCGCCTTCCCTTCTCCGCTTCCCCGCTTCTTCCCCTCCCCTCTCCTCACGCTAGTGGGGGAAACCGGAGAGTACAGCCAAGCAGCACCATGCAAACACACACACACTCACACCAAGCGACTGGCAGCACACACCGCGACGTTTGCAAATGGGTACAAGCTGGTCGACCTTGTGCAGGGGAGTGAGGGACGCAGCCGGGGAGGAGGTGGAGGGGAGGAGGTGTGTACGTGAGGAGAGGAGAGGGGGGGCTGGTTCTCCTTGAATCTTGTCGATCCGCTGCCAGGGAGAGAGGAGAGGAGGGATACGGCTCGGACGTGCCAGAGAAGGCGCATGCAGGCAAGATATAGCGAGGAAATGCTATTTTTGCTTCAACAACACAGCATGCGTCCTCTCCGGTGAAAATGCTGGTGGAGGAGGAGGCGGCGGCAGAAGCGGCGGCTGCGTTGCGTTTGCGCGTCTCTCCGCACTTTGTGGAGCTCAGGGCGTCTGGAGGCCTGGTAAGATCAGCTGGTACTTGCTGAGGCATATGTGGACGTTTTATAAAACAAGCAGGGCAAATGAACACACTACAATACAATTATTATATGAACTACTGTTATAATAATGTTAATATTGGGGATATAAATACTATAAAATGTGACCAGGTCAGCAAAAAACTACAATTGTACATCAAAGAAATGCCCACTTCAATTCCCTAGAGACCATTAGAGCAATAATTTGTCAGGAATATGACCACAACGTAGCCAATTCAATACCAGTGCTCTCTTTTCCACGCATTTAAAATCCGGGGTGCTGGAAATCCTTGAAACCACTTTAATTTTAATGTTATGTTGACAAGGTTTGAAAAGTACTTGGATTTTGATTAAAGTGCTTGAAACTGCTTGAAATGATAATTGCATTACTTTCATAATAAGTCACTCTCTGACTTAATAGTTTGCATTTTAGATAAAGAAATAAAATAAAACAAGTCAGAGAGAGCCTGATTTCTTTTGCCCTTTGCACAAAATGAAGACGACTCCGCTCAAGCCTAGCTCGAAAAGGATTTTATTGAAACAAGTTATTTATCAAGTGATTGTGCAATTGTTTTATATTGGTTCAGTAAAGTTATATAGGATGCCAAGTCTACTTACAGACAGGTGACACATTTTAAGCATGAAATTTCGTTTTGTTTTTCTTAATCACCCTTTCGCAGATGCTATCATGAACTATAATTTTGGTTGTTTATAGCACAAAAAATGAAATGGAGCCTAATCATTTTGAGTGTATATAAATATGTAATTTACCACAGCTGTAAGGTGGTGGAAAAGCTTGAAAATGCACCTTGAAAATGCTTTAAAAATGCATGAATTTGACTTTGGAAAAAAGTGAAGGAACCCTGTAATCTGTATCCTTCGTCATGTGGAACTTGAATCATTTGAATCATTCTCTGCTGAATTAACATGGAGTCAGGCATTGTTGTGGCACTAAAACCAGTGGCCCAGCTTGACAGAATAAAAATAACTGATAACAGAAGCAAGACAAAACTGTATTTAAAGGTCCAGTGTGTAAGATTTATGGGGATTTCTTGGTAGAGTATGACAGAAATGGAATCTAATATTCACAAGCATGTTTTTATTCATGTATAAACTCCTGAAAATAAGAATTGTTGTGTTTTCACCTTAGAATGAGCTGTTTGTATCTACAGAGGGTGCGGGTCCTCTTCCACGGAGGTCACCCCATGTTGCATCACCATGTTTCTACAGTAACTCAGAATGGACAAACCAAACACTGCATCAGTCACATTTGATTGATATCCAGTCCACTTAATAAGGGCTGTATCTGATTGTGTATGAATAAATGAAAGTCGTACACCCAAATGTGCCCAGGACACATGGGCTTACAAGACACTGCTTACTGTATGTTACACATGCAGTGGCAAGAGATAACAAGCAATATCCATGTGTCTCAAAACATTGTGAATCATGGTATATAAACTTAACACATTAAATATACAGCACTATCATAGATGGTACACTGATTAAAAAATGTTTTTTTTAATTAGTCTACATTATCTGTTGTGTCAAACAGACAGGGATGTTAAAAATTCTGATTAAATGATCCTTCTACGGCACTCACAGGATATCTTTACTATAAATTTCCCTCAGCCACATCAGACGGATATAATAGCACATATGTCTGTAATATATATTAAAGATGAACCTGAAAAACAGGAAACAGGAGGTATGCCCAGGCTATTTGTAACCTTCGAGTTTTCAATAGCAGAATTCCAAAGATAACAGGAAGACACAAAGGTCTGGAAAGGAATAAAAATCCTTGGTGGATGAATATAATGTTATATTTGAATGTTTCAATCATTGTTGAGAATAGAAAGAAGTACATGCCAAAATACTAATAATCATCCATAGATGTTTAAATTTATGTTATTATTACAGGCAAATAAACCAATGGTAGTTGATAAACTAGGTGCATTTTTGAGTAATGTCCTGCCTCTTCAGTGACCTAGTTTGTGATATAGATTTTGGTTATTTACCATTGCATTGTTGCTTTGTTTTATGATTGTATTCCATACCATGGCTTGTGGTCTATAATAAGTAAAATCTGAATATGAAATCTGAATTAGGGCTACACAATATGGTTAGAAAATCATATTGCAATTATTTTGACAGATATTGTGATTACGATATGCGACACGAGTAGTAGCAATAATAAATGTTGCGTCATAATTTTCATTTTCACTGAAAAAAAAAAACTGTTAAAGTTGTCATGATGTGACATTTGTTGGGTCTGTACCAAACAACCATGTTTTCTTATATCTGAAGAACAAGATTTGTCGGCCGGGGTATCTCAGCAGCCCTACAGGATTTGTTATAATGCTGTTTTGTCACACATTTTCCGTCATCAAAAAATTGCAGGGTTCTGTGATTTGGATATTGCACTTGGCCATTTTGTGATTTTGATAATATTTTGATGAATTATGCTGCCATAATCTGAATCTAAGCCAGTTTTCAGGTTGATTGACCATGACTGGTGACCAGCATCAGCATCAGATATATCAGATTCAAATTTACATGTATGCACTGCACCACTGTTCATGTCATGCTCATGGTGACACAGAGAGTACACCTGTACACCTGTACATGCTAGCATGTTATTGCCATTAAGAAGAGAGTTCAAGAACAGGATAAAGAGAAGCATTAGGGAAAGAAGAGAGGGAGAAATAGAGGAGAGGACATGAGCAGAGAGGGCAAGAGCAAGGTGGAGAGGCAGAGAGAAAAGAGCAAAAGAGGACAAGGCCTGGCAGTAATCTGGAGCACGTTTAAGAAGATGTAAAACTTATTTAATAGGAACATGCAATTAAATTTTCCATTAAAGGAACATTTTGTGTATGCTGTCAATTATAGTTCTTAGAAACAAAGAAAATTGGAATCGGAAGCTCAGACTTTGAAAAAATTGGAATTGGCCCAAAAAATGCAATCATTGCATCTCTAATACATATATTGTATTATGATAAAAGTGAAGTCTTTGTAGCTTGATTTTCTAGTAATTTCTAAACAACTTTTGTTTCAGTGCTGCAGGGCCCACAGATCATGTCATGCTGTGTCTCCCATTACTGTCCTGATATTTGTCTTGACAGTGTCCTGTTGTCCAGTGGCATTTATCTGTATTTATTACTCGTCTTTTATCATTGATTGTGATAATAAACAGAGCTCAAAGGAGTCGTTCGTTTATCTTCAGCCCAGCTGACTCCAAAATGCTGTTGTGTGTGTTTATACCAGAGGGTGTGTTTTTGCACCAGGGTCAAATTGAGCCAGTTCTGGTTCACCTTAAAAAACCGAGCCATCGAGCTATTTTGGGTCCTATCCTCCCCCCTCCTCCTCCCTCCTCCTCCTCTCCCATAATGTTGGAAGTAGCTTGTTCTTCTCTGAAACTGTCTCAGTTTTCAGACATGAGACGAAACCTCGAGTGTGTCTGGTAATCCAGGAAATGAGATTCATGTGCATTTAGCAGACGATGATGCATTTTATTCCCTGTCATATTTTTTTGATGAAGGGGATCTTTGCTAACAAGGTATTCACAGAACTAAATATGAGTCAGACCTATTCATTAATATGAATATTAGCATCAATGACAGACTATCCACTATCATGATCTGATGTGTCTCACTTGATATACTCACTGCTTAAATTTCAGCCATGACACCACCCTCACAGATCTATTTGTGCACTGGCTTTTCCTGTTTGTCACTCTACAGTCTGCGTGTGTTTGATTTTTCCTGTAGACCCAGCAGAAGCCGTGGAGATAGGCCTGGCAGCAGAGACTGGTCTTCTCATTAACCTTGGTCTCTGATCACTGGCTCTGGCACGAACATCTGGAGCTTTTGCAAAGCGACTGGTGCACCTTTTGACACTGTCCAGTCCTGTGGCCCTGCAGTGTGGCCTCTACAAACCCCTCCTCACTTCTTCAAAATTTTGTCCACGGGGATAAATGAGTGATCCGGCTGCAAGGGACAGGGCTGGGACATGTACCAGAACCCCAACAGGTAAATGAGCAACTCCTACAGGTGTGTAGAGGAGGAACTGGTCCTCCCACATCAGATTAGTGCTGTAACTGTTATCCATCTTTCACCTGTTCCTGTACAACAGTATTAGCTTTGATGGCAAATTTTGAGTATGTTTTAGTCAATAATCTTTTGACTAAAATGCCATTTAGTTTTAGTCTTATTTTAATCATCAAGATTGTTTGATTTTTAGTCTAGCTTTAGTTGATTAAATATCCCAAGATTTTAGTCGACTAAATCTACAGTATATTTAGTCGACTAGAATCTAGCCTAACAGGTTTAATTAACGTGTAATGCATTATTTAAACAATTCTCAAGAATTTTCAAACTCATACTCCTGGAGGAAACATTTTTAACGTTTTTAACATTAATAGTTAAGTATTAGGGTGTCACAAATCTAAATTCATCATTCGATTTGACTTTTGATTTGAAGGTCACAATAAGATTTGATTTGTGATTGAAACATATTTACTTTTTTTTTAGTACTGTTGGCTATGGAGTAAATAGATCATTGGTTTAATGCCCTGACTGTCAATTGTCATTTATATTTTCAAATTCTTCTTTAAAACAATAGAAAAGTGCATCTGCAAACTGCTGTTAAGCTATGCTGTGTGTCTTTGTGTAGTTTTTTTTTTCCTTTGGACACACACTGGACACATACAGGTAGGCAGGGGTGGAAAGAAATTTAGTTTTTTAGCTCATTTTGATCCATTTTTGATTTACAGTTAAAATCTTGGCAGCTGTTTCAAGTGTACTACATTTCTGCCCCTTTCTACCATGATATGTCTAACATTACGTATACAGCATTTCTTCAAATGTACATTCTTCTTTTTTTCATAATATTTTTCAATTTGAGGTCAGTAAGACTTTACACTTAATATGTTTAGCTTGTTAGTCGATCTTTTAATTGACGATCGAAGATTACCAACTGGGTCATTCACTTCTCTAATCAGTACAGGTGGTTTAGTGAAACACACCAGCTGTGTTGGCTGATAAAATAACATTTGCTTAGGAAACAAAAACATTTAAGTGTGTTTACCTTTGCATTTTTCAGACTTTATTGATAGGACAGCTTTAGATGGACAGGAAATTGGGTCAAGAGGGGTGAAGACATACAGCAAAGGGCCACGGGCAGGAGTCAAACCCATGGCCGCTGCTGAGGACTAATAGCTTCTGTACATGGGTCCCACGCTTTACCAGCTGACCTACTGGGGCACCTGATGATGAAAACTTGAACAAAAATTATTAGTCAATGAAGTTAACTCTGCTGTGCTGAACGTTCCTCTCTCTGCTCACACAGAATGTCCTGGTTCAGTGGTTTCCTAGTCGCCAGAGTGGACGACCGCAAGACTGCGTGGGGGGAGCGCAATGGCAAGAAGTCCAAACGGAAGGGAGGCTCATCTCTCTGCAACCCGCGTTACATGAGCTGTCTGCGGGACCCAGATGCTATGGAGCCCCCCTCTGGAGCCCCCCTCCATCAGCACCACCGTGGAGGGGTGGCGGGGGCCGTGGGAGGCGGGGGCAACTTCGGCGTCCGTTGCGGATGGCAGGAGGACCACTATGGCAAAAGGGGAGGGGCTCCCGGCGAAGGGGTGGGGCTGAAATCGGTCGACCTGGGCTTTGAGGACGGGGAGTTGAAAGGGAGAAAAGGGGGATGTAATGGAGGAAGCGGGGACATGGGCGATGAGGGTCCCAACGGCGCAGCAGGAGTGGTGACCGCTGCGGACTGCTGGCTCAGGGTGGTACGGGTGTTCCAGTCGAAAAAATTCCAGTCCCGCAAACTGGAGCGCCTATACCAGCGTTACTTCTTTAGGCTGAACCAGAGCTCCTTGACCATGCTCATGGGGGTACTTGTGATCGTGTGCGGCATCATGCTGACCTTCCACTGTGTGCACGCCGCCCCTCACGTGGCCTACTCGTCAGCCCTGTCAGTGGCAATGGCGCTCTTCATGGCTCTTATGGTAGTGTGCAACCGCAATGGCTTCCACCAGGACTACATGTGGATGGTCAGTTATCTGGTGATCGGAGTGTTGGTGTCGGTACAGGTTTTCGGGGTGCTCATGGTGGCACCCAGGAGCGCTTCAGAGGGCATCTGGTGGTCCGTGTTCTTCATCTACATCATCTATACTCTGCTGCCTGTGAGGATGAGAGCGGCGGTGCTGAGTGGAGCCGTGCTGTCCATCATACACGTGGTCACCACCTGGCAGATAAACCAGGAAGACAAGTTCCTCTGGAAACAGGTAAGAGAGGCTTCATGTCTGACTCTTTGCTTCTCATCGCTGACCTGAACTGACACTGATGACTGAACAGAGCGGAAACTACTTTGGCACTTTAACATTCATTTTCCCTTTCCGTCATTTCTCAGATTTATGGACATTTTATCCTGCAGTTTTTCTGATTAAAAAAAATCATGTAGTATAGCAAAGCATTGTTCAAATCCAGATAACTTTATTTTATAGATCCGGAGTGATGAGGTCTAGAATAAACAGTTATTGCTGGTATTTGACAAGGTGTAGCAATGAACATTTAAACACCAAGCTTGTTTTCATGAGAGTAAGAAGAGGAAGAGGCAGTGGAGATGTTTAAATTGCCTGCATCCAGCTGATTGCTGTAGGATAGGATGAAAAGGTTCTGGGTGTTGTGTATGTCTAGCTGATGCCATATTGTGATAGAAAACAAGATAGATCCATCCTTTCATGTAGTTCATATGGTTCAGGTTACACATCCAGCAGACACACAGCAGCATTAGCACTGAATTGGATGTTAGTCCAATGTTCACTTTCCTTTTGCTTTGCTTGAGAGAAATATCTGTCTCTTTAGCTGCTAAATCCTTCACTGTGTTCACCAGCTGGGTACTAGCTTTGTCTATATGCCATTTGGTGCTGGGCAGTACAGTACAACAAACAGTGGGTTTATCATAGCTTTTTTGTTGAAAACATCTGCCTGCCGTAGCTGAAAACAGGGTTGATGAGAGCTGTGAAAAAGAACCAAGACAGTAAAGTTTTGGGCTGTAAAAGCCAAAACAATGAGCTGAAAGATACTAAATGCACTGCTGAGCAGAGAGGAACTTCAGAGTCAGGTGATAATTCTCAGTGAGTCTGTCACTTCAAGTGACACCTTTCACATGCTTGATATGAAATATGCAAGAAATAATGCACAGAACACATTTTTCACTTTATGTAATTGGACAACCATTAAAAAATGCCATCCTGGATATACATTTTGTCGTGTTGTTCTAATACCGATACCAGTATCTGAAAAGCCTCCAATGCTGCCTAAAATGCTAAAAAAAAGTATCAGCGAGTATGCCAGTCAGTGAACTGATTCAGTAACATGTAATTTAGCCCCAAAATGGGACCCTGCTACTTTCCAGCAGCACCCTGCACACAAACTTTTTTAAATCTAAATCTGGCCATACAACAATGATAGCAATCTTATCATATCTCTGCAGGGTTAGTAGTATACATGCTGTTAAATTAAAAAATAATAATAATATACTGTTTTTTTTTAATCACACTGGTAAAGTTCAGGTATTGGAATCAGGAAGGAAAAAAATTATATCAAAAGATTTTTAGAATTGAGAACTCTCTAATAAATAAACACGATGTAGTCTTAAAACAAACAAATGTGAAATATAGTGTATTTTATTATATTTTTCAATAGAGTTTAAAAAAAAGTATAACTTAAATGATTAGTAAATTAATTGTTTAGTCCATGGACAGAAAAGTTAAAGTGTGAAAGTTAATCATTAAAGTCATCTTTCAAGCGAAAATACCAAACATTTCTTAGTTTAAATTTCTCAACTGTGAGCATTTGCTGCTTTGCTGGACAAAACAAGACATTAGAAGGCATTACATTGAGCTTTAGTTAATTGTAACTGCCATTTTTCATTATTTTTGACATTCTGTAGATCAAACAGTTGATTGCAGATGAATAGAATCACTATTTTAACTGTTAATTGTTACTTTTTGCAAGCCATAAAAAAGTTTTAAGCCACCTGAAGTTGAAAATTGGAAACGGTGAAGTTAAAGTAGTTGATAAGTAATTAAATACATCAGGAAAGTAAGTGTTGTGATATATATATGTATTGATAAGTTATCACTGTAATTAGACTGAACCTGACACATTGTTACATCGCTACTTGTTTGGTGGCTTTTAAAATGTCTCCTCTATATTGTTTATGATAGGCTGGTGTTATACCGTGTGAACTGGCAAGAAAGCCGATTCCGCTTATATTTCTCTCTACTGTGTTTTGTCAGCATGTCGTATCTGCGTATTCACGTGTACTTTGGGGCTTATGGCTCTCGCTGTACAGTGTGTTGTTTGTGCGTCATGCCAAGGACCAAGGGGCTCGCTGAAGGTCAGTGGGCTGAATGAACCGCCCCGGCTGGACGGCTGGCTGGTGTGTGTATGAGTGTGTGCTGTTGTGTGACAGTGGGAGAATACCATGATATAAAGCAGTATCACTCAGGTCTCTGTGCTCTCACACAAGGGACGCTTTGTACTTTTCTCCAAGGGTGGGGTGACGGGGGTGAGGCCGAGTGTGTGTGTGTGTGGGGGGGGGGGGGGGGCATACTGCTGTCATAGCGGTTTTACAACTGTTGTGTCCTTGGGGAAAAGTTGTGGAAAACATAATGGGAAGACCATAACATGAAAACAATCGGGGGATATAGGACTTAATTAGGAATCACTGATTGTTTATGTAATGTCTCTAACATTAGATATGCATTCAGTAACACGTCCTCTCAAATTTCAGCCAGATTCTATAAAGAAATTGTGGTTTATAGCAGAAGCTAGTAAGTCACTCAAACACAGATCACTTTGTCACAATATTATGATCATTTATTATGAATTAATTGCTAAAGAGCAGGACTGTGTACGAGATTTGTGGGAACTCAGTAACCGCTGTATGCTCTGTAACATCACGCATGATATACCACGGTGCAATCCATCACAGGCTCCAACATTGTTTGCCATCGTTAAGTGAATGAATGTCATGAGATAGCTGCAGTCCAGCAATGCTGTTTATTCCTAAGGTCGTCTGTGTACTATGTGACATAGTAAAACAGCGCCATCAATCACTGCTTCACGCTTGTGTGCAAGTATTTCCTCTTTCTCCAGTAACTCATTAACCTCACCGGGTTTCTGTTGGTGTTGATGGGTGCAGATAATGATAAAGTTGTGTGTGAGGAGGAATGATGTAAATGCAGAACCTCTTTCGCTGTTTGCTGGCACTGCAGATTCAAATGGCAAAGAAGGAATCTGTGCAGTGGAGTTGGGTTGAACAGTTACTGTTGACTGGGACAGCAAGTAGATTCTGAGTCTTGAGTGCAAATGTTTTGATTTCTGAAAAAGTTCAAAAAGCTGATCAATTGTTTCCATCCATGGAATAAATGATATTTGTGTTCAGGGTGCCCTGATCAAATGGCTAGTGAATGTTCAAAACCCAATGAATTACCATTGTTTTTTTCTGGTGAGTGAAGCCAGTCTACCATCTTGAATAGTTTACCATCATTTTGTAGGTGCTACTTTTGTTGCTGTTTGTTTTATTTGTATATTATACTGTGGATTCTGCAGCGGATTGCTTAGCTATATTATTGCCCAGCTATGGGTGGTTTTAAAATGCCCTTTCCCTAAAATGTTTTATTTTTTCTTACTTCAAACTCATATTTCTTATACAGTGAGAGTACAAATGCCTGTGATATGAGTATCACAAACATAACACTCAAAAATTAAGCAAATTTGTTGTTAGTTTTTTCAGAAAACTTGGGCAATGCCTCAAGCTTCACCTGAAGTACGTGACGTCAGTGTCAGTGTTGCTCTTGATCACCACATCTTGGTCCGTGAAAACCTGAAATCCTGCGAGAGCTGCTTCAAAGATTTATTAAAAGTCAGTCAGTTTAGAAATATGATAATATTTGCTAACCTGAGGAAAGGCTGCTGTCATCATCATCAGTGGTCTCTTCATCATAGATATAAATGTCGAGTCATGATGACACGTTGGCTCTAGTGTTTTTATATCTGTACGTCCACGCTGTCGGCTGATGTGCTTGGCATGGGGTCACACAAGTAGTTGAGCATGGTGCATCCCTCTGCTTTCAAGTCAATCACTGCATCGCCAAATGCTTCCCTCCTTTAAAACAATTGTTTTTAAACATTTGTTGGACGTCCCGCCTGGTGTTAGAATCCTTTCAAGTGAAACATAGACTCACTTTATACCCTTTAGCTTGGCATTTTAACTGGTTTACGGTGGCTACAAGCTAATGTTAGGCTACCTGCTGCCTGGGCTATGTTGAGAGGGTGCTTCCGTAATGTTCACTAGGCACGTTTGGTGAAGAGTTTGTGACGTCCGCACTGGAGGTCAACTATTTCAATTGACAGCTCAGGTGTGTGGTAATGATTCGGTCTGGTAGTTACCAGTCATCCAGGAACCGGTGCCTTATTGGCACCACGTTTTGGTACCCATCCCTAGTTGATAATTGGTATCAGCCGATGCCTCACAAGACCAAACCAAACAAAAAATGTCTGCAGACACATCTGTTGGCAGCCATGTCGGTTTGGCTGATGTGGAACATTGTTGGCACTCTCTCTTTGTAGTTTTGGGAAGATGGTGAAAAAGTTTCAACCCCTGTACTATAACTGTCATGCATCCTGCCTACATTCCTTGCCTACATTTTTTCAGTCACCATCATCTTTTCTAAATGTTAACACATTTCTCCCATTCTAAATAATAATCACCATGTAGACTGTATAAGATTGTGATATGCATGGAATAATGGAAGTTGACTTTTCGTTGTTTTGATATCAGCCTTATACATCAGCCTGCTCTCTAAATATCAGTATCAGCCTTTGTTAAACCTATATCGGTCAACCACTACACACTGATGGAGCAGTGTGTAGTAGTTTTTGACTGTTAAACTTTTATACACCGGTGTGTTTCATTAAAAACTTCAATCTTGATTTTTTCTAATGTATTCATAAATATTTTGTCTTGCAAAGATAAAGATGGAAGATCTTCACACAATCTAACTTTGGGTTTATTGTGAAACATAGTGTTCAGTTTCTACAGTGTGCAGTAATCTAATAAAATCTGTTCAATTCTGTCCAAATTATGACAGCATATTATAAAAATATGACAGCCACACACACACTCAATATTCTGCAGTTGTTACCTTATCTATAAAAACTGACATTGTGACAGAAAAGCTGCCCTGTTAAAGGCAAAATGCTAAAGTACATTGTCTTTGACTTACAGTGTCCGAAACATTAAACACGAGCTCCAAGACATGAAAGATGATAATAAAAGTCTCAACAGGATGACTTGACTGGACATTTACTCAAAACACAAAAGAAAGGACAACAAAACATAGAGCTGAAAAACAAAACAGTTGTAAAAATTGTTTGTTTAATCTAACTTACCGTTTTAGAAAATATAATTCTTATAATTTCTTGGCCAAAATATGCCACAGTATAATCACAAAAGTCTTTGTACAAAATTCTTAATGTGATTATTGTATGTTAAATGAGTATCAGTATGAGTAATAGAATTATTTTCAGTGTTTTATCCTGTTTTTATTGTCTTTGCTGGTAACACAATCTGTCATGTAAGACCAGCGGAAACTGAGACTCTTGAAGACATCTTGATGGTGTCTGTTTGCTTTATGAGAAATATTTCATGATCATGTCTTAAAATTTATGGCCCTTAATCCCTCCAAACCTTTCAAAACACATGCAGTCCATCTGGTTGTTTCCTAAGCTGTATTGCTCTTGGCGTTGGTTCGTATGTGTGTTTTTACAGCTGCATACAGTAGAACCGAGTGTCTGTTCTTAGCTTCACTTTTGAGTTTCTTATTGCAATGCTTACACCATTAACTACAGTATATAGTAGTTTGAACCATCTTGTTACACACCGGGACAGCTTTCAAAACAAACATAAATCTATTAAAGCTTTAATGTGTAAAAGTGGTTTGTAACAGAGACGTCTTGTTACATGTGAGCTTCACTTTGCTGTTTCTTCTCACGTTTTTTGTGGCGCCATGTCTCTGATCCTCAGACTCCTCAGCTGAAATCAATTAGCCATGGCGGTGCACAGTACACACATGTGCGTGTCCCACCCATCAATACACACACACATACACACGCACACATACACAGACACCATCCCATGCTTTGTTATGGTTGTCACCTTCCCTTCGAGTCTCTGTTGAATGTTTGTCAGAATTGCTGCTGTTTGTTTCTCTTTGGGAAGTAACATCCCAAAACTATTGTCTTGCCTCCATGTGTGGGCGTCTATGTGAGTGTGAATACTGACATGTACAGTATGTGCTTCTGTCCAGGATTAAATAAGAAAAATGAACCAGTAAAGTCCCAAGTACATTTTATACAGTTTACTCTGTGTAAAACACATTGACATTACTGCCAATGTGTTTGTCAGTTACATATTTGGATATTGCAGATTAATTCCATTGCCGATATGCTATGATCCACTAAAGTTAGGTACAATATGGGATAGATAAATCCCTGTTAGCTTTGCTGCCATCTCCACTATACATCGGTGAGGTTTTCATATTGGTGTGTTCAAGGTCTGCTAGTAAAGAAATTAGAGATGCAGATTTCACTACAAAATCAACTGTAACTCACATAACTCTGAGCCAATTTTCATTAAATTTGTTTGTTATAAATATAAGAATTTGAACATGATAGGGATTACTTGAATAAAGGTTATAATAGTTAACTAAAACTAAACTAAGAGCTAAAACTAGATTCAGATTCTCTATGAAATCAGATGGTGTTTACATTTTCCCAGACAAAGTTACAGTGACCAGTATGTTAGCCAGTAAAAAAAAGCAGGAGGAGGTGTGGTACAAAAATCATATTGCGATTGTTTTGACTGAAATTGAGATTGTGATGTGCAATACAATTAGTGGGAATGATAATTTTTGCATTACAATTTTAATTTTTACTGTAAAAAAAAAAAAAAGACCAGAGCATCTATGCAGCACTACAGTACTTCATTATAATGCCGTTTTCTTATAATACTGTTTTCTCCTTTATCAAAAAAGTGTGATTTTGTTATGCTTCTACAATTTGGATATTGCACTCGGCCATATTGCAGTTTCAGTAATATTGCGAACTAACTGTGCAGCCCTATTGCTAATTTTATTTTTGACGTTATCTTATTTGGTTATTGCGGAGGAAACGCTACTGCTTTTCTCCACAGAGTCCTCCAAAATCAACACAATGTCAAAGTTTCTTTTAGCAGTTTTACTTCATGTAGAAACAAGATACAATATACAGGAAATGTCTTTATTTTTGGTCTTTGTCAATTTGGTGGAATTTGTCAACAAAACCAGCATGAGAAGGCACTGATGTATGTGTTTATTAAGTCAGAGATGTCTACATGATTATGAGCAATTGCCTTGACAAAGTGTTGTGTTTGTGTTGTAATTCTGAACTTCTTAAATCTCGCCCCTGACAAATACCTCTCATATTATAACAAAAAAAAAACTAAAGTGTATACTGAAATTAATAAAAACCAAACTAAAACTAAACATTTAATGAAAAATAAGCTGAAAGAAACAAATCCACTATGGAAACTGAACTGAACTGAACTAAAACAAAAATACAGCAGTGCAGTACATGTGCATGTCCCACCCATCAATACACACACACTGTCTCATGCTTTGTTATGGTTGTCACCTTCCCTTCTAGTCTCTGTTGAGTTTTTGTCAGAATTTCTGCGGTTTGTTTTTATGTGCTTCTGTCCAGGATTAAATCAGTAAAATGCACCAGTAAAACTCAGATGTTTCATACATGTCACTCTAGGCCATACTGCTAATGTGTTTGTCAATGAAATTTGTGGATTTTGTCACTTAAACTTCTCATTATTGTACATTCTTCACCCCTCCATTATTTGCTTTATGTCCCCTGACAATGGCTAGCATTGTTGTGTGCATGTTGTTGACACAAGTGCTGTGAGAGGTCAAAGACTGGTTCCTAAAAATACCCAGCCTTTGGCGTTTCTGCTAACCGTTGCGTCACATGGAACAGTCTTATCAGAGCCTGCGTCAGAGCAACAGGCAGGTCACTCTAGCCCCCTTTTCTCTGCATACACATGGGGCTGCGTTTTCACATACCCTGAAACACTACACTGGCTAATACTGTGTATTCACAGGTTTATTTATCTCTTTCTGTTGTACGCTAATGAAGCGTAACGTAATGCATCTTTGACCACAGCAGAGATGGAGGGTTAAGCCCCTAAAAGCCCATTAAACTGCAGCACAGAGGGCAAACCAGGCGTCTGTGTGGAGTCTGGGTCAGGGGACAGTCAATACGTTTCACTGGTCTCCTTTTCAAGCGTCCACTAAGTGTTTAAAGTGTTTTTTTTTTTATTTGGTAGATAAGATAAGGGAGTTTAAATAACGTGGTGTAATAATGTGGTGCTCATGTAATAATGCGCTTAGTTTATACGTAAGTACACGTCAAACTTTCCAAATGGCTGTTTGCTCAATTTTCAAAATTTCCAGGATGTTAGACCGAGAATAAATGCATGTTAATCAGAGCAAATCTCATGCTGTATCAACTGTATCAGCTGTTCACAGTTTCACAGCAGCTCCCGGTGCTGGAATAACCTTGTGTGCATCGTGCATCAAGATGGGAGACTCGTATCCCAGTGGAGGAAGTGTCAGCCTGTGATGATCACCTGTGCAGAGCTGCAGCTATAGAATAAGACACCCTCCTGTATAAGGGAAGGAGGAATGAGGAGGCAGGCAGCGAGGTGGTGTGATCGGAGGAGAATCCGATATTCTCCCCACGCAGTCCTTCCACAGCCTCCTTGATAAATAATTTGTGTGTTTAACGCGGCAGCAGCATTTTAACGAGGATACCTGTCACATGTACACTTTGCTCACGACCAGGATGAGTGCTGACTGATGGGATCCCACACATACACACACACGCATGCACACACCAAAGCGTTACTCAAAGGAGCCTCACACTGTAGGCTGTATCAAAATTTAAGGATGGATTCACCTGAATAATCCCACATTGCATAATTGTTTCTCTCTGTGTAAATAAATTTTACTTGTTTGTAACTGCCTGTATCTACTTGTATGATGATTACATGGATACACACATTAATAAATACGCACACACTCAGACACACACATACCAGCACTGCCAATCTGTGCACCAATAAGAGCGCTGCAAAATCAGTTTAGCATCACTTCTGAGAATGATGGGGAATAAACAGCATTGCTAAGTGTCTCCCTCAGTGCTTGTGTTCAGTTGGTCCAGCGGTTGCCATGGAAACAACTACGACTCAAGCTGCCGAGACCCAGTTCAGCTTCAGCTGGTGTACAGTTTGGTAACCGTTGCTTCAAGTAAAGACAAAAAAAAAAAAAAAGAAGAAAAAATCAGGTCAAAATTGATTTCTGCTGTTTACTTCTCCTTCTGAGAATCTGAAGGCTCGAGAAGTGTTTGTGTGTGTCTTGTGTGTGTGTGTGTGTGCATGTGCGTGTGTGTGTGAGGAGGGGGTGTTGTTGGAGGGGTCCGAGCTTTCTAGACACATTGCTGTTTGTAGCTGCTGGGATGGATTCGTGCTTTGTTTTCCTCCCCCCTGCTGTCGAAATGAACAGTCCATAATTAAACATGGCGATGACAGAGAAGAGGTCATATGAGTGGAGGTGGTGGGGAGTCAAGAGGCAGGCAGGGATGCACACACACACAGGATGTTGTTTGGCAGTTGTCTGGTGGTTGAGGGAAGCTTATCTCTGGTCAGCTTGCGCTATGACTGTGCATGTTTGGAGCCCCAGTAATGTGGTGACAGTGCAG
Organism: Lutjanus argentimaculatus; assembly: GCA_034769285.1. Classification (NCBI taxonomy): domain Eukaryota; kingdom Metazoa; phylum Chordata; class Actinopteri; order Lutjaniformes; family Lutjanidae; genus Lutjanus; species Lutjanus argentimaculatus. Next base: position 27,331,029 of record JAWZSL010000007.1, read on the forward strand.
GACGTGTTTTTTAGGCCTCAAAGACACACTTTTTAAAAAAGGCTCACTGGCTTGAGCTATTGACCTTGCGAGGTTCTGTTATTTTTATGAATTTGCCTTTGTCCGGCACAGATAATTGGTTTTATTGCTAAGAACAACTCTTATATTCCTCTAATGTTGACATAACTCCTTTGAGAGGCTTTTTGTTTAAAGGGATAGTTCGGAATATTTAATGTGGGGTTATGTGAGGTACTTATCCATAGACAGTGTGTTACCTACAGTAGATAACGGTCAGGGGCACCAACACAGAAGCTAAGCAATGTACTGCTGTGGAGGAGGTCAGCAGCAAAATGTATTTTAGCCACTTTAAAAAGGTTCAACCTAAAAAAAATCAATATCAAATATAAGCCAAGTATCGCTCTCTCCAAATCACCAAACATAGTTCAAATTCACCAGTCACATAATAACACAAACAGACTAACCAGCTGAGGAGCGGTAGACCAGCATCTCTGTGTTCTGCAGGATAAAGGTGCTGATTTTATCAGTGGAGTTTGGTTAGTTTGAGAGAGAGTAATACTTGGCTTATAATACAGTGGTTTCCTGATGGAAAAGGCTATCTGACATATCTGACAGCAAGATAACGCAGTGAAAACAATGTAAATCTAGCCTACACACTACTTCGATACTGATGTTGTTTTTTTTGGTGGACCTTTTTGAAGTGTCAAAAATTCATTTTGCTGATGACCCTGTCCACACTCGCCACAATTGCACTCTTTTACTCAGAGATTTTTTAACTACATGTTTAATATCTTCAGGCAAACAACCTGTCTAGTATCATAAACAGCTTGAAGTTTTTCATAGAGAAAACAAAAGTTAAACCAAAACCAAAAGTGGACGCTGCCTGATGTTACAGTTGAAGCATGTTTAGACTTTAACAGCTTGAAGGTTGTAACATGGCTAAAGAACAGCATTAAACAATAGTTTTCATGACAAATTAGCAATATTTCAATGAAGCAACTGTTGTTACACCAAAGATGTGATCAGATAGTGTATAAAACATAACATTAAGATTTATCAGATGTACCAGTTGAGCCATTTGTGTCCTTCCTTGTTGGTTACTACATAGATTACACCTACAAAGTAAGTGAATCTGACTGATGGAAACTGGAAAAAATATACAACCCTAATTTGATGTACAATGTAACTGAATGACATCTGACTGAATACAGAGTAATCTATTGGCTAATGCAGCTCATGCTTTCTGGGGAGGACCCTGTGTGATAATGGAATAATGATGTGTTACAAATGAATCGCTGGTCGTGCACAGATCAAAACCAGCAAGGATGACATGTGAAAACTATGCTAATTGAAGAAGAACAGATACATGCAGACAGCCGTGAGGATTTTAGCATCAACATACAAAAAAACACAATTTTATATTCAAAAAATACCCCCCAGATCTTTATTTTCACTTAATTTGTGCTAGAGCAGTTTTCCAGCTGCCATTCCCTGTGGAGTGAACGAATCCTGTTGATATTTCCCAGGGCTGTTAAGTGCTACTCTGGCAACATGGTGACGTGATGATGTCGTGATGACTTTTTGGTACATCTATATCATGTTACATTTAAGGGGACTCTCCTGTGCAGTGCTTAGCTTCCTACACCGGTATTTCTCTCTGCTTCTCCAAACTGGGGGCGTGTTGATCACCATCTACTGTACATAAAATACTGTCTATATATAAGTACCTCATATAACCCCACTTCAAATAATCTGAACTATCCCTTTAATCACAGCAGTTGTCCTTGAACCTGTTGTCTGTCCACACAGCATGTAGAGCCTTGTGTCCTTGCATGGGTCCCATGCCTTCCAGAAAAACGTTGGTTTTGATTCTTTCAAGCTCCGTTCATTTTATGCAGATTTTGTTGTTCTTTAAATAAAAAAAAAAAATAAAAAAACACTTGTGCAACTCCAATGCCAGAATGCTTCAATAGTCACACTCTCTCCACAGTAGTCACACCCGTGTGGTTGCCAGCAGAAATGTGTGTGTTGTGTTGTAGTTTGTCAGTGTTAGGACCCCCAGCATGTCAGTGTTTACAGAAACGTGAGGAAAAAGGATCTTGAACATGGTCAGCATGAATCAGGACGGCTTTACGTTACAAGTAATTGTTCATTACCTGGCTGTACATTATTTATGTAACATGTATGGTCTTCTTGTGTTTCAGTGCACTGCCTCTAAAATACTCAAAGATGTCTAAACAGCTGAAGGAAAACGGAGAAAAGCCAACAAATAGAATTATTAATAGAAATCTGTGTGTCATCAGTCATACTTTTATGTAGATAGATTAGACAAATAGTTTGTTCACTCATCCAAAAGTGGTGACAAGGGAATAGAGTTTTTTAGCTTAAAAAAACATGTTTGTTGTAATAAAATATATTGTGACTGGCTTTCTGAATAGATTACACCTTGGGGAGAAGAAACAATGGCCACACATTTGCACCATTTCCTGTTTTAAAAGAACACAGATATAATATCAGTTACTCACATTCTGCCTTTTTGTGATTTATCTAGTGCATCACACGCTTGTTTAGAGTCATATCTTTTACTAAAATACACAAAAAAATGCACTACTTCCTCCAGAGATTGCAAAATTGCAGCTGCTAATGTAGTCTACAAGTAAACTGCATCTATTTTATGACTTAATTAGTTTACTAGAAAAAAATTCTAATGTTTTATTATGCAGTTTTGGAACAAATCTCTGTGTAAATTATTTTTGGATTTACTATAAGTGAAATGTCCAAAAGCACTGTGTATTTACTGTTAGTGGCTTGTACACTACTTTCTGTGTAAACTATTGAATGTTTATCATAGGGGACAGTGGATGCGGGGTGATTTTGGACACAGCATAAGACAATCAGATCTGAGAAATGTTATGAAAAGTTTCCATGTTAACATTAAGCACAATGTGTCTTAATTGTTTGTTTCTTTACTATAAATAGATAAAAACAAGGGTGTGCAGGCTGGACTTTGTCACAGTCTTTCCATGTGAAGGAGGGTGTTTTTTCTGATCCATATATTCATGATATTTACACAAGTCAACATTTCCTGCAATATTTTTCCTTCCCTCATATGTACTCGTAAAGTTCTACGATGGGAATCTGCAGACTGCCCGCTTTCGCATTTTAACAGTAAATAAAATATAAATCATATGGTTTTCATGTCTGTGTGGACGAGTAACAAAATCAGGACACTTATTAATCACTGCAATGGGAACAACTTTTAAAATGACAAAAATGACTGATTGGCCATAAGACATTAAGTATATGTGTAGGGAAAATGTGTATGATTGTATTTTTCCTGCTTACAGCTGAACTAAAGGGATTTAAGTGTAAATAACAAGCCCTGAAAGAGCTTTTTTTGGTCCACAAATTCAGTATTCATTTCAGTCACCTCATTTTTAAGACTGAACTCTTCATGCTGTCAGCTGACTGTGAGGGGCTGAGTAAATTAAATGATACAGTAGTAATTTAACTAGCTGTCTGGGAAAATGTTACAACACTCCCTGACCTGCTAATTGTGTGCACTTGTAATGTACGCACATAAAATGTTCCTGTGATCAGTATCGGGAGTTGGCTGAGAAATGTTAAGGGGATGCAGAGCAGAATGGGGGGATCAATGCAAGAGGCAGGTCACCCTCTGCTGTGTCATGTGTACACACTGAGAAAAAAACAAGAGGAACTGGACTGGCATCCAGCATGACGGAAATCTCAGACAGTTTGATGAAGATTGTTTGGTTGGAAATGGAATTGGCCTGTGAGTGCTGACTGTTAGTCACATCCTGTCTGTTTTGCAATTTAGCATTGCAAAAGTCTTAAGATTAGACCGACCAAATATATGTCAGTTTGCTTAAATCTCTAGTAGGAGTTTGTTGAAGTACAACATGTAGAAATGGCACAGAGAATCTGTCATTTCCTGTTGCATTTGGTGGCCCTATGATTATAACTGAATATTGGCATGTAGATGTCTTGAGGCTGGGGCTCCTATCAAACATGAAGTTTGGGGCAGATTTGACCATGTACAGTCAAGTTACAACAACTTCCTGTTTCACAGCCAAATGTAAAATTCAATGCCACACCACAGATATGCCATGCCACAAAAAAATCAAAACCTAGAATTTAGCATCACAAAGGTGTCTAGGTTGCACTGACCTAATTTGAATTTTACTGACTAATACTCTGACTAATAGTTGACTTGCAGTTGGTTTAGGGCAGGCCTTTTCAATTACCTTTTTATAAAAAGCCAGATTTTGGATATAAAGTTAAGTGCCAAGGGTCCAGACTTTTACATTTCCTATGTCTGACCTGTACAGATGGTAATTTAAATGTGTAAAACAATGCACCTTTTTTCTCAACCTTATTAGTCTTCACAATTGGAAAATAAATATTATTTACAAACGTACAAAAAAAAACCATGCACCTTTGTACTCCTAGATTAGAAGTAGTGCGTTGTTTTAATAAACAAAATGTTACATTTACCATCTATTTCATTCAGTTTGACTCTTAAATTCTCTCTGCCAAAACCTTTTTAATAAAATGAATATCTTTATACTTAAAAGGAGAAAACCACTGTGGTTTGCTTCATTGAAAGAACTGAAGAACTAGTACATTCAAATGTTAGAGCAAAATTATAACATTTTTGCCCTCACATCATAATGGTGCAGTTATGTTTAAATGACAGTGCTTCACGTCAGTTGCAATGATGACAGATTTTAGAAACTAAGAATACCTTTAAACAGTTTGATTGATGTTGTCCTGGAAATGTTCTGGAAAATGATTTCCTGAGAAAGGACAAAACTGGGTCCTGCTGTTCATCACAAACTACAGAAAAGACAAGCCTGGACAGGCAATTGTGCTCCAGAATTATTTTTTTTTCTCTGCAGCTTTAAAGATTGATTTTATGTGAAGTTTTTCCACTGTAAGACACCAATGTGTGATTGTAGAAGTGCGTCTCAGTTCACCTCCAGACAGTGTGTAGACCACCCGGCTGAGTGAGGGAGCAGAGTGAGCAGGCGGGGCTTGACTCTTTATCTGTTGATGTGGTTCTGGTCATTTCAGATAAGGGCAGTGCGAGCTGTGTGTAGACATGAGGCTCAGGCTGAGTACACAAACCCAGCAGCTGCCTGGCACCACACACATACACAGACTCTTTCACAAAGGCTCAAAGTGACAGTGAGCGCGAGTCAGAGCGGGAGGAGGCAGGAAAAAATAAATGAAATGAAAGAATATGGAAATAAATAACCAGCGCTCTCAAGGAAAGATAAGGGGCAACCTACGGGGGAGACTCTTCTGGTTTGTCATGAGTAAAGCACTGTCATTGTGTTTGGGGCGCGGAGAGTGTGTTTTACAGAGCCTGATCTAACACAGATGCTCTAAGGAGTTCCAGATGCTCCTCAAAGGCCGATGAGCTCTGACTTGCACTCTCGCTGGCCCCAGTTCAACAACAATATCCCATCAGTCAGTGCTCCCTCTGGGAAAAGGTCTTATATATTCAGTGTCTTGTTCTCCACGCAGTTTTCTGGACAGCACTGTCCGGCTAAATGTTTTTTTCCATGTCAGCTTGAAATATTACTCTCTGTGTATTTAAGTGACCCCAGAAGTTGGAGACAGCTTCAAACCATTTGAAGTTAAGCAGTACTAAAAGGATTAGTCGATTAATTGACAGTTTGTTTAACCCCTCCTGGAACACTGATTGTCCAATCATAGCTTAGCAACCTAACTAGGTACGGCAGGCTGTCAAGTTTTTTCTCCACTTGTTGAAGTGGTTTACATGGGGCATTAGAATGAGGAGTATTGGCATTCAGAGTGTTTTGAAGTTTTTTTTTTTTTCCAAAACCATAAACTCATGAGCAAAATTGTGAGAAACTCATTACACAGTAAGGATGAGAATCGAGAACCAGTTCTAACCAGCACCAAAATATCGATAAACTCCTGGACAAGTGATACTGCCCTCTGTATTTATGTAACGTTACGTAAACAGCTGACGTTACATAAATGTTCAAAAGTGTGGGCTCACTTTACTAAATTTAAAATGCAGCTAAATGCAATAATAATAACTTTGAAAATATTTTTTTTTATTTCTGGAAAAAAAATAATAAAATAACTTCTTTCTGTTCTGTTTCTGTTGCATCTTTTCATGTCATGTCTGTTTTTTTCTTTTTTTTTTGTACCAAATTATGGCATGTGGTATCAATCAGTGGTATCAGTATGCATATAGGCATCAAAAAAAAAAGAAAAATCACAACTTATTCAATCTTCACTTGCTCTCACAAATTTGTTATAATACCAAAAAACATTGCAGCATAAACCACAATTTGTTAGAAAAGCTGCCGTGCCATTTTAGGCCACAGCAATCCCGCAAAATCCTGGAGGGACTAATAAATCATCAACCAAAAGCAACATAAATTATATTTGCCTGTATTTAATTCAATAATGTTAACAATGCCAATGTTATTAGGTAGCTGGTTACGTTTTCTCCCTTCTGTTTCGTTTATATTTGCTAGGAGGATGCAGCGCTGAGAGTTCAGTCGTGTGAAATTTGTCAGGGTTACTTTGGCATCATGCACCAGAGAAGCATTGAGGACACAAGCTGAAGTCTCGACAAGAATAATCCGAAATCTGACTTTTAGTGTCATCATCCATGTAGCCACCAAGTACATATTTAACTCCCCTTTACCAGGGTTGCTTTTTTTTTGTTTTGTTTTTTTTGGAGGGGGAGGCTTTTCATGCCTTTATTTGGACTGGACACCCTCAGGGTAACTGTTTTAACACGAGTGTACTGGAATCATTAAAAAGTCAGCTGGAGATGGCGTTTTCAACAAACTCTTGGAGGTTAATGTTAGCTTGATTAGCCAACTAGTGGCAGCTGATGAAATCTGGCAGTGACACTTGATATTTCAACCAGCCAAAAATCCAGTCAATGGCTTGAAATGAGAAGCTTGATTTTGTCTACGACTGTTTGAAATAAAAAACCCATTGTTTCAAAAATTGATAAGAATTTCAATGGTAAATCTGTCACTGTTATCATTGTACTCTGCATTAGAATTTGCTGTGCAAGAGCGAAAAGTTTGTAACTTAGCAACAGTAACTCATAGAGGTGAGGCTTAGTGAAGAGTGAATTGATTGGCTGGCGGCTAAATGTAACATTTGACGTTCTATAGATCTATCAATTAATTGATCAAATAAAACAGATTCAATGATAGTGAAAACAATTTGCTGGTAAGGGAGAAACCAGAGGACATAATGAGAATACTGTATGTTCTGACAGTGGTACGTCGGTGTAATGAGCCTGTAAGACAAATTCATCTACACACACCACCTCCCCTCCCCACCTCCTCAGCTGGTCCCCACGCTGCACCTTCCCTGAACCTGGGTGGGGGACTGCAGCAGGTCTTTGGAGGGAGGCTGAGGAATGTGGGTGATAGTTGCTAAGTGAAAGCTGCGCTGCCATCTCTGATAATTCACAGTCTCCGTGGGTGTGAGTCTCGGGCCAACACTAAGCAGAACCTTTCACAAGACTGAGAAAGAAGCACACGCAGAGAGAAAGAGAGAGACTCTTCAACAACACTGAGTTATATATAAAATCGCCACCATCATCACGTCTCCATCTTCCATGCATAAGAGGTGTATAATGACTGCTGGCTTCAAAATGAGCTCTCTGACAGCAATATTAAGTCAAGAAAGTGAACATAATACCTGCATACGCATTATAACAAAGCTTGTTTTTGCATATCAACAACATTTAATCTGACTGATTGGCCATAAGACATAAAGTATATGTGTAGGGAAAATGTATATGCTTACAGCTGAACTAAAGGGATTTAAAATGTAAACATGTCCTGAAAGAGCTTTTTTGGTCCACAAATTCAGTATTCATTTCAGTCACCTCATTTTTAAGACTGAACTCTTCATTCTGTCAGCTGACTTGCGAGGGGTCTGAGTAAATTAAATGATACAGTAGTAATTTAACCAGCTGTCTGGGGAAAATGTTACAATCCTGCTAATTTTGTGCACTTGTATGTACAAACATACATGTTCCTGTGATCAGTATCGGGTGTTGGCTGAGAAATGTTAGGGGATGCAGAGCAGAATGGGGGGATCAATGCAAGAGGCAGGTCACCCTCTGCTGTGTCATGTGTACACGCTGAGAAAAAAAACAAGAGAAACTGGACTGGCATCCAGCATGACGGAAATCTCAGACAGTTTGATGAAGATTGTTTGGTTGGAAATGGAATTGGCCTGTGAGTGCTGACTGTTAGTCACATCCTACTGTCTGTTTTTGGATGGTTTGGTTACTTCATTGCACAGACAGACTAAATTTGTTTTTCTGTTGATCAGATATCCTTTATGTTGGCCCTTCAACCATTTTTTCATCACTTGTTGTGAACACAGTACTGACATATTACCGCCCTTTCAGCTGATTTGATGTTAGCAAACAGTTGCTTATTTACACATCAGTTACAGAGTAACATCATCATTCGTTTTGAGTCATGTTTCTGGCCTTTTGGCAAATTAAAAAGAGATAGTTTGGATTATTTTTGAAGTGGGGTTTGTATGAGATACTTATCCATAGTCAGTGTACATCCTACAGCAGATGGCAGTCGGCACACCTCCAGTTTGGAGAAACAGAGATGAGTGCCAGGATGGAAGCTAAGCAATGAACTGCAATGGACAGGGTCAGCTGCAAAACATATTTGAGTCAATTAAAAAAAGGCCTACTTAAAAAAAATCAATATTTGTTAAGGTGTATGCTATATTTAGAATATTTTCTCTTCTTTACCTTACCTTTTGACAGCCTTAAACACTAAGAAACCCACTGTTATATGAACTAAATAATCCTCTCTCCAAAGCAACCAGACTTCTTTGGTAAAAACAGTCATTTTATATCACAGAACATGGGAGTTGCTGTTCTGCTTCTACCTCAGTTGGTTAGATTGTTTATGTTATTGTGTGACCTTGGTATTTTAAAAGGTTAATTCGGAATCATCTAAGTCACACAGTAACACAGACAAATAGCAGATTGAAGTAGCAGTAGGCTAGCAACTCCTGTGTTCTGCAAGGTAAATTTACTGATTTTGCCAGTGCAGTCTGGTTGTTTTGCAAAGAGCAATATTTGGTCTATATGATGCTGCTGTCTGACAGCAAAGAAAACCAGCAAAAATATTGTTAATATAGCATCCACTTAAACTGATATTGATTTCTTTAGCTGAAGTTTTGCTTCTGACCCTGTCCACAGCAGCACATGGCTTAGCTTCCTACATCAGTATTCCTGCTGCATCTACAGACGGGTCATGCCGATCACATCTTCTGCAGGTAATACACTGACTATGGATAAAGACCTCATACAACCTCACTTCAAATAATCCAAACTATCCTTTTAAAGTTCAATATTCACTCTCTTTCAAGTCTGTTTTGGTCTCCACTAACGCCAGAGAAAACTCTGGCTCTTTAGCTGCTAAACTGACTCTATGTTCACCAGCTAGTCGCTAACTGTGTTTGTCTACTGTTTGCTGCTGGGCAGGTACAGTGTTTAGAGGTTTTATAGAACTTGAACCATAAAACAGCTGCCTGCTTTGGCTAAAAAAAAACGACAGTATGTGAGTGGTGAGGATGAACCAAAATAGTATGGTTGAGCTGTGTTGTAGAGCTGAGGGGAGTCTGGTAATAATTCTCTGTTAGTTCATCGTGACCCCTTTTGACCCCTTTCACATACAAGTAACCATGTGATCCATTAATATGAAAATATTGATTAAAGCTGCTTTAAATAATCTTATCCTGGTACATTACACTTGTGTCTGTCTTGTAGGATGCTGTTAAATGCCCCATTTGTCCACATAGCTCTCTCTCCCACAACACTCTTTCCCAGTCTGAAACAGGGCCTGATGGCCTTAAAAGTCAATGTTTATAGACTCACTGTCAGGACCACAGACTTCCTGCTAAAGTAAATGGCCGCTGCGCTAAATCCATCATAAAGGAGGAGAAAAATTATAAATAAAGTTTCTGAATGTTCCATTAGCCCCCCTCTCATCCTCGCCTGCTCGTCCAACTTGGAGACAGTGGCTTCAAAGGGGTTTCATTAGGTGTAGGCCGGTGATGAGTGTGTGGAGGGAAGGTGCGCTGTTGCTGCTGAGACATCAACAACGATGAGCAGGTGGATCTCATTGTTGCATTTGCCACTTCTTGGTTTAGACATTTGCATTCCCTATTGTAGGGATGTAGTCATTCACTCAGTCGATTCACCACTTTGCTCCAGACTGAAATATCTCAACTGTTTGGTGGATTGCCATGAAATGCTGTACACACGTTCATGGTCCCCCTCAGGATGAACTGCAACAACTCTGGTGATTCTCTGACTTTCCCTCTAGCGCCATCCGACTTTACTTTATGACCAAATATCTGCCTGTAACTATCATGGCATTCTTATCAGCCTCAGCTGTAGTGTGTCTTTGGTGGTGAATAGCGAATGTTAGCATGCTAACACACTAAACTGAGATGGTGAACAGGGTAAACATTATGCTAAAATCAGCATGTTAGCATTGTCTTTGGGAGCATGTTAGCATGCTGATATTTAGACATTTTTAGACATTGTAGTATGAAAATGTTACGTATTTTATGTGTTTAAGTAGCTTTAAGGTTAAAATCATCTATTTTACACTGACGGTTTGTGTTTCCCTATCAGTTTGTTCTTATGTGATTTCAGGTGTGCAACAGACTTTTTTGTTAAGCATAGAAGTGGTCATTTATGCAGCAATGCATCCGCAGAGCCATGTTGATCATTTATTGATTAAGCCTGCATATCCTCCCTAAGCCGTTGAAGGTTGTTTTTTTTGTTGTTTTTTTTTGTGGCAAAATACATTTTAATCTATGTTGTGCTGAATAGCCAGTATTAGTGCTGTTTTGCCTGTCCTGTCTAGATCAGAGCAGCTCTTACATAATGCCATTTTGATATCCAGGGATTAGGCTGAGGTCCTCTCCACAGACTGGCTGGCTGCTTCCATCATGTCACCCCCGGGGAAATGACGACTGCTTTTATGGCAAAAAAAAAACAAACAAAAAACAACTATGTGATTTTCCAGTGACGTGATGTTCAATTCCTGGTTTATTTTAGTCTTCACAAACCAAACGTAACCCTTTTAGTAGGCCGTAATCATATTGGTTACTCAGTCATGAACCCTACCTGACAGGGAGTGAGCAATGAAGATTATAATGTGTAGTGGTGGGATTATAATGGTGCAGGACCAAACCGGCACAGGAAAGGCCGTCACGATAAGGTAATGAGTGATGAGTTTAGATAAATGAGTTTGTTGTTGAGCAGTGGACATGAGCAGGTGCAGTAGCCTTGCTCGTGTGTACAGGTAGCAGGTAAACTCTGCCAAGCAGAGCTCCTAAAGAGGTGGAGTGCTGTTGCGTAAACACAGGACCTTACTGTGTACTCTGTAAACCCACTAGCCCTTGCCCTCTTGAGAAAAGCAAGCAATTAGTTTGAGCCTGTGAGCTGAGACACATGGAGTGTGATACGCACGTCGAGTGAATCTCAACAGATAAACACTTACAGTAGCCGAGGAAGCTCATTGCATGTGGAGAGAAAACACATATTCACAGACTGCACACGTACAGACTGACAGCAGGCGTTCACCTGCAAACGTGCTGCAGGGTTCACTTCTGTCTCGTGGCTGTTTTTGCTTGATCAGTGAGAGTAATGTAAACAGAGCTGAGCGCTCTGAGCCATCTGCCTAATGTCACTGTGGCCCATATCTGTCCTGCTCTCTCTGACTCTCTTTTCTCTCTGCAGATCTCACTCACTTGTGCTCTTCTCACTCCTCTTGTCATCCTCACATTGTCTTTTTCCCTTCCTCGTCCTGCTCCTCACCACTCGTTTCCTTCCTACCCTCAACATCTGTCTGTCTTCCATTTTATCTGCGTTCTCCATTATGCCGCTGTTCTATTTTTACCCCGCCCCTTGTTTGCTTTCTTTTTAAACTCATCAGTCCATTACCCATCTGCTTCTATTCTCGTGCCTGTGATACTCTGTAAACTATGTCACCCTGAGGCCACCTTATATATTTTAATTCATTCATTCTCCACTGTTTACATGCAAGTTCCCCTTAAATGTGTTTCTTTTAATTAAGATATTAAGATTTAATTAAGATATATCATTTGGCCAATATTAGCCTCGCAGAGTGATATCGGCATGTCCGAACATAACAACGTAATGCGTATTGTTTTTATTTAGTTATGTTTTCACTTTTAGGAAGCATTTTATGTATATTTGATCCTTTTTTTCTTAATTCAACTTATTTTGTTTGTGTTTTCTAATTTATATGTATTAATAATTATTAAAGATAGCAGTTAAAGTTTTCTTTTTCAGTGGATTTTATATATATATATATATATATATATATAATATATATAAATCTACTTCTATCTACTTCTATATTGATATTGGAATTTTTTTAGTCTCTAATATTGATATCCACATCGGCCCTAAAAGTCCAGTATCAGTCCATCTCTAATTAAAATCACATTCATAAGACATTATGATGGATTTATAAGGCTCTTACACATGTTGATAATAATGCACGACAACCTGTAGCCTAACAAGTAAATAAAGTATTATAAAGAATTATAAGTGATGGACATAATGTATAATCTGTCTTCATAATGCTTTATAGCTCCATGTTTTTGAAAGAAGAATCCGCGTCACAGGTTACATGGCTCATATAAACAGGATGCAATTGTTAATAACGTTACACAGTACTGTCACTTTTACATAAAGCTCACTAAGTCATGTTATAGTGTATTACTGATGTTTATAAGACATTATTCAATTTCAGAAACTTAGAATTTATAATCTTATGATTTATATGTTACAGCAGTTCTCTATGTGTGTTTATAACTGGCTAAATTTATGGTAGTTATAATGTGCTGTGTGACCTCAGCTTCTTCTTTCTTAATTTATTCTTCTTTGTATAAAGCATTATGAATGCTGAACATATAATTATGCCCACCACTTATAATAATATAATTAACCTTGTTATGACTTGTTATGCATAGTTAGACATTAGAGCTTTATAAAGCCTTATAAATGAATTATAATGTATTATTAATGTGATTATAATGCATAGACGTGACCTTCATAGAAAGAGCTACTCAAGTATTCTATATTTATCATCTCTGCTCACCTTTGTTCTACAGTGTGCTCTACATTAACAGTGGAGCAGAAACATAAGTATATAAAGATACACACAGACTTCCCTCAAACTTGAAGGCCGGATATTCTGAAATATAACATTCTGACTGCGTTTAAACAACTCTAGATGACATTTCCAGTGAAATTTCAAAAGAGTAAAGGAAGCATGGTGATCAAAACACTTGAGGATGAGCAGTGATGAATTTCTGAGGAAGAACAACTGATCTTAACAATGAAAAGTACTTAAGTAACTCAAAGCAACTTGGATCATGCTTAGAAAGGTGTTAGAATACTGGAAAGATAGAAGGAAAGTAAGAAAAGTGTGATTCAATTGTTTGTTTTTTTATTATTAATTTATTTTATTTCTCCCAACCGAGCTGGAAGAAGAAAATAGTTCCTATAACCTCCAAAGATTCTGTTCTCATACAAAGTTTCTGTGTTTTCTTTATTTTTTGAGTTTGTAATAAAGGCAGCAACAGTTATCTCCAGTATTCACCTTTATGATTTCAAATATAGATGTTTTTAACAAAGCACCTAAAAATATTTAACATTAAAGATGCTTTAATATTGTGAAAAATATATTCCTGTTGTATTTCTACATTAAATGTCAAAATAAATGGCAAACAACATTACGCTATGTTAAATAAATGTATGGTAGAGGTGAATAATAAAAGTCCTAACAGGTCCTCAGTGATCTGCTATCAGTTCAGTAACTTAATGTGATGAGCGCTGAAATTTAACATGAATTTAAATAAAGATAAAGAGTTATAATTTACACTAAAAGTCTGGATCACAAATTACATGTGAGAGATTATCGCTTATTTAGACTTATTTAGGGAAACCTCTAAAGGTACTTTAAGGACAAGTAATTTAAGAAACTTCATATATGAGCTTTATCCAGAACTGCACAACACATAGAAAACAGCAGCTTTGACATTTCACATGTAAATCAAAATAAATCATGTAAATCAGGATCATTACATATTATATGGCATGGCATGAATAGAACTTCTCGGCCTTTGTGTATTTCCATTTTTACCCAGGAGATGTCAGTGTGTAAAAGATTCTGGCTACATACTCATATACTGTTAACGTATTGATAATAAATACTTGAGAAAGAAGTAGATAGTCTAAAGGCTTCATGTTAGATCTGAAACATTTTTCTTTTCTCCTCTTGGCATTTGATACAGGACGTATTGTCTTCTGGTGCACACTCTAGTCAGTGTAATAATTGAGTGTTGTGAGTTCAATAGATAAACTACAAAGATGCAGACATTAGAGTTTCACAAAGCAAAATTAAACTGGTGTATTTATAAGAATGTGAATAATAATTCATCTTTATAGAAAGCTTTGACACAAATATTTGGATGTTCTGTTTTCATTTTATTAACTTTCCACAACTGAGTACATCTTCTGAATACATTGTCTGTTAATACTGTTGATGTGATTTAAAGGTCTCGTATAAGTTTATTGTATGTCAAGTTGATGTGTTCATACCAGGCATTTACATTCAATATGGGACAAACAGACACAATGTTTTTATACAAATAAAGGAATAACTTAATGTATAATATTTGCCAAATTTATAAGGGGAGCAAAATAATAAAGGGACCAGTGTGTAGATTTAGTGGCATCTAGTGGCGAGCTTGCAGATTGCAACCACCTCATCTCAGTCTCCCCTTCCAAGTGTATAGGAGAACCTGTGGTGGCTGTGAAAAATGTAAAAAGCTGCATCTAGAGCCAGTGTTTGGTTTGTCCCTTCTGGGCTACTGTCGAAACATGGTGGTGCAACATGGCAGCCTCCCTGAAAGAGGACCCACATCCTTTGTAGATATAAACGGCTTATTTTAAGTTAACGAAAACATAGAAATTCTTATTTTCCATTTCTGCTTAATTCTGCCAGTAGATCAGTTTTAATCATACACACAGGGTTCCCACAGGAGTTGGAAATCCTTGAACATACTTAAATTTTAATGTGGTGTTTGAAAAGTGCTTGGATTTTGGATAAAGTGCTTGAAACTGCTTGACATTGGAATAGTGTAACTTTCATAATACACAGCGATTTGACTGAATAGTGATTGTTTAATGTTGGCTCAGCCAAATGAGACCAAGTGTACATACAGACAGGTGACACAATTTGAATTTGAGAATTCACCCTTCTGTAAAATGTTATTATGAAACATCAATTTTTGTTGTTTGTGTTAGAGTTGGAACGATCCATTCTATATATCAGCATCCCCGACGGATCAGACTGACATCACTGATGCACATACTGATCCAGATTACATGGGAATCGTAGCCATACCATGCAAATATAAAAAATACATGAGAGCAGAGGCACCTCATTAGCTCATGTTATCCACTGCACTGTTTTGAAAATGCACTAAAACAATTAACAAGTTTGGCCAGAGCACCGCAAACCTTTTTTTTGTCGTGCCTCCACCATTTTGGTTTGTGTGTGAGCATTGTGTCATAAATTTCTTTGGTTCCAAAGCTCCAAATTGGCTTTTGGTGGAGTGTGATCAAGGACCAGACATGGATTAATGACTAAGGATTTTATCACGTTTCTCTGATGATTCAACTTTTGTCTCAGACAGCCCAAAATCACGCCGTGTAAAGGGGTCGTAATGCACACACAGTATGTCTTGAGTCTCATGAGGGATATGATAGGAAACAGATATGTTTAAGAAAAGAGGTAAACAGGAGAATGAAATTCATACCACTACAATCGCCTGTCACAAGCTAATGTTTTTATATCTTTTTATGTAAGTGTTTCCCGGTAAAGTGAAGCACTTGAGACGACGTACCTCTGTATGTCTCTGTCAGCATCACTGTTACTCTCACTGACAATGAAACCAGTCAAACAGGGAATTTTACTATGATTTAACTTTAAATCCACTGAAAAACTGAAAGACCTTCAGGCTTTTTTGCAGGTGAAATAATAAACACTACTTTTTTGATTTCTGACACCATTTTGTCCCAGTACCGGGAAGCAATAACAACAACAGTGGTACATGAGAATGAATAATTTGTCTAGTTTGATGAAAGCACAATCTATGCTTACATGATTCATTCACTCTGTTATCTCATGGAGTTAACAGTTTCCTCCTTCACTCCTCATATCTTAAGCTTGACGATGTCTTTCTCCCTCCTCTCCTTTGTCTCTAGGTGAGTGCTAATGTCCTGATCTTCCTGTGCACTAACATCATTGGAATCTGTACCCACTACCCCGCTGAGGTCTCCCAGAGACAAGCCTTCCAGGAGACCAGAGGATACATCCAGGCCAGACTACATCTGCAGAGGGAGAATCAACAACAGGTAAACACACATATAGACACGTATTTGCCTACATGTATATTTGACCGTGTTGGCCAGAAGATAAGACAGCTGCCCCTTACTGGAAAAAGTTTCTTTTTTGAAGAAGCTAGTACAGTTCTCATCCTTGAAGTTATTTTTGTTATTTTTAATGCATGCTGGGAAGTTTGCTAATATGTGCTTTGGCTCATTTTTACTAAATTATGTGTACAAGAAAATAATAAGTTGGTAAAAATAGGAAATTGCAAAGCAAAACATCTTTGCATTCAGCATAACACTACAGATCTTCTTGTAATAATGTGTTTTTGTTGGGTTAAGTGAACATTGTTTTATTGAACTAAAATTTGACTGCATGTCATATGGACATAAAAACAATTAATATTTTTTTTCCAACCATTTTTTAGTTAATGAGCTGTCAAAATATATACTAATTGCACAATTTATGTTTTGATAATTGGTCATTAGAAAATTAGGTTATATGAGCTTATGAATTTAACCAGCATTAACTCAATAATCAAACTTTTTAATTTAACACTAAAAAAATGTCAGTCCCACATGTTGTGTCAAATGAACAAAATTTAGTCCTGAACAGTTGCGTGGACACTAAACTTTTGTGTCATGGATGAATTGAGGTTTTCAGTGTAAAACCCACGTGTGTGTGTAGCTTTTTTCAGTATTAGAAGCAGGTACAGTGATTTTACAATGTCTGATGACGATTTCTACATTAAAATTACAGGTAGCTGGGCACTGTAGTTTTTAACCAAACATCTTTCAAACGTAGGTAAACGGTGCGGTGCAGGACAGTATTTTCACTCAGGTATTAATACAAGTTTGGTGTGCTGATGAGTATTTCCAGCGGGGCGGTGTACATTGGATCAAGTCAAAATTAACTCATGTTCGTGACGTGACAGCGCGGCTCATTGATGTGTGTTTAATAGTTTTTGGACAACAGTGGAGCTCAATGGCTCAGAGGATTAAGATACATGAGGATTTGGACACAGAGACAATACTTGTTAGAGGACCAGTTCACTGTTGTTGTTTTTTGTGTTTTCATGGGATTTATTGACGGTGAGAAAAACAAAAAAACTTCACTTAAACTTTCGCCTAAAACTAAACCCGTTCTTAGTTCTGACCTTAGCTCAAATCATAATCTCTGAACTAGCCCCTTGATCAAAATTGTTATCACATGATTTAAACAAGAACACAAACACATACATTGACAGTAGCATTGTGAATGACACAATCTGCATTTTGTTTCTTTTTTCCAGGAGCGTCTGTTGCTTTCAGTGTTGCCAAGGCACGTTGCCATGGAGATGAAGGCTGACATCAATGCCAAGAAGGAAGACATGATGTTCCATAAGATCTATATCCAGAAACATGACAATGTCAGGTCAGCCGGGACTCTTGGCCTCACTGCTTTATTTCATTCATTTAAATTTCACTTTCATTTCACCTGCCTTGTTTTCTATGTAGTGGAGTTAATTTTTGTCTAAAACGCCTCTATAGTACATGATGTGGTCGACCATGATGTGTCATGTCATGTCATCCTCAAAACATAGAAAGACATGTTAAGATGTGTTGATTTATCCCAGAAAATTAAGTACAAACAAACATTTTCCCCTAATTCTTCCTGAGAGTGATTCACATACATTCATGCAAACACACACACACACACTCTCACATGCACTCACACACGTACGAGCACGCTCACAGAGTCAGAAGAGGGTAGAGTGGTTTGGCAGAGTGGAGGCTAATTAACACTAGTGAGGGAATACTTAATCACCAGCAGCCAAGATAAGATAATCCCCAAAGATGGAGAGCTTCAGCACACATTCAATTACAGCACTGAGCAAACACGCTGCACACAGTCCCTCTCTCCCACCTCACACACACACACACACACGTTACACACATCACACTGGCACAGACCTCCTTCAGAAGACTTTAAGGTCAAACTTCCTGCCTCTGTCAAGGTCGGCAGCCCTGATAGTAACATAGAGCAACACAGTACTGCTGCTAATAGCTGCTAATGCTAAAAGTTCAACTCTGAACCTACATGAATGCTTGGTCATAGTCGAGGAAAAGGAAACTGAAAAGAAGGAAGACTCATTATGTCACTGTGTAGCACATGAATGGGCAGACCACTCCATCTGTCCTTTCTCAGTTATCAGTCTGGGTAATGGAGGCACTGGTATCCTAATGTGTTGTTTAGCTGAATGTTTCATGTGTAAAGTAAATCTAGTGTGATTTGTTTGTTATTTAAATAATTTATTTGCAATGTTATGCCAGATTTATAATGAACCGCAGTTTAATATGTAATTGAGGTTAGTAACAAAGCAATGGAGCTGCAACTAACAACTATTTTTATTGTTAGATTATTGGTGATTATTTTCTCAATTAATCATTAGTTGTTTGGTCTATAAAATATCAGAAAATGGTGAAAAATGACGTCCCTAAAATGCTCCGTCCGTTTCATCCACGTCCCAAAGATATTCAGTTTACTGTCAAGAGGACATACAGAAACCAGAAAATATTTAACAATATTTATGTTGTCTAAACTCAGTTTTTTAAGGGACACTTCATTTGCAACTTTTTAAAAGTTTTCAGTGGTGAACATTTTCATGTGACTTGCCATGAGCCCTGTAAAGTTTGCCTATTATTGGATACCATTAGGAGACCAAGAAAAACAAACAAATGCACACTTTTGGAAAAGAATCAGTGAGTCATGCTATTCTCTCATTTCTTTCCTTTGGTAGAGGCATTTCTTCATCAAAGGTCATACGACATAGATATTTTGGGTTTTATTGTGCTTCACCACACATCTCCCATAAGCTTCAAAAGAACTGGCACCAAGCAGAGCATCAGAATGTCGGTTTATGATGTAATCTTCTTTTTTAGTTTCCTTGATCGAGGATTAATTGTGTTTTTCTTTCTGTTTCTCCCCGTCTCACACTGTCTTTCCACCTCTTGATCTCGTCCTCAGTATTCTGTTTGCGGACATTGAGGGTTTCACCAGCCTGGCCTCTCAGTGCACAGCTCAGGAGCTGGTCATGACACTCAATGAACTCTTTGCCCGTTTTGACAAGCTGGCGTCGGTAAGGACATACACACAGTGTCCTTTCTCCTCTGTCTGTGTCATCACATGTCATGTTGTGATTTCTTAAAGGAATAGTTTGACTTTTTGGGAAATACCAGATTCAGATTGTTTCCAGATTTACAAGAGCTGTTTTGCCCCATTTTCAGTCTTTACAGTCAATCATCTCCTGGCCGCAGCGAAGGGTGTCCAGACGAGAGTGGGTGAAATTTTTGACAGGGGACTTGAGGACGGGTGTGTCATGTCAGAGGGAAAATGTGTAGAATAATTTTAAGTAATTAGCAGTAGTAATTTATTATTAGTATTATAATGATCAGATACAGATTCTGTGGATGATATGAGGCACATTGTCCTGGCTGTGTTTACGTGACACATAACCGTTACACACAGGTCATAGGGTGTAACAGTCATTTCAAACATCTTTTCAGCAGATAAGATTGTCATTCAGCTGTAGGAGCACATTTTTAGACATTTTTATCACAAATTCCTCCTGCACTGGCAGCTGTACTCTCTGTCATCTGTTTTAAAACAGGTCAAATGACATCAAATATTAACCAGTATCAATTCATAATAACATAATCATACTTGCCAACCCCTCTTGAGACACCGGTTTGCATTGCCCTCTCACAGTCTCCTCCTGGGGTTACAATTTTCCTTTATGTCTTCTGCTTTATGACAAATTTTCAGAACTTTTTTTTCCCTTCCTGTTATCACAGACTGTTTCTGACACTGTACATCGTGTAAAAGCCCTAAGACTCTAAAAGCCTACTGTTTGCACTCAGACAACAATACAGCCACACCAAATGTCATTTCCTGGCATGCATGTGACACAGCAGAAAACTACTTGTGCTTCGTACTCCTCAGTGAGCGAGAGATGGATAGAGGAATGGAGAAACTAACAGGAAGAAATGCTTAATCAAATTGTATATGTCTTGGAAAGAGGAGTTCACTTCTAAAGGGAGGTAAAATTGCACCAATGTGCAGAGGCAAAAAATGAATGAATGAAAACTAATGAATATTAGTTCATCCCAGAGATTCAGTCCACGTCAGAGGAGCAAATTATTGTATTATATTGTTATAAAATGATATAAAAATGCTGTTGCATTGTACTTTATTTTGTTATTTTCATTCTTTAAAAGTCACCAGTATACAGGAAACAAGGTCTCTGACAGTCAGATCTTTCTGACAGGTTTGGCAAGTATGAAAACACATCAGTAATTAACACTCTTAATATACTTGACTAAAACGAACATTTTTGTAATAACTAAAAGTAGGAATCATAGCCGACATAAGCGATAAGTCATTTGATCAAAATATTTTCACTCTGTCAAAGAGAAAACTATTGATCTACTAATTCATTGAGACTTATTGATAATTTACTGAAAGGGTTCTCTCGTTTGATTTTGGAGTCTTCTTCATTCTGGTTACAACAGCTTGTTGTATGTATCTCAGTTATGAATTATTCATGACAAATTATCAGGGCTCCTAAATACACTATACATTCAGTTCAGCATTTTTCAATGTAACATTGTAACACTGTAATATTGTAATATTCGCCTTCTGGTTTTCCAAACAGCCCCTGTTTTAGCTTGCTCTTATTATCTATTACTGTAACAGCTAATTTTCAGGACAAATAGGACAGGATTCAGGGATTCGGGACAACTGCTTGTAATTTGTGACTGTCCCGAATTTTTCAGGATGTCTGGTAACCCTGGTAACTGCTGCGTCATTCTTCACAGACAGATACAACAGTGGTTTCAGTCTTCTTGTCGAACTCCCAGCAAGAAAATTAATAAGCTTGTTTCCCCAAAATGTCCAACGAGTCCATTATTGTTTTTCTTCTTTAAGATAAGTTTTGGAGACTTTGGCAACCTCATTTTTTTCTTTTCATCTCTTGTCCTTTTCTCAGGAGAACCACTGTCTACGTATTAAAATTTTGGGTGATTGTTATTACTGTGTGTCTGGACTGCCTGAGCCCCGGGCTGACCACGCCCACTGCTGTGTGGAGATGGGAGTGGACATGATCGAGGCCATCTCGTGAGTAGAAACAGTGTTTGCATATGTGTGGTGTTTGTTTTGGACTTAGTTTGTTTGATGTAAAGTTTTGTCCTCCTGCTGCTGTGGAGGAGTGCTGATCTCCTGGTCTGTGTACCTACAGGCTGGTGCGGGAGGTGACGGGGGTCAACGTTAACATGCGCGTTGGCATTCACAGTGGGCGTGTGCACTGTGGTGTGCTGGGACTAAGGAAGTGGCAGTTTGACGTGTGGTCAAACGACGTCACACTGGCCAATCACATGGAGGCGGGAGGCAAAGCAGGGTGAGGCTCACACACAGTTTGCATATAAGAAAAAAACATCGACACAGTAAACAATAGCAACCCACAGTTAATTACTAGTGGTCAACAGAATTTGCGTCTTTACAAAGACCATTTAAAGGGATAGAAGGATGGTAGGGAAGTGTAGAGAAAGAAGGGACAGTAGATGCCAGCTGACACGCCCCAGTTTGGGAAAGCAGACAGGAGTACCAGCACAGAAGTTAAGCAATGTACTGCTGTGGACAGGGTCAGCAGCAAAACCTCATGCCACATACAGCCCCACTTCAAATAATCCGAACTATCCCTTTAAGATTCTTTATAACAATAATGTGAAGGAGGTTCACTTAAAATACTGCATAGCTTTTATCTGTGTAACTAATTCATCAGTTAATATAAAGTAATGTAAAGACACTTCAAGAAGCACAAAAAACATTTGATGTTCTATCAGCGCTATTAGTTTTTGTTATCATTCATTATTTAATTTCTTAAAATGTTCCTGACCTGTTGTTATACAGTAGTTCTGGGGCTGCTGCGTATGTGTGTCTGACATTCCCAAGTTCTGCATATATCAATAAAGTTAAGAAACTCCTTGTGTTTTTGTCTCTTTGTAGGCGTATTCACATCACTAAGGCCACCTTGCAGTATCTTAATGGAGACTATGAGGTGGAACCAGGTTTTGGAGGTGAGAGGAACGCGTATCTGAAGGAGAACAGCATCGAGACCTTCTGGTCCTTGGCTGCAGCCAGAAACGGGTCAGTGCACCAAAACATACACAGCTCAGTAACTATATTATAGGTTTGTTATGCAGTTTAGGAAAAAGTATTCTGTGAAAAAAATTAAATATTAAAATTTTGTTCTATACTGAAAATATGAACTTCATTATTTCATTAATACTTATCTGACATATATTTTTTAATAATAATTACATTTTATGATTGAACTTGTGCGAACTTGTCATGAAAGAGGTGGGTCTTCAGTCTTCTCTTAAAGACTGAGAGGGACTCTGCCAGTCCAACATGGTTTGGTAGCTTGTTCCACCACTGGGGCGCCACAGACTGAAGGAGTCTAGCTAGCAACTTTGGGCCCTGTTGTGGTGTTTGAATCAGGCATCTTTCTTTGGCAAAGCGCAGTGAGTGGGGGAGAGTGGAGACTTGGATGAGGGAGTTCAGATAGGCTGGGGCAGTTTTATTTGCTGTTATGAAGGCAAGTGTAAAGGCAAGGGTTTTCAATTTGATGCGGCGCGACTGGGAGCCAGTGGAGTGATCTGAACAGCGAAGTGACGTGCTGTTCTTGTCTAATTGAAAACCAGACATGCTGCCACATTCTAGATCATCTGTAGAGGTTTGAACGTGCACGCAGGGAGGATATTATGAGAGCCTGAACCAGGAGTTGTGTGGCTAGGTAGGGTCTTATCTTTCTGATTTTCTACCTGGAAAAACAGCATGACCAAGCAATCAAAGCTACGTGGACATTGAAGGTTAGTTGGTCATCATCACGACGCTCAAGTTTCGGGCAGACTTTGTAGATGTGAGCTGGGGGATTCGAGTTGAATACTGATTTCTTGTTGTATAGAAGGACTGGCTGGGATGATGAGGATTTCAGTCTTGGAGAGGTTGAGTTCTGTGTGGTTTTCCTAAGGGAATGACAGGAAGAGCTGGGTATCTTTGGCATAGCAATGGTATGAGAAACTATGGGTGTGGATTATTGCACTGAGTGAGGTGATGTATAATGAGAAGACAAGAGGGCCGAGCACTGACCCTTGAGGAACCCCTGTGGATAGATTGTGTGACTTGGAAACTTCTTTTCCACACAAGTTTTGGACCAGCAAATAAAATTCAGTCATGATATTACTGTTCAACGTGACAACAATGTGCTGATTTAATCCTTGTCAATAAAGGCTAAGTTAGCACAGCAAACACCTCATTAACATGAGCACACACAAGATCGTCCAGTTGGCACTTTCATTTGCATTCAATATTCTCACTGTTTATGATATCAAGTTTATTCTGTCATTCCATATTATTAAACTTTCTAGGGCTGTACGTGACACATACCAAAAATTTTGTCAGTTAAATTGGATTTGGGTGTTCAATGTGAATATTCAACCATTTATTCTTTTTTTTTTCATATTGAATATCAAGCAATTCTTTAGTCAACTGCCATATTTTTGATTCTGCTTCTGCGAGATGTTCAGGGTGACAGCAACATTCATTTAATATAACAAAACAAGTTAGCCCTCAGAGCTAATGTGTGCTAACTATGACAAAAGCCAGAGACTATATTGTATTAAGTTGCTATGAGCTTCAAATCCCCCACTTGTAAACAGAAGACAGAACATAACATTATATCAGAGCCTTACCAGGCAAAGCCTTTCTTCATCTGGACAGCTGCAGTGCCTCCATCTCAGAACTACTACTGTATCTGTCCATGTCTGCATCTGTTTAGGAGTATAATCCAGGCTTCAGTCAGACTCTGCAGCTGCCTCTCCCCATCACATCTTCACAGTGCGGATGTGACTACTTGACACAGGGAATGATTTTACCCCAGAGAGAAGTGTGAAAGCAGGGATTGCTCATTCTGGAGCTACTTCTGCACACTGACAAAAAAAATGAAATGAAATGCTTGACTTGAAGAATCTCAGTTGACTGATGCGTTGAATTTTTGTATTCACAGAATTTGGTTTGATATTCTTGTGTTTTCCATTTAGATGTCCCAAAAACTGTTTCCTGAATAACATTAGAAATTTAAAACATTTAATTGAATTAAAACATCAACCAGAGTTGTCCAATGGAGGCTAAAAGAACCTCATAACTGGCCCAAACTAACTGACAGATAACTGAGTAATTAAGTGGGGTCTTGAAGCTTTAAATATGAAGTTGTGAAGTGCAGTTTAACAGTAACTAGTGGAATAACTAACTGTGAAGGAAGCAGAACTGTAGAGGCATTATCTTAACAGATGAGAGTGGACAGATTTGTGAATGAAGTAATCTTCTGGATCCTGAACTGACTGTATGCTTCCTCGTGGGCGTAATAAAGGACCTCTTCCAGTGTATTTAGTCACTGTCATTCCCTGTGTTGTGTTGTATGAGAACAGTTGGTCAAGCTTTCATGTTCTTCCCTCTGAGCAGAAGGAGGAGAAGGCGATGATGGCGAAGATGCAGCGGACGAGAGCCAACTCTAATGAGGGGTTGATGCCACGCTGGGTCCCCGACAGAACCTTCTCCAGGACCAAAGACTCCAAAGTCTTCAGACAAATGGTGAGACTTGACATCAACACACTCTTCATGGCGACGGAGGCAGTCTGCAGCTTCTCTGTGAGACTCACATTATTTCTCTTTCTTCTTCAGGGGATCGATGAGACCTCCAGTAAAGACAAGTGAGTGCTGACTCTTTGCGTCCACATGTGACAATCGCTGCAGTACTTTACTGGATTTCACAAACCGCTTTATCTTTTTGCAGCCGTGGTGTTCAGGAGGCCATGAACCCGGAGGACGAGGTGGATGAATTTCTGGGGCGAGCCATTGACGCTCGCAGCATCGACCAGCTCAGAAAGGACCACGTTAAGAAGTTCCTGCTCACCTTCCAGACCTCCAGCCTGGAGAAAAAGGTTCCAACTCTAATTATCATCTGTGCTTCTTAAATGTAATTCATGTTTGTGGAGGAGGGATTCTGCTCATATCTGACAGTCTTCTTCTGCACTCTTGTTACAGTATTCCAAGAAGGTGGACGATCGTTTTGGAGGCTACGTTGCCTGCACTCTGCTAGTATTCTGCTTCATATCATTCATACAGATTGTTATCTTTCCACAGTGAGTATTTCACACATACTGTCCATCCTCCAATATGTGCTGTTTGAGGCTGCTTTAACCTGTTGTCTGGTTCATTTGGTCTGAACTGAAAAGAGTAAGGCTGGTCCGTTTAGTCGTGATATACCAGTATTAATGATAACTGTAATATTTTTAAAATGAAACATTGATATCATGTTAATAATACAGATATGATAAGATAAGTGCAAATAATCCATCGCCTCATACCGATTGCTCTTAAATCATTTCTGTTTCTTAACAGTCTTGCTTTGTCTACCTAATCTATTTGCCAAAAAGGAGAAAAAACACACAATGAACAAAGTTAAAGATGAGTTTGACTGATGCTTTGTTGTTGTTTTTTTTTTTCAAATTTTCCATAGATATCAGGATAATATCATTGTCATGAATTCTTTTGGTGATGATAATCGTATAGTGAAAATCTGTTATTGTGATAGCCTGAGTTCACGCTGACAGTGTTGGTGATTGACATCCCATTTGGGGAATTCAAATTCTCAGGACTGACAGCAAGCCACACTGCATTTTTTGCACCTTCTGTGTTTAATTATTGTCTAAGAGCTACCAGCTGTTTTAACTCTCTTTCACTGCTGGGATGTCTAGTATGTGGCAGTGTAACCTAGGCTTTTAAATGTTATGCGACTATTCAGGTGCCTGAGCAACCATAGAAATATTACACGTAGACGCCACATTGGCCTTTGAATCATACCCCACCGTTACTGCCATATTACACTGCATGACTTTTTAAACAGATACTTTTCTCTAGTTATTTATTATAGTTATTTGTTATATGCTGTTTTAAAAAGTGAGTGTCATCAACATCAACAAATCTGGATAGTGTGTTTTTGATTTTTCTATGTTCACATGAAGGGATTGGCACGTGAAGGAAAAAAATAGAAGGAATTAAAAGCAGCGCGGGAAGAGTTGTTCATATACAGATCATTTTGGTGGGGAAATGCTCCTTTAGGTTAGGTAGCATGCAACATTGACATGAACTCAGCTGAGAATTGGCTCACGTAGCATCATCGATCAGTTTTTGTGATCAGTAACTAGAGAACATTAATCCGGTCACATATTTTTACTGAATATCAGCAGATAATGATCGGCAGCTGATCAGTCTCCTCATCTCTTGCTTTCACATAACTAACAAACTGCATGAGAATCCAGCTGAAGCAGACCAAAAAGCTTCTTTTCAGGTGCTGCTGGTCCAGTTGTTTGATAGCCTCCATACCATCCCAAATGAACCAAACCAAACAGGTTAGTTGTGAAAACACCACCATCTAAATATAAATCTGTATTATTCTTTGCAGCACCCCGGTAATGCTGGGAATCTACATCAGTATCTTCATCATCCTCGCCAACATCCTTTTCATCTGTGCCATATATTCGTGCATCAAGGTACAGTGGCACACAAACACAAATTTTGCCAACATGTCCATAAAATCACTGCCTGTTTGTTGTGTAAATCATTTATTTTTCCTCTTGCAGCTCTTTCCAGCTGCGATGCAGACTGTTTCAAAGAAGATTGTCCAGTCTCGCACCAACAGCACGCTGGTTGGAGTGTTCACCATTATCCTCGTCTTCATCTCTGCCTTTGTTAATATGGTAAGTGTTCGCATATTCATACAGGATGCCAATCAAACATGTTGAAAATCATGCCGAATACATGATCACGTGTGTGTTTGGCTTCACTGCAGTTTGCCTGTGACACCACGAGCTTGGCGCAATGCGTTGCCGAGAAGCTGAACACCTCTGCATCCCTGGTGACGCCCTGTCTGATCCGCAGCTTGAATGTGTCTGTTGAAGGGGGTCTAGAGATCTGTCCTAGCCAAGGCCCCTCCTGCCCCTTTCCTGAGGTAAGTTCATTGTATGTCACCACTTCACTGTTTGTGTTGGTCGAGCCAGTTTCAAACAGAAAATGTCACATTTGCATTTGTGTTTCTGTGAGAGATCTATTGTTGATAACACCTCTCCTGCTTGTGTTCCAGTATTTCAGCTACAGTGTGCTGCTGACGCTGCTGGCCTGCTCGGTGTTCCTGCAGATCAGCAGCATAGGGAAGCTGGCCCTCATGCTGCTCATCCAGCTCACCTTCCTGCTGCTGGTGGAGTGGCCACAAGTAGCACTATTCGACAACGCAGACCTCTTTGTCACCTCCAATGCCATGTAAGTGCCACAGGCTGCTAATGCAGAGAGGAAGTACAGGATAATGTAGTATGTATGAAACTGGACAGCTTTCATTCATGTCGGGAACTCATGTCGAGTATTGAACTTTGATTTTGATTTAATTAGATTTAATTTTATGGCAGAATATTTTTCTTTTCATAAACTTGTGCTGCAAATAAGAAACAAAACCCAACCAGTGTCTTAAATTAAGTTTTTTCCTCACCTGACACTGTGACAGGTCACTAAGCTTCTGAATTTCACTCATTTTTTGTCTGCCACTTCTGTAATCTATATAGGAGGCTTTAAAATTGTAAATACTGAGTTATCAGTACCTGACAGTAGAAATATTGAATGTATTTTGTCATCATGTCACAGTAACCCCTGACCAGGGAGGGAAATTCACCAGCCAAATGCTGGTAAAATATGAAATTGGCTGGTAGATTACAGGCATAAAATAATGATTTATGTTGGTGGCTGGTGGATGTTCACATTTTAAAATGTTAATTTCCTACCCTGGACCTGACGACTCTTAACTTGCTATTTAAAAATAATATTTACTGTAAGAAAAACCAAGCTGACATGGTGGCCACAGACAACATTTACCCTGAATCTGGTAGGTGGCAGGTGCTTATTTAATTTCCTCAAGACAGCATTTAACCAAACAACAAAACAAGTACTGCAATCATATATTAAGATCAGCACTTTTTGAAGAGAGGGCAAAATATTTCGTAGCACCAGGTGTCAATATATATCAAGGATATCAAAAGTTGGCATCCAATTCTTGGTCAGTGTTTTTACTTATTCATCAGACAACACTTGCTGAAATAAATCAGGAAACTTTTCCAACTTGAGACTTTATTTTATTAAGGCAAAGTCATTGTATTAGCCTCAACTACACTGAGCAGTAAAAGTGTTTTAACATGTTCATATTCCCCAAACTATGATGGAGAATTTTGCACTTGTAG
Source organism: Lutjanus argentimaculatus (assembly GCA_034769285.1). NCBI lineage: Eukaryota > Metazoa > Chordata > Actinopteri > Lutjaniformes > Lutjanidae > Lutjanus > Lutjanus argentimaculatus. Next base: position 27,359,923 of record JAWZSL010000007.1, read on the forward strand.
AATAAAATCGAAAGGTTGAGAATGAAGTTGAAATGTTATTTCGACTTTATTCTTGATATTTTGACTCTGTTCTCAATATTCCCGTTTATTCTCCAAGTGTAAAATAAAATAAATAAATAAATAAATAAATCTTTCTCCTCTCCTTTTTCCCTTATGTCTGGCGCTAAAAAATATTTGTCTGGTATCAAAACTGTGGCATCTTATTGGTGCCAGTATCAAACATTTTGAAACAATATTCAGCTCTACTTTAAATTTGTCCCTATATGTGCTAATAATAAAAGCATATATAACTTGAATATATAATTTTATGTTGTGTTATGTTTTATATGTCAGAGTTTTGCACATTTCACTAATTGTTATACTTTTGTTTCCTTTTCAGTGATTTAAATGAAACTAGTACTCAATGGTAAGAAACTATTTTAACTTAAATAGAAACACTCTTAATACATGATGAGTATTGTAATGATTATTTGCTGTATTTGTGTTGATGAGAATTATTTTTATATGTTTGAATTTTTAGGTCCAGTTTCAATGAAACTACAAACCAGTGGTAAGATTCCATTTAGTGTTACTCCAGATGTCTTTTTTGTATTTTATTTTATAATTTCAAAGCTTTTATGCCTGGTTCACCTGCCTTCTATTAATGTGTCCATGCGTCCATCTCTTTTCAGCCCATTTGTTGTGACCAAAGTGTCCCTGAGGGTCATGACTCCAGTGATCCTCACAGTCTTTGTCCTGGCACTGTACCTGCACGCCCAGCAGGTTGAATCTACCGCACGCCTCGACTTCCTGTGGAAACTACAGGTATGTACAGCCCCTGTCCACCAGAGGGCGCCATCTGACCATCCTGATTACAAACAGAATCTCCTCACATTTCTACAAAAGCTTCAGAGTTTTCCATCAATAAAAACAATAATATCTGCAGTGTACACCTCAACCCTAAAAGATATCATGTTACAACATTCACAAGAGCTGAATATATCTAATATAAGACCTTCACTCGCAGGCCACAGAGGAGAAGGAGGAGATGGAGGAACTGCAAGCCTACAATCGTCGCCTCCTCCATAATATTCTGCCTAAGGACGTAGCTGCTCACTTCTTGGCAGCGTGAGCGGCGTAACGACGAGCTATACTACCAGTCCTGTGAGTGTGTGGCTGTCATGTTCGCCTCCATCAGCAATTTCTCTGAGTTCTACGTGGAGCTGGAGGCCAACAACGAGGGAGTGGAGTGTCTCCGGCTGCTCAACGAGATCATCGCTGACTTTGATGAGGTAAAGTTTGTAAATCTCAGTATGCAGGTTTGACCTGTGTTCACAGCTCATTTTAAAAAGAAAAATTAAATGTAATCACTGTCTGTTCTCAGATCATCAGTGAAGAGAAGTACAGGCAGCTAGAGAAGATCAAGACCATTGGCTCCACTTACATGGCGGCTTCTGGTCTCAATGACTCCACCTATGACAAGGAGGGCCGTTCACACATCACTGCACTGGCCGACTACGCCATGAGACTGAGGGAGCAGATGAAATACATCAACGAGCATTCCTTCAACAACTTCCAGATGAAGATAGGTAAAAAGAAAAAAAAAAAAAGACATTTTTCCAGCACCAGATTCAAATATTTGAAAAACACAGACATTTTTATTGTTTATTAGACGAGTAACAGCAGCAGTTCTGTTGATGCAGTGCAATGTTTTTCCCTTTAATTCTCAGGTCTGAACATTGGACCAGTGGTAGCTGGGGTTATTGGTGCACGTAAGCCTCAATACGACATTTGGGGAAACACAGTTAATGTGGCCAGTCGCATGGACAGCACGGTGTACCTGACCGCATACAGGTAGGTTTCATCTCATCGAAATTCAACCCACACAGGTTTTCAAAGGGAACCGCCATTTTATATGAAGTCAAACTTTTAATAAAGTGGATTATGTGTAAACACATAATAATACACATAAGAATCAGAATAAGACTGCAACAACAGTATTTATGAATTTGAACTTTTTAATTCAGTGGCCACTTTATTAGGTACACCTGTACAATGTAATGCAGTTCAATATAACAGCCTGCCAAAAGTTTTACCATTCCAAAGTTTTTAATGTTTTTTGTTTGTTTGTTTTTGATTATCAGAAATCTCAAAATTCAATTATATATTTCTAACCACTGTTTGCCCAGGACTTAGTATTAACAGAGGACTTTTAGTAATTTGTAATAATTGTGGAGGTCATCTTTAATCTTAATCTGTGTATATGTCTGTAATTTGTAAAGTAAAACTTCTCAAATTACCTACAATATTTCATCAGACACAGAGGTCCTGTGATCATTTTAGTACCATGCTAATCAATATCTCGGTGATTTGGGGTCATATTTTTTTTAACATCTCTTTCTGTTGTCAGACAGTTAACAAAAATAATGTTTCATCGCGGCTCTTAATATGTTGATCAGCATTCAACAGCTGTACTGTGAGATCGGCTATACCGAAGTTTAAAATGACTGATGTTGACAGAGAAGGTCAGCTGAAAATGTGTAGTAATGCTTGTTATGCTTGCAGAAAGACAAGTAAAACAGCTCTAAACTATATCATGAATGTAGCTGCTGAAGAGCAAACACTCTGCTTCTGAAACACTTTATGTTAAGCAGAGCCCTGACATCATATCTGGTAAATTTAAGTAAAATACAAACTTTGCTTATTCTGCGCAAATATGCCACATGAATCACAGATGTGGAGGGTAATTTCTTAATCACATGAGGTTCCCTGGTAGTACTAGTCCTGCAGATAGGGCTTATGATCTCAGTGCTCAAACATATGATTTAATTAAGACTTATGACTGTGTCACAAAAACTGAACATTACAGGTATTATAAATGTAGAATTTATGGCAAGTATTGGATTGCAGTAGACTTTTCAGGTGTACCTAAGTTGCCACTTGGGGTCAGTGTATAATGACTCCCTCAATAGGTCGATATGTATGTAAAGAATAATAAATGATTCAAATCAACATCAGGCTCATATTCTAAAGCAGTAACTTTTCTTGGCCACTTGGGGGCAGCAAGTGGTAAATACAACATTGACATATTGTCACCTTGTAAGGTTGATATGACAAACATGTTAACCTACAATTCCCTATTTACACAGCCAGAAGATATGGAGCCAACTTAGTATTCATTTAGAGTCCTGTTTGTGGCCATTTTCACTCCCCTGGCTGTGTTTCAGTCTCTACAAAGTCCTGAGGGAAATACTGGCTGTTTAGTTGCTAAATGCTCCACAGTGTTCACCAGCTGTCTGTTAATCAGGGAGTTTTTGCTGAAAACAGCGACCTGCCGAGCATGAGAATGAACGAAAACAGAAAAGTTGAGGTGAAAGAAAGTTTAACTCCAACTCTGAAGAGCTGAGGCTTTGGATGATAATAAGGCAATGAACCACTTTTCTCATTACACAGTTAATAAGTGAAATAAATACTGATTAGAGCTGCTTTAAATTCACATTTTTTTGGTCATTATTTTGCTTTCTTTAATTATATCTGCTAAATATTAATCTAGTTCATATAAATCTGCCCTGTTCCGTTCTGCTCTCAGGTGACTACAGACCTCTACCAGGTGCTTGCGAGCAAAGGGTACGTGCTGGAGTGTCGCGGGGTGGTTAAGGTCAAAGGTAAAGGGGAAATGACAACCTACTTCCTGAACGATGGACCGCCCAACAGTTAGCAGCCATGGCAGCAGCAGATGCAGGGACGATCCCCACTGCAAGGACACAGCACCACTGAGCGAGGACTCACAGTGCGCGCAAATGGCTAAAAACTAAGAGACGCCATCACTTGAATCCCAAGCAAAGAGGAAACAAACTTTAAAGACTTCAAAAAGGAAAGTGTTCTTGATGAGAGGAAAATGTTCTCGTTTGACAGCCATTTTGGCCCACGTACATGTTGAAGGACAAGTGTTTTTCTCATGTCTAGCCTCTCTCTCAGGCTTCTTGAAAGATGCAAAGTCTGTTTATTTAAAAACAACGCCTTTTAGCCTGTGTCAAAAGAAGATTAACGCTGTACATAAGGCTACTTTTTATTTTACTTTGTATTTTGTTTTTTTTTTTTTTTGTTTTATTTTCCAGTAATTTTTATTTCACATGAATTTTGAACAGGTACTCATATTTTGTTTTCTGGATTAATTATTTATTTTGATCTCAATGTTTCTGTGCAAAAGGTCCTTTATGAAAAAGTGTGAATACATACGTGCACAAATATCCAGTTTATTACACGTTTATAAGTGTGTATGTACATGCATATTTGTGTGTGTATGAATATATGTATAAACTGAGGAGGAATATATTGACCAAAGACTAAAGTATTTACTAAAAGCAAGGCAAGACATGTTTGATATGTTCTCGCTAAAGTCAGCAATGATCACCGCCTCTGTGGTTTTTAGGCAGGAGGCCTGAACCCTCTGTCTTTTTTTGCCCAACTGCTGGCAGCAAAGGCTGCTTCATTGTTTTCAATAAATATGTAAAATTAATTTATTTTGTCTGTCATTCAGGCAGCAACGAGCCGATCACTTTAACTCTAAATTATGATGTTGCCCTCAACCTCGAAACAAAATCACTAAAGACGACTAAAGGATGTTATTAGAAGGTGATATCTATATTTTTATCTTCGCTCTCTGAGGAGTAGAAGTAGCTCCAGCTGGGATCATCCTCATTTTCATGTCAGATTGGTTCCTCAGAGCTTGAGCAGCCAGTGCGCAGCTGGTTTAACAGTATGTTGTCATCAACTGCTCCTTCCCTTTCAAAGAAGTATTTTTTGGTGCAAATGGAAAATGAAGGAACGTAGATGAGCTTAGTTGTTCCAGAGCCATCAGGGGGGAAAAAAAAACTTGGATTTCAACGCAGTGGTACCACACAGCCTGATTCTTCTATGAAGAAGAAATAGATGAAGGATAAAGAAATATATATTGATTTGACTGAATACTGTGCTTTGTAATCCTGAAGGGGCATAACTATTTTCACTGTGAGGTTTTTATGATACAACAAAACTGCTTTCTTGCCAAACATAACCGCTTTGAAGCATGTCTGATTGTGGTATCTTGTTTTTCATTTTTGTTTGTTTTAACGTAGGGTATTTTGTATCACTTCTGTATCCATCATTTGTATATTCTTAATGTTGTTATTATTATTATGATGATTCTGATTAATTATTATGCTTATTATGATGATTCCATTCCAATGAAAAGGATCAAAGACCAGCACGCTTTTCTTGTAAAATGCCAGTTGTAAAGCTCAAGCTCCTGGTACCAACTGATCAACTGCAGCCAATGAATTCTGCTGTTCAAGCCTAATGTACAATACAGTATTTCAGCTGCCGATAGTAGGAGTGATCATGTATAGTCAGTAATAACCATTAGCTGCCTTTGCAGCAGAGCCCGAGTGGTGTATGCTCACATTAGCATATAGCAGTAAACACACACATATACAGATGATTCACTGTGCTTTTTTTTTATTTATGCCACTATTGCAGTATTGTAAATCTCAGCCAGGCTTTAAGGTGACCTCTCCCTTCCACACATTAAAGGGATCGTTTGGATGTTTTGAAGTGGGGTTGTATGAGGTATTTATCAAAAGTCAGTGTATTAACTGTAGTGGACAGCAGTCAACATGCCCCAAGTTTGGAGCACCAGTGTAGGAAGCCAAGCAATGTACTGCTGGAGACAAGTTCAGTGGCAAAACCTATTTTATTTACCTAAAAAAAGGCCCAGAAAAATCAATCAGTTTAAGACACCCTTTTCTGACAGGAAGCTGCCATTATATAAGCTAAATACTAATCTCTCCAAAGCTACCAAACTCCACTGGCAAAAACAGTCGTTTTATCTTGCAGAACACGTGAAGTGCTGCTCAACATCTGCCTCAATCAGTTAGTTAGTCTTATTGTTTGACTTTGGTGTATTATGTTCATTCGGATTCACCAAAGTCACTCAATAACACAAATAAACTAACAGATCGAGGCAGCAGTAAATCAGAAACTCCTGTGTTCTGCGAGGTAAAACCACTGTTTTTGACAACAGAGTCTGGTGACTTAGGAGAAAGTGATATTTGACTTCTATAACTTAAGTTTCCTGTCGGAAAAGTCTGTCTGACAGCAAGGCAAAGCAGTGAAAATGTTATAAACGTACCAAATACTTAAACGTGGGGCAGAACAGTTTTGAAAAAAATATCTAATTGCGATTATTTTGACTAATATTGCAATTGCAATGTGATTTGCTGTATTAGAGATAATTATAAGTTTTACATCATTATTCTAATTTTCATTGAAAAACATATATTTTCTACCAAACAAAGATGTTTTCTTATATCTGTTGAATATGATGTGTAGGCCAGGACGTCTCTGCAGCTAGACAGTATTTAATTGAAAACAGGACTTTGATACACATTTTGCCTTTAACAAATATTGCACCTCCTGTGATTTCAAAATTGCACTAGGCCATATTGTGATTTTGCTAAAATTTTGATTAATTGTTCAGCCCTACTTAAACTGATACTGATTTTTTTTAGGTGACTAAAATACATTTTGCTGCTGACCCTGTCCACAGCAGTTCATTGCTTAGTGTCTTACACCAGCACACCTGCTGCTTCTCCAAACTGGGGGTGTACTGACCTCCATCTATTGTAGGTAATACACTGACTATCAATAAGTGCCTCATACAATTCAACCTCAAATCATCCAAACTATCACTTTTATTTCTCTGTACTAACAAATAACACCCCTGGTATTTACACTATGTGAGGACAAGGCAGAATTAGTAGACGACACATATATTTATTGTATTATTTCCCCGCTACTCAGCCTGCCAGCAAAAAGCTGAAGTACTAATAGCTGAGTTTGATTGCCTTAAGTTAAAACAAATCCTAGAGTAACACTGAACAGGAACTGTGCCTGCTTGCCCTGTCTGGACTGCTGATGTTTGGACAGAGACTAGGGAGAAGGATAAGGGCTTGTTGAGAATAATTTTTCAGTAAACATCCTCATCATAGCAGTGATCTTTGGTTTCTCCAGCTTCAACTTTTTGTAAATTGGGAGAATCAGCCCTGATTTAGCTCTTCCGCCACACTCAACCCTGGCAACCAACAGTTGATCATGTTTGTACCAAAGCCAGCTCACGCAGCCTTGTGCTATTGGTCCCTCCTGTGCAATGATATTTTGGCCTCGGGCGTGGCAAAGGTGGTGGTGGGAGCACCAGAGGACAGTAATGTAACAGAGATCACCAACTAACAAGTGAACTGTGACCAATGAAGAGTGATTCATATAAGCAAAGAGTTTATAGAATGGACATGAGTTTATAAAAATGTGCATTGTATGTATTCTATTTCTATTGGCTGTCCATAGACTTGTGTTGATTGTTAACTCTTGGGATGTTTTGGGGGGAACAGGAGAGGGGAGGAAGGTTGTCCCCATACTACTGAAACAGTGTTTTGCTCAGGCCTGATGAATCCTTCTGTATTTGTTTTTGTTTTATTTGTATTTTCCCTGAGTTGGAGGAGTTGAAAGGGGAGTGTTTTTGCAAAGTTTGAAGGACAAGAAGAGTTGAGGACTATGACAAAGAGAAAAATAACATTTCCCCTTGAAGAAAAAAATTTAAAAAAAAAATCAATGGCTGTTTTGTGTGTTCATATATTCACTAATATTGTTAAATGTATTGCAAGTACATACAGACTGTCACTTTTTTCACAGAAGCAAACCTTAATAGCACCATTATGACAAATATTAGACCAGTGTTTCCCAACCCTTTTCCTTAAGGGACTCCTTTCCTATAATTGAGTAAACTGACAACCACTGATGAAGTGACGTGAGTGCAGAAGAACCGATAAACTGTGCAACCATCCTGCATCGTAAGAAATCATACAGGCATTTAGTGGAATCAGCTAATCTTTTCTCATTAATCTAAATATGCGAGTTTTATTTATTAAAGTTGATTAAAATTAAAATTTCTAGTATTTATTTTTGGAACATTTCAGAACTTGACCATGCATTCTTCTAACTTTATGTCTTGATGATGAGTTGAATCAATTTACTGTGCAGAGTTCAATCAACTCATTAAATTAAGTTTTTAAAGAAACATGATCTGCATCAGATCAGTTAGCTGTTAACATGGATTATTGAACATGTTTTCTCAAGTACGACTGAATTAATATCTAATTTAACTGACTAGAAAAGTTTATTTGTCTTGAATCATTACAAAGTTACTTCAACTTGTCTTTTCAAATTCAACTTAAAATTTTAAGGAAGCGCAGACTTTTTTAAGTTAAGACAAATAGTTTTTTTTTTATGGTGCAAATAGTGAACGCAGTAACAGCAGGAAGTTTGTATTAAACAAGTGATTTGTATTAATTTTGAGCAGATTTATTTCCTGTGAATGTTGCATCAGAGATGATTTTTGTAACATTTTTAGGAATGTTTTATACAAATATGTATTGTTTGTTTATTTAATTTTAACAACCATACTCTTCTCTTTTGGACAAATTCAGTGTTGTTTCCTCCCTAACGCCTGGTCATTGTTCTGTTCGCCATATAGATGCTTTAACTGTGTATTTTTCTAATGCAGGATGAGGCTGTTTAGCAGAAAGTGAAGGCTTGTGAATATATCCTTTGTTCGGATCTTCACTGTGCCTTTATCTTGTGAGTTTTTTTAAAATATCTTAATTAATCTAAACTTTAAAAATGACCATATTAATTTAGTTTTCTTCATAGAAATGAATGAAGTGCTGAGATATAGGCTTACTGTATTATGTATATACATTTTTTTAAAGTTTTCATACACCCCTTAAAATCAAGAAGGCCTCACAACACCCTGTGAAGCTTTGCCGACCCCTAGTGGGGATCGAGACCCCCATGTTGGGAACCAGTGACAACACAAGCCCAAAAACTGACTCTCTCAAAGATGGATGTCAGTAATTATAAGAAGCATAAAAAACAGATGCATTGCCGCTCACCATTTCTTCAGTAAAATGATCACAGTGGTTAAGAATACATCAGGCTTTTTGCAGAGTCATCACCTTGTTTGGACTTGTGGGGGGTTGGACCACCGGCCACAGTGATAATGGACCTCCTGAACAAAGACAGTGTCACTGACAAAAGTCACCTGAGGCCACAGTTGCAGAGCTGCAGGACCAGCCAGGTACCACTTACGTACATGCACCATTTTGCACCATCTACAGGCAGGTTGTGGTAAGTTACAGCCTTTGTGACTGCAATTTTGACAGTTGTACAGCCTCCTCCTGTTAAAGGGACAGTTCACCCTGAAATCAGCAGTACATATTTTTTTCTCTTACTTGTAGTGTTATTTATCCATTTAGATTGTTTTGGTGTGAGCTGCAGAGTTTTGGGTGATATCAGACAGAGAGATGTCTGCCTTCTCTCAAATATAATGAAACTAGACGGCACTCAGCCCCAAAAAAATACATTCAACAAAACATACATTCAACAGCAATGTCTCTTTCCAGAAATCATGACCGGTTTTTCAAGATAATCCACAGCTTTGTTGTAGAAACAGTTTCATGTAGAAACTATTTTCTTTCTACCAAACTACACATGCCAACTGTATCAACTGTAAAGAGCACTATAGGATAGATGAAAAATATGGATTTTTGATTTTGGGCTGAACTGTCGTTTTAAGAGTCACAATTGCAGTTTTTATTGCTTTTTGAACGTTTGTTTCAGGATCACCTGTCTGTACTGCAGCACTTTGTGCGTCTGGGTGATCGTGAACTCTTTATGTGGTGAGACTGCTTGTGTTAGTAAGCTTGGACGAATTCATGGTTGTCCGGCAACATTCACTATAGAGCCATCCATGGATTCCAGTATGATGAGTCCCTGTCCAACTGATGTCCTTCACATAGTTTTTACTAATTTGTCACATTTGTAGAACTAAACTGGATCTTTTCCTGCCTTTTGAGGAAGAAGAAATGCAGCCCATGAACATCTGATCTCCTTTGACTCTTCATGTCCCTGACAATCAAAGTTTCTTGATTTCTGCTGCTTGTAAACTCAGTAACTTTCTGCAAACACTGTTATGTTTCCTGATTTTAAACCCTCAAGCAGCTGCTGTGCATCAGGTAAGAAACTTCCCATAGTCCAACTAATCTCACCACTGGCAGCAAAATAAACTTTCAACTATTCACATGAAGACCATATTTCAAAATTCTGTAGTAGTTATTTTTATTTCCACTAGAGGACAGTACAGTCTCACTATCTCTTCAGACCACTGCAGGTCTGGACCCCTACAGAGGTGGCAATCATTTTTAGTTTTACTGAAAAAAACATCAGCTAACTGAAACAATATTGTGAACTTACATAATTAACAAAAATAAAATAGAAATATACAAAAAATGTCTTTAGTTTTAGTCCATGACAAATTTGTCAACACACCAACCATGAGGAGGCAATGTAACGTTTATTGAAACCAAGTTGTTTACATGACTGTCAGTCAATTGTCTTCACAAACTACCTATTCTGAAGTTCTTAAATCTTTCCCCTGACAAATAAGATCCATATCATATTAAAGAATAATAAAACTAATTCTAAAGAAAAAACTAATTAAAAAAACTAACAAAAAATTAAAGTTTTAAACAATAAAAACTAAACTAAAATGAAGCAAACCCAGCCAGGAAACTAACTGAAACTAAACTGATAAAAAAAACAAAAATTAAAAACGAAGTAAAAATTAAAACTAATGAAAAATACAGAACTATAATAACTCTGGAAAGATGACTTCTTATGTTATGATGTCTGTCAAATTGAATTGTAATATAGACCCTTTACAGATTGTGAAACAATGAGAAAGCTGCGCGCTCATCTTGGCACGGAAGTACGGCGGACCACAACAGCTTGTCAATGGCCCCCTGAAAACACGAGCAATTGCATTCTCAGTCTAATTAACATGTTTAATAACTTGCAGCCATAGACGCCACCAATCGCTCTGAAACTATCACAATCTTTTGGAAGTTTGAGCAACTTATATCGACCACTGGAATATCAATTCTGAAGGATCATATACTCAATAAACAAATGTTTTGGTGATTTTGGTGCTGGTAAATGTTTGATTCAAACTTTGCAGCTTGATAACTCGTCTGGATGACTGGTGGAGACCGCTACTTCTGTTACCGAAATACGTGCGCAGCTCTTCGATGACGTCAGCTGTAAAAGGGTCTATATGTGGTAATTAGTTTTGAATAATTTAGATACACTGAATCTTTGCTTGTTTCCCCAATGATCAGCCTTAAATGTTTTGCATATTGATAACTGTAGATATTTTTTCTTATATTTATTTACAACATGCAAATTAATTTTTTTGTCAGTTTTTATTTACTGTAATTATTTTTCATTTATTTGATCATTTCCCCTTTCCTTTTTCAATGTGTTTATTTTTTATACTGTCCCAAGTACAATTGTTACTGTACCTTTAATCTGTTTTATATCATGAATGTACAGTAATTTTTTTTTTTTTTTCATATTATGAAAATGAGCACTGACACAACAGTATATTGTATGTAGAATTTTCTTTGGCTCAATAAAACATATTTGAAATGTGAATGCTGTTGCGTGCCACAGTGTTATGTGTGTGTGTGTGTGTGTTTCTTGCTGTGCTCTCTGTGTTTGGATACTGCCCCTCCCCTCCTGTACTGCTGCTGCACTGGGTGATTAGCAGCAGGTGTGCTCAGGTGCGCCCAATCAGTAATCAGGGCGGTTCAAAAGCAGAGAGAGTGCAGCAGGATAGTTTGGCAGACTTTGGTCAGCATATCTGCTGTCAAGTACTGTGGTGGCAGGCTAGCCTGCTCATTGCTATTATATTGTTAGTTTTTGTGTCTAGTGTGTTTTGCTGGCCTCCCTGGCTAGCAGAACACTAGTTGATTTTAGTTTCATGTGGAATCCATTAGCTGTCTGATTAATGTTTTAAGTTATGTCTGCACATTTTGTCTCAGTTTTCCCTTCTTCCTTTTTCCCCAGGCAACTTTTAATTATTGTTACACTCCTCACACCCCAGCCCTAACAACATATAAAGGCTGTCAGCTAAACAGGTTAAGGAGTATTGTTCTAGAGAGGCTGTTACACATAGTGCGTGTAAAGCCTACCATAAAAGTTGATTTATTTATTTATTTTTGCATGAAAGAATCATTTGTGAAAGAATTAACAAAATGAAGCATGCAAAATGTTCAAAAAGTGGATCCTTTATCAGTTTAATCTCAGGTATCCACATCAAAGCTGATGCTGTTTCTGGTGTGTGTACTGTGTGATAACTGAAGAAGAAAACATGGGAATGCAGAGGGCTGTCAGAACAGGCTGAACTCCCGGTCGGTCAGTGACATTTCATTAACAAACCTGTGAAAGCAACAAGTGGATTACACTCACACAGATCTAGATTTTTAAAAAAATCCAACATTAGATTTAGAGATGTTACCTACTTTGTCATCTCACTGTTCTTTCGGGGAAACCGTTTGATTTGGGTCCATGGCTCAGGACTCTTGGACGTCATCCATCCATACTGCTGACTGTCCGTTAGAGGCATTTTGTACAGCTGGTTGGGAGCTGGAAAAAAGACAAAAGATTTTCACCAGTTTCACTTTCATATCACAGCTCACTTAAGTGCTCTTGGTTTGTCACCAAGAATACAGCTATGATTAAGAACAAATGTAGTCCCATCAATTTTTCAATGTCTACTCACATCTGGGCGTCTGAACCGTCTGATCATCTCTCTGTATCGCTCATGGCTGCCGTGGTGTATGTCAGCGCTGTAGGGAGGAGGCTGCTGGTAAACATTGTCTGCACATCTGAGCGCTCCCGTTTTTTCTCGAAGAGATGGAGGCAGCCCTGCTCTGATGTTAATCCCACCATCTGTAAAGAGATATGTTACTATTGTATCAATGGATCATTTTTAATCACGTTAATAACTAATAACTGCCCCTGTAACTATTTAAAAAAGACTCAAAGTTAAAGTTAAACTTGTATCTTACCATGAATGTATTGCTTAACATTTCTTAAAAATGCCATAATGCAGCATGTTTTATACAGTATCAAGGACCCTAAACGAAATGCATTTGAACACAAACCCCTAGTATTTGATGGGAGTAATGCACAACAACACGAAAGGTGAAAATATTGTAATTACACTGAACTAGCTGCATGAAAATAGTGTAGTAACATTACAGAAATATTACAGTATGAAGATAACAGAAAATTTGCATGGAGCTTAAATTCTTTCCTCCCCCTTTGAGAGTTTAAATATTTACTATCTGGTGTCTTTTACAGCAGTTTTTCTGAACTGCTCTTATGATTTTATTGTTGGTTGTCTGGCTTTAAATGCGTTTTGTCTTTGTTTTCTGGTTGTGTCACTATGAATGGTTTCTGTTTTTCTTTTGAAAAAGAGAAAATGAGACCACCAGATTAAATAAACTTAAATATTATCAGCAGGGCTGAGCAATATGCATAATAATAAATAAATAAAATTACATCATAACACGATTATTTTGACAGATATTGAGATATGAGTCACAATTTTAGTCATAGGGCTGCAACTAATGATTATTTTCATTATCGATTAATCTGTCAATTTCAACCCTGCTTTGGCCTAACTTATTTACTTGTTAACGTTAGAGTTACATGTATCTTGATATTTTTTAAAAGCCTGGAGACGTTTGAAGAATTAAAAAAGTAACCCAAAGTCAAAGCTGCTCTCACCGTGAGGATGAGTCACTCCTCTGGGATTCTCTATCATTTTATCGCCTATTGGGTTTTGATAACCCAGGTGTGTTAAACCGAAAAACGCCATAATAATGTAAGAAAGTTTGCTTCGACGCGTTCAGCTGACAGCAACCGACGGAACAGACAGCCTGTAAATAAATCACTACTTTGGGTTTAGACGTAACCATGACAACGAGCCTGGTCAACTACCACCAACTACTTTTATAAAACTACAAAATAAACTGTAGTATCAGTAGTATGTAGAACGTGGATGGGGAGGGACTGCATTAAAAGGTGGGGTCAGCAGCTTATATTACATATATATCTATATTATATTTGACGGCGCTGGTTGTTCCAAGTGTATCCGTCTGCGGCCTGCAAGAGAGAGGCGTGTCGTGTAGTGGGCGTGTCGTGTAGTGGCGTCACTACACGACACGGTTCTTAAAGAGATATGAACCCAAGTAGCTACTAACACAGTTTGAACGTGTTCCAGCTGCACAAAATTCAGCTGTTTTGCTTCTTTGCCCTATAATGAATGTATTCAAAAGCATACAAATGTCGTTGTTGTCATTATTATCATTATTATTATTATTATTATTATTATTATTATTTAATTGGGAAAAGATTTTTTAAGGCAGGATTTAATGAATATTAAAGTAGCAAATGAGGCTACAAAAGCTGGCATTACTTCAGCCTCAGAAAAATTTATTTTCCATTAATCAATAGGGATTGAGGTGGAAAATTTTCTTTGACTCTGCCATGAGAAAAAACACTCAGGACAAGAATTAATGAGCTAAATAATAAATAGATAATGTCAGCGCTTGTGTGTAAGAGCATAATGTGTAGATTTATTTGAAAAGGGGGGCCTATGTTAGACTATTATGAATGTGAAAGTAGTAAATTAAAAAAGTAAAAGAATGTGTGATGACAGTAATTTTATTCATCCTTAATGGGGAATTCAATTGTGAATTCTCCATTTTGTAGGCTACTGAGGAGAGAGCAGTGTGATGACCCTCCCTGCTCCCATGCTGCGACTATGTATACGATAAATAAAATACGCTGTCTGCATACGGTCCGCCATTATTCGTCTTCTTTTTCTTCTTCTTCTTCTTTTTCTGTTTTATGGCGGGTTTCTTCTTCTTTTACTTCACTTCCTGTCTTCTCTAGCTTTTGCAGAGGACTCATTTTACATCTCGCGTGGTTTAACGTGATTTCCCCTTGTGTAATGGGCGTGTCTTGTAGTGACGTCACTACACGACACGCCCACTACACGACATGCCTCTCTCTTGCAGTCCGCAGACAGACCCTTCTCGGTTGTTGACTGGAAGACCGGAAGTGGATGTGTTTAACGCACGTGTTTGACCACTGGGTGGCGCTAAAATTGTCTTAATGTTTTGAATGACACTGTGCCGTTTGTCAACAGCTTCAAATAACAAACAGGCAGTATAATTTTAAACACATCTAACAATAAATCCAAGCAGCATAACAACACACATACCAAAACATAACAACACATAAACAAAACATAACAAAACGCATCCACATAATAATAATAAAATATAAAATAATAATAATAATAATAATAATAATAATAATAATAATCATTATCATCATCATCATCATCATCATCATCATCATTATCATCATTAAAACAATAATCAGAAGAAGAAGAAGAAGAAGAAGAAGAAGAAAAAGTGAAGAAATTAAATTAACCCCAGGGGGATCTAATTTACTTGAGGTATAATTCAAGTAAATTAGATCTATTCCTATCCTTAAGTTTATTGAGAGAGAAAAAAAAAGTCATTTATAAATGCTACAAAACAATAAGCTGCTTGAAAAAAAAATCTACATTTATGTACCCTATTTATTTATTTTTTTAAATTTCAGTTTCAGTTAGTTTCCAGAGTTGGTTTGCTCATTTTAGTTTTTATTGTTTTAAATGTTTAGTTTTAGTTTCATTTCTATTACTTTCAGTATTAGGTCTAGTAGAAGGCAGTTGACTCCTGGTCATGTCAACATCCCATCTCACTTGCACCAAGGCCTCCTGCTTGTGTTGACTAAAGACTAAAACTAAAGACATTTCCTGTAGTCTCGTTTTTTGTTTGTTTTGTTTTTCAAGCTAACCTTTTTCACACTAGTTTTAGTTTGATTTCAGTTAACTATAATACCATTAGTATCATATACCATAGATAACGAGAGGGACCCATCTGCAGTCAAGATGGTGGACATATATCCAATCCATGCCGGAAGTCACAACCGGAAGTTGGTCTTCCCTAACCCTAACCCTAACGCTAACCCTAACCCTAACCCGATCTACTAATGTATGTCATTGTTCTTGTAATGTTACATGTTAAATAAAGTTTAAAAAGTTTAAAGTTTTTTTTAAAAATAATACGAAGGAAGACCAACTTCCAGTTGTGACTTCCGGCATGGATTGGATATATGTCCGCCATCTTGACTGCAGGAAGGTACTCTTGTATATAACTAACCATGTATAAGAATATATTTCAACTATTTTTATTTTAAACATAATTTTTCAGGTTAGCGTTAGTATTCATATGTGCGGTCTCTATATTTTGTAACTTTATAAGTTGTTTCATTGTATACAGTGTGTATTATGGAATTTGAAAAGAAAGTGTCTGAGAGAAAAGGAGAGGGGTGTCTCAAAATATACAGCCTGATTTAAAGGTCTAGTCAGACAGACAAACCAAACACTGGATCTAAATACTGCCCTTTTCTCAGCTTCCATAGTTTCATCTACATGCTTGGAAAAGGAGAGTGAGACGAGCATTCAGCTGCAATCTACAAGCTCAACACCAGGCCATCCTCCGGAGTTGTTCATTCACCTGCCTTGTTGGGCTGTGCACCTGAGATTTTTGTTTTTACATGGTCTCTCCCGCCATCTTTTGTTATTTTGTGTTCCTTGCCTTCTCCCAGTAAGTTCATTTAAGTTATCTTTTTGTTCATTTACCTGTGTCTCTGCTGTTTTGGGTCTACCTCAGAACAGAGTTGTGACAAAAGGTATATTTAAAATATATTTATATATTTAATCAGTGGAAAGTTTTTTTAAATACAAGTTTTCATTATATTCGTTGAGAACAGATTTGTATCTTGTGTCTCTTGTGGTCATCCAAGCAGCAGATGGTGTTTGTTTTATTAGGCTAACATAGGCTACGCTCCGCCCATCAGACATCAAGCCCTAGATTCGACTCCACCCCACATGCCACTGTAAGGGGATACTGGGCCAACTCCAGGTGTCTTGCAAGGCAAATACTGAAACTTAAAGAATAACTTCAGTATTTTTCAACCTGGGCCCTATTTGCGTGCCTTTGCTTGCCTTGCAAGACACCTGGAGTTGGCCCAGTATCCCCTTACAGTGGCATGTGGGGTGGAGTCAAATCTTGGGCTTGATGTCTGATGGGCGGAGCGTAGCCTATGTTAGCCTAATAAAACAAACACCATCTGCTGCTTGGATGACCACAAGAGACAGAAGATACCGAAGTTATCCTTTAACATAACTATGACCACATAAACTCAATAATGTGATAGCAAACCTGAGCTGTGAAAATATGATTTTAGATTCACTTCTGACAACAGGATTTTACATTGCCACTGATAATCTGTTGTCCTGCTCTTATATTTTGTTTATATTCTTACTCTGTATATTTGCACACTTTCCTACTTTGCTGAGAAACAATCTCCCTCAGGATAAATAGTCTATTCAGGCTACAATTAACAATTACTTTCATTATCAAGTAATCTGCTGATTTATTTTCATGCTTAATCAATTAATTGCTTAGTCAGTTTTCACAGTGATAATCATTTAGTCTCCGAAATGTTTAAAAATTGTGAAAAATGCTCATCATAATTTCCCAGTCTTCAAATTGTTTCTTTTGTCCAACAGTCCAAAACCTAAAGACTCTTCATTTACTAAGATAAAACAAAAGCAACAGTAAGAAGCTGGAGGGTGTTTCCAGACTTTTTTGACTGGGGTGGCCCAAGTGGGGCACTGACTTATGCAGGGGTGGCATAAAGTACATTTTTATTTACAAGATAAATAGTTCTTTCATATACAGTGGCTTGCAAAAGTATTCATACCCCTTGAACTTTTCCACATTTTGTCACGTTACGACCACAAACATTAATATATTTTATTGGAATTTTATGTGAAAGACCAACACAAAGTGGCACACAATTGTGAAGTACAAAGAAAATTATACATGATTTTCATTTTTTTTTCAAATAAAAAACTGAAAAGTGCAGTGTGCAAAAGTATTCAGCCCCCCTTAGACAATACTTTGTGGAACCGCCTTTCGCTGCAGTTACAGCTGCAAGTCTTTTGGGGTATGTCTCTACCAGCTTTGCACATCTAGAGACTGAAATTTTTGCCCATTCTTCTTTGCAAAACAGCTCAAGCTCAGTCAGATTAGATGGAGAGCATTCGTGAACGGCAGTTTTCAGATCTTGCCACAGATTCTCGATTGGATTTAGGTCTGGACTTTGACTGGACTAGACCATTCTAACATTTGAATATGTTTTGTTTTAAACCATTCCAATGTAGCCCTGGCTTTATGTTTAGGGTCATTGTCCTGCTGGAAGGTGAACCTCCGCCCCAGTCTCAAGTCTTTTGCAGACTCCGGGTCCGGGACTCAGGTTTTCTTCCAAGATTGCCCTGTATTTGGCTCCATCCATCTTCCCATCAACTCTGACCATCTTCCCTGTCCCTGCTGAAGAGAAGCACCCCCAGAGCATGATGCTGCCACCACCATGTTTGACAGTGGGGATGTTCAGAGTGATGTGCAGTGCTAGTTTTCCACCACACATAGCATTTTGCATTTAGGCCAAAAAGTTCAATTTTGGTCTCATCTGACCAGAGCACCTTCTTCCACATGTTTGCTGTGTCCCCCACATGGCTTCTGGCAAACTTCTGGACTTCTTATGGTTTTCTTTTAACAACGGCTTTCTTCTTGCCACTCTTCCATAAAGGCCAGATTTGTGCAGTGCATGCCCAATTGTTGTCCTGTAGACAGATTCCCTCACCAGAGCTGTGAATCTCTGCAGGTCGTCCAGAGTCACCAAGGGCCTCTTGGCTGCATCTCTGATCAGTACTCTCCTTGTTTGGCCTGTAAGTTTAGGTGGACAGCCGTGTTTTGGTAGGTTTGCAGTTGTGCCATACTCTTTCCATTTCCGGATGATGGATTGAACAGTGCTCCGTGAGATGTTCAAAGCTTGGGAAATCTTTTTATAGCCTAACCCTGCTTTAAACTTCTCCACAACTTTATCCCTGACCTGTCTGGTGTGTTCCTTGGACTTCATGATGCTGTTTGCTCCCCAATATTCTCTTAACAAACCTCTAAGGCCGTCACAGAACAGCTGTATTTGTACTGAGATTAGATTACACACAGGTGGGCTCTATTTAGTCATTAGGTCAACATTCGATTATTCAGCAATCATCAGGCAACTTCTGATGGCAATTGGTTGCACTCAGAGAAAAGGGGGCTGAATACTTTTGCACACCGCACTTTTCAGTTTTTTATTTGCAAAAAAAAATGAAAATCATGTATAATTTTCTTTGTACTTCACAATTGTGTGCCACTTTGTGTTGGTCTTTCACATAAAATTCCAATAAAATATATTGATGTTTGTGGTCGTAACGTGACAAAATGTGGAAAAGTTCAAGGGGTATGAATACTTTTGCAAGCCACTGTACAACACAACAGAGTGGCACCGTAAAAATATAATTTAAATTCCATACTTCCATAAATCCATTCTACCTGTGTACCCAGGCTCTAAATTCATCATCCACATGACGAATTAAAAATACTACTTATTTTTATGATTTATTATTTTAGTAAAACTAAACTGGAACTCCTCTCCAGTCACACTTGGGGTGGCCAATCAGATGTCAAGGGTAGCCAGTGTTACTTCATAGTTTAACAGTTGTATGTGGTTATTGTTCCTCATACCTTGTCACTGGGGCAATGAGTCTCGGTTGTTGATCAGAGTTGTCATAAGGGTTTGGGAGGGCCTCCAAAGGTTTTCAGATGTAAAGTTGGGCCGTGGCATTCCTAACTTTGGGTTTGGCTGCAACACAGTGTCATTTCTGACAGGATGTGTTATTTGATGTCGATTGTCTGTCTGTGAACTGAGCTCATCTGTAAAAAACAAACAAAAAAGCATAGGAATGGTTTGAGCAGTTAATGGTTTAGAGTTTACAGTAAATAATGTGGAAGTTCACTTACAAAGACCGGAACTGATTTTCTGTTGTAAATGAAAGTAAACTGCCAAATGAGATAGGATAACACAGGCGGAGGAACTTGTTCATGACCCGCTGCCAAAGTAAAGTAAGTACTGATCCAAAAGATTTTTAACAAATTATTTTAAGTGTGTCCTTTGCAGTCTACTGTAGTTCATAAATAGTTCTTGGCCGGTTATGACAATGTGTATTTTTTCTTGTTTATTAGCAATTTAGTCCAAATAATGTTGTAACATTATAAACTTTGCTTGATGTACAATTTCTAAATCTCTACATGTTTTCTACTTAAAACTACACCAGAACTACATCTTCCTTGATGATGGCCACTTTCACACAGATTTCATGTAAAATCTTACCACATATTTAATTACTGTATATGCTACATTTCACCAACAAAACACTATGATGGTCTATGAAATCTTAATCCTGTATGACAAAAATACACTGCGTGGTATGTTTAGAAATCTTATATCAAATGTATTATTTATTCATCTTACAACCAATATTTTTAATACAGTGTACATTAGGCCATAAAGATAGACAGATATGTGCACAGTTTTAGCAAGTAAATTCACATACTAAATTTCTTGATATGTACCTTTTACAACACAAGGCAAATACACTCTTGCATGTTATATTCATATATGTGTGTTTGTATGTTTACTTTGAACTACCAACCAGTAGTATACTGGTGTTTTCCAGGTGTCTTGTTTGAAGAACTGTTTACATAAGACAACAATGAAAACTGGTTGTGTCTCATTTGTCATGGCTATTTGACAAAAAAAAAAAAGAAACAAAAAGCAAGTGAAAAAAATAGCACTGATTTCTAAAGTGCTGGCTCAGTATCAGCAGGGCTGGGTTTTGGTAATAATAATAATAATAATAACTTGGATTTATACAGTAACTTTCAAGGTACCCAAGGCCACTGTACAGTACAAAACAAAAATAAAGAAAGAAAACAAAATAACAGCAATGATTTCTGGAGATGTGTGGAACTAGAAGCTGTAAACCTTAGTGACCAAGTGGGTTTCCAGATGTGGGGCATTGTAGATCTCTGTCGGAGGAGAGTTCCAGAGAGCCGCCACTCTGAATGCTCTGCCACCAAAATTTGCAAGCTGGGGTGGGGGGTGGAGAGCAGACCTATTACCAAGGACTGTAGATTCTGGGATGTGGGGAGGGGTGGAGGAGGTCAGACAGGTACTGGGGGGCAAAACCATGGTGGGACCTAAGGTGTAAGGAGGAGAAGTTTGTACTGGATGTAGGACTTGACCAGAAGCCAGTGAAGTCAGATGAGGGTGGGAGTGATGTGCTGCCAGGGCTTCATACGAGTGAAAACCCTGGCTGGAAGGAGAGGGTGGAGTTCAGAATGACACCCAGGTTGCAGACTTCTGGGGACAGATGGATGGAACAGCTAACCACGGTAAGGAGATCTCCTTCCCTCTGGAGCAGAACTCACGGTTGTGGGGGCCACCATGTGCTGAGATACAGCTGAGTGTCATCAGCATAACAATGGAAGCTTAGATCATGGTGATGGATGATCTGACCAAGGGGGAGTGTGTAGATGGTGAAAACGATGGGTCCAAACACAGAGCCTTGAGGCACACCTTTCTTTGACTGGGACGGGACCAAAGTGGGGCTGGAGCCTCTGATGGCAATAAACTGTAGGAGAAATATGAGTGAAACCAGGAGAGAGCAGCACCACTGATGCTTAATACTTGGAGCAGAGGTTGGGGGCACCTAAAGAGTCGGGGTCATCAAGGGGGCGGAGTAGCCAGTCAGCCCTGCCAGCCAGGGTCAGGGTGGAATAGTACTACATTTTGGTCCTGGACAGAGCCTCCTTGTAGGACCTCAAATGGTCTTTGGAGGCCTCGATGATGACATCTACCTGAATATTAAAGACACCAAGCAGAGGTGCAGATGGAGACATGGAACAGACAGCTACAGAATATGAAAGTAGTGAAGGCTTTAGGTGGGTGACGGAGCTGTGAGCACCCAGCCAGTGTGAGGGCAGCACACTCAAATAAGGTGAAATGGAGAACTGGAAGTTCCTTCACCAGGATGTCGGCCCAGTCTACAGTATGACAGCCAGCCCTCCGCCATGGCCCACAGAGCGGGGCTTCTGCATGTATGCAAAGCCTGGGGGTGTGGCTTCATTAAATGTCATAAAGTCTTGTTGGTTTTGCCATGTCTTTTGTGCCAGCTGTGATGGTCAGACAGTGCAGAGGTAATAGCACATGACAAGTAAACAAACTTGCAACCTAAGGCCCTGTGTACATATCGAGGGTGATGCAGGTGTTTGAGTGCTTTAATATCAGCAAGGCGGTTTGGAATGATATGGCAGAAGAGGTTCAGGAGTTCCAGTTTGGAGTATTTTATGAACACCACTGCAGCAGCAGAGGAGGGCCAGCTAGCTACTGACACCGTGAGCCGGAGGAGGCACCCAGACTCAGACCACAGCAGCAGCAGCAGTCAGGCCAGAGCAGGATGACGGGACCAAAAGACAAGTTTAGGATAGTCATGGTGTCGTGGCAGAGAAGAGTCCAGTTGTGCAATACTCAATACCTTGAAGGTATCGATTGAAACAACCCAGTATAAAGTAGTATCGAAACTTCTCTAATCAAATGATACCTGCATTTAATCCATTTGGTACATGGATCTAGATACAAATGATTATTTATATGGTTTTGCTCGCAGCCAATAGCTTAAGTGTTCTTCATAATGAAGAACCTTCGAAAAAAGGTATTGAATGAAGTACTCCATTGGTATTGGTATTACTTTAAACATACTGGTATCGAAACTTTTAAAACAATACCCAGCCCTAAGTATCAGTCTAACAAAATCAGATTCATTGCATTTACAAAGACTCATTTATGCTTTTTTATAATGATATATTTATGTAAACTGTTTTCTAGGTCAAGTCCTTCCCTCCACATACCATGCACACATTCTGCCGTCGACTCCTCCGCCTAGTAAAGGTTGCAGTTCCAATTCTGGTTGTACTTCTGATTATCTATAGCAACACAGAACTCCCAGAACCATCACATCCACCGGTGGCAGGTGTGGTGAGACCCACAGGATCCACCATCCAGCCAAGTCCCAACTGTGAGCCCAGCTTCTACACTGAGGAGGAGCTCAAGCCTCACCTGCAGAGACCTCCCCAAGATCCCAGAGCACCAGGCGCAAATGGTAAACCTTTTGTGTCACGCCTACTGACTCTCCAAGAGCAGAGAGAGAAATTGTCTGGGTTTAACAAAAACCAGTTCAACCAGTTTGCCAGTGATCGCATCTCTCTGCATCGTGAGCTGGGAAATGACACACGTCACCCTGAGTGAGTACACCTATTGTTCATTATTTCAGTAATCAGTCAGCCACTGACACTGACATGTGACAAAGCACATCTTGTTAAAATACCTGCAGTTAATTTCAGCTTCCCTTTGACAGCTGCTTGAAACAGAAGTTTCAGCGATGTCCTGGCCTCCCCACCACCAGTGTGATCATAGTGTTTCATAATGAGGCTGGTCGACTCTACTAAGGACCGTCTACAGTGTGTTATACACAGCTCCTGCAGCCCTGCTCACAGAGGTCCTACTGGTGGATGATGCCAGCACAGATGGTGAGTATATTCATAGTGCTGCATGTCAAGATGGAGCCACATTAAATGACAGATTATCTCTGTTTAAATTGTACAACATATACTGTCTATCAGCGGTGGAGAAAGTGTTCACATCTTTCACATTAAGGTCCAGTACGTAAGATTTAAGGGAATCTTTTGTCAGAATATGGCAGAGATGGAATATATTGACGAATATGACATTCATAACTGTGTTTTCATTAGTGTGTAATCACTCAGAACAGACAAACCACACACTGGCCTTAGAGAGGGCCTTTCATGTTTTTTGAGTTTCATGGTCACTGTAGTTTCTCCTACACGGTTGAAAGGGGAGGGTGAGGTGAGCAATATTGCAATCGACAGCCTCACCTCTAGATGTCACTAAATGTTACGCACTGGTCCTTCAAGTAAAAGCGGCAATACCACACCACTGAAAGTGAAGTAAAGTAACTAGCTGTTAGACATTAAAATATTTCCTTCTGACATTTGTAAGTATAAAATGGACTTATATAAGTAAAGTAAGAGTACTTCTACTTTGTGCTTAAAGCAGCTGTAATCAATATTGTTATATTACCAATTCATAACATGAGCACTGGTATGTAAAATGGGTCACAATAATGAACAAAGAACAAAAAACTAGTATGGTACTCAGAGAATGTAGACCTCGAGGCTAACAGTCTGGTTTTCTATGATATTCATATTCTGCTACTTCATAATATCCTTTTAATAGGATTATTTTGGTCATATCGACTTGAAAAAGCATTAAGGATAATTTAGATATTTTGCCATAGACACTGGTGTTGCAATTGACCTATCTCACAGTGTTAACAAAGGTAAAAACAAATAATTTGTTTATCTGCCCTGTGGTTTTAGATCAGCTCCAAAATTTAATGGGGTCTTCTTCCATGCTACACCCTTCCAGTTTCATGAAAATAGTAATAGTTTTTCCATAATCCTTTAGACAAACAGACACACAAACAGCACAAAAATATAATTATTATGCTCTGACACAGAATTTCTCTCAGATTTATGGAGCTTTAAACGCATTGACAAGACTGACATGACACCTGTCATCACATGAAAGAGTCTCTATGAATGTTTATGACTGTTGTTATTAAGAGTCAGTTCTTTCATTTTTAATACAAAGTTAGGGTTACAGTTCATAATAAATTTCCAAGACATTTTTCAGCTCATTGTTTTGGTTTCAGAGCCCACAACTTTTTTTGGTTCATTCTTTTACCTCCCATAGCCTCACTGGCAATTGCAGCAGGCAGCTGCTTTTAGCTTTAAAACTCTATAAGACCTACTGTAGACTACCTACTCAGCACAACTGGTGCACATACTGAAGCATGTATCTGGAAAAGAACCAGTTATTTCGCTTTAGAGTTGGTGGAGATCAGAAACAGAGCTAGAAGAGAGTAAATGTCAGACCCAGGTTTATCAGGTGGCAACAAAAAAAAAAAAACAAAACTCCACGTGTCTGCTGGGTGTGTAAATAGTCACAGCTTCTTTCCTTCATCCCTATGTGGCCAGAAAATCTGTTATTGCAGATTTAACAAATGTAAATGTTATGAATATCTGAGATAACTGTGATTGCTCTACAACTGTAATACTGCTACTGACAAAGCATTGCAACTTTGCAAAAACCTTGAATTTCTCCTTCCTTTAATTTATGACTCATCATTCTTTAGCTCACCTGAAGACTCGTCTAGATGACTATGTGCGGAAGCTTAAAATAGTGCGTGTTTTACGCCAGAGGAAGAGGAAAGGATTGATCACAGCAAGACTGTTGGGAGCGCAGGCTGCACAAGGAGAGGTCCTCACCTTCCTGGATTCCCACTGTATGTATCCCATAATGCAACGCTTAGCATCATTTTCATGAGGGATTCAGGATTGGTTGTTTTGACCTGTGTGTGTTAGATAAAACAATGAAGTTATAAGAACTTCCTACACAGCTGATTGTGAAAGCTATTTTTACTGACTGACATGTTGCTCCTATCTTCTACATTCCTGCTCAGGCGAGTGCTTCCCTGGATGGCTGGAGCCTCTTCTAGCTCGGATAGCAGAGCAGCCTACAGCTGTGGTGAGCCCACGAATTACCTCTATTGACCTAAATAACCTAGAGTTCAAGAAGCCAGTCCCATATTATGAGTCTCGAGGGAATTTTAACTGGAAACTCAAGTTTGGATGGGAGAAAATTCCTGAAGAGGAAAAAGAGCGAAGGACTAATGAGACTCAGCCTATAAAGTATGTGTTTACCGTATACTGATGCAGGAGCGGTGTCGATTTTCTCACCTAAATCTCTGCAACAAATCAAATAAGAGCATTTAACAAACTTTATGTTATGTTATGTGTTTGATTTTGTAGAACTCCTACTTTTGCTGGTGGCCTGTTCTCTGTATCTAAATCATTCTTTGAGCATATCGGGACTTATGATGACCAGATGGAATTCTGGGGAGGAGAGAATTTGGAAATGTCTTTTAGGGTAAGTGGTTTTCAATGTTTTTCAATATATAGAGCAGGCTTGAGGAGTAACGGATTGCATGTAATGAGATTACGTATTTAGGATACAAAAAAAGGTTACTGTATTCTATTAGTTACAAAAATAAGACATTATTAGATTACAGTTACATTTAGTAAAAATGCAGATTATTATTGGGATTACAATTTAAAATACATTTTAAAATAAAGAACAATATACTACCACATGCAGTGTACACACATTACAGTACAACGCTTCACAAATCCTACAACACCACTCTGGTCTCAAGTGAAACCGGCTAATCTGACTGGCCAATTCATTATCCTTTGAAAAAATATTTTCATTAGGTGAAAATTTCACCAGTGTATTGTCTCAGCATCTAATTTAAAGAAACATTTACATGTAAGATCAGCTGTTAACATTAGCTACACAGGCCAAACATTATCTTTAGCTACACAGATGAAACACTAACTATAGCTACACAGACCAAACGCAAAGTTTAGCTACTCAGGCTAATGACTAACTTTAGCTACATAGACCAAACACTGACCTTAGCTGAACAGAGCAACTGCTAACTTTAGGTAACTGACCAAACACAACTTAGCTACACAGACAAAACATTAACTTTAACTAAACAGACCAACTGCTAACATAAGCTACACAAACCAACTGCTAACTTTAGCTACACAGGCCAATCACTAACTTTAGCAACAGACCAAATAATAATGTTAGCTACACAGGTTAATCATTAACTTTAGTTAGACCAACTGCTAATGTTAGCTACATAGACCAACTGCTAACATTAACTACACAGATCAACCATTAATGTTAGCTACACAGAAATTTAGTCAGTTAACCTGTCCTAACTACTCCAACTGCTCATGAATGGTATATGTATAAAAGTCTCTGTCAGTTTACTTTAAGTTGGAGTGTGAAGTGTGAACAGCTACTTCACAAAGTACAATATAATGTGGATAATTACAGCTATTAATCTAAATGAGCATTTACACATAACAAAGGACGGAATAGCTGGACAAACACTCAATAAACCTACAATAAACATAAAACATTACATCAAGCTAAACAGTTTCTCCGTATTTGGTATGGGGGAATTCCAAAGTAACAGAAAGTAATCAAGTTACATTACTTTCATATTGTGATATTTTAATAAAGTTATTGACTACTGACATCTTTTGACAGGTAATTAGTAATTGTTGCAGAATACATTTTATTAGATTCAATCTTACCTTGTGCTGTGTGCCCTATCTATTGCAGGTCTGGCAATGTGGAGGGCAGCTGGAGATTATTCCTTGCTCTGTTGTAGGGCATATTTTCCGCAAAAAAAGCCCCCACACCTTCCCCAACAGCTCATTTGCAATCATACGCAACCTGGTCCGCCTGGCTGAGGTCTGGATGGACGACTACAAATGGGTCTTCTATCGAAAAAAAAAAGTGGCTGCTTCCATTTTTAGACAGGTTAATACAAATGTCCAGTATCTTCACAAGTAGGTCACATTATATTTCTGATGCTTCATGCTACATTTCCTTCCTCACTATATGTTGCTTTTCTTTTGTCATTTTTCCTTCAGAATTTATTTGGAAATGTTACTGAACGCCATAAACTCAGGGAGCGATTAAAGTGCAGGAACTTCTCCTGGTACCTGGAAAATATTTATCCAGAGGCCTATGTGCCTGACATTAGGCCAGTAAAGCATGGACAGGTAAATTATTTTGTTGTTTATCAATATTTTATCATGTTCATTGGGATTTTGCTGTTTGTATTTCAGCAGGCAGCTGTTTTTAGCAAAAAAAAAACAAAACACTGTAGACTACCTGCTCAGCACCGTGGCAGACAGACACAGTTACAGTGATGAACATGGTGGAGCATTTAGCAGCTAAAGCCCCAGATATTTCCATTTTGAGATGGCAGAGACCAAACAGAGCTAAACGGCAGTAAATATTGGTGGACTGAAACACAACTTCAAATGAATTTCTCCTTCATCTAAAGGGATTTTACAGTTTGTATTTCTAAAACATACAAGTGGTCATTTTTGGCAATTTTACCATGCACAATGTCCAATGCTATATCAATTGATTTTTCTGTTTCCCACAGAACATATCCTTTAAGTTTAGTAAACTCTTCAAACAAAAGTTGCATGTTATTATTACATGTTATTTTTTTCTGCAGTTGGTAAATACTGAATTGATGTGCTCGCTGGATGTGGACACGACAAAACTGAAATTGGAGTCTCCTGAATACTTAATATGTAGTAATAAAGGTGGAGCAAAGGTAAACTACTCTCATTTCTGTTAAATCAGTGGCCCCTAACCTCAGGGTCAGAGTAATCTGAGGGGTCATCAGTAAATAAAGGAATAAGACCCTTCCTAAGTCCCGCCCCTTTTTTTTCTCTGTGATCCAATAATAGTTGAGCAAGCTTGGTACCCAGCAGAACCTTTGTCAACTTTTCCTTTCCTGTTTCCTGTACTTAGATATACTAGATATTGCTGGGGGACCAGTTGAAGCGACATATAGTCACATCTTAATTTTAGCAAAGCTAACTAGCTAGATAACAATATATGTAGATTAGCTAGCTAGTTAGCTGGTGTTTGGCTAACATTAGCCCTCAGATGTACTATAACTAGCTAGCTCACGATTGATGTGGATTAGTTAGCTAGTTAGTTTGCATCTTGCTAACTTACCTACAAGAGGCATCTGTATGTTGACAGGACACCTCAGAGGCAAACAAGGTTAAGAGTGACTCTGTAATCAATTTTTGATCCATGGAAGTTTCAAAACTGCCAAGCTGGGAAAAGCGGTTTAAAAATCTTTGTTATCATCACATATAAAGTCTTCGGGTCATCACTCGAGGGCAGGCTTAGAGGGAGAAACATTACTGGACATATTCAGTGGGCTGCATATCATGGACGTAAACCTGGAAGCTAGAAAACTTTTTTGGCGTATGCTCCAGGCATACAATTTTTTTTTTACAAGTCCCAACACTCAATTTCATCCTGAACCACATCAGCATTACAGCTGCCCTCAAAGGGCTGAGTGTGAATAAATGTATCTACCTGCTATCATGTTATATAATGGCCTCTTCATTCAATTATTACTGGTTTTAATAACAACTAATAAGCAGACAATCAAGTGCACAACTATTACATAATTATTTTTTTTTTAAATTATATACAAAGTATTAGAAGACAAGTAAGACATCCCAGCTTGTATCCATTAAATCTGGGGTAGGCAACAATTTTTTGGCATCCTTAAGCAAAAAATCCATAATAGCCTTTCAGTAAATTGTAAAAAAAAAGTTCTGTTAGGTTCTGTTTTCAGACTGTAGGAAATCCTATTGGTTGTTCTCCTCGTGCTGCTGCGCGTGCTCGTTCCTTCGGTAGAAAGCTTGAATCTGTGGTGGAAACTCCTGCAGGAAAAGTCACTATTAAACAGAATTATCAGAAAGACAATCTTAAACAGAGTTCAGCTAAAGAGCAACATCCAGGAGTTTGTCAGCGCACTTGGTTACTTTTGACTGTACCTTCAGTTGCATTAATTTGCATCTATAGTGAGGCTTTTGTCTCATTAACATGCCTTCCCTCTGCTTCAAATTTTCTTTTCTTTTAGACTACTGCTGTTAACGTAAATAGCTACAACCACTAGAGTGCCACTGCTGGAAATGGCTATATGATACTGAGACACTGTCTAGAGTATAGTGATATAGTGGCTACATGCTTTCAGTGTGCAGATGAGACTCCGGACTTCATTGAATTGTGCAAAAAATATGATGTTCTATGCTTCACTGCGACAAAAACAGACAATATAGACATACCAGAATTAACTGAAAAGTTTAATCACATGAGTTTCAAACTGTTTATCAAGAACTTGACATGATCTCACTAACTGGCAATCAGGTGGAGCTATGCCTGTGTATGTGTACAAACTAATAGAAATGTGTTGAACTATGAGAGAGATTTGGTGCTTCTGGCAGTTTATATCCCCCTATACAAGAGCAGATACTCTAGTATTGGTATATTTCATGAGTTGACACAAAATATTCTTGAACTCTCCATGATAACAATTATTTTCGACATGATATCGACATGGATGAGCATATCTGAGAAACTATCCCCACTATTATTTGGACTATTTATAAATGACCTTGAGGATTTTCTGGTACAAAATGGATGTGAACTGGCTAGTTCTTATGATGTTGTGATAAATAGTTATATTAAACTTATGGTATTAATGTACATGGATAACACTATCATGATGGCTACAACAAAAGAAGGACACCAAAAAGCTATTGATCAAATGTGTCATTACTGTCAAAATGGAAGTTAGTCATAAATAGTAGTAAAACTAAATTTATTATATTTAGCAACCACAAAATGGATGTCAAGAGGTGTCAATTCTTTTGCAGTGGTGAAGAGTTAGAAATGCACATAGCTTTAAATACCTGGGTATTGTACTTAACTATAATGGCTCCTTCAAAATTGCTTTGGAGGAACTCTATAAACAGGCCTCTAGAGCTATGTTTGCCCTATTGAGCAGATGTGGGAAATATGATCTACCGATAGATGTCCGACTAGAGCTCTTTGATGGACTTCCCAAAGTATATTTTGAAAGTTAAAATGTCCACTTGTAACAATATGATGATACAGAGAGCTAGGAAGATATCCACAGTGTATTAGTATTAAAAAGAGAGCTATTGGTTATTGGGGGAGTTTGTTGAGAGGAAAGGAAACAAAGTTAAGCCATGCATTGTAGAGTTGTTTATTTAATTTGTATGTGACTGGAATATACGCATCACCATGGATCACATTTGTTCAGTGAATATTAGATGAATGCGGCTTGTCTTACATTTGGCTGGACCAGAGTTGTGATAATATTACTTGGCTAAAGCGTACAGTTGAGCAGAAGTTAAAAGATCAGCTCCTTCAGAAGTGGCATTATGAACTCCAGAGTATGTCATCATGTGATCTATACTGTGAGTTTAAAGAGGAATTTAAGTTTGAAAAGTATCTACTCTGTGAAAACAGAGGGTACTCCAAAGCTATTTGCAATTTCCGTGTTTCCAATAGCAGAATTTCAAAGATAACAGGAAGACATAAAGGACTGGAAACGTATAGGTTTTGTACTTTATGCTGTAATAATAATAATGATAAATTGTCAGGGGATGAATATCATGTTTTTTTGAATGTAAAAATTCAGCCATTGTTGAGTATAGAAGGAGGTACTTCTGTCTATGTCTAAATTCATATTATTACTGCAGACACATAAACTTAGAGAGCAACATCTTGCCTTTATTTAAATGACCTAGTTTTGTCATATTGATCTATTCTTGTCGTTTACTATTGTGTTGTTGCTTTATTTTTGTTTGTACTCCATACTACGTTGTGTGGTCTAATAACTTTAAACTTGAAACAAAATTGGGGTGCATTCTGGGACATGTAGTTTATGGACACCTTATTTCTGTATTACAGCATAGCATGGCATTGCATGCTCAACTTATATTCGTGGTGACCTCTTGTGGGACAGCAGGCTTTGAGTTCGACACTTGTGACACAGCAAATCAAAGTACAGGAAAGGAGAAAGTTGACTGAGGTTCTACAGGGTACCAGGCTTGCTCAACTGTTATTGCAGCACAGAGCGAAAAGGGGTGGGGCTAAAGAAGGATCAACTGGGTTCTGTTTTGCAGTTTTTGCACTTTCCTTGTTAAATACTGAATACTTTCAGCACTCTGGGACAAGGGGCTCACAAGCAGAAAAGGTTGGGAATCACTGTTTTAGATTAACCTACTGAACTAGAATACAGTATAAAATTATGATGTGATTAGGAATTATTTTTACTCATCTTAAAAACACATTTGTTTCTGTGTCTTTAAGTATTTTGAGTACACATCCCAGCGAGAGGTACGGCTCACCACCAACAAGGAGTTGTGTCTACATGTGGAACGTTCTCTGGTGTATCTTAAACTCTGTGAGCTGAAGGGAAAAGGAACCAAAGTAGCATCTGAGCAAGTGTGGCTCATCACACAGGTACAACGTGTATTTCTACATCAACTCCGACCCTGCAGCAACGGATGTTACAACACTGACTCAGGGTTCACAAGGAAATACTAAAAAAAAATCCTTTTCCTCATTCTCGTCATTCTACCTCTAAGTTCGTTTCACAGTTGTAAATCTAAATATAACACTCCTGAACACAACAGGAGGCATTTTACAGTTTACATTTTTGTATTTTTCAGAACAACCATCTGTGGAACCCGTCATCAGGCAAGTGTTTGACAGCATCAGGAGGATACTTGCTTATGATGAACTGCATGCCCTACAGTGTCACTCAACACTGGACCTTCATCTGACTCATCATGGATTTGTACATGTGGACTCGTGCATATATCTTTTGTTTAAGGATAGGTTCAGATTTTTTCATGTTTGTCTCTTAAGGGATCAACCATCATGGCATAATTCAAAACAGAAAAGAAAAAAAGCTTTGAAAAGTTGAACCTAAGTGTTTGAAAGCTTGAAATTAATGAAAAAAGTGAGCTTAGTGTAAGCAACATGGTGTGTGTGAGCAGGAATAAAACAGTCCAACAACTTCTGGGTTTTGCCCATAACTTTAGTGAACTCCACACACAGCACAGTCCACATGGTACACCTGCTTGAATTCCTGTCTTCTCTTACTCTTACTCCTCCCCACTGTCTACCTCTTCACCTTAAAAAAAAAACAGCCCTACCTAAACGCTACAACAGCGCCGACTAGCGGTGTAACCTTATACCAGAACATCAACTTAAGATGCAAACTAAACTTTCAACGATTCTCATGAAGATCAATATCTTCCAAAATTCTGTAGTAGTTATTTTTATTTCCACTAGAAGGCAGTACAGTCTCACTGTCTCTTCAGACCACTGCAGGTCTGGACCCCTACAGAGGTGGCAATCATTTTTAGTTAACTGAAAAAATCATCAGCTAGTTGAAACAATATTGTGTACCGACAAAATTAACAAAAATAAAATAGAAATATACAGAAAATGTCTGTATATGTGGCGAGTTGGGGATTTAGGTATAGGTACCAGGATTCAAGTGTCCGACAATGCCACCTGGGGAATTGCACCCCAGGAAATACTAGACTAAGCTTTTAACTAGACCAGGTCACACAGATCCGTTATACCACTGGGGCGAGACGGTTTGTAATTTAGAAGCAAACAAACTATTAAACTAAACTATACAAAAGAAAAGAAACAAAATGTCACACACCACACAATATAAAATAGGCACTTGGGCAGGGGAGGAGAATCAGGTCAGGGCTGGGGGCTTACCATGCAGCAGGAACCAAAAAGGGGGAAGGGATCCTCAAAATAAACCACCTGTGACAGTGCACACACACACGCACAACAAACAAAAAAAAGGGAGAGGGCTGTGAAGAACGCACTACCACCAAGGGTCAAACTGCCGCCATCAGCCACCAGCACCTGAACACAAAAGAACAAAACAAGGGTTAATAAAATATGCCCAAGGACTAAACAAAAGTGGTGTGGACTAACTAATCATAACAAAAATCACAAAAGAACCACAATTTAATAAACTAATTTAATCCAATTGGAATCAGATACAAAAAAATATGAATAATTAAATCAATTTATCACAATTAATGACCAAAATATACAGGAAAATTACTGAACGAATTGAAAAGAACAATCAAAGAAACACAAATGGAACAAATGAATACAGGATTTAAAATAGGTAGGTCATGGTCAGTAGGCGGGGGCAATCATGTAGGCCCCAGAACAGCCCGTGAACCAGTTGAGACCTCAGAGACAGTAGGCCCAGGCCGCGATCAGCCGCATCGGGCCATAACATAGTCTGCCCCACAGTAAGCAAATACAAACCAAAAAAATAAAAGTAAAAAATTAAAACAGAAAACCAGACGCCAAAATGAAGAGAAAAAAAAAAAAGAAAAAGAAGAAGAACCAAAACAGCAACGCAGCTCCAGGAGTGACGGTCAGTAGCGGGCCACAGTTACAGGCCGCTAAAAAAGAAGAAACACAAAAAAAAACAACCAAAAACCTAATGTTTAGTAAATTAATTATGTGTGTACTGTGTGATAATTGAAGAAGAAGAAAACATGGGAATGCAGAGGGCTGTCAGAACAGACTGAACTCCCGGTCAGTCAGTGACATTTCATTAACAAACCTGTGAAAGCAACAAGTGGATTACACTCACACAGATCTAGATTTAAAAAAATAATAATCCAACATTAGATTTAGAGATGTTACCTACTTTGTCATCTCACTGTTCTTTCGGGGAAACCGTTTGATTTGGGTCCATGGCTCAGGACTCTTGGACGTCATCCATCCATACTGCTGACTGTCCGTTAGAGGCATTTTGTACAGCTGGTTGGGAGCTGGAAAAAAGACAAAAGATTTTCACCAGTTTCACTTTCATATCACAGCTCACTTAAGTGCTCTTGGTTTGTCACCAAGAATACAGCTATGATTAAGAACAAATGTAGTCATCAATTTTTCAATGTCTACTCACATCTGGGCGTCTGAATCCGTCTGATCATCTCCCTGTATCGCTCATGGCTGCCGTGGTGTATGTCAGCGCTGTAGGGAGGAGGCTGCTGGTAAACATTGTCTGCACATCTGAGCGCTCCCGTTTTTTCTCGAAGAGATGGAGGCAGCCCTGCTCTGATGTTAATCCCACCATCTGTAAAGAGATATGTTACTATTGTATCAATGGATCATTTTTAATCACGTTAATAACAAATAACTGCCCCTGTAACTATTTAAAAAAGACTTAAAGTTAAAGTTAAACTTGTATCTTACCATGAATGTATTGCTTAACATTTCTTAAAAATGCCAAAATACAGCATGTTTTATACAGTATCAAGGACCCTAAACGAAATGCATTTGAACACAAACCCCTAGTATTTGATGGGAGTAATGCACAACAACACGAAAGGTGAAAATATTGTAATTATACTGAACTAGCTGCATGAAAATAGTGTAGTAACATTACAGAAATATTACAGTACGAAGATAACAGAAATTTTGTATGGACCTTAAATTCTTTCCTCCCCCTTTGAGAGTTTAAATATTTACTATCTGGTGTCTTTTACAGCAGTTTTTCTGAACTGCTCTTATGATTTTATTGTTGGTTGTCTGGCTTTAAATGCATTGTTAGGGGCCGGGCAGCCTAAGCTGCCAGGACCCTATTGTAATCCTGCATGTTCTTCTCTCTTTCTTTCTTCTTCTTCCGAGGAAATCCTACTTCCCATGCACGAAAAATGACCAAACTTTGCACAAAGGTCCAGTCCCATGTCAGATTGCCTCAGCTGCAAAAACAGGCCAATAGTCCTGATGGTGGTGCTACAGCAAGCCTCTAAAGTTCAAAATTTTTAAAATTCCTAACAAATCAACCATATGTGCTACAGATTTACAACTTTCACCAAAATGTAGCCCCGATACTGAAGAAACTTTTGTACATTTAAACCTATTGCAAATTATGAAGTCCATCACTCTGTTTTTTTCAAAAACTGTAAAACTTATTAAACCTATCTCCTCCCACAATTTTTGTTCAATTGACACCAAACTTGCTACAGAGCATCTTCAGACTGTCCTACACAAACGATCCACACAGATTTCTGATTTATCAAAATTGAGCCTACAGTGCATCAAAATGTTTGACTGTAAACGGTATTATAAACATATACTTGCAAATTCTTGCTAAATACATTTCAATGTTCATGAAAAAAATGACAACATTTTGGAGTCATGGTAGATGATGTTTGGAAAATATCAAAATTTTATCTCAAAAACTGAATTTTTTACAGCATTTTGAATTTCACTCTCATGCAAACAATTGGAGTCAATGCAAAAATGTCATTTTTAAACATCAGTTTTTCACTTATGGAGCCAATAAATCATTGTTAAAAACTAATGACCAACATCTCCATGCTGTCTGGATGCAATTTGTGTATTTTGGGATTTTTGTCTCAATAACTGAATTTTTGACAGCCATTTGAAATCTGCCTTTACATGCTAACACTGCTGTCTTGCACACAGGTGACTGTTAGTCAATTTGTGAAGCTACAAGTGGTGTTTCCATTTGCCAATTAGCTCAGTGAGATAGAGGATGGTTCTTGGTGTTGAAGGTTGTGAGTTCAAGCCTCAGCTTGTACAACATTTCCATATGAGAAATCTACCCAAACTTTTCACAAAGGTCCAGTCCCATGCCAGATGTCCTCAACTGGAAACACAAGACAATAGTCCTGATGGTGGCGCTACAGCAAGCCTCTAAATTTCAAAACTTTGAAAATTCACAACAAATCAACCATATGTGCTACAGCTTTGGAACTTTCACTTTGAAATTTGCTTTTCCATGGCATGGATGGCTGCTGCCTGGCACCCTGATCCTTGGCTTAGTCAATTTGTGAAGCCACACATGAACTGTCTCTTGCCAATTAGCTCAGTGAGATAAAAGATGGACTTCAGTGTCAGAAGTAGTGAGTTCGAGCCTCAGCTAAGGCAGGATGGACTTTCAAATGTGAAAGCCTTATGTTCAGGTATCATGCTATGTGGATTAGAGACTTCTAAGGTTAAAATAATTATGATTCAGGGAGTTTGGGGAAGAGACAAATACTCTTTATCAACACGTTTCCCTGTTATCCCTTGTCTCTTTTCCCTGTTTATTTGGCTTAGCTATCAGTCAATATGCAGAGTCTCTTGTGCCAGAAATTGTGAGTTCAAGCCTCAACTGATGTAAAATGCACATTAGAATGCCACCTTTTTTTCATCTTCCTACACTCTGCTTGTTGCTCAGAATTGCCTAATTTTGCCTAAAATTGCCCGGCCCCGACCATTGCTGCGCAGCAGCTATAATTTTGTCTTTGTTATCTGGTTGTGTCACTATGAATGGTTCTTGTTTTTCTTTTGAAAAAGAGAAAATGAGACCATCAGATTAAATAAACTTAAATATTATCAGCAGGGCTGAACAATATGCATAAATAATAAATAAATAAAATTACATCATAACACGATTATTTTGACAGACATTGAGATAGGGGTATGAGTCACAATTTTAGTCATAGTCAGGGCTGCAACTAATGATTATTTTCATTATCGATTAATCTGTCAATTTCAACCCTGCTTTGGCCAACTTATTTACTTGTTAACGTTAGAGTTACATGTATCTTGATATTTTTTAAAAGCCTGGAGACGTTTGAAGAATTAAAAAAGTATTCTTGTTAACCGTCAGCATTCTAACGGTTGTTTTCTCAGTGTCTGTAGTGAGCTTCAGACAAACTTCAGAGCAAAATACAATCGAGAGCTGCTAGCTAACCCAAAGTCAGCTGCTCTTACCGTGAGGATGAGTCGCTCCTCTGGGATTCTCTATCATGATGATGATGATGATGATGATGATGATAATGATAATAATAATAATAAGAAGAAGAAGAATCATCATCATCATCATCATCATAATCAGATGAAGAAAAAGTAAAGAAATTAAATTAACCCCGGGGGGATCTAATTTACTTGAAGTATAATTCAAGTGAAAAAGATCTATTCCTATTCCTTAGTTTATTGAGAGAAAAAAAGACAAGTCATTTATAAATGCTACAAAACAATAAGCTGCTTGAAAAAAAATCAACATTCATGAACCCCCTTATTTTCTTTTTTCTTTTTTTTTTTTTCTTTTTTAAATTTCAGTTCAGTTTCAGTTAGTTTCCAGAGTTGGTTTGCTCATTTTAGTTTTTATTGTTTTAAATGTTTAGTTTTAGATTCATTTCTATTACTTTCAGTATTAGGTCTAGTAGAAGGCAGCTGACTCCTGGTCATGTCAACATCCCATCTCACTTGCACCAAGGCCTCCGCTCTGCCGACGCAAACCTCCAGCCCCCTTTAACATAACTATGACCACATAAACTCAATAATGTGATAGCAAACCTGAGCTGTGAAAATATTTTAGATTCAACAGGACAACAGGATTTTACATTGCCACTGATAATCTGTTGTCCTGCTCTTATATTTTGTTTATATTCTTACTCTGTATATTTGCACACTTTCCTACTTTGCTGAGAAACAATCTCCCTCAGGATAAATAGTCTACTCAGGCTGCAATTAACAATTACTTTCATTATCAAGTAATCTGCTGATTATTTCCATGCTTAATTGGTTAATTGCTTAGTCTAAGTCAGTTTTCACAGTGTTAATCATTTAGTCTCCGAAATGTTTAAAAATTGTGAAAAATGCTCATCACAATTTCCCAGTCTTTAAATTGTTTCTTTTGTCCAACAGTCCAAAACATAAAGACTCTTCATTTACTAAGATAAAAGAAAAGCAACAGTAAGAAGCTGGAGGGTGTTTCCAGACTTTTTTGACTGGGGTGGCCCAAGTGGGGCACTGACTTATGCAGGGGTGGCATGAAGTACATTTTTATTTACAAGATAAATAGTTCTTCCATATACAACACAACAGAGTGGCACCATAAAAATATAATTTAAATTCCATACTTCCATAAATCCATTCTACCTGTGTACCCAGGCTGTAAATTCATCATCCACATGACGAATTAAAAATACTACTTATTTTTATGATTTATTATTTTAGTAAACTATACTATAAAATGAATAATAAAAAAAACACATTAAAAATGTGTAGTAAAAAGTTGGTTCAAACTAAGGTCCTGCCTCTCATTGGACAGATACATAATCAGTCACACTTGGGGTGGCAATCAGATGTCAATACCTCCCCAATGTCTGAAAACTTTATTTGAAAAATAATTAATGATTTACTTTCTATTGCCTTATCGTGATTATCAAGCCAAGGGATTTAAATTGCTTGTTATTCTTCATTTATCTGTCCTTGTTGAATAGTTGTCCTTGGTGAATATTTCTCATACCTTGTCACTGGAACAATGAATCTTGGTTGTTGATCAGAGTTGTCATAAAGGTTTGGGAGGGCCTCCAAAGGTTTTCAGATGTAAAGTTGGGCCGTGGCATTCCTAACTTTGAGTTTGGCTGCAACACAGTGTCATTTCTGACAGGATGTGTTATGTGATGTAGATTGTCTGTCTGTGAACTGAGCTCATCTGTAAAAAACAAAACAAAAACGAAAAAGCATGAGACTGGTTTGAGCCGTTAATGGTTTAGAGTTTACAGTAAATAATGTGGAAGTTCACTTACAAAGACCGGAACTGATTTTCTGTCATAAATGAAAGTAAACTGGCAAATGAGATAGGATAACACAGGCGGAGGAACTTGTTCATGAACCGCTGCCAAAGTAAAGTAAGTACTGATCCAAAAGATTTTTAACTAATTATTTTAAGTGTGTCCTGTGTGTGTAGTTCAGAAATAGTTCTTGGCCTGTTATGACAATGTGTATTTTTTCTTGTGTATTAGTGATTTAGTCCAAATAATGTTGTAACATTATAAACTTTGCTTGACATACAATTTCTAAATCTCTACATGTTTGCTGCTTAAAACTACACCAGAACTACATCTTCCTTGATGATGGCCACTTTCACACAGATTTCATGTAAAATTTTACCACATATTTAATTACTGTAAATGCTACATTTCCCCAACAAAACACTATGATGGTCTATGAAATCTTAATCCTATACGACAAAAATACACAAACACAGAGAGGTATGTTTATAAATCATATACAAAGTGTATCATTTATTCGTCTTACAACCAATATTTTTAATACAGTGTACATTAGGCCATAAAGATAGAGAGATATGTGCACAGTTTAGCAAGGCAAGGCAATTTTATTTGTATAGCACCATTCATACACAAGGCAATTCAAGGTGCTTTACAAGAACTTAGAAATACATCAAAATAAAACATAAAAATTGCATTTGAGATCATTAAAAACAAAAGCTAAAAGCAAGACAAAAATAGTTAAAAACATGACAGAAAATGCATTTAAAAAGCTGACACTGAGTAAACCTGTTCCAGATGATCTGAGGCGTCTGGGTGCTTCATAACATACAAGTAAATCAGAGATGTATTTCGGCCCAAGACCATTTAGTGCTTTGTAGACAAGCAACAAGATTTTAAAGTCTATCCTTTGATACACAGGAAGCCAGTGCAGTGACTTAAGCACTGGTGTAATGTGCTCCACTCTCTTGGTGTTGGTGAGGACTCTGGCAGCAGCGTTCTGGACGAGCTGCAGTTGTTTGATTGACTTTTTACTCAGACCTGTGAAGACACCGTTACAATAGTCCAGCCTGCTGAAAATGAAAGCATGAACAAGTTTTTCTGCGTCTTCTTTAGACAGAAATCCTTTAATTCTTGCTATGTTTTTAAGGTGGTAGTAGGCTGATTTAGTAATTGTCTTTATGTGACTATTGAAATTTAGGTCGAAGTCCAGAACTACACCAAGATTTCTGGCTTGATTTGTAGGTTTTAGTGTAAGCAAGTAAATTCATATACTAAATTTCTTGATTTGTACCTTTTACAACACAAGGAAAATACACTCTTGCATGTTATATTCATATATGTGAGTTGAGTAATTTTCTGCAAAGATGCTCTCTTTTCTAAAACTTACTTTGAACTATCAACCAGTAGTATACTGGTGTTTTCCAGGCATCTTGTTTGAAGAACTTTTTACATAAGACAACAATTAAAACCGGTTGTGTCTCATTTGCATTGATATCTAAAGTGCTGGTTCAGTCTAAGTGGGGCTGGGTATCGGTAATAATAATAATAATAATAATAATAATAATAATAATAATAATGATAATAATAATAATAATTTGGATTTATACAGTGCCTTTCAAGGTAACCAAGGCCACTTTACAGTACAAAATTAAAATAAATAATTAAAACAAAACAAGAACAGAACAGCAATGATTGCTGGAGACATGTGAAGCTAGCAGCTGTAAGCCTTGGTGACCAAGTGGGTTTTTGTATACTGTATGTCCAGATGTGGGGCATTGTAGATCTCTGTCGGAGGAGAGTTCCAGAGAGCCGCCACACTGAATGCTGTGTCATCAAAAGTTTGCAAGCTGGGGTGAGGGGTGGAGAGCAGACCTATGTCCAAGGACTGTAGTTTCTGGGATGTGGGGAGGAGCAGAGGAGGTCAGACAGGTACTGGGAGGCAAGACCATGGAGGGACTTAAGGTGTAAGGAGGAGAAGTTTTACTGGATGTAGGACTTGACCAGAAGCCAGTGAAGTTGGATGAGGGTGGGAGTGAAGTGCTGCCCGGGCTTGATATGGGTGAAAACCCTGGCTGGAAAGAGAGAGTGGAGTCCAGAATGGCTCCCAGGTTGCAGACTTCTGGAGATGGACAGATGGAAGAGCCAACCATGGTGAGGAAATCTCCAACCCTCCGGAGCAGAGCTCATGGTTGTGGGGGCCACAACTATGAGCTGTTACCATTGAGTTTGAGTAGTTTTGATGACATCCATGTTTTTATTTAATGTAGGTAGTTGACACTGTGATACTGTGGGAAGAGTTGGGTGGATGGTTTGGTGCTGAGATACAGCTGAGTGTCATCAGCATAACAGTGGAAGCTTAGATCATGGTGATGGATGATCTGACCAAGGGGGAGTGTGTAGATGGTGAAGAGAATGGGTCCAAACACAGAGCCTTGAGGCACGCCTTGGGTTAATGGACTGAAGTAGAGCTGGAGCCTCTGATGGCAACAAAGTTTTCTATTAGAGAAATATGAGTGCAACCAGGAGAGAGCAGTACCAGTGATGCTTGACACTTGGAGCAGAGGTTGGGGGCTAAATAATGGGGGTCATCAAGGGGTCAGAGTAGGCGGTTGGGGGTGAAGAACAGCCTTCTGGGATGGAATTGCTGGTTGCCAGTCAGGGTGGAGTAGTACTGCGTTTTGGTCCTGGACAGAGCTTCCTTGTAGGCCTTTGAAGGGCTTGATGTTGATAGTTCTTTTACACAGCCTCTCAAGTCTGTGCGCTGCCTGAGCAAGGGGAGAGGAATGGTGAAGAGAATGGCATGATAGTCAGATACCGCTAGGTCCAGGGACTGCAGGTAGGAGGGCATTGGTGGAGCACATTAAATTTGAAATTATATATTAAAGTCACCAAGCAGAAGTGCAGATGGAAACATGGAACAGAACGCATGAGCCAGAGAGGAAGCACCCAGCCTCAGACCACAGCAGCAGCAGTGAGGCCAGAGCAGGATGACGGGACCAAAAGACAAGTTTAGGATAGTCATGGTGTCGTGGCAGAGAAGAGTCCAGTTGTGCAATACTCAATACCTTAGAGGTATTGATTGAAACAACCCAGTATAAAGTAGCATCGAAACTTCTCTAATCAAATGATACCTGCATTCAATCCATTTGGTACACAGATCTAGAAAAAAATACTATTTATATGGTTTTGCTCACAGCCAATAGCTTAAGTGTTCTTTATCATGAAGAACCTTTGAAAAAAGGTATTGAATGACGTACTCCATTGGTTTTGGTATTACTTTAAGGATACTGGTATCGTAATTTTTTAAATGCGACCCAGCCCTAAGAATCAGTCTAACAAAATCAGATTCACTGCATTTAAAAGACTCCTTTATGCTTTTTTATAATGATATGATGATTTATGTGACCTGTTTTCTAGGTCAAGTCCTTCCCTCTGCATACCATGCCTAGATTCTGCCATCGACTCCCCCTCCTAGTAAGGGTTGCAGTTCCCATGCTGGTTGTACTTCTGATTATCTATAGCTACATAGAACTCCCTGAACCATCACATCCACCGGTGGCAGGTGTGGTGAGACCCACAGGATCCACCATCCAGCCAAGTCCCAACTGTGAGCCCAGCTTCTACACTGAGGAGGAGCTCAAGCCTCACCTGCAGAGACCTCCCCAAGATCCCAGAGCACCAGGCGCAAATGGTAAACCTTTTGTGTCACCCCTACTAACTCTCCAAGAGCAGAGAGAGAAATTGTCTGGGTTTAAGAAAAACCAGTTTGACCAGTTTGCCAGTGATCGCATCTCTCTGCATCGTGAACTGGGAAATGACACACGTCACCCTGAGTGAGTACACCTATTGTTCATTATTTCAGTAATCAGTCAGCCACTGACACTGACATGTGATAAAGCACATCTTGTTAAAATACCTGCAGTTAATTTCAGCTTCCCTTTGACAGCTGCTTGAAACAGAAGTTTCAGCGATGTCCTGGCCTCCCCACCACCAGTGTGATCATAGTGTTTCATAATGAGGCCTGGTCAACTCTACTAAGGACCGTCTACAGCGTGTTACACACAGCTCCTGCAGCCCTGCTCACAGAGGTCCTACTGGTGGATGATGCCAGCACAGATGGTGAGTATATTCATAGTGCTGCATGTCAAGATGGAGCCACATTAAATGACAGATTATCTCTGTTTAAATTGTACAACATATACTGTCTATCAGCGGTGGAGAAAGCGTTCCCATCTTTCACATTAAGGTCCAGTACGTAAGATTTAAGGGAATCTTTTGTCAGAATATGGCAGAAATGGAATATATTGATGAATATGACATTCATAACTGTGTTTTCATTAGTGTGTAATCACTCAGAACAGACAAACCACACACTGGCCTTAGAGAGGGCCTTTCATGGCCACCGTAGTTTCTCCTACACGGTTGAAAGGGGAGGGTGAGGTGAGCAGTATTGCAATCTACAGCCTCACCTCTAGATATCATTAAATCTTACACACTGGTCCTTTAAGTAAAAGTTTCAATACCACACCACTCAAAGTGAAGTAAAGTAACTAGCTGTTAGACATTAAAATATTTCCTTCTGACATTTGTAAGTATAAAATGGACTTATATAAGTAAAGTAAGAGTACTTCTACTTTGTGCTTAAAGCAGCTGTAATCAATATTGTTATATTACCAATTCATAACATGAGCACTGGTATGTAAAATGGGTCACAATAATGAACAAAGAACAAAAAACTAGTATGGTACTCAGAGAATGTAGACCTCGAGGCTAATAGTCTAGTTTTCTATGATATTCACATTCTGCTACTTCATAATATCCTTTTAATAGGATTATTTTGGTCATAGCGGCTTGAAAAAGCATTAAGGATAATTTAGATATTTTGCCATAGACACTGGTGTTGCAATTGACCTATCTCACAAAAATAATATGTTTATCTGCCCTGTGGTTTTAGATCAGCTCCAAAATTTAATGGGGTCTTCTTCCATGCTACACCCTTCCACCAAGTTTCATGAAAATAGTAATAGTTTTTCCATGGTCCTTTGGACAAACAGACACACAAACAGCACAAAAATATAATTATTATGCTCTGACACAGAATTTCTCTCAGATTTATGGAGCTTTAACACATTGACAAGACTGACATGACACCTGCCATCACATGAAAGAGTCTCTATGAATGTTTATGACTGTTGTTATTAAGAGTCAGTTCTTTCATTTTTAATACAAAGTTAGGGTTACAGTTCATAATAAATTTCCAAGACATTTTTCAGCTCATTGTTTTGGTTTCAGAGCCCACAACTTTTTTTGGTTCATTATTTTACCTCCCATAGCCT
Source organism: Lutjanus argentimaculatus (assembly GCA_034769285.1). NCBI lineage: Eukaryota > Metazoa > Chordata > Actinopteri > Lutjaniformes > Lutjanidae > Lutjanus > Lutjanus argentimaculatus. Next base: position 27,404,486 of record JAWZSL010000007.1, read on the forward strand.
CACTGGCAATTGCAGCAGGCAGCTGCTTTTAGCTTTAAAACTCTATAAGACCTACTGTAGACTACCTACTCAGCACAACTGGTGCACATACTGAAGTTATTTCGCTTTAGAGTTGGTGGAGATCAGAAACAGAGCTAGAAGAGAGTAAATGTCAGACCCAGGTTTATCAGGTGGCTAGAAAAAAAAAAAAAAAAAACTCCAGATGTGTCTGCTGGGTGTGTAAATAGTCACAGCTTCTTTCCTTCGTCCCTATGTGGCCAGAAAATCTGTTATTGCAGATTTAACAAATGTAGATGATCTTTTCTGTGTTATGAATATCTGAGATAACTGTGATTGCTCTACAACTGTAATGCTGCTAGTGACAAAGCATTGCAACTTTGCAAAAACCTTGAATTTCTCCTTCCTTTAATTTATGACTCATCATTCTTTAGCTCACCTGAAGACTCGTCTAGATGACTATGTGCGGAAGCTTAAAATAGTGCGTGTTTTACGCCAGAGGAAGAGGAAAGGTTTGATCACAGCAAGACTGTTGGGAGCGCAGGCTGCACAAGGAGAGGTCCTCACCTTCCTGGATTCCCACTGTATGTAATCCCATAATGCAACGCTTAGCATCATTTTCATGAGGGATTCAGGATTGGTTGTTTTGACCTGTGTGTGTTAGATAAAACAATGAAGTTATAAGAGACTTCCTACACAGCTGATTGTGAAAGCTATTTTTACTGACTGACATGTTGCTCCTATCTTCTACATTCCTGCTCAGGCGAGTGCTTTCCCTGGATGGCTGGAGCCTCTTCTAGCTCGGATAGCAGAGCAGCCTACGGCTGTGGTGAGCCCACAAATTCCCTCTATTGACCTAAATAACCTAGAGTTCGAGAAGCCACTCGAATATTATGAATTTCGAGGGAATTTTGACTGGAAACTCAAGTTTGGATGGGAGAAAATTCCAAAGAGGAGACAGAGCGAAGGACAAATGAGACTCATCCTATAAAGTAACGTATTTACTGTATACTGATGCAGGAGTGGTGTCGATTTTGTCACCTAAATCTCTGCAAGAAATCAAATAAGAGTATCAAACTTTTGATTTAAATTAAAGCATTTATGATCCCTGATAGTGTGATTGTTATGTGTTTGATTTTGTAGAACTCCTACTTTTGTTGGTGGCCTGTTCTCTGTATCTAAATCATACTTTGAGCATATCGGGACTTATGATGACCAGATGGAATTCTGGGAGGAGAGAATTTGGAAATGTCTTTTAGGGTAAGTGGTTTTCAATGTTTTTTGATACATAGTATCAGTAACTGTATACCATTAGTTACAAAAACAAGACACAATTAGATTACAGTTACATTTTGTAAAAATGCAGATTATTATTGGGATTACAATTTTAAAATACATTTTAAAATAAGGAACAATTTACTTGTAGGAGCCATGTATTTGATTTCTGTTTTCATATGTAATAACTCCTCCAAACACTAGGGGGGTGTAGTGGATAGTCTTAATGCCAGACAAGATTTAAGGTAATGGCACCAACCATAGGTGTTGGTAATTGGAAGGAGGCAATCAGTTTTTTGACTGTGCTCAGTCAACATTGTGGCTGTATTTTGTTTATTTTTAAGTTGTTTAAAGTGCTGGATTATTGAATACAGAACAACGAATAAACACAGTGTGATGATGATAAGGAACTGGTGAGCCTGGACCTCGTTTTTTTCTGAGTACTCGTCTGAACAATCATAGCCCAATTAGCAGCCTGTAGTGGCAAAAGTGTAGGACCTAGTCACTACAATACTAGTACACACATTACAATGCTTCACAAATCTTACAACACCACTCTGGTCTCAAGTGAAACCAGCTAATCTGACTGGCCAATTCAAAAAAAATATTTTCATTAGGTGAAAATTTCACCAGTGTATTGTCTCAGCATCTAATTTAAAGAAACATTTACAGGTAAGATCAGCTGCTAACATTAGCTACACAGGCCAAACACTAACTTAAGATACACAGACCAACCGCTAACTTAAGCTAAACAGACCAAAACACTAACTTTAACATTAGTTACACGGACCAAACACTATCTTTACCTGCACAGGCCTACTGCCAACTTTAGCTAAACAGACCAAACACTACCTTTAGCTGCACACACTAAACACTAATGTTAGCTACACAGACCAATCACTAACTTTAGATAAACAGACCAAACACTAACTTTAGCTACACACACTAAAACCCTAATGTTAGCTACACAGGCCAATCACTAACATTAGCTACACAGACCAACTGTAAACAAGAGCTACACAGAAATCCAGTTACAGTAGCTAGCTAACCTGTCCTAACTACTCCCACTACTCATGAATAGTGTATGTATAAAAGTTGCTGACAGTTTACTTTAAGTTGGAGTGTGAAGCTACTTCACAAAGTACATTATAATGTGGATAATTACCACTATTAATCTAAATGAGCATTCACACTTAACAAAGGACGGAATAGCTGGACAAACATTACATCAAGCTAAACAATTTCTCCATATTTGGTATTTGGGTAATCCAGAAGTAACAGAAAGTAATCAAGTTACATTACTTTCATATTGTGATATTTTAATGAAGTTATTGACTACTGACATCTTTTGACAGGTAATTTGTAATTGTTGCAGAATACATTTTATTAGCTTCAATCTTGCCTTGTGCTGTGTGCCCTATCTATTGCAGGTCTGGCAATGTGGAGGGCACTGGAGATTATTCCTTGCTCTGTTGTAGGGCATATTTTCCGTGAAAAAAGCCCCCACACCTACCCCGACAGCTTCTTTGTAATAACCCGCAACCTGGTCCGCCTTGCTGAGGTCTGGATGGACGACTACAAATGGGCCTTCTATCGTGCAAACAAAGTGGCTGCTTCCATTTTTAGACAGGTTAATACAAATGTCCAGTATCTTCACAAGTAGGTCACATTATATTTCTGATGCTTGATACTACAGTTCGTTCCTCACCATATGTTGCTTTTCTTTTGTCATTTTTTCCCTCAGAATTTATTTGGAAATGTTACTGAACGCCATAAACTCAGGGAGCGATTAAAGTGCAGGAACTTCTCCTGGTACCTGGAAAACATTTATCCAGAGGCCTATGTGCCTGACATTAGGCCAGTAAAGCATGGACAGGTAAATTATTTTGTTGTTTATCAATATTTTATCATGTTCATTGGGATTTTGCTGTTTGTATTTCAGCAGGCAGCTGTTTTTTAGCAAAAAAAAAAAAAAAAATTCCAAAACACTGTAGACTACCTGCTCAGCACCGTGGCAGACAGACACAGTTAGCGACTAGCTGGTGAACACAGTGGAGCATTTAGCAGCTAAAGCCCCAGATATTTCCCTCTGGAGTTGATGGAGATCAAACACAGAGCTATAAGACAATAGATATTGGTGGCCAGAAGCATAACTTCAAATTAATTTCTCCTTCATCTAATGGGATTTTACGCCTTGTATTTCTAAATTTTACTAATTTTTTCATGCTCAATCTCCAGTGCTTTATAGGTTTTTCTCTGTGTGGAGAAAATACAAATGATTCAGTTTCAAATTTTGTGGTTTGTTGGAACAATTTACATTATTTCATTGACTTTTAACTTTGAATCAACTGACAAAAATTGTTTCCTAAAGAGCATACCCTCTAAATTTATTTAAACTCTTAGACAAAGGTTACATGTTATTATTACATGTCATTTTTTTTCTGCAGTTGGTAAATGCAGAATTGATGTGCTCGCTGGATGTGGACACGACAAAACTGAAATTGGAGTCTCCTGAATACTTAATATGTAGTAATAAAGGTGGAGCAAAGGTAAGCTACTCTCATTTCTGTTAAATCAGTGGCCCCTAACCTGGGGTCAGAGTAATCTGAGGGGTCATCAGTAAATAAAGGAATAAGACCCTTCCTAAGTCCCGCCCCTTTTTTCTCTGTGATCCAGCTAAGCAAGCTTGGTACCCAGAAAAACCTCTGCCAACTTTTCCTTTCCTGTTCCCTGAACTTAGATATATTAGATATTGCTGGGGGACCAGTTGAAGCGAGATATAGTCACATCTTAAGTTAGCTAATTTTAGCAAAGCTAACTAGCTAGATAACAATATATGTAGATTAGCTAGCTAGTTAGCTTGCATCTTGCTAACTTACCTATTAGATGCAAACTTACCTATTGGGTGTCCTGTCAACAGTTTTACAGAGACATATCTGTAAAACTGTTGACAGGACACCTCAGAGGCAAACAAGTTAAGAGTGACTCTTTCTATAATCAGTTTTTTATCCATGGAAGTTTCAAAAACTGCCGAGCTGGGAAAAGCGGTTTAAAAATCTTTGTTATCATCACAATATAAAGTCTTCGGGTCATCACTGGAGGGCAGGCTTAGAGGGAGAAACATTACTGGACATATTCAGTGGGCTGCATATCATGAACGTAAACCTGGAAGCTAGAAAACTTTTTTGGCGTATGCTCCAGTGAAACAGTTCTCACTGGAATGAACAGGCACCATCTTTGAAACCGGTATCAAGTTCATAGTAATATATCCATGGATATAAGTAGTATAAGTAGCTGATAAGCTAGCGTTTAGCTAACATTAGCTAACTGAACATGTGATTCTATGTTGCTTTTACAAGTCCCCCACATTCAATTTCATCCTGGACCAAATCAGCATTACAGCTGCCCTTCAAGGGCTGAGTGTGAATAAATGTATCTGCCTGCTATCATGTTATATAATGGCTTCTTCATTCAATTATTATTGGTTTTAATAACAACTAATAAGCAGACATTCAAGTGCACAACTATTACATAATTTATTTTTTAAAAAGACAAGCAAGACATCCCAGCTCGTATCCTTTAAATTTGGGGTAGGCAACAATTTTTTGGCATCCTTGAGCAATAATTTCATAATAGCCTTTCAGCATATTGTAAATCAAGTGATCTGAGAAAAAAATACACTTTTGCACCTCCTTTAGGTTCTGTTTTTTTTTTTTTTTTGTTTTTGTTTTTTGCTGTTTGTTTCTGTTGGTTGTTCTCCTTATGCTGCTGCGCATGCTTGTTTCTTCAGCAGAAAGCTTGAATCTGTGGTGGAAACTCCTGCAGGAAAAGTCACTATTAAACAGAATTATCAGAAAGACTATCTTAAAGAGTCCAGCTAAAGAGCAACATCCAGGAGTTTGTCAGCGCCCTCGGTTACTTTTGACTTTACCTTCAGTTGTGTTAATTCGTGTCTGAAGTGTGGCTTTTGTCTCATTAACATGCCTTCCCTCTGCTTCAAATTTTCTTTTCTTTTAGACTACTGCTGTTAACGTAAATAGCTACAACCACTAGAGTGTCACTGCTGGAAATGGCTATATGATACTGAGACACTGTCTTGCATATAGTGACATATACTGGCTACATGCTTTTAGTGTGTGAATAATAAGCTTGGGATGCATTCTGGGACATTTATACACACCATATTTCTATAATACAGCATAGCATTGTACTGCTCAAGTTACGTTCGTGGTGACCTCTTGTGGGACAGCAGGCTTTGAGTCGGACACTTGTGACACAACATATCGAAGTACAGGAAAGGAGAAAGTTGACTGAGGTTCTACAAGGTACCAGGCTTGCTCAACTGTTATTGTAGCAGAGCGAAAAGGAGCAGGACTAAAGAAGGGTCAACTGGGTTCTAATAGACAAATTCATGCTTTTGCAGTTTTTGCACTTTTCTTGTTAAATACTAAATACTTTCAGCTCTCCAGGACAAGGGGCTCATGAGCCAAAAAGGTTGGGAATCACTGTGTTAGATGAACCTAGAATGCAGTATAAATTATGATGTGATTAGGAATTATTTTTACTCACTTTAAAAACACTATTTGTTTCTGTGTCTTTAAGTATTTTGAGTACACATCCCAGCGAGAGGTACGGCTCACCGCCAACATGGAGTTGTGTCTACATGCAGGAATTGCTCTGGTGTATCTTAAACTCTGTGAGCTGAAGGGAAAAGGAACCAAAGTAGCATCTGAGCAAGTGTGGCTCATCACACAGGTACAACATGCATTTCTACATCAACTCCGACCCTGCAGTAACGATGTTACAACACTGACTCAGGGTTCACAAGGAAATACTAAAAAAAAAATCATTCTACCTCAAAGTTCATTTCACAGTTGTAATTCTAAATGTAACGCTTCTGAACCAACAGGAGGTATTTTACAGTTTACATTGTTGTATTTTTCAGAATAACCATCTGTGGAACCCTCATCAGGCAAATGTTTGACAGCATCAGGAGGATACTTGCTTATGATGAACTGCATGCCCTCCAGTGTCACTCAACACTGGATCTTCATCTGACTCATCATGGATTTGTACATGTGGACTCGTGCATATATCTTTTGTTTAAGGATAGGTTCAGAATTTTTTAAGTTTGTCTCTTAAGCTTTGAAAGCTTGAAATGTATGAAAAAAGCAAGATTAGGTTAGGGTTAACCCTAACTCTTCACAGTCTTAAATCTGTGCAACTATAACTTAAAGTTCAGTTGGAGCTAATATGAGGGAGCAGCAGTCTAATTTAAAACAAAAGGGAATTATGTGACCGTGACTGTGTGGAAAATATCCTCCTCATTGATTTGGTTAGCTCTGCTGCTAACTGCTGAGGCCTTACTGAGGTCTTACACTGGAGTCACACTCAGACGGGGGTGGGCAATTATTTTTCATGAGAAATTGATCAGGCTACCGTGGGCCAGACAAAAATGAAATAAGGGCCTGATAATGACCAAATCTCTAATAATGGAATTGTCAGGAATATTCTATATGGGGCACTTCTACTGTTGCTCACTGTTTCTGAATTGCCATGTGATGAATTGTGGGCTAATATTTTGTTGGCAATGTCCAAAACTTGATGTTTTACAGTATACAATGCATGCTACATACAGGTTGCTACGATAGCAGCAGCAAAAGTAGAAGAAAACAACATAAACAACATGGATGAACAGAACTGAGTAAATAAAGCTGCAGTTTGGAGTAAAAGATACAGTTCATTATCATAACAAATGAACACAGCACTGACCCCTTTCAAAATAAAGGTCTGATGACCGTTTAATGCTATGCAAAATGCTACTGACTGTCTTTGCTAGATATTTCCATAATGGCCTTGCAGGGGAAACCGTTCAGTGGGCCGTATTTTGCCCGGTCTGCACTAGGAGGACATCAGGAATCATTACAATGACCAAAAACTCCTGCTCTCAATGACCATATGAGCATGTGAGTGCTCTTAGTCAACGAATCACTTGAAAAGACCAAAACCAGCAATGAATTGTTCCTACTACTACTATCTGTATAGCCAAAGCCTGATATACACTATTAAAAATGCATAAATGGTTTTCACTGTTGCACTGGCTGACATGTTCTTTACATTTTTATTTTGAGTTAATCCCATTGAGTAGATTAACAAATGTGTATTAATCTGCAGCTGAAAATAGTTTGTTTGAGACATTATGTTTTTGGGTTGTTCGTCTGTCTGACGTGATAACTCAGGAACACCTGGAGAGAATTTCATCACATCTGGCACAAATCTCTATTTGGACTCAAAGGTGAACTGATTAGAATTTGGTGTTCAAATGTCACGTTTTTGTTCATAACTAAAGAATTACTTATGAAAAAAAAAAAATCAATTCACTAAATATGACAAAATTTTACACAAATATCCAACAGAATAAAAGATGAGGTGTCGTTGTCTTGTTATAGCCAAAAGATCAAAGGGCAGCTTCTCTGCTGCATCGTAATGTTCTGCAAAAACTCTTGAAGCCTCAGTCCTTTATACTCCTCTGTAAAAAACAGTCTTAGACTGAAGACCGTACGTGTCTCATGGGATTCAACATTCAAGATGTTTATTATCACACCAGTTACACATTTACAATTATGTGAAATTTTTTTGCTGGGAAACTCCGTTAAAGAGTAAGTTCGGTTGCAAAAAATGGTAAGATAAGTAATCAAAGACGGAACATTAATAATAAGATAAATCAGTCCTTCCAGGCAACAATTAACGCATATTCAACCAACAACTTTTCTGCAAATTTGAGCAATCATAGCAGTCCTCCATGCAAACATCATACATACATCTCATTGAACAGACCAATGTTTTATTTTATTATTCACTATTTTCTTTACAATTAATATTTTTTTATTTCTAAAAAGAACAGAGGGTTTGTCATTGTTATTTACATTATTAATGCTCTGTGTACTGTTATTTTGTAATTTTGAGCTGTTTTCACTGAGTTTGCACTCAAAAACATTTTGCTCTTTGTGGAATACCCCCAGGTGCACAGTTCATCTACAAATAAAGCATATTTTCATTGTAATTTTCATTTTTGGTAAAGTTATTTAAAACACTCAAATGGTGTGTGGTTTGTCTCTCTGTGGAACAAGTTGCCTTTGATTTTATTGAATTATACAAAAAAAATGCGACTTTCTTTTGCAATTTTCACTTGATTTTATTACAAAAAAAAAAAAAAAAAAAAATGCAGAAAAATGTCACAACTTGCATCACAATCCCACAAACAGCCTGTGAAATCCTGGAGGGACTCATCAATATACAGTAATAGAATAAAAAATAAAATAAAGTAAAATATGTATTTGCAATATTATATACAATAATAAAAGTAAAAATAGTAAAAATACTTAGTATTATGATAATGGAGAGCATATAAATATAGAAGCAATGAAGGAAGGTTGTACATTGTACAGCACTTTTTTTTCAGGGGACCCACTTTTAACAAATGAAAAAACATTGTGACCCAATTCACAATAGGCTTAGAAATAAATTCTGGGAAGATTTAATTCATGCATAAATGAAAGTCCCTGACCATTTTTACTGTCATTTCTGTATCACTTTATATTATCTTGACACTTTATTGAAAACATATGCATTTGTTAAAACTTCAGAAATGAGAAATAGATTAATTTAGGCTGAGTTAACAGGCCATCATAGGACATTTAAGCCTACTTTAAAAATGAGACAAAATAAGTACATTGATGTCTAATTATCAGACTCATTAGTAAAACAAAATATACATTTTAAATGCTTTATAAAAGGTGTACTGCAGATATAAATCCTAAATTTGGGGACCCAGATAAATTCTCTTGTCTCCCAGTCTTTGGGAATGACTGTTGGGACAGTATTGCACAGACATTGTATTGCATTCACGTGTGTGTGTGTGTGTGTGTGTGGACGTGTATTACTTATTGTTGTGGGGACACATATCTGTTTACACACTCACATTGTGGGGTCTCGCCTACTTTATGGGGACAAATTGCACGTCCCCATGAGGTAAATCATTAAATTTTAGGGTGAAGACTTGAGTCAGGGTTAGGGTAAGGTTAGGTTTAGGATAAGGTCAGGGTTAGGGTTAGGTTTGGGCAGGGACTTGTGATGGGTCGGGTCAGGATAAGTCTCCAGGAAATGAATGTAAGTTAATGTAATGTCCCCAGAAGTGATGGAAACACAACGTGTGGTGTGTGTGTGTGTTGAGGAGGTGTTGCACAGTTAAACCCCGCCCACCTGCAGAGTCAGCGACGTCACTGGAGCCGACAGTGATGGGAACTCGAGCGAGCGCTGGTGAGTTTCTCTCAAACCAATAAAAATCGCGCTTTTCGTCTCTGTCACTTGAACAGGGAAGTAGGCAGGACTAGAAAAGCCTCAACAACAGCAGCCCTGACTGGTATCTCTGTGAGAGAGTATAAAGTGTGCGTCCTGTGGTCGGGTTTGGTCAGGGTTTAACTGCCGGGCTGGTCATCGTCTCGTTAACGGACCTGTGAGTAGCAGCAGTTCACGCTTCACTCCTCTAACTTAGCTTTAACTGTTTCCCTTCGCGCGTTAGCTAGTTGTAAGCTAGGTGTTCGCTAAGTTAGCTGTGAGCAGGTTTTCTTGTCAAGTCACGTTATCATAATAACAGCATGTGTGATGAGGCGGTTTTAGTGTGAGCTCGGGGTGCGAGTCAGCCAGAGTAAAGCGTTTAACAGCAGCGTGATGTTAGCAGCTAACTGTTAATTAATGAGCATCACATTTGTCACCGTGTTGTGTTCACGTTAGCGGAGCTCTGTGGCAGTCAGGTTTAGCCCTCCTGTGTGCGGGATTTGGTGGAGGATTTGACTAATATCATTACAGTTTGTTGTGAGTGTGTGTCAGGCTATTTCTGGGAGCTGGTGACCATCTGACAGAAACACACGTGTGGCAGGGTCCCTCTGTGTGTTGTTTTACTGTGTGTTAGGCGTTATATATGATGCATGTCACCTTAACATGACTGCTGATATTTATATGCAAACATGTCATTGTCAACACAGGCTGCAGGCTTAGTTAAGAGTGAAAATACAGAAGTCAGAGTTGAAATTACTGAAAAAAAAGAAGTCCTTCCTGATTTGGTTTATTACCACTTGAAATGCTTTCCTTGTGAGTCATAAGGAAATCTAAGTTTGTTTTCTCTCTCAAACTCCTCATCCTTGATTGTTGGATAATGAAGGAAGTAAAGCACTGGCACCACTGGTATTGCTGGTTATAGCCCCTTTAGTCACGTCAAGTTAAGTGAGTTTTATTTGTGTAAAGCCAAATCATACAAGAGGTTATCTCGCTTTTTAAACAGGGCAGGTCTAGACTGTACTCTTTATAATATTATTTACAGAGACTCAGTAGTTTCCACCAAGAACAAGACTTAAGACGACAGTGGTGAGGAAAAACTTCACACAAAAATCACATTTTCTTTTCATTGTTGACCATTTTCAAACAATTATACCGTGTTTTAAAAGTTTAATCTCTTATTTCCTGCTTTTCAGGCATGAATTGGTTTCCTGTCAGGGCTGCAACTACTAGGGGTGTAACAATACTGTACATCGGTCTTGATCGATATATCGGTTCAGTATTCAACGATATTATCGATACAAAGTAAAAACACAGATCTGTATTGTCATCTTTAAGATAAACCTTTAATTTGAAATTCCCATGGAATTTGGTGTGTCACAAAGAGTTCAGTCATAAAATTGTTGAATCATAATTTAGTTGCTTTTTGTGAATTGACATGGCTAAATGTATTTAAGGGACATGAATTACATTGAATCAAAGTCGTATCTTGGCAGACTTTATGGTACCAGCAAATATTGTATTGTTGTCAAAAGAATTGGTATAATCCCGTATCATGATGATTCTTGTGATTTCCAGGTCCATCAACTACCAGTGATTTTCCTTGTTGATTAATATATCTATCAAATAGAGGGATTAGTTGATTAATTGTTAACTATTAAATTAATTGTCAGCTATTTTGATAATAAACCAATCATTTTGAGGCATTTTTCAAAAGTTCACCCAAATCAAAATTCAAAAAATATTTTTACTCTGGCCTATACTGCTATTTATCTATCTAGATGAGTTGCAGAGTTTTGGAGATATCGGCTGTAGAGCTGTCTGCCTTCTCTCAGATATAATGAAGGTAGATGTCACTCAGCTTGCGGTGCTCAAAGTTACAAAACAAAAACGCAGTGATATCAAGATAATACACAGATCTTGTTTGAGCAGTTTTATATAAGAACTACTTTGTGTCTATGGTAGAAAGAAGTAGTATCTAAATATCCCTGATTTCATCTTCTCAATTGTGATTTTTTTTTTTTTTTTTTTTTTTCTGGCTTCTTGGTCCTCTATGAGAGTTAACTTAAAAATCTTTGGGTTGAGACAAAAAAGACACTTGAGGATGTCACCTTTAGCTTTGAAAAGCCCTGATCAACATTTTCCACCATTTTCTGACATTTTATAGACCAAACAACTAGTCGATTAGTCAAGAAAATTATCAACAAATTATTGATAATACTTGTTAGTTGCAGCCCTACTGCCAATTGCTTTCTGGATTGATCAATTAGGACCTAATTTCTTCCTCAATCACTGTCAGAAAATAGTGAAAACTATCCATAACAGTGTTTTAGATCCCAATATTCCATATTAATTTCATAGATCAGTTAATCAATAAATCAGCTGATTGTTACGGTTCTAATCAGTCAGTTATTTTTTGATAAATTGAAAAAGTAGTTACCTACGTAAAATTAATCACCCTTGGCAATCATTTCAGCACTAGTAATTTTATTTTCACAATGTGAAAATGTGATGTTGTCATATACACTTGTATAGTCTTTCAAATCATTCTGTGCTGCATCATCTAAACTGTGATGATTATACAACTCATGGCAGTTTCAATAGGCTGTTTATGAAAAACAAAGGGAGAATTTGGCTCTGCTCGCTGTCTTTATACACTGCCTGGCCAAAAAAAAAGTCGCCACCAAAAAAAAAAGGTCATACACTCTAATATTTCGTTGGACCACCTTTAGCTTTGATTACGGCACGCATTCGCTGTGGCATTGTTTCAATAAGCTTCTGCAATGTCACAAGATTTATTTCCATCCAGTGTTGCATTAATTTTTCACCAAGATCTTGCATTGATGATGGTAGAGTCTGACCGCTGCGCAAAGCCTTCTCCAGCACATCCCAAAGATTCTCAATGGGGTTAAGGTCTGGACTCTGTGGTGGCCAATCCATGTGTGAAAATGATGTCTCATGCTCCCTGTACCAGTCTTTCACAATTTGAGCCCGATGAATCCTGGCATTGTCATCTTGAAATATGTCTGTGTCATCAGGGAAGAAAAAATCCATTGATGGAATAACCTGGTCATTCAGTATATTCAGGTAGTGAGCTGACCTCATTCTTTGAGCACATACTGTTGCTGAACCTCGACCTGACCAACTGCAGCAACCCCAGATCATAGCACTGCCCCCACAGGCTTGTACAGTAGGCACTAGGCATGATGGGTGCATCACTTCATCTGCCTCTCTTCTTACCCTGATGCGCCCATCACTGTGGAACAGGGTAAATCTGGACTCATCAGACCATATGACCTTCTTCCATTGCTCCAGAGTCCAATCTTTATGCTCCCTAGCAAATTGAAGCCTTTTTTTTCCGGTTAGCCTCACTGATTAGTGGTTTTCTTAAGGCTACACAGCTGTTCAGTCCCAGTCCCTTGAGTTCCCTTCGCATTGTGCGTGTGGAAATGCTCTTACTTTCACTATTAAACATAGCCCTGAGTTCTACTGTTGTTTTTCTTCGAATTGATCTCACCAAACGTTTAAGTGATCGCCGATCACGATCATTCAGGATTTTTTTTCCGGCCACATTTCTTCCTCGAAGACGATGGGTCCCCACTATCCTTCCAGTTTTTAATAATGCGTTGGACAGTTCTTAACCCAATTTTAGTAGTTTCTGCAATCTCCTTAGATGTTTTCTCTGCTTGATGCATGCCAATGATTTGACCCTTCTCAAACAGACTAACAGCTTTTCCACGACCACGGGATGTGTCTTTCGACATGGTTGTTTAGGAAATGAGAAGCAACTCATTGCACCAGTTGGGGTTAAATAACTTGTCGCCAGCTGAAAGATAATTGCCCATGCAGTAATTATCCAATAGGAGGCTCGTACCTATTTGCTTAGTTAAATCCAGGTGGGACTTTTTTTTTGGCCGGGCAGTGTATTTAGTCTCTTTAAAACCCTTTCAGGTGCTACCCGCCAGGAACAAAAGTCCATTGAATTCACATATCAAGTGTGCACTCACAAATTCTTGTCTTATGTTTTTCTTTTTATTAAATCGTTTGCAATGTCCACTACAATCTTTAACTGGCTGTTAATTATATAACTAATTGCTAACTAATTGCCTTGAACTAGGACTTGGATGAATGTATCCAAAACACTGAAACTGCATTTGACAAAGATTAGTGGAAATGTTATTTGTCTTCTTGATGGCTGGTTTAAGGTGTAAAGAACCCTGGTAAAATTTTTCAACTGAATTTTCCTTCTGTCTGTATTTTTTTTTTTCCAGAGAAAATGACCACGATCCCCCTCTCTCGCTCGGAGGTGTTTGGGGAGCTGAGGAAGGAGCTGCATGAAGATGTAGAGTTCCATCAGTCCGACGCTCACGTCTTCATCATCATGGGAGCATCGGTGAGAGCAGGGGAGGGGAGGGGAGTCATAGAAAGGTGTAAAAATGGGAACTAATAATGCAGTGTGTATACATGTGAAATGAAATGAAATGAAATGGAAAAAATGATACTCAGACCTCTTTTTATTAACAGCCTACACACAGTGCCATTATAGAAAAAGTCACTGAACCCTGTCTGGTGTTGCCGAAAGCCATATTACAGGCAGGACAATAAAGACTGAATTGAACTGAACTGAGGCCTTGAATGAGCGCTTAGATCTTTTTTTTTTTTTTTTGTAGCTTCAGTACTTTGAATACCATCAAATGTAAAATTTACAGAGATCATATTGTTTTAAATGTGTGGTATTGAAAGAGTATCCAAGCATCAATACTTTTGAAAACCTTACTAAAGAAAATGTGTAGAAATCTTTAAAAAATACTGCAATAATAGCCCATGTTGTGATTAAGGAAATGTTGAAACTGATTTCACCAAGCTTACGCAAACTCCGCTCAATCATCTGAGCTTTCAAAAGTCTAAAATTGAGACAGCGAAAACCTCAAGGTTCCTCTTTGCTTATCATTCCAGAGTGTGTGACCTCAGACTGGGTATCAAAAAGGTTCCTTTTAATACCTTACTTTGCTTAGAACAAACATATTTCTAGCATTCATTTAGTGAATTAAACCACACCCATCAAGTGCATCGCTGTTTATTATTGCATGAAGACAAACAGCTGTATGACAATTTTGGTTAAATTAGAGACAGTGGTAAATTTAACATCATTGTGCAGTTCTGCAAAGAATAAGTAAACCAAGCCAACAATCTGACTTTTACCAGTAAAACAAATGAACTAAGATGATTTATCTAAATAACATAAAAAGAAATGTCCCTTTTCCCTTTTACTATTTCCTCATTCCGTTCCAGTGTTGAGTTCAGGAACTTAAACCACTTTGGGCATTCTGAAATTTTTAGAGCAGTTTCCTCATTTCTTTGTTACATAAATTCTTTCCTCTCTTTGTCTTCTTCTCTATAAGGGCTTCAGTCTGTCCAAATGTATGTCCTTCCTGTTAAATTGTTTCTATAATCTAAAAAAAATGTGCCTAACACTATTATAAATGAAACACAATCGTGCAATAGCATGCTTGTATCTATGAGAACACGTAAACTAAAACCCAAACTCACACTCTTGTTGTTAGCAACAGCTTTCACTGCTAAAACCATATTTCCTGCCAAGTCATTTTTCAAAAGTAATTTTTCTGTAAGACCCTAAAAAGAAAAAAAATGATGTTGCTTTAGTTTCTTTCACATCTGAGCAGAGTAATTCATTGCCTGTGCCCTTCTTTCTCTTGCTCTGTTTGCTCTCGGGAGACAAGAGTGGCGCTCTCGCTTATTTTTGCAGTGTCACTGACTGTCAGCGTTTTTCTTTCAGTGTAATACACAGGCAGGTCAGGGCACAGGTTGGGCTGTGTGCAACCTCACTCTGGCTGTGCTTGTTTTATGGATGTGTGTGGGTTGCTTCAGCTGATTGAATGGGTGCTCTACATTTACTTAGTGCTGTTAATTCAGTAGTTATTGCATGATGATATGAAAAGTTTGACTTTTTTTTGACTCTGTGTATACCAGATCAACTCAAATGAATTATCTACTTCTTATCCTCAGTTACATATCTGTGTTCAGCTGTTCTAATCTACAGTTGTTATTTTAAACACACCATCTTAAACAAAGTAGAAGGGTTACAAGTGGAGGAACTCCCATCTGAGGAATAGAGTGTCTTAAAGGGAGCTATCAGCTGTCAGATTGTGATGTAGGCCAACGCTATACTATACTGTTATGGGAATTATGTTTAATTAAGGTGACTTCTAATTAGGGCTGAACAATTCATTTAAATATTATTGAAATATGACCAAGTGCAATATCCAGATCACAAGATAAAGGTAAAATGTGTCACAACATAACATTATAAATGAAGCACTGTACAGCATAATATTATCCAGACATAAGTAACATGCTTGTTTGGTACAGGCCCTGGCAGAAATTGCATCATTATCATTTTTAGATTTTTTCAGTGAAAATTAAATACTTATTATTCCCACTTAAATCCTGACTCATACTGCAATATTTGTCAAAATCATTGCAGTAAACATTTTTGTTGGATATTGTTCAGCCCTCCTCCTAATGTTCTGCCCTGTATTTATATTTTCTTCAGTTCATCTCTTATTTCTAAACACTTCCTGTCAGTTTCTGACATTGGCATAGAAGTCCTTTATATCTAGTTTACAGTGAAGTCCTTGTGTTTTCTTGTGTTTTCTCTCATTACAATACATTTGTTACTGTTCTAGATAAGCCACTAAGCAACAGGTTCTTCAGCATGATTCCAGTAAGCATTAGGACAGTCTTTTGTCTCCAGACTGTCTGTTAGTGGTTTGCACTTGCTTTCAGTGGATTACTAAGGTTGCGCAATTCTTAATAAGCCAAAGCAGCCTACTTACCTGTTGCCAAACAGTGTGAGCTGTAGTACTACAGCATCGTGAGACTTGTGTGTCATGGAAAATAATAATAATAGTACCCTGCCAAAGTGCATTGGTTAACCAGCACAGTAACTCCAAAGCACAGCATTATAATTTGTGTAACTGACCTTTTATTTTTCTGATTGTGTGTTTGCACCTTTAGGGAGATCTGGCCAAGAAGAAAATCTACCCAACTCTCTGGTGAGTGAACTTCTGACCCCTGTGGAAGGCTGTTACATGAGTAGAAAAGCAGAGTCTGAGGAAAGATACTCTCCTAATCTGGACTGGAGCTTCTGACGTTAACGTAATGAACCATATGTTCCTCTGTCCTCTCCCAGGTGGTTGTTCAGAGACGGCCTCCTCCCTGAGCAGACATACTTTGTGGGCTTTGCTCGCTCTGACTTGACAGTTGATGCCATTCGGACTGCTTGCATGCCATACCTGAAGGTAAAACTGGACCTTAGAAATGCAACTTTTTTTTTTTTTTTTTTTTTTTGAGGAAATATAGAGGGATTTACAGCAGGTTATAGCAAACTAATATACAGACATTATGTGTATAAAAACCTTTCAAAGCAAGAAAATGAATATGGAAATAAATGAAAGAAACAAAACAAAAAAACCCCAACTGAACTCAATCTCAAGGTGAGAATTATTATGCAAATAAGTAGATATATAAATGCATAACATAAAAAAATTCTAATAAATTTACCCATGTGTACTGTCTCTGTCACAAATTAAAATTAATGACCAAGTTGCCTTCCTCCTATTAATTCTGAATGTCGTATCACTTATTTTATTAATTTACTATTGACCGAGTGGCTCTACAGTGTCAGTTATTGTTGTCGTTTGACATTTCCATCTCCTTGCCCCCTCGTGCACCTTTTCCCCTTTCTGACCTGTTTTCATTCCTCTCCTTGTTCTCTGTCATGTGTGCAGCTGCTCCACCCTCTATTCTTCCCTCCTATGCCCTTCACTCCTCTTCCTCTTTCCATTGGCTTAATCCTTATAGCAATTAATTATCACCTGAGTCTGCAGCTCCCCTGAGCTTTACAGAGGTTTATAGCAAGTTTCAGCTCATTGTTCAGATCTGGCTGCAATTCCACTGCTTTGGTTCCCTCTTGTTGCTCTTTTGTGGCCACAGCAGGCAGCTGTACAATATCAGCTCACCACCAAACGGCAGATAGGCACAGTTAGTGACAAGTGGTGAACATAATGAAACATTTAGCAGCTAAAGAGCTAGATATTTGCCTTTGGAGAGCTAAAAGAAGAGTGAATGTAGGGTTTTAAATTACCAGATGGCCAGAAACATGACTCCAATTGAATGGTAATGTTGTAACTGCTAAATATTTAAATAAGCAACTGTTTGCCAGCAAGTTTGCTATATTAACTTCAAAAGATCATGATATGTCAGTTTTGTGTTTACAGCTTGTTTTAGTTGACCCAAAGTAGTAAAAAAAATTAGACCAGTCTTTAGTCTTTTTAGAAACACAGTAAATCTCTCCATCACATGTATTTTATGTATCGTCCAGTCCCCAGTTCATGGTACCTCCAGATGAAGCCATTTTTTCACACATGCACTGTATTTTTAAAAATCCATGCATGCGTAAATGTTCCCGCCCTCTGACCCAGGTGACGGACACAGAAACAGAGCGGTTGTCGGCCTTCTTCAGCAGGAACACGTACATCAGTGGGAAATATGCAGATGAGGATTCCTTCACCAAACTCAACACACACATCCTGTCTCTGCCCGGAGGACCCGAGGCCAACCGTCTCTTCTACCTGGCGCTGCCACCCACCGTTTACCACGATGTCACCAAGAACATCAAGCACTGCTGCATGAGCACAAAGTCAGTAGACACTGACTAACTGTTCCTGTGTCACAATGTTTAACTGTCCGTTGTCCAGCTGTGTCAGAATGTCTGTAAACACAGAATAAATCTGGCAGGCAGTGTCTTAAAGCATGTTTTAAAGCTCCAGTGATATAGCTTGACATATTGTGCAGCCTTTTTTTTTTGGATATACAGTGAGCCAAAACCCCACACTTTTTGTGTTGTTAAAGTTTTACTTTTTACAGAGGTAATTTTGCATTTTAGGACACACAAAGAAATCCCTCCAGCAAGATGTCATCATAGATTCTCCATTGTGTAAGATAGGGCTACATTTATCAGCAGCATCATGGTCCAGAGGTGTGTATTCGGATGTCTGTTTGCAAGGCTATTGGCATTATTTGAAGGTCTTGGTGCTTGCATAACTGCAGCGTACTTGCCAACCTTGAGACCTCAAAAATAGGGAGGATTTTGAAACCAAAGTGTGAGGTCTTGGTAGTTTTGTATACTTTCTTTCCTGCATTCCGGTGACTTTTAAAGAATGACAAAATAACATAAAAAGTAATGACACTGATACTGTAATTTTATGTTCAGTAGTATTAATTTTACTTTCAGATCTCAGGAAAAAAATACAGAATATTTTGTCCCACTGGCCTGAACTTGCTTGAATCTCTGGCATAAACTAAAATTCATCATTCATTCATTTTTGTTTTATTCATTCATTTATTCATCCATTTTCTGCCCTAGTCCGTAAGAATGAATTGATGTGGCAGATTTTACAAAATTCATGCCCGTTTCCTTTAAAACTTTCCTTCAGAAAAGAATTCTTCTTTGTAGGATGTCTGAAATTGCTTGCGTATCGCCATCTCTCACTCAGCAGCAGCTCTCTTCCATGTCACGTGCATGCCAGAAAATGTCATTTGGTGCTGGTGAAAATGTTAGACTTTTAGAGTTGTAGGACTTATAGATGTCATACAGTGTTAGAAAGAAACAGGTTGTGATAACGAAGGGAAGCGAAAAAGGTGGAAAATTTTGTCATAAATCAAGAGAAACACAGGAGAATTGGGACTTGGCAGGAAACCAGGAGTGGGAAATGAAAAATGGGGGTCTCCCAGGAAAGAAGAGGTGGCAAGCAAAGGGTTGGCAAGTCATACATGGGGGTGTTTCTATTATTTTGCTCATCCCATTTTGTCAATGAGGGTTTGTTAAAACAATAGATGCTCTCAAGTTAATGTCAAGGAGTGCAAAAAGTGGAAACCCAAATTAAACCCAGTTGTGTCCCACTTGGAACTAATTGGCTCATTTTCTTCTGTGTGTGTGCATGTAGAGGTTGGAACAGGGTGATCGTAGAGAAGCCGTTTGGACACGACCTTCAGAGCTCTGAAGAGCTGTCCACTCACCTCTCCTCCCTCTTCACTGAAGAACAGATCTACCGCATCGATCACTATCTGGGCAAGGAGATGGTGCAGAACCTCATGGTGCTCAGGTGAGAGAACCACCTTCAATACGGTTCTTTTGAAATTACATTTATTTATTATATGATGCCTTGTATAGATTATGATTGTCAATTAGGATGTTATCAAATGCTGAAAACTGGGATAAAGTTTGCTAGTGAGCATGAGAAGTCTTAGAGGACTTGAAAACAGTAAAGGAAATCCACCCACTAACAGCTTCTATAGTAAGAACATCCAAAGAGTGATTACAAAAATATACTGGGTCAGACTGTGGAAAAGGACTCTAGGAGGAAATCAAAAATTACCAGTTGGGAGGAGGAGCTAAATTTAACGGTATCACCAGAAATATGGAAGAATATAAACTGACATCCAATCCAGTTAGGCTTTTTTAAAAACACATGTTATTCAAGCTAAGTATTCTAATAAGGTTACATCAAATGCTAAGGTGTGGAGAAAGTGCTGCCTTTGAGTCTCCTCTTTTCCTGTCCAGTTTTGCTGTAATATTGGACCAAATAAGAAAAATCCTGGATATCATAAATTCTGCAAAACACTCTTTGTAGGGCCAAAGCAATTGCTCCTGGGTGTATTCCAGCAACACACACTCATCCATAAAATGGTTACAACCAGAGTGTGATTACAACCAGCCCAGCCCTTCCCTGGACCTGCCTGTGTGTCACACAGAGAGAGGGAGAGAGAGAGAGAGAGAGAGAGAGAGTAAAAAAATGCTGACAGCTGGTGACACTGCAGAAATCAGCAACAGCACCACTCTCCTCTCCTCTCCCAAAAGTAGCAGCACTTAAGTAGATCACAAAAAAAATGGTTGAATCTACCATATAGGCATCCAAAAATGGGAGATGTTAAATCATAAGATGGAAGGAGATAAGAGACAAATATTACACAACAAAAATGATATAATACACACACAGATTTTATGTTAGATATGAGAATATGGAGGATATTCTGAAGACAAATCCTCTTTTTATTATATTTTATTTATTTAACTTTTTTGTAAGGGTACAGGGGTGGGGACAGAAAGTCATTGTGATTTTATTTGAATTCCTTTGGAAAGTAGTTATTGTAATAGGTATTTATTTTAGTGATTTATTTATTTATACTAGTGACATTTATACTGGAATCGATTGTCCCAAAATTCAGCACTTTATCCTTGTATTAATTTAATGATTGTAAGGTCAACCTGGCTCCTGAGCGCCCACAACATTTAGTGCCTACCACCTCCCCTTGATCAATTCTATGCAGGCTTCATGTACTTCTATGTAGGCTTCATGTATTTCTATGTAGGCTTGTTGTATTTTTTTATGATCTTTATCAGTCTTGCTGCAAAACCAGGTGACCTTGTGGGACAAATGAAGGTGAAAGTTAACTACAAAATAAAGAGATTATAAGAGAGAAAATTTGTAACTGAATAATACTCAAGACAAACAGTATTACCTGCACATTTCTTCTTAAAATTGGTGGTATTTCTGCCTGTGAATTGTAGTTCTTTGTGTGCACAGGCTCTTTTTAATTTTACCCTAAAACAAAGCAGGTTATTTAAGGTTATTTGAATTATGTAACACTTCAGTTTCAGCTGGTTTGCGGTTTGGAAAAGCCTCTGTGAATATCATACAAAGAAAACACAAATTGGCCTCTAACCAAGAACAAAACAGGAGAGCGTGGTTATACATGTTGTCATGAACAGCTGTGTGTTTCATGTGTGCCGCTGAGCAGAGAACAGTTACTGTACGTGATGTTTATTGCAGGTTTGGGAACCGCATCTTCGGGCCGATCTGGAACAGGGACAGCGTGGCCTGCGTTGTTCTCACCTTTAAAGAACCGTTTGGCACTCAGGGACGAGGAGGCTACTTTGATGATTTTGGCATCATCCGGTGAGGGGAAAACAAATAAATCCCTAAAGTTTCTCTTTGCACGGTTTAATGCGGTAGTACCCATGTTTAAAGTGAAGTTATGTAACAGTAAAATGAGCTTCAAGACTTAAACACTGCATTTTTAGTTGCTGTATATTGTAATCAGCACTTATAATCTTTAAAACTATTTGAACCCCTCCTGTTAAGCATTCATAAGCAGTACATACACATTTAATTAATGGCTTGTGTTTATGAGGAGATTGGTGTATAAAAAGATTATGACTGATAATATATAAAACAGTTGGAATAATATAAAATATGTTGTCATAGGAGAAAATATAATTGTTGACAAAGAGTGTACGTTAGGAAACACTTAAACATGTCTGTGTTGAGTATTGAGTTATAAACCAGTTATTAGTGGTTTATATACTTATTATAAATGCTAACTTAGGGGGATTAAAGTAAAGTGTAAGGCCACCTTTTCAGACCGTGAATAATTATCAGCAGTTCACTGCAAGTTATTATTCTATAGATGAAAGTAGGGCTGCACAATTAATGGAATATTAATATTGATCATGATTTTGCCACCTCAGTTACATGAACATGATTGACAACGATATTGACATTTAAAATGCAGGCTGCTCTGCTCATAGAAAACTGCTGCATATCAAATCAAGTGCTTCTTAAATGAGCAGCCAGCCACCCTGCAGCGGC
Source organism: Lutjanus argentimaculatus (assembly GCA_034769285.1). Lineage (NCBI taxonomy): Eukaryota > Metazoa > Chordata > Actinopteri > Lutjaniformes > Lutjanidae > Lutjanus > Lutjanus argentimaculatus. Next base: position 27,426,826 of record JAWZSL010000007.1, read on the forward strand.
AGCCTGCGCAGAATTTCAGCGAGCAGACAGGCAAACGAAAATCAAATGTCTGGAGCAGAAGGCGACGGGCTAATCCCCCGAAACTGATCATTGTCCATTGTTTGAAAGGATTTTGGATTTAGAGCAAGTGATGTAAAGCACAAACAAAAGAAAGGCAAAGAGTGCATGAGATTAACACAACTAATTTGTTTAACCACCTGAAAAAAACCCACAACCTGCAGTACGATGAATACATGAAGGCCAAGAAGGATAACGTTGTTGTTACTTCACTGAATCCCCGTCCTTATCCAGCATCAACTCAGACATCGCATCAATGATGCTGTACAGACCGTCATCTCATAAAATGTAGCACAACTTGAAAGTGAAAGCAGTGCTCTCTTTATTTAATTTTGGGTAAAACATCTTGGTACATTTTTATATAGAATTTACTTCTAGGATTGAACTTATTTTAATGCACAGATTTGTACGTTAGCAGGCACAACATGGAAATGAATGCAGTGCTCTGTTCATTTAAAAGTGAAAGTTCAATACAAATGTTTTGTCTGTAAAATGAATGGATAATCAGAATGAAAAATCGATTAAAAAGATTATCATTTTGGCCATAACCATGCAGCTCTTCATTATGGATAGATTCGACCAGTTTGAATAGTACCTCATTATCAACATGTGATCAGTTATAATTATGATGATTATGTTCACAGCACACATTCTCCTCTCTGTCTTTTGTGTGACCACCTGTTTCCTTTGTCTTGATCAGTGATGTCATGCAGAACCATTTGCTCCAGATGCTCTCTCTGGTTGCCATGGAGAAACCAGCATCCACCAGCTCTGATGATGTCAGGGATGAAAAGGTAAGAAAATCATCTCCCAGTGACCGAACCCCTCAACACCTCCTCCAGTGCTACCGCATATGGAGAGATATGTTGTGGTCTATGTTTCTAAGTGTGAAAATGGATGTTATCTCTTGTAGGTGAAGGTGCTGAAGTGCATCGCTCCCGTGTCCATGTCAGACGTGGTGCTGGGTCAGTATGTGGGGAAATCCAGAGGGTGAGGGAGACGCCAAACTGGGTTATCTTGACGATCCCACAGTTCCTAAAGGATCAACTCAGGCCACCTTCACCACCGCTGTTCTCTATGTGCACAACGAACGCTGGGATGGTAAACACACTGCGCCCTTCACAAAACTAATCCTACTGATCTCACATTTTCTCGTGCTCTTTCATAATGCATTGACATTTTAATTGTTGCTCCTCAGGTGTTCCTTTCATCCTTCGCTGTGGAAAAGCTCTGAATGAGAGGAAAGCTGAGGTGCGGCTGCAGTTCACAGATGTCCCAGGGGACATTTTTGGAAATCAGTGTCGCAGGAACGAGCTGGTGGTGCGGGTGCAGCCCAACGAGGCCGTCTACGCCAAGATGATGAGCAAGAAACCTGGCGTGTACTTTAGCCCTGAGGAAACTGAGCTGGACCTCACCTACAAGAGCAGATACAAGGTACAGGTTCAAGTGGATTTATGTATGCGTAAGATAATTTTATCACACCACAAACTACTTATTTAAAGGGATAGTATGGATTATTTAATTGTATGAAGTTGCTTCTCAATAATCAGCGTATTACTTATAGTAGATGGAGGTCGGGACAGCCCCAGTTTGAAGAAACACAGAGGAGTATCAGCATGGGAGCTAAGCAAATGAACAGAAGTGGACTGAGTCAGCACTGTCCTTATAAAACACCAAAGTCACACAATGACACAAACAAACTAACCAACTGAGGCAGCAGTAGACCAGCAGCACCTGTGTTCTGTGAGGTAAAATGACTGATTCTGCCCATGGAGTTTGGTTGGTGGGGAAAGCGGTTTCCCATCAGAAAAGGCTGTATGACAGCAATGTGAAATGGAAAAAATAATCTAAATATAGCATACACTTAAACTGACATTGATTTATTTAGGTGGACCTTTTTTTAAAAAATGGCTAAAATACGTTTTGCTGCTGACCCTGTCCACTTCAGTGGTTTTGGAGACAGCGATATTTGGCTTATGTAACAACACAGCAGCACATTGCAGTCCTACAACAGTGTTCCTCTCTGCTCCTCCAAACTGTGGGCATGCTGACCTCCATCTGCTGTCCCACTTAAAATAATAAATAACTGGACAAAGAAAGATAACAAAGCTATATGTATGTGTGTGTATATATATATATATATATATATATATATATATATATATATATCACATCTTAACTCTCTTAACTGTTTTTCTAGTTAATAAAGTGATGATGTGAAATTTGTGCCATGTTTGTAGGATGTGAAGCTTCCAGACGCTTATGAACGTCTCATCCTGGATGTCTTCTGTGGGAGTCAGATGCACTTTGTACGCAGGTCTGTTTGTTTTCCACTGCTGTTGTCTCATGTCTCTACTTGTAAATGAAACCTGTGTTGAAATAGCCTGTTATGTGAGCTACCAGCTTTTCACACTAGATGGCGATATAGTGCATCTTTTCTCTCCCTTTGCATGAGGGAAACATGACATTTTAAAACCTGACATGTTATATTTTAGATGACACACCTTCTGTATACTCACCTGTGTTATGTCCTCCATCATGTTTGTCTCTGCAGTGATGAACTAAGGGAAGCATGGAGGATCTTCACACCTCTTCTTCACCAGATAGACAAAGAGAAGCCCAAGCCTATTCCTTACAAATATGGAAGGTAGGAAACGTTGATCACTATGCCCTTAGTATGAAGAGGAATTTAACACTGACCGTGTGCTGATTGTGATTGTTTGTCTTGTCTTCACAGCCGTGGCCCAACGGAAGCAGACGATCTTGCGAAGAGAGTTGGATTTCGCTATGAAGGCACTTACAAATGGGTCAACCCTCACAGACTGTGAACTGTGATGATGAGATGAGGGAGGAGTAGCGGTAGGATAGTAGGAGGGGTGCAGCAGGGTAAGTGAGCCGTGTCATGTTGCAGCACTGGAGTGTCTTTGAGGAACGAGGTGTTTCCACTATGTGGATCCACGGCAGTAGCAGCTAAGAAGTATTTCTCAGGTATAGCAATTATTCCTGAGCTAGTTCATCAGACATTCATAAGAGAATTCTGAATTCCTGCTGCCATCATGAGCTTATACCAGTTATGTTGGTGGTTATTTTTTATTCATACATTCACAGCAGCTTTCCATGTTTAATTTGAGAGGTGGGACCAAGACTGTTGGAGAGGGAACAAAAAAATCCTAACCAGGATATTTTTGTGAACAAAATAACTGTCTGATGAACTAGCTCCATGTCCCTGTCTCCATTAAAGGGATAGTTTGGATTTTTTGAAGTGGGGTTGTATGAGGCACTTATCAGTGTATTACCTACAGTAGATGACAGTCAACACACCCCCAGTTTGGGGAAGCAGCGGGAGTACCAGTGTACAAAGTTATACATGCACTGCTGTGGACAGGGTCGGCATCAAAATGTATTTTAGCAACCAAAAATAAATAAATGAATATCATTTCAGGTGTGCACCATATTTAGAATATTTTCACTGCTTTACCTTGCCATCAGCCTTTTCTGATTTAAAACCGCCGTTATATAAGCCAAATATCATTTGCCCTAAATCAGCCAGACTCCACTGGTGAAAATCAGTAATTTTATATCGCAGAACACAGGAGTTGCTCATCTCCTGCTGCCTCAGTGGGTTAGTTTGTTTGTTATTCTGTGACTTTTGTGTTTTAAAGGTTAGTTCAGATCCACTGAAGTCACACAAACTAACACACTGAGGCAGTGAATGACCAGCAGCTGCTGTGTTCTGCAAGAAAAAAATATTATTTTTGCAACAGAACTCTGGTTGAACAAGACAGACCAATATTTGTCTTATAATGGCATGTTTCCCATCAGAAAAGGCTGTCTGATGGCAAAGTAAAATGATGAAAATATTGTAAATATAGCGTAAACATAAACTGATTGTTTTGGATTTTTTTTTTTTTAAGTGGCTAAAAAACAATTTGCGTCTGATCCTGCCCACTGCAGTACATTGCTCGCCCAGCTTCAGTGCTGGTACTCTTCTCTGCTTCTCCAAACTGGGTCATCGTCTGGCATCTACTGCAAGTGACACACTGACTATAGATAACAACCTCATACAACCATACTTCAATAATCCAAACTATGTCTTTAATTTGGTCTTAATGGTCAGGATGATAAATGGGATAAGTGAGTTACAAGAACAGAGCAATAACAAAATACCGAGCTGAGTTACCCAGTGTAAGAGCTGTACCAAAGATGGTAACCGAACACAGCAGTGACGAGGTGCAACAGGAATGATTGTTTAACAGCTGTTACTCTTATAACCATTGTGATTGTAATACCATTCTGCTTTGACTGCATTTATTAATCACACATTTAGTGGAATTCATTTTTACTACTTGCATACTCTATTTTTGCCTCCTCTGCCTGGGACCAAGGATGTTTAAGATAAATAGACTCTGGTGTACAAAGAGCAGTGCAGGCAGTTTGTCTTCAAAGCATTCATACTGGAATAGTCTTAAGTGTCCTTACGGACAAGCAAAACGAGCTCTGTCTTGTTTAGTAGCCTCCCTCTGAGCTTAAATCCCTTTGTTTACATTTTTTTTTCAAGTTTATTTAAGTTACTGATGTTCATTCCATATTTCAAAATATCCAGACAGCAGTGGTGTCTGCCACAGGTAAACATCGAATGTCTTTGTCATGATGTACTGTATACTGCTGTTATGTGCACACTCACATGTAAAGCTAGCTACATTTCCACTACTTGTAATAAACTAGTTTTGCTTCCCTGTTACTGTGTCTCTTTAAATTGACATCACCATTTGAAGAAAAATCTTTAAAGAATAGTTACCCAGTTGATGCTAAATATGAAGCTGTAGCCAGCAGGAGCTTAGCTTAGCGTAAAGACGTGCAGCAGGGAGAAGTTTTGGTTTTTTTTGTTGTTTTTTTAGCACATCATGGCATCACTGAAGTTCAGTTGGTGGAGCGTACGCCCCATGTACGGAGGCTGTCAGTCCTCTATAGCGACCCTGGCTTGATTCCAGCCTGTGTCCCTTTGCTGCATGTAGCCCCATTACTCTCTCTCCCCCCCTTTCATGTCTCTCTGCACCTGTTCTGTCATAATAAAGCCCCCCACCCCCCAAAAAAGAAAAAAAACTTAGTCAGTTTTCAGAGTTTCAAGCTTGAGCCATTTCTTGGCTGGGTGTAGCAACGTCCTGTACCACAAATTGTCATTTCTTTACACTTATGCATGGATTAAACAAAAGGTATGATGTGTGAATTTAGGTGCATTTTAGAGGTGCAGGTTGGCTTTTTTTTTTTTTTACTTGACAGACCTAGGTTAGCCATTTCCCCCTGTTTAAAGCCTTTATGCTAAGCTGGTAATCGGCTGCTGGCTCTTGCTTCATATTTAGCGTACAGACAGCAGGGGTAAGACCATTCTCATCTAACTTTCAGCAAGAAAATGAATAAGTGCAGCTCCCAGAATGTCAAACTAGTACTTCAAAGTGAATATGTCGATTTGATTGACCCTTACTTGAACAATCCTATATTAGAGAAATTAATCCTGAGTAAAGAGAAAATCATCCTGTCTCAGTAACAGTCTCTAGTATTTGTCTTTACTAAAAGGGTAAGCAAACACTGAATCACACTGGGTATATTACATAACACCTGCTGTGTTTAAACTTCAAAGGAAGTTGCACTGCCCACAAAACGATCAGGATGTTGTGTTGTTGCTCTGTTGTCACATCACGGGGGCTTCACTTGAAGTACAACATGCTCATAAGAAATCAGATTATCTAGATTCAAATTTAGGCAAGAAATCTGCATTGCAGTCTTGCACTGGACAATAACCCAGCTACATTTTCTTAAAGGACAATGAGATTTGTTTAACATGAGAACATGTTCATTTTGAGTCACAGTTTGAAGTGAACCATTTTGGATGTTATGCACAGCTAGATATTGTGAATCTTTCCTTTGACCCTTCTAACACTGCAATACTTTTTTGTTTTGTTTTTCACATATACAGGCAAGATGTGCTATGAAATGTAGCGTGATAAGTGTTTTTTGTATAAACAAATGAAAGTTATGCTTACATTCAGTCTTACAATATTTTAAATCCAGTCAAAAACTCTGCAGGGAACTGTTAAGGCTGTAGTAAGACTAGTGTGAATTTATCAACAGGTCAATAGATCTAGATGTATAGACATATAGATATAAGAAATATTAAAAAGAAAAAATGTACAAATGTCATAGTAATATTCTGGCAGTATTTCTTCCTACCAAGATTCCCACTGTGGCGCTGAGCAGTTAACAACAGAGATGATTGTCTGTCTAATGAGTGAAAAATTCTTTCAGCAACAACTTGGTGACTGAATTAATTTATTCACAGACAAATGCTGACATAATTTCCAACACACATTAGCTTTAACTGAGTGAAAACAGGGTCAGGGTCAGGCAGGGTCACAATAACAAATGGCATAGTGGACGGAAGTTGTTAAGTCTTTGGTTTGACAAAAAAAAAAAAAAAAACTAAACAAGAAAGACATGGGTCAAGACTTAACTGTGCAATCTAAGGCACTTTGCATTTTCATGTTAAAAACAGTTGCTGTGCGTTTGACAGTATGTTAATTTACAGTACAAGACAGGAAGTATAGTGAATTATGTAAGACACTTAAGAGCATACAAAGACGTGACAAAGTGAGGTATTACATCTATAATTAAACAACTTGGGATGGTGGACAGGCATTCACTGGACGGCAACATAAATGTTAGATAACGATAATTCCCTCTGCAGAAGGCTGTCAATAGGTCTTTGCCCTGAGTGGTTGGCCCTGCCAAAATCTGAATGCATGATGTAATGCCATGGAAACACCGTATAAACATGCCGGTACCTGGATCTAAACACAAGATGTTAACAAATGTTTTCTAAAATTCATATCAAATTGTGATCCTTTTAATATCCAGTAAAGTCTGGATCTCTTAGTGTTTTCAGTTTGGCTGCTGTCTACAAAGTGACACCATGCATTCTGATTTCATCTGGCTCGAAAAAAACCCATAAAATCTCAGGCAAAAAGAGCTATCTGACTATCACATGGAGAAAGGACACATCCCAACAGTTAGCACTTAAAATAAGTCAGAAACTTGAATGTTAAAGGGGCAAAGTGGTCAAACTTGGAGCTGAACAAACACAAGTGTCATGCAACCTCTCCACTCACTGGCTGGAGCCACTTGGTTGCATGACAGCTGTGGAGTGACAGGTCCCGCCCCCGACACTCTATTTCTGACGGGTAACAGGTGAAAAATGATAATGTTCTTCATTTAGAAGGCACTTGGTCACTTTGTTGTTTCTACATGTGCTCTGGGTGGTTCTGCAAACAGCTTATGAACTCTGTGACTGGATGGCCCTGATAGCAGATCTGATACACTGCATTGAACAGTGGGAACCTGGAGGAAGGAGGAGGTCATGTTGAGCGTAAAAATAATAACTGATGTCTTTACTAACGACTGGAAACAGTGATGGGATTCTGCGTGTTGTGTTGCTGCTTAACTTACTTGTCAATTAGGTTTTTGTGCTTCAGGATGAGATGAACCTCGGCTGCTGTTGCTGGTCCCTGCAGCTTCTGACCGTTCAGCATCTCTTTCTCCAGCTCCTCAATGGACTGAGCGACAGAAGGAACAAGTGTGAAAAACAGACCATTTTACAAGCCGTCACCACTCACATACCTGAGCACAAAATATTTGTGATGGACCATAAACGTCCTTTAGTATGGTCGAGTACATGTAATTAATTTGTTGTTTTTCATGTTCATGCATTTCATAAGTTCATGAGCTTGGTTATTATTTGTCTCTTTACTTCTGATATAAAGGATGACGCTTTTATTTTCAAAGAGTAATGACAGTAAGAAAAAATGTAAGGGAAAAATGGTAAAAGTGTGTCTTCAAATTTAAGGAGAATATACTTTTTACTTGTTAAGCACTGGCTGTTTGTCAGTATTTACTTTAATGTTATATTTAATATTGAGTAAAATTACAATGTCTTTTCATATTTTTTAAGACTGATATATTAACTTAATTCATTGCAGTATTGCTGTTCTGAAGCAGTTAGTTAACAATACATTAAACTGAATTTAATAGTCTAAAGAAATACTACATTACTTAAGTGTGCATTGAAGAAACTGCAAAAACACGTTTAAACTAAGTGGGTTAAAGCTGCATTTCATGTGATTTTGTTCAGTTTCCTTGTGTTTTATGGTGACAGTTGCTAAAAAGTTGGGATTGGCTAATACTTTATTTCTTCCAGGGCCAATACTGATTATCAATAATCAAGGAGACTGACGATCAATATTTTGAACAGCTACACATTAGCAGCAAAAATTTAAATCTTACTGACTTTATATTTCCACTCCACCACAGTTTGGAGGCTACTTTTACCCCACTAGGCTACATTCATTTGCTAACTTAAGTTACTTTGCAGATTTAGATTATTAATACAAAATATGAATAAACTATTATGAACATTAATGATGTATTATTATAGGTGAAGCTACTCAGCAGTATATAACGTAGCATACTTAACAATCAGATGGTGGTGTGGGTGGGACATTAAGCGAGAGACTACAGAGTGGACCACAGACAAAAAAAACAAAGATTCCTATCGTAAAAATGATGACTATTAGAGCCGATCAATTGGTTGACTCTTACTAAAAAGGTGATGACTTAATAGTTTCATTTGAAAGATATACTCTGAAAGCTGCACTCTGAGATTGCAGTTAAGATGAAAAGGTTAAAAGGCGGTCATGAGTGGAATATACAGTAAAATATTTTATCTTTTCATTTTGAATTCCATTTACTTTTTCTTCGTTTTTGCTGTTCAACACTAACTTTGTTTTGAAAGCTGACGTTTGCATAAAAGTTCAATGTTCAGTCTGAGGTTTATATAAACCACATTAATGCCTGTGGTCAAAAGTTATTTAAGTATCATAAGGATATAGTTAAGATATTTAAAGACAACACAGTAATGTTTTATTTTTGTTTTCCTTCTTTTGTGAACCACCGCTTCTGTGCACAATATTGATCTTTTCTAACACTTGTCAACAAACCAAAACCAATAATCAGCTCTGGCTGCTGAATCAGACTTGATTCTTAAATCCAAACACAGTGGACATATTTACTCTCCAAACAGAGTGGACTTATCTGAAAAGAAAAAAAAAAAAATCAAAGCTCTCACCTTCCCCGTCTTCACAAAAGCTTCGGCTACTTTGCGGTTGCGGCCGCCGTAGCAGGTCGTGATGAGGTCAGCCACGCCACAGCTCTCCAGGAAGGTTGCCGAGGATACTGGCCCAGCGGTGCAGAAAATACGGGCAAAGGCAATCATCTCCATCAGGCCCAACCTGATCACCGCTGCCTTTGTGTTGTCCCCGAAGCCCAGACCGTCACAAAAACCGGCCCCGACCGCAACAATGTTCTGAAGGACAAACGAGGAGGAAAGTGTCAGTAAAGACAGCAGATACAAGAGCTGGAGACACACCTGGATACTTTGAACAGGACCAAGACTAGAGGGGAGTGACAGTATTAAAATGTGGTCTAATGAATGAATTTAATCAACTTTCCAATTAAATTTGGAGCATTAATCATAGAGCCTCCCTTAAAGCGTTTTAGAGGTTATACATACCCCAAAGTTTGATTGAGGTGAAAATTAGTAAACCCCCATCCTCATTTTTTACCTGCCTACACCCAATTACATACATACCTGTAGCTGTAACTGAGTAGATGGTAAATTGGACGAACATAATTGAATCACAGAGACATAGCCTCAAACAAATTGTCCATTAACTTATTAAAAACATTAAACTTTGTGAAGCATCTATGCAAAATAACTATTTCAGAACTGGGTGGAGCATATTTGGTGCTGGGCTGCAACTAGTAATTATTACCATAGTCAGTTAATAGTTTTATTATTAATTGTAGTCTATGAAATATCAGCAAATGTCCAACAATGTCCCACTTTTTGTTTGTCTAACAGTCCAAACCTATTACTCCATTTGCATTAATATAAAAACAAATCAGCAAATTGTCATGTTTGAGGCGCCGGAATCCAACTATGACTGCTTTCCCATACCAATTAAGGATTTAATTAGAGATTAATCATTAATCAATTAATAGCTGTTAAGGATTTAACCATTTTCAGGCAGAAAAGCAGCTGTTTAGACAGAGTTCACATAACTAATGTAGCGGTAGAATAAACATAAACTTAAAATGAAAAAAAATGAAAAAAAGACGTGGATTTTGTATCTTATTAATTATTAATCGATTGTTAACATGTTCAACAATCGGTTAAGGAAAAGTCACCCTAATACCCACACTGCAACACTATTTAGTATGCCAAAAAAAAGCTTTAGTATGTAGTCTGTAAAGTGCAGAATACCAAAAATACCAAGATGTCCTACTGTATTTGATTGCTTTTTGAAGTATTCACGCCAGCATGCTTTTTCAGGCTGTTCTGACCCACAATCCTCTGTGCAGCAGAGGATGTGTCACATCAATTGAGCCACCAAGAGAGCGCAAACAGATGACAGCAACTGCAACAACGGCTGATCACACATGCAAGATCGAAATAATATCCGTTTATTTTTCTGTCAATTCATTAATTAATTAAAATGTTTCAGTTCTAATTCAGTACACAGAACTTAGGTTAGAGCTATAATAACATTTATTTTAAAGTGTGCAACAGCTATGAGACGGTAAATGTATAATGGCTTTTAACTCACAAATGAAACGGCATGAAAAATATTCCGTCGTCTATGTGCAGTGCAAATTAGATGGAAATCTGGAAATCCAGAGGCTAAACGGCAGCACTTTGACTGTTGAGGCAGATGAAAATTTGCCACCTTTCATAGCAGTACAAGATAATATAATAAATGTTGTGCCTTTAAATACTGTAAGTGCACTGCTTTACATTTTATTAAACATTTGGAGTTGGGCATATATCCCAGAGGCAGATTTATTCAGTCGGTGTTGCTTAGAAACCAAACTACATGTCACTTTCTGTGATTTCTCAGCTTTCTTTTATTAGTAGTATAATCTTGTGTGTATAATCAAATAGCTTTACCTTAACAAAGATGCATTATATTTGACAGATGTGACAGGACTGCAGTGGTGGAATGTAACTAAGTGGATTACTTTTTTTGCCTGACTTTTTGCCCGGTGTACAGAGACAGAGCTGCAGATGGTCTTGCAGCTGTTGTGGTTGCTAAATGGGCACATAGAGCTATTTTCCAAGTTGCATAATAGTAATGTTAGCAAACTGCTATGGACCTTTGCACATCCCCACACAAAACTGAACTGTACAGCTCATTCATTCATTAACAGTAACCACTTATCATTGATGGGTTACGGCAGGGGCTAGAGCCTGTCCCAGCTGACACTGGGCTCTTTCATTTAAATAACATGTTGTACATATTTACTTATTTTTTCAGAATTTTGTTGTCAATATTCCATTGATGCTTTTTGACTTGCAGTTCTTGCTTTTTAATCATCCTTTGTATTTTTCCTAAGTTTTCTACCTACATGTTTATTGTTATGCAGCAAAACACCAAGGCAAACTTCTCTTACATGTAAACCTACTTAGCGATAAAACCTGATCCTGGAATTCAAATGTGAGCAGCCGACTCACCTTCAGTGCTCCACAGATTTCCACCACATCGTACTCTTCTACTACAGTAACTCTGAAGTTGCTGGTCTGCATGAGTTCCTTCAGGAGAGCCCCGTGGTTTTTATTCTTACACCCTGGAAGCAGAAGAAAAAAAAGAACCTGGCTTATATTTTTGGCGTCTCCGTCTAAACTAGTAGAACTTTAATCAAGAGTCGTGATTAAAACACAGTGACTTTGCTTCTTTTTTTTTTGTAGAGTACGGCTGTAATGCCTCCAGGCCTCAGACAAGTTACATTTTCCAGCCTTGATCCAACAAATATTAATCCTGTCAAAACAGGTTAGTGTTGCAACAAAAAACGAACAATAAATATCATGAAGCATGCTGTGCACGTCAGGCAGCTGTCAAACTGAACCAGCCCACTCATTTACCCAGCAGCTACAAAGCAGATTAAACTTTCACCCCCATGCTGACGTTGCAGAAAGCTTGAGAACACAAACTGCAACAAACATACTTCCTGATTCAAGGCTAAAATCTGCTTACTGTAACTTCAAATCATGATTAAAGTCCAACTTTGTTATAGTGTTTTTGAACGCTATAATCCTCTTTCAAAACAAAAATCCTATTCTAGACAATCAAAAATATGCAGCGCAGTAATCAGACTAACCAATGGTGGTTTCACAAAACTTCTCATCGGCAACCTCATTAGCGATGTTGGCTCCCATCAGAACACTCATGGTGATATTAAGCTTCTCCTGGATCACATCGGAGATGAGTTTAAGTCCGTCAGGCCCCTCGTCTACACCCTGGAGGAACAAAAGCACATGCACAAGAAGTGTATTTACATTAGGCCATACCATGCTGATATCTGGGTCAAAGATCACACTTGCACAACTGGCTTATGGCTGATCTAACCTGGCCATAGAGTGTCTGAGTCTGAGAAATGGCATGAATTAGCATTAGAGACAAAGGTTAAAAAAATAAATAAATCAAAGAGGATTGTAATAATGCCACAAAGAGCAAAGTCGAACCTTGATGAGGGAAATCCCCACTGCATCACCCTTTATCTTGCCCTTTATGGTGTCACAAACTTTCGCAACAAACTGGTGCGGGATCACAAACACCAAAATGTCAGCATCACTGGATGCCTCCACCAGGTCTGGGACGGCCAGCTGAGGAGGGAAGGATGATGTTGTAAGAGATATGACATATGTTAAAAAATCTGATGCAACCTACATGACAGCTGGTGTAACAACCTGCTTTAAGAGCACAGTCAATAAGCTGATATTACAGCAGTTAAAGTCATTATAAATAGACTAATTGATTAATATGGAGGCTGTGATGGAGGAATCTATTTAAGGAAACGAGGACAAATGCAGACACAGTACACTTATGCAGAAAATGCCTCAAAATAATAAAGATTTTGAGACTACAGTGCACACATCCACTAAAGAGACAGGACAGCAACAGGGAGGATCTTTTAATAACTGTAAAGTGTAAGAAACCAGCAGTTTCTTACCACATTTTCTGGTAGCTTGTGCCCAGGAAGATACTTCACATTTTCATGGTCAGTGTTGATTATTTCAGTCAGTTTGCGTCCATTCACCATCTCCTCAAACACCCACATTTTGACAGTGTTGTCAAATTTTGAATTGCAAGCAGCATTGGCACCCACTATCTTGGCGATGGCAGAACCCCTGTATCGTTAATAGTTACAGGTTAGTGTTAAATGAACATAAGAAATCATGTTACAATTCACACTGCATTCAAAACGGGTGTGAATTTCAAGTAACATGGCTAGAAAACAGTCAGTGCGTTCAGAAGAGATCCACATAAGAAGCAGAGGTGCTTGAAATTATCTAACATCCTGAGATTTTACCTTTTAAGTCCTGATGTTGAAACACCTCAGAGTTATGACTGCTGGTGTGATCATGACTCATTACTAATAAAGGCTCCTCCTGCGTTTTCTACTGGTTGCTGCTCTGTAATCATCAGCTGCTGTTGTTGTTGTTTTCTGATCAGTGTGACCTGGCAGGGTTCACTGAAGATAAGCTGGCTATTCGTCTAGTGTGGAGACAACACTGTGCCAAACTCCATTAAGAATTCGGGTGATTTTATGTTCATTTACACGACAGTGATGTTACATGAGGTTAAACATGATTTTGAGGCATTCGTCTAATAAATCGGTCCCAACACATCAATTCGGCCTAAAATAACAATGCATAAAGCATCAATGAGCTTATTAAACTTTGGATTTGATTGCTTTTCGACAATGGCTACAATCCTAAACAAACTGTGTGCATGAAACAGAGGTTTTAAGAAATAAAAACAATCTGTTTTGGCTGTGCTCAAGGCTATCTACCCTCGATAGTTTGCAATTCCTGTGGTGTGGAGACAACACTGTGCCAAACTCCATGAAGTATTCTGCTTATTTTATTTTTGTTTACACACCAGTGATGTTACATAATACTAGATGGGATTTTCAGGCATTCGTCTAATTATTCGCCTTCAGCACATCAATTCGATATTAAAAATACATAAAGCATTCGTGAGCTTATTCAATTTTAAAATGACTGCTTCCCAAAAACTGCCACGACCCCAAACAAACACTGTGTACAAAACAGACGTTAAATACAAATACAATTAAACAAAAAGCTATATGCCGAATTGGCCAGACTACTTTAAACATTCAATCGTGGCCTGAAATTATGTTTTATAGTTCTGGGATTTTGAGGCCGAGGGGGGTAACTTTAAACAATTAGACTTTTGAATGGAGTTTGGCGTGTGGGTTCACCCACAGAAACGCATCCACTGATGGACTCTGTTGTGAAGCCATGCCCATTGTAGACGTGCAATTAGATGATGGCTGTAAGATAACGTCAACATATTAATTTCTTACGTAGAGTAAGCTAACGTGTTGCTGACCCAGTGTGACTTAGCTAACCTGCATGACCACTAAATCCCATTAATCGTGACTGACATGTGGTCAGTTTTCTGCCAGATTCACAGCGCAGCGCGTGACTCTAACGGGGACTGAAACCAGCTGACGTTTCAGCTCACGTAACGTTCTATATGAACGACAGCGGTTCATGATAAGAAGCCTGCGGGTCAAACTGAACGTTACCAGGGGAAACGCGGCTACTTAACGTTAGCTGGCTGTTTGCCCAGTGATGCTAAGTTGGCTAGCGACGGTTCACCGGGTTGACGAGCAATCTGCACCACACAAAGATGGCAACTGAGCGCTTCAAAGTTAGCCACGTTTAACGGTTCAACACATCAACGCATCGACTTGCCAGTTTCCAGAGCCAACGATGCAGACTTTCTTCGGAGCTGCCATTGTGAAGAGGTAAACGGATCGATGAGTGGAGGTGAACCAACGCTGACTGAGTGAGAGCTGCTGAGGACCTGCAGTGTGGTTATGTAACACACACACACACACAACACACACACACACACACACACACACACAGCAAGCTGCTGCACGCTGCAGCCCTGTGTTTTATTGGCCTGTCCGTGGGAGGCAGACACTGACCCGCCCACTGAACCCACGACTGGTCACTCATTCATTTCAGACCAGAGGTTAGTGGGCTCAAAGTAAGTGGGACAAAAGTCTCCATGTGAACTCTGCAGACTGCTTCACACTTTATGGTGTAAAACACCTCTGAAGGGAAGTAAATACTTAGTTACAGTACTGAGGTAGAGTTTTCAGGTATCCATACTATGATTTAGTATTTATTTTCTGACAACTTTTACTCCTTACATTTTAACATAAATATAGGTAATGTCTGCTTTTATCACGTGCCACCTTCCAAACATGAATACTGATTTAAACCTGAATGGATGAGACAAACGAACTAAAAGACATAACGAGGGAATGACAGAAAAGACGTAACAAAACAGCAAAATAACACTGTCGATGATGTAATAAGATGAAATAATAAATAATATAAATAAATAATGTGTCGTAAAATACGCAACAAATAGAAACCACATAACAACACGAAAATATTGAAAAAGACATAATCAAACAAAAATGATGTAAAAGACAAAAACAATGTGACAAGATGAAAAAGTGCGTAACAAGATGGAATAAGATGAAAACGGCATAAAAGACGTAACAAGACGTAAAAATGTAACAAGATGCAAAAGACATAAGACTTAAAAGACGAGATAATCCGACAAAAATGATGTATCAATACGTAAAAGACAAAAAATATGTAGAAGACGAAACAAGATGAAAAATGATGCAACAAGACGAAACAGACCAGAGGGAGAAAAGCTGATGTTGCACAGATGTTTTTTTCATTTTGAGCCTGTACCCTTTCACTATTACTTGAGTGATGGAGTTGAATCAGTACTTCTTACTCACATCAGTCTTTTTGTTACACAAGTACTTGTAATTCTACTTGTGTCAGGGATGTGTGAACTTTTGCCACCTCTGTGCTCCTCTGCAGATGTTACAAACAAAACACATGATCAGTTTATGAAAGAAATGATATCCTGCTATAGCTCAAACAATCCAACAGTATATGGTAGTTCAATAGTTAAAATGTGCTCCGCTTTCACCTGCTGTAACATGAAAATCCTTATATTCCAATAATATTATACAACAATCTAACTCTCTGAAAGGGACAATTCTACCTAATGTGTACTTTTACTTTAATTATTGAATACATTTTGCTGTTGCCAAACATACAGCAGGTAAATCAATGATAATAAAGAAATACATTGTATAATATGTATAATAATCTGAATTTATGTGAGGAACAAATTCTGCATTCTGCTAAATGATCCGAGCATTTCTCCCACTGCTGGTTACAGCACACTGACTCTGTGACAGTTTGTTTGTAAAGTCACTACTCATTCCTTGAACTTTATCTGCACTGGTTTTCCATTTATGTACCTGCGATGTTCTGCAGGAAAGATTATTGCAACAGCTCCCACTGTACAGACAAATTTGTAATTTCAGTGAACAGCTAGGCAGAGCTGTATCCAAGTAAAATGTTGAAGTATTTGTACTTGTTCTTGACTATGTAAAAGTGATGCTTCATAATATTTATAAACTACCTGACAATTCAGAGGGAAATATTGCTCTTTTTACTCCACCACACTTATTTTAACAGCTGTATAGTGTTGTCATGATGCTGGAATTTCTAATTTAGATACAATACTTAGAAAAATAATGATTTTCAATACCATGGGGAAAAAATGACTGGACATTGGTGGCATGAAATGTTAGATATTTATTACATGATAAATATAACATGAAAACGGATATAAAAAAGGAGACAAGTGATGAGAAGAAGACAGCACTGTGAGTGAAGGTGGGACTGTGTCAGCACTGCAGTGGTGTGTGTCACCTCACTGTTGGAGAGAAGAATGAGAAAGTGCACCTGGTAGCAGAGTATTGATACTGTGAAAAATGAGTATTGGAAGCATTTCAGATATTCAGTATCAGTACTGATATTTATCTATATATTGATATTTATGACAACACTAGTTACTGGTTACATTGCAGATTCAGAGTTGACACCATATGAATATCATCAACACTCAGTTGCCATTTTATTGGGTTAAAACTTTGGCTTTTAGGCGACCTGCTTGTTAAGCATGCATCTAAATAAGCATGTATCAGCATTTCAACATCATTCTGAGTTAAAAATAATCTAACTTTGGCAATGATTCTTTGATAAATAAAATAAGTTCTGAGTCTAAAATTCCTCCCACATCTCCCACAACTCTAACAGTTGTGTATTATCTGCCAAATAGTGATATATGACATCATGTTGACCAATGATGTTGCCCAGAGGCAGCATGTATGAAGAAAATAAAAGAGCACCCAGGATACTTCCTTGAGGAACACCATAATCAATATCTATCTGTGCCACAAAATCACCTAAACTAACAAAAAACAAAAACATTATCCCTACCTGTATAAGCAGGCACATCACTGGAGAGAATTTCTCAAGTGTATTAAAATCTAACACTCCCGTCTAACAGAACGAGGACAGCCACATTATCAAGGTTCAAGGTTCAGCTTTACAGTCATTATTCAATACAGGATAGCACAATGGCATACATTTGTTGGCATCTAAACTAGAATAGAATAAAACAATAAAATCAGCAATAAAAAAGAACAAAGTGTATAGGCCAGAAGAAAAGCAGGTGCAGCTCGGTGTGCAATCTAAACATTACATTACATGTCGAGCTGAGGTTTATGAGAGGAGTCATTTATTTATGGTGGCGTGCAGAGGATGAGGTCGAGGCGAGGAGTCTCACAGCCCTGCAGTCTGGTGGTACGGCAGCAGTTACTTCTGTATCTCCTGACAGGCAGGGTGAACAAGCTGTGGGTGGGGTGGATATTGTCTGTTAGTATCCTTTGGACTCCATGCAGGCACCTCATCTCTCTGATATCACTGACACTTTTGTGATGTTTCCAGTAAATCACAAGTTTCATCACGGTATGATATTGTGCCGATTTTGATATTTGCCAATATCACAAAGTCGCCATGATTTCATTCTAACCATGCATGGGTCTGTGATCAATATCAGACGATGTCTATTCAACACAGTCACATTTACATAACATTTATGTAAATTCACAAAAAGCAACTAAATTATGATTATTGATAATTTTATGACTGAACTCTTTCAAACATCTATGACACAGACATGCCGTGGGATTTTCAAAATAAAGTTTTATCTTAAAGATGATGATTGAGATCAGTATGTTCCCTTTCTATAGATATATTGGATTGTTGAACTGATATATTGATCCAGATTGATGCATTGTTGCACCCATAGTTTCCAGTCAGGACAAGACCTTGTCACAGGGATTTTTCCTCTTAATTTTCCTTAAAAAGTACAGCCATCTCTGAGCCTTATTCTGTGGGGTGGATATGTTTGACATCCATGACAGGTCCTTTGTGATGTCGATTCCCAGGAACCTAAAACTGTTGCACCCCTCAGCTCCACTCATATCAACAGTGGTGTGTGCCTTTGCCTCGTTTTTCCTAAAAAAAAAACAACGATCAGCTCGTTGGTGTTGCTGACATTGAGCCATAGGTTGTTCTCTCTGATTGTTCTTGTTGTTCTCAGGATCAAAACCAAGCAAGGAGAAGCAGCCTTTAGTTTCTCTGCTCCCCACCTGTGGAACAAACTTCCAGAATAGCTGAGGTCAGCTGAAACTGTCAGCTCATTTAAATGAGGGCTTCAAACATTTCTGTTTACTGCAGCGTTCCAGTGAAGTAGATACATAACTTCTTGTTTAGATAATCTGTAGTTACTGTTTTTATTTGTCTGCTGTTTCTTTTGTTTTATATTTACTTTTTAAATGCAATTTCTTTTAACGTTTTAATCATTTATTGGCTGGCTTTTAGCTTTTGTTTTTAATGATGTGAAATGCAATTTTAATGTTCTTTTAATGTTTTATTTTAATGTATTTCTATGTTCATGTAAAGCATCATGAATTGCCTTGTGTCTGAATGGTGCTATACAAATAAACTTGGCTTGCCTCTGCACCAAGATTGTTGATTTCCTCTCCATATGAAGCTTCATTGTTGTTTGTAATCCAGCCAAAGATGGTGGTGTCATCATAAACTTCACAGTAGATTTCTGTCCATGTCGGGGGCTGCAGTCATGGTGGTACGGTTGTGAACATGAGTGGGCTGAGCACGCAGCCCTACAGGGCTCCAGTGTGCAGCAGCAGAGTGGAGGAGGTGAGACCACCAATCTAAACTGTCTGGGGGTCTGTTTGTGAGGACGTCCAACATGCAGTTGGCACAGTGTGGGACTCAGCTCAGAGTGCTGAGCTTTCCGACCAGTTTCATGGGAGTGATTGTGTTATATGCGAGCTGAAATCAACAACTTTAGAAATTTACGACCTTTAATAAAGCCGTTTAAGTGCTATGGTGGTTGGTCAAGAGTGACATTTTTTTATACACGATATTATTGGTATTGATCATATAGTTGCAATCTAATACAACAACTCTGTAATCTCTCCTACTCTGTGAAAGTTTTAATGTTCAGTTTTTTGGTTGAAACTGTTATAGAGAGGCGTTGAATCAACTTTGTTGTCATTCTGGAGGCTGTTTGTGGTGCTGTTGAATTGTATTGAGAGACGTGTTAGTGTTTTTATATCAGTGTGGGAAGACTATTAGAAACACATCTCATGATAACACACTAATAAACTGTCAAATAAACTACACAATATTATATATAAACTACTCAAAAGCTCCACCTCCACCAGCTACATTATTAACTATTACTATTTAGAGCTGCAGCAGTAAGGATTTGCCTGACTTGCGCCCTACAGACCCTTAATGTCTTCTTTTTGGTTTCCCCACAGTATGTTCACAGGATGTAGGTTGTGTTGGGTTTTTTTTTTCACTGTGCAAAATATAGCCAGCACATTAAAAGTCATGAGAGTGACCATAGAAAGATCAGTGTGGGAGAAATTATTTGGTCTGGAGGGCTCAAACAAAAGAGGACCTTGTTGCATAACAGTTGGAACAACTAAGAGAAGAGGGGATGTAGGAAGCAACAAAACTCCAGATTCAGCACTCTGGTTCCTATGAGCAAGCACAAACTGAGAAAATCCGGCTTACTTTATTAAAAAGTGGGTTTGCAGCCAGAGTTTTCATGATTATTATCTCCACCACAAACATTAATATAATAAAGTCACGAGTGTTTCCTCATATGATTACATTTGAGTAGTTCTGCATTCACTCAGCAGTCACTGAGTCAAAGCTAGAAGCCTCTGTGAGGCTGCACTGTACAGTGGTGCTTTAAGCTAAATGCTAACGTCAGCATGCTAACATGCAGGTATAATGTTCACCATTTCATTTGATTATTTTAGCATGCTAACATTTGCTATTGAGCATAAAACACAAAACACAACAGAGACAAAAAGGAATAATGTTTAGTTTTTAAGTTAAGTTAAAGTATTGGACAAAGATTTTGATCTGATGATGGTGCTAAATATAAAGAAAGGTGATCTCCAATATGATGCCCCTCTGTCCTGTTCGGTTCGTGCCTAGTTTGTTCCTCTCTTGCAGGTTCATGTAATTGATAAGCACAGCAGTTCACTTTGGCTGACTGGGTGCACCTGGGTCACCTTATGGTGCTTTTCAGACAAGTCAGAACTTGAAAATTTCTCAAACTCCTATGGAATGCCACTCAAAGTCAGAATTCCTACTTGAAAACTCAGGTCATTCAACGCAAGACCTGACATCATAAAAAAGCAGCTGCTTTGTAAATGGTTAAATCATCAACTAAAAGGTATTTAATAAAAAAAAAAAAAATACTGTCATCAGTAAAACCTGCTCAGCATCAAGATTCAAGTTATGTCACCAGTAGTATTAGATGATGACAATAAACAGTCTCTGAAAGTCATCTTTTCTGCTCAAAGGTTGTTCAGGAAAATATTAAAAATGACCCGCAATTAACACAAAGGAGATCCTGTGACAACCTAAAGAAAAATCAGTTTGTAACTGTCAGCCATGTTTTTTTATTTACATTTACCACTGTGCACCTACAACCCTTGGAAATTGGAAGGTGGACATAACAACTGGAAAATTCTGACTTACTTTGACTAGAACGCAGCATGATGTCTCTCGGGGAAACTCTCCATACGCTTCGTTGGGTTCCTTAACCATTTTTCCACACCTGTGCTCAGTAATCCCCACACATCCACTCACTTTACACCGCTGACTTTACTGCCGTCCACGTCTCTTTTGCAACTGAAGTCATGTTTCTGTAAATAAATCAGTTAATTTAAATGCATTTTTGGTGTCTCTCCCTTTATTTGTCATGACCCTTCAAGCCGAACACAACAAATTGGGGGCTTGTCCCAAGTGGATGACTCTGCCTATACCAATTACCTGAACCTGGAAGAGAACAGACAAAGTGCAAACAGGCCACAGGGTTGGCACACCAAAGTTATTACAACTCATCCTGAGGGGCAACAGAGTGTAAATTCTGTGGCAATACATCTAATCATTGTCTCAACAGCTACTCAGCTCCACAAATGTGAATCTCATGAAGGGACTAAAAGAAAAGTCAAGAGGATCTAAAGAAAATTTGATGGACATTCATCAAAAAGTTCCCCAGAGCCACACGGCTGAAAATGATAAACAAGTGGAAATATATACAGAAAATTATATGATAAGCTTTATAACAATGATCATAACACAAGCATAACACTATCATAAGGCTTTATAAGGCCAAGTATCATAATACTTCTTAATTACTGGTACACTAATACTAATCCCTAACCCTTAAGGAATGGTTAAATAAAAAGACATATGTTACATGTATTGTCTAATGTATGGACCATTTGATTTTACGATGCCTTTTTCCTTCAATGAGAAACACCAGACCACCCAGTGACCACACAGAGTAACTTATAATCACATTATGATGCATTATAACAGTGATTGTAATGCATTATAAAATTATACAATATGAGAATTATAATACGTTCCCGATCCTTGCAAACAAAAATGTCAGCGAGTGACCAGATATTATTAGATATTATGATACTAGACCTTTTAAGTCATAAAAAAATAAAATGCTTCTAATGAGATCCTTGTTATAAAGCATTATGAATATTTATGAGTGCTTATAACTATAATTGTACAGTCCTATAGTAAGATTACAACATATACAAGTATTTTATAACGCATTATAGACATGGGCATCATTAAAAGTGTTACCAAATCTATTTCTGCTGTAGATTCATCTAATTTGTATTTCACATCCAAAGACGACTCAGAGCCGAGACTCTCCTGCAAAACTGTATTAAACTCGTTTGTGTTACCCCACTGTTCCACAACATAGAGTATAAATAATGACACAGAACACCTTAAAGTGAATAAAAGTTACATAAAGTTAGCATTTAATCTTCGATATAACAACTGCTTCAAGTTCGTTATTTATCTACACATCACCAGACTGAAATAATCATCCTTCCATATCTAAAACGAAAATGGAAATTTAAAAATGGAGGCAAAAACCTGAAAGCATGGCGGCCGGAGGACTTGTTTTGAGATGCATGAACTCATGCAGTGGATGCTGGAAAACAACAATCCAGCTGTTCATCTTCATTTTACTGACGATAGAAGCTGCAGTGACTTTAGCGATATAAAAAGAAATGGCCTCATACTTTAATACTGTCTTTGATAAATATACTTCTCATATGTACAGAAAAATGGAGTCAAGACACACGGCTAATCTATATTAAATAAATACAAGTACAACATTAGACAGATCAAACTATTCTAATATAATAAGATTATCAATAGTCATTGCAATATTTACATTACATTACAGTTGATGGTATGATTGTGCTTGATAATAACACTACACAGCTACACGCTATACGATTCCCATTTCCAGTTGAGAATAACATAGAGCTCAATGGGACTGAGTGCAAGTAGGTTAAATTCAACAGAAGATTGTAAAATGGTTTGGTTGTTGTAAACAGAGTCAGAATAGAGACGGCGTATGAGACGAACCTTTGAACATGCACATGACATGTTTACAGCCTATAACAGATACAGTGTTTTGGATATGAGGGCAGCATTTTGAAATTGTCCGTTATCAGCTTGTGAATGAACACGCACAAATAAATACATGCTCACAATATAAACACACGGACAGATGATGACAAACTGCAGTCAGACGTGCGGATTAACTGTCCATCGATGGACCATGTTCAAGACGCCAAACTGTACAGTGCTACATGCAACTGAGAGCCCTAGACGATGGTAAAGCACATTCAACATATTTATACTCATGAATTTTTATCTTGCCGTGTTAACACCCTGAAGGTAAATTCCCTTAAATGTGATGAACAGAATCTACATGTAGCCTACATGTAAAAATGGATGATATTCTCCTCAGTTAAGTCTGTTTTGTACTCTTGCCAGGAAATAATACACATTTATATATTTATTTTTATTTTCTTACGAGATCTACAGTAAACTGTGATTGTCATTAAAAGCAAATCATACCGTATGTAGCACCTGGTTGACACGGAGAAGAGATTTTTATATTGTTGTTCATTGACGTGCATTCATGTTAAGATAGTTGTTTTAGCTCATTTATTGTATGTTCTTCAAAATACTGTTTTAAAGAAAAAGTTCAACATTTTTGCTCACTTATGTTGAAAATTAGATGAGATACCACTCTCATATACAGCCAACAGCTAGTTAGGTTAGCTTAGCATAAAGACTGGAAAAGAGTAAAAATGACATATTGTGGTTTTACAGAGCGGTTACGTTGCAGACTTCCTGGCTGGGTGCATTCAGTCACATGACTTGAACTCCAGTCAGACTCGAGTCACAAATGTAGTGACTTCAGACATGACTTGACAAAATCAAAATAGACTTGTAACTCATCTTGGAGTTTAACATGAATGATTTTTTGATTTTGATTTGATTTGAAAATACTTAACTGCCCAAAGGTTTTTTATAATTGTGTTATTTAAAAAGTCTTCCATGAATAAATTAATTTCCTTTATTTCCTGAATCAACTCACGTTAACATTATTCACCTGCTGTTTACCCTCGCTATTCACCTACACTCAGCCCTTGTGCATGTTGTGAATCAAAACAGTTGCAGTCAAACTGCAACATCTGGTCACCGTGGACTTGTTCCCATCTCTGGTCATCACTGTTACCCAACTAACACAAAAGTCTTTGTGGGAACCTGGTTGCAGTGTAACTTTTGTGATCTTGTATCATTATGTGTTTGTAGGTTATGTCAGGAACTTATCCATAAAATGTCAAATTATTGTTTTTACACTTGTACAGATTAAAGAAATGATGTGTAACGTGTTAATACGCTTTAATGAGCTTTTCTGCTGTTGTCATTTGATGCAGCCAGACAGGCTGTTTATGTTTCCTGTCTTTGTGATAAACTGAGATAACTGGCTAGCTTCATAGCAAGCTTTATATTTTCCAGGCAGATATGAGTGGCATCTTTTCATCTAACTTTCTGCCATAAAGCTTTTGTCCCAAAAGCTGAACTATTCTAAAGTCAATTCAGTACACTCCGTGCTATGACCTTACTTGATCTGGTATGACCAGTAGCTATGGTGGCTCATGTTAGCTATTGTTAGTAAACTTTAGTTAGATATTGCTATATAACAGACGTTACTGAGTCAATCTGCTGACTCTTCTCTCATCTCATCTACGGTATGACTCTCCTAATTGTGGTTCTTTTACACTACAAGGGCAAGGTAGCACTTACCATTATCCTGGAATTGTCCCTTAATTGTGAACTTTTTCACAGCAGACATTTCAACATGTCATAGAAGGAAAAACAGGTAAATACTAATAATACCGTCAAATGGAACTTGTGAGCTCCTGGTTATGACATGGGAAGTCGTGAACATGATATGCTTGGCATTCAAGTGGATAAGTTTTGAGAACATTGCTGCTAGGCAACGGCAGCATGGACGCCAAAACTGTTGCATCTAGAAGCTGCTGAGGCTAACAGTTTAACAAGCTAGCAATAAATGCAGTATGCAGTAATGCAGTACATACAAAGACTAAGGGAATATAAACATTTTCTTAACATACAAGGACATATTAAATTATGCAGAAAAACTTTACAGAACTAAAATGACAATATATAACTTATCATCTACTGAAAAATGGAACTTCCATGACCTACACCATCTCTGGAAACGTCACCAAACACATCACAACTTCCAGAGCTTTCAGAAAATGTCAAATTGGGAGGTCGTTCATATGGATTCTTCTCTGAAGACAATAAACACGACCCTATTTAAAGGCAACATGATAATATTAACTGTCTATTATTTTCATGCGGGCGACAGCAAGCACAACAACGAGACCCTGAAAATGAAGCAACTAAATGCGATTCAGTCATCATTAATGTCATTATTTCCACCTGTGCTTCTCCTGCTATGATAAGTCAAGATGTCTTCTGTTAAAAAGGCCTGTGTCTGCTGTTCAGCAAATGTTATGTGGGCTCGCTTTAATGCCACATTCCTTTTTCCAACCTGCTGTGCTCATTTCCATAAAAGAAAATGACCTTTTTGTTATTAATTTGCTCGGCTTGTAAATTCTTCAGGGCGATGTCAACCTTGCAAGATGAGGTAGTACAGTATATTGGCAAAATGCTCAGATTTTTAACAAGGGAAGACTGTCATAAGATGAGGCTGGGTGACATGAATATAAAAATGGGAGGTTGGTGAAAAAAGGGGGGAGAAAGTCAAGAACAAAAGAGCAAAGATGAAAGCAAAAACCACAAAGGACGAAAGTGAAAAGAGTGTGTAGTACTGACATGCGAATTCCTAAAAAAAATACCTAAAATAATAATAAAAAAAATCTTTAGTAAGTGAAAATGAACTGGTCACACACGTATTTTACAAAAAACTCCTTCAGATTGACAGATGACAGACACCACCACACAGCTGGGACTTCTGATGCTGATTCACTGAACACATTAGAACCTATGCTTAGTTCATGCCCTCATTTACTGTATCTGTTACTATGTCTTGAAAAGCTGTTTTACAGATGACCATGCAGTTATTCTGACAGTTTTGAATTCATCACAACATGTTGATCACTGGTTTCGGCTGTCCTGCTGTCTTGTGTGGCCTCTTCTGACTGCAGCCACACACTGAATTCACCTCGTTGCTCACAAACCTTTATAACCAGGCACAGTTCACACACTTTATCTGTTGCTCCTGCAGTCATGACCAACTGCAAAGAACAAAGTCCATGAATATACCGCTCAGGGACAAGAGAGTGCAAGCGGCTCCCTCACGGCTGCGGACGCCTAGTGAAAGTTACTGACGTGACACTTGACATCATCTAAACTCAGCACTGTTCCCTGGTCGTTGTTGTTGTTATGCTTCTTATCTGAGCAGCGACACAGCTTGTACTTTATAACCTGTGTAGATAAAAAACAGAGAAGGTCACCACGATCAACGACCACTGCAGGAAAAGAGAGGCAACATGCATTCTTTCTGATGAAGGATTTTTAGAAATGCTGAGGTCAGGTCTCCACAACACCATTGTCAGGTTATATTTATTCATTTAACTCTTAAAATACATTTTCTGTAAGTGGCATTTCCCAACGTGAAGGTCAAAATGCTGTTTCAAAGCCCTCTCCACTGCCAGAGATAAAACTGTGGTGGCAAAATACTGTCTCCTTTTCTTTGTTATTTTTTGTGGGCCTATATCTTGCTGAATTTTAACATATTGAGTCTTGTGGAATCTGTGCACAAGATACTACAATGTGTACATTTTGAAGCTCCCACGAACATTTAAGGCGTCGGGCCGAAGAACGCCCCTTAGCTGTGGTATAATGAGCGTATACCACGGCCTGTCGTGATGTATTGCTTTTATAAAACGGTTACCAATAATGGCAATATGAAAGATGAATACACAATAATTTTCATGTAGTTTTTAATTAAACAGAAATACATATTATCTAATAAAATAACCCCGCTGTGAAAAAAAAGTCCCACCTCTCCGTACGTTAGCTCTGCATGTCGTCTATTTCTCGCCTTTTTTTCATGAGAAAGTCACTGCTCAATCAACTCTACCACTGTTAACCCTATCTGGAGGTGAAAGTTAACCTTAAACATGTGAATTCAACTAATTTAGTCTATTTGTTAACATTGTCAAAACACCGCAGCGACTTTTTGCTACCTACTGTAACAGTTTGTTGTCATGGATACATTGTTGCTTCTCTGACAATCAGCCCCGTAACGTAAACATGTGAGGCCCCCCCGCAGTTAACTATGAGTGAGTGGTCCGGAAGAATCCACCCAAAACCTCAATGAATGAGAGTTTTTTAATAGTTTTAGCTTTGAGTGATCACTGACTTTATTAAGCCGACTATATGTGACATCGCGGCATGCACCTGGAGAGCAGCAGCGGCATCTGAATATCATGACTTAAAGCACCAAATACTTGCCTTAAGAATTTCGTAGTAAATAATGCGAAGAATTGTAAAATATCATTTCCATGAGGCTGTTCATCAGACAGTGACAGATCACCCTATTTGAGCCCTAAGTGTCATAGTCCTGTCAAGGTGCTGATCTGTGACTGTCATTATACGGAGCTGTCGTGGTCGCTATTTGACTCCTAATTACTTACTGACGCACAGTGAGGATTTATAATCTAATCTAATAATATACGGCCACATGTTTAAACATGTTTAACATGTTTAAATGTTGTTAACGCCGTCAAAAAATAAACATCAAAACCGGCTACTTTTTGCTGCGTACTGTAACAGTTGGTTGTTGTCATGGAAACATTGTTGCTTCCCTGAAGCGGAGTGATATGCTGTGATAAGGCTTTTTAGAATAGTAGCTGTGGTATACGCTCATTATATCACAGTTAATAGCCAATCAGATTGCCGGATTTCACCTTTCCGTTTTATAATTATTAATATCCGACCATATGATGTTTCAAATTGGCTCCAGTCATGTGATATTCAAGTTGTTTTAATTAAGCTCTTGGTACTGTGCAAGGTTTTTCACCTGACAAGTGAATCTTCTTAACTTGTACTATGCTCTTACACTTCTTGTGTGTTTCCATATGTGCATATATTATATTTTTGGAGGACTTCATTGAGTATTTTCACTATGATAAATATGTTTTTCTAATGTGCCGAGAAGGTGTTCCCTCTCCTCAATATACCATAAAAGTCAGACTTTTTTACCTCATGGTTCTGTTATGGTATTTCACGTGGTATGGTATATGTTTTCACAGGATCCATTGTATTTATTAAACTATTTACACTATTTACACTGTTGGTTTACCATTTTGTAATGACATGAGCTGTCAGGTGACCCCTTAGAGATGTACTTGTAAGGTGCATCTCAGATTTTGTTTCATGTCTGAAGAAGGGCTTGCATCTGATATGTCACATGGTGGCATATTCATAAATGTTCGTGGGAGCATTATCTAGTGTGCAGACTATTCTGCGCCTGCTCTGGTAAACTGTTTGTACACATTTTGGAGCTGAGCTGCGCTTGCTAAAACCCCATTCTACAGTTGCTAAAACACCCACATTTCCATAAAAATATCCAGAGAAAATGGCCTCAGTGTCCTTGGTGGTAGCTGCAGCTCTGTATCAACTGAATTCTCACATGCAGCAGGATTATTCTTCAATCTAATCACTTTGCTGAAGAAGTCTCACCTCATAAAGGTAGTCGAAGAGCTCCAGAATGGTGAGTATGCTTGCGCCAATAAAAAGTCCCATCTGACCACCGATATCACCTGGAATAAGAAATGTGAGCGTATGAAAAACATACCATTCAGTACCAACTCAGTATATAACAGAACTCAATAAATCTGTACCTAGCAGTCCAGCCACTTCATAGGCTTTCTTCTGTTCAATGGTTTCATAGTTGAGAGCCTCAAAAAAGATGTCTAAAACCAGGATATTCTCCCTGTGAAGAAAAGTCAAAACATTAATAATAAAATAATAATTCACTTATTTATTCAGCATTAATAAGATGCATATACATTTAATACATGTTTATAACACACTATAATGTTGTTGTAAGCAGATATTTTGTTTATTAATGTAGTAGAACACAGTTGTTTATAACTACATAGTTCAGCTATATTCTTATTCTTATTCTTATTAGCTTTGCATAATTACTATGTTCTTTCTTCTTTCTTCTTAATTTGAAGGGGTACACAGGACTGACATAAGACCATCATGAAACCTGTCATGAACATCTTTATAATTGTTTCTGACTGTTGTCATTGGGTGTCATTCAGTAAATTATGTAATTTTTAGTGCAAAATGATGTTGATGTCAATGGAATTCCTCAGTGTCCACGTATGACAATATAATGTAATGTTAACCCATGATGCTATAAAGCTTCTTTAGGTTTGATAGTGAGGCCTGCTATGGCATGTTTGTGACAGGTTACAAAGTTACGAGTTGTCATAAAAAAGCCATCATAAACAATGTCAACTTTGCATTAAAATTACATAATTGACCGAAAAACAAATACAACAACAATCATTAAGATTCATAAAGACTCCTTCATGTTATATATGTTTATCTATCTACTTCTGTTTCTATCTATCTGTCTGTGTGCCTATCTATCTATCTGTCTGTCTGTCTGTCTGTCTGTCTGTCTGTCTGTCTTCTGTATCTATCTATCTATCTATCTGTCTGTCTGTCTGTCTGTCTGTCTGTCTGTCTGTCTGTCTGACTGCCTATCTATCTATCTATCTATCTGTCTGTCTGTCTGTCTGTCTGTCTCTGTCTATCTATCTGTCTGTCTATCTATTGTCTATCTGACTCCCTATCTGTCTGTCTGTCTGTCTGTCTGTCTGCCTGCCTGCCTTCTGTCTGCCTGTGCCTGCCTGCCTGTCTGTCTGTCTGTCTATCTGTCTGTCTGTCTATCTATCTGTCTGACTGCCATCTATCTACTATCATCTTCTATCCTGTCTGTCTCTGTCTTTCTGTCTGTCTGTCTGTCTATCTATCTGTCTATCTGATGCCTATCTATCTATCATCTATCTATCTATCTGTCTGTCTGTCTGTCTGTTGCCTGCCTGCCTGTCTGTCTGTCTGTCTGTCTATCTATCTGTCTATCTGACTGCCTATCTATCTATCAATCTATCTATCTATCTGTCTGTCTGTCTGTCTGTCTGTCTGTCTGCCTGCCTGCCTGTCTGTCTGTCTGTCTGTCTGTTCTCTATCTATCTATCTATCTATCTATCTATATGTGTGTATTGATAGATGAGATAGAAATATAAATAATAAAATATAAAATAGAAATAGATATGTGTATCGCTGATCCTTACTTAATATACTGCTCAGATTTGTTGTATTTCTTTGCGAGATATTTGGCAGAAGCCTTGCTGGGGATTTTGACAAAGGACAGCTCTTTGCTGTATCTGGTCATGTTGCACGGCGTCTCACACACACAGAAGTCATTGTCTCGCTCCACCAGAAAATCTGCAGAGAAGAAAACCAGAGCTGAGCTTGACCTTTGGAACAGATCCATGCGGCAGTGACTTAAAGATGTCATGAGATGATGCGTGTGTGTGTGTGTGTGTGTGTGTGTGTGTGTGTGTGTGTGTGTGTGTGTGTGTGTGTGTGTGTGTGTATCAGTTCCTTAAAGATTCAGACCAGCCGTGGACAAAGCCTTTTTCTTACCAAGAGCTGGGTCAGCACATTCTTTGTATAGCTCGGGGGTGCAGTAGGGTGCATCGCCTGCAACCAAAGCAGCACACACTCACATCAGTCACATTTCTTTGAAGTGCCTGCAGTTGCTTTTCACTGCAGCATCATTGATGTAACTCTGATACAATAGAAATTAAGAGCTGCTTCTTACCAGGCATGTGCACCATGCGACAGTTGCAGTTGTCCACCAGGTAGCGTGTTTCACAGTCGATGCGACAGGCTGTGATGCTGTAACTGTCAAAGAAGTCCGACTCCATGGCCGTCACCTTACAATCTCCCCAGGGTGGAGGAAGATAAATCAGCTGCAACAACCACACGTCATACATCACATCACTTATTAGACATAAGCAGTTTACACACTCGAAAAAAGGATATTGTGTAGAAAAAAACAAATGCAATTAAACTGTTGTTCTGAGTCTCAGAAATCAGACTCCAAACTATTATGAGAGAAAATGAAGGCAAATAAAGAACCAACATCTCGCATGAATAAATGCAGGAGGCTGCCAGGTGTAGAAGGATAAATCAAAAATAAAACAGCAACATCAAATTTAGTCTTATTCCCTATCTGTACAAATAGACAAGTGATTTAAAATGACATTAAAAGGTAATTCTGGTTTATTGACTTTGGCTATCACTCCTATCAGTGATTATAATAATAACAACAAAAATCAAAGCAGCATACTTTTGTGATATTTTGCATGATAATATTGTTGTTGATACATGGATGCCAAGTATCAATCTTTTAAATTAATAATGCAAATATCAATTAAAGGAGCAATATGTAACAACTGCGTGTCCAAAAAAAAAAAGAGCACTGCAGTCCAAACAGCGAGCTGGAGCCATAGCCTGTATATTAAATAGGTTGAAACCCTATTTAATACATAATATATATGGTTGAAGTGAATTGTTTCCCTGCACCCCTAACTCCCCAGACTGCAGGAGCACAAGATGAGCACAACATCGTATGCTGACAATAGCAAGTGCCGACAAGTCCTACACTGTAAGTTGTCTCGAATGTGAAGCTAAGACCATTATCCTGTAAATAAAAGCCCACTGCTCTGCTCTGTGGAGTTTAAGTACCTGCCAGATTCCATTAACATGTTGCTCAGTTTAACTCTTATAAACATCCACTCCTTCTAAAAGATTATTAACGATTTCTCACGACTTACAAACAGACATTTACTCATCCGGCGAACATTCAACATCAATTTGAATTCTAACGTGAAATGGTTAAACTAATCCTTTCTTAATCTCTGATGACATCATAGTCATTTTGTAGTTTATTACAGTAAATGTATTACAGATTTCTCCTTTGAACTTTTTAGTATTAGAATAATAAAATCAATTGCTTTTTCAGGCCACAAGATGGTGCTAAGTTTTGTTGTTTTTTTTGGTGAGGTCATCAGAGGTCAAGGTCAGTGGGATTTATTTCATTTCAAATTTAACATTTTTATTTACAGTTTAAGAACAGCCATTTTATTTCATTTGATTTCAGTTCAGCATTTTTATTTTAATGAATGAGTACCTGTTTTATTTAATTTAATTCTATTTCAATTTAACAGTGGTTTACTTCCAAATTCCTCTGATCCTGAAGTGGCTGGATAGCTTTTGCTGAAGCTGCATCATTTAAAATACCTGTAATGGTTCAGTAGTCCACAGACGCTCACATTCAGTTTAAATTGGACTGTAGACTGTAACACTGTCTGTCTGCTGCATGCCAAAATTTATGACAGGTTTTTATGACAGTGCTGTTTAGTAAGTCTGCTTGACAGTCTCATTTTGTTGCAATAAAAATTAGTGAGGTTAGATGAACAGACTGAAAAGTTTATCTTATTAGATAAAACAGATGTTCATAAAGTTTTCCTTTGGGACATAATTTGCAGTTGAAAAAATGGTAATAAATCGCTTGCAATATTTTGCAACACAGTGGAAACCTCAAATAGTGATCACATCTGTCCAAGTCAAACTGATAACTGTAAATGGATGATAATCATTGAACCCTTTTTTCTTTCTTTCTCTTTATTCCTCCAGGAGATTACAATCAAACTGACATTTGTATATTTATTACATGGATATAAAGTAACAAAATGCACAGCTTTGCTTTTTACTGAATTTTATTGACTGTTTTGTGTTTCAGTTTTTCTGCTGCGTCTCATTTTTTGCAGTTTGTCATAAGCTTTGAGGAGACTACATTTTTCATCGAGAGAAAATTGCCTTCTTTTTCTGTCATAATTTAAATGTGCACACAGCAGCAGCCTCATGTAGCCAGCTGGAAGCAGACTCGTTACTGTGAAGCAAAATATCATGGGAGTAAATTTAAAAAAAAAAAAAACTGTAGTTTTTAATTATTTTCCATATATTGTCATTCATGAAAAGACACAAAATGAACATGGTAAGCACATTAATTGATATTTCTAAGTGTATTATTTAAACAGCAAGCAGCTGATCAGTGCATATGTTATTGCAATACTCAGCACTTCACAGGATGTTTGTTGGAAGAGAAAACAAAGGCGAATAATAAAATGATTACACAAACTGTTAGTTGCAACCATGTGTCGGTAACATTTTACAATATAATATAATAAGTAATATAGACACAGACACACAAAATCCTGAGGAGTTACTGAGGAACAAATCAGGAACAACCTG
This sequence comes from Lutjanus argentimaculatus, assembly GCA_034769285.1. NCBI lineage: Eukaryota > Metazoa > Chordata > Actinopteri > Lutjaniformes > Lutjanidae > Lutjanus > Lutjanus argentimaculatus. The sequence continues at coordinate 27,460,331 of JAWZSL010000007.1, forward strand.
ATAACTGATTAACTCTGATTGGAGGACTATAATAGATAATGAGTTACTACAGAACAAACTTAGAGATACTATATTAATGAATAATTAGGTAATGATCATTTATATCATTCTTGCCCCGTCAGACTTTGATCTAGAAATGTTGCCACGTTCTCATATCTCAGATATTACTTTAATGAGTACAATGTTCACATAACCAGTACAAATGGTGGCTGTAAAATTGCAATTAACCAATAAATTATATTTTAATCTTACTATAAGTGACATAATGCTACATGTACAGAATAGTTTCTGCCAAAGTTACTGTAGAACAGTTTTGTTTATTTCCCTTGAGATAATTCTACATTTATGTTTTTGTCTGTGCTTTTTATCACAGGTCACTTGGACCTCCCGCCTTCAGCTTTATGAGCCTTCTTGTTCACTTCAGTCTTCAAGTGAACAGCAATCAAAATCTCAATCCAAATTCCTCTTTGGTGGAACGAGTTCTCAAACTCAATTCAGCAAAATCCCTTCCTGTCTTCAAAAACCTATCTCTTCCAAGAGCACTTATTCACATAATATGCTCTTTCTCTCTGTGTGTCAGTGCCTCTCTTTCTATCGCTGTCTCAAAAGAAAATTGCAACACATATTGCACTTATATGATACATGTTACTTCATGCACCTGCACCCCTTGAATGTAGAACTGAGTGCTGAGGCTCTTATTCTCAAAGGTTTCTCCTTGAGATACTGGACTTGGATTGAACCTCATTTATGTACGTCACTTTGGACAGAAGTGTCAGCCAAATGACTAAATGTAATTGGTTTAAAGTGGGCCGTGCTCTGCTGGAAAAATGATGGCATGGACATCCTTGGAGCAATCAGAATTTGGCATTTGAATCAAAATAAGACGACAGTTGCTTGTGTTACCAGGCCACTGCCAATAAAATCTGACCATTTCACACCCACATGGTCCTGATGAAGGTTAGTTTTTTTGAGTGTTAAAATCTTAATAAATAACAACCAAGTATGTTTTTTAACAAATTAACTTGGTTGTTGTTTATTAGTCATGATCATTAAAAGGGACAGTTCACCCAGAAATCAAAAATACACATTTTTTCTTGTACCTCTAGTGTTATTTATCCATCTAGGTTGTTTTGGTGCAGTTGCTGAGAGATATCACCGTATAGATGTCTGCCTTCTCTTGAATATAACAGAACTAGATGACACTCGGCTTGTGGTGCCCAAAATGCCAAAAAGTAAATTTGAAAAACTCAACAGCAATGTCTCTTTCCTGAAAAATCATGACCTAGTTACTGAAGATAATCAACAGATCTTGTTGAGCAGTTTCATGCAGGAACTATTTTCTTTCTACCAAATTATTACCTTATGACCACGCAGAAGGAGGTGTGTATCTACTGATGGATGCAGGGCTCGTGTTTCTGACAGTGCAGATGTAAATATTTAAGGTGCAGTAGCCAGTTTGGGAGAAATAAAGCTGATTGTGATTCTCACCCCCAGACTGCCAAATTACCAAACACTTGGTATTTGTGGCTTGAACACGGGTGATTGTTGAGTCTCATTTCCTGGTTGTTAAATATTCAAGTTTTGGGAATGAAACTCAACAATTAACTATCTTAGCTGTGACTGGTTAAAGTCTCCTCTCACAGATTAGATGTTCTAAAGCCTGAAAACAGAGCCAAGAGGAGAAGCAAAAGCCTTGTGTCTTCTCCCACCCGAGTTGCTAGCGGAGGAAGCAAAGAAGAGACCGTAGAGAGAGAGTCAAGGCAACGGGCATTTAACAAAATGAGACATCCTTCGGTGCCATCATTTTAAAGCAATGTCAATTAAATTTGATGTGTGGAACAGCTGCATCATCTGTCTATTCTTTTAATATAATAACCTGCTGCTGTATTTTATGATCTCTGTCAGATGAGCAGAACAGTGTTCATGACAACTAGTATATTTACTCCTAATTCAACCTAATTCAGTTCACAGCATGGCATAATGTGAGAAGAATACAGATGTCATACATTTTTTTATCTGACACACACAGACACACACACACAGACACACAGACCTTTATATATGTTATTGTGTGAAGCACTACAAACGTCGAGTGGCATTACTATATTATAGACCCCTGAAAAACATTCAGGCTCCTCTGAATATATACGGTCACTCACTCTCCAGGACTGCGAGTGTTGCTTGACAAAATTCACATTAATGGACAATCTTTTTACAATTGTCAGACCACTTTCTTATCTAATGCAGTGAATTAAAGATTTATTTCCACCAAACCTGAGTTGGTGATCATTATAACAGTGGAGCGACTGACCAAGATGGTTTTGGTGAGTTTTACTTTGTTTCTGTCTGTCAAGTTTAAAGGAAATGTGTTTTATGGATTTAACAAGGCAATTAAAGCTTTCCTTAGTTTGGAGAGAAAGAAAGAAAGAGAGAAACATGACTTTTGACAGTGATCAGTTGTATTTTGCTTTTTATCAAGGAAACTGTAGCAGGTGTGAGAATATTTCCTGTCTTGACATTTTGTGAATTCTCTTTGTTTATTTTGTCGCAGCTTGCACACATCTCCCAGCTTTCGTCCTATTACATTTAACCATAGTTGTCCTTGTTTTTCTTTGACTGGCAGTGGCAGCTGGCATGGGATAAAACTTCAATTTTGAGCCATTACTACTTCAATTCTGGCACCCAACAACATAGCAAGATGACATTTTTGCTTGGTTATGTGGCCACCTATTCTGAGGTGATTTATGTTTGCCTCCAGTTTTCCCTTTGTTTTGCCTCCGGCCAATCATGACGTCAGATAAAAAGGTCTATAATTGAGTCATACGCACACACATACACAAACACACTCATGTCGATCTGTCTATCTGTACAAAGTATATATTGTTTTCTCTTTTTCTCTTTCCCCTTTCTCTCTCCTATGACTAGTAGTTAAATTAAAACTGGTGTGAACTGATGTAGTAACATCAAGATGAAATGTCACTAAGGAATGTGGTGAGAACACTGATCATCTTAAATAATGAATACAACTTACAACAACAGGAGTCCTGCTACTAAAACTACAAGATACACCAGTGCATCCTCACTCATAGCTCCTCTGGCAAACCTCCTCTCTCCTCAAGATGCATATTAGGAATTGAGACATTCTTCAAGATGGTGTGCTGAGATTGATTTCTGGGTCACGGGGAGAAAGGCAGAGGAACGAGGAGCGAAGAAGCACAAAACAGAGACACACGAAGAGCCTGTAGTTTTCTCTCAGACCACCTGAATTATGTTATTATGGAACTTTTGTCCAATGGTGCCAAAAAGAAACTGCCTACCCCACCTTTAATGGCATCCTCCTCAGCTGAGCTGAAACCTCTCATCCACGAGTGGATGCATGCTTCCTTCTGCGTGGTGATACGGTTAGCAAGCGTACAAAGAAAAGAGTTCTTCCATGAAAACGCTCAGAACAAGGTCTGTGGGTTATCATAAGTAACCAGGTCATGATTTCTGGAGAGAGACACTGGGGATTTTTTTGGGGCGGTTTGAGCACCAACCGAGCGCCATCTAGTTCCATTATATTTGAGGGAAGGCTGCCATTGCTATGATCAATATCTCCAAAACTAAGCAACTCAAAACAAAACAATATAGATGGAAAATTTGTAGTTTTGAGGTGAACTGTCCCTTTAAAGGTATGGCAGAGAACCTAAGGTTTCAGGAGTTTTAACAAATGCCACATATATAAAGATGATTTGTACCCTCTGTTCCTGGCAGGAAACAAACGTCTGAAACCCGGGTGCCACTCCGAACCCGAGCTGGTCGATGAAGGACGGCTCATCCTGACTGTGGATCTGAACTTTAACCCCGGCTTCAAATGACGTCTCATCTGCAGGAGGTCAAATAATGAAAATGTATTGCAGTAATAAATCCAGACACTTACAAAAGTTTTTGTCTCCGAGTTTCACACTCTGAGGTATTGACACCCACACACACTGTTAGAGTGTGACAAATAACCAGATCTGCCAGCCACTGATGTTAAGTGAGTGATGTCCCCCTCACCTGTTTCTCCCCAGACAGGTAGGTATTCATCCTGCTGAATGTCCAGCATGAGCTCAAGTCCATTACCCATACCTCCCTTGGTGGTGATGAGGGGAGGGCGTCCATCATCGCCGGAGTTAAAGGTGTAACACTTCCCGTAGCGGGTAAAGACCTGAGAGACACATCAGAGAGATTTATTTTAATCACACGGCTGCAAAAGGTTTCTTAACAAGGCTTTTCCACTGGGGGTCAGTGTTTCACTCGATTTCTGATGTGCATGTGTGTGTGTGTGTGGACATATGTGTATACAACAGAGATAGTAGGAGAGAAATTGTGTGACAGAAAGAAAAAAGAGGTGAGACAAGAAGAGTGGAACCGAAAAAAGGGAGAAGAGGGAAAGGAGGTCTTCCCATGGGTTTGTGGGTTACACAATCAACCCACTGAGGTGATGGAGACTGGCAGACTGGTGATTTAACATTCCCTTGCATGCTCTTTATGGTACTTATAATGGACCTGATGTTACCATGGAGACCAAGCATCCTAGCCAGGAAGAATGCAGCCTTAATTTTTAAGGAAAGCCAAGACACAGATGTTAGATTGAAGCTGCGTGAGATATATGACATGTTTAAACAGCCATAAGAGCACGACAGTAAATAGCGAGAAACGAATCAATATGGAGCTTTCTTTGGGGAAGCGCTAATCTTGCATTAGAGCGTTTAGAGTTGTGTGAGTCACATTACCCATGCAGGGAGAATGAGTGAGGGAGTGGGAGAGCAGGGAGCAGCGGAGAGCCGGGATGTAAAGTGAAAGAGACAGAGGGAGAGAAGGAGAGGAGGGGAGTTTAGCTGCTACTGCTTGGAGCAGGCTATTGTTCAGTGTTATGGCACAGAATGACATATCTATGATTAGAAGGAACAAACCAACCAAGTAATTGTTGAGAAAGAGTTTGGCTCCTGCCAAGGGCAGTTCAAACATTTTGGCCATCTATCAACTAAGCAGCGAGAGAGTGCCGGTTGCAGAAGCTGACATCAATCTGAGTGGGACAAAAAAAAAAAAATAAAGAAAAAGAAAAAGAAAAAGAAAAACATCCAGCGCTATCAAGAAAGGCAAATGAAAGGCACAACATGCCAAAAACAATGAGTGCGCGCACATTTAGACTCATACTGACAACCTGAAGGGAATGTTTCTTTGGGAGGAAATGTTTGTTTCATGCGAAGAAGACTTAGGAGTCTACGCCAGCAGCTCTGCGAGGCTTTACCTAAGGCACCAGTATACTTCATCAGAACTGCTTGTCAAATGGTCGAACAGCTTTAGAAAACCCCCTCCCTCCAATACCTTTCTGACATCCGAACTTGGGGGCAGGGAATGTTGTGTGAGACCAATTCTGTAAGTTTCCGAAACCAACAATCCAACATTCATGTGAGGCTGTGGCCTTTAGTTGTAGTTTATATTTTGAGTTACACAGTTAGTGTGTTTTAGTTGCATGTATTATATCTTGTTTGCTCTTTTGTTTTGCATGCAGTTAGGATCATTTACATTTTAAGTAGGTTGTTTACATTCTTGCTCATATTGTGTTGTGGGTAGTTTCTGTTGTGTTTTGGCTTGGCCACAACCATCAGGGTGATGCAGCACACCGTGCAGAGGCATTTAGTGGGGGCGGAGTAAGAGGTGAAGAGACAACACAAAGGGATCAGAGCTGAGAGGAGCAGGAAGGAGCTGGATGGAGGTGTGAGGTCTGAGGAGGCGGACAACGACTGAGGGAGCAGCGCTGTGCCCACCTGCTGTCCCAGTGAGACCCGGCAGACAAGTGTGGCACTAATTTGTGTAGGCTATGCACTCTCCTTCAAGCGTACCTATGGGTGTGGTCATGACAGACTCATAGGGAAGGAGGGAGAGAGGGGCCTGATGGTGCGGCACGTCAGGGAGAAGAGACTGCGGACAGGGCAGTGCTCCGTGGGCTCCACGTGCCACGTTGTCCCCCGGGCCTGACCACCTGCCATCCTGCATGAGAGCCATGGAGAACAGAGGCCAAGCTGTATCCACCCAGGTGAGCTACACCTGGTCTGGACAGCTGGAAAAAAACTGTCCAGACATAGTGTAAGTACAGCAACATGAAGGGTGGGACAGAACAATGCAGGAGAAGGGTTTCTGTAGAGCTCCCCACTGGGGGTTGTTCACGTTCCTTCCTGGCAGCAGCAGCGACATGGCGAGGATGACAGCGGTGTGGCGAGAAGCCAGAGAATGGCAAAATGGTGGAGTAGCTGGGACTGGCATGCGAATGAAGACAGCAAAAGACTGTCATAACCAGACTCCTTTTTACTCTTATTCATATTTATTTTATATCGATTAGACTTGTATCTTTTTACTCGAGGCATAGTTTTTTAAGTTAGTTTTTACTATCCTTACTATATTTTACATATTAATTATTTTGTGAATAAATTATTTCACATGAGTCCTGTCTGCCTCCTCCTTTGGATGAATTTCACTGCTCACCCCTGTAGAGCCAAATGAGTCCTCGGCTCTCTTGGTGGTGTTGTCAAAACAAAAATATCAAATCTTACCCCGGTCACAATCACACCAACTTCACCCTATAAGGGTGGGAAAGGAGCCAAGGTTTTATGACATCTAATGTATGTTTTTACATGTATTTATGTTTTTTATTAATTTCTATGACGTATATTGGTTGTGAATTGCTTGTACTGGCGACTGTTTGCAAACTCATTTGCCCTTCAGGGACAGTAAAGATTATCCAGTCAATCCAATGAACTTCTCTCTCAAGCTCTCTTTTTGGCTGGACTGCAGTAAAGTGAGGCCAGCCCTATAAACACAAAAGTCTGTCCCTGCCTTACTCAGTGAGTGATGAAGTTACACCATTGTTTGTGGTCAAGTGTTTCCCCATTGGCTGTTGCTCTTTCAAAATAAATAAGCACGAACAGTCCTCAATTATGTCCTCAAGACCAAATTGACCATACAAGAACCAGCCATATACTATGTTTCGACCTAGTCTTGTTTCATTTGTTCCATAACTCTTTCTGGCATTTTTCATGTGAACAACCGACTGCAACCCTATAAATGCCTTCCAGGAGAGACTATCTGAAAATGTGTACTGGTATCCCATTGTTAAAACAATACTGTCTCTCTTTCCTCTCTTATTATGGCAGATCTTTCACTCCTTCTTTGAGGGTGGCCATTTAGAATAGCTGTGAACACTTGTGATTTCCGACACGGTTGAGCAACATGTCGTACAAACGTGTTCTGTTTGAGCATAAGCCGACCTTTAGGCACAGTGGTGCTTTAGCTAAATAACAGCATGGTAATATCCTCACAATGCTAACATGCTGATGTTTAAGCTGAGTGTTCAAGTACTACAAGAAAGCTAGAATTAATTTTTTTGTTTCCATTTTTTTTAATTTTGTCACACTTGATTAAAAAAAAAAATAGAAACAGCAGTTCATCTGTATTTTTTAGTTAGCTGTGCATTGGACTCAAACTCAGCAGCTCTTCTGTCATTTCAAATTGGTTTTTAAACCCCTGATGAAAATGATTTACTGAGCATTGTTTTTTTGTCTGTGCTTTCATCAAATGCTGAATTGTGTTTTTATTTCAATTGATTATGAAGGGGTAATTTAAATTAGTATGAAACAAATAGAAAAAAAAGAAAAAATCATTTTGCAGGCCGGATAATATAATATTTTGAAAATCATGTTGCGGGCCTCAGGGAGGGGGAGAAGGTTCCAGAAATGACCCCCATGCTGGCAGTTTGAGACCATTGTACGACAGTAACAGTCAGAAGATCACCAAAATCTTCTGGGAATCATGAATGTCTGCACAAATTGTTATGGATTAAAACTTTATCCTGTTGGCGGTACTAGATGAAAAATCAGGGAATCCCCAAGTCCTCTAGGGACCATAAAATTTCAGTTTTATAGTTGATGTCTAAGGCCTTTTGGTTAAACGTTTTCTTTTCCTTTCTGTGTTCATCAACCTCCTGCAGGTGGCTTTCACTAAACATTTATTCACTCTTATTGATCACAGACTCTGTGAACCCTGTTGGCTCCTTTAACATCTGTAAGAGCTAACCGAGCTGCCAGAGAGGCACTGCCCTTTCTTCACAAATGAAAGCATAAATGTGTCAGATCATACAGTGGCTGCACTTACTGTACTTCATAAATAAATCAATCATTACATAAACGCTAAATCCATGTGTGTGACGGGTGAATGATGTTCACACCAGAATATTGATCGATACACAGATGTGAGGCGATGTCAGGTGACATTTGTTACCTGTAACTCTGCCTCTTGTTGAATAGTTGATGTTGTGACAGAGGTGGAAAGAATAAAAGGATAAACCTAAATAATGCACAAAGTCTGCACAGCATGCATACTGTGGCTGCTTGCTCTGCTTGTTATGATCAATGAATAAATTATTGTGCACATATGAAAAGGGTTCTCTGCAGCAGAAATCATATAGAACATGAGAGACGATAGGTGTCACGGCAAAGAGAAACTCTGACTTCTGAGAGTGAAACTTTACTTGTTAATTCCGACACATGTACACTCTCAGCGCTCTTTTGCCACTCTTAAAGGTACTTCAAAAAAGAAGCAGTCCTTTTTTTCCACAGTATAAAACATTACTTACTGACTGCAGTCACAGGCAATAATCTTCAGAGATCTGTGATCAATAAAGCTGTCACTCACACACAATTTCCCACGTATTGAAAAGCACTCAACAGAGCTCTACTGTAATTAATTATTATGCACATAATTATGCATATCTGTTTTTAGAGCCACATCAGATTTTGAAAGAATCTCTAAATCACAAATCCATGCACTTTCCCGTCCACTTAGCGAGGTCTTCAGTCTCTTGCAATCTGTGTGCTGCTAAAAGACATCTCAGCGGGATAAGTTCAATCCATTAGTGCTCTGTTGTTTTATGAGGATGTTTTCAGAGACTTTAGAGCCGTCTTGGTTAAGAGCAAACACTTCCACTGTTATTATGCTGTACGCTTAAACAGCTATCACAGGGAAAATGCTATTTAAATGCAACAGCGAGCAGACAGCTGCCCACCGTGGACAGCACTAAAAGATATCCACATGTGTTGCATCCTATTGTGCAGCTTGTGTAATTTAGGACTGTAATCCGATTTCAGTTGACCTGGAAAAACTATACTGGGTACCTTCATACATGAATAAACTTCATGGAAATAAATAAAGGGATTAATATTAATAAGACTAAGAGTCTACAGCCATGCTAGCATCTCTGTGAGCCTGTACTTACACCCAGTGGAGCTTTAACAAAATGCTAACATCAGCATGCTAACATGCTCACAATTACAGTGCTAAGGTTTTTTTCTGTACACTATCCAAGTCATTTTCTCTGAACTGTTAATCACATCTTTGCTGTTGTTGTTCTTCCAGCACGATTGTATATAATGTTTGGTTAGTGGTCATCGGTTTTACTTTTCACAATAAATTTTGGGATACTTTGAGTCCACTGAACATATAAAACAATATATGGAAATGAATAATGCTTTTTGTTGTTTACATTTTAATTTTCATTTATCATTATTGAGCCTAAAGCAATTCTTATATTCTCTAATTTTAAAAATTCGTAGCCTATACACCAATTTTTTGGGAAAAAGAAAAAAAGAATATTTCATCAAGTAAAATGCGCGCCACAGCCTACGTCTATGGCTCAGTACCTTTTCCCATAAATGTTGCAGGTGTCTGGTCTTGAGTCTCCCAAGGCTAGCTATAGATGCAAAATCCAAAAAAGAAAAGTTTTTTTGCTTGTTTCTGGCCAGAAATGGTTCTTTTGATATTAAAGGTTGCCAACCACTGAACTAATAATTCTCACATTACATTCAGACAGCACCACAAAATGGCAAACTTAAAATACAGTGGACTATATAGTGAGTAGTGAGTGGTTTCAGATACAGCCAAAGTACAGCAGAGGCTGCAGCTTCACAAAGATTTGTTCATAAAGAAAAGTATCTGTTGGACAAAAAAAAAAAAAAAAAAAAATGGATCTGATAGTGGTAATTTAAGACACACTGATTTTTTTTTTAATTCTAATCCTGTGTACTTGTATTTGTCCGTTGTTACTTTCTTTATGTGTCAAATAATAATTTGTGGGCATTTTTATATCAAAATTACTCTCTTTTCTCTAAATTTAAAACATATAAATCAAAGGTCCAGTATATAAGATTTAAACACACAATAAGTAATTTCTGCTGCTCTCTCACATTAAAACAATAGCAAAAGTAGATTGATGAACACACTGTTATTGAGTAAATTACAGATTTCTCTGGGTTTGACAATTGTTGGAAGTACACAACTCAGTAAAATATATGGCACATGTTTAAAAATTTTACATGTTAAAGTTTTATGTTAAAGCTTTAAGGGTAAAAGCAAAGAGTAAAAATCAACCCCCCCAAAAGTATGCTTTACAAAATCCATCCATCCATCCAATAACTGTTGAGATGTTCCAGCCAAAGTGGTGGACAAACCAACAAACATAAACTGTCATTCCTCGATCCATGCTGCTCGCGTGGCCAAAAACCTCCCCTGCATGATTATTCAGACAGCCTACAGTGTGTGTTAAACCCAAAGGAAAAATCAGCAAAGCAACAAGCGAAGAAAGCCAGCAACTGGTGTATTCTGTGAAGGTGACTGATTACTGTTTACACTGTTTGCGATGGGTGATCTTGGAGTCTGATCACAAATATTTGCAGCACAAAAGTACAAATAATTCAGGAATAAAAGCATCAAAGCCAAACCATCCCCCTCCTCTGTTTGGTTCTGAATGAATAGCTGACTCACCACGCTAATAACCAGTCTTGGGCTGAACAGAGAGCCACTGCAAAGAGAAAATAAACTATAGGCAGGGGATCGAAAGCCAGAGGCACAGTGGACTTTGTGTGTGAGTGTGTGTAATAATGATGCCCTGAACATGGAATCAAACCCTGAGTCACTGGTTGTCAAAATAGAGAAGTCAAGATGAGAGACAAATAAGAATAGGTAGAAGCCAACCGCAGGGCTCCTCGGGGAGTACGGATAAAGAAAAGCCTTCATAGAGAAACTCGTTCTCTTAATTGGAAAGAAAGGACCAAAGGACTGTGCTGTCAAAACAATACACAGATACTGACTGTATGGATATCTGCCATCTTTGTGCCTGTAGTTTTAAAATTGAAAACCCACATGTGACTGCTTTACATTTATATTACATACAGTAGCTCAAGGGATGACTGTCAGTCTATTGAATGATCAGTCCACTACAGTGAAATATCTCAACAATCTCTGGATGAATTACTAGGGCTGACACTTTGTGGTCAGGTGGTCTACTGGTTGGTCATTATGCTCCTGCTCCATTATGCAGACTAAATTCTCATTGGTCAGACGGTTGCTGGTGTTACTTTACAGTTTTTCTCATTTGCTTTGGCTCAGTTCTCAAATGAGAATTATTTTTTTTAAGTTCAATTCTCAGAATAGTTAGTATGTTCCTCACAACAGATTGGAATATGTAATTCATTTAGGCAAACTGCATGTGTGTAAAAGAGTGAGTACAATTGTCTACAGTTTCCATAATAACCACTTGCACATGGCTTGCTAGTCAAAACTGATGAGTTTGATTCACAGTGAAACACATATCTATATACCATTAAAAAACTGGCAAATGACCTGGTAGGTGACAATAGTGAATTAGGAATATTACATGGGCGTCATTTTGTGGCAGATTTTCTATGTACAACTTTATACTAAAGATCAAAGGTGAATTTTCTGTTCAGTGTGCATGTAATCAGGGGTGTAACTGGGGATAACCCCAAGTAAATTCAGATTATCACCTGTCAGATTATCACCTTTTTTCTGTGTACTACAAACTGAATCTTAAAACAGCACTCAGCTCGACAGAACTTACATTCTTGTACAGCAAGCAGTCAGTGTGTCAAGTAGAACAAAAACAGAGATTTGTACATCTCCAGGGCAGACTGTCATGGTGAAAAAACATCTAAACATTTTGACCAGTACGGCTCACATGGTGAGAAAGCAACTTTTCATTTTGGCGGCCTTGACCAGTTTAATGAAACAATAACTAAGTTCTGATGATGCATAAATGAAATGTTTTGGGAGAGTTACTACCTTTAGCAAACATTTAATAGAGTTTTGATGTCCCAGGAAACAGCTGTGACATTTGCACTTAGAGTTTAGAGAATTTTAAGACTGTTTTGAAAAATGACGACTGAGGAAACTGTAATAAGGAGAGAAGCGCTTCTTAATCTTTTTATTGTTGGGGAGCAGGACACATGCAGACTTGATGTATTTTATTTCTGAGAAGGAGGCCACTTAATGAACATTTACTGGCTCCGAACTAATTGACAGCATGTCAAAGTATCAGCCCCGAGCCTTTCTGATGACAGTATGCATGTGGATTTTACTCTGTCCAACTGCTTTCTTCATGAGTGCCTGCTGAGCTCAATGATGGATAAATACCAGCTGTTCGTGATCCAACTTCAAACTGGAAAGCTGTAAGTTTTACCATGTTTTCTTAGTGTTTAATCCACAGGTGATCCTGTTGAATTTGGTGATAGCATGTTGCCAATGTGGCTACTCCCACAGGTGGACTAATCGTGTAATATTTGGCAACAGTTAAGAGAACTCTTGAACTGTTGATGGTGCCTCGTAAAAATCAAGCTAAGTAATGAAGTGTAGTCAGTTGGATGCTGTAACTGTTTTTTTCATTCGAAGCTGGTGTGACCCTCAACGCTGGTGTGTGTGTGTCAGTATTGTAAAAAATAGCCATAAATATCATACTAAAGAATATAGATTATATAAAAAAGTAAAAAACACTGAAACAGTCCAGTGAAGTGCAGAAAACGCAGCTCTCCACACCATCAGAAAGGAGGGAGAGTGCCACAAACAAATGACTGACAAAACACTTCAGATGAAGTCACAGAAAAACAGAGACATAGATAAAATACCCATTTAGGCTGCAGGTAAAGTCAGTCAGTGCAATGTGGCTGATTTAATTAATAACGTGCATTTTTTTTTGTCCCACCGACCAATCAATTGGTTGGCGAGTAGGTAGAATTGACTACAGCCCTATAAATTTCCATGAAACATTCATTTTGTGATCCTCTGAATTTTCTGCTGGTGCTTTCAGCAAGTAAAATTTCTTACTTGTCCAGAGAAATATCTCAACATCTAGGTGATAATTTACAGGACAATCAATCCTAAAGACATTATTGACCTCTTACGTGTTCTCTAGCAGCCCCATGAGGTTTTGTTTTTAATTTAGGGGGCCAGTGCAGTCACTTATAATGAATATAGGGAAAAACAGCCCTGCTAACTGCAATAGCTGTAAATAAAGGGTGGGCCTTTCATGCCATGGTTGTTGTTCACGTTGGAGTTACGATGATTAGGTTCATAAGTTGGTTTGCTTCACTACAGCTACACTAAAATGATATAGCTACAATACAATAACATGTCTGCATTAATAAAGAATTGAAGAAGACATTTAAAAGTAAACTTTTGTATGCAGCAATTGGTAAAGTAATTCAGTTACTTTTGACAGAAGTAACTAAAAATTGTAACCAATTACGAAATTTCAGTACTTTGCCCAACACTGATCTCCTGCCTGAGGCGCTCAGAGCGAGGGGAGATGGAGAGACGCTGTGTTGCTGCCAGAGGAGTGCTGACTGAGATTACAGCATGTATAGAAATAAATTACAAAATAATATATTGTGTATGTTTCTCTTCTGCCCCAGATGCCAACAAACCACAAGATTTGTCACTAGTCATTTAATTCATATATTAAATATTCTGGCAGTGAAAAGAGACCGGTGGACCAAAGACATAAAGTTTTGCCTCTCTAAGAAGCACAGGTGCATCTATGATGTGAACTCATCACCATCATAAAAATAAAATTAAAATAAAATCTTCTTAACCCTTAAGCTAAATTAATTATCTCTGTTGACTTAAAATCACTGTTTTATTTGATGGTCTTTTTGCCCTGGCATTTGGCCTCTGTGAGGTTGCTCCTCAAATTATGAAATTCTAGGCCTTCTTTCATCTCATTTTTTGGCTGTCCAGTGCACAACTTTCACTGTCTTTTATTCATCATAATTGTCATTATAGTGTGTGATACTTAAAATTAGTACTCACAGCAAACATGAACTCAATCATTAAATAGTTCCATCAGTTGAAACTGTATAGAATTTGGTGCTTTTGACTTGGGTCTCACAGGACACTAAAACACTGGTATTTTTGAAATGCGCTAATTAAAAGGGGAAAAGAAAGCAATGATATTAAGTCATTAGGAACAAAGTGAGATATGACAAAAAGTTTCTCTCTGGGGTCTGGAGTATTAAGGTTAACAGCCCGGCAGCTTGTTATTTGCCACTGAGTGATCAGATTCTGATTGTTTCTGTGGCTTTCACAGTCTTTAAAAAGCTTTTAACAAGAAGGTATCATACTGTGAACCACAGCTGAGCTGACAGCGGCACTCTCAGTCACCAGTGAGGAGCTCCATTTCTAAAAGCTACTGATTCGGTCAATGACGGCAGTGATTTAGTACACTGGCTCCCAATCTGCAGGTCTTAACCCCAACTCAGGGTTTCCAAAGCTTCACGAGGCCATCTTAATTTTAAAAGGGAAATTTGCCACTTCTTAAATGAGGCAATAAACTCCTCAGTGCATGCTCTATTTATCAAGAAAATTGAGTTCACCTGCTGCAAAATCCTTTGTTTTTCTCAGCTTGGCTTTCTATTCTCCACCTCTGGGTAGCCAGGGGGCATGCTAGAGGAGTATTTTGGCCAACACAATAATCGCCATAGGCTAGGGTGATGATGGCAACGTGGGTGTGGGAGTCACAAGTTTGCCCGTAATTCCTGTGAGCAGGAAAACTGACTACATTTACCATCAACACTGACTGGACATCCACATGAAAAGTACAGAATTTTCCCTTTAAGAAAGTAAGAAACTTAAAAAATATATATGTACAGAGACAGTATGCCTGTACGTCAGCATTTCATTAATTTCTGTGAAGATAAATGAAGAAAATTTTAGAGTATAGCTTTATGATATACAGTTAAAATATATCTTACAGGCTAAAGACAGGGTGCAGACTTGAACATAAACTATATTCACAGAGCCTTCACACTCTGCTAAACAACCTCGTCCTGCGTCAGAAAAGTACACCGTCAAAGCAAGAGAAGAAAACATCAAATCTGTCAAATAAGAAGCCAATTAAATATGTATAATTGCTGAAAAAACACAAATATAATACAGAGAATTCGAGAAAAAGTTTGTAAAAAAAAAATCTCTGATGCAATATTCACAGGAAATAACCTGCTCAATATTCATCCAAATATAATCTTTTTTTGAATATACACTTTATATACTACATGTCCCACTAAAATTAATGAACACTATAGGTCAAGAGTACATTATATATAATTGTGTGCAATGACCCCATTTCTTAGTCCTTTTTAAGACTTAATTTTAATTTCCCTGCATTTTTATTCATTTATTTTTTCCTCTTTTTTCCTTTTACCTACTCTTAATTTATTTCATGTTGTTTATATTATTAATATTATGTATGTGTATATATGTTTGCATGTATGGATGCAGATATTAGTATGTAAGGTACATATGTGTTAAAAAAGACAATAAATGCAGTTAAAAAAAATCATCTAAATCTCTCATTTTAAAGACTTTGGTTATCAGTTGTTCTGTCTGGTTATTGTTATGCATTGAATATACTATGAAATATACATAAAATATGTCACTTAGTCAGGGGCTGCCAGTTTACTGAAAGACAGATAAAGGAAAAACACTAATGTAATATAGTAAGTTCACTCTGGAAATACATTCATAAAACGTTTGTTTTTATATGAATTTTCTGACCAGATGGCTGTCAGTGTTTAAAAGAAAATAGAACTGTTGTGCTCACTGCGACACTGACATCACAATGGAACAGTTCTTCATATTACATGAGGTCAGAATTTTGGGCCTCATTCCCAAACCAACCTTTGGAGAGGTAAGACCTCTTTCTTAATGCTTGTGTATTTAGGTTTTATTGAACTGTATTCTGTTGAGAAAGGAGTAAATGTATTTTCCTCGTATTATTCTGTTGAGTAAATACATTTTTCACTGGGTACTTTCTAAATAAGATTGCAGCAAGATGTAAAACTTTTGCTGTAATCAAAGAAATGTAACTGCACTTTTTGTCTCACACAACACAGCTTAAACTGCAAATTTGCTTTACTTTCTGTCTAAAATGCATTTGTTCAAAATGGACTGCATTTATAGTCTTTTTAGAGGAAATTTTATGTTGACGTCAATATTATCACCAGTAGTGCCTACATTAGCTCCCATTCTCTGGTCTGGCTCCATCCATCCACTAATATTAACACAGTTTAAAAATCTGGTCAGGTGTAACTGTTTAACATGTGCTTGTATTTTTTTCTACTATATTTATTACCAATGACAAGAATATTTTGGAATGCACCTATTAATAATTTGTCATGCTGTTTGTTTATATGAATGCATATTTAAAGATTTGCTATATTATTATCAGTATCATTTGTTGCATCAATGGTACGAGCTGCACAAATATGATGTTAATAAATAGAATGATTTCAGATGTACAATAATGTCAGTTACATTTGTACATTTTTAATACTTGATTTCAATTTGAAACCATATTGTTTGGCTTTAGACTCTTCAGTGTAGACCTGCTTTCATTGTAAAACTGAAGTTTAACTTCTTGATGTACAGAATACTGAAGAGTAATTTTAGTTTAAGATCCAGTGTGTACGATCTAGGGTTTATTGCAGACTGTGTAAATGAAATTTATTATACTTTATTGTTATTTGATAGCAACAGTGAATGTTAATGAACATAAAAAAAAAAAAATAAAAGTACAAATAATAAAAAGTGTGAACATGATTAGTTGGGAGTTAAATCAGTACATTTCTAACCCACTTCTCAGCAACTTTAAATATATCCAGGAGGATGCTGATGTCTGTTTTTTCAGTGTCAAGCCTGTAGGCATCCTTAGTTTTGGAACTTTGAGTGCACTGATAATGTCTGCCACTTCTGATTCTGTTGCTTCGAATATTTTAAAAACAGGCTGTGCATGATTAATAGGTCTATAGATAATATCAGATGGAGTAAAAAGCTGGCTCATCCCGTGGACAGAGTTTGAAAAAAGTGTGGCATTTGATAGCTAGGGTGACCGGATTTTTCTCTAATACATTTTAATTTTGAGTTCTAGTTCTTTATTATCCTGTTTGTTTTCTCTATAGATTAATTTGTTAATATCCTACCAATTCCTTTTCCCATTTCCTTTTCAATAATACCAATAAAGAAATTTCTTTGGCTTTTTATGTAGCCTGTATAGAATGTTTGTTGGTTTGTAATCAGACCAGACTTCAAAGATTTTTTAAGCAGTTGTCTTCATCTTTCATCAGTTTCCAATATTCATCATTCATGTTTATTTTGATGCCTCCTTCTTGTGAAGGACAACATCACTTCATTAATTGTTGAAAAATGAATCACAGCCACTATCTATGTCCCCGAAAAAGATTTTACCCCAGTAAAGCTCTTCAGAGTTGCCTCAAGGTTTTGCTATTGACTCTTTGGGACTGTGTCATAATAGGATAAATTAATCTGAAAATTGTACTTTTGTGAGCTTTCTTGGGGAAAAAAACTGCAACATGGTCTAACAGGCAAGGTCAGCATGGTTATTACAGCACCTGGAGAGGAGCGGGTATTCATAAGTATGTTTTCATTAGTGTATAATAACCTGAAAATAAGAATAATATGGATATTAGCCTATGGCTACAATCTGGCTTGTTTACGTCTCTGCACTTTGTATATGACGTTCTTCAACTTGCACTGTCCCTCAAATAAATAAATTGAAAATTGAAATGTAATATGCACAGGGGGTGTCGGTCCTCTTCTCTGGAGGTTGCCATGTCGTACTGCCATGTTTCTTTAATTAAGATATGAACTAAGCTATGAATTAAAAGATAATTCGATTGCTCTGCTGCTTGAAAAAATAATAATTTGATTATCATTGAAATAATTACTGTGTGTGTTTGTGTTTGCAATTCTGAAACATCGATTCACAAATACACTGAGAGAATGAGTTCTGGAGTAAAATCAAGTGAGAGACCTTGGCCACCTCACCATCTTGGAGGAGCCTGGAGGAAGCCTGAAGACTTTGAACTATTTGCCATCTTGAAAGCATACGGATGAAGGGGTGGCAGACCTTTGTCCTGTGATGACACCAGCCCATCTACCACCACATGGGCACCACGGCAAAGGGGTGAGAGTCCTTTGCCTTGTGACATACAGACGCAGAAGAGATAGTGAGGATACTTCTTTCCTTTGATTAGGAGTGGTCCAGGAGAAAGAAGATAAAGGACAGACTGAAGAATAAAGAGGAAAAAAGAAAGCAGCAGGAGGCAAATATGAGGGCTGAGAAAATCCCGTCCACTGTCGAGGAGTGGGAAAGAGAGGAACCCATCAGACTAGATGATGAGGACAAAGAGGTGCTTGAAGAGAAAAGGGTCATAAGCAAGTCCTTGATCCATGAACTTGTCAGGAGGGAGCTGATATTGAAAAGACAAGAGGAGAGAGACATACAGGAACAGGAGGAGAGAAGGAGGCTAGCCTGGTCCTTTGTCCAGTAGTGGGCCAGAAGCATGGAGGACATGGAAAGGCTGAGTGACAAAGAGAAAGAAGGAAAGATACAGGAGGAAAACAAAAAACAAGAGACAGAGTTGCCAGAAAGCCAGCAGAGGGGCAAGGAGGCAAGAGAGGAAAGTCTAAGAGAATGGATGGCAAGAAGGAAAAAACAAATAAAGAACAAGAGAGCGATAAGAAGGAGAGAAAAAGGTGTCAGAAAGAGGAGAAAGAGGTATTCAAGCGGGAGTTGAAGGAAAGAAAAAGACGAGAGAAGGAGGAGAAAGAGAGACAAAGAGGCACACAAGAGGAGGAAGGAGGACAGAAAAAGACAAGAGCAAGCGGAGGAAGAGGCATTCAAGAGGAAGATGAAGGAGATAAAAAGACAAGAGAAAGAGGAGGAAGAAGCATACAAAGGGGAGAAGAAGGAGAGAGAAAAACAAGAAAAAGAGGAAAGAAAAACACAGAAGAGGGAGCTAAAAGAAAGAGAGAAAAGGAGAGGAAGGGCAGAGAAAATCAGGCAAAGGAGGAGAAAAAGAAACAGCAGTCCAAGGCTCCAATGGTTGACTTGCTGTCAAGGCTAAACTTGCTACAATACATGCCTGACCAACAGAGTTGCCATGGCCACCCACATAGCCTGTGAGACTGAGGTGTTCAACACATCTTGGTAAGAATTTTCATACTTTCAGTTAATTTTCATAGAAGTTTGCATAGCCCAATTATCTATATTAATGTGAGAAGGTTTGAATATTGGGCTTTTTTTACATTTGCAAATTAATCTACATTAGTTACATGGCTTGCATGAACTGTGATGTTTCTGTAATTAAGTCCTTTTTGGGTACTTGTACTTTCATGAGTATTCATTTCTTACTTAAACATACTGCAAGGACTTTTAAACAGATTATGAAACAGTTTCAATTTGATACTGATGCCTCTATGTGACCTACAGTACATAAGCAAACAAGACCATCAGCGAGAAGATTGTACATCTTTGAAATCAGATGAAAGGAGTCTATGCTCAGGCAAACTAAGGTGAGGGATTTTTCTTGAGATAATTCTATTTTTGATGTTATATTTTTGTGGTTATGGGGGTGCAAACACTACCACTTTTGTCCACAGGGGCCTCCAAAATCAACGCAATATGACAGTTCCTTCAAATAGCTTCAAAGGAATAGATCAAGAGAAATGTGATCTTTTTCTTCTTGCCAAGAATCAGATCGATACCACTGCTATGTCTATGGGCGGAAGAAGGCTGATACGGGATACTTAAAGATTCATTGCCAGTACACAGTACTGGAAAAAGGGGACAGTATCTGATTGCCAAATCTCACAAACAACAACCCGTCACAATCGCATTTCCAACAAGAAAACACATCTGCCGTGTCAACATTAACAACAGTTATTTTTCTTATAAATTGCTTCTAAAATGTTTCAGTGCATTTGTACCCCGCACAGGCCTGTAGGTTTTTAATCCGTGCTAGAGAGAACCCTGCAGCCTTTCTAAAACTGTTCAGCTACTTCAACAAAGAAAAAGACCAGAGTGCTGAGAAGTTCAAACGAGGCATAAGTTGCTTTTTGGTAGGAAACACAAAAGTTCAAAGAAGAAGAAAGGTCCAAGTCACTCTTTTGGCAAAAAAAAAAGTTAAAAAGCCTTAATTTGAATGGCTATTTCATAGTGAAATTCTAAAATCCTTGAAAATGCTTGTACATGTTAAAATGGAAGTGGGTCACAACCCACTTGCAGCAGCACAAACAGCTTTCGTCAGGGTGTCAAGGCTGTTTGTGCTGCTACGGCTACCCTTCTTCTTTTTCGAACTGTTTAGTTATTGCTGTCAGCTTCTGCTGCAGCTGTCTGGTATCAAAGTCTTTGGCTTTTGGCAGACTTTGATTTTGAGTTGGGATACATTTGATTTAAATTTATGGGCTTTTTTTGTTTTGTTTTTTTGTTTGTTTATTTCACGCCCAAACCAACACCGAAGTGTTTTGTTTTGACTGAAAAAATGCTTTTAAGTTATCCTCCATTTTGACGTGTACTTAAGAGATATTTTCAGACATTTTACTCATCATCATCTCTTCTTTTATTTATGTGTCAAATGTTCTGAAGATTCAAGGAGAAAATTGTAAATGGTTCAACTGTTGTTGATTACTTTAGTTGTAATTTTCTTCTAATTTAAAACAAAAAAATTAAGATTTTGATTTTGAAGGTCCTGTCAACATTCACCAATTATTCTGTGGCTCTTTCACCATTTACATAAATTATTTGCTATCTAAGATGTTCTTTCTACAGCATACAGGCGTTAAAAATTGAATGTATGTGTCCAGGGATGCATGAAGCTCCCCTGCTCATGGCTGTGCATTAAAGGAGAGATTCAATAATTTTTTTCAGTGGTGGATGTATAATTTCTCCAGTGCTGCACTTTCAGTACCGAAGTAATGTACAAATCTGGGGTACTTCCCCTGATCCAGCACGTATTCTGTAACTGTAGCACAGTGTGCAGTAACGCAGGCCATTTCTTAAATTTAATCAAGAAATGTTTAAATGAACGGGCAAGTGTGGAAGACTGGTTCACCTATGACTGGTAAGGTCTCCCTGAAATCCATGGGACAACCTAAGACAGGCACATCCATGAGTACTTGATCTGGTTGCCATTGTGAGCAGGCACAGTGAACCACACTATTTGAATAAGAAAATGCATTTACTCGCTTAAAACTGCAAAAACTTCAAAGACTGTATGCATGCACACTGGCAAAGGCTTTCAAGTGGTTGCAGAAGATTTGTTAGGAGGTTGCTACATGCAAGTAATGAATTTATCTCATCACAACTTGTCTGGTGCTCTCACTCACAAAATGTAATTTGGTAAGGCATCGACTACAAGAAATAAAAAGAACAAAAAATAAAAAAATAAACGAATATGCCCAAGTTTGGAGTGGTTGCAAGGCACTAGAGATGCCTTGCCACTATGAGAGCCCTCTACCTTAATGACCTGTGGAACAAAGGGCAAAGCCTCCCATGATCCCTCCAGCACTACCTGCTCTACAAGGGCCACAGAGGGCTTTTTGGTTGGACAAATCCTCCTACCACCGTCCGACTGTGGATAAAGCCCTGCCTCTGTGTCAGAACCTGTTCGTGACCCTCCTGAGCTCCTACAAAGCAGCTTTTGCCTCTGCAATCACAGAAGCTGCGATCTGTCCAGTCTCCTAATACATGTGTCTGACAGACGTTCTCCTCTACTATGAAAAGTCCAGACAAAGCCCTACCTCCATAATGGAGGGTGTCCCCACTGTCATCCACTCCACTATCCTTTCTTCCTGTAAGTATGTCAGAACAAAAATGTTATATTATATACATAATATTGACAAATAATGTTGTGGTTTGAGAAAAACTTTAAGGATTGGGCTGTTTCACTATATCTTTCTTCTTTCTCTACTTCCATTGTTTTAAGGTACCTCCTTGAATTCCTCCCTCACCACACCTATTGCCTCGACAAACACAACAGCTACAGGTCCTCTGGAAATCTCTCAGCTGCCCTTGATAAATATACATCAAGGTTTCCTCTGACACTGGTGCCCAGCAACAGGCACCAATGAGCCCCTGGCCTCCGCCTCCACCTATTGTACGTATCTTAAAGCCTCTCCTATGAAATGTTAAGATTTTCTGCATCTTTTTCAGAAGTGAAAAACTTTAAGGATTGGCCTGTATCTCTCAAGTTCTCTTTGCCCACTGTCATCTTATTAAGGTATCTCCTTGACTTCCTCATCACCATTTTCCTCTGCAAACACACAAGCTACAGCTCCCCTGGAAACCTCTCAGCTGACCTTGATAAATATACATTAAGGCTTACTCTCACACTGGTGTCCAGCAGCAGGCACCAATGAGCCTCAGGCCTCCTCCTTTTGTAAGTATATTAACGCCTTTCCTGTGAAATGTTACGATTTTCTGCATCATTTTGAGAAATTAGGGTTTTGGTTTGACAAATCTTTAAGGTCTGGGAAGTGATTCAATTTCTCTTTTGCCCGCTGTCATCTGATTAAGGTACATTCTTGAATTCCTTCCTCTCCATACCTACCGTTGCAAACACAGCAGCTACAGCTCCTCTGGAAACCTCTCAGCTGACTGTGATAGATCTCCCTCTTAAACGTTAAGGCTTCCTCTCATGCTGCTGTCCTGCGCAAGTGTCAACAGTTGCTGCCACATCTGGCATCAGTGAGCGATCCACTATCCCTCTTTGTAATGTATGTCAAAGCCTCACCTGTGAAATGTTAAGATTTTCTGCTTCATTTTGAAGAATTATGGTTTTGATTTGAGAAAAAAACTTGGCCTGTATGTATCACTTCCTCTTTTGTCCACTGTCATTTTGTTAAGGTACTCTCTACTGCTCAGCTCTCTGTGACTTGCCTCTTTTCTCTCCAGGCAGAACAAGGAAGAGCCGACTTGAGTTTAATATTAATAGTTTTATATTCTAACATATTAGATTCCTTAGTATCTAGTCCTATATTAATTAAGGAGTAAAGAGTGAAATGCCAGAATGTAGTGCATTCATAATTTAATTTAAAAACAGAGTTCATTATTATTATTATTATTTATCATCATTAATCAAAATATTTAACATTTATTTATCTGTGAAAATAAGGAACTTCCATCATTGTACCATTATTCAAAAGTGTAATTTATTAGCTCTTCATAGTTTGCTTTGCAGAAATGTGTCTGATGTATAAATAATTCATGATCTTGTGCCACCACCACTTAAACAATATGTGTCATTCCTACAGGCACAATGCACAGCCTGTTCACACTGCTGCAGTCTGGCAAGAGATACAGAAGTATCTGCTGGCCCACTCCCTGGCTGAGGAACCGCTTCAGCCCTCAGGCTGTGAGACAATTAAATTCATCCTCAGCTCTCCACCATGCATCCAAACATTCAACTACAACTTAATCTTCCTAAACAAGTAAGTATGTTAAGCCTCCTCTGAGACATTTTGCACTGACCACCTCAGTGACCACTACCAGAGCTGAAACTTTATCCACTATGCTCTTTTCTCAGCCACAAGTCTCCTTTGACAAAATCGGTAATTTTACTCACACGGGAATTTGGTCTACCGCAGGTCGAGGCAGCAGTAGACCAGCAACTCCCATGTCCTGAGAGGTATAATTACTGATTTTGTCAAAGAGACTTGTGGCTGTGAAAAGAGCATAGATGGTGGCTTCAGCTCCCTGTCAGAAAAGGCGTCTAACAGCAAAGTAAAGCAGCAAAAATGCTGTAAATATACTGTAAACTTAAACTGATATTGATTTATGTGAGGCAAAATTACTGTTTGTGCCAAAGGAGTCTGGAGTGATAGAACAGCTTCAGTTCCCCCTTGCTGAATTGGCTCAGAGAGGCAGATTAAGGGTACATGGTGCAAACGTTAAAGTGTAACTGTTTTTCTTCTTCTGTCATGCATTTGGTGATTGTGATATTGTGGAAAAAGTAGTTCTGGTTCACATTGGATTTCAAAATAAAGGATTTAAAACTAAAAAGTAAAATGGTTGAGTAATTATTTAACATAAAAAATGAAATAAGAAAAAACACCAATAACAAGCACTATATGCAAAGGCTGCACCCCTGAACCTCTTTTGAAGTAGGTTTGGACGGGATTGGAAGAATGTGGATGGAGAAATGGTGGGACACACAAACATACAAAATAAAAGGGAAAATAAAGAATATTGCCCAATTTTCCCTTTGAATATTTGACTGCTTAGCTATTCTGCAGAACTGTAAAGAGGCTAAACCATTGTATTTCTTCTGAAGGTCAAAGTCAGAATAATGAGTGAGAATTGATCATGCAAATCAAGACCATTATGTCCAGTGCATTGACTCTTGGATGACACCTTGGGGCGGTGCAGGCTGTAGGGCAGGGTCGCGTAATGATCACCTAATCGGTTCGGACAGCCACTCCTCCTGATGTTATTGACGACGGAGGAGAAAACAGAGGGCAGGGGGGAGCTGCTGGCCAAACTTTTCCAGTGCTTGAGGACAGGGAGCGTCCATCTGAAATCCCTTTAAATGTCAGAATTCAATATTTCTTGGAAACTCTCATCAGTCTCTATCCCACCTTACCTGCTGCTTCAAAGATGAAATATTGTGAAACCTCCTCCGCTGTTGTGAAGGGAATTTCCATCTATCATACATGGGATTTTAACCACCAGCTCCCACACAATAGAAATATTTCTTTCCTTCCTTTGTTTCCTTCCTCTCTGGCCTGCATTGCACTTCCCTCGCTCCCTTGTGTCTCCTGAACTCTGATGTTCATTCCCTAGTGGACTCCTCTCCATCTCCTGCCGCACTTCCCCACCCGCCCCTGCTCCATTTGATGAATATTTCACAGGCCAGTAGAGACAGTCCTCCTCCTCTCTCATCCTATTCCCATACACCGTCCATGCTCTCAGTACCTATCACCTTCAGAGACGATAGCATCATAGCGCTGGGTAAGGTGCACCTCAGGAGACCGGAGCAGAGCGGAGAGCATATCATATGAAGAAAAATGGAAGTGTGTACTCACTTAAGTTATATATGCCTCAGAGTGCTGCCACTATCTAAAAATCAGGACGGTGCTGACCTTAGCAATATCACAGCATGACAGAGTGAATGTGAGATATGGGTTAAATCAAACAGACGTTATAATACAGACAGGTATAAGACAGCAGGTGAGAAAAGGTTGTTTATAACCATATGGATGCATTATGATGCTCCAGTGGTGGAAGAAATATTCATATTCCCTTACCTAAGTGCCTATACGACAATTTAAAAATACTCCATTACAAGTAGAATTCATTCACTTGTAATGGAGTACCTGCAGATTTTGAAGAGTAATTAAACCCTCAAATCACTTTTTTTCAGCTGAAAACCAATGTATGTGGGCGTTCAGCAGTGTTGTTTATTGATTCAGGTGCAAATTATAGTGGAAAGTATTAGAATTCAACATTTTGCATTATAAATTCTGCATTTTGCGTTACAGATATGCAGAGGGACTGTTCTCTACTTGTTGAAACCCAGCTACTGCAATTGAATTTTGGTATTTGGCATTACGGCGGCTACGGCTGAATACTGTCACTGCCCCAGACACACACACACAGACACTGGAGAGCCTTGCTGAGCTGCTAGCAGTTAGCTCAGCTACAACACAGGTTAACTACCACACAGACACATTTGCAAAGGGTCATGAATGTACTTTACACTGACTTAACCACGGTGGCTACAGCTCCTTATTAACACTCCGCCACAGTCATGCTGACAGCAGAGAGCCCCATCTCAGCCTCTCTGAGCCACCAACACTAACCTGCCACACAGAAACCTTCACATAGGCCATGAAGGTGCTTTATAGTGACAGTCAAAGCTCCAGCAGACTCTCTGCATTTCCGACACAGACACAGACAGTCTAATAGCAGCTGGTCATGGCTGGTTAATACTGTCATCGCTGACTCTCATGGTCAGAGCCAGCGACTGGAGACTGACTACCAGCTGTTATGCCTCATATACCACAGAGCCATGAGGCCACACCCCCTACAGTGGGTGTCATGGTACCCCCACCCCATCTCCCTCTTCAGTTCCTCGCCTTTTTTTTTTTTTTTTTGTTTCTTTTTTCATTTTTCAAAATTATGCAGTGGGCGAAAGTTCAGACCTAGGGTTGAAGTTACACTTTAAGTATCAAAACTAAAAGCACTCACTCTGCAGAAAAAATGCTCTCTGTGGCTAATATATAATAATTAATGATATTAAAGGGACAGGTCACCCAAAGATTAAATATACATATTTTTTTCTCCTGCTTGTAGTGCTCAGTTTTTTAGGTATGAGTTGCCAAGTTTTGGAGATGTCGGCCATAGAGATGTCTGCCTTCCCACAAATATAATTAATAAAATCAAATTAATAATAATAATAATTATTATTATTATTAATAATAGTCAAAACCCGACTTGTGGTGCTCAGAGGCTCACAACATAAATTTGAGGGCTTGTAGGATGAATATGGATGATGATGGTGCGGTGCAGTAGGAAAGAAGCAAAAAATTAACATCTGTTATACAAATCTGAATTTTTAAAAATTAGCTCTATAATGTGCTTTTTTGTGAAACACTGGATAATTTGACCTCTTTGGGCCTCAGGTTTAGAGGTTTGAATGTGAAACATGACCAGTAAAGTCACAAATGCATTACCATTACCAGGATTTTAACCCAGACTTTACACTTGCCAACAGTTTTTAATATCTGGTCATGTTGGGGAGCCATGCAATGGAAGAGCACCAGAGCAGCTGCTAGAAAAACCCAAATATATGCATATAAAAAGTAAGTCAAAGTAGTTAGAAAGTAATAGTGGTAGTTATAAAGTTATAAAGTAGTTAACCTCCATCTCCACCTCCAGCAGCTACAACAATACTACAAACTGATGCTTCAGTATTTACAGTCTAATGTCACTTCTCGTGCTTGTTTCTGTGACAAAACATAGCTTGGAGCTCAGACAGACTCGTCTAAGATTCCTCCTGGTGAAAGATTTTGTGATGCCTGATCCTCTGCTGCTGATCAGTCATGCAGTGTTCAACCCAGAACAACTGCTAGATTCCTGATTCCTGACAGAAAGTTGTGTAGTGTGAACAGTAACGCGATCTGACAACTTCAAACATTATGTACTGTGACCAAGGCATTAGAAGAAAAGTTTGAAGTTCCTCCTGCAGAGGTCAAGGAAACTGTTAATGGATGTTTTTCAGCATTTTTGGAATGTCATAGGCCAAATGATTAATTAATAAATCAAGAAAATAATAGGCAATTAATCAACGTTGAAAATATTCTAATATTACTGAAAACTGGAACCAACTTTTCATATAATTTAGATGGATGCTGCACACTGTAATCCAAATCAGCAGAGTTAAAGAGAAACCCTCCTAAGGAAAGTGATGAGATTCACAGCAAAACAACATAAATGATCAAGCAGGG
Source organism: Lutjanus argentimaculatus (assembly GCA_034769285.1). Taxonomy (NCBI): domain Eukaryota; kingdom Metazoa; phylum Chordata; class Actinopteri; order Lutjaniformes; family Lutjanidae; genus Lutjanus; species Lutjanus argentimaculatus. The sequence goes on from JAWZSL010000007.1 coordinate 27,488,003, forward strand.
GCATCAGTCCCTGCGAGCCACTATCTGCCTCTGAGGACAATTAATTGTTGGTTTAATGCGATCCCTGGTCTCGACGGTGGATGGACTGGCAGTGGTACCGCACACTGAGAGGAAATAATGCCCCGAGGGAAGGTTCCCGGTAATTCCTCCCACCTATGTCTGCTATTCACTGAAATGAAGAGAGGGGAATTTTTTGTTGAAAGGCTGCGTTAAATAACTAGTGAAAAATGATACTTTCAAATTCCTCCTGTGCAGAAGCTTCTTGGTGAATAATGGAAATGGTCTTGTGAATTTGGATGGGAGACATAAATGTCTTAGAATTGTCAGTTCACATTCTTTCAGAGCAGTTCAATTTTCTGTAGAGGCTTCAGCAGTTAACAGGCAGCTTCTTCCTCAGAAAATGTTGTCTAGAGTGAGACGGTTGCTTGGAGGAACATCAGCCAGTGATGTATAACTGTAACTAACTATAATGCAGTTATACAGTACATTTTTATGTTATAATTATATTGAATTAAATAGTCATAAGGCAGCTTAAAAGTACTTGCACTGCTTGCAAATTGTGACATGTAACATTAATCTCAGCATTGTCAGCCCCTCCCTTCCCTTTCTTTCCATCCCCCGTGCTGAACCTTGATATGCAGCCGATCCATATGGGATGTTAAAACCTCCTCTGCCTGCCTGTTCCCTGCATGTCGCAGTCATCACTGTCGCCTACAAATCTCCTGTCTGCCCGCTTGTGCCAGCCATGTGTAGAACCCACGCTTGCTCTCTGCTGTGAGAGAAATGCCAGGCAGCCAGGCAGCGAGGCCGTCACAGTGGCAGCTAGCTGCGCTATCACTCCAGCGTGCACCGCCCTCTCGTCACGCACAGCTGAGTAAACATCAAGGGATAAACAGCCCCGGGCCCAGTCACAGGGGCAAAGGCCATACTACAGCTGATGGCACTTTAAGTGGCAGACAGCAGGGTTAACTAGGATTAAATCCCCATGTGTCAACAGTGAAGGCAGTGTTTTTGCTCTTCTATCTATCTATCTATATCTATCTATCTATTATCTATCTATCTATCTATCTATCTATCTATCTATCTATCTATCTATCAATGAATTTTGAACATGAAATTGAGGATATACAGGAGGACTGCTGCTCCCAGGGGCCAGGAAAAGAAATTCTAATAAACCACACCTGATGTTGTGCCTGAGTATACAGTCTCTAAGGAATGTCCATGTAACTGAGTCTGACAGCATGAGGGAAAGAAACTTCTCCTCAACTTCTCTGAGTTTGCCTTCAGGCTGCAGTACTGTGTCCCTGACAACAGAGAGAGAGAGGAGGCCATTGTTGGGTAGCTGGTGTCCCTAACATTTTTTTTTCATGCTTTTGTCCTCTTGCAATGTCTGGTACCAGCAGATATCTCTGGGGCTGAAAAATGAGGCTAATAGTGCCAAATCTGCAGTTCCTTGAATGACCATTTGAGGCTGGCTTCAAAAGTGAGTCAATCCCCACAGACCTCTATATTAAAATACCTTACAGCAAAAATAAACACGTTCATAACCTGGTACAAAAAGTGGTTTTGGTCTCTATAGCTAATTTCCTAATTCATAACAACTGTACAGGGGTGAATTTGTATATCACTCACAAGTTTAAATTACATTTAGACTTAAAGTTATGCATAATTAAGGGCATGGCTGCTTTAAGCGACAATTGAGTACTGTCACGGTGGCTAACAGCCAGGTAGCCGCTCCATTCAGCTGCCTCAGCTCCACTCATGCTCCACCTCTTTGTCCATTTTTGCATTAGCTGGGAGTTAGCTGGAGTCATGCACTGCCAAAATGTCAACAGCCAGAGCCGCCAGACTGTGAGCTTCAAAACAGCTCTTCAGAAATCTATGCGTCACAGAGGTCGTGTCCACTATTAATTATAAAGTCTGTGATCTGTAGAAAAATTTCCTCCAGTTAATGTAATGCATGTTTCATGTTTTAACTATTTATTTTGTTTTTGTGTTGAATTGCCTTGTGTCTGAATGGTGATATATAAATAAACTTGTCTTGCCTTGACAGCAAATAAAAACTACAGGATAATATGAAAGACGGGCAAATGGACAAACAATCTATTGTTTTAATGCAAAGTCTTGTTTAGTGACCTGCATCAATTAAGCACTGCAGCTTATAGCTTCTGATTGGTAGAACAGTATCACCGACCAAAATATCACTTCAGGAGAAAATTAAGCTGTTTGACCTGTTGCAATACCCTTAATAAGACACATTTTGCATTCAGTATCTTTTTGCTATTGTTGTTGAAGTTATTGTAAGCAAACATTGTGATTGCTTCTACAACCAACTTTAAGTTAGAGAAAAAAAAAAAAAACAGAAAATGGAATGTGGTCAATTAAACCACACTTGCTGTAACCACAGTGACCACAGGTGTCCCCAAATAAACCAGGACTGAAATAATTTCTTTCTGTTTCAAGATTTGTCACAAATTTATATACAATGTATATATTATTTTAGACTCATCAGATTTCTTACTCACTCACATATACATTATAGCTATCCACCTGTCTGTCTGTTGCTATGTTGCAGCAGTCTAGGCAAACTAACTACACAGTACACCACAGCCCAGATGGGTCTCTATATATGAACTGTGCCTGAGTGGAGCCTAATAATGACGGGTCATTTAGGGTGAGTTTAAATTAGTCTCCACGGTCAGATGATTGCATGTCTGTCTGGCTGCAGAGACCAAGAAGAAAGGTTAGCTGTGAATTACGCATGATTGGCTGTAATAGGTGATGATGATGACGTACTTATGGCTTACAGTGGGTAGATATTTATTGGTAGTATCAGTACATGTGTGTGTGTTTATGTCTGTCTGTCAGTCTGTCCATATATGTGTGTGATCATTTTAATATTTAATTTTGTGTGGATGTCTCCTCGGTGCATGTCTAATAATATGCAGTGTATAACAATGAGCAGTAATCACCCTCCAGCAGCATGGAGGAAAATTCATTTAGGAAAGCCAAAAGGCTGCACCGAGCATTTCACTTGACACCTGACTTGAACTCACTAATGGCCCCAGAAGGCTCTTGAAATTGCATGTTTCACTTTGCACGTTCATCCCGGCTTTTCTCATAATTTGGACTGACTTCAATCGATACAGTCTTCACTTGCTTAATGAAATTGTGCATCATGCTAAAGTTTGTTTTAATTACTTTTTCTCTGTGATCTGAAGTGGCCAAAATAAATGACATCAAATACGATACCACAACCACTTTCCACACAGTGTTGCTGAGGTGCAGTGAGGCTGTGAATGTAGCGCTGGGTATTGTTCAAAAGTTTTCGATGCCAGTAATGATATCTTGTCTTCCATACCAGTTCATTAATGATACATTTTGATACCAATTTCTTTATGTCCATTTTAACAAAAGAAAATTACATTACACATTACGATACACTTACTCACTTCAAAGGAGGAAGCTGTTCAAAGCCCTGGGAGCAGCTGTCTGCACACTGTACTCATGGATAACTAGACTAAAATAAACTGATGGAATATCTGTACAGGATTGGACTATATTAAAAAATAATCTGTCAAATGGAATATTAAAAAGAGACAGCCGTCTGCCTAATCCAAAGGAGAAGAAAGGAATGACTGTGTTGGTGACGTCTGTGGTGCTGGGAAACAGTGTCAGAGTGAGACCCCATACTTTCCCTGTGGTAAAGGGCAGCTAGCCCGGGTCTGACAACCATTCACCATGTCAACTTGCATATTTCTCTCCTTATATCTGTCAGTTTGTAACACCATGTTAGCCCTCAGAAATGCCCTGCACCTCAGCTCCAAGTTATCCACCCCTGCAGTGACGAGGAGAAGATGCTTCATCCCCAGTGGATGAACTGATGAACCGAATCACTGCCAAACTAACAAGTTAGCTGCACTGGCTAGCTAACAAGCTGCACAAAGTTTAGTCTTAGTCATCTGTGTAGATTACTAGGAGGTGGTAAAAACAGAACCCAAAACAATGATCCCTGTCTCTAGGTGTAACATTATCATAATGTTTTTCTGCATGCCTTTACGACATGTAACATTAGACAGCCAATCATTAATCACCACAGGCGCAGTTTGCACTGGTTAACACAGAACAAATAATTTATTGTAATGCCTCACTCTATAATAACTAGACCAGAGTCACACAGTACAACACTTTACTCTTTGTAGTAATTATGTGGTATGGTAGCCACTATGTGGGACCCGCTGGTTGTGGGTTGACTTACTAGAAAATACCATGAGTTTAGGCGGGCGGATTAAGTGACAAAGCAGTGGTCAGAGTAAGTCAGTGGTAACTTACAGATACATTATGTGCAAACTTGCTCCTTCACCTTCTCTTCCCCTCTCTCTGTCATTCTTTTCCTCTCAAACATAAACATGCTGGCTGGACCGGTGCACACAGCAAGAAGTGCATCTAGTTTACGCTGTCAGGTCAGCTGATCTGTGCTCAAAGCATGTTGAAACAGGTTAAATCCTGTAATCAATTCTTTTTTTTTTTAACACAGTGCATCCAAACACTAGGCTAAAAAAGACAGTATATACCTACACATATGGAGAACTGTTGTGTTAAAATTCACTTGTGAGGGATGAATGGTTTGTGACAAAAAAGAGAAAACAGAGTTTGTGTCTTTAATTAAAGGTCACTTTTTGGTTGCTGATATCAACAAGCCTGCGAGGCTGATCTCTGGAGAAACGCTAATAGCTGGGGTCTCTATCTGGACAAGCATGCTGCGTGGTTAATGGCTCACTGACACTGATGAGATTTACTCCTTAGGTATCAAAATTTGCTAGGATTGAAGCAGTTTGGTTGCTACCATAAGAGTATCAAAGTTCAGTACCAAGGCCTTATGTGAAAGCTTGACAAAATGGACACGTCATATGAAGAAATACTGTGGATGCTGTGCAACAGTCAACAGCTTCCCAGGAAAAAGCCATATAAATAAGTAAAACACAGTATGTTCTATGGTGAGATGAAGACCGTATGCAAGTATGAACATATGGTAATGTGTCAAAGGGTAACAGCACCCATGCATTCAGAGATGCACAATGGGTATATGTTGATGGATGATGCGTGACATACATGCATCTGCATTCCCTCTGGACAACCCTCGTAAAACACACACTCACACATTGTCCAGTTGCACAACAGAGTACTCGTAGATTTATTTTAGGAATAGCTCCATGATTCAACATCTGAGTGGATGTAATAAAGCTCCTCAGGGGGATGAGCTGGGACCAGCTCGTACACTAGATCTGCCCCAGGATGGAGACTGGACAGCAGGAAGAGTCATTGCAGCCAGCCCCGAGGTTTTGTTTACTGACCGATTTGATCACTGGAGACTGCATGCCAACCGAGGAGAAGGAGGAAACCACCCTCATTAGTAAGAAAACATCAAAAGACAGATAGAGACGCTGCTGGAGCATGCTCCTGCCGGAGAAGAGCGCCTTTCTGCTTCTGTGCAGCTACTGTAACAAACCCGTCTTTCATTAGCTGTCTTTCATTTTGCTATTCCCAGAACACCACCCAGCAAAGGTGGGACAAACCTCAATTAATGAATGTACTCATTACAAGGACTCCTGTCACTTTTTGGTGCAGTTTAGAGGGCGGGAAAACTGTCAGGAGGGAAAAAAGGCCCTGCAGCTCTTCCCCTGGAGTGAACCTCCTCCGTGTGACAAATTTCACACTCCGCTGAGAGAAATCCGCTGAGGCTTTAGATTTCCCAGCCTGTCACATGCTGTTGCTGAATACCAAGAGATTAATTCATTTCGCAGATGGTGCATGTAAGCAACTCTGACTCCGAAACACGCAGTGTTCACACCATCACTACCTGCCTAATCTCAAAGTGACAACAAGGCAAGATTCAAGCTGGGAGGCAAGATAACAGACAGCACGCACACTCTCACCACACACACACAAAGGTCAACATGTCGAACAAAATATCTCGTTTGTCAAATGAATCCTGCATAATATTCAGTAGACTGCATGGCCCCGACATGTTGGTCAAACTAATATAACAACCTCAAAGTAAAATTAAACGAATGAAAAATGCTTTAAAGCAACTAATGGCAGTGTGAAAACAATACAACAATGTTAAAGAGGTTCTTGCAGAGATAAACCCACAGGGAATTATCACCCAACTCTGCAGCTTCCCTTAGCTAGAGATTTATAGTGAGTTTCAGGTCATTATTTAGCCGTCCAGCTCTGGCACTGTTCGGTAATGTCTCATCCACTGCAGTACCGAATGGTGCCATTGAAAAGCTCAGGGAAACAGCTGTGTTGCTCTTTAACTTCTAATAAAGAGTAAATCCCATCTCTGTGTCACTTGTCAAAGTTTGTTTTTCATAACATGGTTGGGCTGATGGACAATGTCATCATCTATTGTGATGGCTGACGGTCATAGGCCTCTGAGCCCTCAACCATAGTAACATCATGATTTAATTTAGTGTTATTTCCTAAGTTCCTTTTTGAGAGATGAGATGAGATGTGTTAGAGAAAATAAAAAAAGCTACTGTTGCGGTTCATTCCAGTACCTCTCCATGTCGTTTACTGTATTATTTCCTTTTAAAACACAGCTACATTACAGATATGTGGGAGTGGGTCCATGGTGCCTCATCAGTGGATGAGACAGTCCCTAGTCTGGCCTGAAAATTGATTTGCTCTCTTAGAATCATTTTCAGGTGCAGAAGGCTTTACCTGCTGGTGAATGTAGTGGACCATTTAACTCATTTTGCTGCTAAATAGACAGATATTTCCTTCAGGAGTTGGTAAAGGCCAAAAACAGAACTAAAAGAGAATGAAAATTGGACTCACATTCACCAGGTGGCTGGAAACAGACTCCAAATTAATGATAATTTTCTCCATAAAACCAGTTTAACATAAACCAGTTTATCATATCATTGTAAAAGTGATGAGGTAATGTTTTGTTCACAGCTTGTTTCTGCTGACCAAGAGGCCAAAAATCAAATCAGTTACTGCAGGTTTAAATGTACTATTTTTATTACTTCCTTACAGTTTTGAGCATTCATTAAACAGCATATAACCATATGCCCTGTCTCTTATGAGTCCTCCATCAGCTGAATAGCAGAGCCATGGGGAGTTTGATTGGAGACATCATCATGCTTTTCACAGAAGCAGAGCTCATGCAGCAGTCAAAGTATATTATAAGATAAGTCTTAAAAGTCTTTGGTGAATGTTCCTTCTTTTTAAAGATACATCAGTAGCCTGTCCAGACCCTCTGGCCAGCAATGATTTCTTTGCTAATTCTATTTTGGAGAAACTGAAAAGAAAAATATGTTTTACTGTAGAACTTTCAAAAGGAATGAGCCGACGCTCAGTCATTGGATTTTGTGTTGTGCACAGTGTTTCAAAGAATCAATCCTTTTTTATTTCCCTCATGCTGTGTGTGTTTCTTTGGCTGGTTGGAGGGATGTGAGTGTGTGTACGTCAGGAGGGCAGGGGGGTTGGTGTGTTTACTGAGAGGACTCTGAACAAGCTCAGAGAAATAAACACTTGGAGCGGTGGACTCTGCCACCCTGCTGTGTCCTGTGAGACAGAAAAGGACAGCAGGCAGTGAATGACACAAACACCACAGCAAACGTATAATTCACACACTTTTGAAGTCCATTTAACATTTGCAGGTGAGTTTAATGACCTTATGCATTTAGAAAGTGTCTTTGTGTGAGTATGTTTGGTGTGGTGCTTGTGTCATTGCCTGCTGTCCTTTTCTGCCTGTCAGGACACAGCAGGGTGGCTGCTTCACCGTTTCAGCACCAAAGAGATGCTACGACTGTTATTTTGCCCCATCTACACTGAACGTGAGAATGTGTTGCTTTGTGTACATTGACATCTGCAGCTTGTGATCACCTCACGCCTACATTTTAGCAAATATCTGAGCAGTTTTCTAATATAACGTACAGTGTGAAGAACTTGCCAGAGCCGGAAGAAAATCAGAGACTTTCCTCTACAGCAGGCTGAGAGACATAAACCTCTATTTACAGAGTGGTGATAATTAGATCTGTTTTCCCCCACACATAGTGTATATATTACATAGCTGAGTGGTTAGTTTGGATCCAAACTAATGTGTTAAAATACAAAAGTCACACAATAACACAAACAAACTAACTATCAAGGCAGTGATAGACCAGCAACTCCCCTGCTGAGTAACATTACTGTTTTTGTCAATGAAGTCTGTTTCTTGTTAAACAAAAAGCAGGGTTCGATATTAACCACAGCCAGATGGACCATGGCCACAAAAAGTGACTCCGTTTCATGCCCAAACTGTAAAGCTGCAGCAATTAATCGATTATTAATCAATTATTAAATTAACTGCCAACTATTCTGATAACCGATTAATTGCTTTGAGTAATTTTTTTAAGAAAAAAAAGTCTAAATTCTCTGATTTCAGCTTCTTAAATGTGAATATTTTGTGGTTGCTTTACTCCTCTATGGCAGTAAACTGAATATATTTGGGTTGTGGACAAAACAAGACATTTGGGACGTTGTCTTGGGCTTTGGGAAACACTGATCAACATTTTTCCCCACTTTCTGACATTTTATAGGCAAACCATTAATCATTAATCTAGAAAATAAGTGACCGATTAATCAACTATGAAAATAATCATAAGTTTTAGCCCTACCATAATGTGAGCCTTCACCACCACATCATCACAGTTCCATGAACATCCTTAGCCTTTTAGTTCAGTATTATACAGAAACACTGAACAGTACTCACTGCCAACTAACAACCGATATGTCTGGGCTGCTAAAGTATGGTTTTACTAAGTCTATTCAAACTGCTAATGCGATATTTACAGAAGAACAGGAAACACAAAAGGTATGAAAAAAATCTAACGACACAGAAATTTAGGAGTGAATGAAAGCAGGCCTTTAAGTGGCTAGAATATTACACATCTAAGGACGCAACGTACTGCGGTGTGTGCCACCACTTTTCTCAGCTAGCTCGCCGAGCTGTGCCGAGTCAAGCCTGAAATGGACCATCTCAGAAATGAGCCCAGCCTTTCTCCGAGCAGGCTGTGGTGAGTGTTGTGATACTCAACTCGTGTCTGTGCAGGAGAGCAGGGAGAAAGATGTTTCTAAAAGTGTCTAACTCTGTGTTCATCTCTCAGTACTTCACAAGCTAATCTCTGTGGTTTGAAGTTCGGTTTCCCTCCTGCATCACTGTTTTGTACCCATGTGTCTGCTTATTTACGTTTCATGTTCGCTTTGAGCCGTTTAGTGGCTGTGTCAAGTCGCTGCTGATGAAAGCCCATTACCTAATTCCCTGTTGTAATGGAAATGCAAATCCCTGACGTGCCAAGTCAAACTGAGTCAAGCCAAGCCAGCACATGTGTATGGAAAAGGGGTAAATGCCTTAAGGAAACACCACATCAGAATTCATTAGAAAAGTTGACAACATGAGTGTCACAGTTAAGGAAGGCTGTGTTAGGCTGCATTAAATTGTCCTTTCTGTATTGTTTTTACATAAGTTTACATTTGGGAGACCAAAACTGTTCTTTGGCCACCCAGTTTAGGGGCTTCATGGTCTGTGAGGCCAGTGTTGGCGTCTATCAGGGGCAGGCGCTATGGATTATAATTAATATCCCTATATTTTTTTAGGCTTTTCTGAGATATACTATACATATGTCAAAATAGACATCACATTTTTTTTTTTACCATATACCACAATATTGATATTGTGACATAACTGCAGGGATGACTATAGGCAATTTAGAAAAATATTAACACAATGGATTTTCAATAAATAATCATCAGTAATGTGGACATAATCAAAGTGAGTAAAGGCAAATACGAACAGTCTGGCAAGTTCAGAAAATTGCATCACTTTATTGGAAATGAAATCCAAACTCTAAGATGAAATCTAACCTTATATCACAATATCAATATAATATCGATATATTGCCCCAGAGTCTATCCCTGAAAAAGGATCTTACTCTTTGACAAAAAGGTGTGTCTCTGTAGGGATCCTTTAATGATGTTATCAGACCCTTAGAATAACAATCGGAGCCTGTCAGTGGCAAAAACAAGCACTTTTAGTGGAAGTACTTAGACAAGCACATTTGTCTCAAGGATTACGTTGGAGCTATTGCAGCCCATTTTATGGCTGCTGGCTGAGGTGATATACTGGACTAATCCCAACACATTTGTACCAATTAATCATTTAGACCCCAAAATATGTAATAATAGGGCCCCAGTTTAAAAATACTGGAATAACCTTATAAAGAAGCCCAGCCCGTTTCTTAGAAGGCCGTGCTTTCAGGCTAACAATCACATCTGCGCTGTCAAATCAGTCACAAAGAAAGTCAAAACAGCTGCGACGGCTGGTGGCTTCTGGAAACAGTCATGATGTGAAAGTCACACTAACAAGACAGGAGTCAAAAAACCAAAACACTACGGATGTGACTGTGGATGTGGAAGACTGAGTGCAAAATGAAATGGCAGAACTATCTGGGCCCATTTGCAAAACATTCAAAAATAATTGAAGGCTGTTGAAAATAAGCAAAACCATTTCAAACAATATTTCACACTACCAGTAAATGATAGAGGGGAGCAATTATAAACAGAGGCGCACCAATCTGTGACAAATGGATATGAAATAGATTTGCATCTGTAAACGATTGGCTCTTACAAATTATTTCTCCAGATTTTTCTCTCCAGAAAGGCTATTATGGATTTCAATTCTTTTCTTATCAGTTAGAAATAGTGGATAAAAATGCTTTCGGTTGCTCTTTTTTTCCACTTTTACTGGGAACTGGCTCATTTTAGAAATCCCACTGGGCTTACAGCAAGTGAGTAGTGTCGGTGAAAGTTGAGGGTCAGGTCTGTGCAGCCTCTTAACAGGCTCAGGTTGCCATGGTGACCTAAAAAGGGATAGCAGGAGGCTAACAGCTCGTTTAGACAGAGATTTGCTGTAATCCTAAACACTGATCTTACTACAGGTGTCTTCTTCCTCTACAGACTCATGAGAGTGCATCTATGTGTTTATTTGTTCATTATCGGAGAGTAAACATGTTTTCAAGGTATCCTACAAGGACAGAAAAGAAAAGAAAAAATATATACTGCAGTCATCTTCCTCGTCTGGGGAAAACAACCCAGGTCTGACGCACTGCTAATGAGAAGCATCATTCAAGGCAATGGCATCTTTTTTATCGAAAATACACGATGCAATCAAATGATGACTTGATGAGCGCCTCGCTGCTGCACAAATCAGTGTGAAAGCCAAAGACAAAAACACACAGCGCTCTTTCCGGAGCACCATCTGCATATTGACATTTTGCAACTGCATGCGAGGCACCAACTAAACTGAGGCACGTCTGAAGCAAAGAGGAAGTTTGAATTCAGCTTTTACTGAAAACACCAAGATCCAACACTGAGACTGTTAATGCCAGCAGCGTGAAAATGAACTCAATTCTGCTGAGGATTGGATGAGTTCTCTGGAAAGTAACAGAGGAGGAAAGCAGAGATTTTGGAAACATATTAGCCATTGTCCATCAGTGTCTATGTCAATCTATGTCAGTTTAAGTGTACGCTATATTTGGAATATTCTTCTTGCTTACCTTTGCCACCATACAGCATTTTCTGACAGGAAAACGCAGTGATATAAGCCAGATTGTGTGCTCTCGTGCTAAACCAGACTCTACTGGTGAAATCAGTCATTTTACCTGGCAGAACACGGGAGTTGCTTGTCTGTTTGTCTGTTTGTGTTATTGTGCGACTTTGGTGAATATGAACTAACCTTTTAAAACACCTAAGTCACATAATAACACAAACAAACAGATCGAGGCAGCAGTAGACCAGCAACTCCCGTGCACTTGAGGTAAAATGACTGATTTCACCAGTGTAGTCTGGTTTAGCATAAGAGAGAACTATTTATTATTTTTATGTTTGTTTGTTTTTTTTTTAAATGCTTAAAATACATTTTGCTGCTGACCCTGTCCACAGCAGTACATTGCTTAGCTTCCATGCTGGTACTCACTGTTACTCACTGTAATACACTGACTAGTTCCTCATACAACCTCACTTCAAATAATTCAAACTATCCCTTTAACTGTTGTTCACTTTTACCACACTGACATACTGTGAGCCTTCATGAGCAGTAGTGCACTGTAACCTTGTTTTCTAACCCCTCCTTTTGAGTTGGTCATGAGCTGGTCTGGCTGGTTGTTTACAGGACTGAAAGGAAACCAGAAACTTTTCTGAAAACAAAGACAAATCCAGGTCCAGTTTTATCTTTTTTTTTTCAGATACTTCTCAGTGTTTCTTTGAAGTGATACGTTTTTATAATACATTTATGTATGTGCAGCATAATGGCTCAGTGGTGCCTTACAGCAAGAAGGCCCCGAGGGTATCCCAATGCATGCTAGGATATAGGTCCTGTCCCTTCTGTGACCCTGAATTAGAATAAACTGTTTGGATATACATGATTGTTCAGTCTAATCCTCTTTTCAATGTATTTTAAAGTCCCTTTGCACATACACATGTGTTTTCATGTATTCTGGCTGGTGCACCCAGGCTCTCGTTGAAGATGGCTGCAGCTATGTGGAGAATGACATGAGGACATGTACTAATGGAGCTGCAAAGGGGGAGAACCTATTTTGGGTGTTCTCTAGTTCTGGAAGTAAAAATCCTATTCATTTTTTCTATAGACAATATAAAGTGACTCATAGTTTGGGAATCATCAGTACAGAAGATGAACAGCATTAGAAAATATCTACTTCTGTGTACCTAAAAAAAACAAAGTTAAGGCACATTTTGATAAGAAACATGCTATCAGTTTGCTCCTGCAAGCCTGAGACAACTCATATGTAAAAGAAAATGGGAAAATTATATGTCTTATAAGACTCAATATGTCTTCTACCATGATTTACTCGTGAAAGTGGTGATTTTTCTCACATAATTTATGGATCAAGTAAACCTTTTGTGTGTTGTTTATGAGTAAAGTGCATGGCAAATTATGTTTTCCATATATGTTCCATATGTTCCATGATAGTGACAGCTGGAGAGAGACAGGAAAGGCAGGGGGGGAGAGATGAGAGAGAGAGGATGACATGCCGGAGGGCTACTGCTGGAATTGAACCTGAGGCGCCCCATGTTTTTAATTTTAATTAATTATTTAAACACCTTTCAGACATATGCTTTTTATAAATGACTATATTTCATTTTATCTATGTTTTTTGTTTTGTTTTGTGTTTTTTAAAAATTTGTGTGTCTAGTCGTTGCAAATTTCTGATATTAATTTAACTATTTAAAAATATATACTTTGGGGGCACAAAGCAAGCCACCTGTTAAATACCACTGGCAAAAAGGATAATAACTCTGAATGTGTCCAAGCAAGGAGACTGAACATACTGTTACGTTATTTCAACAGAGTTGAAACCACAAGAATGAATAACTTCCATCTTCTCAAAAAATTAAAAAATAAAAATAAAATAACAACAAAAACTTAACATAATGGGTGATGTATACTTTACTAATTAACTTGCTGAGTTTCAAACTCGCTTCAGTCCTCCTGTCCTCGCCTGAACCCGTAATGTTTTCATGCTCTAGAGTCGGAGTCCTGGTTAGAGCTACTGTAAGTGGCCTCCGTCGAGGCTGTGTCCCAGTCTATTAGGACCTCTAAGTGAGCTAACCAATGGCAGCTACAGCACAGTTAGCAGCAGTACGCTGGTGACTATAGTGCTGCATGACAAAAGGTTGCAACAATGTCCCGGGTGCAGCTCTGATTGGCGTTAGAGATATTTTGTTATGACAACGGCTGCGCATGTAGATGCAGCTTGTGGAGAAATACACTCGTGGGCATTGGAAAATTAACATGTCGGGTTTGGATTAAAAAGCAGCTGATCCTGAGATAATCAACAAATGCAGTCGACATCTTTCTAACATGCAGTCAGATCAGCTGGATGCATCGCAGTGGATCACCCCAGGAGAAGAGGAGGTGAGTGAAGACAAGAGCCATGCTACAACTTGTACGTCCTGGATAATGTCCACTGCGGAAAATGAAACGGATGAAATGGGACTGAGGCTGGCCAAGCAACACAAAACCATAGACTGTTGTGCCCACACAGAGAGAGATATGCTTTGGCAAATTGTATTTTATGCCATCCTACAAATGAAGCCAATGAACTAAAAAAAAAAACCAAAAAAAAAAACCTCAGAGATCTGCTCCACAGCATCCTGGATCAAGCTATTGCACCTGAGAGGCGGATCACACTCCAAGCTGACAGGACACACAACACGCAAGACTTCAGCGTGATGAGGGGAGGAAGACTCAGAATTGAACTTTTTATGTGAGGATGTCAACCATATTATCATCACTATCTTGTTGATATTTACATTCAGCCTGACACTAATTCAAAAAAATGCAGTACAGAATTATTTCCTTGGTGTATACATGTATGTATACATGTATTCATTTAGTTTTATATTTTCACCCTATTGCATTCTGAATTTAATTATTTATATGTATATATGTTGTATTATGTGTGTATTATGAAGGAACTACAAGTCTGATTTCATTATATAACCCCGTGTTGCATAATGATAATAAATGACCTTGAATCCTTTTTTCCATGACTAATGAATTAAAAAAAAAAAAAAAAAAAAAAAAAAAACATGGTCGACTAAGCCACTTGTCACCAACTAACGTTTTAGTGGACTATACATTTTACTAACTGGCTCAACTTACCTCATTCTCCCCTGTTTCTTTCAGATAAAACATACTAACATTTAATCAAATTTATCTGTATCTCTTCCACATGGGAAAAGTCAAAAGGTGCAGTCAGACGGGTTGTGCCATGCAGAATTTACGTGTGTGATGTGGTAAAAGGTTTACTGATCTCTAAATTCACTGTGTTCTTGTTTAAAATTGTAAACTTAAGAGTAAAGCTTTTATTACATAGATGTTATCTCAAAGTAGAAACTGGATTTTATGGCACGTAATCTGACTTTTTCTCCCCTGTCACCCCTCTCTCTTATTCTCTCTTTTTCCCCAGCGTCTCTCAGCCATCCTCTGCTATTTATTATGCATCCTTTCTCCTCTTTTTCTTTCTATCTGAAGCTGCCCAGCCCACTTTCACAAAGTGGAACTCATTTGTCTGTCTTCAAATGCTAATAGAACACATAATGAATGCCACTCAAAATTATCTCCATTTGCTGATATCAGTGTATAATTAAAACAACACTGTCCTTAATAAGGTGTCAGAGGTGATAACACAGAGCGCTGATAACTCTTTAAAGAAACACACATACACACGCATGCACCCAATCACTCCCTCGTTACCAAGCAACAATAGAGTTATAATGAGTGGGACCATCAGGCTAAAACTAATTTCCAAGTATAAGGACTAATGCTGTGATTGCTCAGTGGCCTTCCATAAGTAGGTTATTGTCTTTAGTTATTTACTATTTTAATTAACCTTTTTCCCTGAACACATAATTTCTCTTAAGCATATTTTATATTATACTACAGCTAATTTTAAATGGCTATAATTTTGGCCTGACAGTTGCAGTTTGAAGCTATTTCTAATGATTTATATAAAGCACTATAATCAATATTTTTCTATTAACAAAGGATCACATGAGTACTTACATGTGAATGGGGTCACTTGTAATGACAAACACACAGGGAATTATTGACCAACTCTGCAGTTCTTCTTGGGTCTGTGGAGCTTTTTAGTGTCTTTCAGCTCATTGTTTTCATTTCCTGGTCTGCAGCTTCACTGTTTTGGTTCACACAGTGAAAAAGCTCTCAAAACCGGTTGTAGCTTGGCAGTAACAAAACACAACACTCTCTAGACGTTAACATCGCCATGACAATGATGGAAATAAGCCACATTAAAACCACATTCATCTGGGGACAGGGTTGCTGTTAATGATCTTCAGCTACAATGTTCAACAATTTATTGATCGACAGAAAATATATTTAAAAATAGGAAACGTTACACTTCATAACATACTGAATTCATAACACAGCGTATGGGCTGTGTCCACCTTTTTAGTAGCCTTTAAAGGCCAGCATTTCCCATAAGCCAGACCATCGCTGGGTAATGTCATGGCTCCATGGGTGTGTGTGAGAGGAGTGACAACTGTAGTCTTTAGAGAGCAGAGAATACAGCTAAAAAGGTGAAAAAATTACTTTTTGTGAGTTTTTTAGTTTTATGGAGATGGATAAAATAAAGTTGTGTTGCCATAAGCACCCTCACTGCCACCCTGTATAGTGGGTCCTGAGTTGTCTTAGAATAAGGAAATTATACCACAAGAACATGCTTCATTTACTCAGGAAGACTAATAAAAGAAATGCAGAATAAGCTAATGGAACAGAGGCATTGTGACATCATGAATTCAGCTCTCCATAACTTACTTATATCAGGTCATTTTGGGAAGCGATTACTTTCCTGCATCACTTTGCTGACAAACTCTTTCTGTGCTGCTCACAAGATTTAGAAGCCGTAGCTCGCAGTCATGCGAGGGCTAAGGGCCAAATTTACAACTTGAGGCTGTCTAAGAAGTGTGATGCACTACTCCCTCAACCTTGTTTTCTGCTTTTCTGACTGAAAACATATTGCCTGTTCCCTTAATTGAGCACCGAAGTGTCATTGAGGTGGAGAGCTGGGAGAGTAGCCGAACCAGCGGGGTCCTGCAGGGCAGACAGCAGCATCTGCACACAGCGGAGGCAGACGACTGGGGGAGCATAATAAGTTTCTGCTGCTACCTTAAACAGGTGTCCCTGTCAAGCGGAGGACACAGAGACAGAGAGAAAGAGCCAGTCCAGACAGCACGCCTGCCAAGTCGGGCGCGGCTTCAACTTCAGCTCCGCTCCACTTATCAGAGCGGCAGAGAAACAATGACCAGCAGAGAGTAAACAACGGACACAGAGCCAATTTACTTTTTCAGATATACCTGTCATTCTCCAACGTGGCCACACTCTGCAGTGACTGATGTCCTTTATTCTGGGTGGTTGTCTGAATATCACTCACTAAGTAGTAATGCCTGTTTTACCTAATGCCCAACACACAGTGGCATGAGTGATGGGTTTAATTTCATTTCATTATAAAGAGAACAGTTGCATCATATTTACTGAGAGCATGTGGGAGGTAAAGTGAGAAAAATGTTCATTCATCCTACGATGTGTTTGATATTCAGAGACAAAAGGACAAAGCATTTCTCCACACATTTTGTTTGTATCTAACCTTGATAAAAGACTTTTTTTTACCTCTCTGATGAGCCCACTCATCAGCTCTGAATCAGACTGTAATTAAATATTTATCCTCAGTGCCAACAGCTCTTAACATCGGACACTAGTGGTGTATAAAGTCACAGGATAATGAGCAATAGTAGCTTGTTAAATGGTAGTTGTATGGGCTGAGGTTAACAGGGGAACTTTGTAGTGTAAGCTGATGTTAAAATAGACACAAGTACCTCACCGTATTACTCCTCATTCCTTTATTTAATATATGAAACAGTAGGCTATACACACTTGTTACTAATGACACTAATTAAGGTCCCATTTCATTAAGTGTAGCAGAGCCTTTTCATTGAGCCAACATGCACAAGAGCAGCACCCTTACTCTGAACAGGAGCTTTAATTAGTATCATTGGTAACACCTATGTTTGCTATTTAATGTCAAAATGACTGCTGTGAAAATGTTCTATTGATTTACAAGCTGTTAACACAACACTGACCTATTATCACCTGAAAAGTTGATGACACACGAAGCCTTTGCCTTTGCAGTCTTATTCGTGTCAATTTTACAAATGTAAGTCCAATATTCATTCTGTTTTAACACCTGAGGGAAATATCTGCCTCTGCTAAATACTCCACTATGTTCACCCACTAGTTGCAGACTGTGCCTGTCTGCCATTTGGTTTTGAGCAGGTAGTGTACAGTTGGTCTTTAGAGCTTTTTTTTTTGCTGTAAACAGCTGCCTGCTGTGACACTAAAACCAAAACTCTGAGCTCTGCTGAGTCTACTGCAGACGGCAGTCGACATTCTCCCAGTTTGGAGAAGCAGCAGGAGTGTCGCTGTAGGAAACTAAGCAATGTACTGCTGTGGACACAGTCAGCAGCAAATTGTTCTTTTAGGCACTTAGTACCTCTTTACCTTGCCATCAGACAGCCGTTTCCAATGGGAACCCGCCATTAAACCCCGGACTCCTTTGGCAAAAACATGTCAAGTCACTTTACATCACAGAATACAAGAATTGCTGGTCTACCGCTGCCTTGATTGATTAGTTTGTGTTATTTTGTGACATCTGTATTTTAAAAGGTTAGTTTGGATTCACTAAAGTCACACAACTAACTAACCAGTTAAGGCAACAGCAGACCAGCAACTCCTGTGTTCTACAAGGTAAAATTACTGTTTTTGCCAAAGGAGTCTGGTTGGTTTTTATGGAGCGATATCTGACTGATGTAACAGCAGTTTCCTGTCAGGAAAGGCTGTCTGGGAACAAGGTAGAGCGGTGAGCATATTCTAAATATAGCATACACTTAAATCGACATTGATTATTTTAGTTTTTTTAGGTAGCTAAAATGCATTTTGCTGCTGATCCTGTCTACAGCAGTGCAGTGATTCACCTTTGTGATAATGGATAAGTACCCCATACAACCCCGTTTCAAATAATCTGAACTATCCCTTTAGTCAGAAAAAAACAAACTTATTAAGGTTAAAATCTATTTTTCAACCAAGACCTGACTAAGAAGGAGGTCTGAGTATATTGTTACAACAATAAATACATTATACTCCATAACGAGGCAAATGTTGCACGCTACAAAAGAATATAATGCTTTAAGTGTGATGAATGATACATGATTTTCAGCAAAATGTTCACATGCCGGAATAGTTACCACTTGCCATGTCAGTATAATTGAATTTTAAAAAAGTATAACTTTTGGACTCTGCTGTATTTTAAGAGTATTTTCTGTTATTTTTAAATCTGTATTTTTAAGACCCCATTTCCCCATGTTTTTTGACAATTTTTGAAATTTGTCTAATATTGAGCAAGACCACTGTGAAAACATTGTCTTTACACGCCATTTCTCCACACTGCCTCTCTCATGTCCAAGCTCCCACTCACTCCTCTCACAATATTTTCACATCTAACACAAAGAATAAAGGGTTTATTTTGACCAAATCAGAGATGGTGATTATTAGAACAATGGAAAGATGAACCAAGACATTTTTGATGAGTTTTATTTTGTGTCTGTCGAGTTTAAAGTAAGTGTGTTTTTTTTTTTGTTTTTTTTTAAGTTATTTTTTGGCATGTTTGCCTTTATTAGATAGGACAGCCAGAGATTAGACAGAAACGGGGCAGAGAGAGGGGGAATGACACGCAGCAAAGTGCCGAAGGCGGGAGTCGAACCAGCGACACTGCAGAGGACTAACAGCCTCCATACATGGGTCGGATGCTCTACCCACTGAGCTAAACGTCCGCCCAGTAAGTGTGTTTTTATGATAATAAAATTGTTGTTTTTGTAAATGGAGTCTGGTGGCTTTGGCGAGGGTAATAAATCAGCTGTTTATGGTTAAACATAAATGATCCTATGCTTTCACAAAAAAAGTCTATCTATGTAATGATCCTTTCCATAAAGTTGTCAGACACTGCCCATAAGGATTACATTTTAGCTCGGTTTGCAGCTAACAGCTGCAGCGCTCTCCCTCAGTACTGGACTAATTAAAAAAATTAGTCCCCATTAGTCACACAGCCACAAAAACATGAGAAAACAAGGTCCAAGATGAAAAATACCGAAGTTATCCTTTAACGAATAGGAAGAACCATTTTTTTTCTTGGGAGATAATGTTTAATTGAGCCAATGAGTGAATTTCAGACATTATTTATAGTTATTGAACAGTCGTGTCCTCTTTCTTCCCCCTGTCCTCCTCCCTGTCAGCCTGTAAATGTCTTCCTATCTGTCTCCCAGCTCTCCTGTCAGTCTGCATTGTATTCTGTGCAGTAACCACAAAATGTCATAATGATAATCTTTCAAGAAAGTGCAGCATCCAGAGAAGCCAAGGTCTCAACAAATCAACAATCCATCACACACACACACACACACACACACACACATCCACAGACCACACATCAGCCAGCGAACTCTTATTTCTGTCGAAGTGCCGTTATTATCTGCAGACACATTAAAAAAGGAAAAACAACAGAAAGAAATGTTGCCCAAACTCCGGCTGCAGGCCAAGCCGGAGCCATCGCTGGTTAACTGATTAGCTCAGTAATTGCGATGGAAATGCCAGTCTGAGGTTGATATAAAAGTGCAAAGGCACATCCAGGAAATACTAATCAGTCTCCCGGCTGTTCTCCCAGGAGGCTGCTGCTGCTGTTGTTGTGAATGCCACTGCCTCCTGCAACAACACTTTATCTGTGTTTGTGTTTCTGTGTGCGTGCTGCATGTGTGCACCTGTGTCTAATCTCACTAGCTGGGAATTAATATCTCCTACTTTCCTGATAGTTTTCCCTCAGACAATAATAAAAAGCTTTAATATAAGCAGAGTAAATTTGGGCCGGATATTCCTGCATATTAAAATAAACGACTCATTATAGCGGTGTCAGAGTAAGACATGCAGAAAGAGCCTTGCTTGTTCCCTACTTGTTCCTATCTCCCACTGCTGCCTCCTTCCATTCAAAATCTCCTCATTATAACCCTCATTTTTTGTTCTAAATAGCGTGCCTCCAGCTCATTTTCTTGTCTTCTCTCCCCTCTCTTTCATGTATTTGTCCTTGCCTCGTTCAGAGCAAGCTCATTTCTGTTTCAACACCTACAGTGACTACAGTCTGCATCCTCACCTGTCACTACAACTGCTCCCATCTGTCTCTTCTCACATCGCCCTGCCCTGCGTCCATTTCTGCGACCTCGTCACACACCGAGCACCCGTCTGTCCTCACACAGTTTTTGAGCAGTTTACACAGACAGGACACAAAAGCAGGTTCTTCTGAAAGACAGTTTGAGCCGAGTTTAAACCCAGCAGCTGCACCACTCTCCTCCTCTGTGTGTTTGTCTCTGTCAGTGCTGTTTGTACTGTGGCAGGATTATTTGATTGTTTACAGGTTTTAGTGCTTGTCTGCTATCATTCAGCTGTGTTTACAGTGCATGTTCCCCGACAATACTGGGCTGTTTGTGTGTGTGTGTTTGTGCATGCCCGTGCATCTGACTGGAAAACCTTCTTTAAGCACAAAAATGTTCCTCTTAAATTCCTGTTATGCAGCTTCATTTTTTCCACTCTGTTTAACAATATCTCATATTTCTTCAGCTGCGTGTTGCTGCACTCCATTAAAGCACTATCACATTCCTCTGAGTGAAATATTAAAATCCAAAGTGTCACGTTTTCACGGCGGCATCATTACATCAAATGAAAGAGTCTTGTGATTGTGACTCATACTGACATGGTATCCGTGGAAACATTCAATCAAGACTTTAATTTAACATCAAAGGGATAGTTCACCCAAAAATAAAAATTCAGTCATTATCCACTCAGCCTCATGCTGACTGATGGTCGGGTTTAGTTTTTTAGTCCACAAAAGACTGCTGGAGTTTCACAGGAAAACCACTAAATCGTCACTGTAGATCCTTAGCTTGGAGCCACATTCACGTGTGGTGCACGCCGATCTGAGCTGGGTGAATGTGGCGTGTGCATGCACAAATGCACAACATGTTGGGGCTTTAGGAGACTTGGATTATGCCAGACGAGCAATATGGAGGCATTTTATGTTTTTTCAGTTGCGTTTTTCTGTTCTGTTCTTGTCACCATTCACTTAAACTGTTTGGGAGATTCTGCAACACTGTGAAACTCCAGCAGTGTTTTGTGGACTAAAAAACAAAACCCAATCTTCAGTCGACATGAAGGAGAGTAGATAATGACAGAATTTTCATTTAACTTCAGTACCTGCACATGATGACAAACCCTGTCAGAGATTTTAACCATCCTGATGCATCTGATAAAAAACACACTGCATTACCCAATGTTGTAAGAAGTACACAGATCCTTTTCTTAAGTAAAAGTACAGATACCACAAAGTAAAAACATACTCCACTAGAAGGAAAAGTCCTGCATGTAAAGTCCTACTTAACTAAAAATACAGAAGTGTAATAAGCAGTTGTAAGTGAAAGTAAAAGTACTGATTTAGCAGAAAAATGGCCCAAGTGACTGATATATTATTATATATTACACAATGATACTAAGAGGTATTTTACTGTTGTAGTGGAGGTGGAGATAGTTTTAATTACTTTCTATACAATCACAACTCACCCCAGGTTAACAAATACCTAGTTTGTCATACCTGTGCCACATGAAAAAATTGGAAGATTGGAACAAAAAACACTAGAGCATGCAGATGCTCTATTCAGACTAATATTCCAAATTTTTCCTGTGAAAAGAATATCTCACCCATGAGAGCATCAGACTGACCTGCAGTCCTTGTGAGTCAGTTGATGCGTGTTTAACCTCTTCCTTCATCTAATACTTTGTCACACCCCTTGGCTCAGTGTTTCATACACATGCACAAGGTAGCCTTTATCGTCTGTATGAGATGCTGCCAGAGAGCCTTTTTAGCACATGGTTAATGTTATCAGATGATTGTAGTTTGGTTAGGTTCAAGCACCAAAATGACATGGTTTAGGTTAAAATAAGTGTGTTACATTACATACGTCACATGATGCCAGTGAAGTAAATCACATGACACACGTTATGTAACTTAAAACTTAAGATAATGTTGAATTTTGGTTTCACATTGGACACGAGCATCCTGGGTGAATGTTCTGTGCTTGTTTAACAGATCCATCCACCCTACCACCTCCATTTGTGGACTTTCTCACTCTTTATACTACATCACCTGATGTGGACGGGCTTACATTGAAGTAACTTGACAGCCTGGAGCGTCTCATACAGACACTTAAGGGTACCTTGTGCATCTGCATAAGACAACGAGGGGTGTGACAAAGTGTCAGTATCTGACAGCATGGGAATAAGAATGGGCTGGCAGTTCATTCCAGTGGTTCCTAACTAATTTCTGACCACAAATTTGTTTTGTTTTTCAGATTTTTTCATACTTTTTTGTGAAATATTGGATAATTTTAAGTCTTCAGGCCTAAAACAATTTTTTAATTGAACCCATTTGAGCAGGAAAATGTCTCTTTGGTGGAACTCATAGAGACAAGGGCTTCAATTACACACTGCTCTATTGTAAACTATTGGAGACCACTGGTTTGATCTTAATACACTGTACTCTATACATTTATAATATAAATCATGTGTTTTTATGTGAAAATGTAATCTGAAGTGGTATCTATATCTCTCAGATAATGGTAGTGGAGTAAAAAATAAAATAAATATCAGTATATAAATTTCCCTCTGAAATGTAGTGGAATAGAAGTAAGCTTATATTAATCAAAAAGCCTGGTACAGAATCATTCCTGAACAAATGCTGTTTAACCTACCAACAGTGTTCATTTTGGGTCTTCTTATAACAAGACAACGTATGGAAAAAAAAAAAAAAAAAAACTATGGTAGGCAAATTCAAATTTTTTTTCCTGAAAACAAATGTTCGCAGGGAAAGCACCGGTGGTTGAAGCAGCCCTTGTCAAGTGGACTGATAATGCCTGGGTGGTCACATAATGCCCCCTTGAGCAGGCTCTTGGTGAGGGAGAAGCAGAAAAACTGGCAGCGAGCCTGGGAGAGGACAGCCTTTGGAGCCTCAAATACACACTGCTTTTATGTAGGATTCACAAGCCAAAAAGGTTTAGTTTGAGCTATAACAATACAGTACTTTTCATAAATTTTATAGTATGTTGTATTTTATAAGTTTATCATGTGGTTTTCAATGCAAAATCTTGATTTGAACAGTGACTAGTTGTTGTGGAGTAAAAAGTACAATATTTTCTTCTGAAATGTTCTGGAATAGAAGTATAAGGTAGCATAAAATGGAAATATTTCAGTAACACTTCAACATTTTACAGTGCAGTACTAGAGTTAATGCCTTTGGTTACTTTGCACCACTGACCCAACCTCTCTCTTATATCTAACAGTATAGTCTTTTGTCCTCCCAGCCAACCTCTGGAAACATACAATTAGGCTGATTTGGGGTCATGTGAGTGCAGCAGAGCCCAGCAGTCTGAACTGCGGCATCATTCCTCTTCAGTCTCCTCCTCCTAAACTCCATCCAGCAGTCTGAGTCACAGTTAGCCGTTTGCCAGCCTGCCTCCAGCCCACACAGAGCCCGGCCCTCAAGTCACCTGCACTAATCCTCAGGATAAATAAACCATGTGCAGAGCAGTGCAGCCAACCCTGGCTATTTTCAGCCCCGCTGTGCTTCTTTTTTTTTTTTCTCTCTTCTTCCCCATCCGAATGTCTTCATAAAAAGCGTTCCCCCTCTCAGGCCCGGCAAATAGAGCGTGCTTGAGCACATTACTGATCCGTCTAGAAACCAGTGGAGTCATGGAGACACTGTGTGGCTGTCCGCCCTTTAACACATGGAAAGATGTCTCGGGTTTAGATGAGCAGATTGCGTATGGTTATTAAAGTGGTATTACAGTTAAGCACTGCAAGAATGATAGGCTATTAGTATGCTAAAACAACTGTGATGTTTTGAGTCATGATCGCCAACGATCATCCCCAGTGAAGCTGATTTTTGTCTCTAGCTCCTTGAGGCAAAACCGCACCGCTGTTTTCTTCATCCTTCCTTCTCTTTCACCTGCTTTTAAAACCTCTCTCAAAATTTCTCCTTCGTCATTCTATAAAACCCTCAGTGGGTCATTTCTCTGGCTCAAGGGTTGGATTCTCTAATGCATGAAAACAAAAGAGTTTTTCTGCAATAGGGAAACAAAGTAAGCAATTAAGACACAGTAAATGGAGTAGGGAGAGAAAAAAAGACACTATTGTTTTCCATCCAACTGTCTTTATGCTCATTTTCAATTTGCAGATAAAACTGGGGAAAACACTTCAAATTTACAGTTTTTTTATACTTGGTTGTGGTGGAAAAGTTGGTATGTCAATAAAAATTAAATGTGACTAAATTACTAATTAAAATGTGAACAGGTTTAGCTGATGAGCCATGATGTACATGAAGCATGTGACTAAAAGGGATAGTTTAGACTGTTTGGAGTGGGGTTGTTTGAGTCAGTGTATTACCTCCTATAGATGCAGAAAGGAGTATCAGCATGGATGCTAAGTAATGGACTGCAGTGGACAGGGTCAGAAGCATTATGTATTTTAGCCACCTAAAAAAGCGTAGCTGACCGCCATCTACTGTAGGTAATACACTGACTATCGATGAATATCTCATACAATCCCACTGCCAATAAAGCAACCTATTCCTTTAAACTTAACTCATCATCACTTAAGAGATGAAAAAAGCTGCAGGCGAGAACATCAGATCTGTATGGAGTGATGAGGAAACTGTAACTTTCCTCAAATTATTACATTATTTCCATCCTGTTTTCTGCATTGTGTGCTCCATTGTTAGAGATTTGACTGTCGTTATGCCCTATTCTGTTGCAAGATTTAATGGCATCCGGCTGCAGAATTAGAGCCAACAACTGTTTATCTCGATGAACCAACTCCTCCTATTTGCATAACAGTAGTTGATGGAAATATGCATTCATTTGCATTTTCCTTGCTGATTTTCTAGAAATTAGGATATAATTTGAGCTACATTTGGAAGGAAACTTGACAACTGGCATCTTCTCTAAGTTTGGAGTTACGGATAATATGAGGGAGACTGGCAGACTTGTAATTTAACATGGCTTTAAAGTTGTATGCATGATGATATATGGGGGTTTCAATCTGTGGGGGATGTGATGGAGGTGAATGTTTATTAAAGTTCCTGCTTTAAAATACGCTTGATAAAGTTGCACTTGAGCTCTCCTGCTGTGTTTGGCAGTTTCACTGCTGACAGAGACTCTCCATTATGAGCCCTGAGTATTCACCTGCTGATCTAGGTAATGTGGTTACTCGGCCCCTCAATCAGTCTTTGGAGGTGGTCAGCACTAAATACACCTCGTTCAGCACTGTGGGGCGAATATTAATTTAATCCTCTAAGTGTGTTCACATGTTTATCACAGTGCTGTGATTGTGGGGTGAGGGAATTCATTTAAGAGGCTGTTTAAGTGATTTACTGTGTTCTTAGCATCTCCTCCTATCCTCATCGAGATTCATCAACTTTTTTCTTGTTTTTTTTTTGTTTTTTTAAGAACCCAGGGCTCCTAAATCTGGGAGTGACAGGAGCAAAGAGAACAAAGGAAAGGGCATAAGAGTGAGGGAGGGAAAGGGAGACGGAGAGGGAGAGGAGAGAGCATGACATGAAAACATAATGAGGATTGTCATGCCCATGGGGGTTGATGTGAGGAATGCACAGCGCAGGGGTTGAGACGAAGGAGGAATGCAGAAAATTGTTTAAGGAAGGAGGGAGAGATGGGAGAAAAATGAGGGTAAACACTGTGACCAAGAGGTGACATAACTCTGCTAGCTCAGCGCAGGAGGATGCAACTGGTTCAGGAACCAGGATGTGGTGCGCAGCTGTGCTGACCCACAAGCCGCTGGGCGGTGTGGGTGGTGGCTGTGCCTCATCTCTGTCGCTTCAGGCCACAAAACCCTGAGGAAATGCAAGCCTAAGTATATTCTTGCCAAGGGAAAGATGGGCTATTCCCCCCTCGCCCCACAAGAGTCTGGTTCTTTTCCAGCTCCCAGCACGGCCCGGAGTTGTCAGAGAAATCTGAGCTCATTGTCACCCTCTGGGTTGCTTTTAGAGATTTTGGGATATGCAGAAGAAAATTTCTACACGAGCTTTACAGCAGTCAAACTAAAAATCAGACAGGAAAATACACTGTCAGGATGTGTTTGCAACTGCAATGAAAACATCACAGTGCAGAAATGAAACTGTATTTGGGATTTCAAGGGAGCACAGCGGTGGTTTTGTATGTTTTATTCCATCCCTAGAGAGCATTTTTACATTTCTGCTGACCATTCTCCACAGGAGACCATACATTTTAGATTTCCTACTTTCCAGACAGCCATTGGATTCAGTTCATGCCTGCACAGTTTGAAAATCGACTTTCTGAAACTTGAAACCAGCTTGAGAAAAGTGCTCTATCACTGCAAATACATGGGGAAGAGCAGGGGGTGTTGTAACACCAGGTTAGTTCTAACATTGTCAGTTTGACCAATCAGAAAAGTGCTGTGGTGATGTCATCAATATCATACACTCCAGGGACAGTAACATTTTTTATCAAGATTATTTTCTTCCTATCACTCATTGTATTGTACATACAATGGTTTGACTTACATAACCTCAAGAAGCAGTTTCTCAAGTTTAATTTGATGCTTTGCATTCATGCTAACTCCAAGCCCACATGCTAAAACAGTTAACTCTATAATGGCTGCTTGGGGTGGGGACAGTTGGAAAAAACTTCATCAAAATGATGAAAATTTCTGCATTGTGTGCATGGAACACTGCAAACTCACAGCAAAAAAAAGTGCGGGTCAAGTGTGTATGTTTCAGTTCTGGGCTCACAAAGCTACACCCCTGGGGCAGCCATCAACATTTTCTATAACTGCAAAAGTTTTTGACCCTTTCTATGACAATGCACATTCAGGAATACAGTCCACACACAGTCACATAAAGAGTTTTTTTGTCACTGTAAATTGTCCCCGGTCTCCCCTGGTCACCTTTTTGTATTTAATTATTGTGGTTATGCAACTGTGAGCAGTGACTGCTTTTGTAACTGCAATGCTTTGGGAAATGTCTCATTAGTAATGTAATTAAGACATAAAGGATTTATAGCAAACATGCAGAAACGCTCCTTTAAGGGTTATGTAACTGCATTTCTTTAACAGGCTTTCTTTAACACATTTACAGCTGCACAGCTTGCAAATGATAAAAGTGATTCTCATACCACCGAGATGTCTTTCTCTGAACCACAGTGTGTTTTACATTTTGTCTACAAAATCTACAAATGCATGCATGCCTTCTTGAGACATGACAGCAACGATCAGAGCACAGAAATTATGACACAACTGTCACGACAGCAGTGTGGTGGGAACTCGCAAGCGCACATCTATTCCCCGAGTAGAGCTGTCAAAGCCTGAGTTTGACAAACAAAAAAGGGCCAAGCATCAGACCAAGCGAAGCGTTCGTCAGAGTGGGACGCTCACTCTGTTCTCCTTTACTGGAGTTCACTGGTGAGTGAGTTTTTAAGTAAACACAGTGTGCTGTCTACTTCAGAAATACCTCAGAGTCCAATTAGCAGAGATGATTCTCTTCCACTGTTGAGGAGCAGAAGGGGAGTGCTGGGTGCTTTCGATAACTCTGCAATAACCGCCGGAACCATTTATCCGTTTCTCATAGTGTTGCTCTGAGTGAGGGAACACAACACATGAGCCTGTTTGGTCTTCCTCTTCACTGTCTTATGAAATTACATCAATTAACTGAGGAATATCATGTAAAAATTATGAAAAAACACAACATCAGCAAGGAGAAAAACAATTTTGCCTCGTTTACTTTGAAGCTGTAATGAGGTATACTGTGTTAAAACAACAGTTCAGCATTTTGGGGATTTTGTTTCCTGGTGAAGATTAGATGAGAAGATTAATACCACTCTCATGTCTGTACAGTAAAATATGAAACTACAAACAGCAGCTGGTTAGCTTAGCTAAATGCTGAATTGTCATATTTTGCACTTTGGTTTTTGTGCAGATTAAAGATCCCATCCACTCAAAAACCTTTTTCTTATGTTTATGTTCACCAAAATGTCTGATCATGACTATATACTGATATTTATCTGGGCAAAGGTTTGTCACAAGAGAGACATTTTTACATTCCTCTACAGTGCACTTCTCTTGATAGGTAACAGTCACAAGTTGATTGCTGTAACGCAGGCAAAGAAACCTGAAACCTCCAGCTCTTAGCAGACTTGTCAGTACAGAGAGCGTGAGTTCCCATCAGCTGTGTCAGCCACTGACAGTTACAAGCTAACAAGCTAACATAAACAACGCTTATTACACTACACGGGGGGTTAAACAAACAAGATATAACATGTTAATTAGTGAGTTTTGGAGGTGCTAATGGACTGGTTTTATCTTTGGGTAGACCCAGGCTAACTGCTTTCCCTGTTTCCAGTCTTTGTTGGCTGCCATACAGATACACAACTGATATCAATCTTCTCATTGAACTCTCTGTCTGAAAATTCATATTTCTATTACAATAATGTATCAAATGACAGTGTCAAAGGAGCCACTCGTAGTGATGAACCTACTGAGAATTATCAACTGAACGTGTAGCTCCTCTCAACTTTATGGAGCTTCCTAGCGAATTTCAGCTCATTGTTCAGCTGTCAACAGTTATCAACATTACTGTTTTGATTCACTCTCACCAATCTCATAATGTTGCTCTTCGAGCACAGTGGGATAACTTAAAAGGCGATATAACAATATGTTAGTGTCCTGGTTTCCCAAATTATTGCAGGGTAGTTTATTTGTATATTTTTTGCCTTTATTTGTGATAGAGACAGCTGAAGTGAAGACAGGAAAGGGGATAGAGAAAGTGGATGACATGCTGCAGAAGGCCACAGGCTGGAATCGAACCCATAGCTGCCACTGAGGACTGATAGCCTCCGCACATGCGGCGCACGCTCCACCAACTGAGCCACAGGACCATGAAATTATTGCAGGTTTAAACATTTTAGTATGAATACAACAACTTCTTAGAAGGAAAACATTTTTAATTAACCCTTAATTTAAAATCTCTGACGTGACCAACTGCTCAAACAAATACGGTATCTAATTCCCTTTTTGGCGCCACTGTCCATCACACTGGCTTATTATTCAACACTACCTCAGCAGAGTAAATATTGGCTGTGAAAATACAGGAAAATCAAGTGATACATTTATAATTCTGTGACAGGAGATGACAAGGTATTGTCAACTTTCTGTGCGTGCATCAGTTGTGAAAGTCTCCCCTTGAGGCATCTTCCAGTCGCTGAATTACTCTTTTGTTTTCCATATAATATGGTATGAAATGATTTTATAAAAGAAGTGATCCTGTCAATTCAGTTGAATACTGAATCTGCATTCTTATCAGAAACGGCCTGAAATAGTTTCTTATCAGCCTCTTTTTTTTCTCTTTTGATCTTTTCACAAAGAACAGTCAGTTGGGATATACCTCTTTCCTTATTCATCAAGCACTTTGCAATGAAACAATGAAAAGATTAACAATGCAATGCATCAAAGACGGTCTTCAAAGGAAGTGCATTTTCCAGTTTTCTTGGAGCTGTGCGGTGATGTAGATAACAAAGGGAAGTTGAGAGGAGAGAAATAAAGGCCTTAAACCTCTCCAGGGGAAACACCTCTCTGCTGCCACTATGTTCTGGCCAGATGCAATTTCCTGAGCAGCGCCTGCTCTTCAAAGAGAAGAGAAATTGCTCTATCACAGTAGAGCCACAGTAGAGAGCTATGTGAGGAGGCGGAGGCCAGTTTAACAAACGGTGTTGGACTTGTGAGCTACATAAATTAACTACCACATAAATTATCCATCCCCCTCAAATTAGACAAAAACAGGGAAAGGTCAATAAGATTCTTGAGTGGGTGTTAGGACTAAACACACACACACAAACACAAACACACACAAAACAACTATTTACATGCTTAATATGTGTGCATTTCATATTCCAGTGCTGAAATTAATTATTGAGGCAGCACTGACTAAAATGTTTGGAAGCATGTGCTCACAACCAGAAGGCTGTCTTGAATCCGACAGGGACGAGTCATGATGCAATGTTTGGGTTTGGGAGAAGGGCACTCTGCTCGGCCAACAACTACTGCATCATTAAAGGGCCACAGAACAACAATCTTCACCTCACAGTTCAAGAGACTGTTTGGTTGGTGCATTTAATGTTTTCTCCGCTTCTTCTAAGGACAACGGCAGCTCATTAAAGGGCCTTGTTGTGTTTCTGTGTGTGGTTTGGAGGCAGGTTGAAAGGTGATCTTTGCCCACGTAATCTTATTAGACCTTTTTCACAGCAGACACTTTGACTTGTCCTTGTGGGAACATCTCATTAACAACAGCGCCATTCTAGTCAAGTGTCGCAGTCAACGACCCTGAAACTGAGACAGCTAAATGGAATCAGATATCATTATTGTGTGTTTTTTTTAACACCTTTTATTTCCCTACTGCAAAATGTCAAAATGTCTGCTGTGAAAAAAGCCTATGACTGCGCTCAACAAAAAAAAATTTAAAAATATATAATATATTGTTTTTGCTCCCATTTTTAATGAGTTGAAGTAAAAGATCTCAGACATCTTCTGTGCACACAAAAGGTTTATTTCTCTAAAACTTTGTTCACATATTTGTTAAAATCCATGTTAATTAGCATTTCCCCTTTGCCAAGATAATCCATCCATCTGGCAGGTGTGGCATATAGAGATGTGGATTTAACAGCATGATTATTGCTCTGGTCACAATAAAAGGCTACTCCAAAAGTGCAGTTTTATCTTGAAAACTAAAATTATTCATTAAGCACTGAGCAGTGACTATTTCACATAAGGCTAAAGATATAAAATCTTTTTCCCAAGAGGGCAAAGTCATGACCTGCCATGCTCTGCCTCTGACTGGGTTACCCTGA
Organism: Lutjanus argentimaculatus; assembly: GCA_034769285.1. Lineage (NCBI taxonomy): Eukaryota > Metazoa > Chordata > Actinopteri > Lutjaniformes > Lutjanidae > Lutjanus > Lutjanus argentimaculatus. Next base: position 27,519,665 of record JAWZSL010000007.1, read on the forward strand.
TATTCTTACTCTGACCATAACCAATCACTCCTCATGCCTAAACCTAACCAACCCGGCTGACAAAGGCAATGAGTACTTGCCAGTCAGAGGAAGAGTATAGTGGGTCATCACTTTGCCTTCCTGGGCAAAAAATTTGGTTCTCTAACAAGGTTTTGAACAACTCTGAACAAAATTTAAGAGAAATAAACCTTTTGTGTGCAAACAATGTCTTTGATTGTTTACTTCATCTCATGAAAAAGGGGAGCAAAAACAAAAGTGCTGTGTTAACGTCTCCACAGAAGGTCAACCGTGTATTACCCCCAAAACAGTACATATTACTGGTGGAGAGTACTGGCAGCAGAAGGTTTACTGGACCTGAACTATGTTACGAAGTCACGTGACATTACACATGTGGTTTACATTCTAAAATGGTTGCAGTTTGGTTTGGTTTAGGCACAAAAAGTACTTGGTTAGGTTTAGGTAATAAAGCTACTTGGTTAGGTTTAGGAAAAGATTGTGGTTGGGTTAAAATAACTATGTTATGTATGTCACATGGTGGAATTGACACAATGGCTGTTACTATCACAAAATTTTAAGTTACTCACAACTTTAAATAACTACGTTTACTTTTCATTTCACATAGAACTCGAACCCTGGCCTTCAGTGTGAAAGTCTTGTGCGTGTGGAGCTTTCTCACACCTTACACTTCCCCTGTGATATTTACTACATCCACTAGCCGGTGCCGCCTAACAACAAACTGACATATTAGTTGGAATAAGTTGCTTGCACTTTCAATCAACAACACATTTTCTGGTGAGAACAGGCTGATAAAAAATTCCTAATTAATAAAAATTATTGTTATGCATATCTGCAAGAAAAAAAAAAATCATACATAATGATAGTGTCTAAATATGCACTGAGCTGACTTCTTCTCTCCTGATTTCTATAGAATAAAGTCTGAAAAATACTACCTTGCCACTGTGTGTGAAACTCACTGGGATAAGATATACAAAATACCAATCCCCAGAGGGGAAATTAACATGTTACAGCGGTACAAGCAGCAGCAACACAAGAGACAGTCTAAAGAGACTTAAGATAAAGCCCTACATGATATAATAAGTACAAGAAATCATCATCACATCATAATACAAATACATGTACATGATTTGTGCATTGTACAAATAGCTGTGCTACTATACACTCAGTTGCCCGTTTATTAAGTACACCTGGCTAAAACTAATGCTGTCTGATACAACAAATGAAGGTTATAATGTATATAGTTTCATTAAATACTGTGCTGGAACTGGTTTAGAGAAGTGTTGATTTAACTTTATGATCATTTTGAAGGATGCAGTTTGTGGTGCAAGTGTATTGCATTATACTGAGAGATGCTTTTATAATTTAGCCTATCCTCATTGAAATAAATGGGATGGACAAAATAATAGGAAACTGGAAAATGAGTGTGTATGTGCAAAAGCAATGTATGTGCTCCCCGTTGAGGTGTAAATTATGAATCACGTGCTGATTGAAATTGTTTTGTTTAGTTCAGATTAAAGATTCAAAGTCAGTGACTATGCAGTTCATTCACTTGTTCTAAACTAAATGAATGCATCTCCATTCAAATACAATTCAGTACATACAGCAGTAACTGAATGCATCATTTGCAACGGTCAACGTGATTCAGTTTAGCCTTCAGTCTTCAGTTCAGTAGTATGTTCAGTTCAGTACAAAACCAGGCCTTTACAAGCACTCTCTACAAGGTTAATAGCTAACTGTTTGTGACAGTTATCACTTTCTGTTTCTGTGGTTCTCACGTCTTTAATGAGCTTTTAATGAGGAAGTAATCTCCTGTGAATCACAGCTGTGCTGATAGCGGTGCTCTCAGCTACCAGTGAGAGGAGCTCCACTGCTAAAAACTTACTGATTCTTTCAGTGACACGGTGACTCAGTGTGGCTTAGTTCACTTAGAAGATTCAATGTTAAAGATTTGTTCGCAATCTACATGTACTGAGCCGCTCTGCATCACAGTGCTTTTTGAAGTAGAGCCGTGTCTCACTGAGAGTCTTATTGATGTTGGGATTATTCTTATATAAGTTAACATAGGGCTGTAACTGTATCTACACACATTGGCTATGTTTACATGCACATATTCCAGTTTTTGCCCTTCTTCTGAAAAAGACAATATTCATACTAAGCTGTCTAAATAGCTAATGAAAATGAAAATTCCTTTAATATTCCTGTTTACATGAAGCTGTGCATGCTCTGATTATGGATGCTTCTTTCTGTCGAGATAGCATTTGTTAAAGTTTTCCAATGGTGGTAAACTTGTCTGACTGTGTGACCACAGCCTCCCTCTTTCATTCATTTAACCACCTTCTTGAAAAGGTCAGCATTGCAATATTTGTGCATATCCAAAAATATGTGCATATCAAATGTTGGAAAGTAGGTGCATTTCTCCCTCTGACCACATATTTGAAATTTTCTTTTGTGCACTTATCTCTACCCCAGCTTTGCAAACTGTGGCTAGTTGGTTTGTTTACAGCACAGAGCAGAAGAGGTTGTGTGTCGCAAACTGCTGTAAAAAAAAAAACCTAACTGAGAGACATATTCTGAATTTGCCCTTTACATGTCCAAAGAATGCTCCCAAAACTAGAATAATACTGGTATATCCCCACATGTCCTACTCAGAATATACTCTGTTCAGAATAAGGACTAATTCAGAATATCCAACCAGAATATGCAGTTTACATGCCCTTTAACAAATTCAGAATATTGCCATATTCTGAATATTAGTGGAAAACTAGTGTGCATGTAAACGTAGCCAATGTTTTAACTATAGGAAGCAATCCTGCAGTGACTACAAGTTTAGAAGCCCATCTGGTGTCTGAGGTGTGCCAGCCACTTTTGAGGTAGTTTGGCATGCGAATAAGTAAGAAAGTCATTAATCTATTTTTTGTTTAAATCAACTGTAAAGAAAAAACAAAACAAAAAAACAAATACACATTCTAAACATCTTTGGCTAAGACTTTTGATTGCTGAACCTTGCAAAAACATAAGTGTTAGCTACATACGGTGATTGAATCATTCTGAAATCTCATGTGGTTGAATCACGTAAGTCTTAAAACTTTGATGTGACACTTTTTTTTACAAAGCCAGTGGCCTACACAATAAATATTGAGGTGTCAACACAATCTTAATAATGCCCCTCCTCACTGTCTGTCCCCATCTACCTCTTGTTTCTATATCATATGGGTGTTTTCACATATTTTCTTGCCTCATAATGACCCACAGTCAGCTGCCAAATTATCATGCCATTGTCATAAGGATAGATCTATTTCCAGATGGGTGGACCATCAACAGCTGCTTTCTTGGAGACTGAAACATGGATGTTGATCTTTTTATATTCTTCACATAGTTTTACAAAAAAAAAAAAAAAAAAAAAAAAAATCACTTTCTAACTCTATACATTTTAAAGCAGACTGCTGATGGTTTTTGAGAATGCATTTTTAATATTTCTAGGACAGTGAAAAAAAAACTCTGCACACCTGAATGTGTGACAGGTGCATCAGAGGAAGATGCAGCTCAAGGACAATGAGAGAAACACCCGCACACCGTCTTGCTTTCTGCCGATATATACTGTATATATGTTAATTATCGACATTTCAGTCTAAAAGACCTTCAGGTATGCTAGCGGCATCCAAACATTTACACATATATACAAAAATAAAGACTGCCTCAATTTTCAATCACCCAATCAGAGGACTGCTGAGAATGATCAACATTAGAAAAGATTAATGCATCATCAGCCAGACAATAGAACTGGAAAAAAAATCACACTAAATCACAGTAAGTCTTAAATATGCATGTAACCTTACATACGCCGCAAGTCAAAAAATTGAAAAAGCAAATATCATGTATAATCATAATCATCATCCTACAATAAATAAATCCCAAAAAAGCAATTAAATGGTCATCAGACGTGAATATTAGGATATATATAATTAATGCGGAATTAATGTCAATAATAGCATTAATCAGTTTCAGGTGTTGATCATTCTCAGCAGTCCTCTGATTGGGGACTGAAAATGAGGTCATCTTTATGTTTGTATATATGTGGAAATATCTGGATGCTGCCAGCATACCTGATGAAGGTCGTTTAGACCGAAACGTCAATATTTAATAAATATATCAGCAGAAAGCAAGAGAGGTGCGGGAGTTTCTAATATTGTCCTTAACGTTTCTAGGAAAGAAAATTGCAGCGTTTTCTTCAGGGCTTTTCACACTGGATATTTATTTAACCCTGGGATGACTTAGCCCCTTTTCTCACACACATTGTTAAGCCAGGGTTAAGCTAAGTCCAGGGCTATATGATTTATACTGCCCTTGTTCTAGCTCTGGGTTAAAGCTTCTGTATACCCACACCTGGCTGATTATCTTCCTCTTCTATTATTTTAGCCCCTTTTTTAGCCCTGGGTTTAGTCGATTTCAGGGGATAAACCTGTAAACTCAGGGTTAACCCTGGTCTGGAGCAGGGCCACCTAATGTCATTATCGAAATAACAAATCATTTCTTCTTCTTCTTTTTTTAAATTTTTTTTACCACCGGTGGCATTGCTGGCCCCAGAAATATGGAGCCATAATCTCAAAGAGTCTTTTTTAGTTTTAAGACTGAAGTAATCTAGCCTGGGTCAGAGGACATCAGACATAAAAGTGGTAATACAGCACTGTGTTAGCTTTCTGTAGGCAGGTGTCTGGCCAAGCAGAGCTCAATTCTAAATTTAAAGAGCAGCCATTGTAAAGAAATCAAAACACATCGGAATTGCTACTTGTAACTAGACATCTAATAACTGAGGTGATCCAGACTAATCTCACTACTTCAGACTGCATGCAGAGGCATAAAAAAGGCTTCCAGACGTTTTCTTTTCACTGGGATAGTTGGAAAAATAGTAAAATTGCCCATGAGCAGAAATATCACTTCAAAGCTACTTCAGTGCAGCTGCTGCTGCAGTAAGTGGCAGCGTGTAGAGCTCCTCTTTGCTGTCATTGTGTATGAATGTGTGTATTAACGTTCCCCCGCCAAAAATAAACCTCTTAGGCTGGCACAACTTACAGCTTAGCCAACTCTCCTGGTTAGATCAAGGTGATTCTGCACAGTTCACACACACACACACGTAACTAGAGCTTTGACGATAACGCATTACCACAATACCGTGCTCATGTGATGCCTACAACAGACCGTGATGCCTATAACAATCAACCAATAAAATGCAATTAGAGGAAGTCAGATGTAGAAAAAAATCGTACCGTCACAGCCCTACATGAAACATGCTATTGATTACTTAATGGATAAAATGTACAAGGAGATTGACAACTTTTTCCACAGATATCCACTGAAGAAAAACTATAATCCTCTTGGGGGTGGGGCTGCTGTTTAACTTAATCTAATGTATTCAGCGAGGCTGCTGTGTGGAATGATCAATGTTCAGCTCCAAATTAAAAACCATGTCAATGCCAGTGACCATTGGCAACAGTGTCCGGGTGCACTAGCAGCAACAGCAGGGTTTTATGGCATGGACATTATAGCCATGGAGCCCTACTTTTTGCTGCAGGGAGAAACTTACTAAAGCATCAGTCAGATTCCCAAATATAATGTCAGTCTAAATAGATTTCTTTGACCAGCTCCACTGTATTACTCCACATCTCTTCTCCACAAGGGTTTAATTTCAAAGGATGCCGCTCCTCCCTGGTTTTGAAGTAGAAAATGATAACAATACAAAGATGAAAAGGTAGATGTAAACATTTACACAGAGCTGTGGGGATTCAACTAAATAAATAAAAAGCTCAAAACAATGTTTGATCATAAATTTTAACAAGGACTTGTCGGCACAGATTCAAAACATATTTTATACGCAGAGCAATATCAACACACCCCCACGTTATCGTCGTAAAACGGGAAAGAGGAAAATCAATCATAGAGGTGTGTCTGACTTTGCATTGTAAATGTCTGCCTGTGCTTCTGGGAATAGAAGACAAACATGTTCACACAATAACATGCACTGTCTGTGACAAATGCTCACCAGAGAACATTTCAATTCAAACCAGCAGAAGAAAAAAAAACACAGCAGGTATCCTCAGGTCAGAAGACTACATGTCTTTTCCTTCAGTTCACTCAGAGGTTTGCTCTTTCTTTGCTGTGGGGGGTTCATCATTCTTTAACTCACTATAAATAGATAATCCTATGATTTATAGAGTATGTGTTGTCTGCACTCTGCTCCTGAAACACCAAATAAAATGCACTGTGTATTTTAAAAAGTACCTTCATTTTAAAGGATAAGGTTGGTGATTTTCCATATTTTCCTTATTGTAAAAACCAAAATCCCTGAAAAAGACCAAAACCAACAATCTCTCAATGCTTTCTGACTTCTGATTTGTTTCTCCTGAAGATGGAAATGGGTTAGATGAAATGGGTTACAATAATATAGTTGTTTTTTTCCATGTAATTGTAAATGACTGTAATTTTCTGAAACATTACTAAAACAGATAAATAGTGTATTTGTTGGATAATATTTTCAGTGGAAGATTTGTTGCCTTAGTGAGAATTTATGGCAGCAGGACAGTGTATGTGGAATCAACTTGAAATATACAGCTCCATGTTCACTGCAGTGAAAAAAAAATCATCATACCTCCTTGGTGTTTGTTGTGGTGTGGGTAAAAACTGTAATTAGATCTACTGAAACTTATTTTTCTGATTTTTCTGATTTTTCTTAGTCTCGTTCACAGACTGTATATAAAGAAGAATGACCCAACTCCACTTCCTCCCACTGTACAAAAATGAAACCAAAATATCCCAGATATATGTGCTGCTATGGGGCGCCATTTGGGGCCAGAGTCTGTGCAACAGTGATCAGGGTTGGAGGCATGGTATTGAGGTTCTGCCCACACAGCCAGACACCCTCTTTGTATCATCAAATAACTGATTAAAGCCAAACTGATCAGAAAAATTAAACAAACATGAGCGTGATGTGAGAACAACCAAAAATAACATAAACCATTTTTGGGGAAACATTTAATGAGTTCTTTGATGTTTCAGTCTGACACATGTCCCATCGCTAATATGGAGGGGGCAGAAGTTTATGACCACCTGACAAGTGGGCGATGGAGATGTTTAGGCTTCATTTTTGGAGAGGTGCATGTTGTCCATCTTTATGTCACTGGTCCCGTCTTTGTTTTGAACACTTCCAACATTGCTTGTGATTCACATCACAGGTTACATACAGAATCCTTGTAGGCTATTACAGGACTACCTGTTGCTGTGACAGAGACAGCTAATGCTAGCTAGGCCCTCTGCTTACTATAATGTGGGCTGAACACAACACTGACGTGCAGGGGCTGTTGATGATTCAGCAGGTGTTGAAATAACATAAACAACAAGTAATGTCTAGTGGGAATCAGTGCTAATATTAGTGAGACAGGATCACTAGCTAATCGCTAACAGACAAATAATCTTTCTGAATGGAATACTTTTACACTTTTCAAAAGTATTTCAATTACTATCATGTTTATACAGAGGATATATTGACATAATTTTGCAGTATTTATGTGGAGTGTTGAGTTAAATAACATAATCAGGCTACTGAGGTACCTTGACTACTTGATTTATTATTGATTTATAATTATATTTTCATGCTATATAGAGTACTACATGAGTTTATTGAAAAGGAGTTTGGGACGTCTTGTACCAGTGTTTTAAGCTTCGCAGGGCTATGATGATGGTGGTTGACACTGCATCTCTGAGCAACACCAGCTTTCAAATATCAGTCAACTGTTGCTATGGGAAATGCCATCAAGAAGCTCAAATATGTCCCAAAAAGGTTTTATCTTTTTTTTTATGGGCACAATAACTACAGTGTTATTATAACTTATATTTCCTCAAACAAAAAGTGAGAACTCAAATTTAGTTTTGGACAAGAAATAAGAAAAAAGTTATATCTGACTTTAGCTTCAAAGACAATACTTGTCAGAGGGCTCAAATTATTGTCAGTTTTGGTCCTCACAGGATTTGTTGACAATAACAAAGAATATCACCAGGCTTAAGCTTTCATTACGATCTGATCAAATCTTCTTGGAAGACAACTCACCACTTTGAAGTCTTCTGCTCTGCACTCGGTGCCGTGAAAGTGGCAGGAGAGCAGCATGTCGTTGATGTCATGACCGGTGCGGTCGTAGAATTCCCGCATGTTGAAGGGTCGCGGCTTGAAATTATGGAAATCAGCTTTCACCTTTAGGCTCTCCAGAACGCTCTCCTCCACAAGATGTATGTCCCTGATCTCATACCTGGAAAAACAGGCAGACAGACGGGGAGGTCAGAGAAATATTTCATACATTTTAAATGCAAATTTTATGGTGTGGATTGATGAATTTCCTTGAACGTCTTCACAGTGAATAATCACTGTCTGATGATAAAGTAGACTTCATAAAAGTGAATTTCAGCCTTGAAACACTTCTTACACACTTCAGAAAGTTTATGAGTCTTTATCTGTGAACTTTTGCTCCGCTCAGGCAAAGCTAAAAATAATGCAGTCCAGAATGAATCAAAAGAGACAGAAAACAGACAGTAAAAATGTACAAGATGGTTTTTCTGTGGCATCTTCTGGCCCTGAACTGATAGCCCTGCCAGAGCGTAACAGTATATGGTACAGTACATAATAAAGTTCAGACAAGAGCTGTATGGGCACATAAAGCCAGTCATCCATTCACTGTTGATGCAATAGCTTTCGGCTATTTCAACCCGAGTCTTGAGTTATCTGGATACTTGGAGAAAAATGTTTGTTTATGTTGATTGGATTGTTTTAGCCACGAGACTTTTCAAACTGACTGATAGTCCCATTTAAAAGTAAGTCTGAATAAAAAATTAAAGGTATGGCTGACTTTGAGTGAATTCACTCATTACAAGCAAGTAAGTCAGTAAATTTTTCCTGTCACTTCCTCCAGCTAATGACAAAGTTTAGACATGGTTTACTTTGATCAAAATCCCATAAAAACAGAGTGAATGGGACTTTGGAGTACTGGACTGCCTTTTAAAATTTTCACTCCTCCTGAGAATTATCTCAACATCTAATGGATGGATTAACACAAAATTTTGTAAAGACATTTACATTATGTTTCCAAGACAATGTTGATTTTCATGATGCCTTGACTTTTCCTTTACGGTCTTAAGTATTTTGCCATTTGTTAGATGTTTTGTCTTGAAATTTGGTTCCCATAAGCATAAATCATAATCATTTTTATAACTTGTTTCCTCTAGTGCCATCATCAGATCAAACATTTTATTAAATAATTATCTAACTTGCATATTTTTTGGCCACCTGGGAACAGCAGAAATAATTTGTGAACCCATCATTGACATATCGTCATCTTTTAAGTCAGCAAACTTGTTAGAGTCGTGTTTTTGTCGACTTTATATTAAGATGGTAAAGATTACACCTGCTAAACATTAGCATATAACACTGTCATTGTGAGCATGTTAGTTGAGCAAGCATACCTGTAGACGAGTTAGTCATATTTGAGTATCATTAGAGATTCTTTACAAGCAACTGTATAGTTATTTTTGTTATTTTTTTGTATCCATATTTAAACCTACAGTGCAGACCTTTTGTCTCACCCTTCTGGCAGTGAGAGTAAATACACAAACACTGTTGAGGCATGCTTTTGATGCATGCCTACAGGTGAGCTCGCCCCATCTCTCCTGCCACCAGCAGTACTGCCTCCAAATCTTCCTATGCAAATAAGGTCAGAGCGGAAAAAAAACAAACAAACAAAAAAAAAAACATCAAGTGATGGAATCGTCAAATGAAGTAATTATCTACTGATCGCTTTCTTTTTTTGACTGTAATCCTTCCTCTGAACACCTTCTTAGGTTTTTCCACCATACTCCTAGTCGCTGGTGGTGACAGGCATAATCATCTGTGTGTGTTGATTCTGGGATTGTGTGCAAGCATGTGTCCATATATGAGCTGGAAGTCAACACTTTTTATATTGTACTGTTGAGATGTTAAGATTGTCTTTTCCTGGTCTTGTGAAGTGATTCAGTGGGCTAAATTTATAACATTGTTCAATGAAATGAACAATGGCTGTCTCCTCATTTTTCATCAAATACTTATCCCTAATGGTAATGTCTCAACGATTCTCTTGCATAGCAATATCTCGTGTAAGCCCTTGATATATGCACATTATTGATAGTGTGGTATGCAGTTACAATTCTGTGATATTTCATTTTGTCTCTATCACCAGCCATAGTCTCTCTCTCTCTCTCTCCCTCTTTTTTTTTTGGACTACATTAAGAATAAAGGCCTGCGAGTAGCTAACTGAGTGGGGAGCCAGACAACCCACATCACACCCTGCCTTATCAGGGGCACTGAGAAATTTCCTTTCATTTAATGGAGCTCACAAAAATCTGGCCTGTACGCTGCCTTGTATTAAAAGAGAGCAGAATAGCTGTAAATGCACCCACTCTCTACCCTCGCTGTGATCTCCCACTGTGCTATTATTAAAAATGTCACCATTTTAATGGACTCACCAAAGAGCAGATTGCTTGGAGTCTTTTTTTTTTTTCCAGAACACTGCCTCAAATGAAACGCCTTTTAGAAATTTCTCATATGAATGTAGCCACTCTTATATGAATATGGTCTTTTATTGATCTTTTGTGTAACATATTGATAAAACCCATGTGTTTTTAGTGTAATACACAAACAAGAATAAGATTCAGCAGCATAAACCTTGAAACTTGGTGCAGTAATTCTTTTATTTTTTTTTTTTAACGAGGGCAAAGGGACATTTAACACTCTAACTGAAATCTTCCAAACATTAAATCAATAATAACTAGCCTCATTCCAGATTAAAAATTAGCTCATAGATTTTTTGTGACATTAAGATGAAGCTAAACCCCATTACAGATGGGCAGTGTTTTTGTCTGATTGAAGGAGAACTTAATTGAGGAGAAGCACTCACTCCCCACTGTTTGTGTAGTGGACAAACCTGCCAAGAAGGCACTTATGAGATAAAATCCCAGAAGAACGAGCCGACGGGATCGGCGAAGGCTGACACTTCAGCATGTGTGCAGCTTAAATATCATGCCACAAGACATTTCCCAGACCAGTGACTCCAAACATGGGAAGTGGGCGGAGAACAGTCTTAAATGGATTTCATGCCCTGAGCACTTTCATTTCTGGCCGGGGGTATAACAGCTAAGTGTGCCGTTGCATTGCCTCTCTACCTTGCCAAGGGAGGCAGGATAATGAGCACTAAACCCACTTCAGAGTGTAAGAGTTGAGATGAGTACATGGAGAAGGAAACTTAGTGGGAAAAATCAGCTGCCTTTATGCTTTTGGTCTTCAACTTTGAAAAAGTCTTCCTTGTGAACCGCTGCCTGGAAATGTGAAATTAGGAGATATATTCATGTAAAAAATGTCCAGATGGCAAGTGTTGATTATCAGTCAGACCAGAAAAAAAAAATGCTAATTTTAGTGTTCAGTCTGGGATCTTCATTAAAGATTTAGGATAGATGTTGGAAGTAAAGCCACCAGGGGCCTTTAGCACTGTAGGCTGAGCCCTGTCCTTGATCTCTGTAACTGACAGCCTGTCAGAGGTTCACATCATTCAAGATCTTAGTTTTTAAACTTTTTTTAAAATCTTTTTGATCACTGAAATGACAGACGCTGGTCAACAGTCCTCTCCTGGAATACTGCACTGTAAATCGCTTCAAGCTGGTTCAACTTAAAAATGTAAGCTCCCCTGCTGCCTTAAAAATGTGAGTTAACTGAACATGGGTTGAGTAATTAGTTCAAAGTCGTCTAACGGCTCTTTTATGCTCTACGTTAGACACACATACAGACACGGACGGAGCCCTATGTCCATACTCTGCATTCATTTCGTCCGTACTTCTGCACATTTTCTGAAAGATCGCAGATACGGATGAAAAAGAGCAATATCTCCAGCAGTCATGAGGCAGTGCAGCAGTGTAGCCGATAGTTCGTACCTATTGTAAATTAAGTTCGTTGTCAATTGGGTACAAAAGAAAAATTCTCTGTCCACATGTTGTGTGATGTATTTAATGGCGCACTGCCCCCCCTCCATCTACAATCCTGCCTCTGCTATTGCAACCTCCTTCAGTGTCACCATGTGTGTTGTTGTGAGAAATTTTCATTTTTCCTCTTCTTATTCTGGGTTGACTCTGAGCAGAACCCTCTAGTGGATGTGCTGCTTAACATCCATGCCAACACAAAGCATGCAAGGAAATATGTGGCCAGTGCTGCTTATATTGTTTAAAATGTACAAATCCATTTTCATATGTAAAGAGAGCATGAATGAGCCTCCATGAGTTTTAAAAAATGTAAAACCAATTGAGTGAAGTGAACTTGAGAAAACCTTCCAGGTCCAACAACCAAAAACATCAAGTTAAAAAGTGTACAAGGGTATGAATTTGATAACCTAAGCACTGTTTTCATTATTATGGAAAGAAACAACCATGATTTATCTTAACATGTATTAAAGAAAGAAACTTTCTATCAGCTCTAAGTAAGAATGCTCATCTTTCAAAGCTCCAAAATAGTCTGAAAATAAAATTAGAAACTTGTAAATCAAACTAACTTGAGATTAATAAATATCTTTTACATTAAGTTAACTTGAAAAGATTAGTTGATTCCACTAAATTCTTGTATGATGCTTTATAGTGTGTCCACCACTAAATGACACCGTCTGGCTGACTTCTTTCACTATTGCTGCCTCTGCTGACATTTGGAACAATATTACTACACCACAGGCAAAGCAAAATGTTTATCAAACAGCTTTCAAAGCCAGGATTAGTCACAGTCTCACTCTGTGACATCTTTCTTCATTCTCCTCTGCTCCTTGGGCAGCCCAGTACATGGTGTTAATCACAAGAAATGTTCTATTCATTCAAAACTCCTCTTTTTTTAACCATCCAATGAAGGCAAAATCTCTGACAGCTCAGAAACAAAGTGGATTTAATGTGCATGAGCACAGCTCTGTTGAAGTTTAAGAGACATGAGGTTTTAAACATATAAATGACAAAAATACCCAGTGCATCTGCCATTTCACTTGTAATCAAAGGAAGCAGACTCTCTACATCTCTCACTCCTGTGCATACAGTACATGTTGTTGCCAGCTCCAGTATCCAGAGCCCTCAGCTGCACCGACACGACGGCTGGCGTTCTCTGATTATAATGCCTCAGTTAATTCAAGCCTGACAAGCTGCTCTCCAAGCACTGAATACCTCAACAAGGTAGAAACTATTAGAGCCTGTGGGATGAGTGAGGCACAATTACCAGCGGTGGATGAGGTACTCAGATCATTCAGCCCACTAAAGTACAACAGTGTAGAAATACTACACATAAATCACAAGTAAAACTCCTGCATTAAAAATATAACTTAAAAGCACTTAAACTTTATTACCAAAATATACTTTTGTGAAAATGCAGAAAACTGGCGCCTGTGAGTGTTGGTATTATCATTATTGAAGTGAGGAAGCCTCTTGGAAGACATATAAAATGTCCTCAGGAACCTCAAGTAAGTCCAGCTGCCTATGTACAGCTCATAGAGAACACCATGCCCCGGATAAGTGAGAATCTTCACACATGTTACTGATGGATTATGTGTAAGCAGGATTTAACTGTTGCAGTTTGTCAAGGTGGAAGCTAATAATTTTACAGTTTAGATCTGTGTTTTTGACAGTATTTGTAGTTTTTTTGTATCCAAATCTCAAAGGGTTTGTTCAGACTATTTGAAGTGGGGTTGTATGAGGTTCTTATCCACAGTTAGTGTATTACCTACAGGAAGTGACATGCACCCAGTTTGGACAAGTGAAGATGAATCCCTGCACAGGAGCTAAGCAATGTACTGCTGTGGACAGGGACAACAGCATAAGATATTTTAGCCACCTAAAAATTCATCATTTTCAGCGTATGCTATATTTGGAGTGTTTTCACCACCTTATCTTGACGTCAACCATAATATGAGCCAAATATCGCTCTCTCCAAACTAACCAGTTAGTAAGGAAGAGTTGCTGGTATACTGTTGCCTCATTCTGTTTGTTTGAGTTATTGTGTGACTGGTGAATCTGAACTGTCCTTTTAAAATGTTGAAGTCACATAACAACACAAACAAACAGATCGAGGCAATAATTGTTACTGATTTTGCCTATTTGACAGCAAAGTAAAGCAGTGAAAATATTCTAAATATAGTGTATACTTAAACTGATATTGATTTTTGTATTTGTTATTGACCCTGTCCACAGCAGTACATGCTGGTACTCCTTTTGGCTACTCCAAACTGGGAGCGTGCTGACCAGCGTCTACTGTAGGTAATACACTTCCTATGGATGAGAACCTCATACAACCCCACTTCAAATAATTTGAACCACCCCTTTAAAATGCAAAGTATCTACCAGAGCTCTGAAATAAATCTGATAGCCGAGTCAAACGTACAATATTTCCCTCTCAACTGTGGTGGAGCAAAAGTATAAAGTGGCATAAAATGGAAATTCTCAAGTGCAGTATGTGCACCTCAAGTTTAATCTGAACAGTACTTGAATAAATAAGGATACAGTCCACCACTGACATTTGTAATATGAAAGACATTTCTATTTATTGTTGCTGTCTGGCAGAAACCTTGTATGCCCAAAACCGTTCCTTTTCAGGAAATGAAAAAATCGCTGTTTTTAAACGAACTCATTGCTGCAAAGTCAAGGTTAGTAGCTCTTTTTAATACTTTTCAATGGTTACATTTTTGTAAAACCCCCAGACAGACACAAACGGTGACCAGTAGCATTCATTTATGAAAAAAATAAAAATGTCAAAATATGGACATACAAATTTTGCAACTGTTGTTGAAAGTTGAAAGTTTCTAGGAAGATATGATATTAAAAGAAAATATAAAATATTGATGATAAAGAATAAATAAACAATGCATTCAGCAGAAACAGCTTTAAAGGGACAGCCTGAAATCAAAAATACATGTTTTATTTTTACCTGTGGTGCTATTTATCCATCCAGTTTATTTTTGTGTGAGTTGCAGAGTTTTGGAGATAACAGCCATAGAGGTGTCAACCTCATATGATGGAACTAAACGGCACTTGGTTTGAAAAAAAAAAAATACATTTGGAAAACTCATTTTCTCTTTCCAGAAATTATGACCCAGTTATTCAAGATAATCCACAGAGTTGTGAGCAGTTTCATGGAGGAACTATCTTCTTTTTATGACAAAACAACTCTACAGTAGATATCTCCAAAACAATGGGATGGATAAATAACACTTCAGACCAGAGGAAAAATATGCATTTTTGATTTTGGATTGAACTATCCCTTTAAACGTAAATATAGGCTTCATTTTGCACTTTTCATTAAGCGGTCATTTTGATTACCTCTGGTTGAGCAGGGCCAGCAGCTCCCCTGCGTGGTACAGGTCATTGCGCGTCACCCGGCTGAAGCGGAACGCGTTCAGGTTGCAGAAGGTGACGGCGGGGAACGTCATGATCGGGGTCGTGACCTCGTCCAGTTTGGTGACGTGCGGGTACTCGAGGTAGAAGTGGATCCGGTCCACGCACACGTACAGCAAGAAGGTCAGCGAGCCCAGGAAAAACACGACCCACAGGCAGCGTTTGATGCAGAACCGCTCGTACGTGAAGATGTGCGAGATTCCGTGCAGGGTCGAGCTGTGCGCAAAAACTTCTATGGGTGGAGGCTGATTTGTGTCCATCTCTTCGGGTTCCACTTTAAGATCCATTGTGACTGTGCAACAAGCTCGATTTGAGTCAGAAAGCAGCTTCAAAACAGAGAAACTGAGCCGATATTCAGTCACCTGTGGCACAAACTGTCATTATCCATCCAAACAGGTGTAAACGCGTAGATAACCACTCCTGGACTCTTTGTTCGGTCTCCATCCCTCATGCAGACTGACGGAGAAACATTTTGAGCATCCGTCGCTCTTTCACAAAGTCAGACGAGCAGAGATTGTGAACAGAAGTGATGCATCTCACATAAACAGGCGTGCAGAAGCAGGCTGAGTCAAACGCGTGCATAACCAAGATGTCCAAACGAAGGTCCATCAGCACTGCGCTGCACTCACGTTCTGCAGGTCTCTTCTCACTGGGTTGTTGCAGTAAAGCAAGGGAAAGGGGTTGACAAAGTGTTTCATCAGCTCGATTAGAAGTCCAGTGAAGCACGCATCGTCCCCGCACGCCAAGCAGAGGAAACCCGGAGAGCGAAGAGAGGAAGAGAAATCCTTCTGACACTTCAGCTCATTTATTAAGAGTTCCTCTTCAGCTCATGTCCGCTTCAGTCCGCGCATTTTCAGGTCAAGTCTGGAGGTCTTTTTTTTTTTTTTCTTTACTCGTGTTTGGGAGTCAGACGGTCGGTGGTGAGTCGTGAGCTGCACTCGGCTGTCGGTGGTGTCTGTCTGGCAGCAGCAGCGGCGGTGGCAGTGGACGGCAGAGAGGAGAGCGGACTGACGCTCTGCTGTTCACTGTGAGTTAGTTTCACATCTTCACTACACAAGACCGCAGAGAGAGAGAGAGAGGAGGAGAGAGAGAGAGAGAGAGAGAGAAGAGAGAGAGAGAGAGAGAGAGAGGAGAGAGAGAGGAGAGAGAGAGAGAGAGAAGAGAAAAGAGAGAGAGAAGAGAGAGAGGGGAGGAGGAGGGGAGGACTCCTTCAGGGACTTGTAGTAGCATTTGGTACTGGAGGCAGGACTTAAAATGTCCTGTTTGAAAAGCATTTTTCTGCAATATTTTTTTTCATAAGAGCGAGAAATATGGATAGAGGCTAAAGCAACCCACATTATAGCCAAAGAAAAAGAAAAGAACACCATTGGACATAAACTCAAAGTAAATATAAATGTTGTTTGGACCTAAACAAAGAGTACGAAGAGCCAGATGAAAGAGGTACGACAGCAATTTTGTATTACACTTCAGTAAAGTTGGAGGTCTCACAGGGGACAGATTAGAAAAAAGAAATGTCAAAATCAAAGCAGCAAATGCCAAGTTATCCTGACTTTTAGTCCTGTTTTTTATCACAGTTTTCATATGGGTGCTGGAAATCATTAAAAACATTTGGTTTTTTTGGGGTGGTTTGACAAGTCCTTGGATTTTGGATAAAGTGCTTGAAACTGCTTGCAACTGTAATTGCATACTTTCATAATAAATCACGACCTTACTGAATAGTTCACCTTTTAGATAAATTTAAAAAAAACCTGGGCACTGGCTCAGCCAGATTGTGTAGGATGCCAACTCTACTTAAAGGTTACACATTTTGAACCATGAATTTATTTATCGTGTATTTACCACCCCTTTGTGATTTAATGTGATGACGAAATTAACTAATCATTTTGGATATATGTATCTAAATATGTAATTTACCACAGCTGTAGCGGGCTGGAAATGCTTGGAAATGCCCCATGAAAATTCATGAAAAGTGCTTGAATTTGACTTTGGAAAAGATGTAGGAACCCTGAACATTATATTTTGCATAATACTGAGGTCATGATGTCACATCTGGGCTGGCCTCTGTCCCACTAGCCTCTGTAGCTCTAAAATCTTTGTTATTACATGTCACTGTTCTGTATGAAAAATAGAAAAACAGAAAGGGGGGGGCACCATCAGGACAGGACAGGACACAACAATATTGTGTTGCATGTTCACTGTTGTTCGTGATTGTATTTTTTAAATTATGCACATATTCCACATATTTGTCAGTTGTCTCTAAACAGAGAGGGAGAGAGACAAGTGGACGCACAGTCACACAGGCAAGAGAGACGCCCCACCCCGCAGATCATCACACACAATGATGGTCCCTTTAACTTCACTGCTGCAGAAGAGAAAGCTTTACATTATACATTCATTAGATTATCAGCTTAATGTGTGATTAGAAAAGAGCAGAGAAGCAAAATCACTTGATGACCAGCACTAGATGTCGTTGCATTGTTGTTGTGTTACACACCACACCTCTTTTGTTTACAGGCATGTTATCTGAAATAACACACTGGGGCATCATTATGCTGGTGTTGTTTGGTTCAGTGTAAAAGAGCAAAGCCGGCTCAATCATGAGTCTTCTATACAGCAGTATTGCAGGATCTCTGTTTAAACAGGGCTAGAGCTTATTTAATGAAGATTAAAAAAACTAAAAGAGATGATATACTGTTGAGTAAGGCTTCTCCAAGGCTGGAGTTTTCAGTTATGTGCATTATTGAAAATGTCAAATGTGATTTCTTCTGGAACAGAACCAGGAAGTTCCCTCTATTAAACACTGCTTGCCTGGTAAAACACCTGCATCTTTCACACCACCCACCAGCAGTTTGTAACTCAGGCTCTCTGCAGTCTCTGAGCTTTAGTTGAGATAACCGTGATGACATCACTATAACATCACCTGGGTTAGTTTCTCTTTGGCTCCCTTCAGAGCAGCAGAAGACATTATGCAACTGTGTTTACAGACTGAACAGTACTCCTCATGATGAGTAATATGAACTCCATGTGCCAAATTGGTGGAGTGGTAGACCCAATACACACTGACCACTGCCAGGCCACTGGGACTGGTGGACCCAGACAGACTTGGCAACCCAGAGTAAACAGACTGAGTCATTTCTGCCAACAATAGGAGGAGGAGACTGAGCAACACTTCTGCAGCCTGTGCAGTATAAAGACACACAATAAAACTCAACACAGTGACAGACCAAAACATGATTCAGAATTTAGTTGGTGTTAAAAAAGTCATGATATTGCCATTGAATCAAGTATTTCAGAGCATGTCACAGCCGGAGTGGAAAACAAGACACTACACTGAGCTCCTTTAAAGTCTGCCTTCTCTATTTTTATTTTAGCCATTTTTTTCTGTTTCTCATCATTACTGTTGTATTATTAAACTATATCTCATCTTATGAAATATATATATTTGATAGGACTTTGGTCCCTGATTTGGTCTGTAAAATAAAAGACAGTATTAAAATACCACATCACAGTTTCCCAGAGCCCCAAGGCTCATATTTAAATAGCTTGTTTTGTCCAACCAGCAGTGTAAAACTCAAAGATAATTTGTTTGAGCTGGAGGCAGAGATTGTTTGGCATTTTTGCTTAAAAAATGGACTTAAACATGGCAAAAATGACCAATTAATACTAATTAATCATTTAATTGACTAATTATAGTTTCTCCTTTCTTATACTGTGGTATACCATGTAGAATAATAATGTTGTACAGTGTAGTGTAGTGCTGTGTGTTTTTTAGTGTATATGTGTAGTAATGTACAAATTGTTTTCCCGTACACTCTGATTTAATGAAGCCCAGACATGAGTTTGAGAAATTTGATGGCTACTCTCCAAAACAGAGCCATTATCAAGCACCACAAAGGAAAATAATGATATGTGCCATGTTTATATTGGACCATGAATAAACAATGACATTTAGTCCCCAGCTGGATACGGGCGTGAAAAATTGATCTGACTGTGCAATGAGGCTGAATCAAGCTTTGTTAATATGACAAAATATTTATTACATGCCATGAAAGATGCATTACTCTTAAATCTTACATGCATCAGCGTGGAAAAAGATTCTGTAACATTTAAAGTCCTACTACATCCACCACTGCGCCCAGAGGCAGTCTGAACTCAAAATCAAGCATAAACAGCTATCATGTGTGTGACATTTGACTGTGTGATATTGTGTTACATTAATGATGTCTCTCCTGTAAGATAATGGAGGAATGTAACCAAGTCATTTACTCAGTGGTCTTAAGACGGCCTCCAACACTGCTGTAGAAGAGCAGCAGTGATGGTGGAAACATTGCTTTGCTTTAATGAACAGTTGTAATTATAGACCAAAAGCTACTTTTTGTTAGAGAAACCAAAGATGAGTTTGTAGTTCAAGTATTCAAAAAACTGTCAGAACCCACAGTCCCTTCATTTGAAGCTGGCACCGTATGGGTCCAATTTGGTTTTTGCTTGCAGACAAAAAGCAAACATTGATTCTATGTAATTTTGAGTGTTTTAAATTATAATTCTTGTCAACATCTTAATTTCACAGGTCAATCTAATTTACTACTAATATCCAGTAGGAAAGAAATGATGATGATGGCTGTTCAGCCAGCAGCAGTTTGTTTCAGTTGCACATTCTGTTGCTAGTAGCAACCGCTGCTCTATAGCAGTTTAAATGTCATTTTGTCAGATTTGTGTCTGAACAAATATTGACTGGCTTTTCAATCACTTCTATCTGTACTCCTTAAATGGAGCATTATCTGTACTTACTCTTATTAGAGCTGTTTTGTATTTTTTATTTAGTGGTTTAGCAGAATTTGGTGATTTAGCTACTATACTAGCTGTCTAATGCTAATGCAACATTCTGAATAACAGTTGAACTGCTGTTGGGATAACATTTGACTGTTTTTACTTTTACTCTTGTGGACTTGTGTATTTTTATTATGTTAATTGTTGTGCTGTACTTAAAAGTATAATCTGCAACACTGTCCTAAAAAAACAGTGTATGCACTCATATTACACAATCCCTTTCAATCATCACGTATGGCCCACTAGAAGTGTGTGTGTGGTAGGTGAATCTGCAGAAACCCTGCCTTCTGCCTGTATTTCATCATTTATCAGCATTGTTTTGCTGTGCTAGGAACATTTCACCAATCAAAAATGTTAGTATATGAGGTCCTGATGCATGTAGTAATAGCTTGGACAAATCCTACTGACTCTGCCTTTAATGATTATTTTTCACTGGTGATACTTTGTTTTTTCCTAACATGAAGCACAATGTAACAGCTAATCTACACTTTTTGTGAATACAGTTGCCTTTTTACTGTACTAAATTATGTTTTACAACGTCTTTGGTCTGACATTTTGAAAAAAAAAAAAAGACTACTACAATATTCTTTTGTATTCACACCAGTGTTTGAATATCACTTTATACCCTCTCTAGAGGTATAATGAATGTCACCCATCTCTATAAATCAGTAGTTCTCAAACTGTGGTGCGGGCCCCCCTGCTGGGGCCTAGAGCCACTGCACGTGGGGCATGAATGACCAGGGAAAAAATTGAGGGAATCTTAGTTGAATGAACATGATTCCTGTAGGGAAAATACACAAACAAAAGTGTTGTGTTGTGTATTGTGCTGTCCATCATTTCACTAAAATTCAGCTTGGATCCTTTTTAATTGGTTGCTTTTCCTATCTTTGTTAGCGATGATGTTAAAAAATGTGGGGCATGAACTTTTTTTCAGCTTATGAAGTGGGGCATGCCAGAAAAAGTGTGAGAAACACTGGCATACATGTAGTTGTGATAGCCTACTCACCAAGCTTTTCTCCAGAACAGAATTGTGCTCCATATTGTTCTGGCTTGGCACTGCTTTAAACACGTCCCTAAGGATCTGCATCCAACTGAGGTGGACCCAGCATGGCACATGTACAGCAGCATCAGTCTCTGCACCAGATCGCTCTGAGCTTTCCACTTTTTTGGCCTCCTGGTTGAAGATGGCATGAGAGAAGTAAAGTGAGATAACACTAGCTGGAAACAACCAGAAAACACCTAGATGGCTACCTACAGTGAAGTGCTACTTTTATTTCTCAGTTTATTTAGTCTACATATTTATTTACGTGACTGTGTGTCCAGTTTTTAATAATGCTTTGTTTGTTTAGCCTACTGGTGCACATTACCGTAGCACTTATTGAAATTGCCCCAAGGGAATATATTTCACTTTCTCAGCTTAGTGTTAATCATTTCATCTGGCTATTGGGCTAGGCTACCTTTTGGAATATTTTACATCAGACGTGTAGGGGTAAGTACAGCTTGACTGATACAGTTGATCTAAAAATAGATGAGTAAACTTTCAGTCTCATTTCAAATAAGTGGACAAACTGAGTTTACCTGGATTTACCCCCCTCAACACCGCTTTAAATCACAGCATTTGTTAAAAAAAAAAAAAAAAAAAAAAAGTTAAGTTGCCACTGAGTAGTTAGCTGATGGCACACTCATCCCATCATAATCGAGCAGCAAGTTCATCCAAGATGACATCTCTGGTTCCCTTTCTGTAACAAGTTTCATCTTTCAGGTCACAAAGAAATCCCCAGTCTGTATTAAATTAAGCAGGTGTCAAGACAGGAGAAATTTAATAACCTTTTTAAGGATGCATGATATGGATGTTTTCTAAGCCGTTACCAATTACTGGTAATTACCTGCCTCACATGTCTGATGCTGATAAAATAGTCGATAATTTAACAGTTTTGTATTTTAAAAAGAAGTTCATATAACCTATAGTTTATGTGATTTATTCAGGAGGGTATGAAAGGCTAGGATGTAGTGAGCAAATAATCACTTTACAAGAAAAACAAACAACAATTCTGACTTCTCTCCACAGCACTTAACTTAGCACTGGACTTTTAAAACATTCGTTTATTTTTTGTTGTAAATTTCATTTAAAAAAAACTTAACAAATATAATATATACTATATCACGCTTGTTTGTTGACAGCAGTTGTGAAGTTATCAACCTTACACGAGGTCTACGAGGATAATCTCCTTTTCAAGAGTCCAACAGACCATCTTCTTTTTCACTGTTCTGTCCGTTTTACTGATAAACGTTACGAGTTGAAATAAATTGAACTAATGCTGCGTCAACGGTAGTTTGACGTCATTGCCTGACCGGCGTTTTGATTGGCTGTTATGTGAAATTAGTTTCACAAAGTTGAGAGTTTTGCAACTGATGCGCCTGAGTTTCAGACAGCTTTCCAATGTGTCGCAGAGGGCTTTACACCATGCAACTCAATCGCAAAGCTAATTTTGCGTTAAAGTTTCACCGTGTAAATCTAGGCTAACGGCAAGTACTCTGGATTCTACTGTAATGTCAACTGTTTTACTATCCGGTTGTGCGTTTGTATTTTTTTTTTTTTTTCTTCCTTCAAATGTTTATTTAATCAGAAGAGGGCTAGAAAAACACGAGGAATACAGTAACTTCTATGTAAATAATTTTTCCCATAATAAAAAATCCATCTCTTTTTGTCTATTAATTTTAGTCTAGCATTACAAATGAAAAAACATTTTCAACATCAGTCCAAAGAAATTTAACACATTCATCCAACTTTTTTTCTATGTCAGTATTACAGAATACACAGGTTTCCGACAGATCGTTTCTATTTTTAAATGAATAATTTTAAATTACACCTCACTAACTTAATTGCTGTAAAAAATATTTGTTGAAATACGTCCAAATCAAATTTCAATTAATGTTCTCAAAGTGATTATTCCAAAAATAACTGCTACGAGAAACTGCTGGGCAATGTATCAAATGTCTAAAAAAAATATGTTTTGCAATTTTTATCCTTTTATGATGATGCAATTTAACAAAAATATTCTAAAATATTTTTGCTCATTAAACACATTGCTGTCCTGCAAAACATGCATGTACTGAATCACTGCTCTGTTCTTGTGCAGGTATTGGAATATCAAAGTCTAATAATTCTGTGTATGAAAGTAAGTGACCTTGCTCATTAATCAATTATGAAATCAGCAAATTATTGTTTTGGACCCATTTGTGATAGAAGATTGAATTATTTTTCTACTTGTGGGGGGAGAATTGTGTTCAAATAAGAAGCTAAAATAAAAGAGTGAATATTTACTGAAACATTTTTAAACTTTTCAGTTTAGACAGGCCGGCTGCTGTCCGTGGTGCTGATGATGTACTGGTCTGGTGGGTCGGTGTGTTTCCTCTCCAGGCCTGCAGGGGGCAGCAGAGCGCGCTGCTGCTACATTTCAGCGAGCAGAAGGAACTGAAACATGTGAGCAGCAGCAGTGAAAAACATGGCGATGCCCATTAGTGCAGCTCGTTTCTGTCGCCTGGCAGGACGGACCGTCACCTCCCTGTCAGTCAGACACAGGCGAGCTGTCAGCCTGCCAGAGAGGAGATGCTACATATCAATCTCGACCGGGAACAGTGAGTCAATGTTTTGATTGAAAGTTAATAAAAGACGCGTTAGCTTCTGGGTGTAGCAGTAGCTCAGAGGTCAGTGCCCCAGCAAGCACAGCCAAGTCTTGACAGTTAATGACTGATGATGATTTTTATTTTGGACCTTTTTCCCGTTATAACCTCCTCTGCTGCCAGAACAACAAACAAAGTGACCGCGTCGTAACCATAGTGACGAAGTAACCATCAACACATCTTCGTGGTAAAACACAAGCAAGCGAAAGTTAGGGAAGTTGAGTTTTCTGCGGTGGATGGGCTCACCACATCTTCGCAAACAGATCTTAACTTGGCTGGTTTTGTGGTCGCTTAGTGCTGGATTGTAACTAATTACGTTTACTCAAGTACTGTACTTGCGTACAAATCTCAGGTACTTACCCTTTACTTGAGTGTTTTCTTTGTATATCACTTTCTACTTCTACTACACTGCATTTCAGAGGGAAACATTGTACTTTTGATTCTGTTATCAGATTTACTTGACAGCTGTAGTTACAAATTACTTTGCATGTTTAAGATTCATGGACAAAACCTACGATATTCTAAATAGTAACACTTTATTTATACGGCACATTTTATACACAAAGGTGAAATAAAATGTCCTTCACGAAAGATGAATTAAAGAGCAGATTTATTCAAATAGGGAGATAAAAGCGGTAGACCATATCAACCAACCGATATTATCAGATTGATGTTGCCCGACTTTAACTTTTTAAGCATTCTGTGTATTTAAGCATTCTGTGTATTGATCCTTTGTATGATTTCAGATTTAATACATATATTTTATACATACATTCCACTTGTGTTTTTAAATTTATTTCTTGTTATTTGTTGTTATTAATATCATTTTCGACAGTAAAGTGAGTTTATGTATATAAACTATTTTCTGTATCTTATATTCTATATAAAGAATACACCAGCTGATATAACAGTATCAGATTTTTTTTTACTCCCTAACATCAGTATTGGCCCCAAAAATTCAGTAGTGGCCAGGCCCTATTGAAGAGACATTTTAAAAAGATAAAACCTGAAGATAATCAGCTAGCAAAGCAGAAAATTCTCACAATTGACATGTTGAAAAGAGTGAAGAAAAATGCTCTTAAAAAAAAGTTAATCAATTGTTAATAAAATAGAGCAGATTAATTTTCTGTCCATGGACTAATTGTGTCAGTGCCACAGTAAAGAGCTTTGTTGGATTAGAGCTCTCTGGTTTCCTTGTTGTTCTTAAATCAATCCGATTTAGGACTTTTTTTAAGCAGACTTGTTGATATGCATATGTAGCAGGAAAAGCACAGTGGGAAGTATTAACAGCCACAGTGATTCTTTTCCAATAATACAAAGCAGCAATTAATGTTGTCAGACACACCTGTGTATACAAGTCAGAATATCTGCTGTGAATTTTTTTAATCAACTTTTCCTCCATCAGTTTGAGAATCAGTGGTTTAAAAGATTCTATGAGATGATGATCTACTCCAGTGTTTCTCAGTCCTGGTCCTCAAGTACTCCTGCCCTGCATGTTTTAGATGTTTCCCTGCTCCAACACACCTGATTCAAATGATCAGGTAATTATCAGGCTTCTGTAGAGGCTTGATGATGAGCTGATCATTTGAATCAGGTGTGTTGGAGCAGGGAAACATCTAAAACATGCAGGGCAGGGGTCCTTGAGGACCAGGATTGAGAAGCACTGATCTACTCTATCTATTCTTAAGTGCTGCTCATAAATAACATCCATATTAACTATTACTGACACTGACAGCATAAACAAAGAGACAGATTTTGGCTCCATTATCACATATCAAACTGATTTTCCTCTTATTCTCTGCAGATCTTCAGTTCAGACTAGATGAACGAACGGCTCACAGCAGTCTGGACCTCTTCAAGAAAGACACCGGCGTCATCTACCGCATGCTGGGTCTGGACCCCAGCCACGTCCAAGACAACCCTGAACGCTTCCGAGACTGGGCCGTCGTGTTCGGCGATGAGAAGATCAGCAGCGGACGACACTACTGGGAGGTGACGGTCAAGAAGTCCAGAGAGTTTCGTCTGGGTGTGGCTGAGGCGCTGATGTCCCGAGAGGACTGTGTGGGCACCAGCAGCTCCTCCTGGGTGTTCGGCTACGCTCACGGCAAGTGGTTTGCCATGACCAACAATAAGATAGTCCCTGTTACGCTGGTGGGCAAGCCGGACCGTGTAGGCATCCTGCTTGACTACGAAGCGGGCCTTCTGGGGTTGGTAGACATCGAAAAATCCACGATCATTCACACCTTCAGGGTCCAGTTCAAGGCTCCCCTCTGCCCCGCGTTTGGACTTTGGGACGGAGAGCTGCTGACACACTCTGGTCTGGAGGAGCCTGCAGGCCTGAAGTGAAACAAGATGAACTGCGATGATGATGATGATGACTGTGATGGTCATGAAAGGCCATAAGCATGTCTTTGGTACCATGGCAGCATTTATTATGAACAAAGCAAAGCAATACTCTGTGGGAATCATTTACAGCTTAGTCACAGGTGATGGTTCATTTTCTGTGGTCCAGTTGGTTCATAATCATGACTCTTAACAATGCAAGTTCATGCTTTGTGTATGTCAGTCAGCCTCAGGCGATCACAGCAGCTGTTTTCATGTGTACCTCATGTATTACCTCTCAGACTAACTGATATGAAAAGGATATGTAGTTGTTTTGAAAGGAACATTAACTGCCAAGTTGTTCATATATGGCATTACACACTCAGTTACAAAGCTGAAATAAACAAAACTTTTTTTCAGAATCATGTTCATACTGTATATTGTTAAATAAAATAACTTCACTGAAACTGCTTTAATGTTTCTCTTTTATTTACAGCAGAATGATACATATTTACAGTGGAATAAAATGAACAGTGAATAAAACAGTAATTTGAGATGATTAAAGTGTACAATATTACATTTTTATCACATTATTTAGTAGCATATTTATCACAGTTAAACCATTTAAAAATGGTGGTTGAGTTTCTCAGTACACTGCATTCTAACAAGCAAAAACTTTAATTCTCTTTCTGGCAAAAATCACCTCAAACACCTTTGTGTCTTGTAGTCATTTGCCAAATTTTATTTGTATATTTTGAGTTAGAATAACCCAAATGTGAACTTTCCAGTGCCCGAGACATGCAGGTGTTTCTGTGATTCACAAGCAACCACAAAAAAGAGCCCACTTTAATGAAGCAGCAAGTCCTCCATAAAGAAAATAATAACCAGGGTTGGGTAGTAACAGATTACATGTAATCAGGATTACATATTCATAACACAAAAGAGAAGTAATAATCATTCCAGCTTACATTTAAAAAAAATGCGTAAATAGATTATAGTTACATTGTCAAGGATTACCTGATTACATTTTTGATTGCATCTTTAAAATAGGACGTTTTTGAAATAACGAAACTTTTTTAAACAGAAGAACAGAAACCTTTCTTTCCAACTTTCCTTTCCTCTTTGTTCAAGATGCCTTGGACGAGCCAGACAGACCACTCCACCGCTCGTTGCTGGTTAGCTGGCCCCTTTTTTCCATTTTTATACCCACCTCAGAACACCTTGTCCTACCAAAGCTCACACTCAACATACACTGAGCACGCCTGTTTTTTCTTCTTTTAACAACGAAAACTTGTATAAAATGTTTAAGAGAAAAAAAAAATCTAGAATTATTAATTATTATTGGCCTGACAATATCATCGGCCTGATATTTACTGGCCTAGCACACATTAGTCTATCAGTACTGGCATATATGTTGTCTCATATTTTTTTTTACAGAACATAATGCATACTGCAGATTGTTTTACTATTATTTTACTATTATTACTATTATTCTATTTTTAGTTTTATAGGTGTATCTGATCACTTCTCTTGATCCAAGTTGTTTGTTATTTTTATTTATAGTTATACAGTAGTAGTTTTATAAAAATACCAAATTTTACTGTTTCAGTTCCCTCATGTCATTTTGGATTTCATTTATATACAGTAAATGAAGAGTAACGGCCGATATATATATCTTATGTTTTTACACCCTAATATCAGCATATCCCCCCAAAATCCAGCATCGGTTGAGCACTAGTCACTATTACAAAAATTGCCAGGTAATATTCTGTAACTGAGTACATTTCAAAGTAATCTGACCCAACCCTGAAAAAGTACATCATCACAAGGTATCAGCAGCAAAGAAACTGACTTATGAGCCTCAATGAACTCGTACAAACTCCAATGAAGCAGTCCAGTTCCAGTGTTGGCAGGCATAAATGCAACTGATTCACCTCCTGTTGAGGTGGAAGAATTAATGAAGCAGCTTTGAGAACATTTATACAGTTATTACACAGGGGGCACAGAATCCCTTGATTAAATGACGTACTGAAAGCAAAAATATATTCAGTATTTTAAAAATAAATATATTTCAATATTTACATCTCAGTGGCATTTTCTATCAGAAGCTAAGCACAAAAACAGCTCATTAATATCAGCAACACGAGCCAAATCACAGCTTAAATTAATGTCATTTTTCTCCAACACGTGCCCTGTTTATATAGTGCTTTGTTGATACTTACATTGCTGAACAATTCCTCAAGTCTGCATAAATGCATTAAAGGGGGATTTAATCCTGCACTGTCTACAGCTTTTTTAATGCTCTAAAGGATGGCCCCCACATTATTGTTATTATATAACAAATATTACCATATTTAAGATAAACTCATTCATTCGTCACGTCTCTCAATCATCCTGTGTCCTTTCAGTCCTCTCAGGTACATAACAAAGCAGATTCATTTCCATTACAAACCCTCACTATCCCCTGTGATTCAAACGATGCTCTTCACTGTATCCAGTGTGGTCTTCTGCTCCTCTGTGTCACATGCTGAGTCGCTGTCAGTGTACACTCTCTGGTACTCTTGCAGGATTGAAACAACGACATTATGGCCAAACTGCATGGCGTCATCCACAGGTGTGTTCCCCCACCTGAATGGAATAAGGAGATGGGTGGATAGTTATGGTTAACAATATTGAGATGGCCATATTTTTTTGACCATTTTTAATCTAATATCGGGCGAAAACATTTTTTATTTAAAACCCCTACCTGTCTTTCATGTGGGGATTCACTTTACATATTTCAGTTAGGAAGATAACAGCTTCCACATGACCTACAAGACAAAAGTGAGCAACCGCAAAGTCATATTCCATTAATTCTAGTTTAAATATCAACGCCGAGATTATTGAAGAGTGAATGTACTAATAATGAAGTGTCACCTTCTGCAGCAGCAATGTGGAGCGCTGTGCGAGAGTCGTAGTCTGTCTGCTCCATGTTCACTGCTGAAAGGGCAAATCTGGAGTTTGGAACACAGGGAAAGATTAACTCTAGGGTTGCACAATTAGTCAATTAATTATTAAAATGTCAAACATTTTCTGGTTCCAGGTTCTTAAATGTAGCAATTTTCTTTGCCATTTATGATAGCAAATGAAGAGTCTTTCGGTTTTGGGGGAAAAAAAGGAAGTAATATAAAGCATTTTTCACAATTTTGTAGACTAAGCAATTAATCCTGAAAATAATCACCAGAGCAATCGATAATTAAAATATTTGTTGCACCCTTAAGTGACTCGAGTGATAGCAAACTGTCATAAACTGTTAAAGCACTTGTTAATATGATATGATGCGAAGCGATGCGATACGATACGATACGATACGATGCGATGCGATGCAATACGATACTAAATAATACGATCCAATTTATTGTCAGTGTACACTGAAATTCATTTTGCCTCCCAGGGTAGCTCTGTTAAAAAGACAACACATAAGACAGCAGACATGTTTTTAAGGCAGTGAGCGGAAGAATAATTTTGGGGAGTTCGCTTATTCACTTTGAATTGTTGCAGTTCAAAGTATTACACAGACTACACCTATCAAAACTGAGACTCTAGAAGATGTTTCCTTCAGTAAATCCATCATGTCGTCAGTGTGTACAGACACGGGTTTCATTAACACACGTTTTGGAACTGCCCAAGCATTGTTAATTATTGGACTAAAATATTCCAAACTCAGTCTGCGGTTTTACAGCAGCAATTTAAACCAGACAGTTCTGTCAGTGTCTGAAGTGAAAGCAGCTAATGGTGATGGAGCTGTCAAAGAACCAATATAACAGGATACATTTATGACATTGTTAGAATGATGACTGAAAAAAACAAAGTAAATTGAAAACAAAAAACCACCAGCCCACTTAACCTTGCTGAAAGATGTGATGAAGCACTTGCAGTTACAAAAATTATGTCCTATTTAATATGGCAACCTTTTATAGACTGTTTCATTAAGATAAACCCATGAATGGTAATTGATAACACTGTGTTATTTACAGAGGTATCTGTGATGTTCCTTTTTGGGATTTCTATTTCTGTGTATTTGATTTTTTCTTGCCTCCTGCATGAATAACATGTACAAAATATCTGCATATGAAATATATAATTATTAGTATTAGTATAAGTAATTTTTTTAAAAACACAATAAACAGAATTTAAAAACAAAAAATGCAGGTTATAATTTTATGGGGGTTATGTGCTGAACTATTTTTTGGTTGGGTCGACTTCTTACAAATATTCTCCCATGGAAAAACACAAACTAGTCATTTTTAACCTTTTTTTTTGCACAGATTAAACAAACGAGATATACTGTTTTAATTAATGAGCTTAAGAGGTGCTGATAGGCAGACTTTTTTTTTTTTAATCTTTGGATTGTTTCCCCCTGCTTCCAGTCTTCATTCTTAGCTTAGATAACCCGTTTTCTGGCTGTAGCTTCATATTTAACAGACAGATATGAAAGTGGAATTGATCTTCTTATCTAACTGCTGGCAAGAAAGTGAATAGTCAATAAGAAGATAATAAGAGTATCAATGTCAAACTGTTGCATCATCCAACTGTTGTGTGCTTGTCTGGTGTCAGAGCTTTGTGATGAGAAATGGAAGGTTTCTGTTTTTACTCACCTCCTCAGAGCAGAGACGTCACCGCTGTAGGCTGCAAACATCAGGTTCACCACTGACTTGTTCTGATGGATCAAAAGGCATTACATTACCATATGATACTGGACTGTAAAAATGCCTCTTAACCCCAGAAAAATCTATGTGTCTTACTATGCTGAATGACAATCTACGTCTACAACTGTTGTACTGAACTTACTGGATCGTCATCTGACTTTCTTCTGGGGTCGTGTTTCTTAGTGAAGTGTCTCAGGTTGTCATAATTGTGGAAGTTGAAGTGAGACACCAACTCCTGGTGAATCGAAAGATGATTAAGATGGAATATTTGAGGCTTGCAGATACAGACAAATTAGATAAAGACAAATCAGATAAAGACAAACGGTGGTGACCGGTTACCTGACAGAAGTGAATGCCACGAACACTGTTTCCAAGACGATCTAAAGGAGGGGACCAACACATCATTCCCATGACATTGGGGACCACCAGCAGAACAGCACCTGAAACACCAGATTTAGCGGGCAAGCCCACCTAAGCGAGAAGAAAAAACAAAATGCCTCATTTAAAAAAGGACAATCATGAAAAACCTAAATTCAGAATTTCATGATGAACTACCACTCGGAGCAACAAGAGCAACGATGCGATGAATTTCAGGCAACTCACATGGAAGGCAAACTGTCCGGAGAAGTCGTACATGCCACAGGAATGCATGAGACTCAGGGTGTTGCGAACGGCTTCAGCACTCAGCACACGCTCGCCTGTGATTGGGCAAATACCTCCGTTGGCCAGTGTGGCAGCCATGACACTTCCTGACTCACAGTTCACCTCAATGGAGCACAACTGGTACAGAAAAATATTTAATATTTTTTAACTAGAGAGGCATGTAGAACTGTTTTATTGAAATAATCAGACATTTTTCACTGCAGCCATATTGATAAGAAGGCCTATGTAGTGGGGTAAACACAGGTGTTACCAATGATATTAATTAAGGTCCTGTTTCGTGTAGTGTAGCAGAGCCTTTCCAGTGACACAATAGTAACACCCTGAAGCTGAACGGGAAACTTAATTAGTATCATTGGTAACACCTGTGTTTACCCTGCTGATTCATGTCAAAACTGCTGTGAAAAATGTTCATATTTTATATTCAATATTTTGGGAAATACACTCATTTGCTTCATTGCTGAGAGTTAGATGTGAAGACTGATATCAAATATCACACTACAGCCAGCAGCTGGTTAGCTTAGCTTTGCAGGAAGACCTGAAACAGGGGGAAACAGCTAGCCTGGATCTACGAGCAGTACAAAAACTGTAGTGTAAATTCCAGAAGTTGCCGTTTTAGGGAAGGTCATATGACCAACTTATTTCTTGGCTGGATGCAGTGACTTCCTTTAGTCCTGTCGTCACCATGTGAGGCTTCCAAGCAACCAACAGAGGATTCAGGCCACAGTCACACATAGCAAATGCAGGGGGGTGACCATTGCCTGCTAAGATGACACTACACGTCTCTGCTATTTGTTGAGGCAGCGACTTTGCCAGTCAGGGTTCACCAAAGTTGAACTCCACACAAAGTGACACAAATTTGTACATGTGACAATGCCCTTATGCTACACTAAACCAACCAGCTCCAGCTGTAGCTTCATATTTATCATACAGACATGAGAGTGTCATGGTCCGGCTGTGCCTCTCCCTCATTCCCAGTGTGTTCTCTTGTTTATCCCATCCCTGTGTTTCTTGTTGGTCCCCTGTTCGTCTTCTGTCTGTGTCTGTGTGTTTGATTGTCTGGATGTCATGCTCCGTCTCATTCCTGTTGCCAATCAACCTGCATGCCTGCAACTCATCAAGCTCCGGCAGTACAAATATCCCGGCTCTTCACTCCAGTCTTCGTCAGATCATTCAGTTTGCCTACATGGCACAGACACTACAGCCGAGTTCAGTTAATTCAGTCGAGTATTTTTTTGTGTTTTCTTGTGCCTCGGGTCCATTACTCACCTGTTATGTCTGCCAGCCTACCTTGTTCAGTGCCACTACAGTCTGTTTCCCAGTTGTCAGCCCAGTTCAACCTGCCTGATTCAGCCCTATAAATCTCATTTCTCTTTTGTGAATAAATCCACTTTGAACTGTTTGAAAAGCCTTACTCTGAATCCTGCTTTTGGCTCCAGAAAAATAGCGCAGCTTAAAACCTAGTGGTATCAATCTTCTCATAAAACTCTCAACAAGAAAACCAATAAACTTATTTCCCAAAATATCAAACGTTTGAGAGTTTCATCCACAGAATACAATAATGCTAAAGACAAAGAATCTCACCTGAAAGTAAAAATCAAGTGCTGCGATCATATCTGCATTTTCAGGGAAGCACTGCAAGGATTAAGAGCAGAGTCAGCACATACTTATGGTATTCTTTTTTTTTTTCTTGAGAACATGATCACTGAACAGGTGCTTGAGGTGACTGTAATTAAACATAAAATACCCATACTCACTTTTTTCTCTTTGAGGTAGTAACCAATTGCAAAATTCCTGTCACCAGTCTCTCTCTCTGACTGGAAACTGCAGGAACATAACAGGTATTAGAAAGTTGCACTCCATGTGACACATGTAAACCATTTCCTGAAGCACAATACTCACGTTGCATTGCTAAAGCCCACATACTCTGTACCAGCCATCCTTTTCAAGAACTCCATCACCTGCAGTAACGTCATATTTACACATGGTTGAGACCAATGTATAAAATAAATAAATAAAATAAGTGGAGAAAAATAAATGAAAAGTATTTACTTACATAGTCGAACCTCTCTGCTTTATTCGAAACAGGCTGTAAACAGAGGGGAGAAAAAAATCAGTTTCTGATGCCAGTTGTAAGTACGCCAACTGTCAGTGAGCCCCTATAGATGGCAGTGTTTCAGTACTTTGACACCTAAGCATAGTTTGAATCCAGTCTTGGGGGGGCATGGAGGTATGGTGTGTACAGATGTCTTGTGCCTGTCAGTCCATGTGGCAATATGCACGCGGTGGCCTGGAGGCTGTTTATGGCTGTGCTTGAATTCCATGGACCAGTGAGGGATCATTACCCATGTTGTAAAGCTCCCATACAGGGATGGTAGTCACATTCACTTTTAACGACTCTACCTATAAAGGTTAAAGATGATATCAAATATTACTGTGAATTGAAGGGATGGCATGAGGCTAAACCTCATGGCCATGAAAGGAGTTCATTTTATGTCTTTCCAGGTAGTTGCTCTGCCAACTAATTTTTGAACAAAACATAAATTTGTGACATTTAAAGTTTTGCAGGTACAGCTGTTCCCACTGGGGCATGAATATTGCAAAAACAGCTTCCATCAACTTTGTCATTTCCCTGTCCTGAGTGTAAAATATTAAGTGAATAAGCTCCTTAGTATTACATAAATTATATGCTAATATACTAAAAACTGTATTCAAATATTTGTCCCCTCTATGCACACAAGCGAGGGTGGCTAACACACCTTCTGTTCTGGGGCTGTGATTGGCCAGAAGCACCCACACGCCCCTGCTGTCAGGCCCCCAGTCCCTCCCTTGCTGCTGAACCTGACCCACATATGATAAGAGGTCCAGAGTGTCTCTTCAGTCAGCTGGAAAACTTACAGAGGAAACAAACACAACCAAATATGGCTAAACTCCACCCCCACACATCTTACAATAAGGCCAAAGCTCACAGATAAGTTTGTTGATTGGTCAATCAGATGATGATGACTATAGTCCGGCCACTGACGGCATGAAGTGACCAGCCAATAGACAAGATTAGATATGTGACACCTGACATCGTGCTTCGAGATTGAGTTTGTTCACCAATTTTTAACCCAGATTGTGTCAAACTGTGGATTCCTATCATTTGTTATTGCGAGTAGTACAACATGATCAGCAAATTTAGCTTTAAATTGACAATTCACCCCAAAATCAAATTTTTTTTTTTCCTTTTACCTGTATCCATCCATATTATTTTGGTGTGAGTTGCCAAGTTTTAGAGGTATTGGCTGTAGAGATGTCTTTATGCCATAGAAAGAAAATAGGTCTTACATGAAAGTGCTCAAAACAAGAGTAATAACAGGTCATGATTTGTGCAAAGAGACACTGAGTTGAGTTTTTCAAATTTTCAATTTTTGATACTTTGAGCACCGCAAGCCTATTGCTATATAGTTCCATTATATTCAAAAGAAGGTAGACATCTCTATGCCTCATACCTCCAAAACTCAGCAACTCACACTAAACAACCTAGATGGACAAATAGGACTACAGGCCACATTTATGTATTTTCGATTTTGGGGTCTCTAGGAAATGCAGCCATATGTGGCTTTTCACTGGGGCCAGTCCAGCTGTTTAGGCCTTCATAACCATAATAACAATACTTGTGAGAACAGGAAAGCTAACAGCATTCTCAGATGTGTCTTTGCACTGTCTTAATACTGTATGTTCTACTGCAAAAAGTAGGAAGTAGTGATTTGTGATAGCAAACATCAAATAAATTTGTGAATCATACAGGACTCATGTCCATGCACGTGCTGCAAATATAGTATTTGATTTGATGAGTGAAAAGTGCCAAAATGAACATGAGAGGGATCTTTCTCAGGTTGCACATTGCAGCGTTCATTTCCATGAAAATATGGTCAAACGGGAGCCTGTAGTTTTTTTTGCACATCCTGCTTCTACTGGGGATGTAACTGACATAAAGCATAATTTGTAGATGGAACATAAAAACATGTCTGAAGCCTCTTTGCCTGCCTGCCTGCCCAGTGAGAGGCTGCACACGCTACACTGCACAGTAATAATTGAAAGGGAAAAACATTTAATAAGGTCTGGGTTCAAAAACAGAGAGCCTCTTTTTGGGCATGAGTGAGTACTTCTTAAGACTTCACTCTTCGTTTTGCCCTGAAATCCTCATTAAGGACATATAAGTGAGAAGCACGTTTTGTTTGTATATTCTAAAATGAAAACCCTCTGCATTCAATGAGCATCTGCCAGAGGTTGTGACTCAAGGTACAAGTTGCAGTAAGCAACTGACCATTCACTAAGCACCACCCTCCTTAGTTACCATTGCTATGCCTCCCAAACTTTACATGTTCGCATTGCATTTACGCAGTTTACAGTGATAATGGTGTCAGATTTATCACTGAAACTGGAAGTAATTGTTGAAACACCATTCCTTAGAGAAGTAAACAAAAGCAGCCTCTTGTTTCTAGCTGACAACCGTAGATTTAATTGACTAAAATGATGACTCTCAAGCAGATTTCAAAAGTGTAGTTGGCTGATGTAAACTAGTGCTAACTCCTTGAGAGGTCTCCAGTTGACATTTTCATGTTTCTGTCTGACACATTTTAAAACAAGAACGCTGTCAAAGTTACCTAATAGCTGCGTACATGATAAAACATTGATGCTAAAAGACTAGGCCGAGGCTAAAGCTAGCTTACATCTCAGCAAAGATTGGTTGGAGATTGGATAGTGAAATACAGCAGGCATATCTACATGATAGATGACAGAAATACATTCATTAAGTGGGAAAAGGAAGCACAGGGACTTGATTAGTGCATCGGACCTTGGGACAGGTCACCCAGCTAGACCAGCCGGGCTGCAATTGCGGAAGACAGCCGGGATAAGAGCTAAGCTAACCCAGCTTAGACCCGAGACAGTGAGCCAGAGAGAGATGCATCGTTGTTGACCCACTTTGACTCTGCACGAGCCCACATCCTCCCCCTCAAACCCTGCACAAAACAAATGCAGATGCAGTAGTATCTAACAAGTTTGGCTGGAGATAAAATTAGTGCAGCTACTAAGTTCGTGTTAGTTAGCTGGACATGCTAACGTCCGCAGCTTATGATAGAGCAGATGAAGACAGAATCTAATCCATTCCCCACACGAGTGCTCTTGTGTTTCACGTTTTTGAGATACGACAGAAAAGACGCCACCATCCAGAGTGTCGCTCCTCTGAGAGCCTCATGCACACCTCTTCAACATGTCGAGAAATGGAAAGTTTGACAGCCCTAGTTACAGCTGCTAACCTATGATTGGACAGTTGCTGTTTGGAGGCTGGGCTTAGTGAAGGGTCACTTCTAGAGAAAGATAGTTTATTGTTGAGTCCCATTCCCAGGTAGTGAGACTCATGTGGAAAAAAGCATGTGTTCTCTGAAGGTCTTACACAGTGTCTTGCCTTATATACAAAAAACGAAAGTTGCTGATTACATGACAATGTTGATTCAATCATTCCTTCTACAGATGTTAATGTGTAGCACACTAGCCTTCTTGAGCACAGTGTCCCATTGATTTTACACTCAACCTTACAGTCATGTTCCTTTCTCACAACTTAGAAACAGAGAATCCCAAAATCAATACACTGATTATTCATCAAAAATTCTTCATCTTCCACACTCAACAATCAACTATCTTACTGACTTATGATTGGCTAAAGTCTCCTGTCATGAACTTGATTTCATAAAGCCTGAAAACAAGCCAAGAGGAGGAGACGAAGTCTAGTTTTCTCTCAGATCACTTGAATTACATTATGCTTAACGGTTTTTATGGAATTTTTACCCAGTGACACAAAAAATAAACTGCCTAGCCCAGCTTTAATTCCCCATTTGTTTGAACCAATCCAACATTGTCCAATCAAGTTTCAGGAAAAAACCCATGATGAACTAACATTACGTTACTGAGCACCAGCTGGAAAAAATGACCAAAACCAATTTCGTTTGTGTACAAAAACTACATGGCGGTCAACAAAAAACATGAACTGCAGTATGCAAACCTGCAGGTTGAAAATTACAGAGACACAAAAAATTACAACTTTGCTGCACAAAGAATGAGGATCTGTTATTAATATGGCATTACATTTGGTGAAGAGTACATAATAGCTTGTTTACGACTTGAAATTCAAAGTTAAGCTGCCTGACTTGACTTGGGACTCTTGATTTTGACTTGTGACTTTCAAATCAGTTACGTGGTTCCATCTCTGGTATCTGTTATCGTAACAGTGTATTCATTGCCAACAAGCCATTAGATTTTACCTTAATTAAAGAACTGATGACGATAGCTCCGGCATTCACCATTGGGTTGTGTGGTTTATCTGCGCAAAAAACAAGAGCATGTTATCACTCATTTGTCCCAAACCACAAGAGCAATAAACTGCTGAGATTAGAGGGGATATTTCATCAGGACTAACATCAGCAAATAAACTGAACATGTTCAGTGCAATCCTGCTTGTTTCAGAAGGGAGTGTGTCATATCAAGTGGTTACAAAGGTGAGGTGATGAAATGGTACACCTGAGTCTGTTGAAAAGACTAAGTTGCCAAAATTTCTGAGTTATATCCTGCGGGAGAAGGTGTATCATATGCACTTTTTATAGAACTAGGATTAGTTATATGTACGCTCCGTATTACTGTTTCTGCCTGTTCTTGTGTGGAGATGATAACTGGAAAGTCTCGATTACATTAATCACTTACTTTCCTCATTTAGTGACAGTTTGTTGAACTTGAATCCACTGGGCTCTTTGCCCACAAAATGGTGAGTGTGCTCGCTGCCGAGGTCGTGCACGGAGATGGCATACTCCAGAGGCTTCACACACGACTGCAGACAGAAGGGAACCTTTGTGTCACCCACAGAGTGTCTGTATGACATGAGGATGAAATGGAACAGCATGGAAACAAAACAAAAAGACAAAAAAAAAAAAAAAAAAAAAAAAAATGGAGGAGTTTTAGTGAGGCAATACACATGGTGGAGGTTTTCAGAATGGAAACATGCATTGAGTAAAGATGTACCTCTGTCCATCGATTGTGCACAGAGATACACCCCAGAGATCAGGGCTGAACTTAGCCAGCTGGGGAATGTAATCAGCTACCTGCATGAAGACATGACGACACACGTGAGAGTAGCTGTGATGAATGAGGAAACACTGAATGTGTTAGTATGTTACTTACTTGTCCGCTTTCCTGTTGTTGTGCACTGTCATACATCTTATCAATCTGCTGGGTAAACTCGGCAAAGTTTGGGATGATGAACTTTTTTTTGAAAGCCTTGGTTAGCAGCATGATGTTGTTGCCCACACACCTACAAGAGTACACATGATTGAACTGATGTCAGTAGAAGACTTACAAAGAACTTCATACGCAGATGTTGCAGTTACAATAACTTATTGGTAGCTCCAGTCGGTTTTATCCAAATTTTTTAAAAAAATCCCTACTTACTCCTAGTGGTATATGGCCACATAGATAATTAATTTAGGTTTTATTTTCCCAGGTTCTGAGATAACACCCTCTAAGATTTCTGTCATCACTTGAATACAGTGTAAGTGACTTAAATTATGTTTCGTTGCTTTTTTTTGTTGCAACATTGAAACATTGTACATTTAAAACAATTCAATAGTAACGTGTCTTTCCAGAAACACTGTCTTTATTTTGAGTAATAAAGTTTTCATTTAAAGGACCAGTGTGTAGGATTTACTGGTATCTAGTGGTAAGCTCATTACAAACATCACACCTTTAAACTACTTTCTACTGAAACAATAGTCCCCATAAAAACTGTCAACAATGTCTCTTGTGGATTATCCAGAGTGACATGGACACTGTTTTTGGAAAGACCTCATGCTGTTGGTGCTGGGGTGGAGGCATACATCTCTAAGACAGATATCTCAAACCTCTGCAAACAAAAACAAAACTGTCTGCAAGTCCAGATACCACTAGGGATAAGTGAAAAAACAGTAACCCTAACCCTGAATAACCCTTTAATAGAAGAGACAAATGACCACAGTTCACCTTCAAACAAAAGGTAATGGATATTAGAACTTATCATATTAGGCTGTTTACTGCAGATATTTTGACTTAGGGAAAACATAGGTGTTCCTGAAACTGAAGCAGCTAAAGCTTTTTCTACTGTGATATGCCAAAATGTCTCTAGTGAACAAAAAGTCTATTATCTAGAGTAATGGATATACTGTATAAAATTCCAGTCACCTCTATTGTATTAGGTTATAGGGAGAAATCTTGGCAAATAAAACCAGAAATATGCTGCTTGGTATAAAATTCCACCCACCTCTATTGTATTAGCATACAAGTAGAAATCTTGGCAAATACAACCAAAACTATGCTGCATCTCTTGGTATCACTAGGGTAAGTGAAAAAAATGTGTTTTTGTTTTTTATTTGGGTGAACCAACCCTATCATATTGGTAACAACCACAGCTCCACTTTAAGCACGAGGTGACAAGAAACTTGAATGAAGGTCCATCTAAAAAAATCAATATCACTTTAACTCTATGCTATTTTTATAATATTTGACCACTTTGCTGTTAGACAGCCTCTTCTTAAGGGAAACCTATGTTGTAAAAGCCAAACCAACCATATTCCAAACAGAAATCAGTCATTTTACTTTGCAAAACATGGGAGCTGCTGCACTACAACTGCCTTGACCCGTTGATTTGTTTTTATTATTGTGTGACTTCGGTGCTTTAAAGGATGCAATAGTGGTATTTGATGCAGAGCTGAGAATGTGTTTATCCTAAGCAAACAAGACCATCAGCTATTTCTATATAGTTGTTCTTAATGCCTGCCGCCAGCTTGGATTCGCTGGAAACTGTTGAAACAGCGTGTTTACATTTTCCCAGACAAAGTTATAGAGAGTAGCATGTTGACCAGTTAAAAAGAAACAGGAGAAAAAATTTATTTAGATAATTTTATTTTTGATGTGTATATTTTTATGGTTATGACAATGGAAACACTACAGTTTTTGTCCACACTGAGCACCAAAATCAACAAAATAGAAACATTGCTTGTAGTAGCTTTAACTAGGTAACATCTGAGTTAGCATTTTTACTACATTCATAAGAGGCTGTGTAATATGAGTCTCCTGTTGTTTTTTGCCTCTGGAATTTGGTCTAGCCATTTGTGACAGATTTTAGCTTCTTTGTCTCAAACACTGAGGCCTCAACCACTGAGACTAGTTCTGCCTGAGAGATATTTGTATAACTCGAACTCCAATCAATTTCCATTTAAATCCTCAACTCCTTACTCAGCTTTCATTGTTTTCTTTCATAACACTGGACCTGCTTTAGGCTAATAAACACCCAGCTAAAAGGGTAAACAAACACACCTGCCTATATCAGCAGATCCTAATAGCTATTATAGATTTCCATCCCTATAATTGGTCAGCAATGCTGCATGCACTCAGGAAAAGGTATGTACATTCTGTCACAGCTGGTCGTGCACTAAAATATCTGGCCGACAACCCTCACTAATCCAAGGCGATGCTAGCGTGAGGTTTTGTGCCACCAGGAGAAGAGAGTGGAGGGAGCCTGAATTATTCATATGGGTCATTTCCAAAAAAAAAATAGGAGATAGCTCTCTCTATTTCTAGTAGCATATTTATAGTGAGCTGCTGAGTGTTCTTCAGGAAAAGATAACCCAAGAAAACAAGTAAAGAAAGTCAGACATGGCCAATTAAGTTTGACGAAGACAACTAGACTGTGTGACCCTCTTCTGATCCAGACCAAAGGAGAGAATGAGTGAATAACACATACAAATGAAACTGTTTGCAGTCTGCATGGAGCTGCTTACATATCTGTTGAGTCTACTAATGTAATTGCCACAGTCTGGAGCTCAGCCATAATGATGCCCTTTCATTAACAGCCCTGGAGACCCTCTGTCCTCCTGCACTCTCTGCTGCTTTCGTTGGCATGCTCATGTGAATTTGGTTAGTGGCAGCTGTTGGCCATAAAACGCCTGTCTCTGTCAGTCTCTTGGACTCAAATAGCGCTGACCACAGATTAGTCCTCCTGTTACTCCTTTCCTTAACTGCAAAAGACCCTTAACCTCACGTCGCCTTGCATACTTACTTCTAGCATTTTTCTCATTGTTTTTAAGGGAACAGTCTCAGATTCATTTGCAGTTTGCACACACTAATCTGAATATCCAAATTCATAACATAATAGGAAATATATTTGAAACAACACTGGAATGAACACCAGATGAAAGTGGTTATGCAGAAGTGGTAGAAACCAAGTTTATTTAAGCAAATACGGAGGGGGTTCTGTTTACTTTTCATATGCACCTAAAAGTTGAATACTCCCATTTGAAGAACGGTGTGCATAACTATGCTTCCATAAATACACAAAGCTTTTCTCACCTTCTGAATAGCGCCTTGTCCATCATGACTGGCCCTACAGAGTCACGTGTGGATTGTCGCATCTGATGGACGCAGTCGCGCAGCCGAGGGTCAGACGTCAACAAACCGGTTTTTCTCAAAGCCTGAAGGAGGCAGATGAGGTGGGTTTGAGCAAATTAGTTGAACATAAGGGAGAAAAAAATATGAATCATAGATGACAGATTTTATCAAACACTTTGGGTCATGTACAGCGGTGTTTATGTAACATCAATTAGCAGGATATCAAACGTGTAGATGGAGTATATGTATAGCTCTGGGACTGCAGAGGCTCAGGAATGCCCACGTGGGACTGAGGAGGAAACACAGGCGTAGACCATGTGACTAGAATCCCTCTCACAAGTCACACGTCAGGCTGACAGTCACTGTATGTATCCTATGTATCTATTTTAGGGACACCATGTGCACGACCCTTACGACGGGAGAGGCTCCAGTGTTTTTTTGAGTCATCTCATCTGAAAACTGATTCAGTGAGCAAACAGCACATGGCTGCGAGCTTGCTGTTGCTGTTATTGAATGTCTGTGAGTGATTCTTAGCTTCAGGGCAGGAAAAGTTGGGTCTGTGCTCATAGTGGTTTTTTTTTTGTGCTGATTTTAGAGTTTTATCCTTCAACTGAATGTGCAGGAAGGAATTTTATTTAGGTGTGTGGACAGTTTTGTCTCCATAAATTGAATAAAAAAAATATAAATATAAAGATAGGCTTTGTGAACAAGTGATCGACTAGGAAAATACAGAGTGTATTAACTGATACCTTACCTAATGAAATATCAGTCGTGTATTGTGGTTTTATGGTACTGGAAGCTGTATATTTTAATTCCGCTGAACATGTAAAAGCCCAACAAGGGACAAACTAGCACACCAGTTCCATGCTCTGTATTGTTAGATACATACAATACATACAGTATATGATAAAACGTTGTCCCTATTAAATAAAACAAAGATAAAGGCTGTGTCTGAAATCACTCACTCATTTATTAGTCATTACTCACTAAAATAGGAGTAGAGGACTGTATAGTGAGCTCTGTATGTAGGTAAGAAAGAACACTTTCAGACTCATGTCATTGCCTATGCCTGAATTTGTAAATAATTCATTTAAACTGTAATTATATATGCACTGTCATGTAGAGCTGAAATGGTTAGTTGATTAATTGATTAGTCAATCCTCAGAATGTTTATTAGCAACAATTGTGATAATTTATTAATTGAATTGAATTAGAATTTAGAAACAAACATGATGAAAAGTTAGTGTTTCTAGCTAACCAGCAAATATGTTGTTGGTTTTCTCAGTCTTCTATGAGAGTTAACTGAAGATTTTTGGATTTTGGACCATTAGTCAGACAAAACAAGCAATTTAAACAAATAACGTGGGTTTGAGAAGATGTGATGACATTTTTCTTTTCTGTTTTCTGATCATTTGACCAATTCATCAAGAAAATACTAATATAATGAATCATTAGTTACATTTTCAACTATAGTATGTCACAGTGCTATATTGTATACAGTATTAACACCATATAAAAATATACAATTATACTGTTTTTGGTGGATATATAAGGATTTTTTGTCTGGTGGGTTCACATTATTATCTAAGCTCACCTGCAATGTGTACCATACAACTCACTCATCACTCATCTGAATCAGGCATTCGTCTATAATTGGAAAAACAACTGAATATTTTTTAAACCAAATTTGAAAACATGTTAATGAAGTAAACTCTGTTCAGATATTTCCAGTGAAAGCCAGCTTGTTTCCACAATGTTTAATTTTGTGAGACTAGCACAATGATTTCCCATCCTATTGTAAGATGACATCTCTGGCTTTTATAGGGTGTCTGCAGCTTTCAACGAGTTAACTTTAAGACTTTTAAAGACCTCTTTAAGACCATTATGAGCATAATATAAGACCTCCATATTTAAGACATTTTAAGGCCTAATTATTGGATTATTATTGGATTTTAAACTTTTTAAAACTTATAAAATAACAAGAAATATTCTTGGAATCTGACTACAGCCTGAGTAAAAATGTTAAACATTTTTTTGAGATGAATGTTTTTGCATTTATTGACATGCAAGGATACTGACTAATACTTTCACCATCTAGGTCCTAACCCAGTCACCTATACAAATACATCCAGTCATCCGTGGCGTGACAACAAGCCACCTGTGTTGACACATGGCTCTTCTCCTAAATGCTTGTTCCTTTTTAAAATGACTGAGTTGTCATAGACACCGAGGTCACCAGATGTCCATGTACGCCTGTGACTGTCTAAAAGGTTGTACAACGTGAAGCTAAATGAGGGTGTGATGGTTTGCAGTAGCTTAGTTTTCACAGTGCACAAAAATACCACACAGTCTACATCCTGTTAAACTTCTGAGATATGCCCCTCACAAGACTTTGAAAAATGAAGAAGGTCTGTGCCTTACAATCTCACTAAATAACCCCTGAGGTTCTGTTGTTTAAATGAAATGCCTTTATTGCAGTGAGGTTGTCATTACATCTCCTGGCACAACCTCAAAATTGTAAGATAATATTGTAATTAAGCCCCAAGGTAATTAAACTTCAATCTGAAAATGCATGTTGTCCTCTGATGA
Source organism: Lutjanus argentimaculatus (assembly GCA_034769285.1). Classification (NCBI taxonomy): domain Eukaryota; kingdom Metazoa; phylum Chordata; class Actinopteri; order Lutjaniformes; family Lutjanidae; genus Lutjanus; species Lutjanus argentimaculatus. The sequence goes on from JAWZSL010000007.1 coordinate 27,564,379, forward strand.
TTACCTCACAGTGTCACACCTACTATATTTAGTGCTATTACATAAGAAAGTCCCTAACCATGTTTTAAACTTGACCCTGCACTCAGCCCGAGACGCCCTGGATTCCTGCTGTGAGCTCCTATGTCACTCGCCAAGGTTGATTTCACTAAAGTCATAGGTGCTTTTTAGGAAATACAATACTGCTGTGGGGCAGAGTGTGTTTGTGTGTACACATATGCCATGGAAAGTAAAAACAGTCCATCGCGTGACAGAGGAAGTGAGAATTTGCAGGTGACTCACAGAGATGAACTGGGAGAGGGGGATCATCTCATTGCCTTCCGTGATGGTGTAGAAAAGTAGGTCCTCCATACTGGACATCAACCTACTTCTGCAAAAACGAACAACACACACAATGAGCTGTGAACTTTACATTTGGACTGGCTCCAATATTTTAACTCAAAACCAGGAGCAGAGCGTCAACGTTTCTGTCAACAACACGGCCAGAAGTGAAAATACTGGCAAACATCCAGCTATTGACCTATTTCTTTACATAAACTGTGGGTATGCCATGACTGCATGTACACAGAATACAGCAATGCAAATAAAGGACTCATACAATATAGAGTGTGTATTCTCAGGTTCCTTTACTGTTTGGGGCTAGCATACCTTAAATATATAAATATGTATGTTGAAATATTATTCAACATGTTGATTTTGTGTTAAAGGTGTACTATGCAGTATTTTCCTTAAAAACAATCTATAGACTCACAATAACATTATCCTTTCTAAATCATTATTCAAGTTATGACCCACTAGAAGTGTGTGGTGGTGGCTGTATCTGCAATGACCCTGCTCTCTGCCTTAAGTTTTTTATTTTCTCATATTTTCCTGTGTTGAGGACACTTCTGGACTTCAGCCCGGTTGGCAGTGGTGTGTAGCTCCCAGCCAATACAATGCGTAAGTTTAGAGGTTGCAACTCTATAAAAACATAGTGACCAACAGTTAGATAGCACTCTCTCTGCTGTCTGTGTGTGAGAGCAGCAGAAAGAGCGTTACAGCATACATATACAAAGGGAGAACAGACTGAGGATCTCAGCTGTACTCAAACAAAATCTGGTGTTGTACAGAGGTGCAGGAGTTCATTTGAGGTTTAGAACATAGATTCACTGTTTTATTCACTGATGGCGCTCCCTCAGTCTATTCACTCTATAGGTCTCTCTCCCTGTTGTTCATTGAGCCAGGGAAGAGGGGCCAACATTAAATAGTGGGTTTACAAACAACTGTCCATATTTTATCTTTAAAATCATAATTTGCTCCTAAGTAGACCTTCAATTTGATTTAGTCAATATCCAAACCTTTCATCTGCATTTATGTAGCCAGTAATGTGCCAATGAAAGCCATGTGGGTGACTGTGACCACTGACCACAACAGCGCAGGAGTAATTTAGACTTAAGATCTGAAGGAACAGAAACCCCTTCTGACTGAGTGTCTGCTTATGATAATGCAAAATATCAGTAGTAGTTCCTAAAACTAAGTAGTTTTTAAGGAAAATATTTTGCATTTTTACTTGAGTATTTTTAATTGTGATGGAGTAATATTTCAATAATGTAGAGCTAACAGTATTTGTACTGAAGTACAGATTTTCAGTTGTCTTTCCACTAGTGTTGTTAGTTAGCTAACGTTAATTACGGTTAGTTTAGTATAGAAGTGAAAAGCAGAGGAAAACAGTAAGCCTTCCTCTGCCAAAAGGTGTAAAAAAAAAATATCCACCTACCTCTATTGCTCACTAAGTAACACATAGTAAACCTTGTTTTAATTATGAAGAATATTATGAAGAATATTAATGAATAATATTTTTCCTAATTAAGGGTGATTTATTCGTTTACAGACAGTCTGCTGTGACCTACTTTGAGTGTCCTTGGTCCACATCAGAGCCCTTCTGGTGATGAAAGGCTCTTTGGGTGTGGGGTGATGCTGCGGCCCAGCAGGGGAGAGGAACAGGTAGCTGCGTCCGAGACAAAACAATGTTGTCAGCTCCAACTCTGGCGGAGATCCCTGCATTTTTAAATAGCCGCAAGATTCCCGGGTTAGCTGCCCTCAGACTTTTCAGGCAATGCATTGTGATAAGTAGGGCTTAATCTTTAATAATTCAGAGGAGTTTATTTTTTCCCCAGCAGATGATCTAGAGAGATACTTGTGACCAGTACCTCTTGGTCCGCAGAGCTTTAATAGCAGCTGCTGTCTTACAGACTGCATCACAGTACGGGCTGTGACTCGGGGGCGGGGCCGTAACACTGGCAGCACGTTGGTTCAGGCGGTGGGGTCAATAACCAGAAGCTACTGAAACCAAAACGGTAGCTACTGCAGCTGCTGCTTACACAGGGGAGGAATCACATTAATGCTTCAGTTATATTCCTACTTGGACTTAACCTAGTCTGTGATTATAGGGTACTTCGCTTTTTTCACTTAATGATCATTCAAAAATATGTTTCTATCAGTGTCAAATTAGAGTTTATTATATTCTGAATTCAGAGGAAAAAAGGACAGATGAGTAATGTTGTGCTGGACAGTAGTGATAATTGTGATGATTTTAATGTAGACTGAGTTTAAATTGAGTTAAATGTGTGTGTGGTGTTAGCCCACACCAAGGCTAGTATTATGATTAAGTGTTGGGGTTAATTTTGTATTCTTTTATATATCTTGCTTATATTTCATTAATAATGTAGTTTCATGTGTTCTGCAACTTAATAGTTAATAGATAGTTTTCATGGCACCCATATTGATATGAAATAGTAGGGTAAACACAGGTGTTAGCAATGATACTAATGAAGGTCTCCTTGCATTTACTGTAGCAGGGCCTTTCAAGTAAGCCATACTTGTGCCCCAAACGAATGTAGACTGAGTTTAAAATGAGTTGAAGAGATGGTGTAGCCATAAACAAGCTTTATTTGCAGTGGAGTATTTAACATAAACTGTCCTTGGACAAGTGGACGTATGCCAGAAAACAGGGTTATGTAACTGTTATCACAGAAATGAAACCACTGAAGGCCTTGAATTATGATTGTTACCATTAATTTTGTTTACTTTTATATAATTTACTTCTATTCAATCAACAATGTATTTTTTATGTTTTCAGCAACTTTTGAGCATTTAATAGATCTTTTTCATGGCAGCCATACTGATATGAAATGGTAGGTTAAACACTGGTGTTCCCAGTGAATCTAAGTGAGCCTTTTTCAGTGCACCAATATGGACAATAGCAGCACTCTGACCAAATGGAACGGAACCATAATTAGTATCAGTGGCGACACCTGTGTTTACCCAACTACCCTCCTGTCAAAATGGCTGTTGTGAAAAAGGTCTGCTTTGTATATTACTTTACAAAGCTTTTGTCAGCTTAAGCTGTCTTTAGTGAGGTTTGGTGTAAATGATCAAATGTGTGTTATTGTCCAGTCTGGTTAAATGATGTAAATAGGTAATAAGTCAGGATGTCATTAGAGCAGAGGTTTTCAAGGTTTTCAAAGTGGGAGGCAGGCCTCCCCAGAGGGGCTCCAAACAGTTCTATGGGTGGCTGAGTGAATGGAGGTGGAAACAATATCACATTAGTTTACAAAAAGGCAGAGCATAATAAAATTATATAGAATATTAGGCTATCTCAGCTCAATTATTGAGTGCCTGCAATGGAATCAAATTGATCCCATAGGCATCCAGGATGTGAGCGAAACTAAGGAAGTAAATTAAGCTTTGTCTGAGAGGAGACTCACAGTCTCAGACTTTGAAAACCCTTCAATAGAGAATCCTGTCTACTGCTGTTAAATGGCGACACCCCATGGTGACTTTCACACACTGACACACTGAAACCTTACTATCTTGTCCTCTAGGTGGCGTACTCAGTCCAGGACCCTATACTCAGGTCAGTCTCTGTTCTCTGACTCAGTTGTTTTGTTGAGAGGACACATCACAGTCATGTGTCTAAGATCCTTCCTCTCCATAGGGTTTTTCTTGGCAGGTTTCCCAGTGCTTCAAACACAATTTATTGAATAATTTGTGATTTCTTGAGTTTGAGGCTGGCTTCCTGTCTTTGATGTCAGCTGCTGTGTGTAAGAGATGCTCCTCAGTAGAACAATGGGTGACTCTGTTGGAGCATTTTACAATATACTAGCAAATCAGTTGGAAATTTTGAGCTTGTACTTTTTTATCTTACTTTCTGAACTAGTTTTAATTTTCCTCCTACTCTTTTCAATGTGGTTCTGTTGAGGTCAATCTGAAATCATTCAGGACAATGATTCTCAACAAGGGGTACTTGTACCCCAGGGGGTATTTCTTAAGTTGTCAAGAGACACATGGAATGGTTGTAAAGTATCTCAACTAATTTGAATACATAGAATTTATGATCTGATTTTAAAAGTACGTACACATATTGAATCAGCTATAACAATTAATTTAGGTGTTATTGCAATTTTGAGTGCGTGAAAACTAGTTATCAAGTGAACAGAAGAGATGAAATAGCTAGCTAAAAGTAGTGAATAAAGCAATTGAAATAGCTAAAAGTAATATAAACTGTTGAAATAGATCACTCAAAGTAGTAGATAAATGGTTGGAACATAGCAGAACATAGCTTTTGCCACTAGTTCTGGTACAAATATAATATAACTCTTAATATTATAATACCAAATGTTATTAATAGTGAAATAACATTACATTTGAAATTGATTTGAATTAACATATTTGGAACGTAAGTGGTGTGTTGATGAAAGAGTACTTGAGTTGATCAGACAGGACTGTCAGGGCACATTTTAAAAAATAGGCTGGGAACCACTGATTCAGATAGTCAGGTAATAACCCACCACACCCATGTTCAGTTTCATAGCACACATGCTAAACATTCACATTTTACCTTATCCATGCTTGCAGACTGTGTAGTATTAACTTACAGGCAGACTCTAGAGAAAGACTTGATATTATCTCCATTATCAAATAAATGAGGCCTCATTAGGTTCTGTTGGTCTCCTCTGCATTTCTAGGTGTGTGACTTCTCCTAAGGGGTGCATGCTAACCCATGGCCTCTCTACATTACCTCTGCCTGGTTGTAGCTTCTCTGTTTTCAGGCGAAAATGTTTTCCATTCCTGGGCCAATGAATGCCACCTTTGTCCCTTCATCCTCCATCTTGTGTGAGAAAGCCCCCCTCACTGCACACACCAAGCCTGCACAAACTTAACCTCTTCCCCCTCTCCACCTCACACAGGAAAAGAAACATACCGGGTCTGGTGCTTTGATTCAGGCTCAGTAATCTGGAGGTCTGGATAAAGCCCTGGCTTAGAGACACTCCAGCCGGTTTGGGGGACTTAAGGAAGGAAAAGGTGTAGTAACTGTTGAAAATGACTGGAACTGTGTTTGGATTAATTAGATTAAAATTATACTTTGGGATCATAAAACAAATATAAGATACAGGACTGGTTAACAGCATCTAAGAACTTGAGGAGAGATGGCTAAAACTGGAGTAACACTCTTTAGTCTAATTTAATTTAGCTCTGCTAGTTTATGCCAGAAAATGTATGATAATGAACAACGTGAGAGATATTTATTAGCTCTGAAGCAATTTAAAGCAATGAGACACATTACTTATCCTCATTATCAGCCTGTTCTGGCCACATTACAGAAATTACACTGCCATTTTCATAGGATTGATGCATGCTTATTTTGCCAAATCACTCTGAGCCTTGAAACATTTTCTACTCAGGCTACAGCGCACCACTCATATTAGACTGAATGTTTCATTACCAAAGAGACAGAGTGGCTAAAACACCTTAATTTAAACCATTTCCAGTTTCAGTTAAGCCTAAAATCCGCTTTACTCTCAAACATAAGACTGCCTGCATGGTAGTAATGTGATATTAAGTAAAGGCACGAAATAAGAACAGTACATGGTGAGGCGAAGCTCCTTATTAGAAACTGTTAAATGCTTGTAGAGATTTAATGCATCATTTAATGCATCTCTCAAATGAAAGGATAAGGGCCATTATCCCTGTGCCACCCAGAGTGAAAGGAATTCCATCTCTTCTCTAAATTGACCCTCACTCAACACACACACACGCACACACACACACACACACACACACACACACACCCCACACACCACACACACACACACACACACACACACACACACACACACACACACACACACACACACACACACAGAAAGAGAGTAAAAGTATAAATATTCTATCTATCTATCTAATCTATCCATCTGTCAACCCACCTATCTATCTGTGATGCAGTTATGTCAGATTTCCTCAGCAGGGAGCTTTTAAATTAAGTTATTTTAGCCATGCTATTGCTTAGTCAGTCCAAAGTGTTGGTCTGGCACTTTGCACTTTGGCAGACTTACAGTAATTGTCTGGGGACAGTTAAAGTCCCCGGAAGATTAATCCTACCTTTGCTGTAAGAATAATAACCAAATTTTCATCAGCCTCAGAAGTACTTTACAGTAAAGCAAGTGTAATTGATATTTTAATAACTGCATGAAATAATTATAATATATTAATAATAAAATAATACCACCAACTGAAAACTTATTAATGATTAAAGATGGCATCATGTCCCTTCGATGTCAATGTTTTCACTGACACACAAAAAAAGAAAACTTGCTGCTGCGCCATCTTGGAGACTTGAGTTGATACTTGACAGAGTTTATTGTGAGATTTTCAAAGTGTGGTAATCAAACACCATTTAATGATTAAAACTTGAAACAGTAATACAAGCCGTTGGAAAGTTTATCGTGAAACCGGTAATTGTTATATCCTCACTGTTTAGCTGTTTGACCCACATATTTACTGATTTGGTTCACTTTCACTGCTCTCATTGCACTGTTTTTGGGTCCAGCAGACAGCTGTAGAGCGGAAAAGTTCTAAAAACCCACTGTACACTCCCTGCTCAGCAACAAATGGCAGACAGACTCACAGTGACAGGCTGGTAAACATATTATTATTATTTAGTACCCAGAGTCAGATATTTCCCTGAGGAATTGGTAGAGACGAAAACACATTTGAAAGAGAATGAATGTTGGAATTACATTAGCCAGGTGGCTGTGTAAAGTAAATGTTTGCTGACGAGTTTGCCATATCAGCTTACAGTTTTTCCTCAATTTCTTTGGCTCCATTTTGAATCAGTCTTAACATTCTCTAAAGTGTAAGTGCATCACAACAGAAAAAGGTCACCATTGATCTTTAATGTTAAGTCATACAGTGAACAGGCATCCATGGCAAAAAAAACTGCAACATTGAAAAAAAAACCCAACAAATTTACCCCCTAAAACATGTGGAACGTGTTTGAATAAATGAGAAAACAACTAAAAAAACAAACTGTAAAGGGTGATGATAATGTCAATTCTATGTTCCATAAGTTGTTATCGCTGCTCCAAAGATGCAAAAAAAATCAGTTATTGCAGCTTTAATGATAACATGACATGACAACACATTAAATGTTAGTATGGAAACAGTAAGCTGTATAACATGCTATACATCTACATGTTAACATCCAGTAGTTAGCACATGAGCTTGCTAACGCTGAGCTGAAAGCTCAGTTGATCCACATTACAGCTAGGAGTGATATCCTCCACTGGAGGCCAGCTTGACCTGCTGAAAGTTGAGCCAAGTCTGACTTGGTAAAACTGAGACTGTCAAGCTAAGTCTGAGATGTCCTAAAATGGCCATTGTACAAAGGATAAACCACTTCCTCTGGCACTGCCCTCAGGCCAAACTTGACATTTTCTGCCCCAGCAGGAAGACAGGAGTAGCAAAGTTGTTTCTGCATTTTTTCATCCAACAAACTAATGTTCATTTTCAGGTGTGTGATGAGCATTACAGCCTCATGGGGTCGCTAGTGTGACTGTTTAGTCTTGTTGACCTGGTAATTAAATCACAGTATTTTCAGTAAACATGTTTTCTCATCAAAATTTGGGTTGGTTGCCTAAAGGTAGCTCTTTTCCCTTTGTCACAACAACAGTGATTTTATCATAGTAACAATAACAATGCACATGAGCATGGTGTAGCCACTAGCATCTTATCTGTCCTCTGATGATTCCCTTATGGTTAATTTCAACCTGAACATCTAGACCCAGTCAGTTTTTTTTCAGTGAGGGACAGTGTACATTGTGAGACGCTCTCAGCTCTCAGGGCCTGTCTGTTCTGTCCTCTCCTCTTCCCCAGGTGGGTGTTGACTGCTCTCCCGTCGCCGGTTTGTGTGTGTACACAGAGGACCACAGCACCCCTCTGCTGCGGTCACTGTGCCGAAACCTAGACACCCTCTAGACCCCTGGAGCCTCTGTGCACCCGTACAGTTGTGAGAGGTCAGCCCCCCCATCACCACCCTCCGTCCGTCACTGCCATCTCTTCCCCTTCCCCTACCCTCAAACCAACCCCCCTCCTCCTCCTCCTTCATCCTCCTAGCTTCCACACCCTTCCTCACCCACCAACCCCCATCCTCACCATGCGCTATCCCACTGCCCTGCCATCTCACAGCATTCCGCGGGCCGTGCACACAGAGGCCTATTGTGTGTGCTGGGAGACGGCAGAAGGCGGTATACAGTCAGAGCGCAGAGAAAAAGGATGTGTAGAGCTGAAATGAACTCAGTATTCCTGCTGTACATTGATACAGATCTGTAGTTAAAGTCACTCTGCCATTCAGTTTCATTGCTGCAACATCATTTTAAAGAGAGCTGGGGCAGATGAATGTTGAATGACTGCTCCTCAGCTCTCAGCTCTGGTCTTGTTTTGAGATTATACATCCGCAGCACTTGTAGGATGCTATAAATGGCGGCAGTAATTGCTTTAGCATCTCTAGATTCATCTTGATTTCTGTTTTCGCTCAGTGTTGCTTCTTTAGACAAGGCACAATCAACTGATCTTTGTAGCTTTTTTTTTTCTGTCTTTCATATATCTATGCTTTCAGGGTGGTTTGGTTTGGTTTAGCTATTTTTACTATTCTTCTGTGCTCAAGTCTTGCCTTTTTTCCAAGAAGAACTATTATAGCCTCCCTATTTTAACATCTGTAATGTAACAGCCTCTCAGTCATTCCCCAAATTAAAGCCCCGTTCAACAGAACTGCAACTTTCGTGACACAGCAATAATGACTTGACCTGACACAGCAAACTAGACGCAGTGTTAGAGCAGAATGGCACTGTACACTCCCTCTATTGTGTAAAGGCCACAGATTATTGATTCAGCTGGGTAGCTGGCTGTTTAAATTCCTGAAATGTTTTCATTCTTGTTGGTTGTGGCGTCCAGTTAAACTTGAAATGACTAAAACCAGAAGATCCTGTGAAACAGATTCAACTTTCTATACTTTGCTGACCTGAACTATGACTATTAGTCTTTATCAGAGGTGGCAAAAGTGCACACATTCTTTACTCAAGTAGCAGTACAAATACTTGTGGAAAAAAGACTTCAGGCTCTGCAATGTATTCAAAGTATAAAAGTAATAATAGCCCTATGAAGGACATTTTCATCAGCTATTTCTGTGCAAAGTTAAACGAACCTCATCTTTTCTCCATGGTTGAGTTTTCCTCTCTTGACTGTTTCATCTTGTTACATCTGTCGTGTATGATATCCACTGATGGATACACCAAAGATTTTTTTGAATGTGTTATCATCCATCTATTTAGATTGAAATCAGTCTTGATGTTAGGAGGGCGCAGGAAATAATACAAAATAAAAATACTTGATAATTCCCTCCAAATGCATTAAAACTACGTGACAAGTTTTGAAAATGTAAGGGGTAGAAAGTATAGATATTTTGTGTTAGGATGTAGGGGGTAAAAGTAAAAATTTGTCAGAAAAATAAAACTAAGTAAAGTAGATATCCCTGAAAGATCAACTTAATTACAGTAACAAAGTATTTGTATTTGTTACTTCCCACCTCTGGACCTTATATAAAGTCACAAGATGAGGACAGCAAAAGAGAGGAAAACAAAAACACACTGCACAAAAGAAGAGATTCCTCTTGGTTTCAGTGATCTGATTTGAGCTTATGTTGGTTTTCTCTTAACTTTTGCTTTAAACATATTTCCAGTATACCAAACAGCTCACAGAGCTGCTGGACGAGAGCTGAGATGGTGGGTTCAAATCTTTCTTTCCTGTATGTGGAATGAGGGGGGCTCTCCAGAGGTCATGACCCTGGAATTACTGTGCCTCTCCTCATGACAAAGACCCCCTTTCAAGCCCACTCACCTGGTCCTATCTATAGAGACATACACGATAAAGATCACACAGACGTTTCATCACCCTTCTGGCTCAGCTTCACAATAGATAATTCTGGCATATATGTGCTATTTTGTCAGGAATGTTGCTATGAAGGTAAAAAAAAAAAGTCCTGTTACAGACTTACTGGACAATTAAACTGCATATGAGCAAGTCATATATGACATGAACATAATGTTTAACTGCAGAATGTGGAAAATTTAGTTCTCTCTCAAGGGAAATTTCCTTTCACCCAAGCCACAAGTAGGATTGTTCTTTTAACTGGATATCACAACTCCTTGTCAATTGTCTTTGTCCAAACAGACAAGGCTCTCAGAAAGTTTGCCTACATAACTTCACTGTTCATTGGTCAGCTCAACACTTAAAGGTTGTCCAAGGTCTGCAGATTAATCCATAATCCAAGAGACTAGACTGAAACAAACAACCTCGCTGACCCAGTCTTGAGTTCCCATAACCTGGAGTTTAACTGCAAGTGGCACTGACATTTATTTCTTTGTCCTCATTAGAGTATTTGGGACCTCTCATATGAAAAAAAAAGATTTCTAGTTCTATCTAGCACTCGGGTAAAACAGCCGCAAAGGTTGTCAAAAGTATCAGTACGTCATTACTTTTTCAATATTACCAGTGTAAAATAATGGAATATATGTTGATCATGGTATTGAAAGTACAGATGCTATTTAAAAAAATGATCTAAATGCTCATACAAGACCTCAGTTTGGGTCAGTCTTTAGTGTCCTGCCTGAAATTTGGCTTGCAGAAGCAAAACCAGACAGTGTTCAGTGACTTTTTCTGCACCACCACTGTGTGCAGGTTGTTACTTTTTTCTCTTTTTGCTGTGGTTTCGAATGGCATTGAGTATTTTTTGATGCTAATATCATATGATTTTAAAATTCTGCTATTTTGACAACTCTAATAGCCACAGTTGTCAGTTAATTAACGCGTCTTGCAGAGGACTTACAGTTAAGTTACACAGCGGTTAGAAGAAAACTTTTCAATCACACAATGATTTCATGTCCAGATAAAATATTGATCCATCATCCATCGGCATTTTATTGGTAACAAACAGCCTTTATATTATTTAATTTTAGTAATCAAAGTTTTTTCTTGAAATTTTTAAAGAATTTTTATAGTGTTCTAGCTCTGTGTTTAGAGTCTTAAGTCTATCCTAGGGCTGGAAAGACGAGGTTTAGGTCAAGTCTGGAAACCATCTATGGATTTCAAGAAGTTGATTTTTTGGGATTATAATGACCTACAGCTATGGCCGACAGCCCGATACAAAAGATATCAACCGAAATAACCCAGGGCCAAGTAGTATGGAAGCTTCTTCAATCAAACGATAGCTACATTCAGTCCTTTTTGTATCCAGATTTGGAAAAAAAATATTTGTATACTTTGGCTCACAGTCAATCATTGCAAGAATCCTTCGATTGAATATGACATGCAGCAACTACAATACATACTGTCTGTACTGGTGTGGTGAAGTCGAGCATGGTTATTTAATGGAGTTGGCAGCTCAGTGTGCTAAAACATGTTAGGTATGGCTATAGGACATGTTTGTGGCATCTGATATAAATAAATGCATAAAATGTGTTTGGATTGTTTCAGGAATCCTTCCAAGATGGGTGTCAAAGGACGTCATATGTATCACATTAAGTACTCTATTCATATCGGTATCACTTTATAGGTTGTGGTATTGGTATCGTAATTTTTTAAATGATATAAGACCTTACCTATAACATAGTTTAGCTCATAATACAACTGTAGTTGGTCTGTAATCAGTTCCCATGATGATCAAGCAGTGGAACCTAATTTCTGTTATCATTTCTAGTTTCCACTATAACATTCTGTATTTGACTTTCAGTATATACCCCAATAGTAATGTGAACTTTATTTTTTTGTCTTGCCCTAAAAGAAAGTTATTGCTTTTGCTAAATGACATATTGATTATTGTAACATAGGATGGTCATGACATTCATCTGAAAGTTCCTTTAACATTTTTTAAATCAGCTCTGAGATTTTTTAATTCATTAACACAATGGCATGTTGTTGAGTCAGAGCTTGACCTGTGCTCAGCTGCTTGTGAAAGTGAAGGTGCATCTCTTGGCCCGGCCAGGCCAAGCAGGTCAAGGGAGGAAGGAGGGCTCGGGTTAAAAAAAATCCCTGGGAGAGTAGATGCTGCTAGATTGAGGGGAGGGAGATGAGGTTCAGATTTCAGCCTGACAGGGGGTCTGGGGGAAGGACTGGTATTTTGGAATATACGAAGATCCATACAAGGCACAGTGGACATAAAACCGCGGTGCTTGCCCTGACGCGGTGGGTGCAGAGTGCCAGCTGGGGCCCCGCGTTGGATTCCACTTAGATTTTGGAGGGTTTGACTGCATGGTGCCATAAGTCTCTGGGAACACACACTTAACACACCACTGACTGAAAGCCTGGTCTCGACCATCCTTTCATTCTCACCCGAGCTCCTGCATGTCTAATATTTAGACATGTTCAGCTTTGTGGATTCAAGGACTGTTCTGCTACTTGTAGCATCCCAAGTTGTTTTACTATCCGTGGTCAGATGTCAGGAAGAGGATGACCGTAAGTTGCACAGTTTTTCTTTACTTTTGCTTTTTACTTGCAAAAAGTTGTTTTGGATTGTTTCTCTGATTATGGACTTTTTTGTTGCTTTCTCAATCTTCTCTACCTGATGTTTCAGAATAATAGTGGAAAACAAATCAAATTCTGGTGGTGTGATGTCAAGTGAAGAGCAAATTTTTTTTGCTATGGCCAGTTACTTTACATGCCATTTACAGTGATGTAGCTGTTAATTGTTTCTGATGTGAATGCATAATGTCAAGCAGGCTATTAATGTTTTTTTCCAAGTCAGCCAGTCCATTTCTTTCTGTAGGATTGGTGAGGCTGTCAAGGCACATCTGTGTGTGATGGAGGACCAGGTGAACAAGTGTCTGTTTGTCCTCACCTGGGTCCTGCTGCACAGCCTTTCCTGTTGTGTTTGCACTTATAGTAGAGTTAGTTTTCTGCAAGAAATCTAAAATCTACTTAATGAAGCATATTGCCTTTGGATAAGGTTTTTTCTTTCATTTCATTTCATGTGGTGCAGATTGTCAGACAAGTTTTCTTGAAAATTAGTCTTGAGCAAACTGGGAGTTTAACTGTTTTTGAAGACATGTTGAAAATACGTAATCCTTACCCACAAGATTAGAATGGATCACATTCAGGGTCTTCATGATGTGATGTGACAGGGTCAGACTGTGCTTGACCCCAGACTAGCAGGCTCAAAGGGGAGCAGGACAAGGGACAGAGTGCACGGCAGGGGGTCAACAGATGATGGACATATAGTTGTATTTATAGCAAGATGGGCTTTACTGCTCCACAATTCTTGCTTCCAAATCCTTCTTTCTTACAGCATTAATGAGCAAAAAGGCAAAAAGATTTCAGTTTCAAGTCAAACTCATCTCAGCCCTCTAACATGTATGTGCTAAGTCTCACTTTCACAAATATGCTTTAAAAAACAAACAGCAGCAGTTGGTAGGCCCTGCCCTAAGCTGTGTACATTAAACAAATCACCCATTCTTAATTCCCCAATGTGTTTGCACTGGCGCTTGGCACAGCTATGGGATCCAGATGGAGAAATTTAGAAGGAGCCCGTGTTTACTTAAGGCAGCAGCTTGTCAATTGGGCACAGTATCCCTGTAAGAGAGGTTCATTCATACGAGCAAAAGAGCAGGCCTTAAGGTTAAATATACTCAGCCAACGATGTGAAATACCTCAACTAAGGACTTCAGACACAACTGTTAACTGTGGCTCCTGTTGACATTGCATTTAAGCTGCTATAAAATTCTCCATATGATAACTTGGAGCATTTTCTTGCCTGCTTCATGTGTTATTTTTTAACCTTGTAAATTATAGTTGTTGAGCTCCACAGCTACTGATTTGTAAGTGTATTTGGGGTTAAACCAGCACCTGTTCATCAACATCAAAGGAAGAAGGCCGCTTACCCCCCTATTCATTGTCATAATACAGTCACACTTGTATGTTTAAGTCCAGTGTTATGCTGTTTGTATTTCACTTTTTGTATACTTTGCACTACTTCAAAAAGTGTTCAGAGCTTTTATTTGCTACAAGATAACTTTTATCTTTCTCCTTCTTCCCTCTACGCCCCTCCCCTCCATTCACTTATCACTCCTCCTCCATTTTACCCCCATACTGCTATTACTCCTCCTACTTCCTTGTCTACTTCCCCTTTCCTCCTCTCATTCCCACTTCTGCCCTTAAACCAACTTTTTAACAACATCTGCTGTACAAATTCACAACAATGCCTTTCCCTGTCTAATTCTCCCTTTAACCAACCTTTCTGTCTCCTCGTTGCTGTCATTCCTCCTTTGTCCACCTGCCACGCGCCCCCTGCTGGCCACCACAGAGGAGGCAGGTGGCTGCATCCAGGACGGCCAGCAGTATAATGATAAGGATGTGTGGAAGCCCGAGCCGTGTCGCATTTGGTGTGTGCGACAGCGGATCGGTTCTATGTGATGAGATAATCTGCGAGGAGATCAAAGAGTGTGCCAACCCTATCATCCCATCTGGAGAGTGCTGTCCCATCTGCCCTGCTGATGCCAGTGCCCCCATTGGTTGTAATTTATTTATTCACATACCCATAAATAAATTACTCTTCTAGCTTGCATTTATCTCACTCTGGCTAACACTTTTGAATGGGAAACTGCCTCAGGATCCAAGTGTTCTGCCTGATCAGGGCTGCACTGGTCCCTGATTTTAGTCTCTAGATGTGATTTTAATAGTTTTGGCTGCTTTATAACATTTAAGTTTTATGATTTGGCATCAGTCAATAATCAGGGCCTGAAGTTCCCTATTCCAAAGTGTTTCTCTTCATGCTTTGTTTGGATGGAGACCAGATAAGCAACATTATCAGGATGATCTCATTCACAATGAAAGTCTATACCATGTGGAATTAGATGGATCCTGAGATGTATTGTCTGGTTCTCGCCTAAACAAGTAAAGACGCTTCTGCTCATTTTAACTCATGACTAAGATGAAACCTGCATTCATTCTGAGCCTAAACTCAATTATTTATTTGACCCATTTTGAAGGTCTTCTACAAAATTAAAGTGTCTTCAGAGAGGGACCAAAGTTTTCCTAACCTTTAATATACAAGGCCTCGTAAAAAAACAACTGTATAAATGAGACTGTCAAAGGTTCAAGGCCTGTAAAGAGGCCTGTGGTGTTGTCAGAGACCTCCTGGTGTATGACAGTTACAACAATTTGACTGATTTGTCCAACCAAATAGACACTAATCTGTTTAAGAGAGAATGTACAGGCTTGTTTTTATATTTAAAAAAGCAATTTCCAGAAAATCACTTTGACATTGACATCTGAATTTGCGATATATAACTCTGAAAAAGTGTCCATCGGACACAGCTATTACAGTGTCTGTTACAGCATGCTTACCTTTTACTTACTTTGACATTTTGCTTTAATGATTGGATTTAAAAACTGCATTCTCACTCCTGGTCCATGCTTGCTTCTGCTTCATCCCTCTTGAAATCGCACCATTAATATAATCTGGATGGGTTCTCTGCCTGTTGGTTTGGTGAATGCTATTTGATCACTTTAGCATCATTAGATTTCTGAGGTCTCCTTTCCTTCCAATCACAGACCAGAATTCAAATCAGTCAAGCATCTGCAATGTTTACTGTAACACAAATGTACCACTTTTAATGTTTTTGTTCTGTTTCCCCCCTTCACACATCCACCTGCAACATCAGAGACGATTGGTGCTAAGGTGAGACAGGGGTTTGTGGGAAAACACTGATATCTAGTCAGTTAACAAGCAACAATATGAAAACATCAAAAAATAACTTTTCTTGTAAATTCTGTATCATGAAATTATTATTATTTCACAGTGACGTGTTTCAGGCCACTAATATCACTATTTTCTTTTATCAATCAGGGCCAGAAGGGTGAACCAGGAGACATTGCAGATGTAAGTATGAATCCTTGTCATGTTGAAGAAATGCCTGCAATAACCGACACTCCATTGTTGTACAGAACATTTCCACTCTAAACTGCTTTAAACAGAAACTCATTATTGGCCCGAGAATTAGTTTTGCTCAGAGAGCTAATTACTGATCAAACAAACATTTTTGCCTCCATTTGTTTTTATTTGGAATGAATAATCACAGCATTTTACTTTTTCTTTTGGGACCTTTAAGTGTCCAACACTGTGCCTGTGCACACCTATAATAATCACCTACACATGACACATATTTCTCAAGTTCTTGAATTTGACATTTCTCTCTGGACTTAGAGTTATCCCCAAACCCATTATTATCTATTGTTTTGTTGTTTTTGTAATTTATTGATAATCCCACATTTTCTTGAGTTTGAAACGGTTTTGTTTTTCATTAGAGGGGCAATTACTCACTGATAAGAGGCTAACTACAATGTCCAACAATCCCCCATAGAACTTTTTATTAAATGAGGGAAAACCCTGCATTCCTTGGACATAATGAACCCAATCAAATCCTCTTAGATCCTCTCAGCAACTTTGCTGCAAGCGCACATGTCAGGTGAACAAAAGTCAGCCAAACCAGAGGTTAAGAGGAGGTGATGTTGTTACCAAAACTTGTCCTGTCAAATGAAATCCTCATCAATTGTGTCTTTTAAGCTTAATGTCCACCTCCTACAAAGCTGGAATGTTCTCTAATTTTAGCTGAACAGGAACTGGTACAACCAGACACGACATAAACAACTAGTCATGTAATAAAGAGTCAATTATGACACCAGAACCCTGACAAAACCTTTCTTTTCACCATTGTGCAGGTTGTAGGACCAAGAGGACCACCAGGCCCTATGGTAAATATTATACATTTTTATTTATTTTATTGCTATTTTTTTTTAAATACAGTATTATCTATCCAAGCATTGTTTGGTGAGGCTGTTCATTAGTGCATGATACTATGATTCCTGAATAGGACTTTGAACCATCCTGGGAATCTTACTGAGACAAATATCTGTTTTTGCAGGGCCCCCCAGGTGAACAGGGACTACGTGGAGAAGCTGGCGCTAAGGGTGATAAGGTAAGAGACAACACAGTGTCCAAAAAACACCCCTGCTACACACCCAAAACCCCAGTCTACTCAGTACATTGTTCAGAAGAAACAGTCTCATGTTAATGTGATTTCAGCATGGGTCAAGCAACAGCAGTTCTGATTATTATTATACTGAATAATGTTTGACATTGCAGTGTTATAACTGCTCAAGTGTAGGAACAACCAAATCTAATCATCATGCAACAGATATGAGACTTGTTTTGTAAATGTTTAGTTGTAAAAGGCAAACAACAAACCAGTGTAACCAGTAATAATCAGAGAAAACAGTTTAATGCACCTGTGTGGGTTATCACCAGAGTCAAATGCCCTGTGACTCTGTGTGATACAGTGATCATTTCTGACTTTAAATCCTCTTTAGTACTGCTGGTGACGGACGATTTAGACAAAATAACCCTGTCTCTTTTTCCCAAGGGAAATCCTGGACCTCGTGGAAGAGATGGTGAACCTGGCACCCCTGGAAACCCCGGACCCCCCGGCCCACCTGGACCACCAGGGCTTGGCGGGGTGAGTTTAAGGGCACTTCTCTAACACATGGCATAAAAAAGAATGGACAAAATCCACCTCGCCTTCCTCAGATCTCAGTCCCAACACCACAGTTTCAATCAGTCATCACATATCACACAGTGATAAAAATGTTTGGCTAAAAAAGAAGACAGAGGTATAAATACATAGAGATGACTTAATGATAAAATGTTGATATAAATCACAAGCATCATTAAATCCACTCTTTACTCTATTTGCAGTACTGTAGGTACAGAATTAATTGAACTGATAAATGAGCCTTTGTGCTTTGAAACTGTACTTAAACTTCATGTGACTTGATCCATACATGTAAACAGCTCAAAATAACTCCATAATACTATTCATTTTTTAATAAAAGATAGAAGAATGTGAAGGTACATAACAGACCTTCACTGCTATATTCGTGCACAATTTGCTTTCACAGAAATATGATGAATATGATGAAATATGATGGGTGAAAATGGTGCTTTACTCCAGCAGGGAGCAGGTGCAGGCGATTTTCTTTCTGTTTTCTTTCATGGTAACTGAGCTACCAATTTAAGTCAATAATTCACTTAATGTTGTTTACTTGCTGCTTGCTGTGTGTAATGGCCCACTTTGCTCAGACAGCTCAGGCAGGATAAATGACATAAACTGACTCTCAGTCTCTGCCTGTTTTGTGTTTTTACAGAACTTTGCTGCTCAGATGGCTGGAGGTTTTGACGAGAAGGCTGGAGGTGCTCAGATGGGTGTGATGCAGGGGCCAATGGTAAGTAGTGCCATGTACAGTACAAGAAGAGAGTGTATGTATATGTCTTTGGCATGTACACAGTTCATCTGTCACCATGACCCAATTACTGACATTTAGCTTGTCTCAGAGTTGCTGCTGAAAAAAAAAGTAAAAAACTGAGCTGTAAATGTTCATGGAGATGATTTCAATGCTGCCACCTTGTGGCTCAGTAGTTTCACTACAATACAGAGATCACAACCGACTTTTTAACTGTGATTCATGTGTGATGTCGACATTGAATTGGAGCAGAATTTTACATTTATTTAAAAAGAGTCTGTTGGAGAATGAACCACATTAAGATATAACTCAGGAACCATATTTAATGAACATATTCTAATTTAATAATCCCTTGAAATTGTTTTTGCAAAGGGTGTGTAGGATTGTAAGGGGATAGCTTTAAGATAGCTTTAAACCCTAGTGATTTTTTTTCAATATTGAGCCCAAAATGAAGTTAGGAATTAGGTAGTCAGTTTTTTTATTGTCTTTTTTCTGTAGTTGTGATCAAAACAATATTCAAGCTACCTATTCAATCAATTTGTCACACACAAATATTATTGATTAACTTATGTGTTGTGTTTTTCTTGCAGGGTCCTATGGGTCCTCGTGGTCCCCCTGGACCTTCTGGAGCTCCTGTAAGTACATTCATTACAGCAGTACATCATTATGTGATTGATCATCATGATGAAACAGCTAATGTGGAAATACATAGTAAACAGCTGTTGGCATAAATGAACAAACCCCTAATGCTTTGCTTTTTCATTTGTACCTATAGGGGCCACAGGGTTTCCAAGGTGGACCCGGAGAGGCTGGAGAGCCTGGACCAGCTGTAAGTATTAATACATATCCCCACATGCATCAGTGCACCTCTGCAACAGACTGCCTTGAGATTGTACTGGTCATTTACTGTAATCTTGAGGGTTTACCAACAACTTCCACAGAAACAAATACTATCATAAGCATGTCGCTGTTGGACAGTTTTTATGCAGTGAAAGTCATTGATATTGTCGCCAAATATTGCACCATAGCTACAGATTTAGCTCAACAGGTGGACAGTATGAGGGCAGTGTTTGCACTGTGCAGCACAAAAGTCTTTCTACTTGTCTTTGAAGCAATTAGATAACTGTCACTACTAATTTTTTAATTGTTTGTGTTTATTACAGGGAGCATTGGGACCTCGTGGACCACCTGGACCTCCTGGAAAACCTGGAAGTGATGTAAGTGTTGAGACTTCATCTTCATATGATACCCACAATTAATTAAAACATGAGCAAAAACCTACAAGCCAAGGGCAAAGGTCAAAGCAAACCACAACTTTGAGTGACACATTTCTTGATAGAAAGTTTTTCTTATTGTCTTATGTAAGTAACCATTTATAGCCTTACTATTATTGATCAGTGTTAGAGCCAGTCTGTCAAGTTCCCTGCACTCTAAACCACATGTACCACCAGGGGGTGATGTCTGTCTCCTAAACAAAACACAGGCTGCATCCAGAATGCAGTGCAGCTACTGCCCACTGTTTTAACACAATAATCATTCCACCTTTGGGTCTCTGTAAATAATATTATTGAAGGCTACAGTCCAGACTTGCTCTATATGAAAAGTGCCCTGAGATAACTTCTGTTATGATTCGGTGCTATATAAATAAAACTGAATTGAATTGAATTGAATTGTTTCTAGGGAGATGCTGGCAAACCTGGAAAACCTGGTGAGCGTGGACCTGCAGGGCCTCAGGTGAGCATTCATTGATTATTTGTCACACTTAAATGCAAAATCATTTCATCTGTTGCAAACTCCTCAGTTTTTTTCCTCCTGTAAATATTTTGTGTTTGTATTTCAGGGAGCTCGTGGATTCCCTGGAACCCCTGGACTTCCTGGAATCAAAGGACACAGAGTGAGTGTTTCAACCTCCACTGCTGAGCAAAAGAAGCAGGATATCTAACTGCTCAATATTCACATCCATTCATTACAGCTCAGGACTGACTGATGTGTGAGTGCTGATGAGTCCTGCCTTGTTTCTCTCTAGGGTCATCCTGGTCTGGATGGAGCTAAGGGAGAAACTGGTGCTGCAGGAGCCAAGGTAAGACAATTAATGTTTTAAATCCAGATTTTCATTGCTTAGCAATTGTTTCTGTTGTTTTCTACTTCCTTCTTCTAATGTCTCTGACCTCTGTTCCTCTTAGGGTGAGTCTGGTGCAGCTGGAGAGAATGGTGCCCCTGGACCCATGGTGAGTCTCTAGTGCTTAATCTGGTCTGCCATATTATTCTAACATAAAATAGTAACACAATTGGGTTCTAGACAACATAAATATTGGTTCATAAATTCAAGTATAGAGATTCATAATGATCTTGATGAACTGACCAGTTGTATCTTCTGTCATAGGGCCCACGTGGTCTGCCTGGTGAGAGGGGACGTCCTGGTGCTGCTGGAGCTGCAGTGAGTAACAAATTCATATCTGTTTCAATCCACTGAGCATCAATATGTTTTTAGTTTAGTTTAGTTTGTTCCAACTTTGAATCCTCTAGAAATGTTTAATGTCATGGTCTCTCATGGTCTTTTTACTCTTCAGGGTGCCCGTGGAAATGATGGCTTGCCCGGTCCTGCTGGTCCACCTGTACGTATCATAGTTCCCACTTTACATCCAATCCATCTCCTTGATTCTTCTTTTATAATGTTATTTTGTTGTGTTTTGATAACACAGCAACAAAGGGATAAGAAATGAACCCTAACCTGCAGATTTTTGTTCTGTCTATAGGGGCCTGTTGGTCCTGCTGGAGCTCCCGGTTTCCCAGGATCTCCAGGAGCAAAGGTTTGTACAGACCACATGATCATAGATAAGTATTTTCTGTAGCAGACTTCATGTTGTGAAATAAAGCAATACAAGCCCGGCGAGTCTCATTTGAAAGATTTGTGTTGAACTGAATCATCAGTGTCTACTTTACCACTCATTGAATTCTCCCTAAAATACATTCAGGCAGTTGTTCATTCTTTGTTCAGTCTGGTTACATGGAGTAAACTCCTGTATTACTGGTTCTTGCAGTTAATGTTCTCATAAACAAATGATCAACTTCAGTATTATATTCTACAAATTACAATATAATCTTGTCCAGAAAGAAAAAAGATGTATATATTCATAGTCATGTAATATTCAACTGCCTTACCTAGAATAAACATTGAGATGCAATTATATAGGAACATGTAAGAAAGGACAGAACAGGTACAAAAACACACCACCATATTCAGCTGTGCTATATTTATTTTTTATTTTCGGTTTATTTGATAGGGACAGATATAGTATACATCAACAAACTGAAAATAGATATCTGATGCAAGTGTCATAGCGAATATAGCTGATGCTACTTTGCAACAGCTGTCCCTTAAAGGGATTTTATAAATCAGAGATTGAAAGTGAAGTAAAAAGAAGGTAAACTGAGTACAAAAAGATTCACAAAGCTAATTAAAATCATAGTGCCGCAAGACACGATATCGCACATAGTTGAAAACATTACAAAAACTAAACATGAGTCCAGGTTTGTTGCTGAATTAACCCGGATTTGGTAGCTCTCATAAAAAATGGTGAAGGTTTAAAGCACATTTTGTGGTACAGATGTTAGATTCACAGGTAAATGAAATGTTAATGGTAGATTTATTGTGTCTTGTCAGGGAGAAGCTGGTCCTACTGGAGCCCGTGGAGCTGAAGGACAACAGGGACCCCGTGGAGAGGCCGGTACCCCAGGATCTCCTGGACCTGCTGGAGCATCTGTACGTTTGTCATCATTCATCCTGAGTGATTTTGATATCCGTTATTGCACTGTGTTTGGTATTTATTAATTTATTGTCTACACAGTGTGATACATTGCTTCCTCTCTGTCTATACAGGGTAACCCCGGTACTGATGGTATTCCTGGAGCTAAAGGATCTGCTGTAAGTCCACTCTCTGTATTCATGTTTTTTGTTGGCCTTTTAGTTAACAAACAAGCACTGTATAAACTGAAAAAGACTGTATGAAATGTCAAAAAACAGTACAGAATTTACATATAGCTATAATGTAGTCACTGGTTGGGCCTATTTCCACTTAAATACAATTAATCTACCTGCTGAAAGAGTTATGGACCTGTATTCATGTACCTTGTGTTTCTGTAAAATTCATAATATTACTGTTTTACTTTATTCTGACATTTTGTTGTTTCTTTCTTCCTTGAAGGGTGCTCCTGGTATTGCTGGCGCTCCTGGATTCCCTGGCCCCCGTGGCCCACCCGGACCACAGGGAGCTACAGGACCTCTTGGGCCAAAGGGACAGTCTGTAAGTCTCTTGGGAATAAGCTAAAACTCTGCCCAAACTTAATACTTGTTGGTGTTATGATTATTCATTGTTGTGGCTGTCTTCTCTCTTGCCATGTTAGGGAGACCCTGGTCTTCCTGGATTCAAAGGTGAAGCTGGACCCAAGGGAGAGCTTGTGAGTTACTCAGTTTAGACTTGATCATATAAACAACCATCTTTTATATTTGGACTACAAAGAAGACTTACTTATATATCTTAATTTGTCCAGGGCCCCGCTGGTCCTCAAGGTGCCCCTGGCCCTGCTGGTGAGGAAGGAAAGAGAGGAGCCAGAGGAGAGCCTGGAGCTGCTGGACCACTCGGACCACCAGGAGAGAGAGTAAGTGATCAGGATGTGCAATGACATCTGTAAAAAGTGACATTATGAATTACTTGTTGCTATTTTGTGCATAATCTAATCAAATTTATCTCTGTGATTTTTTGCAGGGAGCTCCTGGTAACCGTGGTTTCCCAGGTCAGGATGGTCTTGCTGGTGCTAAGGTGGGTCCTGTGTAAAATGGCATTTCACTCCCTGAAACCATAAACGTATTGACTAAATATGAGCACTGCAGCGCAAGAAAGATGATGATTTGTTATAAAACTAGCAGCCATATTTCCACTAGATTAATATTAAATTGGCTTCTTTTTGTCTTCTTCAGGGTGCCCCTGGTGACCGTGGTGTTCCTGGTGCTGCTGGACCTAAAGGTGCTACTGGAGACCCCGGACGCCCAGGAGAGTCTGGCCTCCCCGGAGCCAGAGTGAGTTCTTGATCTCACTCATTACTAGCCTAGAAACAGTCGGACATGTTGCTCACATGTAGCCCTCTTTGTCTCAAACCAGAGAGATATTTAGTGTGGTTGGTTTAATCTGAGGGAATTTATTGGATGTGGTGCATTGTGGAGATTTATCCATGTCTTGAATGATGCTGACGATCTCTAAATTTGTCTGCCGTTCATAGGGTCTTACTGGTCGTCCCGGAGATGCTGGTCCTCAAGGAAAAGTTGGACCCTCTGTGAGTATAATATTAATCCTTAGGCAGTGCTTCCTGTCATACTCCTGAAAAGTTGCAGTATTTGAGTTCTGAAATAATACAAGGCCTTTTAACAGGTCCCAAGCAAAAAATGCACAACATGACTAGTCTGGGTTACAGAATTCACAGTTTGTTGTTTGTTATGCATCACAATTTTCAGAACAGGAAAATGCACAAAAGGTGATACTGAAAATATTGAGCAGCCGACCCATTCATTGCATCCCTGTATTATTTTTTAACATAGAAACAGCATTTTAAAAAATATGACAAAACTACTTAACATGTACACACAAACACTGGAAATATCAGCCACAACATTTAAGTCACACATGGTCTAAAACTAGAAGGGCACTAGGAGAGCGTAGACCTCTGCCAAGGCCAATAGTTCAGTCTTCTATGATGTGCAAATCTGCAAGCACAACCACAATCCACTATCTATGTCTTGATATATTTCAAAAACTAATAGACTTATGTCAAAATATAGTTGTGCCTAGCTGAAGCAGCATCATCTCAGCTGTGCATTTACTATGTACTTCTAAACTGGAAATATACATTTGTGAAAACTAGAAAACACTCTATTATCATGCACTTAAGACCAACTGTAAACTGAAAGAAAAACTGTATGTTCACAAGAAAGAAATGTTTATTTGTGTTAAATTTAAATTGTCATATGGAAACTAATTACACAAACTAATGTGTTTTTCCATGGCCTATACTACATCCTGCCACCAACATCATTAAAATCAGGACAGTAGTTTTTCTGGAATCCTGCTGACAAAAATACCAAACCAAAAACGTAACATTGTTTGCAGAGGTAATGAAAGCCTTGAATTACAATGTATAGTCCTTCAATGTATAAGACTATACATTGTAGTGTATGTAGTGCACAATTAACAGCTATCATGACAGCTATTTAGACCAAAAGCACTTTTTTGTATATGGTGGTATAATAATCTTAATCTGTGCAAACATAGCATCATGATGAGCACATCCAAGTTTCAACTCCCAAGTTAATATCTCTGGGTTTATTATCTCTGGGTGTCTATGCCGTGTGGGATTTTTACCTTGTGCCTTTGACAGGGTGCTGCTGGTGAGGACGGTCGCCCCGGCCCACCTGGCCCTCAGGGAGCCCGTGGACAGCCAGGAGTGATGGGATTCCCCGGACCAAAAGGAGCCAATGTGAGTTTTTATAAGAGTAGAGTAGAAACACTATGGCTGTCTTTGCGATTACACACAACATGTTTATACAGTGCAGTGAAAAGCTGATAATATACAGTTTAAATATATCCATGCCTAGGGCCAGTGCTACCTTGTAGCACTCAAAGCTAAAGTGATTGTTTGTGGATCATTTACTGTGATTTCTTTTTTCTCAGGGTGAACCTGGAAAGCCAGGAGAGAAGGGTCTTGTGGGTCGTACTGGTCTGAGAGTGAGTACATGTTCTCTACGTTACCTTCTTTCAAACCTCAGGAATTGATTCACCATCATCTGTCCCCAGATCACTTTTTAATGATTTCAATACTCCTCTCTAAACAGGGTCTGCCTGGAAAAGATGGTGAGACTGGTCCTGCTGGACCCTCTGGCCCTGCTGTGAGTATTTCAGTGTCATTAAATGTTGTGAGATATTGTCCTACATTACCTGCTCTTTAACGTCGACTGATCACTTGTGTTTGGCACTATCATAGGGACCTGCTGGAGAGAGAGGAGAGCAAGGACAGCCTGGACCCTCTGGCTTCCAGGTAAGTTTGTTTTCCTCATCAAACCCCAGATACACCCTGTCTGGAAAACAAAAATATTATTCATTCCCCAAAGCTTGAACATTAGTGTATTAGTAGATCACCACAGAGTCGTGTATTCAGGAAAACAGGAGACCTATGGATAATGATCTTGTCTATATTTAGCCCTATAGATACCAATTAATTAATCCCTTTGCTGTCGTTGGACAGGGTCTGCCTGGACCATCTGGTGCCCCCGGAGAGGCTGGAAAACCAGGAGACCAGGTGAGTGTTTACCTGCTGCTTGGGATTTGTTGCATCAGTAAGTCTATCATTGTTGACAAACTCCCTCAACCCTCCCGACTCAAAGTACAAGTGTTCTAGAGCTTAAAGACAAGCTAAAAACAGTCCCTGCTTCAAGATGATAAAAATAACTTGCAGCTTATTCAGTTAAGCGTCAGTCTAGTGATATCCACTTGTAAAAAAAGCTCTCACAAGGTGCTGGTCAATATGTGATGCCCTTATGGCCAGACTTCGTGGAGGTATCAAATGAATGACCCTGTAATATTGTTTTATTCCAGCAAACCTCATTGACTTTGATTTTCTCTCAGATTTCCCAATGACATACTTTTCATTCCCCTTTTGTGCCATTTTACCTCTCTATACACATTTATGTATACTAAGAGTGTAAAGTTCTTAATTGTTGAAAAAACATGAGAACCACAGAGGAAATAAAATTGCTTTTGTTCTGATGCATGTTTTGTAATATAACCTGCTGTCCTAAAATAAAGAACTTTTAAAAAAGCATCACCATTTGGTTTACTTGTCAGCAGTACTCACTGCTATTCATGTTAGCAACAAGGAGCCACTGAAATGTTGCATTGCCAATGCTTGATGTTAACTGGCTGTTAAACACACTCATTAATCATATATATATATTTTTAAAACTAATTTTAAGTTAAAATGGCTTATCAACCCTTAAAATATACAAATGTACATTGGGAATCACATCTTCTTCTAGTAGTTAATGTTTTTATCCTAGCTTTAGTCTTGTTTTTTTTTATATTATTTCATTTCATATTTTGTTTCAGTCATTGTATATATTTTGTCATTTAAATTATATGTTATTAACTGCCTAATATGCTTTTGCTATTTACGTGAAGTGGCTGCCATAACGATGCATTTTCCCTTTAAGATTATTAAGAAAAAAACAGCTACGTGGAAAAAAGAAAAGGAAATATATATAAACATCTTGATTCTTGATCCTCAAAGTCTAATCATTTAAGATTTCTTACTTTCTCCACAGTTTTCCACAGACTTTTCAAGTTCTTAATCTTAATCCTTAACTAAATTACTGTGCTAGCACAGACAGGAAATCAAACTTAAAGCTGAAAAATCAGTTTCTTATATTAAGGTTAATAAGGACCTCTTGGCTTTAAAGTTTGTAAAAGCCACTTTCTTTACCACAGAGCCCAGATTAATGACTTTCATTGTATTGCAACATTCAGTTAGAAGTTATACTAAGTTCTAAGATTAACTGTCTTGGCTATTCGTACAAGGGCTAACAGTGGAAGCTCAACAGTTTTACAGTACGACAGTTTAGATGTGTTTAATTAATTAAAAAACAGGAATTAAACTTTGCCTTTTCTTGCTGTGCAGGGTGTTCCTGGAGAGGCTGGAGCTTCTGGCGCTGTTGGACCAAGAGTGAGTTTAAAGCTTGATGTGTTCATTATTAATCATTTCAAAGCAAAGATTAATATACACACATCCTGTCACATGTGTGATTAGTACTCCTAATTAAGTTATGGATTTCATACATGAAGACCTCGATTTTATCATCTTGATACAACATATGCCTCAACAAGCAATGTCACTTCCTCACATCACATACCTTGTATCCTAACAGGGTGAGCGTGGTTTCCCTGGTGAGAGGGGTGGTGCTGGACCTCAGGGTCTTCAGGGACCTCGTGGACTTCCTGGAACACCTGGATCTGATGGACCCAAGGTCAGTGGAGGACTTTAAGACAGATTTTGTGTTCAGATTCAAATGGTTGCTTATCTGCCTTTCTTAACGAGTATCATGTTTACCAGGTTGTACAACAGCAGCTCCTCCACAGATGTTTTAATCATTCACCCTGTCCAGTGGAAGAACTGGCTCAGAAATTAGTCAGTTAGATTAATGTTTCTGATACCAGATGAACATATCCAAAGATACTAGTTCACTTTTGCTAAAACAACAAAAACAACAGGATGGTTATCAATATTTTCTCAGCCACTTAAGATTTTCTTGATAGGATTTCCTGGCTGGCTAACTTCCTGGAGGCTCTGCTGGTTTGCCAGTGACAGCAAGACTCCAAGAAGTTTAATGTGTTAATTTAATACTTTGGTTTTTGTAAAGATTAAACAAATAAGATACATCATGGTAGTGAGTGAGCTTTAGACGTGCCAGAAGGCAGATTTTGTTACCTTTTGAAAGAGCCAGGCTAGCTGTTTCTCCATCTTTCCAATCTGTGTGCTAAGCTAAGGTCATTGGCTGCAGACTGTAGCTTCATATTTACCGTACAGGTGCAGGTACAGGTGTACAGGTGATTGATCTTCTCAATTAACTTTCAGCAAGGGAACACATAAGTGTTTTTCCAAAAATCTCAAAATATTCCTTGAAACGAATTAGGAAGAAGTGATGAAGACCTTTCTAGTCTGTCTATTCCTTGGTGGACATGTTGAACATAAACCTACAGCCTTAGTCATTTTCTGAGAAATTACGACATATTTTACATGAATGATTAAACTTTATTAGGATCTATTTAAGGCTTTTCACAATATTCATAGAATAATGTATGTATAAGAAGACAACAGTGGCATTGTCAGTTAAAGAAGCACCAGCATGTTCTCACTCAGGCTCAATAAGTTCATAGGAAACTACATGAAAGAACTGATAAGTTATTTTCCAATTCTTAATTCAGGGAGCCATTGGACCAGCTGGTGCTGCTGGACCCCAGGGACCCCCCGGCCTGCAGGGTATGCCCGGAGAGAGAGGAACCAGTGGCATCTCAGGACCCAAGGGAGACAGAGTGAGTAACAGATTCTTATAGAAGATTTCCAGATGGATTTCTGTTTAATAGAGCTAATGTCATGACCAGAGGCCTTATAGTTTTGTGTATGATTAACACACAGCCGTTCTCTTTGTCCAACAGGGTGACAACGGCCAGAAGGGACCTGAGGGAGCCCCTGGAAAGGATGGTGCTAGAGTGAGTTTAGAATAAAACCCTGGTCTCTTTTTATCATCATCAAACAAAAGAAATAGCATTAAATCACACCCAAACCTGTCCTCTATAACATCACGTGTCGTCTTATCTCTCCATTCGTCTTTTCTTCTCTTAGGGTTTGACTGGTCCCATTGGTCCTCCTGGCCCATCTGGACCCAACGGCGCCAAGGTGAGAATAACAGTGTCACCCTTTGGATTGCTAATGAACAGGAGCCCAGGTCACTTAGAATAAACTACTGTGTTTGTGTGCACAGACATTCATAATTTACATTTGTTATTTTGGTTGGTTTGACTGGCTGATTCTCTCTTATCTAGGGTGAGACTGGACCCGTTGGCCCTATTGGTGCTTCTGGTGCTCGTGGTGCCCCTGTAAGTACCTTTTTTGTCATAATGCACATTAGCAGTGTACACCAGAGTTGATCAGCTGATGTGTGTCTGGGGCATGAAATAATGAAGCCCCCTTTTAATGAAATATCTACCAGCTGACAGAGGAGTGTGCATAATCTATTTTGTGCTGGGGCAAAAAATTATTTGCACTCGCTATGATTATGATCTATGCTCTGTGTTACTTCCAAACAAGCTTAGCGGGATCACTACGTAGAATTTGTACAGTGTAGAGACACTACTAGTGTCTGTTAAACTCAAATTGGACAGGACTGAGACCTTCCTCTAAAAGATGTTTCCATTCATAATTTTGACCTAAAAAGATGTCTTACTGTTTAACAGTAAAAATAAAAACTGTCCTACAGTGAGGTAAAGTTAAGAGGACTTCACTGTATTGATGTTTCAAAGTTGTCTCCCACTTGTAAGAGTAACATGGTTTTGAATATGGAGGCTGTTCCTCTGAAATATGCACATTTATTTATTTGTATAATTTATCTACTTTTTTCCACTTGTAATTACTTTATTAAAATATTTAATATGAACTCAACTCAACTTAGCTTTATTTATATACCACCGGTCATACAGACAATGCAGTCCAAAGTGCCTCACTTAACAAAACTGTAACAAAATTAAAATTAAAAATAAAAAATTGACAACAATAAATTAAACATTTACAAAACTAAAAATTACATCAATAAAACAATAAATTTGAAAATAAATATAATCAGAAAATAGAAGTAAGTAGAATAAAATAAAATAAACACAAGGGATAGAAATAATGTAAAAAAAACAAAAAAAAAAAAAAAAAACGAGTGAACTTTCCAGTCTAATATGCAGAGTTTGTGAGTCCCACAGGGGCATGAAAACAGAAGGCACTCTCACTGGCACTTTAATGGGACATATGAGGAACATTCAAAAGAAGAGCGGAGGAGGACCTCAGTGATCCAGCTGGAGCATAAAATTAAAGATCTCTGATGTAGGGAAGAACAAGCTCATTTTAAACTTTATAAACAAGTAAAAGAACTTTAAAATCAGTTCTAAAATATACAGGTAGCCAGCGCAGCACCCTTAAGCAGTGGGGTAATGTGATCCATTTTTCTCGTTCTAGTCATGTTTCTAGTTGTGGCACTCTGAACTAGCTGCTTTTTTTTAATAGACTTTTTAATTAATCCAGTAAAAAGGGAATTACAGTAGTCTTAAATGGCTTGTAATAAAGACATGAGTGAGTATTTCAGCATCTTTTTCAGTTTAGAAAAAGGGTCTAAAATCACTCCCAATGCGTGATGTTATTTTTAATCTGTCCATTAAGGCCACCAAGCATCACAGTTTTTCTTGCTGTTTGGAGCCTATTAAAAGAATCTCAGTTTTTGCATTGGGGATCATTTGGCAAGACAGAAATATCATATCATCAGTATAAAAATGGTAATTCACATGGTGATAGTTAATAACGTTTCCATGTTTTAAACTAAACTGGGCCAAGAACGCTTCCCTGAGGAATACCATGATACCATATTGAATACCATGAGTCTCTGATACATAAGCAGGCTACCAGTTGCCATTTAATATTACTGAAAGAGTGTTCTGTTTTCGTAACGAATAAAAAACAATAAAGACAGTGATGAAGATTTTTTTTGATAACTAATAGTAAAAACAGTATCAATAGCTCACCTCAGCCTGCCCTGACCGACAGTTTCTTTTGTCCTCCTTCAGGGTGACCGTGGTGAGGCTGGTCCTCCTGGACCTGCTGGCTTTGCTGGACCTCCTGTAAGTAAACTCACCACAATAAATTTTGTTCAAATGAAGTAAACTGAATATTTTCTTTATTATTTACATGCATTAACATTTTCTAATATTACTGTTTTCTTTTTAAAATATCCAGGGTGCAGATGGTCAGCCTGGTGCCAAGGGAGAGGTTGGTGAGGGTGGACAGAAGGGAGAAGGTGGTGCTCCTGGACCTCAGGGACCATCTGGGGCTCCTGGACCTGTGGTGAGTATCTGACCTCAAAATAAAGTCCTGAAACCAGATCTATGTATTGTAGGTCACAGGTTCTGGATCTTTACAGTGCTTTAAAGTCACTCTTGTGTAATATCAACATGATTAATTGTGTTTCCTCTTTTTCAGGGACCCACTGGTGTATCTGGACCTAAAGGAGCTCGTGGTGCTCAGGGAGCTCCTGTAAGGTCTCTTGTTTTTACTTCAATCCATCACACAATACTTCTGCTGAATGCAGATACAGACTATATGTGTTACATGGCATATAAAGCACATTTCAGAGTGCTGGACCTTGATTGCTTGATTAATTAATTCACTCATTATTCATTAATTAATTTATTGATAAGATAAGGAGTGTAGAGCTGAAATGATTTGTCGATTAATAGACCATTCTCACAGCTGCCATATTAGTATGAAATAGCAGGGTAAACACAGGTGTTATCAATGATAACAACACTAATTAAGGTCCTGTTCCATTTAGTGTAGCAGAGCCTTTCTAGTGAGCCAACATGCACAACAGGAGCTCCCAGACTCTGAATGAAACAGAACCTTAATTAGTATCATTGGTAGCACCTGTGTTTGCGCTACTATTTCATGTCAAAATGTGTGAAAGGGATCTTTTGAAAATGAATCAGTAAATATTTTGACAATCCATCAATCATTTAAATGATTTTTCAAGCAGACACTAATTCCAACTTCTCAGTTCTGAAGCTTTGCTGTTTTGTCATAATAAATCAGTAATTTTGGGGTATTGGACTGTTGGTCAGACAAATCAAGCCAACTGAAAGTGTAACAGACAATTTACACACAACAATATCATGTGTAGCCAAGTTGGTTATAATACATCCTGCCAATCAAATTGTTAGGGAAGACAGTCACGTCAACAAAAGTCAGTTTACACCAAAAATGCTTTATAGAGTGCTGCAGGGTTGAATTATGTATTTTGTAGGCCAACTCAGACGTTAGCATCACTTTTGTTCCCTTGATTAAAAGCCAGCAGGAGCAGCAGCAGATTAGTGCAGAAAATAAGCTCTGAGGCAAACAAAAGTTCATGATTCTTACATGTTGTATTTAGCAAGATAATCTTCACAAATGAACACCACTTCCATGATTTTTGAGGTGTGAATGCCATTGCCTGAAGGAAACAAAAGGTTAGGTTATAAATGAGCTACACCACAGTCACATGACTTTACAAAGTAACTGATGTTCGACAACAACTACTGTTGTCTCATTTAGCCACTTGTTAGCTACCTTTATTTTTATAGAAGCTTCAAACTTAACAAGTGGGGTATTGACTGACAAATTTGATGTTGTAGAAAAAAACAAAGACCTTATTTCGGGCATCCAGCCGAAACCTTGTCCAAAAAACTCATTGACTTTGAAATGAGGGAACTGGAGGTGCTAATATGTTAACCCATTTCCAAGTTTTAGGATTAATTCTTGCAGCAAGTCATTAATCTTTTCACACTACATGCACAATATTAAGGGTAGTTAAGTTGAATATAATACACACAACATACAGAATTGTTAGGCAAGTCAGTCGTGTCAACAAAGACCAATTGACATTAAAAAAAAAAGATGATTTTGACCTATTTAAACATATGGAAAGTGCTAGCCTTCATAAGTTACAGCAAAGTGAGCTCTAACAGTAAGGAGCACAGCAGGGATGTGAATGAATCAGGCCATGTGTGTTTGGCCTGATTCAAGTCAAGTGACATTTATTTGTATGACTCAGTATTACTTATTGTACAGTGTCATTCAGCTTTACAGACTCACAGCAGCAACAGTTTCTGACTTATCCTAATCTCTCACATAAGATAAGGAAAAAAGAGAAAACCCCAAAGGAAAAACTGTCATAAATACAGCTCTAGTCTATATTGGCAGCATAACAGATCTTTTTCACAGCAGACATTCTGACTTGCCATAATAGGAAAAGAAAACAGCTGTTACTGATAGCATTACAGTGCACCAGCATGCACAAACCAGGAGCCTGAAACCAAAGTAGCTACTGTGACCTGTCAAAAAGCCTTCTGTTGAAAATTCCTATAAGAAACATAACTATTCTTAAAAAATGTACAATAGCTACATTCTGTGCATTCAGAAAAGCACAAAGGTTTATTTTATTTACCTTGGTATATTCACACACAGTGATAAGAGATGTTCCATCTTAGAGCAGACCACAGTGCATTGAGATAAATAATTTATATTTGCTGAATCCTTCCTAATAATTTAATAACATCTTCATACACATTAGTTATTGATGACAGAGAGATAGATAAATCACACAGGTCAACAGGTTGGGTTTGTTAATGTTTACTGAACTTTTCTTCTCTCTGACAGGGTGCTACTGGTTTCCCTGGTGCTGCTGGCAGAGTTGGACCTCCTGGCCCCAACGTGAGTGTTTCATCAATAACAACAACAGAGTCAATCTAAAATGAAATCATTTACCCACTGACGTTCTCTCTCTTTCCATCACAGGGTAACCCTGGTGCTGCTGGCCCTGCTGGAGCACCTGGTAAAGACGGACCAAAGGGTGTTCGCGGTGATGCAGGACCCCCAGGAAGACAGGGAGATGCTGGACTTCGTGGACCTGCTGGCACACCGGGAGAGAAGGGAGAGCCTGGAGAAGATGGACCACCTGTGAGTCTGATTTTGCACCTCACATGAACCCACAAGTGACACTGGAGTCCTGCTCTGAGACAAATTCCAGTCTCAGTCACCTGATATTTTAGCTCAAAATTCAGAAGCAAACTGAATGAAAACTGACATGAGAAATTTGTGTGCACCCTTTGAATTCAGCCTGGTAAAAGCTAAATGAGAACATTTCATGACTCAGTTTTCTCTTTCTTGACTCTTTAGGGTCCCGATGGACCTTCAGGTCCTCAGGGTCTGGCTGGATCTCGTGGTATTGTTGGTTTGCCTGGTCAGCGTGGAGAGAGAGGTTTCCCTGGCCTCCCTGGACCTTCTGTAAGTGCTTTCATCAATATATGTTCATATATATACTTTTTTAAGCCTCCATATTGAAAATGTCTTCGAGGGCATCAAATACCTCTCTCCAAAACACGCTTAACTTAGGACATAGCCAGAATATATGGGTGTGATTGGCATTGCATGTTCCACAGTTCCTCTAACATGAGCAGGAGTATGTTGGGCCCATTTTGGATACTATTTCTAGTGTTCTGAAGAATCTAGTTGTTTTTTTTCCATTTGAATTCACCCCATGTGATTGAATTTATAACCAGGTGTGCCTCAGTGCCACATCCATCCAGTATCCTGTGATATGACCATGTTTGTTTCCAGGTGCCAGCTCTGTTTAATCTGTGGGATGTTAAGTAGATTCATAGATAAAAATATATAATTTACTAATTATTTTTTCATCCAGATTTCCCATTTGTATTTATATTTTAAAAAAATCGATGGGAGCAGGTTTTTTGAGTTTTCCCCACTCCTTATGTTGTCAGGAAAGTTATTAGCTGCCAGTATCTAAGCCAGTATCTATGGAGATAATAGTCATTTTTCAACTGCAAATGTCTTAAGATTGTCACTATTAAATAGCTGGTGCAGATAAGCCAGTACATGATATGACCATTTTGTAAAGCAGATATCTAAACAATGCTGTTAATGATAAGATTAAGTTCAGTAGTCCAAAAGCTGACTGTATTTTATTCTAGATTTTTTTCCAGTCTGTCAGACCAGATCAAATCTGTCTGACATCTTGACACACCTCAGTGTTTTATAAATTCACACAATTATATCAGATAGGTCTTCATCTCACTTAGACTTCCTTTTGTTATTAACAGAGTATGATTATGAGTTTGGAAACAGCATGTTTCTTAGTTGAAATGAGATTCTGAAATGTAATAATAATATTTCCATTGTGTTTAGGGAGAACCTGGTAAACAAGGAGCTTCTGGCTCTGCTGGCGATCGTGGACCTCCTGGACCTGTGGGACCCCCTGGACTTACTGGACCTGCTGGAGAGCCCGGAAGAGAGGTCAGAACTGCATAATAATAGTAATAATAATGACAACAACAAAATGTTACAAATCACAATGCCAGGTCACCTTTATCATATACTGTCATCTTTTTCTATCAAGTCAAATGCAGCTGTATCATTAAAATCATATGTTTGTGTATGTCAGGGTACCCCTGGATCAGATGGACCTCCTGGTAGAGACGGAGCTGTTGGAGTCAAGGTGAGACTTCAGTCCCACATAAAAATCTGAAACTAGTTCAACAAATCACATGGTTTGACAAAAATCTATCAGATCAGAAACTGCCGTTCTCCTGAGTCCTCACCTTGTGTCCTCCTGTAGGGAGAGCGTGGTAACACTGGCCCTGCTGGTGCCCCTGGAGCTCCTGGTCCCCTGGTTCCCCGGACCTGTTGGACCTCTCGGCAAGCAGGGAGACAGAGGAGAGGCTGTAAGTGACACAGCGCATAGGCAAAGGCACCATGTTCACGCACTGATACATATTTTTTGT
This sequence comes from Lutjanus argentimaculatus, assembly GCA_034769285.1. Taxonomy (NCBI): domain Eukaryota; kingdom Metazoa; phylum Chordata; class Actinopteri; order Lutjaniformes; family Lutjanidae; genus Lutjanus; species Lutjanus argentimaculatus. Next base: position 27,600,225 of record JAWZSL010000007.1, read on the forward strand.
CCGTGTATGAGGAAGCACCCACATTATTGTGTCTTTCTTTAGGGTGCTCAAGGACCTGCAGGACCCCCTGGATCCGCCGGAGCTAGAGGAATGGCTGTAAGTATCATCTCTAACTGCAACAGTTTCATTTTTTCTTCTTTTATTTATTCTCGCAAGGTAATGTTCTGTTTTACTGCTGACTCCTCATTCCTCTCCATCAACAACTGCTACGGCTAAAAACAAGGCTTACCTCATCTGTTTCAGGCTACATTTTGGCCATCATCATTGTTCAAAAACTGCCATCCATGAAAAGATGTTTGGTTTCATCTTAAATTGGAGCATTTAAAGATTAATTCCACAATTACCTGTTTCACAATAAACCATAGTGCTTTGGAAACTTACAGTAAATACTGTCTGGCATCAGAGAGGTTTTGAAAGTAAAACTTTTTGAACATTTTCAGATCCGCAAATGAAAGATGCAGACTTAAATAAAAATATATAATGTACTTGCTTAATTCTGAACTGATTTTCATTAAATTTGGTTTGTTGTAAATGTGACACATTGAACATTATAGGTGTTACTTGTTGGCATTAAATTCAGTTACTGGAAGTGATAGAATCAGCTCTATGCCAAAACATTAACCTTCTGGATAGACACAACTTCCTCCATTCAGAATTTCAGCTTTTGTGAGTTTCTCCAAAAGTGTAGATTTCTTTATGTATTATTTTGATGTAAAACTGACTGGTTGCTTATAATGTTCTATATAATAACAAAAGGTTTGAAGTGAATAACAAAATGTTGTAAATAAATAACAATGTTTAAATTGAGAAGTTTATACAGTTAAGTGAACCCAAGACGCTTGGTTACAATACCATTAGACTATTCTGTACAGAATGTAGATAAGAAACCGTATACTGTACTGTACAAAAAGCATCAGTCAAAACTTTACAAATCTCTGCTGGTTGCATCTGGCAGTTGTGGTGGCATTGCAGTAGGTGCTTCATTGTCTGTTGCCTGGCAGTTATCTGCACTCTAGTGTGACCTCTTCTAGTTAAAATTGCTGCACATATGCAGGCTTGCATTTCAATACATGTCAAATCTTTATTCCAGGGACCTCAAGGACCACGTGGAGACAAGGGAGAGGCTGGTGAGACTGGCGAGAGGGGACAGAAGGGTCACCGTGGATTCACCGGTCTGCAGGGTCTTCCTGGACCTCCCGTGAGTAATCCAAATCTAATAGTTCATCCCTGCAGGGCCACTTTTTAATTTTTCTCCCCTTCATCTGTCTGGTCTCTACAATCTAATCTGTCCTTGTCCTGACAGGGTCCCGCTGGAGACTCTGGAGCTTCCGGACCTGCTGGACCAAGCGGCGCTAAGGTGAGAAAACTGAGCAAAGGCAAAAAGCGAAAAAGAAGAAAAAACTCTTATTACATTTCCATCCTGCAGCTCTAACAGCCAAGATATGTGATGGTAATGAAGGGCACAGGTTAGTCTCTTTGTAATTCTCCAATCACCTGACGAAGACAGGGACAGGAAAGGCCACGTTCTTTAATTACCCACCGCCGTGATAAGATGGGCAGCTGAGGCATTTTGTAATTACTCTCTGCAAGGAAAAAGAGGCAGACAGACAGGGGGACCGCGATTGGTGAAACCACTCCTGCTGAGATCGGAAATGGACTTCAATATCTCTTCTAGATTAGCTGAGCACAGAGCACGATAAGAAAAATGAAGGGAAATGTCACCATAGAAATCATCTTCATGCATAATAAGGCAAAGGGTCTGGAGGTGATTGGGGTAATGGGGAGAAACTGCTGGCACATTTGAATTTCCTTATCAGATTTTTTTTCTTCTTATCCAGACTGCAGGATGGATCTAAAAAAATAACCAGTATAACCCTACTCTTTGAAAAGACAGAAAAAGTTCAGCAAATGTAGTCGTGTTTCATATTTACACAGTCATGTTAGCAGAGATGGCCACAAATAATACATCAAACAGTATCTTGTTAAAAAATTCAAATACTGGCTCATCAAATGTATCAAAAATACAAATACTATAAATACTGATATGAGAAAATTTATTTATTTAAAATACAAGTAATTTGTACTTAGAATAGAATAGAAAAATATATTAAAAACAAACTGATATGATCACATTTTAGGCATTTAGTGGCCTCTAAATGGGTCTGACCTCAACATTCCCCACACTGAAAAGTCAAGTGCCTGGTCAGGATATCATGGAAGTGGAGGCTGCAAATTCATTGACTGACTGAGTGAACAGCCAATTGAAATGCAAGGGTCAGGGTATTTAAAAGATGCCTTTTTCATGACCAATAAATAATAGGTGCAGTGGAGCAAGTCAGTGTCCAAAGTCTGTTTACAACTTTACAAGCAACTGATTGAACAAGTGCAAAAAAGACAAAACAGCAGCATAAGAGGTCAACCATGAAGAGATCCCGGTGTCACGATAACTTTCCCATCCAACCAGCACAATGCAGAAGCCCAACAGTTTCACAAATGTGACTAGCTTGTAAGGATATGTCATTTCAGTTTATATGTGCATGTGTTCGCTAATTGCTCTTTTCTTCTTTAATTTTCGTCCAGTAAGTTTGCCTTAGCTGCAATATCTGATTACATTTTAATTACAAACCTTTATCTTAGAGGAAATTTGCATCAAACACCAAAAACAGCTTCTTTCCTGAAGCTACTGAGGTCATGAGGAACATCAATGAAATACCACAGTTCACAATGAGCTTCTTACTGGATCCTACAGGACACATGATTCACTTTAACTTAGCCAAAGATAATGATTTGGCTAATTTCTAAATAAAGTAACAGTTTCCTTCTACAGTTTAAACCTGGAGATATAATGAGTCTTATTTCAGAATAAAATTATATATTCAATAATATATTTTAAGTATTTTTTTAATACACAAATACAAGCTTTGAAAGTATTTTGTTACAAATTACATCTTATTGTTTTCTGCCCAGCAAAAATCAAATGACAAAATACTCTAAAGTAAATAAACATGCCTTTTAAATACACTTAATTGAAATACTGCCCATCTCTGCATGTTAGCATCCACTGGCTTTTACTTTAACAATCCATGTTTCTGTAGGGACCACCTGGACCTGCTGGACCTGCTGGCAAAGACGGATCAAATGGACTGGCTGGACCCATTGGACCCCCTGGACCTCGTGGACGTTCTGGAGAAGCTGGTCCTCCCGTACGTAACATCTTCAAAATCAAATAAAATCCATAAACACCACAAGCCTTTACACTGTACTTTTCCAGTGCTGTTTTGCTTCACCTGATTCTACACGCCCTCCTGATCCATTTCCTGCTTTCGCCCTCCTTCAGGGTCCTCCTGGTAATGCCGGACCTCCTGGTCCTCCTGGTCCTCCTGGCCCTGGCATCGACATGTCTGCCTTCGCCGGTCTGGGTCAGACTGAGAAGTCCCCCGATCCACTCAGGTACATGAGGGCTGATGAGGCCTCCAGCTCCCTGAGGCAGCACGACGTGGAGGTCGACTCCACACTCAAGTCCCTCAACAACCAGATCGAGAACCTGCGCAGCCCCGACGGCTCCCAGAAGAACCCTGCTCGCACCTGCAGAGACCTGAAACTGTGCCACCCTGAGTGGAAGAGCGGTAAGAAAGGAGAGAAAGTCTGCTGATGTGTTCACTTTGTGCCTTGCAAGTTTTAACAGTTCTCTTTTAGTTCTCTTTATTTCTTTCTAAATACTTAAAAATGCTCTTACTATGTCCTGGGTTGAAAAAGAGCTATTTCTAATCTAATTTTTTCTAAGTAATGACCTCAAAAAACAATTCTTGTTTACAGTGAAATTAGTAGTCAGCACAGCAGATAATTAACTGATGATTTCAATGTCAAAATAAATTAAATGAGAGGGGGGAAATCTATATTCTAAGGTGGTTATAATACTGCTTATATTATAAAAATGTCACTCAATGAAGGCTACTGCGGCTTTACTAATGGTGCACTGAAGACTGATTTATTTTGTTTAGAATATAATCAGTTTGCCAAAGCTGCATTTAGTTTGTCAGGCATCATTCCTCATTAAACCACTCTTTGTATCTCTCCAGGTGACTACTGGGTTGATCCCAACATTGGCAGCACAGCCGACGCCATCAAGGTCTTCTGCAACATGGAGACTGGAGAGACCTGCGTCTACCCAAGCATCGCCAAGGTACCACAGAAGAACTGGTGGACCAGCAAGAGCAAGGACCGCAAACACGTCTGGTTCGGAGAGACCATGAATGGAGGATTCCACGTGAGTGCACTTTTATAGATCATTTTTGTCTGCATACTCATATTGAAGATACTTTATTAACAGTCCATAACATGGAAAGCTAATAAATTCCCTGTCCTCTCTCTTCTGATTATACAGTTCAGCTATGCTCAGGATGGTCCTGCTGCCAATGCTGCCAGCATCCAGCTGACCTTCTTGAGGCTTCTGTCCACTGAAGCGTCCCAGAACCTCACTTACCACTGCAAGAACAGCGTTGCCTACATGGACCAGGCCACAGGCAACCTGAAGAAGGCTTTGCTGCTGCAGGGCTCCAACGATGTGGAGATCCGTGCAGAGGGCAACAGTCGCTTCACATACAGCGTGTCGGAGGATGGCTGCAAGGTAAGATAGAGCGGGAAAAATAATCTCTCTTTGACTGGGTTGCACCAACAAAGATCAGTTTAATAGAAGATTAGCCCTAATCAGAGTTTAGCAAAACTGGGATTAAAATAAATAAATCCAAATTTAAAATTATCTCTGTTTAGTAAATCCAATTTAATTGAATGTTACATTATTTGTAAGCTAGGTAATAAAGTTAGTTAGCCTACTCATGATGGCTCAGCAGAGAAGCTCTAATTAATCATTTAGGAAAAAAATGTGTGAATTAATGGGGAAAATTAATGGAGAAATATTCAAAAAATAATAGAAGAATGGACACTTCCACATTGAAGAGAGATTTAAATTTAATCTTTCTTAATTTTAAGCTAGTTTTAAAGTTTGGTGCACCATAATTTAAAGTTAAACTATGGTTTGACTGGGTTTAAAACTTAATCCTTGTTGATGCAACGCAGGCTTTAAGTTTTGTATTAATGTTATTGTCTTGTAAGACGGCTGTTAACACATTCCTCTACTCTCCACCAACAGAAACACACAGGCCGGTGGGGCAAGACTGTCTTCGAGTACAAAACACAGAAAACCTCCCGTCTGCCAATCGTGGACATTGCTCCTATGGACATCGGAGGAGCGGATCAGGAGTTCGGAGTGGATGTAGGCGCAGTCTGCTTCTTGTAAAGTGGAATATCACGATGGCCCCCCAAAAAACACAGGAAATAAATAAACTCAACCATGAAAACACTTACACATACACACTTCCACAATAAAGAAGACTGGAAATTATAAAAGAAAATTGATACTTTTTCTCTCACGAACGAAGTGCTCTCCAAGTTGTACTCCCTGGATGTTAGCACTGAAGGGCACCGGCAATATCTGTACATCACACCACCAGCATTCTCTGTCAACCCGCCTTCCTGAGATCCAGTCATGTTTCCCATGGCCCACTGTTGACGGGAATGAGTCCGAGCCAGGAGGAAGAGGGACCAAGCGAACAAGTTACGGAGAACAGAAACATGACTTGATGTCACTTATTTATTGTCTAACCTGAATGGGCAGAGTTGAGGTAGGACTGGACGGGTTCACTTTGTAAGTAAGACAAGAAGCCCCCCCCTCCCCCCTTTCCACTACAGAACAGCCGCACAGCCTCTGTCCCAGTCCTACTCCAGCTCCCTCCCTGTTTCCCTCCTGACACACCAATATTTGAATCAGTGTAGACAAAAATAAATATTCTCAGTAAGTAAAATCCAGGTGCTCCAGGCCTGTCCATCGCGAGCAGGAGCCTTTACTGTGTATTATAAATCCTTGGTTCTATTGTTGTAAAAGTCTGTGTTTATAAACAAACAGATGGTTTTATATATATTTCCACATTATGTGTGTACATGTGTCTATATGCACACCAACACTTTTTGGAAAGTGAGGTTACATTTGGGATGTGTGTTTCGATGTCCTGTACCCCTTGACTGCCCGTCAGAAGAAGGCCCAGTTCTCATCCAAAATTAAGGTGTTTTGAGGGTAGAATTTGTTTTGCTTTTGTTATTGTAGTCATCCAGATTGTTTAAAGCTACCTCACGCTGAAAAACAAAGTGAAAATGTCGAGTTTAAAATCTGAGCTGACCAACAATTTAGCTTTCAGGTGGATCTGGGGCTGAACGGCCAATCTTTGCTTTGGGTTGCTCTCTCTTCAGAAGGTGCTATGAGTTCTGTAATTCCACCAAAACGCCACCCCCCCTCCCCTCAACCCCCCAACCCTAATTCCCACTAGCCTCACACCACACACTCACACTCCACCCTGGAGGAGGAGGGGTGCAGTCGGGTTAAGACAGGGGAGACAGGGGCTACTTTAGAGGCCTCCTCTGGAGTCTGAACGCAGGGTTCCGAGGACGGTCGCTCAAAACAAAAACAACCAGGGTGGGTTGTCTCTGTGTGTGTGAGGGCGTGTACATTTTTTGAATTAATTTTATTATGATCATTTTTGTTTTTATTTTGTTACACTTCTAATTGATGTAAATTGGAAAATAAAAGGAAAACCGAATTAAGAATGAAGTTGATTTTTAATTGAGTTTTGAATAAAAACAGAAATGGCGTGGGGACGTATTTCTTCTTTCAACAGAACCGTTCATGTGTGCTTAAATGTTTTTTTTTTTTGCTTTGTTATACTTGTATTTCATGAGGTCAGTTACTCTTGACTGTGAGTGCATCTGTGTGTGTGAGAGTGTGTGAGAGCTCAAGACTGTGATGCAAGTGTGTGTCTTGATATGAGAGAACAAAAGGAACAAAAGTACTGTATCTTTGTGCGGTTTCAGGGTGGGGCTGGGCGTAGTTGGCTCCTGTTTGTCTGAACTAATAGGCTTACATAAATAAAGAACATTTTTTGACTGGAATGAAATATTTTGTAGAGTAACGTTAATGATGCAGCTGCATCACTGTCTGTACTGTGGCCAGCTTCAGCTTCCTCTCCGGTCTGTCCTGAGTAATAAAAGCTTGACTTAAGCCCTAACAGTGACATATTTTTATTTAAAATAAAATGTACCATTAGAGATTCAAACATCGTACATTTTAATTAACCAAAGTTCTGCTTTACATTTCATACATAAGCAGATGAGTAGAGAGAAAAACACAGCTTATTGTATCAAACTTGGCCGAGGTACTGGAGCTACAGAGTATCAAACTGAATGAAAAAAAATCAATCAGAAGAAATTCATAAGATAAAAATATCCCTGACTTAAATATGCCAGTTATTCTGTATGTGATAACACAAAAATAAATGTTAAGTATTATTAAAAACTGGAAAAGAAAACATAAGATTACATTTGAAGAGGAACACCACTGATTTTGCAAGAAGGCTGATAAATTGCCTCAAGTGACATCACTTGAGTCAGCATTGGTTGGAGCGGAAGACTACAAGTTTGAAAATCAAAGAGTGTCTGTGGATGTGGAGTTAGAAAGACATGAGCTTACCAGACGGCTCTGGCCAGCTCTTCGTCACAGCTTGAGGGTGACGGCCCGAGGACTGTTCCGAATTCTTCCAAAAAAACAACTAATCCTAAAAAAGTTCAGTTGGGCCAGAAACCCATTTGTATTACAGACGGTTATCCAGAAAACAAACACCCATTGCAACAAAAACACATTCTCCCTGCAGATTTTAGTTCTGTGACTGCTGGCCCTGTCCATGGTGCTGAACTGGCCGGGGTTTCCCCTTAATAGGTGACCTTCCTGCTTCCGGGACACACATTTCCAACTGAACTACTGGCAGCAGTGTTGCACTGTGGGTAATGTAGGCACCATGCTTTGACAAGGAAGAAGAATGTGTGAAAAAAAAAACACTGGCTGTGTGCCAAATCCATATAACATACTAATTCTATACAGTGTGTCATAGGTTATTATTTTAGCAGTAAGTGTACAGAAGTAAGCATACTTTACCACTGATTGATTATGTTATTGATTGATGACAATATGAGGGCTGTTGGTTGTTAATCAGACTGCAGTTTTGGAAAGCTACTCCCAATTAAACTTCACAAAGAGACATGAAAATGCATTTCCTAAGTTCGAATACTTTTAGTTTTACAAAAGATTTGGAGCTGTTTCACTACCACCCACATTCTATTTTAATTGTCGCCAGCTGTGAGTAGCTCCTCCATTCCCTCTGTGCATTTGCATTATGGGAGGATAGTGTCCATCAACAGTCTCTCCCATCACCGGCACACCTGCGTTCCAAATTTCTTACTTTTTCTTTTTACTTTCAGTATGTAATGCAGCTGCCCCTGCCAAGCACATACGGTTGCATGCAGTATGCATACAACTGGGACATGCTAGTGCGTCATAACATTGTACCATGAACTTTGACTCTCTTGCTCATACATTTGTTGCACTTCATAGGATGAAATTTAAAAAAAAAAAACAAAAGAGAAAAGGTATGCCAACTCAGCTAATCAGCTGTCATCTGTCTGTGCTCTCTCAGTGGCTCAGCTGATGTGGTGGATCTTCTGCTGTGCAGAGGATTGTGGGTCAGAATAGCCAGAAAAGCATGCTGGTTTGCATACTGCAAAATGCGACCATATGCAGGAGGACATCCTGGTATTTTTGGCATACTGCATTTGATATACTATGTATTGGAATATACTGGATCTTTCTCTGGCATTTAAATAACATGGTTACAGGAACGTACCCACGTTATTTAGTATTCAAGCTGTCAACTGAAAGCTTAACAATGTACTTGAAATGTAATACTTATCAGTAAAGTAATCTTTTAAGTTAAAGGGTAAATGTTTCAGCTCTGACGCACAAAGTCCACATTTCATCATCATCTCACAAAGTTAGTTTAAATGTTTGACAAATCAGAAAACAAACAGGTGTCAGTATAGCAAGAACTTTATACACGTTTATTGACAATCCATGATAACAACAGTGACTTGTGAGTGTGTGATGGTGTCTGAGTGTCGGTCAGGACATGAGCTCTGTGAAGAGCGACTGGTTGGCGAAGTCTGCGGGCCTTGTCTGAGGGCGTGGCAGAGATGGACTGCCACTGAGGCCGAAATGTGGGGCGCCAGCGCTCAGGAAGTAGAAGGGAACGTGGGTAATTCTTCCACTGGACCAACACTGAGAACAGAGACAGAAATGTTACTTTGGAGCAGGCAGGGAGCAGAGAGAGCAGCCAGGGTGGTTATTCATTTATCAGGCTTCTGCAGGGTTCACAAAGTTTTATTTGACACCACTGTTTTACAGTTGTGCAAGATAAAGTATGAAAGTATGATGGAAAACCAGAAGAGGCAATAAGGCCCAGAATGATTTATTATTATATCACATTTCTTACAGTACTATCCAGCAGTTTTTAACAATAATTCCTGATTATATTAATGTGAGCTGACTGGGATAAGTGGCAGAAAATGATAGATGGATTAACCAAATAAAATGCTTATTCCACTGAAGTTGATTTAGGTTTTTGCTAAAATAGACACAAAACCAACATAACTGTCTGGCAGCCAAGAGAAAATATTTTGATATTTAAATTTAAGGGTTTTTAAATCCTTCTAAGGCTTTTTTTTTGCAACTTCAAGAATTGTTGATCCGTTTGAGGCTGAAAACACCACATTATTTGCTAAAACATAGCATAAGAGAACAAATAATAAGTTTATGGGGTAACACTGACCACAGTGAGCAAAGCTCCGTGCTTGAAGTTTGGGTGGAACTGCATCAGTCGCGGCTCTGCACCAGGCTCCCCCTGAACAAAACCACTAAACGGCGAAACACAAACAACATTCAGTACATGCAGATGGGATATGCAGTAGTACCATCCTGCTGTGTAGCTTGTACTACATGAATATGAAATGTAACCACACACCATGGCAAAAGCTCAAAAATGGGGTTGGTTCTTGTCTTAAACACGGCGATGATCGCAGGCCGGTTGGCTGTCTGTGGATCACCTGAGAGGACAGACAAAACAGAGACAAGTTATTAAGACTTATAACAATGAAACAGTGGTTGGGTTCATTAGAGTGAGCAAAAGAAAAGTGAGAACAACCTTTGAGAAGCACGGCGAGCCTCTCTCCTGTTGGGTCCCAGGCTAAACACTGGATCTCTCCACCAACACTGTCAGACAGATGAGACAGAGGTGAGTGACACTGAGATGCTGTAATGTTACATGCAGACAGGAAGTTAAGCAGCACTGAATACTGCTTTCTCTCTGGGTCTTTTTGGAAGCCCTGCCTGTCACAGTTTTTCTTGTAGTTAAGATAAGAGACAGTGGATTAGAGATTTCTTTCAGCGCTCTTACACGATGTCTCCATTCGGTGTGTTAAAGGTCGTCTCTGATAGGTCAGCCACCACTGCTGCTGCCTGTGGCCCCTTTGATGTGCACGTGGGTACTCCTGCTGAATGACAGTGACATCATACAGGTCAGCTTCTTTAGAGAATGCTAATTAAAGGGATAGTTTGGATTATTTGAAGTGGGGTTGTATGAGGTACTTATCCATTTGCTATATTTATTAATAGTTTTACCACTTTACCTTCCCTAAAGACAGTCTTGTCTGATGGCAAAGTGCTATTATATAATCCAAATATCGCTCTCTGCAAAGCCACCAGACTCCTTCAGAAAAAAATAGTTATTTTAACCGGGGAGTTGCTGGTCTACTGCTGCTTCATTTGATTATTTAGTGCGTGTTATTATGAGACTTTGGGGTTTAAAAGATTGAAGTCACACAATGAAAAAAAAAACTAACTAACCGATCGAGGCAGTGGTAGACCAGCAACTCCTGTGTCCTGCGAGGTAAAATTAGTTTTTCCTTAAGGAGTTTGGTGGCTTTGGAGAGATCGATATTTGGCTTATATAAGGGTGTTTTCCGCCAGAAAAAACTGTCTGACAGTAAGGTAAAGCAGAGAAAATATTCTAAATATCATGCACACTTAAAACTGATATTGATTTTTTTTTTTTTTTTGCTGCTGACCCTGTCTACAGCAGTACATTGCTTAACGTTTGTTCTGGTACTCCTCTCTACTTCTCCAAACTGGGGGCGTATCAACCACCATCTACTGGAGCTGATACACTGACTAACTATGGATAAATACCTCTTACAACCACACACAAGTTATCAAAACTCTTTAAGTATTATAATCACTTTTCCATCATTAGAAGAAAAGAATTCAAGCTGCAAATGAATTGTGAACAAGGCTGATTGAGTATAAATGTTATTATTTAGTAAAAAGACTGAGACAGACAACCTGGAGTATCAGTGAAGGTCAGACCATAGATGACCATCTCTCCCTGCACAGCGAAGAGAAGTCGCCTCCCATCTGGACTCCAACAGCCAGACTGACCAAAACAAACAAATGATCACGATTATTTAGTAAATACATGATTTAGAGAATGTTTTGAACAATAACTTCGAAACGTGGTGACAAGTTTTCACCTGGCAGCGCCCTTTCACACATGGCCAGCGCTCACACGTCCACATCCTGGTCTCCCAAACTCTGAAGAAAGAAACTTTACTTATCCGCGTGTAAAAACTCCACTTTCTGTCCACTTATTATCTCATAACACCTGCTAAACTCCAGACTACGCCACTAATCCCTTACATGATCATAAATATTCATGAGAGGTGAGGAGGTCTCTATTATAACACAGCAAGAGGCCACTGACTCGGCTCCACACACACTTATCATGATGGAGAAAATTTCACACATATTCACTGGAGGCTTTACATATTTTCACTTGAACGTGCTACTGAAGTTCTACAAGGGGGAAATGTAGATTAGAAAATCTTATGAAACATTCGATGTGTAACCTGAACAGGGCAGACGGTGTAGAAGCCAGGACATGGCTGCCATCAGGGGACCAGGACAGGAAGCTGACCCCGCCTCCTCCAACACGCTGAAGTGGCACACAGCTCTCTGAAGCTACATCCCAAATCTGAAGGTACAACAGCGCACAACTTCAGCAACTCACTAAGAACTTCAGTCACACGTTGAATCGGTTCTTGCCAGATGAATTTCGCTTAAAGTCAAAACAGCTGCTTTGTACCATCATTGCGGTGTCCACAGGCGAGGCCGACACGAGGAGAGACCCACTCGGAGACCAGGCGATGGAAGTGACGGGAGAGTGACCAGGATGAGACAAAACCTGAGCACAACCAGATGAAGGCCTGGACAGATTGAGAGGAAGAGGAGCAGAACTTTAGACAAGAATTTCAGGGTTTCTTCAGTGGTCACACACTTCAATTTAATAATGGGAAGATACATGATTTTATTGCTGATCATGATAAAAAAAAAAAACAGTCAAGAAAGTTGATCATTGCGAAAATCAGGATAGTCATGAATATCCTCACCTGAGTGACTTGACAAAGCTGTCCAGCTTGTCCTTTGTTTATTTCCTGATTTATTTTTAATTGCCACAAGGGGGAGCCCACATCTTTCTAGTTATAGCAAAATCTTACCTAAATCCTAAAATATTTAAGGTAAAATAATTCCAGTGTGTCTTTGCGGCTTTATACGAGTTTTAGGCATATTTTGATGACTTATTTGGCATATTTTTGATTACTTTGATGATTATTTTATTTTATTTTATTTTATTAAAGCACTTTAATGTAAAGTAAAAAGAATAATATGCAAACACAAACTGCTGTACACTTCATATTTATCATGCATTTTTTTTTATTGTGGTATTAACAAACCTTGAGTTTTTGGTGTTGTTCTCATTATCAGGATAATAATAATCATGAATCACAATTATTTTGGCCAGGATCAACTTGGCAGGAAATTTTTTAGCCCGTGCCTGGTTCAATTTAAGACTTTTTAAAAAACATTAATACATGAAATGTAATACCTTTATCACAAAATACTGGAAGAGACAATAAGTCTCAAAATTTTTAATTACATGAAACTGTTGACATTTATATCACATTTGTGGCAAATAACTGATGGGTGGATTAACCAATTAGAAAATAATAAATTAATGTAACTTTTTAATACATTTGACACTTGCCCATCAAAAGGCGATGAGCTTTCAAGCTACTGTAGCTACAAGTAATGACAGTGTTTGCTACAGATCTGATGGGGTTGACTGAAACAGCCTTGTGCTTGCAAAATTCACTATTGCACGGGTCTCACTTGAGGTTTATAGATGTGTAATTTCTAACAACAACCAACAATCACATGCAGAAAAAGTAGGGATGCATGCTATGAATACAATAACCGATAATTCCCTGCCTCTTATGGCTGATAATATGGCTTTTATAGAGTATTTTGCCTAAGAATTCAAATTAAATGCTTTGACATAATCTGTCAAATCAGATATTATTATAGCCGATCTTCATCAGAAATTATTTCATTATCAGAGAACAACAATCCCTTTTAATAGACAATAATTTATCGGCCCAGATATTTATCGTGCATCTTGAAAACAAGTTAGAACTAGTGTTTTCAGCAGGCATGAAAAAATATTCAATATTCACTTTAGAACTTTTTTAGGGAAGTGAATTCAACGACTTCAAGATTTTTTTAGATGTGAAAATACACTGGAGTTGACGTACCTGGTTGACAGTGAACAGGGGTCCACATGCCAAACCAGTAAACAGTTCTGACAAGCGACAGCGAGGGCAGACGCACACAGTGGCTTCCACTGCACAGCTGCAACACTCCTCTGTAGACGGTGCTTCAGCGTAGGAGTCGTGGCGCTGAGAGACAGAGAACAAAAGGAGACTGAGCAGAGACAACAATACTGTCACAGAATGACTGAGAGGTCAAAGAACAACGCTGCTCTACGAGGCTGACATGAAGTCACATCTGTAACCTGTCCTGGAGACATACAGCTCTGTTGTGATCAAGATCAGAGGTTCACTGTTGACTGTCTACAGACTGGCACTGACTTTCTGAACAGATAAACATTTACAGACGGTGTACTACAACTCTGCCATTTTTGCAGTCATCTTTTTAATGACAGATATGCACAGACTAGTACAGACTTTATTCCCAGAGCTGTCCTGTTCACAGCAGCGTACCTTTCTTTAGAGCTTCGTACCTTTTGGGGTTGTAGATCTTAATGGAGTCGTCCAGCAGGGCTACAGCAAATTTATCTGTATGAGGATGCCAGGCGAAGGCTCGCACCACACAGTCAGACCTGGGAAAGCAAGAGGGATTTAAAGTAAAGGAAATTCACTAACCATTTAAGTGAAAAAATTGAAGATAAAAGCTTTCTTTTGTAATTTGGTCATTTCATTTTTATTTAAAATACAGTTTCACGGCAATGCTTAAAAACAGATATGTGCAAAAGGATCCCACAATATTGCAATAATTCATGTAAAGCTTCAACTAACAACTCTTTAATCTATTGATCTGATTATTTTCATTGTTTGGTCTATAAAACACAAAGAAAAGGCAGCAGAGCCTCACATCTGAGAGCCTGGCATTGTCAAATGTCTGGCATTTGTGCTTGAAAAAATGGACTTGTGATTTGATTAAAATGATTAATTGTCAGATTGATGTGGGTAAATTTCCCGTTGATAGACATTATATATTAATATATATTAAAAACTATCACAAAAAGCCTGTCACCAGCATGTCTGATCACCTGCAGCCTATTCAAAATAAATAACATCCTCAATCATTATCCCTCTGAGAGAAAAAACAAAACAAAACTGCAGCTTACAGTGTTGGCACTTACCAGTTAAGCACCTGTGAAAACTCAGCGATCATGTCCTCACTGCTCAACTGTGGAACAAACGGCAAACAGGTGATACGCATCTTAACGCATTACAATAAGCACTGTCAACAACATATTTAACCTTCAAGCACAACTTACTGTGAGATGAGGAAACAGGGAGCCATGGAAGGACGAGACCCTTCGGAGCAACGCCAGGATACAACCAGAACTCACTGACAGCCATTTAGGCACTAAGGAGCACAGACACAGTAGAGTTAATGTATAAGCACTTCAGTGGATGTAGAGGACGGTCATTACGTGATAAAGTGAAACAGAAGATTTTGGTGCCTCACGTAGGCCTACCTTCTGTGTGTGATTTGGTAATTTCATTGAGCAGACCTGTGAAACCACCATCCCGCCTGAAATGGAGAAAAGTTCTTTAAATGATGTTTTTGTCTGACAGACGTGGGACAAATTAGTGATATGACAGAAACTGTCAAAGTGGTATTACACTCAGTTTATTAGGTACAACTAGATAAAACTAATACAGTCTAATACAACATTCGTGACATAAATTCTATTTTTATGATGGTTATAATGTTCATGTTTTAAACCGTTTTAAACGGGTGTTAATTCAACTTTTTGATCATTTTGGAGGCTGCAGTTTGTGGTGCTGTTGAATTGCACTGCATTACACTGACAGGTGTTTCTACTTTTTGTCCAACTCATTTGTATCAGTGAGTGCTGGCTAAATAACAGAGACACCGGTTCCTTTCACCTCTGTGTTCTGCAATACAGTCCAACAGCACTGAATCTTTCAAAATAATTATTTTATATTAAATCAACACCTCTCTGTCACAGTTGAGACAAAAACTGACCATTATAACATTCATGAAGCTTGGATTTCTTGCAGATCTGTTGTATTAGGCTGTATTAGTTTTAGCTAGGAGTGTATATTGTGTCTCACTGTGTAATGTAATCCCCACATCTGATCGGTGTGTGTTACCTACCATGCTGCTGCACTCCTCATCCACAGAGTCTCAGAGTGGTCCAGGAAGGCTGCCTTGCTGCTGTTTTCTGTGCGACTGTGGAGCTTCAGAGATTCTCGAGGGAAATACAAACTCAGAGGACTGGACTCCTGCAGGAAAAACACAACCATGTCATGGACTTTTACTAGGCACAGCACGGATCAAAGTTATTACAGTTAGTTAAAGCTAAACTCAAACTAGGTGTGAAAAAAGACAACTAATTGAAACTTACTAAAAAGAAATTAAAATATACAAAGAATGTCTTTAGTTTTAGTCTTTGTCAATATGGTCAAATTTATCAACACAACAAGCATGAGGAGGCATTGGTGCAACTGAGACTCTGATGTCTACATGACTGTGAGTCAGCTGCCTTTAGAAAATGTTGAGTTATTATAATACCTACTCACAACGTCTTAAAGGGACAGTTCACATAAAAATGAAAATTCACTCATTATCTACTCACCCTCATGCTGACTGAAGGTTGGGTTTAGTTTTTTAGTCCACAAAACGCTGCTCGAATTTCGCAGGAAAAAACAGTGTTGCAGAATCTCCCAAACAATGACCAGTTGTCACACATAAAATATACTGAAAAAAAGGCATAATTTAACTCTCTTAAAACCTCAACACGCCATTCATTTGCGTGTGCACACCGCCACACCACAGGCACCCAGTTCAGACGGTGTGCACGAGCACATGAACATGGCTCCAAGCTAAGGATCTAAAGTGAGGATTTAGGCTAAAACATGGTGTAAATGGCGTCTTTCAAGTCAACTTGGCATGCTGGGGCTTTAGGAGACTTGGATTACACCAGAAGAGCAGTATGGAGGCATTTTATGTTTTGTTTTGTTTTTTTTTCATGGTTGTTTTTTTTTTATGTTAGTAAACTGGTCACCATTCACTTAAACTGTTTGGGAGACTGTTTCCTGTGAAACTCCAGCAGTGTTTTGTGGACTGAAAAACTAAACCCGACCTTCCGACAGCATGTGGGTGAGTAGATAATGTTACATTTTTGGATGAAATATCCCTTTAAATCTTGCCCCTGTACCAGAGGATTTGGACAATACCAACCAGATATCATTATTGAGGGTCCTACTTTTAATTGCTAAAAAGATGATCACTGTCTCCTGGCTGAGGCCGCAGCCCCCCTCAGTAGCACAATGGAGGGAGAGAGTTAGGGGTGTTTATCACATGGAAAACATAACTGCAAGGTTACAATTAAAAACAGAATCGTTTTCAATTAAATGGTCCCCAATAGCCTCATATTTTCTCTAAAATATATATATTTGTTACTATCTTTTCTTAATCGATCACTTGACTTGATTTATTTTTTCTTTGAACTAATTGTTTGAAAATGTAACAACTTGTTTGTCTGCTTTGTACTATTTGCGTATAAAGATGTGTGTATGTGTAAGTTTATGTATAAATATAGATATTATCACCACTTACTTTCATTTACTCATTCACTTATTTGCTTATTTGTATGTTAACATATTATTATTATCATTTTTTATCTCTCCTGTTTATTATTTTTTTCTTTTCTCTGGGTCCATGGACAAAAAAAGACTATCCACTTCTACTTACTGAAATTATGTATGGATATTGAGTGGATGCCAAAACTCATGGACTACTTCTTAAAGAAACTGATGGCCTTGTCATGCAATATACGTTAAAAGGAAATAAAAAGAAGTTCAAAAAAAAAAAAATCTTGCCCCTGACAAATAACCACTATATTATAATAAAAATAACTATTGAAACTAATGAAAATCATCTAAAATTAAATATTTCCAAACAATAAAACTAAACTGAAACAAGAAAACCCACTGTACTTCAATGAAAAACAAATATTAAGAACGCAATAAAAACAGATTACATTATTAGCTGGTTATATGTTAAACAGGCTGTACGGTGACCACAGCAGCTTTGAGGCGGACCTGTTTGAGCTGGTCCCCGGTGGTTGATCCTGACAGCAGCTCGTTGTTGGACTCACACAGAGTGGTCTGTCCGGAGGGCAGCGGAGGGGGGAACAGAGCCAGAGAGCACATCCTCTTCAACGCGGTCAAACCCCTGGAAACAACACACACACACCATGGCTCAGTCAGGTAAACACGTGCTGACACCTCAACAGCTGACTGTGATGCTACACATGTGGGCAGACATCTGGTTAGCTAACGGTTGAAGCTAGCTGGCTCTGGCTAAGTTAACTACTTTGATGTCGGCCTGGTTTTGACGACAGCAGCAGTTCACGTTACATGTTCTCGCGTCGTTGACATTACCTTGTAGTGTGTCCTAGTTTAGTGTAGTCGATTGTCGCGCGCTGTATTTCCAAACGACAAAATAAAGGTTAGGTTACACGCTACGTTGTTGTGACACTTTTGGTTCCTCACTTTGAGTCAGTCCCGCCGCGTCGACTACGGCGAGTCAGAAGGACAAACAGCGCGGAGTTCAGCCTCGAAACGCAAACCGAACAGAGCCGCTGCGCTGCCCTCTGCAGGACACTGAGTGACACTGCAACCACACGCACGCCAAACAGCACCAACTGTTTGATGAGATAACTGAAATACATGAATCGTTTTTATTTAGCCTCTACAAATCGACTTTCCACGTGGATTTTCACAGCAGTTTATTTCCTCCGTGTTCTGTGACGTCTGGATGTTTGTTAATAATTAACATGATCATTTTCTTTACTAGTCACCTCTTTGTAAATTTGCAAAACCTGTAAAATGTGCAGTATCTGTAATATACTAATGTTTCTTTTGTTCTGCTTTTATCTATTGTATGCTACTAATTACATAGAGAGAAGCCATCCGTAATTTCATTGTACCAGAGTGCAATGACAATAAGGATCTTTTTGACTGACATTTTATTTCTGGTTTTAATCATTTTAATACATCTCTGTTTTAGATTTTTTTTCAATTCATCATGTGCTCTTAACCTTTCATTTAGCCGCCTTTTTATGTGGTGTTTTGAGTTTTTATTTATTTATTTATTTATGTATCTGTATTTTATTTACTTTATTGTTGCTATTTGGATGTTTTATCTCAGTCTAATTGCTGCCTCTGGTTATTTCCTCATGGCATATTGATGAGTTTTATCATAGCATATTCTTCAGTTCCTGTTATTGTTACTATTATTATTGTTATTATTAGTAGTAGTCATTGTAGTAGTAATACAATATGTTATATTTGGAGTTGCGACAATTAGTTGATTAATTAATAATTGGTCAATTATTAAATTCATTGCCAACTATTTGGTAATTGATTAGATCTATCTAATCTTTAAAAAAGAATGTCCAAAATCATCTGAATTCATTTTCTCAAGTGTGAATATTTTCTGGCTTGTTTACTCCTCTATGACAATAAACTGCGCTTTGGGACAGTGAGTCATCATTTTTCACCCTTATCTCACATGTCATGAACCATACAACTAATTGATTAATTGAGAAAATGATAGACAAAATCAAAATAAATAAATAAATAAAACAAACTTAATGTATACAGCACCCTTCACAACGCAGAATAAAGCTTTAAGTGCTTCACAAGAGAAACAATCAATAACAGGTATTAAAAACAGGAGACAGAAGGAGCTAAAACAATGAAATAATTCAGTTATAAAAAGGTTTTGTTTAAAAATAGGGTGGTAATAAAAACAAGTTAATTGTGGTAAAAAAAAATTGAGATATAAAAAAACAATGAGGTTGTTAAATAAAGATGGAAATGGTTAAAACAAGATCATAATAGTAAGTTTTGACCACATTATAGGCCCAAAATAAGCATGTGATTGGTAACAGGAGAGAAGATGAAGATGCTGTCTCTCCCTCTTTATTATCAGGGAGGACAGAGCGCATGGTCAGCTGCGCACCAGCATCTCTGCTGGAGCCGGCGGGGAGTCAGTGTCTTGCTCAAGGACACTTCAGCAGCAGCAGCAGCAGGAGGGTGGATGCTGGACACGGATCATGAGTCTGTTTGAAGATCACACATAGACATTAGTGAATACATTTTGCTCATAACGACACATTTTGGGGACTGTAAAAAGCTAGATGTGATGATGGAAAACTGATAGCAGATTTTGCGTGTATGTGTGTGTGTTTGCAGACGAGGGTGGTAGCAGCGCCCCCTTGCGGCGCAAGTCGCATTTCCGTGACGTCAATTCAGCACTGGGAAGGAGACAGCTCCCTCCCCCAAAAAACCCAGCGCGCCTCACGTTGCATGGGTCCCCGGTTATTGATAACACAATTTGCCCGCTGGGATCCATCCCGGTAACGTGGAACTCGTGGATATCGGGACTGGAAATACAACAGACAGCCTGGATCGGTGGAAAATCAGCGATCTGCTCGTTATTATCACCGACAAACAGAAAGCCGAGCCCACCCCTTCACTTGACAACGCGACATCCAGCAGGCAGAAAGGTATGGGAATGTCACACTATCCGGTTAAATGCTGATGGAATAAGAAATCAGGTATCACGGCGGCACGGTGAGGGATGATGCCGTGGCTCGGTGCGGGAGCGTTCACGCCGCTCACACTGCACCAATGAACTGAGGCTGCCAAGAGACGAATCATCGTCGATGAGCGCTAGAAAATCATATTTGTGCAGCCAGAAAAGCGCACATTACGAAATATGTGTGTTGGTGCCAGCGTTGAGTGAATGTACAGACGCTGCGGCAGTTTCTCTTGGCATGGACCATAGTAGGCATCGGGCTGCAATTCATGCACGTCGGCTGTGATGCTGCTGAGTGTCATCATCACATCCTCGGTTATTTAAAGATTGATCTTCCTGCGTGTGTGTGCGTGTGTGCACTGCTCCTCGGCACAGGCCCGCTGCTTGTTTATCGCCCGTTTTTTCACGCTCTCATTTCTGCTCTCATGCAGTGGTGCAGTAAAGACATGGAGCTGCTGTGGGATAACTGGGTACATGTGCTCCCTCACATACACATATGCAGGCACGCACGCATGCACGCACGCATGGACGTACGTACACATCCACACTGAGGCGGTTATGCAATTCGTCATATTCTTCAGATGCACACAATGCTCCTCACTTGATGCATGACTGAAGACATATGAGAGCTGCTGAGTGTCTCTGCTCTGAGGCTGAGGGACAGTTAGAGACCAGGTGACAGCAGGACTGTGGACTGTACAACCTGCTCTGGTCCATTCATTCATAAAGCCCATCTCCACTCTGGTGATGATGGCTCCACTGGGCAGGCTGGTTCTCCCATTCATAGAGACACACAGATGAGCCTTTACTGCATGATTCAGGCAGGGTTTAGTGGTGGAAATGGAGTGACTGAGTGGTTAAATTGGTGGGACTGGCTGGATGCCCAACTCACAGCACGACTCCACTGTTTTGGTGTTTTGCATTGCTTGAGTAAAAAAGGAAAGTTAGTGCAAACTCTAGTGCCAGGGGTTTTCAAAGTGGGAGACCAGCCTCCCTGGGGGGGCTCCAAACTGAGTCAAGGGAGGTTCAGTGAATGGAATAAGAAATATTATATTGGTTAATACATTAGTTAGCAAAACAAGATCACACAGAATAACCTAAATGTGTGTAATATGGTTAAAGGTCCACTGTGAAAGATTTAGGGGGATCTATGGGCAGAATATGGCAGATATTGAATATAATATTCATAAGTATGCTTTCATTAGTGTATAATCACCTGAAAATGTGGCCCTGTGGCCCTCCCCTCAGACAAAGCTTGGAAAAAATGTGCTCCCTCACTCACCTCAATTTACTTGCTTAGTTTTGCTCAATTCTTGGAAGTCTATAGGATCATGACTATGTTATCTGATGCTGTAAACCAGGGATGTCAAACTCAATTTTATCCTGAGCCACATGAGCAGTATGGTTGCCCTTAAAGTGGTCAGTTAGGACTATAAGTATATATCAACTTGTTATCTTTGCCTCTGCATTTAATTATTTTTGGCTTTAGTAATAACTTAATAATTAATAATTAGCTCTGAAAGCAGAAGTCTAGGAAAAATAATGACAAGCAGACATTCAAATGTACAACTATTGTGAAATATTCAAAGTAGTATAAGTTAAAAGTCAAAATAACAATAATGATTTAAGACACTTTTTAGTGTATACTGTCTTCCAGGAGCTAGACACCTTCACTAAGCAGATAACAAAGTAGAGATGTATTCAGGAACATGGACAACATGCCTCTGAAACACACCAAATTATATTCTTTGCAAGCTCTCATGATCCACATAATAAAATGAGGTAACGGGCTGGATTCGGCCCACAGGCCTTTGAGTTTGACACATGTGCTGCAGACAGTCAGCAATAGAGCCAAGATGGACTAATATTGCTCTTTGACATAACTTCAGACTACACGAAATACTTAAAAGTAAATCCTTAGGTATTTATTAGTTTCTCCTCTTATTTATATCTTTAAAGGATCAGTGTGTAGGATTTAGAGGCATCTAGCAGTTAGCTTGCAGATTGCAAAAACCTTGTCTCACCTTCCCCTTCCAGGGATGTAAGAGAACCTACAGTGTTTGCAAAACTTACAAAAAAGGCATCCTCTGGAGTGAGTGTTTAATTTGTCTGTTCTGGGCTACGGTGGAAGCATGGCAGTGCAACAAACCGATCTCCGTGGAAAAGGACCCGCTGCCTCTGTAGATATAAACGGCTTGTTCTAAGGTAACAAAAACACAACAGTCCCTAATTTCAGGTGATTATACACTAACGAAAACATACTTATGAATATTATATTCCATTTCTGCCGTATTTTCCCAATAGATCTCACAAAATCTTACACACTAGACCTTTAACCAAATCACACACATTCTGGGGTACTCTCTCTGATCTTCTTTTGATAACTAATGTAATATTTTTTCTTTACATTCACTGAGCCTCCCCTGACTGCGTCTGGAGCTCCCCTGAGGAGGCCCGTTTCCCGCTTTGAAAACCTCTGCCTCAGAATGAGTCGTTTCTATCTACAGTGGCAGCAGGCGCTCTTCCATGGAGGCCTCCATGTTGCACCACCATGTTTCTACAGTAGCCCAGAATGGACAAACCAAACACTGGCTCTAAAGAGTCGTGTAAGTTTTGCGGCTCCTGTAGGTTCTCCTACACACTTGGAAGGGGACGGTGAGACAAGGTGTTTTCAACCTGCGAGCTCACTGTTAGATGCCACTAAGAGAGCTTTCACATCAGGGACCTGGAGTACCCTTGACCCCAAAGTCCAATTTGTTTTATTTGAGTTCGTTGATCCACGCCTGGGTCTACTTGAAAAGGTGGTCTTGAGTGTGGTTCATTTGTACTCGGGTACAGTTCAGATCAGGTGTGAAAACCGTACCAACACAAGGAAGTGGACTGCTTTGGGGATCTTGTAATTGACAGCTTTTTCTGCACCACAGCAACAACTTCAACAAATGTGTATGTGATGATGCAGGTGTACTCGGGCACAGAACAACATTACTAATGTGAAAGTTGACTTGTTGAGTGTGGGGATCAAATAACACAATCATGATCCTGTGGACATAGAACTAAGCAAGTTAACAAATGGCGACATTTTTTACCAAGCTTTGTCAGAGGGCAGGCCCACAGTCTCAGACTTTGGAAAGCCCTGCTCTGATGATTTAGTAAAACAGGGGTTTTCAAAGTCTGAGACTGTTGGCATCGCCTCTGACAAAGCTTGACAAAGCTTGGAAAAAAGCTTAGAGAAAAGGCACCCCCTGTCACCTACCATATTTCACTTGCTTAGTTTTGCTCAATACCTATGGGATCATGATAATATTATTTGATCCCATAGACACTCAGCAAATGAGCCAAAATACCCTAATATTGCTTTTTTACATAACTTCAGACTGCGTCACATACTGGTCTGTCCAAAGGCATTTATTAGTTTCTGACTCTGGGAAAATTGGAAAAAGATTCTCTCGAACTACTGTATGTCTGAACGATCTCTTCAAAGGACCAGTGTGCAGGATTAAGTGGCATCCAGACTGGAAACAACTTGTCTCACTGTCTCCTTCCGAGTATGTAGGAGCACCTACGGTGGCTGCGATATTCACATGAAAGGCCGAATCTAGAGCCAGAGTTTGGTTTGTCTGTTCTTGGCTACTGTAGAAACATGGTGGACTCCACTGAAGAGAACCCACACTCCCTGTAGATGTAAAGGGCTCACTCTAAGTTAACAAAACAATTATTCTTATTTTCAGGTGACTATAGAATGGAAACATACTTATGAATATTATATTCAATTTCTGCTGTATTCTGCCAATAGATCCCCCTACATGTTAAACACTGGATCTTTAACCAAATCACACACATTTATGTTATTCTGTGTCAGAGGTTTTCAAAGTGGGAGGCAGGGCTCGTCAGGGGGGCTCCAAACAGTTTCAGAGGAAGCTCAGTGAGTGGAATGAAACAATATTAGTTATTACATTAGTTATCAAAAGGGGATCACGCTGAACAGCCCTCTGAGAGTAGAGTAGTTTGGGGGAATTTTGTTGTTTTTTCTACTTTCTCAGAGTCAGAAACTAATAAATGCCTTAGGATTTACTTCTAAGTATTTTGTGTAGTCTGAAGTTATGTCAAAGAGCAATATCAGGCTAGCTTGGCTCTGTTGTTTACAGGATCAAATAACATAATCATGATCCCACAGACATGCAGGAATTAAGCAAAATTAAGCAAGTAAAGTAAGGGGGTGGAGGGGGCATCTTTTTCCAAGCCTTGTCTGAGTGAAGGTCCACAGTCTCAGACTCAGAAAACCCATGATCTGTGAGATTATGATCATGTTCTTTGATCCCATATGCAATCAACAACTGAGCCACATTTATTAGTTTCTGACTCTGGGAAAGTGGGAAAGGCAGTAGTATTCCTCCAAACTACTGTATCCCTGAACCAAATCACATATATCTAGGTTATTCTACGTGATCTCCATACACCGAGCCTCCCTTGAAACTGTCTGGAGTCCTCCTGGGGAGGCCTGCCTCCCACTTTGAAAGCCTCTGCTCTCGTGATTTCTTAAAAGATCAAAAGAGACAGTATAAATGAAGGTAGCGGTGGTGTCAGCACTGGACAGCTCCTCACGGCAAATGGAGCTGTCCATTCTACTCACGGAGCTGTCCAGTGCTGATATTACTCCACACAGTTAGCATACTGTTTACCTAATAACACGAAGATGACATTTATTTATACTGACAATTATCAATCATTATAATGCATTTGTTTTTTGTAATGTGTATATTCAAGTTACTTATTAAGCTTTCATTTTTATAAACAGCATACTGGCTGGCTTTTACCTGTTTTTTTTTTTATCTGACTCCTTGGGTTTTATACTGTGGTTAAACTAATTTCTGTTTTGTTTTATCCTGGGTTTTAAGTTGTGGCAAAACTTGCCTCTATCTTATTCTTGTCTTAATTTCACAATCTGCACATACAGTATATGCCTTTATGCTTGTTCGTGTATGAATACTTAAACCTGTTAGCTTTTTAAGTGCTATATAAACGAAATAAACTTGAAACATAATGCAACATAATACAACATTACAGTCAGTCGGTTAAGAACAACTGACAAAGCAAATGTAACAAAACCAAATAAAGTAGATCTTGGCACTCAGAAGCCTAAAAGAGCAGAAAAAAGAGTGTACAAAGCACTTTTGCAAATCAAAGGGAAAGAACGTGTAAATAACTTGAAATATCACATAAGTACACTGTAAATTGAGTAGCATGCTTTGGGGCTATCCAATATGGTATAAAATTCATTTTGCAATTATACTGACAGATATTACAATTGCGATTATTAATGATAAGTGGGATTAATCATTTTTGCATCACAAATTCCATTTTCACTGAGAAAAAATGTTAAAATCATGATGATATGACATTTTTTGGGATTTGAACCAAATGAAAATGTTTTCTTACATCTGGAGAACGAGGGGCATCTCTCCAACACTACAGTACTTCATTGTAATGCTGTTTTTTTTTCACACATTTTTCCTTTATCAGAAAATTGCAGCTTCTGTGATTTGGATATTGCACTTGGTCTTTTTGCAGTTTCGACAATATTTTGATAAATTGTGCACCCCTAGTATACTTAAGAGAGTAGGATTTTTTTGTTCCTTTCTTTAAGTACATTAAAAATTACACCAGACTTTGTAAAACTTTCCTCTGTGTTCTAATGCATTTGTTCTCATAACTCTTGTCCTCCAGGCTCACTTCTCATCTGTCCATCCTCCATCCACCCTAACCTGCTGTGTTGGGGAAACCCCTGATGAGTGGGACCTGTATCCATGAGCCCCGTGCCCCTTCCCCCTCCCTGTCAGGCTTCAGCACCCCCATCTCAGAACCCCCCTATCGAAGACTCGATGGAGACACCCCTGCTTGCACCCCTGAAACGGACCTGACCCCCACACAGTGTGTCCTCCGTAACGTGCTGTCCATCGACACGGGTGGACAGGTGGCGCCGGGCGGCAGCAGCCCCACTCCCAGTGATGGACCCTCGGCCCACTTTGACAACAGCGTGCTAAAACTACATGAACATGAGGCCTGCCAGTGCGGCGGCGGGGCCGAGGCCGGGCACAGTCCGGAGGCTGGCGCTGTTCGGAGTCAGTCGGAGAACATTCGGCTACAATCAGGAAGTGGAGGTTTTTTGGAGGGACTGTTTGGCTGCCTAAAACCAGTCTGGACCATGATTGGAAAGGCCTACTCCACTGAACACAAACACAGCCACGAAGGTAAGTGGAGGGAACAGTTCTGGGCTATCTGACCCTCTGCTGTGTTTTGTATTTAAGTGCTGTAAAAGAAAGAACAGTTTGTGTCTTAAACAAGTCATTCATTCAGTATAGGAAATTGTAGTGGTGCCTTCGTAACCATGGAGATACAGCATAGAAAATGAATATCTGAGTTCATGTATGAAGCTTGGAGTGGTGGAACAAGTATTCAGATCCTTTATTTAAGTAAAAGTACCACTTAGAGTCCTATAATGCACAGATTATAGAATATATACATAAACACACAAACACCTCAAATGTGGTTATGAAACACTTGTGACAATGATATGTAATGTATGTAGGATATTCTACAGTTTAACGATAAACTTTACTGTCCAAAATGACATCTGGGTACTGAAACAGTCAACTTTCACTGGTATTTTAAATAATTATAAATAACTACTGTAACACCGAACATAATAATGGATGCAACACCGGGAGAGAGGTTTACAACATTAAGGTTTATTGAAATAAATGAAAACTGAAAAGAAAACAGATACTTAGCATCACAAAGGTGCTGCTGCAGCTGGATGGAGAGAGAAAGAACTGAACCAAAGGGCCGGCCCACATAGACTCAGCCCGCTAGTCAGCACAGTTGTGTGTCAATCACATGATCAACCTAGAGGAATCAGCAAACAAATAAAACACTAAACTATATCAAATATACATAAAAGTTCTGTAAAAACAAACAAAAAAACACTACTACTGGTATAGCTGTGATAGGCCAATATCAACCAATAATATATCAGTCAGATTTTAAGTACCAATACAACAAATCCTACCTCAGTAAAAGTACAGAAGTATTGTTAGCAATATGCACTTAAAGTATCAAAAGTACTCGTTCAGTAGACAAATTGCACCTGTGACAGACATGTTATTATATAGTAACTTATTAGATTGTTAGTGATGCATCAATGTATAAGTAGCTGGTAGAGGTGGAGATAGTTCATCTACTCTTTATACAGTTAGGTTGTTTAGTCCAGGGGTCCCCAACTTAGGGGTCGGACCCCTTCCGAAGGGTCACAACATTTATCTCAGGGGTTGTGAGATTATTGCTGGGGCAACGAACAAGAAAAAGAAAAATCTGCTCCACAAATTTACATTAATCTTTTGGACTTTTCTCTTTTGTTTTGTTAGATTTTGGATCATTTGATGTATTTAGTCATCAAACAATGATTTTAATGAAACCATCTATGAACTTGAAGAGGAGAAATGTCTCTTTAGTGGAACTGCTGACAACTAACAAACACCTGCAACATGTTGTCTCAAGTCTCAGGTCACCAAATACTGATGTTTGAGGAATAAGACTCAACAATCAACTTATCTTACAGACCTGGGATTGGCCAAAGTCTCCTGTCATGGGCTAGATTTTCTGAGGACAGAGCCAAGAAGAGAAACAGAAGTCTTGTTTCTCTCAGACCACTTGAATTACATTATGCTTAAAAGTTATTATGGAACTTTTGCCCAGTGATACTAAAAATAAATTGCCTACCCAAGCTTAAATCTTTGACAATGCATTATATTTGTTATGTAAAATCTGAAAGTAACTAGTAACTACAGCTGTCAGATAAATACCAGCAGATGTGTTAAGTGTCAGAAAACTACAAGTACCTAAAATTGCACTTAAATAAGAAATAAGTAGTATATTTACTGTACTAAATCATAAAATGACTATTTTGTCATCAGAGATTAAGGAAACATAATCATTTGAAATTCTCTGACAACAGCACTATAGCCAGCATGTTCTCCTTTGAAATTTCAATTCAGGTCCAGACCGTCTGTTTTTGTTTGCCCGTTTTATGCTTATTAGAGTTCAAATTAATGCTGAATGTTTGCTGGGTGAGTGTCTGTTTATGAGTCAAAAGAAATCATTAATAGAAGCAGAGCAGATGTTTATAACAGTTAAATTGAGCAATATGATAATGGTCTGGCAGGCAGTGAGGCAGGCAGTCACTGAACCTAAACTCTAAAGTGTGTATTTTCAGCACAGTGGAGTTTTGTTTTCAGGATAACAAGCTTAACTTGACATCAACTTACAGTGTAGGATTTATCATCGCTTCAGTGTCCCTGCAGCCTGCAGGCAGCCTGTCTGAGCTTCGAGTCCAAGGACAAAGGGCGGGGGCAAAAACAGCTCGCTTCAACTATAGATCATATATTAAATAGAGATTCATCCGATTTCATTTACCTTCTATGGCTCAAACTTGCCATTCAGGCTGCAGTACTCATTTTTGAACCCTAGGGTGTTACATATTGCTCTTCCAAGTACAGTACTTAAGTAAATTTACTCTTACTTTTATTTTCCAACACTAGAACTCATGAACCGTGTCCTGTTGCCAGCATGACTGTGTTTATTGGTCCGTCTGTGAGTTTTCACAGCTGGCCAGAGGTAGCAGCATCGTGTGCATCTGCCTCGGCTGCAGCAGCTCTCCAGAGATCTTGACACTTCAGTGGACCTCATGAAGAATTGATCCGCCTGTCTCTTTTATTCTGCCCGGCTCGTCTCTCTTTAGTGACCGTGCTCTCACAGTCATTTAAGTGGAGTCACTATGACAGATGACAGACAGATTAGACCATGAGTGGATTGTTGTTTTTCCCCTCAATTTTTCTCTTATCTCCAGATAGAAATGTAATGCTCTGCTAGGTAACTTGTCAATATCACATTTGTTTGAACATGGCCGGCGCTTTGTATGATGTAATCATGTCCTGCCAGCCCATTCGAATGTGCGGCGTGGAGTTAGCATTTGCTCAGTAAACCCCCTGACTCCTCCCTGTCCAAACTGGCAAGAGTACATATTGACATTTGGAGGCTTTGCACTGTGTGATGGATATAAGTTGAGTAATTATTCAGAAGGTGCTACTGAACAATTCTGTTGCAACGCCTGTGTAATGCTTCATGACTTCACATTTACTCACAGCATTTGTTTTTTATGAATTTGTTGGTCTCCATTTAGAGTCCTGGGAGGTTCCTTTCGAGGAGATCTCTGACCTGCAGTGGGTGGGCAGCGGGGCACAGGGCGCCGTCTTCCTCGGCAAGTTCCACGGCGAGGACGTGGCTGTAAAGAAAGTGCGGGACATCAAAGAGACAGAGATCAAACACCTCCGCAAACTCAAGCACCCCAACATCATCACTTTTAAGTGAGGGAACTCATGATATCCTGCTGGGTCATGTATCATTTAATTTCATAAATTACACTTTGATATCTTTCCTGTTCTGTTAACCTGTGCTGTGTTATCTGACCGCTATGTTTCCGTCCAGGGGCGTGTGCACCCAGGCTCCGTGTTACTGTATCTTGATGGAATACTGCGCTCAAGGCCAGCTGTATGAGGTGCTGAGGGCAGGTCGCAAAATCACTCCCTCCCTCTTAGTTGACTGGTCCATGGGCATTGCAGGTGGCATGAACTACCTCCACCTCCACAAAATCATCCATCGAGACCTCAAGTCCCCCAAGTAAGTCGACGGTCTCAACACAGCTGTCTCGAAGAGAAACACAAGACCTGAAATTTCATGACTGATTCCTGAGTATCTCTGTGTAAAATAAATTACATGTGATCACACCTTTGCAGCATGCTGATCACACATGACGACCTGGTAAAGATCTCTGACTTCGGCACCTCAAAGGAGCTCAGTGACAAGAGCACCAAGATGTCGTTTGCTGGTACTGTAGCCTGGATGGCTCCTGAAGTAATTCGGAATGAGCCAGTGTCAGAAAAGGTGGACATCTGGTAAGTTTCATAAACACTGACATAACTTACATATCAGAGTTTATATATATGTATATATATTCAGTTCAGTTCCAGTTAGTCTCCAGACTAGTTTTGCTCACTTCAGTTTACTTTATTATTTAAAAAGTTTATTAGTTTATTGTAATATGGGTGGTATTTATCAGGAGCAAGATTTAAGAAATTCAGAAAAGGTATTATTATCGAAAAATAACACTTTGTGAGGGCAATTGACCAACAGACATGTAGGAATGCCAGTCTCAATAAACATGCTTCCAGTACTTCTCCATACTTGTTGCCTTGCAAATTTGACCAAATTGACAAAGTCTAAAACTAAAGAATTTTGTATCATATAGTATATTTTTATTGTTTTATTTTTTTATTGCAATTAGTTTTATTTTTTTTCAATCAGGACTCAACAATAAGGGGGCAAAATGCCATATTGGGATTGTAAATCTAGCATCTCACTTGGCAGCCTGTGCAAGTGGTTAAAAAGACTGTAAAATTTTGATTATTGATTAATCAATAAATTGAATAATTAAATAGAGTAATTTTTTATGCAAAATTGGCAGAAAACAGTGTTTTCAGCCTCTGAAATATGGAGATTTCCTGCTTTTCTCCATTTATTATTGTATTAAACTGAATATATGTGGTTTTAGGACTGAAAAAACAAGACCTTTTAAGACATCTCCTTAGTCTTTAAAAAAAACTGGGATAAACCTTTTTAATTATTATTCTGACATTCTATAGACACTGTAGCTCTAGATTTAACATGACGATAGTAGATTTCATAAGTAGATTTCTGACCCATTAATGTTGAACCCTGAAGTCTAATTTTTATTTTTATTTCAGTCACACCTAGTTTTAGTTTTTAGCTGAATTTTAGTTAACTTTAATAACAAACATAATACATAATACACGACATCATGAGTTTGTGCGTTTCAAAGACATTCATGCCTCTGAGGGATTTAAAGATCTACTTGCTGATATTTTGTGTGTGTGTCTTATTGTTATGTAATTCTTTCTCTGGTCTCTTTGGTAAAAGAGATCTTGACCTCAATGAGACTTCTTGAATAAATAAAGCTTCACTAAACTTTAAGGTCCTTCGGAGTGGTGCTGTGGGAGATGCTAACTGGAGAGATCCCTTATAAAGACGTGGACTCATCTGCCATCATCTGGGGTGTTGGAAACAACAGTCTCCAGCTGCCCGTACCTGAGAGCTGCCCCGATGGCTTCAAGATCCTCCTCAGACAGTGCTGGTGAGTGACGCCTGGAAATGGACAGTCAGAATCAGCAAAGAGAGGCAGAAAATGAGCTGATTAGAGTAGCAGAAGTACCGGTTGAGACTGAGAGTAGATGCACAGGGAGGTGTTAGTCTGTGGTTTAAGGGCTTTATTGATTTTACAGTGCATTGTAAATGTACACAGCTGTCTTTCCCATCTTGGATTTGCAGGAACTGTAAGCCCAGGAATAGGCCCTCTTTCCGTCAGATCCTTCTTCATCTGGATATCGCGTCAGCTGATGTACTGTCCACTCCACAAGAGACGTACTTCAAGTCTCAGGTACGGTCTCTTCTCAGAGACAAATAGATGATCTGTGGATTCACCAAAACACACATATAATTCATTTAGGTTTTGGCCAACACAAGCAGACACAAATGGATGTGCTTGTACAGTAATCAGACATTAAGACTGGGACGCACCAACAAAGATAACTTAATCTAAAATTAGTTCTTGTTACAGTTTAGCAAAACTAGGCTTAAAATTAATAAATCCAGAAGTTTATTGATGCAAAATGAAATAGTTTTTCATCAGTATGGAGATGATTGCTTACCTAAATCAAATGCTTATAAAGAATAAATTTGAGTGTTAACGGGACCTAGTAAGTATAAAAGAGGGCAGAGAACCTTTGTCATTCAGCTGCTCTGTGTTCCTTAACAAAATGTTACATTGTTACTAGCTAGCTTAAGTAAAGAAAACATTACATTTTTAGAAGGTAGCTAAAAAGTTAAAATATTGTTTCCTAGCTTGCTAAAAAGTTAACAAAACATTTTTTTCAAGCTAGATAAATAGTTAACAACACCTTATATTGTTTGCTAGCTAGCTAAAAAAAAAAAAAAATTTACATTGTTTGCTAGCAAGCTTTAGTCGTTTGTTTGCAAGCTAAAAAGTTACATAACCTAGCCTAGTTTGTCTGCTCATGATTTCTCAATTAATAGAAGATTTAAATTTGGACAACAGCACTGTAAGAAAACAAGAGATGCCTGGTTGGAACTGGCAGACTGTTTTAATGGATGAACTGGAGGAAAGAAAGAAGAGACACATCATAAAAACCCATCTGGTTTGTGTCTGTCCTTGAACCTTCCTCGAGGAGCTTGTTTATTTTGCTCAATCCATCTCAAAAAGGCAGCTATTTTAAAAGTGAAACCTCAAGTTTAAAGTTAATACTGGATCACATTTTTGGTGCAACAGAAATAAATTTAATGTAGATTTAGAATATAAACTAAAGTGAGGTTAAAAGAGAGGTTTAAATTTAATCATTCTTAATTTTAAACTACTTTAAAAGTTTGGTGAAACATAATTTAAAGTTAAGCCATTTATTTAGGATTAATAATTAATCCTTCTTGGTGCAACCTAGCCTAACTGCCCTACAAAAGGAAATTGGTTTTAAAGTCAGTGCTGGCCGGACAGAGCTGGTTAACAGAAATGTGCTCTCATCAGGCTGAATGGCGAGAAGAGGTGAAACAGCACTTTGAGAAGATTAAATCTGAGGGTACTTGTCTCCACCGGCTCGATGAGGAACTGATCAACCGCCGCAGAGAGGAGCTCAGGTCTGTTTTACTTTTAGATCTTACATGCATAGTTTCATGTTAACGTCCAACCAGCAGATGATTATCTTACATGTATGAGGCCACTTTCACTCTGTCCCATTTCTCGATGTCATTCCTTTGTCCGCTCCCTGGATTAAGTAAGTGCCTTGAGTGCACGTCTATTGTGGAGGATTTGGAATCTCTCATGCGAATGCACAATGACATCAACAGCCTCTTTTCTTCTCAGGCATGCTTTGGACATTCGCGAGCACTATGAGAGGAAACTGGAGAGGGCTAACAACCTTTACATGGAGCTCAGTGCCGTCATGCTGCAGCTGGAGCTCAAAGAAAAAGAGTTGCAGAGGTACAAATAGATACACAAACACAGGGTGCACAATATGTATCTTTTTCAGCTGATACAGATACCTGATAATTACCTGCTTCTCAGGGCTGATACTGATAAGAAAACTGATCATTTTACTTCTTAGTATTTTAAAAATAAGTGAATATAACATGTAGTTTATTCACACCTGATGGTAAGAAAGGCTCAAATGGATGATCCAATATTCCACAGCTCAACTGAACCAAATGTAACTGACATCATTATTACAACAAAAACAAATAGTTCTGATTCTTCAAATGTTCAGTTATTTTTTCTAGTAAAATTCATCAAAAACCTCACAAATATACTTTGGCTTTATAGAGCATTTTGACTAAGAATTCAAATTAAATGCTTTAACATAATCTGTCAAATCAGTCATCAATCATCAGAATGGTTTATAGACATTAAGGTGATTAATTTGTATTTTATTTTATTTTATCTATTAATTTTATTCAATTTTACTTTATTTAACATTTTTTCTAACATTATCTGTTATTTTATTTTATCCCTTTTATCGATTTTATTTGTTTTCAGTTTGTTTTGTCTTTTTAATCTATTTTATTTACTTTTTAGTCTGGGATTTACCTAAATCTTTTTAATATCTTTTTTTTAATTTTACTGTATGTCATTGTCAGCATTCTTATTATTTGTCATTTTTCTCTATTCTATCTAAAATATATAGAAATAATAGATGGCTGATGATTTATTGACCCCAATATTTATTGTTAATCCCTAGAAATATATACACAAACACAATGATCCCTCAAATGCAGTTATCAGACAAGATATTTTACAGATATCAAAAAACTTCATGGTCCAAAATGACATCAGTAAACTGTAAACTTTCACTGGTATTTTTAATCACTTCTAAATAAGTATAAATTAAAAAAGCACAAACAGAATAAGATATATGTATAAGAAAAGGGATCATGTATACATAAAATGCTGCATATAAAACTAAAAAATAAAAAGAATCTACAGAAAGTAAAAAGTCTGCAAAAAATGATCATATCAGCTCATGTTGGACAAAATATACGCGGATAATATGACATGCTGAGAGGCCAATATCGGCCAAAAGTTTTTCTGCCCAGATATTTATTGTGCATCTGTACACAGGGTATATATTTATAAAATTATAGCATTCTTTACAAATGAATAAGCCACAATGCATGTGCACTTTGTCTTTTTTTCCAGGAGAGAGCAGTCCCTGGATAAGAAGTATCCTGGTTTATTTAAGCACCACAGCTCCAGACAAAGCAGCTCCTCCAACTCCATGGACAAACTCATCAAGAAGAGAAACGTCCCACAGAAACTGCCCTCAGGAAAGAGGTATGAGATCTCATTTCAGTCGTTATTTCATGAAAGATTGATGCTGAAGTGGATAAATGAATATTCATCAGGCTTGTGGATTGTAGTTGTTGACTAATCCCTCCTACTCCTTCAGGCCAGACATCCTCAAGTCTGAGGTAATCATTCCCAAAATGGATTCCTCCGTGATGCAAGTCACTATCCCGGCCTGCCCCAACAGGAGCTCCACTTCTCCCAGCCGCTCTCGAAGGGTAAAGACCCGCCATCGCAAGCCCGGTAAGGGCAGCAGCGGGGACCTGGCTGGACTTAAGGCGAATCAGTCGTCCCCTAACAGGGACACGACCGCCCAGGCTAACAGTTGTACCGTTAACACCTCCAAGCAGCTCCTGGAGCCGTCTGCGGCCCTGCGGGGCCTCAGCCATGAGCAGCAGCAGAGGCAGCTCTCCTCCTCCAGCCCTGACCTCATCTGCACCACGCTGGAGGCTGAGGGCCAAGGGAAGGGGGAGTCCTCTGTGGGGGGTTGGAGAGAGGGGGGAGCCTCAGTGCCTCTGCGGGTTTAGGGGGATCGGAGGTGGGGGCAGCCGGTCTAGATGATCTCACAGAAACTCCTCCACGCAGCGACACACCAAGCGAGGACGCAGCATCATTCCCGTTCTCCAGCAGCCCAGACTCGCCGTGCGGGAGGGGGGCGGCAGCAGGGCGGGGGTCTCTGGGATCTCCACGTCTGCCTCTCGATGGAGAGGACAAAGAAGAGGGAGCCGGTGCTGTGAGGTTGCCGCGGGGGGCGTCAGGGGGAATTGGGAGTCAGCACCTCACTCCGTCAGCCATTCTATACAGGGCAGCTATCACACGCAAACAGGTAGAGTGTCAGATCGTCCTCCTCAGTGCTCCTCTGGTGATACTTTGATCATTTTCACTGCTGCATTTTTCCTGTTTCTGACTACAGAGGCGTGGAGTGTCATCAGAAGAGGAGGAGGGTGAAGTTGACAGTGAGGTTGAGTTACCACGGAGACGGTGAGTAACTTGCTGTCCTTCGTCACTGGAAAATTCCCTCAAGCATCTTCCCTCACTGACAAGCTGCTGATTTATTCAGGGAACATAAAAGGATTTTTAATTTGCGTCATTCCTTCCCATCATTTTCTGCATTATAGAAGGATGCTTATTGAGGCAACTTTTCTATCAGTTTTGGAGTGTGGTCACATTTTAGACGTGCAATTCCTCTGCTGCAACCTTGAAGCTCTTGGATTCTGTTTATCACTCTGCATTAAGATTTATTACTGGCAATAATTATGGGCCATTTCACCGAAACGGTGCCTTTTCTGTTCCCAGAACATTAAGTACATAAATATGCTTGAAAAGTATCTGTATAATGCATTATATTATCGAGCAAACTGTCCTGCACTCTCATACATCCTGTAAAACCTTAATAAAAACTACGCAGAACACTGAAACATTACACACTGTGAATAGTTAAACATGCGTGTCATTAGATACAGTGCTAAAAAAAGATAAAGATTAAAAGAAATAGGGTTTTAGCCCGTCCCCACTCTTTAACACTACACTTCATCATAAAATAAAATGATTAGAATCGTTCAGAAATCCCTCAAGCCATCTTCCTTTCTCTGACAAGCTGCTGATTTATTCAGAGAACATAAAAAGTTTTTTTTTTTTTAATTTGTGTCATTCTTTCACATCATCAAGTTGGTGTATTAGAGAAAGATGCTTATTGAGATAACTTTTCTATAAAGTCTTGGACTAGTGGCATTTTGTAAATGCATGCTTCAGCTGCAACCCTGAAGCTCTTAGATTCTGTTTATCACTCTGCATTGAGATTTCTTACTGACAGTAATTATGGGCCATTCCAACGAATCAGTGCCTTTTCCATCACCAGAACATTAAATGCATTAATATGTATGAAACGTATCTGTATAATACATTACATTATCGAGCAAACTGTCCTGCACTTTGGCCTAATTGCAATTTGAAGATACATCATATAAAACCTTAACCTGAAAAAAAGGATTTTTAGCTCTTTAACACTACAATTTAGCATAAAACATAATGATAAGAAATCGTTTCGATCGTTCGGAATCGTTTTCATCACAAATTCATAATATGTTGGTTAAAATACACATTTTAGTCACATCCACAGATTTTCGCCCAGTCTTGTTGCCCTGACACTTTTCCCCCTCTGAAAATTTGGGACATGCTACAAGTCACATCATATAGTAGCATTATTTGAGTTTTCCTGAAGGCCATGGGAAGACTAAAAGTAATTTATCTTACTCTGTTGTCTACATTTGTGTTAATAATGTATGTAGGACTGAGAACGTTCAGTCCTGTTGCCTAAATTATTTCTTAGATGTACATTTTAAACAGAAACAGATAGTTTCAGTGAACCACTTGAAAGTTTTCAGTGTTCTCATGCTATTAGTATTGATGTCATGTGACTACATCTCATGTATTTGCTAATGTTATACTAAAATCTCCTGTCCTGTTATAAAAATATACAATCCTCATTCAGAAACCTTATAAAAAAGATTGACCATTACACATGGGAAAACATTTTATTTATTCATAAGGCCCTTATTGGTCTTTCCCCTCTTATACCATTTTGATGTTGTCTTTTCATTGGGGCCTTTATGGAAAATGCTCAAGTGATTGGGTTACACTGCAGGTACCAGCTGTCTTATACAGTTTTTGGAAAATCCATTCTTTTCTCTCTGTGAACCTGCAGCGTGGAACAACCTGCAGAACAATCTAGAGCTTACCTCATTTTTATCCTGAGGGCCTTTTAAATATTTAACTGTATTACATTTCTCTTCCAGATGTTTTTGTTTGAGCTGATTAATTCACTTTGAATTATAGCTGTTTTTATTTATAATTAAGAGTTTTATTCATTCATATACACTTAAAAAATAAGGGTTCTGGCAGGGTTCTTCCTGAAGGGCTGAGGTTCTACCCAGAACCTGTTGCCTCTGAAGAACCCTTTTTTGAAGAAAGGGTTTGCAAGTGTTCTTTGTATGACTAAGAGTTTAGTTAAGAGCACTTTTACCCAGGATTCATCAAGGGGTTTTTGTTCCATAATATATTATTTTTTAAGTATTTTATAATGTATAATGTTACTAGGTTCTCTGTGGCTTCTAGATAAAGCCTTCAGAATATAAAAGGTTCTCTGTTGAACCACCTGGGTGGGCTCTGGTTGGCACCCTCAGAAGCTGGAAAGGTCCTGAGTAGAACCACCAGAGAAGGTTCTGGGTGGAACTCTCCATATAACTCATAGGGGGTTCTGGGTAGAGTTTGGGTAGGGTTATTTCTCAGAGCGTAGGGTTTTATTGTGGCTTGTATTGTTATTACTCTTTATCACCACTTTTATCTAAGTTCCTTAGCGCTTTTGTTTATTTTTTTTATTTGTAAACAAGGTCTCTCCCTGAATGTAGCTTCGAGTTAAATTTGTTTTTGTTTCTTTTTAATCTCTCCAGACGTCCGACCAGCATCACCAAGTGCCAGTCGGTGTCGACCTTTAGCTCGGAGAACTTGTCGGTGTCGGACGGCGAGGAGGGCCACACCACCGACCACTCTCACAGCGGCACCCCCGATGTGGTCAGCACCAACACGGACGACAGGTTGGACGACCGCAGCGACGACCTCCTCTCTCAGGGGTCGGAGATCCCGGCGGACAACACTGATCCCGCGCAGGCTTCTGATGGCCTGTCGGAGAGAGACGGAGCGCTGGGCCAGGGCAAAGCTCAGCTGGACGCCGGGCAGAATTCAAATGAGGTAAAACGGCTCCACAGAGAAGCGCATGTGTCAGTGTGTGTCATCTTCTTAGACTGATGTAACTGTGCAGCATGCAACGACTAGAGGTGAAAGTAACTAAGTACATTTACGCAAGAACTGTGCTTAAATTGAATATGGAGGTACTTTATCTAAGTATATTAATTTTACTTTTTATTCCATTACATGTATTTGAGAAATATAGTGTCAAAATTACAGCCTTGAAAAAATACTAAAGTACAAGTACCCAAAAAAAGACTTAAATTACAATAATCTGAGTAGTTGTAATTAGTTACTTCCACTCCTGTGTTTATATAAATATTTAATAATGTATCAGTCACAAGGAACATTATGTGCAGAGTAGTACTTTTATGTTTGATACAAGTACATTTTGCTGATAATGCTGCTACTAATACTGGGATCTTTACTTGTAATGGGGTATTTTTACATTGTTGTAGTCAGTAGACAATTTGTTAACTTTGAACAGGGGGGTTAGACCCTGTTTGTTTCATTCACCCGCGACTAGTGATTCAACCCATGAATGACTATTTTGGTCCTGTATCTGTTAAGATGAAACAGACAGAAGGGCGAGACTCTGACATAAAGTCTGCTACTTCAGCACCATGGACAGCGTCATGGATTTATCAACGCAGAGCACACTCAGGCTACTGATATTTATACAGCCACAGTTGGAGCCTTAGAGTCTAAATTGTACAAACCTCGGTCAAGTAAAAGATCAGTGAGTCAGGCAGACTAGATTAACAAATTCAGCTGTACAACCCCTCTGCCCCTGCACTCGCTCTGCTACTACGGGATGAAGAGGGGTGACGGCAGGTTAACATGGAGGATGCATTTTGCTATCAAGGGAGATGGCATCCTCCCTCACCCCCCATCCCCCACATTGCCTACTGGCTGCAGCAGTAAAATGCTGCTTACATTTCATGTCAGAAAAGGAGTAGGAGGAAGCAGTATGCTTGTTTAGTCCTACCTCTGTTCTTTACTTAATTCATCAATAATCAATCACATAAACCCACTCTCCGCCCCTGCGTCCATCCCCACACCTTAACTACTATGTTCATGCTCTTCATACCTAATCAACAACACTCCATAATTAAGAATGTGAAAGGGAAAAAGACAAGAAAACTAATTACAACAACCACCATTAACATGCTTTACATTTCCCTTGTTCCTTGCAAAAAAATCATTTCTTTGTATGTCTTCTTAAACTGTCTGATGTTTTTACTTTGTTTGATTTCTTCCCCAACTCCATTCCACAAAGTCACCCCACAAACTGATACGGACATGCTTCATTAAGTAATTTTCCCTCTTTAAAATTATTTTGAATGCAAAACCTTTACTTATGATGGAGTATTTTTACACTGTTTTATTTTTTCACCTAAGTAAAGGATCTGAATACTTGTTCTGCTGCTGCCCAAAAGCCTTCCTGTCTGTAGGTCATGTATGACATTGTTTTCCTCTCTCTCTCTGTGCAGAGTCGGGCCCTGTGTGACGACTCTGACTGCGACAGTGCGGAGCTGGACCAGTCAGGTAGTGGCGAGCCCAGTCGTCCTCCCAGTGCTGGAGCGTGGGTGCCGCCGTCCCAACCCTACCAGGGGTCTCCACAGGCAC
Organism: Lutjanus argentimaculatus; assembly: GCA_034769285.1. Lineage (NCBI taxonomy): Eukaryota > Metazoa > Chordata > Actinopteri > Lutjaniformes > Lutjanidae > Lutjanus > Lutjanus argentimaculatus. The sequence continues at coordinate 27,640,346 of JAWZSL010000007.1, forward strand.
CTCATACAGGACCTCCATAGATCACTGGACACAAGCAAAGACCTCCAGCTACCCTACAGTGAACAACCATCACAGGCGTACACCAATCTGTCAGTGCAGTACATTACTGTTGTCATGAGGGATCACACCTACTATACACTCAGACTATGACAAGTTAACTTATGGTGTCTCATAAGATTGTTGGCTGGCAAACCGACATCAGATGACATAGGACATTTGTCATAACCTGACATCAGATATTTTGGCAGCTTGTGACATCAGATAAATGTCATTTAAGTTCAGTAGGGTTTTTTTTAGGCAAAATAGTTACCAAGGTAACCTTAGCCACTGCTCCAGTTCAGCAAAAACCCTTCCACAGACGCACACGCACGCACAAGATACCACACTTGTTGTCCTTTAAACACTCTAATCCTCACTCTGGGAGCATCCTCCATGATACTCCACACACTAATGCATCAAATACTAATGAATAATAATGTAAATATCCATGACATACCACATGAGAAATATCTAACTTTATTTTATTTGTAAGATAAAAATGTAAGACTAAACGGTATGCAGCCCTGTGAACAAATGCATGACTACATGTTTATAATTTATGGTTCGAATGTGTCAGTTTTATATTTTGTGAAAGTTTACACTTTTTTAATCCTGAAAGTATTACTTCAGTTATTTTGTTTTTTGTTAATAAATGTCAGCACTCAAGAAAAAAAAAAAAAACTCTAAATGGAATGAAAATTTCACCAAGACATCGATCATGATGCATAATTAGGATTCTCAGTAGGTGATATATTATTTTTTTTAACCCTCCTACTACTGAGTTTCAAATACACATATGACATGCTTGAGGTTTTTTTTATTAAGCTTATCAAATCTGTGACAGGATGGAGACCTTTGGGTTCACCCAAAATACACTTCTGACATTATATGTAAACTGGTGTTGCTCTACCGGTTTCTGAAATGATTGTCTTCTATTAGTAGGATGTGTGTGTCTGTATAGCAATGAGTTCTGAGATGCATTAGCACTGCTAACCAAGCCACGGTACTATCTCAGCAACAAATACTGCAGCAGGTCCTTAAGTAAAAGATTTAGCATTGCACTCCTACTACATTGTCAGACTCACAATGGGCATTTTAAGAAAGGTTAAAAGTACAGTTCATCCCATAATCAAAAATACATATTTTATCTATCTATTTATCCATCTAGATTGTTTTTGGTGTGAGTTGTTGGGTTTTAGATGACGGCCCTGGAGAGTTCTGCCTTCTCTTGTGTGTAATGGAAATAAATGGTATGCAGCTTGTGGTGCTCAAAGTGCCAAAAAGATACTTTTTTGTATATTATGTTAATTATCCAAAACAAAATCATACACTATACATGCATTGTTCCGTTTTCTCCCCCTCAATCATTCCCCCATCCATTTAATTCCCCTAAACACAGACCAAATCACATTGCCTCAAATATTAAATATCAGTTTACAGTATTTAATAACTCAAGAAGTACAAACAAATAGAAAAATGAAATTCAGGAGGGTAATAAAGGAAAAAAAAACAAAAAACAAATAATTGGCTAAAAGGGAGCCCAAGATAACCAGAAAAACCTAAAAACATAACAATACAGACTCTTCAGTTTATCAAAGTACTATATGATCGGACCCGGAGTAGATCTGAATTTCTCAAGCGAAAACTTAATTTCTCCAGTTTTAGAAAGAACACCAGATCCCTGTCATATATAAAAAAATACATTTGAAAAACTCAACAGCAAACAGCGGATATCTCAAAAACTCGGCAACTCACCAAAATAATCTAGATGGAAAAATAGCACTACACGGAAAATATGTATTTTTGGTTTTGGGGTGACATGTCCCCTTAAAAATGTCCAAATCAATGCCGCGGAGTCATTACTCTTCCTCGTCAAAACCTACCGCAGTGCCGCATACATTACCCACAATGCAACCGTTACCGACAACCGTTGTATCAGAGATTCGCGTTCGTACTAAAAGGAACCACACTAATCTGCGGAGCTCGTATTTTAATTTGCTTCGGCAGATAAAAGTATACTATAATTATAATTAGTAATATAATGTAAATATAGTCACAATTTTATCGTAATAATTCAAATTTGCAAATTAGTTTGACAGGCTAGTGTGTTTTGCTAGTAGTGGCAAATGTAGCCTCGAACCGTTAACCTCAAGCAGAGATGAGGAGCGGCTACATACTTTTGGTAAACTAACTTCCTTTAAAGCTCCTAAATGTATTTTTCATTTTCAAACTTGTTGTCTTTAGCCCCGCTTACTCAAGTGGGAGTTCAGTCGTATCAAACGGCAAATTGCTTCATACAGCTTTTTCCACATGTTATAGTGCTTCCCAACATCCGTTAAATTCAATGTTATTCTGCCACGTAACATCGGCGGCATTCCTCTGAAAAGTAAAGACCCAACCGGACTCCTGTAGTTCACAATGCTGATAGGCTTCATAAAAACCTCAACTGTTCCTTTTACCCTTTAAGATAACTGCAGAAGTAGCCAGATAAGGAATAGAGCACTTCTCTGTGGTGGTTACTAGTAGACAGTAAGTATCCTTTGGGTTTGAATAGAAATGTTTTGTTTTTATACAGCATTGCACATTGTACCTGTAACATAGGAATTATATCGAAAGCAAAATATTATGAGCAACAATAAATAATGTATTGGTTAAAAAAAAAAAAAAAAACAATTGTGTGATGTTTGTTTAAAAAGATGGGCCATATCATAGTTGAAGTTTGAGCTCATGCTGAGTCACATCAGACAGCTGAACGAGAAGTAAATGACTATTTTCAGTGACTTTTGAGCATGTCCCAACTGTTTCAGTGTCATTTCCTAACTTTGCCCTTTTCTATGGAGTCATAGGAATGCCATAAAAAAGAATAAATCTGGAAAAGAATAATAAAAATACATTTAGAAATATAAAAAGGAATAAATAAAATAAGTAAATAGAAATGTGTAGATAAGATAAAAAATAGAAGAATAAATAAATGTGGAATTCTAAAGACAAATAAATTATAATGGAACAGTTAGCACTTTCATTTTTCAGTGCTTTCTGTAGATTTTTTTTTTTTTTTTTAAAAAATATTTTTATGTAATCTCATTTATTTTCTGGCTGGAGTCATGTTCATTTAGGAAAAAGCAGTGTGGAAAAGTAAGGAAAAATAAGGCAGAAAAGGGAATAAATGACATTGTATAAAAATAAAATGCTATTTAAAATATACAAAAAAAATGAATTATATGAAAAAAATGTTTTGTTTACATATTTTCTATTTATATTTAAATTTGTTTAACTTTGTCTTTATAATTCAAAATTGTGTGTTATTTACTCATCTGTTTTCCCCATGTATATTCTTATTGTTTTACAGATTTATTCTTTTAATTATTCTTTTTATGGCCTAAGACTCCAGAATTTTAACAGACAGGACCATGTCTTTGGATTATTAATAAATGTGATAACATGGTTATCAAGTTATCATGTCAGGTGCCTTGAAAAAAAAAACATAACATATGAAAGACACAATTGTTTAAGCATTTCACATCTTTTTTATTTCTGCATTTCATTTCTTCAACAATTTAATTGCACCCAGATCTACAATAGTTTGAAAACGTGCACAAAAACGTGAGTTTCTTCATCCTGCAAAGAATAATAAAAAATAAAATCTGACCCAGGCAAAAAAGGATAGCAGGAAACTAGTGTTAATTCTATAATTCTCCTTCTAGTTAATCATAATTTAATACCTCAGCATAATATACTTATAAAGACCAATATGTCTTGTAGTTTTGCCCCTTGCAGCATTCCCCAGCCCTGCAGTTAAAAAAAATATTTTCTCTATTTAAAACAAACATTTCAATGTTATTATTATCATCATCATCATCGTCATTACTATGGTCTTAGTAATTTCAGAGAAAAGAAAATATTTTCCTCTCATTCAGGCCCATTCCTGGTGACCAAGGCCCACCCACCCTTATCAGAATCCAATACACAACAATGCTCAAAAGTCCTGATCGAGAAATAAAACGGATGGAAACACAGGAATGACACAAAACAATTACTCAGCAAATTAGAGGTGAGACATAATGTAGCTTAAAATTCTCCTTTGAACCCGCACTCAACAAGGGATAAATTAACCTTCTGACTAAAAAGGTTTTTCCTGCATAACATCTTCAGTCATCATTTACACCCACTGAAACCCGTTAATCCCACAATGCCTCATTCAGAAAGTACAGCTTCAAATAGAAGATGGCAAATATCAATGAATTCTACTCTTACAAGGAGCTGTGTATTAAATAAAAATAAATAGATATTTAAAAAGGAAGGGAAAGAACAGTCCATCTATAATGTTATTGTGTGTCTTTTTTTCTTCATTTTTACATTTTCTAAGAAAAATCTGACATAAGAAAAACATTATTTATGCCTTTTCAGATTTTTCTAAAACTTTTTACCTATATCAAGAAGATCATACAGATATACAGTAAAATAAGAGGAAAAAATACAACAGAAGGAAGTCTTTAAAAACTATATGCAAAGGGAATTTAAAAACATAATAAATAAATAAAATACCAATATCATGATGATGGTGTAATTACAACTGAGTAGGTTCAGAACCAAAGCAGAGGAGAAAACAGTGAGTTTATAGTACTTGGTTTTTGCATTAAGTTCAATAAGGGACCTCTTGGTAAAAAGTAGGGGGAGGGGTTACATTAGGTGCTGATGAAGATCCTCCATGTCAGTTGGCTGCGAGTCCAGTAGCTTCAGAAGACAGCCTGTGGAGCACAACAAAAAAAACATGTAAACTTCAACCTTAATATTTAATTCAAAATACTTGAGCTCATACAGCGAGTTTAAAGCCGTTTTGAGTTCTGTGGCACTTGATTTCTCTTCAGCTATTATTAAATACCTTCTGCAATTTGGCAACAACCAAAATAGTGCCCAAAGGGATGATGTTATTTAAGTGAGTATGATGTATTTTATTATTCACTTCCACTTCTGCCCTGGCCAATGCTTTGCTAAAGGGTGAGTGCATTACTTCTTTTTTTGAGGTTTTTATATGATTCTGTGGCTTCACAGAAGTGTTCCTTATGTATTCAAATTCCAACGATGAAATGTTGGTCAATGCATGTTTTAGCATCAAAATGTGATTTTCTCTAGACCTTGTAAAAAAATTTCCCCATGTGACCTGATGCAGGCTTCAGCATTAGGAGTACAGTCTAGACTAGGAATGTTCCTGGAGACTAATTTCCCTGTCGATTAAACACAAATTTCAACTAGTCTAAAATTTAAACATTTAAACAAGTTAAACATTGTCTGTAAAAATACTGCATATTAAGACTCATTGGAAGCAGTTAATCACAATCTACAATAACTAAATTGTACTTTAAATGCTGCTTAAATGTGTGGCACTGTGCATTATAAACACTGCACGTTTTCCTACAAAACATAACTCACTAAATGCTTCAACTTTTCAGACTGAAAAGGATCGCAGTGTCTGCAGATAAACAACATTGTTAATCTGGAGCTGATGTTAGCTGCCAGCCTGCTATACAGTGTGGCTAACGGTTGCAGTGCTAGCAGCAGCAGCCTGCTCTGCTTACAGGTTAATGTCTGAGTCTGTGATGAATGTGGTTATGCATTGCTCCAGACGAGTGGTCATATGCTTATGTTGTTGTTTATTCTGACACAGCCAACATTTATCCTTATTTTCATTTTCTACATCAAGATACTGACAAGCCGTGCTGGTTTTACAAACTATTATCTGTCCCACTTTGCTGATAACAACATCTGGGGCAGGGTCATCAGGGGATTTGTGCTGGGCGAGAGGGGCTGTTGTCTGCCAGGGCTAACATCTTAGAGGCAACAGTTAACTGCCATTGTGCGTGGATGAAATATTGATCAATTCAGCCAGCTAGTACTTCAGGTGCCAACTGGTGGGGGTGGCGAGGTTTAATCACATAGTCGATTAATCATGCACATCCCTAGTCTAGACCTGCTCTACATGAAAAGTTTCCTGAGATAACTTTTATTATGATTTGGCACCATACAAATAAATTGGCTTCATGCTGCTACATAAATAGCTCTAAACACCCCTAGATTGAGGGAAGTGAGGGGAAGGCATCAGCATTTAAACTATGCCACTGCTTTTTGCTAACAGCTGAGTACGAGTTTCCATTTGAAAAACCCAGAAAAGAACACAGATGGAGTGGCCCTAAATACATTAAATCTGTTCCCACTCTAGTCAGTCAATCAAGCAATCAATTGTATTCTCTTTCTGTGGCACATTTCATATCGGTTAAGAATCATTTAGAGTGTTTTAGAGGCTGATAATGAGATTGTACAAATGTAAACAGTAAAATATTTTGAGCTAAAGCAAATAAATCAAAGAAAAATTTAATTAAAACCAATAAAATGGTTTACAGAGTTAAAAATAAAGTAAAACATACCAAAGATAATAACAAAAATGATAGGAGAAACTAAAACCATTTTAACACTTAATTTAAGTGAAATGATTTATAACATAAAATTTAAAAATGGCCATAAAACATTTTAATCGAAATCCAGAATAAAGAGGAAGGTTTTAAGTTTACATTGAGACTACTTAAAACCTACTGACTACCTAAATATGACTTTAGGGAAGGTTTGCGCCAAAATCAAAATAATATATTTTCCTCTGGCCAACAGCGCTGGGCAATGTATCGATAGTGTAATATAAGACTTGACATCTTCTTGGAATTTGGATATTGTTATACCGTGGTATGGAAACCATGTTGTCTTTTTCTGGTTTTAAAGAATGCATTACAGTAAAGTGATTTTCTGAACTTAACAGACTGTACTAGCTGTTATGTTATTTTCCTTTATCCACTTAGTAATTATATCCACATTACTGATGATTATTTATCAAAAATATCATTGTGTAAATATTTTGTGAAAGCACCAATAGACATCCCTACAGTGTTGTCACATTTACAGTTATTTCTGAAAAAAATGTGTGTATCAAGATATTAAATATTGTGGAAGAACTTAAAAATAGAGATATTATCTATAAGCCATGTCGCCCAGCCTTACTGGCTGGTAGTGCTCTTCATCCATCTAGATGGATTTGTTGCAAGTTGCAGAGTTTTGGAGATATCAGCCATAGAGAGGTCTACCTTCTCTCAAATATAATGGAACTAGATAGCAGTCAGCTTGAGGTACTGAAAGTGGCAAAAATACATTTGGGAAAACTCAACAGCAATGCCTCTTCAGAAATCAAGATCATCCACAGAGCTTGTGAGCAGTTTCATGTAGGAACTATTTTCTTTAAACAGTCAAAAGGAAGTTCCTCACACCAAAACAATCTAGATGGATAAATACCACTACAGGCCAGAGGAAAAATATGCGTTTTTGTTTTTGGGGTTAACTGTCCCTGTAATATTTCATTTAAATAAATTTCACAGTTGAAGTAGGGGTAATTAGCAGAATCTTGACTGGTACTTGAAATCACACACTGTAAATCAGACCTGGACAATATCTTTTATATCGCAGCAAGTGATCAGTAGAAACTGCCTGCAGTAATAGTAGTCTTGTACAAATAAAGCTTTGATAAATACTGACCATCTTTAATCTAATTAATATTAAGCATAAGGGTGCTTGACAAAGTATTTGCTTCTGAAGTATGTGACGTGACAGCAACGAACTTTCTGGCCAAATGAATATGATAAGAAAACTCCAGAAACAGTTTAAATAAGCTTATTATGTTATTAAGTTTACTATCATGTTATTAACTTGTGAATGCTGAATCCCTGTAAATAATTCCTACCGTCACATCGATCTGACAAACTGCACTCTAGAGCATTTCACCGTTTCAGATGCAGGGGTAAACAGACCTAAAACACTGCTCTGTTCCTGTCAACTTGGTGTTCTGTGATGGATGTGAAGCCTCTTACCGGGCATTGATCAGGTACTCAGCCAGGCTGATGCTGGCATGGGAGCCAGTGATGGTGACCGTTCTGTCATTGGAGCCCTCCACAGGGTTGGCAATCTTGATCTGAGCCCCTGACATCTGACGAATCTCATTGATCTTTGCACCCTGACGACCAATGATGCAGCCAATGAGCTGAGGAAGAAAGAAGAAAACGCATGTTTGCAACGCATCAGCACCAAGAAAGATACAAACAGCATGGAAATACTCAATCTCACAAACATGGTAAATAAGCAAAAATGAGATAAATACAACTTACATCGTTTGGAATGGTCAGCTCATGAGAGCCAGTTTGTGCAGAGGCATCCATCCCAGCTGAAGAAATGCAAAGAAAACCCATGAGTGTGTGTTGACTAGCTGGATTATTACAAATCTACAGCAATCGCATTCCGTCTTTCAATCTGTCCACCTACCCTGGAAGCCCTGGTTGCTATGTGCAATAGGGAAGGGGCTCTGCTGCATGGCCAGCTGGTGAAGTTTGGTGAGCTGTTGAAACAATGGAGGAAGGGACGTGGAGAGCAAACAAACACAAACAGAAATTATGAGTGAGGAAAAATCTAGAAGACATTCCAAAGCTGAAATTTTGTAATTATTTCCCTTTTGTAAGTGGTTATTGTGACAATGAGAGGAAAATGTGAAATGGAACATGGAACTCATGATTTAGTCTAAAAGGGTAAAGAAAAACATAACTGTTAAAACTTGAAATAATTGTAATCTTTGGAATTATTAAAATGATGTATATCAGGCAGTGGTGGTTGGAAAAATAAGAGTCAGGGATGAAATAAGAAGGTGGCATGGCTTCCCAGGACCGAAGTTGCAAATATATTGGATCACTTACAGAGGGCCCTTCACTTACATCAGGCTGTGGAATGGCGTGCTGCCCTTGGACAGCATATGCCTGCAAGGAGAGAACAGCACTTAGGAGGGTGTGGCAGTGTCACACACAGTGTACTCCAATATCCATCAGTCCTCGTCCTTGGTATGCCACAAGAACAAAGACAGACATGCTACAGACAGCACTAGAATGACAGCCTCTGTGTCATTCCATTTTTTTTTTACCTGAAATGGATCAGTACAAAGTGGAAACATTTTCCCAAAAAACTTAGGAAACTGCCTAGGCAAACAATGCTGTGACAAATCTTAAAGGAAAAAACAAACAGACAAAAACAAACAAATGTTTTTGTTGTTTACCTGACCACCTGCAAAGATGACAGGAGAGCCTGAGGGTTTGGGTCTGTACGGGATGGTCACTCCCTTTGGTGGAGACTGTGAAAAACAAATATCCACAGTTGTGTATTGAAATAACATGAACAAATACAAAAAAATAACTATCAAGAGTATCAGTAACAGTCATCCCAAACTTTCAAAAGAGTAATAGCAGCATTACAATAATCAGTGTCTGTACCTCAAGCATGACAACACAGATCTGCTTGACACACTCGATAATGGACTGTGGGGTCCCTGCAACGGTGATGGCACGCTCTGTTGAGTTGGGCAACATGTCCCCTGCTACTTGTACCTGAGCTCCTGCCGACTGCAAAGACACAAACAGGGCACATCAGGATTAAAAGTTTTGAACATTAACATTGCAGCAAAAAAAAAAAAAAATTCAGTATGTCAAGATATAATTGAGTAATGGCGTTTTGAGGCGAGAGTGAAGTCACACTCCCATGCTCCCTGTGTGTGATAAAATCTGAGTTTCTCTGTTTTTTGTTTTGGTAGCCAAGCTGACAAAGTACGCATGTTAGTGTATGTGAGCTACAAGCTGAAGGGCTACAACTTGACTCAGAACTGGTGCTTCTTCTCCTGGATGTGTAAGTAACTTGACGGGTACATAATGTTACATGTCTGTCCACATTATTGTATTATTATTGAGTGGGTATAGTTAAGGAGCTGTCACGATATTAGGATTTTTTTTTCTGCAAATGTTGCAATCCCTTGATGTTGCTGACTGTCAGCCATGGCCCACTGGTTGGCCTTAGAGCACCATATGGTGGATCAACAATTCACATAAATAAAAAAGCGGCAAATTAAAATTGATTAGATAGATCATTTCAATGACCAGTTATGTTTGTCACCAATCATGACACATCATCCGGCAGAGAATAGCCACTGTTAGCTAGCCAACATTCCCACGGATACAGCAACACAAAATGGATCTTTTTAAAATAAAAAAAGTGATGTGGCAGACAACCCTGCACCAGTAAAAGCTCCAACACATGGTAAGGAAATATGACCCTGAATAAATTCAATTTGGATTCAAATTGTTAGGCAGTGATGCAGAGCCAGAAGCATAGTGTTTCAAATGCTGTGAAATCCTCCCATGGCCCAGTTTATTTTTCTCCTTTTTTTGTCATGTTTTTTTTCCTCATTTATTTGAGAAGGTGGTCCTCAGAATTTTTTAAACAAACACAAGTGAGCCTTAAATTACAAAAGTATAAGAAACCCTGGTATATAGCTAGCACCTTTAATACGTAGCTTCAAACTTAACAAAAAGAAAGAAATAAGATGTGACAAACCTCTCTGATTTCCTTGATCTTGCAGCCACCTTTGCCAATGAGTGAGCCACACTGGCTGGCAGGCACAACGAGACGCATGGTGACCGGCGGTTTGCTGGTGGCTGTACTGTTAGTCATTGAGGTGCTAATGTCCTGGAGATAAAATGACACAACAAGAGGAAAATTTGTGTAAAAAAGTGTCAGTTTTATCACCAGAACACGTCTTATTTCAGACATAGCAAGCAAATCTAACCTCCTCCAGTTTCTCAATGATCATAGAGAAGGCTTTAAAAATGGAGGTGGTGGGTCCCGCGAGGGTTATGATCCTTTCCGGACAGTTCCCCTCTGAGATGTTGATGCGAGCGCCACTCTGCACAGACAGGGGAACAAAACAGGAAATATCAAATCAGTCGCAGCGTTATCATATGATGCATGAGTCAATGCAAGAGCATGTGTCTTCTTGTTTTCCCACATGTTTAAAAAAAGCATCTTACCTCCTCTCTCATCTTCTTAACTGACTCTCCTTTCTGTGAAGAAAGCACAAATACACAAATATTTACAAAACACACCGTAGGGGCAAGGTGTAGATAGCATCATACTGGCAGTAAAAACAACTCACCTTGCCAATGATGCTTCCAACCTCCTACAAAAGAGAACAAAAATGCACGTTAAAAGCAATAAACACATTCTTCAGTCACTGGCAGAGGAAAAACTGAAGTGGTTTGTTTTCATTTTCCTCTGATAACAGCAGAAGTTGCCCTAATTAAACTGGAAGGGAGGGGATGGAGGCATGGATGAATGGATTTAGGGCTGAGCGACAAGGACAAAACAAATATGACTTTTTTTTTTACCAAATACCTTGGTATTGATGTTTATCAATAATGATTCAAAATTGTAGGGATGACTACCAGTGCTTACACAAAATATTAACATGAGATTTTTTGATAGATAATCATCAGCAGTGGGTAAATAGTGACAAAGTGTAAAACTGAGATGAAGAAAAATAATATAACTAGAAGAGTCTAGTAAGTTAAGAAAATTACATCACTTTACTGTAATACAGCTTTTAAAACCAGGAGAAGACAACACTTCTACCATATCACAGCAAGATGAAAATCCAAGAGGATATCTAGTCTCATATCACAATATCAATACATCAATATATTCCCCAGCCTTAAAGGGATGGATGGATGAACTTTATTGATCCCCAATTGGGATATTCTCATGCTGCTGAAACAACTTATCAGGCCTTGCACAGGAACACTTAATAAGCATTAAAAATACATGTCAACAGTAGAAGAAATAAATAAAAACAAACACAAAAAAATCAACTAACGTCAATAACTCAATACAGAATGTAAGAAAAATCTGTAAATATAACTACAAATATTATAAGATATATATATATTTATAGAATGCACAATATAAAGAGTAAAAACACACTACAACATAGGGCTGGTAAAAATATAAAGCTGTAAATAATCATCTTGCAATTATTTTGACAGATATGATGATTGCGATGTGAGTCACGATTACCGGGAATGATCATTTTTGCATCAGTTTTCATTTTCACTGAAAAAAGGCTATTAAAATCATGATGGTGTGACATTTGTTGGGGTCCATACCAAACAAACATGTTTTCTTACAACTGGAGAACAAGATTTGTAGACCAGAGCATCTCTGCAGCACTACACTTCTTCAGTATAATGCTGTTTTGCCACACATTTTTTGTCTATCAAAAGAAACTGCACTTTCTGCAGTTTGGATATTGCAGCTAGCGATATTGCAGTGTCGATAATATTTCAACTAATTGTGCAGCCCTACTACAATATAAAAATAACACATGAAAGCTGATAACATTCTTTATACATTAGACAAGTGTGCAAAGTTATTAAAGTTTTGTTTTTAATGTGAGTGAGGGGTGACTTTAGAGTGGGACTCAGTCAGATTTTTCACTTGTTATCAAACATTGCATGCAGCCACACTCACCTTCCCATGCATGAGTAGCCTGATGGTTAAGGTGACATTAAGTCCTCCTTCGACCAAACTTGAGTCCATTGCTGCAGTTGAGTCCACACAAACACACTAAACTGGCCAACAAAGTGGGTCTTTGGTCACTGGCTGAATGTCTGCAATGGAGTGGAAAATGTGACAGATCATCAGGGACAAATGTAGTTACTGGAAACTATGAGGACATCTCAGCAGAAAGCCTTGTTTACTAAAAAAAAGCTGCTGTTAGTGCAGCTCGATGAAGTGATGCAGGCAGTTAACATCTTGCAGATTTGAGCTAGTACTGTACTTTCATAACGTTAGTCAGCCAGTCCGAAGAATGAGACGTTTCACTCCAGTAATTCACATTAGACTGGCCTGAGTCCACTCATTCACGTTAGCACAATGACCTACTGTCTCCCTGTGGCAGTGACTATTTGCTGCAATTGAACAGCTGTGGCGACATAGCTTCTCGCTATATTTTAAAGGCTTCGAAGGAAGCTGCTAAAACGCACTCTTTATGTTATAGCAACTTTATGTCGAGGGTGCATCCAGAGTAAAAGCAGGCGGCTTATTGGACAGCGTTAACATCGGCAAATCCCATTTTGGAGAGAGCATCACTGCTAGTCACGCAAAACAGATCTGGAGGCTAAGTTAGCAGGTCGTGTCTACAAGGGAACCCCAGACCCGCGAAATATCTCGCGAGAGAGGTCGTTTTAACCAAAAGCGGGATCTTTCTCTGACCCTAACCAAGTGTTATTTTATCCCTAAACCAAGCAGATTTTAACCACATTGTCGTTACACTGCGGGACATAAACAGTTTGTGCAATTAAGAAGCAACGCGTACAAATCTCGCGAGAGTTTCGATGGAATCAAGGGTTCCCTTCTAAACATGACCAAGATAGCACCGTTCCCATATACCTTCATATCAACATTAATAACTTCACTGCTGATATATAAAACCACTCAATTTGTTAAACGCACTTACAAACAATTAGCTAGCTACTAATTCGGCCATCAAGTTAAACGCAGCTCGGTAATTTTCCATTCAGCTCGCTAGCGTTAGCATCGTCTAATCCAGGAAATAGCCTGATCCCGCGGCCTACGGAGCCCACCGAGGCACACCGAGTTATCCCCGTCCTTCACTCTGAAAGGAAAGCGCAGAGAAAAGAAAACAAAGCCATTTTTCTGGAGGTCTTACCCGAACCGTCCCTTGAAGAGTGTTCAGGGGGTGGGTAGGGTGGCAAGGGTGGAAGGGGAGAGGTTCGGGAGGGAGTTTTGAGAGGATCCGGGGAAGAGGGAAGAGACACCGCTATTCGATCGGACTCCACTCTTCTGCTTGGCACAAAAGACAAAATGAATTCAACTTTGACCTCTCAACTGCCCCGCCCCTCTCACCGGGTCAACCCCGCCCACCCCGGAGCGCTGCCACGGTCGATGCTGCTGAAACAGCACAAACATTTGAACAAGCAGGTTCACAACGTGTTTACTCTTATTTTTGTTTTAACATCCGAGCGGACTGATGTTTTTGACATAATGCAGATTTTTGATGGAAGTGTGTATTTCCCACAAAATTAATGGGAAAATTTGTAAATTTCACATAAAAAAAAAATCTAAGTGTTCTGGCCTCACACCCTACTGACATTGTTTATTTTATTTAGCTAACTAAAACTGAACTAAAAACTAAATCTAGAGTGAAAAAAAATTTGTTAACTGAAATAAAAATAAAGAATAGATTTAAGAAAACAAATGAAAACTAACAAACAATGTTTTGTATGCACAATTTTGTAAGCAACAAAAGCAACGAATTAAAAAATACACAGGAGATGTTTTAAGCTTTTGTCTTTGTCAGTTTGTCAACAGGAGCATGAGGAGTCATTGGTGCATCATACGTTTACTGAGACTGGAATGTCTACATGACTGTGAGTCAGTTGCCTTTACAAAGAGTTGTGTTTGTGTTGTAATTCTGAATTTCTAATATCTTACCCCTGACTAATATCCCCCATATGATAATAACAATGATAATAAAAAACTAAAACTAACAGAGAAACCTATAAAACTGAACTAAAACTAAACATTGGAAAAAAAAAAACTAGACTGAGACAAGAAATCTGGAAAGTAACTGAAGCAAAAATAAATTGAAAACAAATTAAAAACGAAATACAAACTAAAAATATAAAATTAAAAATAATATGGGACCTTAATTAATGATGTGAATAACTTTTAAAAAAAACTAAGACTCAGTATTTTAGTGTTTTGTACCCTTCCTGTCCAGTGAAAACTATCTTGTTTTATTTTCTTTTGATTATGTGATATTGAATTAGAATTTTTCTGATAAACTGAAGGATTAAGTGTTCCTTTATGAGTTTAGAAAATCCTTATTATTCTAAATAAACTTTTTAAAAACCCTCTTGGATCAGTTGGAAAAGACATCTGCAAAGCTGAAAATAGGGCTGTTTTCTCTGAGCTTGTGAAAAGTTTATTTTTCAGACATACATGGTTCTCACAGGACAGCAACGCTACAAACGTATCGTGGCTGTCTTGCAAAAAGAAAAAAAACATTCATCTCCAAATTTTGAGATTTTGAATTTTTCACTAAAACTGAGGAAATGTGGAGACACTTGTCATATTTCCTTAGCCCAACAAATCATTTACAAAGTTACTGGATCATCTTAAAAATACACCGCCACAAAGCTGAAAGCATGTGTGTTTTTCTGAGCTCCTGAAAAGCAGACAAGTTAGAGATAATTGTTTTTCACTGGACAGTGGCAATCTGATGATCTTAAAGAATATGATGCTGTGGATTAAACTATCCAACAATATATAGAGCAGTTAAAATAAACTCAACCTTAAACATTTAGAGCATTCAATTTCAACACACACATTAATCCAGCAGTAATATTAATCCAAAAACATCTTATATAATAGTAGAACATTGAAAAATGACCACTTTCTACACAAGTACTTTTATTTTTGATACTTGAAGCAGATTTTTCTGATGATACATACTTTAACTGAAATAATGTTTTGATTTCAGAACTCATACTTGCAATGAAGCACAACCCCACTTCCAAAAAAGTTGCGACATTGTGTAAAATGTGAATAAACTTTTCGACATATATTCAATTAATTGAATGCAACACAAAAACAAGATATTTAATGTTCAAACTGATTAATTTGATTGTTTTTTGCAAATATACACTCACTCTGAATTTGATACCGCAGTTTTGTAAATGAAGTTTTCTCTCACTCTCTCTTGATATACGACTTAATGTGCTCAACAGTTATTTTACTATAAATCCAAGCTGTGGTAACATGCAGAATGTATCAGTATTGTCTTGCTGGAATAAGCAGGGATGTCTCTGAAAAACATGTTGTGTGGATCAGAGCGTATGTTGCTCCAAAACCTGTATGTACCTTTCAGCATTAATGGGGCATCCACAAATGTGACAGTAACCCATGATGCCATGGACACTAACACACCCTCATGCTGTTACTGATGCTGGCTCTTTTTGTACTTTTGCACAACATGGATGGTCCTTTTCCTCTTTTAGCCTGGAGGCTGCAACATCCATGACCTCCAAAAATAATCTAAAATGTGGACTTGTCAGACCACAGCACACTTAAACACTTTGCGTCACTCCATCTTAACTCAAATTTGTAGATGCAGTGACAAACTGTGTTTACTGACAGCGGTTCTCCTGAGTGTTCCGGTGGCCATAGTATCCTTTATACAATTGTGTCAGTTTTTAATGCAGTTTCTGATGCAGTGCCATCTGAAGGGTCAAAGGTCACGAGCATTCAATGTTGCTTTTCAGCCTTGTCCCTTATGTGCAGAGATTTCTCTGATTCTCTGAATCTTTTAAAGATACTGTAGATAGTAAAATTCCCTGCATTTGTGCCTTGAGAAATGTTGTTCTTGAACTGTTTGCCCAGTTTTCCGTGAAGGATGACCTAGCCTGATCCTTGCTTGTGAACGGCCGATGCCCCTCTCATCCCCGATCATGATACTATCACTTCTTACCACTTAACCTGTTCACAATGTAGAATGTTCCAAACTGGTGTTTTTCAGCATTCCACAACTTTTCAGTCTTTTCCAGTCTTCTGTTGCTCCAGTCCAAGCATTTTTGGAACATGTTGCAGGCATCAAATTAATAGTTATATATCACAAAAACAATAAAGTTAGTAATTTTTAAAAATGTATTCGATATTTAGATGTTGCCAAAACTAATAATCTTTTATAAATAACAAACAGCAACACTTTAATACTGTTCAGCAGTACCATACTCACAGTAATAAATTTTACACAAAAGTCAACAACTCAGACATATGACTAAAACATCAGTAGCTGCAGCCATGATTGTGTTTGAGGTGCACACTGGTAGCTATTAGTCTAAAATTACAATGAAGAAAGGACACTGGAAAAAAATATTAAAATTCAAATGGATAATTTGATATATGTGATTGTGTGGTTGTGATTGTATTACATTTGTTCCATGCAACCTTGAATCTTTTACTCAAGATGATAGTGGGCCTAGCTGAAGTTTCCATAATTCAGTTGGAAGTTAGTGAGGTCAGTTGTCTAGCGCAAATATGACATTCTGAATATTGCTTAGCATGGTTTTCTGATTTAATGAATTCATTCTATTACATGTAACATAATCCCAGAAAGCCATTTTATTTAAATAAATGAATCTCATTCACATTTTGTCAGTAAAATACTGCAGCAGTTATAGTTTCCATTAATGTGTAAGGCCTCATTATCAAAAATAGGGCATTGAATAATAGGTTGGTGGGAAAACACCTATCCAGAAAAAATCATCATTACTTTTATGATTTTTAATGAGGGTAAGACAGGTTTTTTTGGATGTGTCCTGTGAAGCTTTGTCCTGTCCCTGCCTCTGACACACTGCTGCAGTTCTCTGTAAATCCAACAGATGGCACAATAACTCTGTGAGTCTGTGTCAGGAGTCTGATCTGGACTGGTTGCAGTCTTATTTTAAATCCCAAGTCCTCTCTAGCGTTGCTCATATAAAAATCATTCATGGTTGGATGTGTTGACTGAGGTGTCCGGACCTTAATGATTAAAAAATGAAACGTATTGAACAAGTATCAAAATGGCATTTCACCCAGTTAAAGATATCAAACTAAATTGTGATGGTAAAAAGTCCTCACCTCAAGGAATGATTTTGTTGGATGAGTCAGCACCATAATTATACATTTTCAAAGAGTGGATAGCAATTGTGAGTGCTCTGTTTCAGCCACAGAGCAGGGCAACTGTAATAATCCTGTTAATTATCATACTGTACAGTCGATTAGTAATTGGATCATATGGTCAATCAACAGCTGCTCAATATGGTGGTAAAATTGGCTTTTGCTGTGAATGGTAATCAGAATCAGAAGCATAAATACTTAATTGATTCCTAGGGGAAAATTAGTAACATTTACAGATGCCCCCATTCAAGAATAGAAAAATGTATGTAATATGTGTATGTGTTTACGGTGTACTCCAATATATCATTAAGACAACAACAACAATTATAATAATAATAATGATAATAATAATAATATATAACAAAATACATACAATAAGAATGTAAAGAAATATGTCTCTTATTATCCTAAACAATATATATGTATAGCACAGCAATGTTCAGTATGAATGTAGAAAAATAGAATGGTGGAAATAAAGAAATAATGTAAGTTGATTTTATTAAAGTCATTAGACATATCCACTGGAGTGTTTTAAATATAAACTAAGTATCAGTCTGACATTTGTTCCTGCAGGCTTTTACCCCCTGATGATATTCAAAAACTGCTGATACAGTATCAACGTGGCCGAAAGGTAGACTTCAGGAATTCACCTCTTGACCTGAAAATAATGAACTTCAGCTTTATTACTTGAGGTTTTTATATACAAAGAATATGATTGATGACTTTCCTCGCTGTGATGGATTGCCTTGTTTCCTAGGAGGCCGTTGTTTTTGTTGTTTTGCCACATGATTGATGGAATGAATGGGGATCTTAATTGTCTGCCATAGTGTTTATTTTGAATGGAGCCCCTGGATTGTACAGTTAAAACCCTCAGAATCTGGAGAGCAGGAGAGATAGATAAAATGGAGCAGTATAGCCCTATAACCATGTGTTCATGGTCTGGTTGACAGAGTATTCTGCCTGAACTCACCCAGCACATGTTCATTAATCTGGTGCACATCAGAGCACCCACAATACAATTAGTCGATGGTCAGAGCGGCGTGCTATTGTCTGTAACCAATCCTCCAGTCCCCCTGAATCGTTAATCCTTTATAAATCCAATTCTCCATCACAACTGATGTCCTACACAGCGTGGTTTACACACTGTTGTTTACATGCATGACTCATGAATCATGTCTGGCTCAGTTTCATGGGTTCAAAATCACTCCGTGTTCGATAGATTGCCTCCACACTGGAAGAAATTGAGCTCAGCTATTCTGAAAGCAGTTTGTCTCAGCACTTCCTGTTTATTTTATTTTATTTTTTTTCTCCCCCAAACATGAATCCAGGCAGTAGATGTTGGAGCTGGTTTTACGAAGCCATCTGCAGTGCTGCCTGGATGGTGCCAGGCTTACAAGGCTGGTGGTGTTTTTAAAATAGAAGCATGGCTGACCAGATTTGCCCCAACCAGAGACCGTCACGCTCTAGTAACAGGTAAAACATTTACTGTAAGTCCACCCCCTGCATGCTGCACGAACACTGTTGGTTCTAGTTCTTCTTAAAAGAACACAACACTCTTAGAAATAAGGGTTTCAAAAGGATTCATCCTGAAGGGCTGAGGTTCTACCCACAACCATTTGCTTCTGAAGAATCCTTTTTTTGAAAGAAGGGTTTGACAAGGGTACTGTGTAAGACTAATGGTTCTATTGAGAACCATTTTCATCCAAAGAACCCTTGTTAGAAGAAATGGTTCTTCTAGGATTGTGGAAATCCTTGAAGAACTTTTTCATCTAGGTTTTGTTAGGGTTTTTTTTTAATACCATAATGGAAAAGGGTTCTTGAGAGAACCCCCTGGGTGTGTTGTAGATAAAATCATTGGAATGTTAAAAGGTTCTATAAAAAGGTTCTTGGTAGAACCCCTTGGGTGAGTTCTAGATATAACCCTTAGAATATAAAAAGGTTCTTGGTAGAAGCCTTGAGTGTGTTCTAGATAACATCCTTGGAATCTAAAAAGGTTCTTGGTAGAACTCTCTGGATTGGTTCTAGATAAATCCCTTGGAATATATAAAAAGGTTCTTGATAGAACTCTCTGGGTGGGTAATTGCTGGCATCCTTAGAGAGTAGAAAGGTTCTGGATAGAACCTCCAGAGAGGGTTCTGGGTGTAACTATGAGACCATAGAAAGGTTCTCATAGGGGGTTCTGGATAGAACCTTTCACAGATGGTTAAAAGTATAACCCTTTATGTTGGGTTCTAGTTAGACCTCTCTGAAAAGAGTCCAAGTGGAACCTGTATAAAAGGTTCTATCAGGAACCAAAAATGGTTCTCCTATGGAGATAAGCCGAAGAACCCTTTATGGTTCTAGTTAGCACCTTTATTTCTCAGACTGTGAAGGGTAAATGAATTAAAAACACATGAAGTGAAAGAGAGGGAACAAGTGGTTTTTTTGTCATGACAAAAGATGTTTAATTAGAGTAAAAATGCCGGGTTCTTTGATCTGAAGAGCGATCGCTGAGAGATGGATTATACAGCAGAGAGGAGGTGCAGGCTCTTCAGCTTTTCCAATCAGCACACTCTCCCTGGCCTTTTATGTGTGTCTCCCCCCGTCAAGCAATTGCTTACATAATCATCTGCTTACTTTAATCTCCGCATATTTCCCACAGTTTGTGCTCTTTTACACGTCCCCCACTTTTTTCTGTCGTACCCCCCTCCAGATTCAGTGCAGCCTCCCCCTGTTCCCTGTTTTTCTCCTTCAGTGCTTTTATCTGACATGCCCACTGGCACTCTCACTCTCTCTGCTGTCCCTCTTCCCTTCACCAGTGAGTGGTCATTGATTACTGTACATGGATTGTATGATGAAATGCCACTCGCCCACCTAACATCCTCTTGTCAGCTGCCCCTGACATCCCACTGCCTCTGTGCATTGCAGACTGTCTCTGGCTGCCTGTTAACATTTACAATGTACATTACCTGCGGTGATTTGTGGATTTACATCTGGAAAGACTTTTCAGACCATGATGGGACATTTCTGCTAATAAAGAAAAGATCCCGATTAAAGACATTATAATTAGAAGCCTTCTCAAAATAAGGATTTCACATCTCAAAATAATGAGTTACTATCTCAAAACAGTGAGAAACTTTTTCAAGATAATGACTTAGTATGTCAAAATAATGAGTTAAAATCCCCAAATAATGACTTATTATCTAAAAATAATGACTTAATGCCACAAATAATTAGAAACCTTCTCAAAATAATGTGTTAGAATCTCAAATAAGTCATTATTTGACATACTGTGTCATTATTTTGAGATACTGCATCATTATTTTGGGACACTAAGTCATTATTTTGGGACACTAAGTCATTATTTTGAGATAATTTCTCATTGTAGTGACTTACAGGATCTTTTTTTTTTTCATCACATAGCAGAAATGGGCTTCCATACTTTTCTTTTGTGGCTGAATTGTGGAGTGTTTCAATGGTGAGTTTTTCACTACATTTAATAGCACATATTTCCTGCACATGTGATGGCAGCGCAATTTTATGTGGTAGAAACCACTGTTGTTTACAGTAATAAAGAGGGAGACTAAATCCAATTTATTCTCTTCGGCTGTAAATTGTCGGCGCATATTAAAGTAAATGATGTGGATTACAGTGTGAAACCTGATGACACACTCAAAGCCAGAGAGAGGGGTATCCAATTAGTCACCTAATTAGCAAGTGAATGTTGTTTTAAAAATCAAAGGTCTTGAAAAGAGATGAAAAACAAAAACACTGAAAATATAAACCAGAGCATATAGTGTCTTTTAAAATGCGGTATCATGATTTAACTGATATGATAGTTGTCTTCCCATTTGTGAATTGTGACATCCAAAACAGAAAAACTGAGTGTGTGTGTGTGTGTGTGTGTGTTCGTGGCAGAAGAAAGGTTTGGATTCATGTTTGACAGAGCCGTGGGCAAGTTGTACAGATCTGTTAACTCACTAAAATGGAGATGCAGAGTCGCACAGTGGGACTGAATTCTCTCTGCAGGGGTGTGAACAGAACCAAAAGCCTGCGCTTGTATGGTGACTGCAACGTCACTACCTTTCCACAGTCATAGTTAGATGGGCCTGCAGGGTCACAGCGAGAGGTAACACGTGCCCACGTAAACTGTCCAGTCAGGAACCAGAAAGGATGTAGAGCGGCTGTGACTCCCTACTCTTATTTTAAGAAGATCTTCCCCAAATAGGTTGCTCCCACAGAGACAAATAATTGGCGTGATATCTTAGGGGCACGAGCATGAGGAGCAGTCTGCATTTTAATGCCAGTCCTCCACAGGAAGAACCCAGTTATGCATGCCAGTGGGCACGCTCTGTGGACTCTGTTTGTTTAGGGAAACACATGCTATTGGAACAGAGTTTAACACATGAAATGGAGTTTAATAATGTATAGAAAGATAGTGAAATATTTGTGGTACTGCTTTAAAAATGGGGGCTTGAGTTTTACACTAAATAATCAAAATCTGTGCTGTTTCAAATTAATCAGTTGTATTTAATTTCTTCATGATCTACTCAGTTCTATATTGTTTCTTTCTATGCATAAAACAGGCTACACAATGACTGATTGACTAGTCAATATCAGACTGGTGAGTGAAATACAGATCTTACCTTACAGTACCCTACACTAGTTTTATTATCCACTTGGCATGACTCTATGGATGGCCATGTTAGTCTGTTGGTCAGTCGGTTCACCTCTTTGTTCCAGACTGACATATCTTAACAGCTATCTGATTGATTGCCATAACTTTTTGTGGAGATGTTCTTGGTCCCACTGACTTTGGTGATCCATGAACCTTTCATCTCAATCATAAAGCTGACATTTTTTATTTTTAGTGAAATGTCTTGACAGCTATTGAATGGATTTCCCTAAAATTTGATACAGACTTTATGTTTCTCTCCCTGAACCTTTAATCTAGCGCCATCATCTGACAGTTCTTTGGCGTATAACCAAATACCTGCAAACCTATCCAATGAGCCTCAGCTGCACCTTGTATTTAGTGCTAATTAGCAATATTAACATGATAACACACAGAACTGATGCCCAGGCTGCACTGCCTGCATGTACCTATGCATGGATGGTTACCTTTCTGAACTGCTGTGATTTGCTTGCCTGTGGCGCCCTATACATACATCAAGTTTGCTGGAGAGTTGTAAAGAGAAGAAAAGAGTTGTAATTAGTTGAAAGCAGTGTGAGGGAAGGGGATATAGACGTTGACATTGTAGTGAGAGGTGTCATGTTGCTGGCACGATATCAATATGAGTGCCAACAGGTCACTTTTACTGTCCATTTTTACTGAGAACTGCGTGAAAAAATAGGCAGCCGTGCGTGACATGTGCGTGAGCCACGCTGCTCACATGGGTTGTGTGGCTGATCTAATTCGGATTCACCAAAGTCACACAACAACACAAACAAACTAACCGATTGAGGTAGCTGAAGACCAGCAACTCCCGTGTTCTGCAAGGTGAAAGTACTATTTTGGAAAAGGAATCTGACTTTGGAAAGAACAACATTTGGCTTATATAATGGTGGTTTTCTGTCAGGAGACATTGTCTGACTGTCTGCAAGGTAAAGTGGTGAAAATACTCTAAATATAGCGTTACACTTAAAGTGATATTGATTTTCTTTAGGTTGGCCTTTTTTAGGTAGCTAAAGTACATTTTGCTGCTGACCCTGCCCACAGCAGTACATTGCTTACCTTCCTATAACAGTACACCACTGCTTCTCCAAACTGGTTTGTGATGACCGCCATTTACTGTAGGTAATACACTCGACTGTGGATAAGTGCCTCTTATAACCCCACTTGAAAAAACCCAAACTATCTCTATCCCTAATACAGCAAAATATATATCATGAATTTAATCTAAAATTAATCACAGATCTGAAATGACTCTCTTGAGCAGCTGTAAGTGTCAGAAATACACATACACCCGGCAGTAATGCATTCTGAGTAATCTGAGGAACAATTTGTTAGACCTGGAATGAGCACTGAATATATGAATTGTTACATAAAACAGATTGTCAATGACAGAACGAACTGATCTGATCAAGCTCACAACAGAGCTTGGCAGCTGATGGTGGAACAGCTTTCTCCCTCCTCCAAAACACTCACTATATATCATACACTAGTCACTGGCCTGAGTACACACAGGGAGGCCAGAGACAAAGCAAAGACCATCCCACTATTTTCTCTCTCTCTGCCAACAATGTGTCACGATTCTGTATGGGTTACAATGCTGAAAAGAGCCAGTTACAAACCTCATTTTGTTACTTATTTAATTTCAAAGGAGAATAAAACCGCACCATTTGCTTTCATTTGAAATTTCTGCATTTGGACTAAATGAACCACACAAAGTAAAGTACACTAACAATAATGGATGGATTGTGAAAGCACAGAAGAGAAAAGAGGAAAAAAAAGACATTGAATGGCAATAGTTGGCCAAACAGCTTCTTCTTTTAAAAAAAATTAAGCAAAATGTTGTATTGAGACAGACTGTAAAAATCACAGTAATTGGGTTTGTTTTGCATCTACCTAGACTAGATCCATCTTGACTTATACAGGCTGTTGGTGCTAAGCTTATTAGACATGGTCTGCTTATCTCATAAGCATTTCAAGGGAAAGCTTTATGAAGAAGAAAATAATGTACCACATTAAAGCTGTTAAATAGTTTTTAATTCCTTTGCTCTTTTAGTATTTTCTAATGCAGCTAAGAAACTGAGGATCTTCATGACCGTTTCCTTTGGCAGTATTTGGATTTAATGTTGATCTAAAGCAACTAAATTCTTTATTCTGACTGCATGAAACACATTGGAGAGGGCAGGCCATGACCAGACTAAAAGAACAAAGCTTTGAACTTTTGCTTAAGGCTTCATTAGTTTCTCCCATGAGCCATTTTTGCTGCTTATAACAAAAATACAAAAAACATATCTGAACTCCTGAATCTTATTATACAGTATGATACCTGATACCTCTGTATTGACACAAAATAAGAATAACGTAACGTAACGTAACGTAACGTAGTAACGGAACGTAACGGAAGACTTTATTGATCCCCAAGGGGAAGTTCATATGCTACAGCTGCACCAAGACAGGCTTTAAAACAGATATGGAATGCTTTGAATGAGATAAATAGAAAATGCAATAGGAGATGTTAAAACTATAAAACTAATACTATGTAAGTGAACTGTAGATAGAAGTACACTAGTGCAACTAAAGCTGTCAGATAAATGTAGAGTAAAAAGTACATTATTTGCCTCTTACATGTAGTGGATGTAGATGTATAAAGCTGTATAAAATGGAAATGCTTATGTTGAATATTTTCAGAAAATCCTTGTTATTAATGCCACTGGTGGTTAAGTGAACTGCAGTGAGTATCCTGTTGCTTGCATTCCATAGGTGTGGGTGACTATCCTGGGCATCGGGCAAAAAAAGTTGTGACATAAACTGAGACCAGAGCCTGATTGACCAAAATCATGTTGATAGATGAGGTAAGTAAAGTTACACTCAGCACACACTGCTTGCATGTACCTCTGATTGACAGCTATCTCACAGAACTGCTGCAGCTTGGAAGTGTGTGGTGACCACACAGACATTGTTGCTGCTGCAGTACTGTCACTGCCAGCCAAGTCTTTCTACAATGCATTTGTAGAAGAGCTTTAAAGGGAAGAAAAGAGTTGTCACCAGAGAGCACTCAGTGATTTTTGTTAACTGTAATTCAGAGAGAAAGTGAAAGGGAGAGAAAGAGGATTCAATTCAATGGATTCAAAGACTTTTTTGTCGTATGCAGTCATTAATGCAATGAAATTCTTAGTTCGTTATGTCTTTCTACTTGGTGCTGTCAATTGTTCTATTTATAAATGTAAAGAAAAGGAATTGATAGGCATAAGGGACTGAGGTAGACAAGCTGATAAATGGTTTAAAGGTCTGTGCAACAGAATGAAAAAGAGAGCACACTGGAAAAATACTGCCCTGCATTTTCTTCATGTCTGTGAAGTATTCTGCTGATATAAACACTAAAATGGTTGTGAAAAGTGTCATGTTGCTGGTATGATGTCAACATAACTATCAACAGTTATATAACCACATTTTCACTTTCTGTTTTCACTCAGAATCTGTCATGTGGGGCTAACATGGGCTGTGTGGCTGCTCTAATCTGTTAATATGTGTGCAGAAATGAAAAGCAAGAGGTTTCCAGTTGAGGGGCCGTTTTGTGTTGGGTGCCAGTTGATTGTTGGCGTTAGCGGGCTCTATTTCAAAGATAACATTAGCTAGTGTTGCACACTGTTGGTGCTGTTGGGGAGCTTAAGAGAGGCAATGCAGTTGGGAGCACGCATGAACGTTACATCCTTTGGATTTTTCTGGAAAAAACGTCCCAACTCCCTCACACAGAAATCAGTCCATAGATTCTCTAAACTGAGAAAATGGGGAAGGTCTAATTTTTAAAGCTATGTTACAATGAAATGCAGATTGCTTCACATAAAGTACAAGGATTTCAAAGTTGTACCACACAGACATGTAGCCAACTTAATTCACTGGCTATTTCAAATCAGATAGCTGCCCACCACAAAAAAAAGAGTCCGGATTTGCTCAGTGTTTGTGCCTGTTAACAGAAAGTTTTTCCTTGTCACTATTGCCTTAGTGCTTGCTCTTGGTGGGAACTATTGGGTCTCTGTAAATAATATATTAAAGAGAATGGTCTAGACCTGCTCTATATGAAAGGATCCCTAAGATAACTTCTGTTCTGATTTCGCACTACACAAATAAAACTACAATAAGTAAATATACAATAAGCCTGGTTGCACTGGTGGTCTCAGTCCATGTTCTTCTGCTCCCATGTTCAAAAATATGCAAGAACATGTGATAAAGTGCCCTCTAGGATGCCCTTCCCGTGGAGAAAATGTGACAAAGTGCCCTCAGACAGCCTGAGTCCACCAGTGCCTGGTCGTGCATATGTCACTGACCCCACGTCCACTCAGGCTTTGCAGGGCGTTAAAAGACAAAATGGCCGTCTTTTAATAACAACTCAATCATCTGGAAAAGGCTGCTAATGTAACAGCCAGCCAAATGAAGACAAGTGGGTTCTCACTGTGCAGGTAGAGTTATAGTCTGCTAAGCTGAAGTGGGAAGCTGAACTAATTGTCTGTCTTGTTGAGAGACAATATGTGAAGAGATTACTGCCAGATAACTTAACCCAGCCCTATGGAAAAGGACAAGCTGAACAAAAAAAGTATTCAGCTTACAACACAACCACTGGCTGCCTCAGTGCCCCCTTTGGATATCCACCCTTGGATCAGATGCAGAGTTATTAGTCATGGTCTTATCCAATCAGCCATCCTTAATGCTTGTGCTACTGGGCATTACTCTGGAGAGGACAGATTGTCTTTTATTGTCAGTTTGATTTCAAACTGGAGATTAGTCATATTCATGCAGTAGCTGGTGGCACAGACCTCACTGTGTGTGTGTGCTTGTGTGTGTAACGTTTGCATTTCTGCCTCCAAACATCTGTGTGGCCATTATTCACTTTGACAAACGTTCATGAGTAGCCATAGCTTCATAGATTAAAGGGAAAATCCAGCAAAAAAGAGCCCAATTTCACATATTGTGTGTAATGTTATTAAGACCAACAGCACATCGACAGACTGTAGCGGTGATGTCATCCACATACTAAAAATCCTGTAGCTGCTCCACGGACGGTAAATAATGGAACAACTGCTGTGAGCGCCCTTAACAGCATCATGGTGGTTTTATCTGGAATATGGGAGGACCATAAACCATTGATTATTAATCATTTTGAAGGTTACAGTCTGTGTCTGTGTTATACAGAGAGGTGTTATTACTCTCACTGATATGAATAGCTGTGGACAACATAATAGAAGAACCTGTAGCGTATACCCTAAAAATGTATATAACCTGCCAGTGTAACGCAATACATGTCTACACTTAAGGGGATGAAGTAGGGCTGCACAATTTGGAAAAAAAGTCATACTGTGTTTATTTTGACTGAAATTGCAATTGTGATACGATGAAATGATCAGTTTTGCATTACACTTTTTATCTTAACTGAAAAAAAACTATTATAATCATGATGATGTGATATTTATTGAGTTCTGTACCAAACAAACATGTTTTCTTTCATCTGGAGAACAAGATTTTTAGGCCAGGTCATCTATTCAGCACTATGATGCTGTTGTCTCATACATTTTCCCTTTTCCTTTTTTGTTTCTGGTTCTATGATTTGGATATTGCACTTGGCCATATTGCAGTTTTATTGCAATTGTGATTAATTGTGTAGCCCTAGGATGAAAGATGCTTATGGATCATGTAGCCTATACCCTAAAAAACTCCATAAAACACAGCCCAATTCAACACCACCGCAAACCACATCCTCCAAAATGACGTACAGTAGCATCATTGTAACTGTAAAACAATTTCAACAAAAACTGAACATTATAACTAGAAGGTAGGGCTTATTTGAATTCAGTTGTTGATTGTATAAATTGTACAAGGCTACAAGGAGATTTTAAAACTTGCATTAACTGATTTTTTGCCCAGATGAGGCAGCGGAAAGATGGTGTGAACACAACGTGGACATATCCCTTCATATGGCAAACTTGTTAGCAAACTGTTGCTTGTTTAAACATCCAGCAAACATGGAGCAACATTTTCATTCATTTGGAGTCATGTTTCTGGCCACCTAATGAATATACGCTCAATATTCGCTCTCTTTTTAGCTCTGCTTTTCATCTCCACCATCTTCTGAGGGAAATATTTGCCTCTTCAGCTGTTAAATGGTCCATTATGTTCATCAGGAGTCACTAACTGTCACATTATTGATTTGATCCATTGCTATGGTGACTGTAGCTGCTTTAAGTGTTAATTACATGTATTTATCAATATATATAGGCTACTTCTGTTGTATAGATAGACAGAATGATAATGAATATAATACAGTTTAATCATATCAAATTAAACTTTACTCTCTAGGACTAGTCAGTAAACTTCATCTGCTGTTTAAGGCCACAAGACACAACTGAAAGCTCCAGGACAAACCTAATAATCAAACTCCTACTTAGGTCCACGATGTCAAAGACATTTATTAAACCCTGCCTGAAACCTTTTATTTTTAAAATGTTTACAGAAATACCTCGAAGCCTGAACTGACTTTAGTGATCCCCTAACTTTTTACAACACTTTATAAGGATTTGTTCATGATGATGATCATATATTATTAAAAAAATGATCACAGCTTCTTCTATATTCATTCATAAGAGAAGTCACTGTTATTGAGAAATGCTTTAGAACAACACTTAAAATGCCCTTATATTTGCTTACAACTAGGCCTACATCATAGTTTGTTGTGAACTATTTATTAAGTTCTAGATAGATTCACTGCTTATAAATGTTAATGTAAAGTGTTAACCACTGAAACATTTTAGAGATTTTTGGGATTCAGGAATGTGTCTGACTCATGACGTCAGTATTTCTAGAATCCTGGCTGCAGTCCTGTGGTGGGTTTTCTCTGATTCATATAAAACTCATCTGAGTGAACATCTCAACAAAAACTTCTGTGACCACAGAGCCAGTCACTCATACGCGTTAATCTTAAACTACTATAGAAGATTAATTGTTAATTGTTTTGTTTAGTTGAGTTGAGCATAATTTTAGTCATTTTTCAAGTAAAAAAAAAAATGGTAATAAGATGATTTGCTGCTTCTTTTTGGGGGTTTTGGCCACTTTGGGTTTTGGGAAATAGCGATAGGCATTTTTATGCCGATTATATGATTATTAGCTAAATCGATAAATGAAAATAATTACAGCCCTAATAATGTCATCATCATGTCAACATCAATTATTTGATTAATTAATTCAAATCATGGGGGCCAGTTGTCTTACTGTCCTAAATCCAAAAGGCTGTTTATTTTGAAAATAATCCAGTTGTACTATCGATTGATTGTTGATTGACAGAAATTTTATTGGCATTTTTGATAACCGATTAATCGTTTGAGTCATTTTCAGCTTCAGGCTTCTCTATTGAGAGGATTTGTTGCCCAATAATCAACTGAATATTTTGGGAGGTTTGGGGGATTTTCAAGACAAAACAAGCAATTTCAATATGACACTTTGGGTTCTGGGACATAATGATGGGGATTTTTTTTTTGCTATTTTATGAACATTAGGCTATATGATTGAAGGTGCAGTGACTGATTCTAGAGAAAGACAGTTGATTGTTGAGTCTCATTTCCTGGTGTGAAATACTGACGTTTTGAGAATGACACTAAACAGTCAATTGTCTTACCACCATTCACTGGCCAAAGTCTCCTGTTATAGGCTAGATTTTCTAAAGCCTGTGTAGCCAAGCGGAGGAGGTCTATTCTTCTCTCAGACCACTTAAATTACATTATGATTAGAGGTTATTATGGACCTTTTATGCAGTGAATGAAATGGATGAAAAATAAACTGCCTACCCCCAGCTTTAATCCAAAAAATGATCAGTGGGCTAACCAATAAATGAAGATAATCTAGCCCTAATACACTGTACAGTCCAACTTCAAAAAGTGGCATTAATTAATTAACCATTAATTATTTGATTAATTGATTACCATCTTACGGGGGGTGGGGGGTTGGGGGCAGTGGTCTGACTTTACTGTCCTGAATCCAAAAGGCTTCAACGCACCATGTATTTTTAACTGAATTTTCCCTTTAAAGTCTCCTCTCTCCTGTCTTGAATCATCAAACAGCATCACTCCGAAGAATAAAAAACACACGCACGCATGTTGCCTCTCAGTGCGCATAATGATTCATCAACCACCGTTTGCTCATGAGACCGTGATTTCGGCTCCGATGAGTTCATTTTCGGAGCTGAGTGTTTTGTCGTGGGCCCTCGGATGCCCCCACCCCCACCTCTCTCTCTCATCCCGCGTCTCGACGGACCAAACGCTGCTGCAGCAGCATCACCGGCAGCCTGCGAACTGCGTTTTCCCTGCCGTGATGGATCCGGGCTGTGTACACCGGTGAGCTGCTGCCGGAGGACCGCTGGGCTGTGCGGAGGACCGACAGGCGATGATCCTGACTCACATCTGAGGGATAAAAAAAAAAAAACAATATATAATCTATCAGTGTTATAGGAGCGCGTTGTTTACCTTGCCGACAGATAAACAGCCGGGTGACAGTGATATTACGGCCGACATGTAAGAGCTGGATAACTATTCCCGTGTGAGCGACACCCATCTGCAGCTGATCACCACTGAATAAAATGAGGAAGGTAAGCTTGTTGACACGTTCAGGATCTCACATCGGGCGTTGCGGGTTTCAGTCAGAGAGGACTGACGGCTCGGCTGGAGCTCATCAGGCTGCATTGTTGCATCGTCAATCCCCCCTCTTGAGTTCAAATTGACGATTTGCCTGATTTTAAATAGGTCGCTCTTCACCTGTCGACTCACGAGTGAGGCTGGAGCTGCAACATGCCGATATGTGTGACTTGTAAATGTCATGTCAACAGCAGCAGCCTGGGGTTTTTTTATCAAGGATTTTACTCTGGAGCAGAGCTGGCTTCAGCCTGCCACAGCCAAAGTCAGTTTACTGAAGCCACTGGCAAATAGAATATGTTGCAATCTGAACCATTTTTCAGCTTTTTGAAGTGAAAATATGCGTGTGTATAATCTGTGTTTGACAAAGTTATCAAACCCTTGCTTTCATGATTTCTGTGGGGAAAAAACAGCAGAGTTTTGAGAAGGAAAAACGTCTTTTATAAACAATTAGGCGAATCTCTGTTAGCTTTTAACTCGGTGCAGATTTTGAATTAATCAGCACTAAATTACCATTTACTTGTGCTTGGTTGCACTGCTTTTCTCTGGCTTTTGATACAGCAACACCATAGCAGCATACTCCTATCTCTCCTTTGAAGTTTCATCACTCTCACTGCTGGAATAATTAGAAAATATTACACTTTTTGGTAACTAAAATGTAAGCAGTACAGATCTGCAATTAATAATCAACTATTAATTTAATTGCCAGCTATTCTGGTGATCGATTAATCATTTTTGAGTATTTTTTTTAAAGAAAAAATGTTCAAATTCTCTGATTTCAGTTTTTCAGATGAATATTTTTCTTTGACTTGCTACTGATATCATGTCATTTCCGAGATAAACATAGTTTCTTGTCTGCGTGTGGCGAGAAACTGTTCTGGGCCCCCTGTCCTCTGGATCTCACTTCTCTTCTTCTGACGCTGAGGATGAGGCTGTATCCAGAGGGAGGGTTTGATCGATAGCCGGTTTGTGTCGAGGCCTGTGTTTCAGTTGTTGTTGTCGAACAGGAGTCCCTACAATTAAAAGCCCATTTTGTTAGTGGAAGGCTGATTAATAATTCATCCGCAGCTCGATGGGACCACAAATCTGTGGATGGCACACTGAGGGATGTCAGTGTAGCAGTGTAGAGGGGGAGAGCTCGGGCAGCCTGAGAGGTTTACACATCACAATATAGGCTGAATGGTAAATGTTTTCTGAACCTGTACAGGCTTTTAAATGTGTACAGGAATTGTTTAGACAGCGGGAGAGTGGAAGCATACAAACTCAGTAGTGCGCAGTGCAAACAGAGCGCTGGAAAATCTCTGGGTATCCTGTATAAAACAGCTCTGTTGGTGGTGAACTGAGGTGTCAATGTCATATGAGCTGCCAGGGAGCCAACAGCTATGATGATACTGTACCGGAGCGTTGAAGAAAACCCAGCTGGCCGTGATCCAGGATGGTGGGTGTTTTTAAAACGGGCTTAGTCAGGACTACTGCAGGGAGTGATTAGACAAGATGCAGTACAGTATCACACACATCAGCGTGACGTCAAAGGACACACAGCTTTAAAAGTCGTTTCACACTGAGACCCCGTGGAGTCCTGCAATGATTGAGGTAGTTCTGCGCAAACAGTGATGTTGGAATACATGAAGTTGACATTTAGATTACTGTCATGCAAATTATCTGCGTGGATGTTTGTCCTTGTCTGAGAAGGTTGCTGAAAAGTTGGAGTGTTGTGTCCCCTAAAAGCTCTTTCAAGTCTCACTAGTGACCAGGAGGAGGAATATAACTAAGTACATTTACTTAGTATTAGGGATCTAACAATATATCGAATATCTCAATAAAGAAATGTCTCAATATTGTACTGGGCTCTGACAATATCTACCATGATATTCCATGGTTAATTATTTAATTTCATTATTTTTATTTTATTTTACAAAAGGACTACTACTGACTCCTGTTGTTGCATTGTTTTTGTTTTGAAAGTGCACATGCATAGGTCAAACATTCATTGCCAAACACAATTCACGCCATTTTTTTGCACATACTTAGGTCGTGGCTGGCTACTTTTGTTTTATTAAAGAAGGAAAGAACAAGCACATGAGGAAAAACTTTACAAACAAAAAAAATGCTGTACACATCAGATTTATTATTTAGTAAAGGACCCTCTTTTTCAAGATGTTTTCTGATATCGCAATAAACATCGTATCATGGACTTTTTAGTATGAAGAAATATTGTAGTTGTTACTGTTACTGGACGCCAAGTATCAATCTTTTATTATATGAATTATTAGTATTTGCAAACACAAATTCAACTTTTTTTTCCCCAGCCCTGGTCCTTGGGACCCACTGCCCGCCAGATTTTCCCTGCTCCCACACACCTGATTTAAATGAATAGGTCATTACCAACCCTCTGCAGAAGGTTTGATGATGAGCTGATCATTTAAATCAGGTGTGTTGGAAGAGTAAACATCTAAAACATGCACGGCAGTGTATGGTGCTGAGTTTTTTAGTGAGGTCAGCAGAGGTCACAGTCAGCATGATTCAGAGGTTTTTATTAAAGATGTTCCGATACAAAGTTTTCCTCACCGGATACGATTCTGATTCCTGAATTTTGTGTATTGGCTGATACAAAAAGATACCAATACCAGTGCATTAAGTATTATTTTTAACAGCTGTATATTACTAACCCTGTCTAGGTGATATGTGATTAATATCATTGCTGTATGGCCTGGTTCAGGTTTAACTTTTTGGGAAACACAAACAAATACATTCAGAGATCGAATGCATAGAACATGACTTGATGACTTTTTATTAGTGGATTATATTTTGTATTATTAATAATCTGAATCCATCTACTAAAGGAATCTAGTAACTAAAGCTGACTAAGTAAATGTAGTGAAGTAAAAAATTGTTGTAGAGGTATTAAGTAGCATAAAATGGAAATACTCAAGAAAAGTTCAAGTAGGCCTTCTTAAAATTGTACGTAAAGGTCCAATATATAAGATTTAGAATATGATAGAAATGGAATATAATAATAATGTTTTGTTTTTATTATCACCTCAAAATAAGAATCTTTGTGTTTTTGTTACCTTAGAATGAGCCATTTATATGTACAGATGGTGCTGGTCCTCTTCATGTTGCACTGACATGTTAACAAAGTAGCCATGCACGTAATTGCTATGGTGGTCCGGGGGACATGTCGCCCCTGATGTACGAGGGAAACCTGATTTCCCCAAAAATTGCCATCCATCCATACATGCTCAAGGCTCATACTTTTCCATGTTAAATTATACATGGTTGGGTAGAGGCAGCATTCAGGGCATTCATTTGTGTGCACACACATACCAGTAAAGAGAGACATGATATGTTGATAAATCCGCAGCCTCTGAGAAGTGCTGCACCAGAGCGCACTGCTGTTACACACAGCTGTACACTGTGTTTCCTTCATTAAATAACCAGGTAACAACACCAGGCTGCTACAGTGTAACCACACAGACCAACTGGGCAGTCATAACTTCATATTCTGCTTTTTTGTGAAGGAGATGTATGGTTACCAGGGCTCATCTTCATCCAACTTTCCTTTATCCTTGAAACACGGCAGCACAAACCTGCAGTGTAACATTAATTACTGAACTATATGATCTCATCGTTATTGTAGTAGCTATCTGATGGAAAATCATGATCTCATTATCAACAGAATAATAAAAATATTAAACACAGTTACTTAACTGAACTGAGGTCTTAATGAGCACTTAGATTTTTACAGGCTTCAGTACGTTTGATACTATAATTAAGAGATATTTTATCCTTTTAAAAGTTGTCAATTGTAAAAACCATTGAAGTATTGGTTGTTTTGACAACCTTATTTGATACTTTAGGTACATTTCACTGACAGTACGTCTGTATTTTTACTTAAGTAAGATTTTGTGTGTAGGACTTTTACTTGCAATGGAGTAAGAGATGAGTTTTACGCCTTCTGATTTAAAAATGGCAGCACAGAGAGTGTTAAAATCTTGTGTCTGTGTCTGACCTACTGTGTTAGAGCCTCAGCATTATAAAGCTTTCTGAAGTACGACTGCCCATGCTGGGCCGCATTAGCTGTATCATGAGAAGAGAAAGAGCAGAAATGTCACAAGGTATTGGCCTAATTGGCATTTCAATGAACACGGACAACAGTATCTAAAAAGCCCAGTCTCTTCCCTTTTTCTTCTTCTTAGTCTGCTGTTTTCTTTCTGTTTTATTAACTCGCCGGCTTTCCTCTGCCAATCTCTCTACTATATCAGCCGTATGTGGTGGGTGTTAAGGTCAGCTGACAAACACAACAAGGTAATTACAATATAGCGGATTCACCAGCCTCTTATGTCACTCGTCACGCTGTGTTATATTGAATGATGTAGTGCTATAAAAGAGCGGATTACTTAGCTTCCTGTGTTATTATATCTGCTGCATCATGCTCATGTTAGTATGGATTTGCAGTTTGAGAGGAAAAAGATGTGTTTACTGCCTAAAATAGTTTAAATACAGTAGATAATTTCAAGCTGTTGTTGCTCTATATTTACCATAGCAACAAGGCAGCAGTGTAACTTCAGTTCAGGCAGAAGAATGGCGCTCTGAACTCAGCCATGTGTACACTTCCTCCTTACCATGAAGTGTCTCAGTGCTCCATCTGATCAGCTGTTGTCTCATCGTCGCCCTCTCAAATTTGCGGATAAAGAGGACTCAGATGGAGAGCAGAATGCTGCCGTTTCATCTCCGAGGAGAGCTGCTCGTCTCGCTCTGTGTTACTTCAACAACACAGAGAGGTTTGATGACCTTGGTAACGCCGCTCTCAGTCCATCTCACGCAGGAGCTGATGAAGTGTTTGGAGGTGATTAAAGTCGGCCTCCTCTGATGCTGCTGAGTCAGTGACCTTACCTGCCATCAGGGCAAAAATATCCTCTTTCCTTTCCTTTCCTTTCCTTTCCTTTCCTTTGCCTTTCCTTGCCTTTCCTTGCCTTTCCTTTCCTTTCCTTTCCCTCCTCATCTCCTCTCTTCACCTCTCCTCTCCTCTCATCTCCTTTCCTGCAGATTGTTTAATGTCCTAAAAACAAACGAAGGACAAATGAAAAGATAAACAGTCCTCTGCTTCACACTAAAGAACTCTCCGTATTCGTCAAAGTTGTAACATCTCAAATTTTCCACATCTTCTTGTACAAGAGCTGAAAATAGAAACAACTGTTTTACAGTAGGCCCCTGACAAGCGTCTTGTTATCTCCCTGCATGTGTCATTTTACAATAAGTCCCTGCCTGGGCTGCGTCGCTGAATGGATCAACTGACACAAATTTGCATGTTAAGCTGAACGTTCCTCACCAGGGACAATTAATCAGCACACAGCAATTAATGAGTCTGTGTCCCCTGGTGATTAATTGTGTCTCATGTGTCCAGTGTTGGGGAGATCCCAGTAACAGCTGTTTGTTCATGCCAGTGTTTTTATGGTAGTCCATGTTTTTCATTTAACGTTTGAAGAATAATAGTGTGGTCGGGATATTAAAGGGACAGTTAACACCAAAGTCAAAAATACATATCTACTACTATTCTGTACAGCAGTTTACCAGCTAGACAGTTTTGGTGTGAGATGCTGAGTCTTGGAGATATCAGCCATAGACACATCTGTCGTCTCTCAAATATAATGGAACTAGATGCCCCTCAGCTTGTGCAGTTTTGTTTCCAGTTTTCATTTCCAGTTTCTGGTTTCCAGTGCAGTAGTGGCACTGCAGCAAAACTAAAAGCTGTTTTTATAAACTTGATAGGACAAAGGAACCTCTCCAGATGATACAGAAAAAATAATTAGTTTTGCTGCTGTGATGCTGTGGCACGTGTGGAAATGCGCACACAGAGTCTCATTTACTGGGGAGATGCTTCACCCTATTTCCCACCTGCACTCATATCTCTACCCGTCCCTGCTATATTACCTTTTAAATTATGTTCAGCAGTGCAGTCTTTCCAGGTGATTTCTTTATTGTGTGTTGCATAAATGTCTGAGTGTTTTCTTTAATAATTAGAGAGGCTGCTTTCAGTTTCATTTCCCATTTTCATTTCCAGATTCCAGCGCAGTAATGTCACTGTAGCAAATATTGTGGGACATTTAAGGATGAAAACTAAAATCTATCATTATAAACTTTACAGGACAGAGGAATGTGTCCAGAGGACACAGAATAAAATAATTATTTAAAGTTGTGTTGCTGTGCTGCTGTGCCTAGTGCATAAATGCACATACAACATCTCTCTTACTTGGGAGATGGTTCTTTCTATTTCCTACCTGCAACCCATCTGCAATTAATCAGAATATTAAATTTTATGACCCGCAGATCAGCCACAGTGCTTGTGGTTGTAGCTGCTGTCCGTGCATCACTAGGGTGCATCTACTCATGGGCAAGAGGCTCATTCTTATGAAATTCATGGCATCATCCTTGAGCTGCAATGTTAGCACCACTGGGCTGGGTTGGTGGATGTGGTTTGGTAGACAGAAAACAGTTCCTACATGAAACTGCTCACAACAAGGTCTGTTGATTACCTTGAGTCATCAGGTCATGTTTTCTGGAAAGACACATTGCTTCTGTGTTTTTCAAATGAATTTTTGGCGCACTGAGCACCGCAAGCTGAGTGCCATCTAGTTCTATTATATTCAAGAGAAAGCAGACATCTCTGTGGTCGATATCTCCAGAATTCAGCAGCTCACACCAAAACAAGCTGGGTGGATAAATAGTACTACAGGTAAGAGAAAAATATGTAATTTTGTCTATGTGGTGAGCTGTCCCTTTAAGCATTAAAATGAATAGTTGATGAAGATTTGGTTTATTTATTGTGCTCACAGTTTTGTAATCAAACACTACTGAAGACTAATTGTTATGGACAAGTAATAAAGCAGCCTTTATGCAGAAGCTGCCTGACGTGACTGTGAGGCATTTTTGTGTGAAAGGGGAAGCAATAGAAAACAGTACCAAAGATGCTGCGGAAAATAATGCAGGGTGATATTCAAAGCTCTGGGATATTTTGTTTTGCGACTACAAAGAGAATTTCTATAACCTTCGCTTGAATTTCTGGGGCAGTTCTTGGTGATTGTGTCTGTGGGTGGTTGTGTGTATATAAAAATAATTTTTGGACAGGGACAGAGCTCACAGGATTTCATTGTAATATCCGCTGCCCTTGAATCACAAGTTGGCTTTAATTACTTCCGTGTAAATATGAGAAAACTGGTGTTCAAAACAGATTTTTTCCTTTCGGAAAGCTGCTTCCCTCCGGCGGGGAAATCAAATGCATAAATTCACATACATATTCCAGAGAGCTGCAGGATGGCACAGGAATGTGACTTAAATGTGTTGGTGTCCAAGCATGTGAGAACATTGTAGTACACAAACACAAGTGTGTGCAGACAAGATGGAAAGAAAAATTGTGCTTTATGCAGGAAAAAAGATCAATTCCTGCCTCAAACTGCCTTCAGCATAATTTCCTCTCATTAATAGCAATTGAAATTGATTGTGTAATCACTAATTTAAAGGGATGGTTGGGATTATTTGAACTGGGTTTGCATGAGGTATGACAGGTATCAATAGTCAGTATATTACAGTAGATCATGGTTGACACCCCCAGTTTTGAGAAGCAGACAGGAAGCTACTGCTGCAATGTACTGCTGTGGACAGGGTCAGCAACAAAACGTGTTTTAGCCACCTAAAAAAAGATGTACCTAAAATACTCAATATCAGTTGAAGTGTACGCTATATTTAGAATATTGTCACCATTTTACTTTTTTTCAATGGGAAACCACTGTTATATAAGCCAAATATTGCTTTATTTCACTCAACCAATATCTATTGGCAAAACATTTTACCTCCCGGAACACAGGAGATGCTGCTCCACTGCTGCCTCGATTGGTTGTTTTGTTTGTGATATTGCTTGCGGACTAGTGATTGGTTCTCTTTCACATATTGCTTCAGTACAAGTTGGCCAAGTTGCACAGACAGTGGGCTTGAGACGGAGTCAGAGAGCAGATCTGAGCTCTCTGAAGATTAACACCATGGGATGGCTGCCTTCTGGCTTCTGCCACCGATTACATTCACTCGGACCGAGCGCTGACCCCGGGTGTGCCTGTGTCACAGCCCTGGACCCTGAGCACCATATGGACACGGCATCTCGTGTTATCAGGCCTGTAGCCATCTCCACTTCTCACTCACCACACCAGAAGATTGTTTTCACCTCCTGACATACATGGATCCACATTATTTCAAGTACAGATACCAGGATCAGGGTCCCTCGTGTCGATAGAGATAATTAACACATTTGACCGAGACAGATGTAGATTAAGTATGTGCCTGTGGCTGCATTTTTTTGCGCAATGATTAAGCCTGTTTGCTAAAATAGATACTTCACTGAACTCATTTTCATTCCAACACATACTTGATTTGAAAGGAAAAAGCATCATCAAAGCCAAACTGCATCAAACATTTTTTTTTCTTTTTTTCGGGTGGGGGTAGGGTTGTTTTGATATTGATAAGAAAGACAAAGTACAGCTAGTCTTCTGTGAAGAGTTGCTGTGTTTTAATCAACCCTATTGTCAGACAAGAAAATCAATATTGGACTATTCTGTGGCAACGCTGTTTTCAACTTCTGATGCCAACATTTTTAAAGGTAAAATCCTACAATTTAAAGGTAGAATATCCAAAGAACAAAGTAGTGAATCAGAAATAAAACATTATTGTTGAACATTTCTCAGTTGTTGCTTTCGGAAGCATGAACAAAGACGCCCACACCTCTGCACCTCTCCACAATCAAAAAACACCTTTTATTAATGTTAAACAGCATGCACGTGTGTGTGTGTGTGTGTGTGTGTGTGTGTGTGTGTGTGTAAAATTATTCTCACTAATACGGAATCAGGAATTAGTATTATAATTATAAAGCCTAATAAACCTCAATAGACCGGCAAAGTGCACACAGGACGAGATCACAGCTGTCAGATCTTTAACAGATCAGTCACATGACAGCTGCAGCAGCTGTTTGTGTCTGCGTGTTTATTGGAATCCAGAAAAACAAGGATTGAACAATTATGATCTTATATCATTATATCTGATCATGAGACCAGTCTGACCCAGGGAGACAATGGTATGTGTACTTCTGTCAGAGCCTGATGCTGGGTGGATAACCTGTGTGTAATTTTGAGCTCGAGTTAAAGCTGCAGCTCAGTCTGAGTGGGTGTTCAGCTGGGTTGAGGTGCAGCTCATGATATGCTAATGATGATGATAACAGTACATCCTAAAATAAAACATAATTTTCAGGTGCTTTAGTGTAAAACATGACCAATTACATATCTGCATGACATTTACAGTTCATGTATTGAATTACCTTTTGCAGGCGTTAATGT
The DNA here is from genome assembly GCA_034769285.1 of Lutjanus argentimaculatus. Taxonomy (NCBI): domain Eukaryota; kingdom Metazoa; phylum Chordata; class Actinopteri; order Lutjaniformes; family Lutjanidae; genus Lutjanus; species Lutjanus argentimaculatus. The sequence continues at coordinate 27,680,722 of JAWZSL010000007.1, forward strand.
AAAATACTATTTACATATGAGGCTGCTTTGGAGACGTCCTGCCATCTCCATATATTGCGCACTCTCATGCTTTCACATCTCGAACCAGGAGATCTGTGTCCTGTCTTGAAATTCTTTTCTCTTTGTTTACTCCTGGTAAATCCACCATCATGTTGCCACCACTTGTGCTCCTGGCACACCTGCTTCTTAAAGGTGATGAGAGCCAACTCTCTGATTGGTTTATTGCATGCTTGGCCTTAACTTGCTGGTGAATTAATCAAGGCACTTGGGCGCAGTTGATAGGTGTATCCCGCTGTGCACTTCTGGTGCAAGGGGCAGGACAGGACAGGATACCCCTGTGCCCCTGGCACAAGATGGCAAAGGTGGAGTTGGACACATCTGGAATAAATTAAATCCGCTGTGCCTCGCGCTTTCCACTTGGGCTTTAGATCAGCGTAAGATAGGCCCCTCAGTCTGTTCTGACTGTGTGTGGGTTATATGTATACTGTATGTCTCTCTATGCAGCTCTCACAGACAGAGAGCAGAGAAGAGAGACAGAGAATGCAATGCAACCGTTGATTGCTATGTTTTCATAGCATCCCGACCTCAAAACCTGTGCGCTTTATTGGCTTAGGGCTGCACACCACTGCCTAACAGGCTGAAGCCCAGCTCAACACACTTCTAGTGGGTTATAAGTAATGATTAGGAGGGATTATGTTTATATGAGTCTATACATCGTTTTTGTGGGAAAATGCTGCATAGTATGCTTTCAAGGCCTAAATGATTTACAAAGACCTGTGGTTACTGTGGTAACAGCAAGTGTGGTTTAATACTACAGCTAATGCTTTTCATAGCCCACAGCTCTATGTAATACAGTTGTAGCCTACTGTGGCTGCTCAGTTCTGTTTTGTTACTCTCCTGCAAAAGTTTAAAATGATCCACTCATTAAAAATTCAGAAAATTATAATTGTATTTGTTTAGCAATGACAAACAAGTTGTGTTTTATTAGTGACTGCTTCACAATAAAAAACCCCTCCTATGTTTGGCCAGTGAAAGGCTTTTAATGTGAAGCAAGAAGCAGTGTTCAGTCCACTGTTCGATGTGCGTCATCAAAATGCTTTATGAGCTGTATCACATGATTGAGTCATTTTCCAGTGCTTTCCTTGTGCTCAAATGCCATCCGATCCAGGGTGGGAAGATGGACTCCACCTTAACTCTACCAGTAAAAACTACTATATAGAGAGATTACCACATATAAACACCTTGAATGGCTATTTCATAAAAAATAGCAATCATAAGAAGTATAAATGGGGTTATGTTTTATGAAAATCTTAAGGATTATAACTTTACAATTCTTACTTACAGTATCTTTGCATAGCATACAGTGTTAAGGTTATGGAAAGACTGGTGATTATAGTAAATATGTCTGGTTAAGGAATTGATAGGGTTTGGCAGTTAAAACCATTGGTTGGTGATTACTGTTAGTGAAAATGCAAAGGCTCATACCAGGTCTGCATGAAAGTTAGACATGTTACATGTCCATGCACTGCCCCAATGTCCACACCATCACGTTTGGCATTGCTGCAGAAAAGAGGCTAATTTCTGCATTGGTGCTGAATATTGTCACTGAGTGTATGTTGTTAGCTGTGGAGTAATCCAATATTGACATAATTCTTATTGGGCTGTGTACAATGTGTATCTGTCTTTAAAGAAAAAAAAACTCTTATAATCAAAGCCAAATTTGAATTTTTAAAATATAGAGACCTATATCTTAGTGATAGTGAATGTTAAACTTTTGGTAACAGTTTTTTCCTGAACTGCACATATGGCATCCAAAACACAACAGCTGGACTGTGAGAGTTCCTCACGCCTTAGCCGTTTCAACCCACATTAACTGAGAGAGACTGTCATAGAATACAAAAAATCTGGGTCTTCATGTGCTAAAAAATGCCCCCTCTCATTATCAGGCCTTTAATTTTAAAGAACCTACTATTTCTCAAGGAGGACACCGACCTTTAATATGTTAATGTGTCGCTACAGCAACAGCAGTAGCCTGGCAGACAGTGTCCTACTCTCATTAATTATTTAATTTAAAAAAACACATACACACATGTAAAAGTGCTGTATGTGGATAGTATACATGAGTGAGCAGGCAGCATCGAACTGAACAACTGAGAGAAAACATTACGTCACTTCAGGAAGCATTTACTGTCTACATTAACTGGTAAAGTAATAAATCAATGTGCAGGAGGCTGACGTGCACTTCCACTGATATATGCGCACGCACATACGTACACAGACATACACATCTGAGTGGAGGATTTCAGGAAGGGAAACTGTAGCCCTTTGTGAACTGCAGATTAAACTAAGCTTGAGTTGGAGACTGAGAAATCGCACCATGGCTTTACTTTGACTTAATCCTGCCTGTGCACAGTGTCAAGATCTTGCATAATAACGTAATGTCACCGCCACAGCTTGAGATAACAGAAAAGTTAGAAAACTGCAGATATCATAACTTTCAGTTGTAGTGTGCAGTAAGTGCCAAACCATAAACAATACATGCAACCTGTGACAACCCTGTCTCCGTACATCGGAGCCTAGAAATAATTTGTTATGCCAAAAACGTTTTTAGTGTAACGTTATTGCCGCTCGGATTGTGTTCAGAGGCAATGTTTATTTAATTACAAAATGTGTGTTTTAACACCACACTCAAGTCATAGTTAGATGGCGAGGGTACAGCATGCAGGACTTTGACATCAGAGAATGTTGTGGTTCAGTTTAGGCAACAAATGCACATTGGCTAAAGGCACAGTTGGGGTTTTTTGAAGCGGGGCTGTATTATAATAATAAAATGAAATCCTTCTCAACAAAGACATCGATCTGTGCCTCACTTTAAGCCAAGTTGTGTATCATCACATTATAAAATTTATTTGGCGAATATCTTAGAAGTTGCTTAACCAGACAAGGAGCAGGAACATTTACTCTCCATTTAGCTTTGTTTTGGTCTCCACCAGCTCAAGAATGAAACATTATTCTTCTTATACATTATTAGAGATTTTTCATTGAAAACAGCTGCTTGCTTTTGCTGAAAATAGGGATACACTAATTTATTGGCTGACATTCGCCTTGTTGACTGCAACTGGCCTATTGTCTAATAAGATGACATTCACTGATGGCAGTGGATATCAATATTTGTCTGTTACGTCGCAGTTATTTTGTGCTCACTAAACATTGTGTTGGTTATTTGTGGTTGGACCCGAGCACACCCAGCTGCTGTTTCAGAGAAGAAGCCACTGGCTGGACACAACTCTGGTATGATGTTAGAGGGCAGTGGGTGCCATGTTTTTTATGATGGAGATTTCTTTGTTTGCTTGACTGAAAAAGGGAAACAAGTAACAACAAAACAAGATACAGAACAACAATAACAAAAAAAACAAAACTGCTGAGTCAGGTGATATTTTAATGGTGGGTGTGTCTCTTTGAGTGTCCTCTTTTACATCCAGCTTGTCATGTGATTCATTGCAAATCTCAAAATACTGATTATAGCCACTTTAATGACCAGTAAGTAAGGAAATGTTTGTTTCTGCTTTATGCTGATGATGTAATTCAGGTGGCCTCATGTTTTTTTTTTCTCAAAACATTTACTTGTTTACATAACTCACAGTGTGTGAGCTTTGTAGGAGTGTTAATCCATGTTTCAGGTTTGATGGTTTGATGCTCTCTGGTTTTAATGTGTTTTTGTTGTTGTCTTCTAGATATTTTGCTGCCCCCGTTTCTTGTTCACTACTTAAGTAACTCGCAATCTTTTTGGTCAGGAGAGACTCTCAAGCGCACCCACACAGCCCCTTCACTGTCAGGGCCACAAAGAGTCAAGAACAACATTCAACCTTGTGACATTACACACCCGCATCCCCTCTTCCCACACACACACACACACACACAAACTTTGACTGTAGCTGGAAGGAGTGATAGTGCACTGTGTCATCCTCAGCGGTGAGGCAATTTGAAGCCTGTCTCCCTTTTCACAGATAGATGCAACACGTCCCCTAGGACTGCTAAACACAAACACTCTCATGATCACTCACCCTCACTATAACCTTGAAGCTAAATAGCACAGTTTACCACATGACACAAGGTGTGCTACTATATTTGTTCCTTATGAGGAGTTTCGGTCCTCGGTGCACCTGGCCTATCAGCCAGGATGCTGGCAGTGTATTGACTTCTGCATGTATCTTTGCCAATACTGAATATATACAGTACATAGACAACTGTGATTGTACAGCCCATCAGCTTAAGGGTGTTTTAATTTGCTTAACATTGTTTTGTTCTTTGCTAATCCCTGGGGTAGAAATCCTCCCAAACCAAGTTGATACACTGTATAGTGCTCTCCATTTTATCTCGGTGATTAGCACTGAAAGAGATTTGCATGACAATTTGGTCACATCTTCACACTATTATTAGTACATATGTTTGGCTGCCTCTGTGTCTGTGCCTCAGTATGTTATCTATATATTATTCATGGTGCATTCATGTGCTTTCACAGTTGCTGCAGAAAGTCAGGCTTGTGTTTAAGTAGCATTCAACGTCACATGGATAATTGCTAACACAGTTATATTAGCTCTTGTCATATTAGCACTATTCATTCATTATATGTCATTATGTCTTGTCATACGTTGCTAGGGATGGGTATCAAGGTAGGAATGGGTACTAAATTTTACGGTTCCTATTTGGTCAGCTCCTGAACAAACGGTGCTGCTATCAGTTTTTATAACTTTAACATGCTCTAAAGACCGCATTGGCTATGTGGTGTGGGCTGTGGTGTGGGCTAGTGTGTTTAGAACAAAACTGCTGTGAAACAATCAGGAAATAATGTTTTATTTCTCTAATTCAGTGAGTCAGTCTCTACCTTGCACAACAACAGCTGCATGCTCTCTCAAACAAATGGACACAAACCAAAGGAAGCTTGTTGGTGTCGCTATTTTGCAGCATAAACTGCAGCCAGATGTCAAAGCTGTGTACACAATATAAACCAAGCAACTGAGAGAGTATACCACTGTTTGTTTTTTTTTTTTCAGCGTCCCACCCCTGCTAACATAGCAATTCAAATGTCCGTCAAGACAAGAGAAACAGAAAGACCGTGGCAGTGAAGTGCAGTGTGTGGACAGTTCAGACTGTTTTCTGGTGAATAAATGCTACAACTCCTCAAGCCCACATCCAAGTTCCCCGTGTCTTGAATGCTGCTGGAGGGGGTTAGCTCTGAAGTAGCAACAACTTCGACACAGGCTCACTTAAGAGGGACTGATCTTTAAGGTGGACCAGGTCAGCAGTTCTTATTTTAGTGACAAGCTGCCCCTCCATTGCTCAGGAGATGACCATAGCTCTTAACCTCAGTTTCCAGTTATGAATTTTTCCACATTTTTGCATGTCATGTCTTTATTTTTTGCATCAAATAATGGAAAGTAGTATCAGTAATCAGAATCAGTGTGTATGTAAAAATATGTACAATCTACTACAGTATATAACAGAGATAATATTGTAATAATATAATAAATTTACCATAAGGAGTATGAAAAAAATATGCGCCTTATTGTCCAAAACAGCAATATCAATCTATTAAATACTTTTGTTGTTTACAAGATAATATTTACATTTACAATGAATATTCATTGTAAGAATATCAATAAGTTTAATTTTTGATGAGCGGCATCAGTATTGATAAAATCGTAATGATACCCATCCCCATATGTTGCACAGATTATAACAAAATAAATATTTAGAAGACAAAACCAGGGACAAACAAAATATCGTCTTGTAAACAACAACAGTATTTAATAGACTGATTTGTTCCCAGTTCATTAGCGTGGGCTAATGGACATCAGCTCTGTGTGTTTTCACTGGATTTAGAGGGAAGATGTGTGATGTAACAGAGAAACTTGTGTTGCTCTGTCACTGCGGCAGGATTAGCAGCACAGGCAGAGAACTGACTCCTGCGATTCCTCTGCTGTCTCGTGTTTGTGTGTACCTAAACCTCACAGTCGCCACAGCGGGCTGTCCGTATAGCTTAGATTTCTTCAATGTGACTTGACCTCCGGTCTCATTGTCATCCTCCTGCGTGGAGCGTCAGTCGATCAGCAGGTCACCCTGAGCTGTCTGCTGTAAATTCCTATCGTGCTAACTGTACAACAGCAGGAACAGACTCTCGCCCAGCCTCCGTCCTCACCCTACTGAGGTTATACGTCCTTGTTTGTGTTTCTACAGGCTGTGTGCCTCACTGTAAACACCACTGTTGCATAATTCACAGCAGGAGGGAGGCAGCTGTTCCTGAGGACTGGCAGGTAATGGGGCAGCAAGATGCTCCGGAGCCTCGCAGGAGGCTTGAGGGCAAATCCTGCATGACTCGCAGATTCCAGCCTTTCCCAGAGGAATGCTGTCTGGAAGAATGACTGTAGGTCTTTGATAAAGGAGCTGCCTTCCTCCTGAATGCTTTACATTTCAATAGGTATTGTTACAAGAACGCAGACAGTTGAGCATTAGGGGCTGACTAACGACAGAACTAATTTTTCAGTCTCAGATTCAATGCCACCTACATGGAGAGCATCTGTCCGTCATCACAAGGTAATCTCACTCTTTATTAATCTGTTGGGGGTTGTAATGAATTTCATCTGGAGAATTGCAGGGCTCCCAAAGGTCATCAAATGCACTTCTGATTCCTCTATGTCTTTATCTACCAATCTAATCCTCTTCTCTTCTATTTTAATTTGTGTATCACACAGAAGCATGTTCATACAGTAAATACCTTCATGCTCTCGTGTTGGTACATTCATTCGCAGTCATGCAATCTGAGAAATCCTTGAGGTTCAGCCCTGTTTTGATTGGTTGAATATGACAACCAATTTACAGCAAATATTTGCCTCAAGAGAAAAGCACACATAATATATTACTGTACCAAAATGTAATTTCAAAATGTTCTATTTATATAGATATCATCATCAACATCACATCTTTGTCCCTATGCCTGATTTGCCCTTGAGGCATGTGTGTACAAAATCTCATATCCTGATATAGGTCATTTTATATCATATACATTTTACAAAACTCCACTGAGGATGGGTGCAATAGATGGGTCAACAAAACATCAGATTCTGAAAACGGGAGGCCGCTCATTTCTCCTTTCCATATTTTTTAAACAATTAACTTGACAAATGAGCTGCTTTACACTTAGACAGTATTGTAACCCTGACAACAAAGGTCCCCTAACAAACTACTCATTTTAACCCAAATAATTATCTTTCCATAAACCTAACCCTTTTTGCCCAGATTTTACTGTAGCGCTGTCACGTCATGAAACTAATTTATGTACTTTTCAACAATGATTTGTAATTATTTTGAAGGTGCAGACAAATTATGTAATCTGGGAATCAGATCAGAAAACATTTTTATGCGTCATTCAAAATGGCATGGACAAGCAACGTAGTATGTTGTTTCATTTGGAGGATGCAATATTCATCTAAATTATTTGCAATACTTACAACTAGGCGTGTCAGGATTCTTTAAATCTTTTTAGAGCACCTCTTTGGTCAGTGTGCAGTTGCCTTTCTCTCAAACTGTTTTTGCCTTCTTGCCAACCCATAAAATATTGAAATTTGCATACACTGTAGTTAACAAACCATTGTATTTGACATAATATAGACTTGTAGTACCTGCAATATTAATTATACTGAATGAAATGCGATGTTTATGTCTTTCTGCCTTGCTGCTGGGGATTATCTTCTCTAGTGCCTCTAGAGTCTAATTTTATGAAATAAAGATGTATCTCTCTGTCTCTCTCAGATTGTTATCTGTCAAGGAGAAAAAGATATTCAGTAGTGGATTAATTACTTTTCATTTCAATAATTTGTAATCAAATACTCTAGAGGACCGTTAGTGTTCAGCCTGCAGGATATTCTTGAACTGATTGACCCTTAGTGGTTGTTGTTCCTGCAGTAAGAAGATTGATGTGTGGTCGTTGTTGGAGCTGTGTTGCTGCGAATGTTTAGTGTGTACAGATTTCTCAAAATGTTTTAAAAGTTGAGAGGATTGAGATGGAAAGAGAAGCAAATAACTTTTTTTCTGAATGGTGGAGAGAAGAGGGTTTCCACGAGGCAATGTGCTCTCTGATAGCTGCTGTGTGATTGTTTCCGCCTGATCCTCCTGCATACGCTTGGTCATTGCGCTGCTGCGTAGAGTCTCATTAGTATGGGTGTCAGTGCCTCTCCTTCAGCTGAACCTGCCATGCCACTACTGTAGTAGAGCTGCTGCCTGCCTGCCTGCCGCATTGTCCCTGGATGGCCGATGAGAGGCTGCCAGCTCTCTGTCTCCTCCCAAGGATGACTGAAATGTGGGCGAGCCTTAGAAGCTGAATGTCATGATTCAAGCAAAGGAAAGCAAAGGAGATGTGTGTGCTGTGCAGCACAGCAAAGCTAAGCATGTTTTATATGGATGTTCAAGGAACAGGGAACATAAAGGAGGACATTATCATTACTGCCGATAACAAATGCAAACATGAAGCCTTCATCAGGACGAATGGTGACGAAAACAATTCAAATGCATGTAAGGGGGAGAAGACTGTTCAATGTACAAATCTAGTGTATATTATAAAATGACAAAAAACATCTTACCCTTGATTTTGATGTATGGCTAACACTGTAGATGTAACTGCAGTGTGTATTTTTCCTATTTTTGCAGCAATTCTTGATATGATCTTGGTTGGAAAATGTTCAGTGAGTCTCAGATGTACGAAACTGACAGCCTAGTGTATTTGTTTGTTTACCCTGACAGTTTTGGCTGTAGCTCTGCGCCTTTCTTAGAAGCATCACAGGTGGTGAGGTACAGTACAATCCAAGGACAAAACTGACAGTGTGAAGCAAAGTGACATCATTGATAAGACCCAATACCTCTCTTGGAATGAAACACATGTTTGCGAGACAGGCTAAGCTTTTGGAACCGGGAAAAGACAACATAAAAAGAGTGTGAAAAGGAGACTTCTGGAGCACACACACAAAAATAAACAGAGACAGAAACAGCCAAGAAAACCTGAATCTCAGATTATTGTAAGGGAGAAAACCACAGTGTGGATTTTGAGGGGACCTGAAGTGTCTTGTTATGAAGTAGCAAGTACCACTGGTGGATTATGGACATGACATTAAACCGAGGTGAAGGGGCTGTCCACCTACCTAATGCTTCGGATACTGTCCTTAAAAAACTGCCAGGCAAGACTGGAAGTCACTCTCCTGCCTCCATGAAGACAAATGATGACCTGCTAGCTCGTGTAGCATATCACACGTGAGGCTTTTTACAAAAGCGGGTAGAGCTGTAGACCTGAGATTTGAGGCTTTGACTCAGCTCAGATTTGAATCACAGAAATGAGAGCTTAAGACTTGGACTTGACTTAACGCACTTAAACATAAAGGAATAATTTGAAATTTGGGGAAATACATGTAGTATTCCTGGCCGAGAATTAGGTGAGAAGATTGATACTACTCTTCAAGTCTGTACGGTAAGTATGAAGCCACGATCAGTAGCCAGTTAGCTTAGCATAGCATAGCTAATGACTGGAAACAGGGAATCAGTCAGCTTGGCTCTGTCCAAAGGTAACAAAATCTGCTTACCATCACTTTTAAATCTTGCGTTTTAATTGCGTTCTTGGTTTAATCTGCATGAAAGTGCTTTGTAAAAACGACAAGTTATGGTTTTAGGGGGATTATGTGGGGTCTCCGCTGGTTGCCTAGCAACTGCATGTAACATAAGTTAACATAACATGACGTGATGTAACACTCTAGAAAGGTCGATACACCTGGGCACTTTTAGATGAATCAAACATACTGTTCGGTGGAGTTTTAAAACTTTGGACAAAGCCAGCCCAGCTGTTTTCATTATATATGCTAAGCTAAGCTAACTGGCTGCTGACTGTTGCGTTGTATTTATCGTACAGACATGAGAGTGGTATCAATCTTCTCATCCAACTTTCAGCAAGAATGCAAGAAGAAGAGCTGCGATGATTAGCTGATGAATTGATTACTCGATCGAAAGAAAATTAGTTGCAAAAATTTAAAGCATTTGCTGCTTCCAGCTTCCTAAATATAAAGATTTACTTACTTACTTTACTTACTTTTTGTCATTCTTTGGGTTTTGGTCTCTTGGGTGGACAAAAGAAGCAATTTGACTAATTTTTGTGGACATAAAATGTCCAAAATTCAAGTCTAGGGTTTTGACCTGATAAAATTCATGAACAATACAAAGTAAATAAGACAGTGTCAGGCAGGCCTGGTGTAGCCCTGCACCCTGAGCAAGGCCTGTCATCAATCAGAGACCTCAAAGATGTACAGTGACTTACCTGGATTTGCCCTAAAGTTAAGTACAGCTAACCGTAAATTAAGCCTATCAAGCAAAAAATAGCTCAGACACACAAAACCTTTGTCTCAATCCACCAAACTCTTCACTGAGCAGCTCTGTCCTGATTTACTCTCAAACAGACGTAAAATCAGGCTCCTAGGCTTTCATCAAGAACCTGATTGAGACCTCAAACTCAGCCTGACGGCGTTTCAACTTCTCCCTTTTTTCTTCTCCCAGTGTTCAAAGCATTAAAATAAAGTGAGGTTTATACTGCTTGTGAATTGAAGGAAGAGATGATTGTATAAGCACGGAAAAGAGCTGAGTGGAGAGATGTTTATATGTTCTTTCTCTGTGCATGCAGAGCCATTGTCCTTTGTCCCTCCTCGAGGCCAGAGGATAAACTCTCCTCTCACTCCCCGCTGCTCTGTCATCACTCCTGGCCTTCATTCAATCACAATAAGATGAAACTGCACTGCCTTTGCAAAGTCACCTGATAATGCAATATTCTGTTTTTAGCCTTCACAGCATCGCCTCATCTATTCATGTATCGCCACACTTCAAAACCCCACACAACAGCACAAGAAACAGCAGATAAAACTTATTATTAGACCTTTACTTTGAGCTTCATTGATGTAATATTACATAAATTGGTAGACAATGCTTGGCTTTGTTGTGCGGTGATTGCACCAGGGCCCTGCTGTGTGTGGTTTGCCTTTTCCCACTAAATCTAACTTTAAGACATTTCAGTCGTCATGGTTTCTCCCACCTGCTCCATGTAACAAATGCACGCCACAGGAGTGAGAGTTTTTCTAGGCATGACTCTGAGACACTGACACCCACCCATTTTGTTCCTCATGCTCACAGCAAGACATATTGACATGTTGTCTCAGTGTTTTTGATAATGCATTTGGTCCTGCTAGATAAGAGGCCCATACATCAAGCCTGACAGGTCTGTCGAGCAGCAGCCGTACCTCATCACTTATATTCTCTCATTCATCCTGTACAATCGCTTTTGTCTATGGTACTCTTCCCACACATTTCTGTTGTTTACCTTCTTTTATTTTTCACTCTGCTGGCAGTTTTCTCTCCTAAATGCTCTTTCTTCTTTTTTTTGTTTCTCTCGAGTGTTTCTCCTTGTCTCTGCCCTTGTTACTGTCTGTTTCTTCTTTTTAACGTCCTGGCACCAAGTCTGTCGCACTGCCTCTGTCTTGTCTCGAATTTCAGTTTGACTCTGACTTTTTCCCTCTCATCCTTTCTCATTTTATTGTGGCCTTAATTAATAGAGTTTTTGATAAACAATACGGTGCAATGCGTCTCTCTTTCTCGTCTTGCTGGTTGCAGCAGCCCGCTGGAAGAAATGTAAAAAGTAAACACCGGACTGAAAATGTGTTTAAAGATTAGGGAGGCCTGGGTTTGAAATTAGCGGTGTTAGCAGCTCCTGAGGGTAAACAGGGCAGGACAGGCTCATTTGTCAAAAGCTGAAGCCTTAAAGGCAGAGCAGACTCGGCCGAACAGGTGTAGACCACAGAGGAAATGTCAGCTGAAGTAATGGTGGTTGTGGTATGGAGAGGAGGTGGTTGGTGGTGTTAGTGATTAATTTCTGTTGGTATCTTTCATCGTCACATGTTGATTTAAATGATGCTGCCATTACTGATGCTGATGAAAATGAAAATGGAGGTGAAATGCAACAATCAATCTCCGTTGGTCGTCCTGACAGGTTAGCTAAACCTGTCTCCTGAACAGCAATCATAGTTTAACAACCTGTCAAGCTGTGGATTACTGCACATGTTGAAGTGGTGCACATGGGATTTTATCCTTTTCAAAACAATGAAACACGAGAATGCTGGATTTTAGCTCCTTGTCAAGACTAGATGGTTTAGTCATGCCATAGTTTTGACAAATTAGCACATTAGTATTGTATTGAACAACAGAATGTTCACTTTTATGTCTGCCCACATCCCTTGACTGTTTTGTGATACTAGGGCTCCATAAAATTGCTCATCTAGCAGATTTCAGTCTGTACAACCATATCCAGTTGTCAAGCAACCCTTTGTCATATCATGATTGTCATTTGCTTACAAGGTTACATTTGAAATCTGGCCCCTGATACTGCACTGCAACTCTGCTGCTGCTGTACGCAGCAGACACTTTCACTTTACAGTGTATAGGCTATGATTATAGCATTCATAGTCTGACTTATTGATAACACAAGACAGTGGGGGTGGTGACCAAGTAATCATGTATACCCAAGCACTAATTAAGCTAACTAGCTTACTTACTACAGTAATATTTTTTTCAGTGCCAAGTGTTAGCATATTATTAACTAACTACAACAGCTTGTGGGGTTTATGTTAAAAAAAAAAGCTGTTTATGACTACGATGTCCACTGTGTTTCCCTGTTGGAAGGACAGCCGGTCCTGGGTGTCACAGTTTAGGCAAATGTTAGCTAGCTCTGTCCTGCTCTTTGTTGGAAAGTTTACACTCCAGTAAACCCAAAAATGTTGGCTGAGATAGCATTTTGTTTGCCAAACACACTTGTTAGTTCTCACCCTGGAAGCATTTTGACTTGTAACATTAACAGTGAAAACATATTTTTTTAAAAACAAAGAAACAAGTGAGCTAAGCAGTCAGACAGGGTTATATTAGAATGGATTAGCTGTCTAGTTATTAATTTTTCCATATTATACCTCTTTATGGTGCCATGCCACTGTTCTGACTGCCCCTTACTGTGAAACTCCAATAGTCCAAAAAAACGTCCCATTGGACTAAACAGCCTGTTATCCCAAACCTAAGGCCCGTTTTTCTGAAGACCCATTGCTTCCAATATCTGAAATTTGTCATGACAGTAAAATTGCTTGGAGTGTTGTTTGATGTAAGGCCAGAAAGATAGCCTATTGAGGGCAAAACCCCCACCAATTCAGTATTATTGTTGGCTGTCACTAAACTAACAACTGCAGGTAGAGTGGGATCAGAGAAATAGGCCTTCAGAGCAATGGCTGTTTTCGGGATAACGGACTGTCAGACAAATGGGCGTTAAGTCCAATGAGACATTGGGGTCTTTCAATTAACCCATAGAGCTTAATTAGCTAGCTGATAAAACTTTTTCTACTTCCGTCTGAAATCAAGAACCCCTTGTCTCAAAGGTTACTAGGAATTTTGAGTGGTATATTTATCTTTGTTATCACTGTAATCTGCAAGAAAACTCGAAAGGTCGTGTAACCATGACTAAGGAGGTTCGAAGCTTGAGTTTCATCACCGTTATTTTGTGCTTCTAAGTCTTTTTGATTATACTTAAGGGTGCATCTTAGAAAAATGCACAAGGAAATCGATTCCCCCAAACTCATCAGCGTCAGTTCTGGCCGGGTTTGATTCATGGACACCTCCTGTATTGATTGAGGCCGCTTTGTTGTGAGATCAAGGCCTCCCCCCCAGCTCAACATGTGGTCAGGATTTGCATTCAGCATTTCATTATCAAAGACTTTTCAGCAGGCTGGCACCCAAATGCTGATCCCCTAGTTCTGAGTGATGTATCCTTGAACAAAGAAACTGTAACTTTTGCATTATTTATGTGCTTGGTGTTTGGTATGCTAATAGTGAACATTATTATTTTTTACCCCATGACATATGGCTGCTCTCATCCCAGCGCTACACGATCCCAGCTGACCGAGAACATCCGTGACACCGTCAAGGGAAAAAGGCCAACTTTTATTTTGTTGACTTTTAGTAAAACCTTTAATGAGTGTTTTTAAAATAGAAGTCACCTTGTAAAACTGACTTTGTCTTAAAAGTCTGTTTTGGGACTATAGTTCGGAGAAAAAAATAAACAGTACCATACTTTTTCTTTAATAATGTATTATAATAAATAAAAATTGGAAATAAAATAAAGATAAGGAATGAAATAAAATAGAAAGATGTAACGTAATTGTAAAAATAATAATAAAAATCAAAGTAGAAATTCATTAATTTTAAAAAATAGAGGAAAAATAAATTAAGATTTCAAGTTACAGTAAAAAAAATAAGAGAGGATGGAAGAAAAAAAAGATACTATATACAGTATAATACTAATACCATACTTTTTCTAGAAGGAAAGATATATCTGTATAGCCAGAGTTAAAATGTCCTAAAACAAAAACAACATTGCAAAAACAATTGAACAATTCCAGTAGTCGAGTCAACCATCAGAGACAATGTATGAATACATATTTATGTATATACTCCACTCATAAGGGAAAATAAGAGAAACTGTGTAATAACATATAATAATATAATATAAATATAATACAATATAATATAAAATATACATATCAAACAAGCCCAATGCTTGTGTATCATAACATGTTTGAAGATGAGTGTTTGATTATATTTGAAATTCTAAATGATTTTTTAAATGTTTTTTCTCCCCGCTTCTTTCATTTTCTGTCAGACCAGCTTAACTAAGTAACCCCATTATCTTATCTGCACCCACTACCACATTACAGATAACACATAAATCCCTCTTATTTTTTTTAACCAGCCGCTTATCACTTAATGTATCATCCTCTGGTTCCAGCTCATCAGCAGAAAGCGCTGCAGGATATATGTAGACGAATTTTAAGTTTGCCTCAGAAGTAAATCTGAATCATTACCCTCTAACTAACCAGCCGGCCAACTAGCTGACTCACAGCTTGTTATTTGATGTGATCAACTGGTTGTGCTGATGTCAGGAATTATTCCTCGCAGCCAGACCCTGCAGAACTGAATCACTAAACTCTTTTTCTGCTGTCTAAAGCTTAATGTTTATGTATTTCCTAAAAGCCAAGTTATACAAACACAACTTAAACCCAGTAAACCCATGACTAAGGTCCATATATCATCAGCCACGGTGTTAAATATTAATCTGAATGTATACAGCCCCATTTATATTTTATTTTGTTTCGGTGTTTGCAAATGCATGTTTCCAGTTTTGATTCCACTGCACAGCAGAAGACATGCAATAAAAGACATTAATTAATAATCAGACAGAGGCACATTCAGCTACTGGAAGCAAAAATTGGCCTCCTCTCTGTATTCTGTACAAGGGGGCTGTAAACATGGCCGAAGCCCAAGTGTGGAATAACTGCAGTAACAATGGCTGTCAGATTATTAGTTTAAGCCAATGCCACTGTGAGATTTCAGCACAGCTATTCCCTTTTCTTTGATTATTGGTATTAGAGCAATAAAAATGGTTTCTCACTATTATTTGGTTTGTAATCCCCTCAATATCAAATCTCACTTTAAGCCCATGAAAGGCCAAGGGTGGTGGTGTGTGGTCTTAATGTCAGACGACAATGGCAAATCCTACAAAAAGGACTGAGCTAATTGAATTCCTTTAGTTCAGCTTTATATAGCTTTTGGCCTGTCCTTAAAAATAAGGAACCTTATCGCTCACCTTATCAAATCACTTTTCAGTTATTCTAGACTCTCATGAAAAATCAGATAGATTTTACACAAAAACATAAAATTTACCCCACAACGTACACAATAGACCGCAATATACCGCAACATTAATACACGTTTCTTGCTTACTTAGGCCTTTGTATTCCTTAAGGAACACGGGCCATTGACGAAAACCCCCCAATCCTCTCCGGTCTTGTGACTTTCGATCCAGGTGCTGCCATGACAGCTTCACAGTGTGTTAATATTGTTTGACCTCACTAACAAGCCTTGTCAGAATCACAGTAAAACCTCTTTCTTCAGGCAGCGTGCTTTCCCAGCACAGACTAAAGTCGTGTTCAAACAAGTCACAAGAGTATGATGTTTATAGATGTTTATAGTCAATGTATACACAATTTACATTCGTAAATACAGTTTAAGTGGAAACAGACTTTTCAGTCCCTTAGTGTTTCAAAGACAACAGATGTTGTGTCAAAATCTGAGTTTTATATTGAATTTGAGAACAGACATAAGCTATTGTAATGATGTGTATTGCATGTTGATAACATAGTTTGAGTTTGAGCTTTGCACAAACAGGTAAAGCAGGGGTTTGCGTCAGGGTGGAGGGGAGAGTAACGTTGGAAGAAATCCTGAGGAGAAAAAGCATGAGTTTGTTCATTAATTTAGTCTGAAATGGCAGCATCAGTTTCCCAGGAAAAATTGTGCCTGATGAAAGTGAGGCTTATAGGGAACCAGTCTAAAAGTGGATGGTGTCATTATTCATTTACTTCATAATGATAAGTTAAAGCAAAAAATGAAATTACTTTAATACATTTTTCAAAGACAACAGCAACATTTAGAATGTGAGATGCAGGTGTGTGTGTGTGTGTGTGTGTGTGTGTGTGTGTGTGTGGTGTGTGTGTGTGTGTGTGTGTGTGTGTTTGACCATTTGGGAGCTGTGGAAACAAGCTGTAAATAGAATATTGACATATTATCATCTCATAAAGTTGATATAGTGAATGTTTTAGCAAACAGTTGCTTATTTACACTTCCAGCACCTACGGAGCAACATAAACCTTTATTTGGAGATGAGTTTCTGTCCACAAAATGAATATGAGTCCAAGTTCACTTTTTTTTTTGGCTCTGTTTTGGTCTCCACCAACCCCTGAGAGAAATAGATTTATCTTTAGCAGCTATGTTCAGAATATACCAGTCATAAACTGTGTGATGAAAACTTACCTACAGTAATTATAATACCAGCCATAGCACACAGATGATTTGTATTGATTAGGACATTGGTCACTGTCCAGTCAGTGTTTACTATTCCTTCTTAAAGCTATAACTCAGCGGCGCAGACAGCAATCCAGTGAGGGGAACGAGTGGAAGTACAGCAACTATGCATCAATTTAGCGATTAAGATTTCTTTCATGACGTATGTGAGCGCCGCTGATGCAGTTGATCTTCGTCCTGACAGGGGCTCTCGGCATGAAAGCCTCGGTGATAAGATGTGTTACCGAATGCTCCTCCTGCGTGTGTATGTGTGTGTGCGTGTTTCAGTGCAGCTGGCCTGACAGCAGTATGATGGCTGTGTGTGATGAAGTGCTCACAGCAGGCTGACCAGAGTAATGAGAAGTGCATGGCTGCAGCTGATACTCTGGGGCCCAGCTCACCTGAAATGGATACCCACTCATGCACCCACACAGCCACGACCTCGTCCTAACACAATAAACTTAAAGCGTTTTAGAGGACGCTCATAACACTTCATTTATCAATCTTCTTTTGACCACCTTGCCGCTGTGAGTAAGATTTATGTGTGATGCTATTCAGGCTTTAATGGCATAAGCCCTTCTTCACTTTGTCAGTGATATTGACTGAGGTTTCATAAATGTTGCTGTGGAAAATTGACCAGTTTAAGAGGATTGCACCCAAGGAGATGAACTCTCCTCTATTTATCATGTCTGTTGCCGTGTCGAAGCTTACATGTAGTTCCTGTGGTCATGGACATGGTGGTTCAGACTTCAGGCTGGCCACTCAGGCTTGATCTCACTGCCGGATCAATAAGATGTTCGGAGCTGTCTCCTGAGTGTTGTCCTCCAGAAGCCCCTTGGCAGACATTTGATCAGAGGGGGTTTGTCTTTAGCACAAGGACAGAGAGTGAGAGTGGTTAGTGTGGCAGAGTGACCAAGTAATGGGAGAGTCCTCTCAGTAAGTGGAGTCTCCTTGTAGCTTGATGGAGCCAGCGTGCGAACATCAACTGTTATCAAATCAAATGCAAATCAAATCAAGTCCTGCATAAAAGAAGGTGCTTCATTAGTGAGGATGTATTCCTTCAGCTACCAGGGAAACATCCAGGAGGTCCAACTGGAGAAACAGATGAATGCGTTCAAAGGTTTATCAAGTGCTAAAATACTGCACTGAGGTTTATAATACTATGAGACAGGATTTTACAGCACTATAAAGTTATCACCTTGGCAATAGTTTCATCTTTCATCAGGACAACCAAAAATTAGACAGTAGAAATATGGAGGTCAAGTTACAAAGTAATCTAGCATGGATATGGCAAGGTTCAACTCTTTTGGTGCCACGCCATTATTCTGAAACCCCCAAATGTCCCAAATGGACCCAAAAGCTCATTCCCTACTAATACAAAGTCTTTGCAGGGACATAGTTGCAACGTAATTTTTACAATATGTGACCCTGCAGCAACCTACCATGTGAAATTTAATCACCTGCAGATTATTTTAAATGTCTCCAGTATGTTGTCCCAAAGCTTCCACCACTTTTTTAAGATGATGTGACATTTTAGCAACATTGCAGCACTATCATTATATAAAAACGCAAAACATTATGTACAGGATCTTGAACAGATAGACAGACAAAAAATATCAGAGTACCTGTTACGTTACCAAAAAAAACCAAAAAAAAAACAAACAAAACAAAACAAAAACAAAAACAAAACAAATGTCCCTTGCTCCAAAAATACACACTCTCCCTGCAGTTGTTCAGTGTTTCAGTGTTGTTCAGTGACTGCTGGCCCTGTCCATGGTGCTGAATTTGCCTTACGCCAAAGGACATGTCAAGTGATTTTACAGTTGCAGACAAGTTTCCAGTGTTGGAATAAAATGATAGTTTTACCTCAGTTGGTGCATTCGCCCGCCACCTGTGTAATGGACTTTTGGAAAAATGGGCAGTCCCTGTTTTTTGTGGGAGCCTCCTATGTTTGCTCCCACGCTGCACTGATGGACAGGCCTTATTCAGGGCCAAAATTGGTCCAAACAAAGCCTAAGAGTCTACAGCTATGCTGATATCAACATGTCTACATGCAGTGATGCAGTGGTGCAATGACGATGCTAACATGCTTGTGTTTAGCTGGTGTAATATTTGCCATGTTTTACCATCTTAGTTTAACATGTTAGCTAATATTAGCCAATTAGGACTAAACTCAAATTATAGCTGAGGCTGATGGGAATATCATTAGTTTTGCAGGCATTACATTCTCACATTGCATGCTGTTCTGGATATTCTGAGTGGTCCATTGAAGAGTTACATGTAAAAATTTTTACTGAATAAGATGTTTGTTTTTTTTTACTCTTATATTATTATAATCCCTGTGCAAAGAGCAAAACCAGTAATTAATTTATCTTGTTAACAAGCAAACAGCCTGATATCACTTATGTCTATATGCCATTGTCGTCCAAAAACAATTGAAAACACATGAAAGAGCCGAATAGTTGTATTGGATGACATATTTCTTCATTGGCATAAAAATAAAGTAGAGTGTAGGATTTAAATTGCTTCTGGGGAATTGCGAGCAGTAAAAAGATAAAATATAACAGCATTATCCTTTAAATACGGAAATAGACTGTTGACCTCTCTGATAGATGGTTTAGAGCAGGGGCTCTCAAAGTTTTGATTGATGAATGCCAATTTAGGGAGCCAGCGTGATTGAGGGCCTGCACAGGAAACCCATGAACTTGACGTAGGATTTGTTGTAGGAAGTGGAAGTATTGAAATGGATTGATTATAATACAGTGAATGTATTTCATGTCAAAGGGGCTGCCCTTTTATAACCCCTGGTTTAGAGAATGGATGGATGGATGGTAGAGAAATCAAATTTGTTTGAATTTGATCTTACTGGAGACATCTGCTAAATGGGCATTTTAGCAAGAAGATGGCCTTGTTCCATTAATAAACTGTACATTACATGTGACAGCACAGCCAGCTCTACAAATAGCCATTTTCATCCAGAAAGGCTTAGAGACAGTTTGATTAATAGAGAAGTGACTTGGCAGAGCAGTAGAGCCCATCTATAACATGTCCTCATCCAAATGAATGAGATACAGCTTAACTATTTTAACTGTGTTTTGTAGCTCATTCATCTTGTTGCTTACTACAGGATGTAATCTTTGTGATTTCTGTCACACCTGCAGATGACAACAGCCCTCTCTCTGTCTGTCTGGATTCATAATCCATGTGCTGATGCATGACATAATGTGACACATCCAACCAATGATGTTATTCAACTTGAATGGACAAAGAAGATGTCTTTCATATCAAGTGTAGACCTCAAGGGGCTCCTGCTGGAGTTTACTTGAAGTGAACGTTCATGACTTTGTGTAGTCCAGCAGAGACCACTTTCCTCAACCACACCTGCATATGACAACAACTTTTACACTTCGACAAACAAATTCTTGGGTCAGAAAAAAAAAAAAACTTTCTAAAGTGTGAAAACACATAAACAAAACATGAAACATAACAAAGGAGTTGGAAGTATTTTAGCAGCCTAATTGGAGTCACAGTTGGTCCCAGTGTTTTCCCACCACTGCCTTGTAGAGAATCTGTTGTGTTGCTACCCAAAGTTCACTCAGGAGACAGACTAAAACAACAAGTCGTCCAAATTAAACAACAAAATGCACTGTTTGTCCAAGCCCTCTAGAACAGCTCACAGAAATGTGTCCTGATCTGACTCCTCTGTAATTTGCCTGTGCCGTCTAAATGTTACGAACCACTATTGGAAAAATGAGTAGTTTCATGATGTGGCAATGTTATGGTTAAGGTTTGGTTAGGCTCAAACACAACCTGGTTAGGTTTAGGGAATCATCTTGGGTTAGGGTTAAAATGACTACTTTGTGTCAACCTGGACCCTATTTTGCCATATTTTTGTGTTTAAGCTACTAAGAAGGACCCACAAACTGGTCAAAGTTAAAAAAAAAGAAAAAAAAATTCAAACAAAATCAGAAATTGGTCTTGTATGGAGAGAGAGTACTGAGCCTGACAGAAACTAAGCTAAGTTGCAGCGTAATCCTTATGGGCAACATGCACACCATCAAAGTAAGTCCGCTAAAAGTGCTTGTTTTTGCCACTGACAGGCTCAGATTGTTATTTTAAGTGTCTGACAAGACAAAACAAGCGAGCAAGACAATGGGATATCCCCTTACATGTTGCATTGAGCTAACACACTAATTATCTATATTAAGAAATATTGATTCAGGAATCGAGAAAAAAGAATCATGAGAACAGGTTTTTTTTTCCCACCCCTAACTTTTACAGAGATAGACATTTTTAAAAGTGTAAAATTAATTTTCTTTAACCAGAAACAGCAATTTTATCATCATGATCTTTGTTCAGCCTCAACAGAAACAAAATAATCCATCACCGACTCTAGTTTGAATAAAATAAAAGCATAACGCACCCCATTAGATGTGAAAATATCGGGAGAGGAACGAGACAGAGGGTGCACATCGGAAAAGCAGCAGAGAGAAAAGGCATGTATAGAGCCAGAGTATTTTTGCATCTACCCCAGCGAATTAAGAATTTATTCCAACCAAACCAGAGCTGATGACTGTTGGAGCAGTGGAAAGATGAACCAAGATGGATTTGGTGAGTTTTATTTTGTTTCTGTTGACTGTGAATGATGAGTGTGTGTTTAAAATTACTGTTATTATAAAGGGAGTTTGGATGCGTTTAGGAAGAATGATAAAACAGCTGTTCCTCGTTAAAAAAAAAAAGAAAAGAAAAAAGTATTTTACTCTTGGATAAAGATTTATCTATAAAAAAAATAAGCACTTTGAGTGGACGTAGTTTGATGGTGCACAGATGCCCATGAGGCCCATGCTTTTGAGACTGCCCATGCAGTCTGAAAATAAAATAGGGTTTCGAAGTTGCCCTTTAAGGTTAGGAAGTGATTGTGGTCTTGATGTTTAAAAAAGAAATTGACTGTCAGGTGGAAAGAGGAAATAAACAGTGACCTCCCAGACCTCCCCTCTCAGCTCCTCTGACTGGGTATCATACTTGGTGAAATCACCATTGCACCTGCTGTACAGTATTTATTAGTGATTTCATTGACTCTCACTGCATGTGGAGGTTCATCCTGAGCCAAGCGCAACCAGCATGCCTGCAGGAAGTCATTATGGTTTGTTTTGCGGGCCGTAAATGTCCCCCAGCATCACACACTGTGGGCGACACCAGGATGCTGCATTGTTTGAGCGCGCTGCCATTTCACCACTGTGTGCTCTTCTACTCTGACTGATCCGTTAGTGGCTCATGCTGTTACACTAGAGGCAATTATTAGAGCAATTTCTGTTGTATTCCTTTGTATTTTTCTTTTTTTTACAAACCCAACAAAATGCATGTGATTTCTTGCTAAAAATTCAACAATGTTCTTCCATTTTTCCTGTGACCACCTGCAGCGCCTGGCTCGTCGGTTTGTGTTGCCGCTTCCTGCTTTCTTGAACCACAGAAGTTGGTGCCATATATTTCTGTTCGTGATGTAACTGATCAGCATGACGCCTGTGCAGCGCCTTGATGTTGCTAAGCTGTTTGCAGTTTGCTGTCATGTCCTCCAGTGTCATGTGCCTTGTCGGTGCAGTCTCTCCTTCTCAGATGGTGGCTCATTGAATCTGCTGTCACTGACATTATCCAGCCCTGCTTATAGATAGCTGAGATAATGGAAGGCACACAGACCAGATGGTTAAACAACTGCTTTATGTCCATATGGTTTTATTGTTTCCTCGTTTGTGTTGTCCAGGATTTATTGGAAGCCAAACATAAGTGGCCCCTTACAAACTCTTGCAGTAATATACATTATACTGATGATGATCAGCACAATCCAGAAGTTATTTTTGGAATTAAATTGTCACTGTCACTTTTTTTTAGTCTATCCGCTGTCGCTTATTTTATTTACATTTCCTAAAATTACTGATTTCATTTCCCAGAGTGGCTCTTGACAGTCCCATGAGAATATGCTAATTTTATTGCCAATGAGCGTGATAGCCATATTGTATTACAACAAGGATTTTTGTGTTGTCGTGTGTGGAATTATGGTCTACTGAGGCTTCTGTCAGCAGAGAAATTACACGTTGTATCTTAACTTATCCTACCTGTATGACTGTGAGCATCTGTGCACATGTTTGCTTTAGAAGAAGGCTGTTATTATCCATAATTATCCAGCTTTGTTCACTGTTGTTAGTCTAGAAACAATACCTGCAAATCTGTGATACAACACTAGCTTTGATACTGTTAAGCTAAAATTGAAATTCATTAAATCTCCTTGTTGTTTGTACTTATTTGGTCAAAATTATATTTACGAAAAGCAGAAACACTCTCTCACACCTGCAGACTGCCAACCCTGTCCATGGTGCTGAATCAGCTGGGTTTTTGCCCTCAGTGGGCTATTTTTCTGGCCTTACACCAAACTATTTCAAATGATTTTACCATAGCTGACAATTTTTTAATGTCAGGTTTAGGGTTGCAGATTTTGTGCATTTTTCTTTGCCTAAAGGTGAACACAATACCAGTCAACAATCCAATAATCATTAATAAACATCATTAAATCATTAAAACCCATGAGCTCTGGAGAAATGGTTTCCACAAATAAACATATATTCTCTGTAATCAGTTACATTTTTAATGGTGAACAATCAGTGAATGATTAATCATTACCATCCATAGTCGGAATAAAATCATGATGAGTTATACCTCAGTTGGTCTGCACCCCAGTCACCTGAGTCATTAGATGGGTTAGGGATGGGCTTAACAGCTGCAGGGAGGAGTAGAATTCAAATTTCAGTTTGACTTTTAAGTAAAAATTAACATTGTGGAAAAGTTTGCAGTCTTTACTCCAGGCCTACTAATGAGGGTCATCAGGTGCATATTCGATAACACAGAAAAACAGAATTAGACGAGGCTGTATTGTTAAAGTAAGTGATCTGTTTTCACCTCTGAATTGCATTTTTTGTCATGTTGATCTTCAAAGGACCAGTGTGTAGGATTCAGTGAGCTTGCAGATTGCAAACGCCTCTTTCCATCCTCCCCTTCCAAGCATGCAGGAAAAACTATGGTGGCCGTAAAACTCACGAAAAACACAAAAGGCCGAATCTCGAGCCAGTGTTTGGTTTGTCCGCTCTGGGCTACTGTAGAAATATGACAGCCCTCTGCAGATACAAACGGCTAATTCTAAAGTAATGACAACAAAACGCATCTGATCTTGAGCTGATTATATGCTTATGAAAACATACTTATGGATATTATGTTCCATTTCTGCCATATTGTGCCAATAAGTCCCCATAAATCTAAAACATGACCTTTAAATCTCACCTGCCTTACTGGCTGTTTAATCCTTGAAGCACCTCTGCACTCCAGTTCTATATTCTCTCTTTAACCCTTGACAAACACCCACAAATCCACGACACATGAGAGACGTAGAAATGTACCCTGGGCTTATTTTGACATATCAGTCTGTTCAGCTCAGGATTTGAGAGTCTGTTTTAAGGATCTGTCGCACCCAGAGAAGATAAGAAAAGACTTTATTATGCTGACAGATATCTAAACTATAATGAAAAGACTCTAAATTGAATTACTGCACACACACATGCAGACATGTATGCTCACTTCTGCCAAACAAATCCTGTGTGCCGCTCTACACGCTGTACCTATTCTTCCACGGAGGAGAAGCCTCTGGAGGACGGTGCCTATTAGTGCATGATTGACATCGGTGGAATTTCTTATGTAATCCGTGGAGGGACAAGGACATTGTTTTTTTCCTCGCTTTTTCTGTCATCTGAGTTTAGCGGCGGCTGTGAGTTTTTTCCCCTTTTGGTTCAGCTCCCAGGGCCAAATGATTCAGAGATGCTGTCACATGACACAAGATAATGAGTCGACCGCACTACTGCAGCATGACAGCGAGGAGGTCTGCTCAAATACATTGCGGCAAAGTGCGCCTGAGCATCCAAGGACAATGCTTTGTCATTTAAAATGGCTGTATGCATTGTGTTTCATTGTGTGTGTATGTTTGGACTAATGTATAATGTCTGTGTGAGCACCTGTATGTATGTGTGTGTGTGTTCTAAGACAGTATATCCTGGCCTTCATATATAATGCACTTTAATATCCTGCCAAGAAGACCTGTCAGTGCAGCTTCAACTTGAGAGTCAGTGTCCTACATCCATATGAAATCCAAGTTGGATCCACACACAACAGACATTGTTACAATTGGAAGAGAATGTGAGGGTAATTATCTCCTTAACTGAGTCTAAAATGAAGACCAGAGTTGCCAGATGTACACCATGTGTTCTTTAAAACATCTCATTGTGTCTTAAGTGTGCACTGTGAGATGCGTTGCTCTGAATTCTTCTCTGACAGACAGTCATGGCATCAAAGTTTCTCCCCAGAGGATCATCATCATCTCGCTTTAACAGGCTGTTTCATCTGAGATTGCAATAGTTTAACCTTTCTCTGACGTATTGCTTAAAATTGGAGTTGCCATTCTAGGATATGTACTGTATGACTCCTTTCTTAGGCAGGCAACAAATGGCAATTATTCCCTTTATTATGACAGCAAAACTAGAATAAGAAGTGGCAAATTGAAAAAACGAATAGTAAAAATAGATGCAGCAGACCTCGAGATATCCTGACTCTACACAGAACCTAATATGGGTCAAGCTCCAAACACTCTGGATGATGCAACTCAGTAGCATCTTTTGGTAGGCGCTCCCTGCCTGTTAAGCACCCACGTCTTTCAAACTCCATGCTCCCACTTTTTCTTTTTTTAGAGAAAGAGCCGAAGTAGAACCAGAAATTTCGGATTCTGTCCCAGACGTAGAAAAACCTAGTTCAAAATCACATTGCCATTTGTAACGATGCTAATAAAAAAATCCATCCTTGGAGCCTGCTGTACTTGTAAATTAATTTCATGTGAGCTGTAGATTGTTCTGTGCTCACAAAGTACAAGTTGTTTAACTTTGTTAGACAAGGCTGAATGATATGGACAAAATCAAATATCACAATATTTTTGACCTATGACCTCAATGTCTGTATTTATTGATATTGCAACAATATTGTGGGTGGGTAAGTGGGTAAAGGCAAATAAAGAACAGAAGAGTCTGATAAACTCACTTAACTGTAATGCAGCCTTTAAAAACCTTTTAAAAAACAACTCTTTTGCCATATCAGTCTAATGCGATATCTATTATAATATAGATGTAATATCAATATATTTCCCAGCACTAATTAGAATTCGTGAATGTTTCAACTTATAATAGCAACTCCTGGAACAGGCATTTTCAAGTTTTTCAGAAAGACAAATGAAAGAAACAGATTCAGAAGCAGTGGAACAGAGGCTCATGATGACATTACATCATGACTTCAGCTCTCTATGAGTTATGGTCTCCAATCCTAAACTGATGACATCACTATGATGTCGATAGAGGTTGTTTTCTCAGCTCTGTCAAAGCTTCTGCAGAAACACGTAGTTAACTAAAAAAAACATTAAAAAAATAAATAATAAATAAAAACTCACATAAATGAAAATGGTGGGTGATACCCAACAAATATATGGCATAAAAAGCAAATTGCACCATTTTTAATTTAATATGAGTTGTTCTTTGAACACAGGAATATTTCTGAGGTGGCAATCTGAATCACTTGCAAGAGCCTGTTCTCCATTTTTTAGAGCATGCTGTCTCTACGGGCCCCCCTACCCTGCAGGCCCCAGTGCAACTGCACTGCCTGCACTGTCTATATGTCAGGACTCCTCTTCTGATGAAGGATGTAGTGAAGAGACACTGCAGTAGTGAACCCAATACACAACCTTTTTACTGCAACCTGAGCATGAAGCCCATCTCACAGTCAGGGCGCTGTAGCAACTGTTCTACTGCCCTCATGCAGAAAGGAGCTGAATTGAACGTGCCACATGCACCTGGTTGTGACGTGTTACTATCAGGCACCAGCAAAAACAAAGGAAAATACTTTAATACAAGATGATGGTCACACCACACAC
The DNA here is from genome assembly GCA_034769285.1 of Lutjanus argentimaculatus. Taxonomy (NCBI): domain Eukaryota; kingdom Metazoa; phylum Chordata; class Actinopteri; order Lutjaniformes; family Lutjanidae; genus Lutjanus; species Lutjanus argentimaculatus. The sequence goes on from JAWZSL010000007.1 coordinate 27,707,738, forward strand.
CATTTGATTATTTTATAGTTGAATGACTACTTGAAAATCATGACCCATCCCTTGAATGTAGTGCTAACATTTTTGTTTTATTATAAACCTCAATGGGTATTAGCGGGTACATTTCACATACACAGAGAAACATTTGCTTGGGACCCCTGAACGGTTAAACGTTTTAATTTTTTTCCACATTGTTTTTTGACTTTTAGTATTACTCTTAAATATTTGTTTGTACTTATTTGTATTGTCATTTTATCATTAGTTTGTTAATTATTACATAACCACAGAGGGCACAGGGTCAGGGGACTCCCCGTGACAGTAATTTTTTTTTTCTTGGTCACATGGGCTGCATTTTTCTATTTACAATGACTTTTTTTTAAGATTTGTGACGTCATTTCCATCTAATTTTATGCAGCTCAAGTTACATAGTATTACGCAATACCCCTTTTAATCTTTAAAATGCCAGCCTATTTTTAGCCGATCTCTTTGGTGTAGTAATGGCACGAATGTAGGAACAAAACCAAGCACCGTTACAATAGGTATATATCTGTGAACTGAGACTAATGTCTACTGTACGGTGCAGCAGCAGCTCAGCAGTAGCAGGCCACTCGTCACGGTGTTTTTTCTGTGTTTGCTAACGCTCCACTGAACCTTCAGACAGGCTATTGGCCCATGTTCTCATAAATGTACTATACATGTCTGTGTTCAGCATCTTAGTCTTTTTCAGCGCACAAAGAGCAGGGAAAGATCAGTCTGGCCACTCATGTGTATTCAGGCAGAAGGAACAACAGCCGGGTGCATTCTGTAGCGACTATAGTGACTTCTATCTTCCTCTCCCCATTTAGAAAGAGCATGCAGAATTAACCTGCCTGCTCCAGAGACGAGCAAATCTTCAGCTCCCACATTCCCCTGGAAACGCTCTCATATATAAACAGAATGCTGTGCAAATAAAGATGCACACTAGAACCATGAAGAGGTCTTCGGTTTGTTCCCATAGGAGAACCCTTTTTGGTTCCTGGTGAGAGAGTAGAGAGAATACTCTACCTAGAACACAACATAAAGGGTTATATCTAGAATCATCTGTGGAAGGTTTCACCCAGGCCCCCAAGTGCGAGGTTCTGCAGAGAACCCCCTTTGGGGGGGGTCTAAAAATCCAGAAAAACCCAGAAATCTAAGAAAAATCTAGAAAATCTAAATTCAGAACCTTTTCACTCTCTAAGGGTGCTAACAAGAACCCACCTCAGGGGTTCTGTGAGGTTTTTTTAGTCCAAAGATTTTATCCAGAACACACTAAGGGGGATCCACCAAGAGCCTTTTTTGTATTCCAAGGGTTATTTTCTAGAACCCACCCTGGGGGTTCTACAAGAACGATTTTATATTCCAATTTATCTGGAACTGACCTAGAGAGTTCTGCTGAGAACCTTTTTATAGGTCAAGGGTTTTATCTAGAACACACTCAGGGGTTCTACTAAGAACCTTTTTTGTATGCCAAGGGTTTTATCTAGAACACAATACGGGTGGTTCTACAGAGAACTTTTTTTTAGATTCCCATTTTATCTAGAACCCACCCAGGAGATTCTACTGAGAACCCTTTTATATTAACCCTTGGCGAAAAAGTTCTTGATGGATTTCAAAAATCCTTGAAGAACTCATTCTTCTACAAAACGGTTCCATTAAGAACACTTTTCATCCACAGAGAACCCTTGACAAACCCTTTCTTTAAAAAAAAAGGGGGGGGTTTCAGAAGCAAATGGTTCAGGGTACAATGTCATCTCCTCAGGAAGAACCCTCTTGGAACCCTTATTTCTAAGAGTGTAAATACACACACATGTTTATGGCACTTACACAGCATGAGAACAACACAAGGACGCCTGCACACACACACACACACACACACACACACACACACACACACACACACACACACACACACACACACACACACACACACGCAGCATAAGTCCCCATCATGAATATAGATAGTAATGAGCTTTTCTCTCTGTATCTGGGTTCATGCTGCTCAGAAGGGATTGTCCCTTATGGCAGCGGTGGCACTGTCACCAAATGAAGATATGCAGTTCATCTAAAATTGAATATCACCCTGGCTTGGATCCATAATTCATTATCTAAGTGAAGACGTGACTCTCATGAAGTGGATGAGATTTAAAGGCTCAGTGGGAGGGGTTGATAGAACAACGGCCCACACCAGGTGCCCTCATTCAAACAGCAGCTGAGATCACTCCCTCTGTCTCTGCCGTATCCCTCCGAGAGGTGAAGTTCAAGGCTTGTCATTCCAGGAGGTTATCTCTGTCTTCTAAAGAGGCGCCACAGTCCCCGCCATTCAGTACTTATGCTAATGAGCACGAGGAAGCACTTAAAAGCTTTTAATTTGCGCTGTTTGACACCGTGCCATAGGTGATATGTCTAATATAAGCAGTTCACTAGTAAGCAAGAGAAACATGCAGAGTGTCACAGTTTGCTTTTATTCACATTTATCAAGAAAATGAATAAAATTAACGTGGCCTGTCATGTTTTTTGTAGTATCATGATGCCAGACTAGTCCGTATTCTACAGTAAATACAAGATAATGTAAATGTATTCTGCCACATTATGTAACCAAAGTCTACAGTCATGCTTGCAGCTCTGTGAGGCTGTTCTGTTGAGCTAAATACTAATGTCAGCATGCTAACACGCTCTCAGGGACAGTGCTAACATGTGAATGTAGCAGATATAATGTCTACAATCTTTACAGTCTTGGTTTAAAAATACAGCTGAGGGTGATGAGAATGTCATTAGTTCTGCAGGTATGTGGTCATAAACCAAAGTATCAGACGAATTGAAATTATGACTAGATGGTGGTGCTAGAGGACAAGTTAGGGGATTACTAAAGTTACAACAATTTGTCCTGGAGAGAAAATAAAGTACAATCATTTTTTTAAAGTACAAATATAAACCTCCTGGTGGTGCTAGAAAACGTCATCTGAGAGCCATTAATTAAGGTACAAACGTATTCTACCAATCATGGATAAGTGAAAACTTTGACCTGTTGGTGGCACTGGATGAAAAGTCCAATGATCACCAAAGTCAGTCGGCTTCATCCTCTGGGGATCATGAAAGTCTGTTCTAAATTTCAACACTACTCTTTTAGGTGTTTCAGTCTGGACCAAAGTGGTGGATCAACTGATACACTAATGAAAAGTGCCTCAGTTACAAATAATTATTGCCTGGAGGGGATCATGCGTTAAGACGCATGTGTGCATGTGCGTGTGCCATCTGTCAGAGGCTGTATCGGCCTCGAGTGAAGATACTGGTACCTTATGAAACTGCAAGACTTAGGGCAGTCATTTGGACTAACCATGCTAGCTTGCCAGTACTGGGGGTTAAATAACGCTGCAAACCTGGACTAAATCTTAGTGAGAGATAAACTGACATGTTCAGAAGTGTCCCTTGACCTTTCACCTCATGCTATCTGAATGTAAAAAGGTTCTATGGGTACCCAAAAGTCTCCCCTTTACAAAAATGCTTACTTTTTGCTGATCTAATGGACTTTTGGGCAAAACCGTGCTGTTTTTGCATGCAGTATAAATGTTTTATGTTCACCTATTCTAAAAATTGTGTATTTGAAGATTTTTGCGTGCTGCAGTCCCTGGAACAGTAGTGGAACTGCATAAATTAGGTTTGACTGGGAAGTTGAGACTCTTGTGTTTTTAATGAGCATAATAGCATTCATCTGTGATGATGTTAATGTAGTATCTAGTAGCTGTTTTAGTGTAGTGACACTATTTTTTGAAACTTGATCATGATACTCGTTTGTTGGAATTAAATTCAGTTACTGTAGGCGATCTAATAAGCTCCATGTAAAAAAAACAAAAACCTTCTGAATAGCCACAACCTCCACTGGGACTTTGGACTCATTGTCCCATTTATTGTTTCCTTTATAAGTTTATACTGTTATGCAAACCCAGGACACTCAACTACAATACCATCACATTATTCTATGCATCATAAAGAAAACTGAGATTATAATGTACAAAAATACACTTTGGAGACTTTGCATACCTATAGATAAGAAAACTGTCATGATACTGTAGTATACAAAAAACTTTATTCACAACTTTGCAAGATATGCAAAGGTTGCATTTTGCAGGTGTGGTGGCATTGCAGTAGGTGCTTCACCATCTGTTGCCTGCACTCAACTCATTGTACTCTTCTAGTTTATAATTTCTATTTCTATTTATTAAAAAAAAATCTTGATTGCTTTACAAGATCTTAAATTTAACTTTCTCAAACAATGGCGGGGACACCAACTGGCACATATTTTTTATTTAAAACTGAGCAAGTAATCTCAAACATACTGTATATTACTGTATATGATTATTGACTTAGCACATTAATGGCTTGATTTTCAATTAGGTGTTGGCTCTCATGGTGTTATTAATTAAAATACTGTTCAAATACAAATCAAATACTGTTACAAGCGGTTCAGTCCATTGCATTTATTATACATAGAATGTTTATGTATATTCATGAAAACATGCTGCAGATAATGTGTTTATTATGTGTGTTGCTGAATCTTACTTTGCTGGTTTGATCTGGAGTTATTTTGTTGTGATTGAATCCTTTTGCATACGTAGTTAATGATTATTGAGTCTGCTATGATTTGTTAAGTGTACCGTGGTAGGTTACTGCTTGGTAGCACATTTACCGTGACTGCTATTGAAGTATCTCATTAATTTTGGAGTGATTTTGAAGGCTATATGAAAACTTGCAAAATTGATTTAATCCATGTCTCTAAATACTTTTATAAGACTATCACTCATTAACTATAATTCAACACTTTATCGAGTTAAATGCAGTAATCTAACCCAACTGTAACTGTAACTCAGATTTTCCCTTCGCCCTGTAGTAGCAGCTGCATCCAGTTTACCATTATGAATAATTCAAACGATACACAAGGCCACTTTTAATTTAGATATTCAGAGCAGCTATGTTTACTGCGTCATCCCTTTCACAGTCAGCACTTTTTTTTCCATTTTGTGTTATGCTCTCAGCAAGGGGAGGGTGAGAGAAAGACAATGAGATGAAAGAGGAGGAGAACATGAGGAAGCATTTATGCAGCAGCACAGATAAGAGTGCAGCGCCCGCCTGTGCCTGTGTGTGTCGTGTGTCTGTGTGTGGCACGCACGCTGCAGCTCTCAGGTAGATTGTTGTGAGATGTGCTGCCTGAACATCTGCTCTCTGATGTCACAGTGACCTAATGAAACAAACAGGGAAACAGTGTTAGCATTCACACTGCTCACGCAGTCCGCAGCATCACTGTAGCAGCATATCATCTGGCTTTCACTGTTGGACCCCATAATTGATAGTCCTGCCCCCAATTAGAATAGTAATTATACCTGCTGTTCTGCTGGAGCCATCTAACTCCAGGGGGTTAAAGGCGATATTTGGTCTGTACAACTCACCCTATAAATTACTATGATGATGGTATTTGTTTACCACACTGTACAATGGAATAAACGCATGTTATTGTTGACCTACAAGAGCTGTACCAAATGTCAGTTTTTTATATATTTGAAGCTTTTATTGAGTTTGTTGAATGAAGCTTTGAATGTCTGTCATCATATTTTATGACGTCCTCACCCTAAAAAAATATTAATAAATAAAATCCTTGAACAAAATAATCCATTTGAATAAAGTGATTCAATGGATTGAATGAGTAAAGAGCTTGTGTCCATTAGGGTTGGCCAGATGGATGATGCTATTGTCCATTGCCAATGGCTGACAGTCATTGACGAGTGAGCTCTCTACCATCGTAACGTCAGGATTTAAAAGTCTTCTGTATCTGAGGTACTTTGTGCCCTCAGATTTGCAGTAAGACGGACGTTTTTTTGTTTTGTTTCTGACTGTGGGAGATAAAGTAATGTAAAGCGATGCCCAGCTCGTTGAAGAGCATAACAAAGAAGGGAGATCCGTACAGTAACAACTTTTAAAACAAATGATTAATTTATTAAAGATAAATCAACATAAGGAAACTAATTGGTTAAAAAAGCAATAAGTGGTGTGGTGATGGTGTTGGGTGCTGTGAAGTGTGTGTGCTAACATAAACTGTGTGTAGAAAGAAACCAAAGCTAAACTAAAATCAAACCAAACAAAACCAGGTGAGAGGAGCTATGTTAGATTCCCCCAAACTTTTAAAGGCTTGGAGCAGGTGAAGGCAGTGCCCCAACTAGGAGGGAGCAGTGAGCACTCAGGGAGGATCTGCAAGGACAAAGCAGAGGCAGGAACACAGGAAAGCCAGTACTGACCTAAGGCCTGTGGTCATCACACTGCCCAATTAGGCAAAACCTAGACACTCAGTGACATTGTTGGCAATGATGTTTCTTTTTTGTGGGCCATTGTTAGTGTCTTCTTTCAATTGTGACTTTATGTGCGTTGTTTAAGTGCTGGCTGCAGGTTTGCAAATGTTAGGACTTTGCAGCTGCTGCAGGGCCCTTTTCTTTCACGGTACACTCTTCAGCTTTTAGATATGTTTAATGTTGGACCAGTCAGACGTGTCGCCGGCACCAGCTTTGCATTTCATCTTACAAATATTGCAGACAGTGGTGTCTGCGTCGAGTTTTGAAAACCATAATCACCACTTGCAACCACTTATGGCTCACTATTGCCCTGACTCTGTGACTGGAACAAGCTGCAGGTGTAATACTCTATACTATTTATTAATCTCTCACCCAGATGTGCTCCCAGGTACTGATATTTGGCACAGATTGATTTAACGTGAATCATACTCAGTAGTACTGGCGTAATTCAGTACCCTTATAAAGAACAGAGATCAGTACCCAACCCTAACCAAAAATGACAGCAAAACATGGCAGAGAATAGTTGTTGTTTTTTTATTTGTTTCTGTTCTGTTCTGTCATGTTTCTGTCTGACATAAAAAGTAGCATAATCTTCATCTGCAACTGTGTAGAAATACTGTGTTTACACAGAATGAATAGACATGCAAATAAAAAAAAACTGTGCAGCATTTTAATGTTATTTTAGAGTTCAAATGCCAACATCTGAACAAAGCTTCAAACTATTTGGTACAGCCTTATGGTCCACAAAATAAAATATCAACATAGGTTTTAGGGCCAAGTTATCTGTAATTATACCCCAGTTTTTCTCACACATGCAAAGGGCAACTAACCTTAGACTGGAGCTGTCTCGGTGAATGAGCTTCTGCTTTGGCAGGCAAAGTTGGATACAGGAGGACTTCTGCTTCTGTGAGCATTCGCCTCTCACTGCAGGACATGTCAGTCTGCACTCACAGCTTTAATTATCCAGAAAGATGGCTTTGCTGCCCATCAGGCTCCAGCAGGAGACAGGTGACGGATATTCAGGGTAGACGCAGGTGATCCAGAAAACACGCAACTCTAACCTACCACTCACCTCTCAACATGGATCCTGTGTCAAAAATGATAGGCCAGTGAAGGATGATGGGACAGGAGGGCGCTGCTATGGCCCTTTTTTGCGTTTCCTTGTATCTTCAGTGAACTGTGTACGTTTGTACACGTAAAAACTGTCCAGTCTCATTTTCAGCAGTCCAAAAGAAAGTCTGGATGACTCATGTGGAGACTGTTTGCACTTAGACTAAAGCCGTAATGGTCCAAGGCCAGGCTCTGTGATGTACTCTCCCTATTCTGAATCAGCCCTTTTATCAGGGAATATTTTAGACTCAGACATTATTTTGGGCAACATAAAGAAAAAGCCTGTCCTATGAATAATTGATACCTAACCGGAGATGGCTCCCAGTCTATAGTTTGTTTAGACGATAACACAGAAAGTTAACTTGCTGCAGCACATCTGTCTTGTGTACAGAAGAGAGTGGTCAGGGTGGTTTATGTAGTGGAAAAGACAGGATTATCACATCCTCTGTGGGACAGAGCTTGAAAGTTTCTCATTTTCTTGTCTCTTTGTGGGGGATCATACATTTCCAAATAAAAAAGACCTGTGTCCTCTGCCTGCCAGAGCTCCCATCATGACAAATAGTCTTGGCAAAGCCTTTGGCCCCATAATTAACACCAGTCCAATGAGGAGCCATCTCTGCCTACGACCTGACAGGCCTGTGCCCACACTGGCCTCACACATCAGGGCCACTGTGTCAGAGCAGATCTCCATTCACACCCGTTTCTGTCCTTATGAGTCTCGTCTCTCTGGCCCCCTGCGTGAGCTCCCCCGGGTGCTGCCAGACGTACGGTTTCCACCAAGTTTCATAAACTGTTAGATCAGTACGGTGACCATCAGTATCGCTTGCATCCCCATTATATGTCAGCCCTGTGTCCTAGAAGTTATGATTATATACAAATAATTTGTAACAGCGAATACGTTTTCAGGTAAACATAATGCCAGCCGAATTACGTTTTCTATTATTAACATACTGAGGAAATGTTGTAATTATTGTACCTGATAAGTCACAAAAATGTTGATGTCAAATGTATCAGTAAAATGTTCACTGACAATTTCTTTTTCACCAAAATAGTCAATCTTGTAGTACACTCTCCAGTCACAGGGACTACAGTTCAGCAGACTGACAGATTTAACAGAAACCACTATCCTTTTCAGACCCTAAACAAAAGGTTTTTGCTGCAGGAGTCTAGTCACAAACCCTGAACTCTGGTGTTACAGTCCTATGATTTGTGTAGCTGCCATCCACTTCTATGACCACCTTGCGATTCCAGCATGTTATATGAATGTACATAAAGTGACACAGTGCTTAAATACAGCCCATAGTTGCATGACAGTCCACAGCTGTTTTGTAGGCGTGTCTATGATCACAACCAGCAGCTCATTCATTCAAGATTCCCTTAACTGTCAAAACATAAAATATACAAAGGAACCATGTTATATCTGGTAGTGGTGTGGGCAGGGTTTTAAATGGCTCAGATCAATCAAAATAATTAAGATTTAAACAGAAAAGTATTTAAATAGAAACAGGGGGCGGGACATAGACTAACTCTTGGCAGTCCCACAAAACAACAAGAGCTGGCCATCTCTATGTAAAATAGTTTATGCCATAAAAGAAAAAACTTTTTTATGTAATACACACAGGTCAATTCTAAAAAATCTATTTACAACCTTGGCAGTAGGTTGGGTTGTTTCATAGGACATTTCACAGGAAGACTGTAAGATCCTTGTTCATTCCCAAAGGTGTGAGAGCATTTTATCATTTTTACAAAAATTAGCAAGTATATGCAGGTACTCAATAAAAATAGGCGACTGACTCCTTTCCTATTGCCAGACGAGTTTGCCTGCCTGTTTTTTTTCTTTACTAACAGGGTTAGTACACAGTTCACATATCTTTTATTTCAGTCTCTGTTTCAAACTTCAAAGGCTGACTAATTTGGAACAATGTTTGAGCGCCGCTTGAATGGAGCCGGATGGATTTTATGGCTGAGATGACAAAGGGTCACAGAAGTAACTGACACAGGCAACAAGCCTTTGACACTGGGTGTCATGTTTCCATCACCGCCAATCAGATATCCATGATTACTAGGGTTATCGTTTTGTTTTTTCCCAATACTGGAGCTAAAACAATACTTTAAAAACAGTACTAGTGCCAAAACATGCCTGAACCAAATTTAAAAAAGAAGCACTGAATGACAGACAACATTAATAAAAGGCTTTTTTTCATTGCTAAGACAAATTTGGACTTGAAATTGAACAATATATTAATTTTTAGTCATTTTAAGTATACTTAAATGTAGAAACATAAATAAATACAAAACACTTAACAAATTTACATATCAAATTCACATAATTCTCTAAGTAAAACCTCACCCAGTAACTTAACACTAAATAGCAGTTCATTACCTAAAGTTGATATTCTTAATATTCTACAAACTCCAGCTTCAAACTTAAGCAATTCTTTTGTAGAAATCCTACTGTCTAACCTGAGTAAAGGCTGCTGTCATCATCATCAGTGGTTTTCCCATTATAGATAAAAATGTCAAGTCATTATGAAACGTTGCCTTGGGAGTTTTAGATCTATGCGCTCCATCGCTGGGGTCAGGGATGCCCACACTGTCGGCTGACATGCTTGGCATGGTGTCACACAGGCTGTCGAGCCCGATGCATCACCAGTGCATCGCCACTACTTCCCCACTTTTGCACACAATTGTTTTTAAACATTTGTTAGACGTCCCCCTGCTGTTGGAGTCCTTTCAAGTGAAATACAGGTACACTTTAGACCATTCAGCTTGGCATTTTATGGTATTTACGGTGTTTATGGTAGCTACTTGCTAACGGGAGGCTACCTGCTGCCAGAGCCATGTAGAAGTGAGTGTTGTCGCAATGTTAACTGGCAGGTTGGTGATGCATCTGTAACGTCCACACCAGAGGGCAACTATTCCAATTGGATAGCTCAGGCGTGTGGCACTGAAATGAGGCACCTTAATATGTGTTATGATCCGATCTGGTAGGTACTGGTCATATAGGAACCAGTGCCAGATAAGCCCCAGGTTTTGGTACCCAACCTAGGAATGAATGTTGATTGCACCCTTTTCCTCTGAAGACAAAAAACAATTGTTAGTGGGTGTTGGTGGGTTTTTTGTTCAGTTTGAAAGGAGCTTAGTTCTGTAATACGATGAATCATGTTTCAGGAGTTCTTCCTTTAAGTTGTTTCCTTGTCTTTTATAGTAAAGTATAGTGTACGTTTTCCCAACTGAAAAAGATAAGGTAAATTTCACCTTCGGCACGTCTCGTAGTTGTTCCAGGCAGAAAACCACCATGTTGTTGTTAAATCAGCCATATCCTCCACCACTGCACTGCCTCTTGTGACAGAGTGCCTCTTTAGTATGGAGGTGGGAATGGACAAAGGGGACTTGGGAACTGAGGGCTCAGCAAGATTTGTCACATTTTGACACTCGCTTTGCTCCAGTAACCCGTGTCACACTAGGTCAACGTAATCCACCCCATTTCTGCGGAGAGATATTTCCCAGAGCAGATGGGCTGATAGAGGTCGGTGTGCAGCCGGCGTCTTTATGTGTGAACCAAAGCTGCACAGGTAGCAAGATCTGACACTGGGGTGAAGTCGCACCTTGTGGCTGAGGCTCTCAAGTGTTAGGAAGAGTCAAAATAGGAGGGTTTGACGCATACATCAGGATTCAGTGCCATCAAGTTTCTTTTGTCCTTTCATTTCTTTGTTATCTCCTCTCATTATCAACTTATCAACTGTTTTTTCTCCCACAACAACAATTAATCTCTCTCAACAACCAATGAAATGGTAACAGTGAAAATTACAAAATAATTATCTCAAAATAAGAAGAGTGGGTTTACCCTTCACCGGCCCACACGTGCACACCTGGACCGCACACAGAGCGAGCTGCAAAGCTGGAAAAGTTACTTTGAGAAGCCGTCTCAACTGCACACTCCGTGGCATTATCACCTCCCCTTGGGATGCTCTGATTAACTATTCCTAACCACAGAGATTTATGTGCTGCTTCTTTTACATAATTCCTTATCTCTGCTGCGATGAATAATTCATGAGAGACTGGAGAAGTGAGAAGACATTGTGCTAGAGAGTGCTGAGAGATGAGCGAGGACATCTTGCCTTGTCTTTGTTGTAAGTTTGTGACCTGAAGTAAATAGTGAGTTTATAATTAGACCACTTTTTTAACTGGGGGAAAAAAGAAGTCTGGTGCAGTCTTAAAATTTAATCATGGTAACATCAGCGTATGTGTTAAATAATTCATATCATTAATTAGTAACAAACTTTTTCCATAGTATAGCATACAGATTACTTTGATTGATTAATTTGTGTAATTGTGCTCAAAATGATGTATAATCATGGCAATAAATGGGCACCACTTAAAGCATGTTTTTATAATGTTCCTGTGCTCACTGACTCTTTTTCTTCCATTTCCCAGTATGCCTGACTAAACTTTAATTAAACTGCATCAGCATTTTGTGTCCCTGAGCAAGGCACTGAACTCTTACTGCTCAAAAATGAAAAGCTCAGTGAGTTCAGTTTAGTGCAAACCTCTAAACTCCTAGAATGTGTTGCAATTAACTTTCAACCACATCTCATGGTCTTCCTCAGCGTGATAGCGTGACCATAATATGACCTGAGTATGGAACATTGGTTATGTATCAGCCAAATGCATGAAAGACAAACACTAAATAAAAACTGTTAAGAAACCAACTTCCTTCCAAAATATGAAACGAATATTCATGCTAGGGCTGCTCCGAATGCTCTGGAGTTACCGTGCTACCGTTGCCATGGTAACCGATGTCCAATTTGCCATTCAAATGCTTCTGGGTTTTTTTCGGGAGAGGAGGGAGATGTTGCGCCGAAAAGAGGCAAAAAGGCTGTTAAAGAGTAAAAAATGGAGTCTCTGTGGTGTTTAATTAGTTTCAAAACCAGATAAAAAGCAGGTGCTTGCATGTGATACAAGCGCGAGAAAAGTATTTTTACAAAGGGCGCAGTTCTGCTCCATGTGCTCAAATGCACGAATCTCGACCCTCCATTGATCTTGTGGCTTATGTCTCCTCTCCTGTCCTTGTCTCTCCTTAAACTAATAATTACAATAACAACAAAGTATAAAACTGGTATTTGGGACATCCCTAACTGACCCTAAGTCCCGTCTCTTTTTGCTCTGTGCTCCAAGAACAGTTGAGCAAAGTTGGTACCTCGGTCAACCCTCTCCTCATGTAAAAGTAACATATAGGGTCACACCTTAAGTCAGTGGTTCCCAAACATTTTCTGGCATGCCCCCCCATCAGATAATGAAGAAAACACAGCTCAATGCATGGTCAAATGTGTCCATTGTAACATAAAAACAGCAAAAAACAACAGCCTACAGTCAGTCATTGTGGTCTATGAGATAACACTGTAATAAAAAGCTTGCATAGCCATGATCAGCCAGGACTAAACATGCTGGCAGATTAGCAGATTAGCTCAGTAGTTGTAGTACTAGTTCACACATGATCCTCACCTTGCAGGTCATAGCAGTGTGTCTTCCCCTCTTTAATCTCTGGTTGTCCTCTGCCTCCTGGTCGATGACCTCTGACCCCTTCCTAGGTGATTCTGTTCCTACTTTTGGTCTGGTGTTAACAGACAGCTGAGTTGTTTTATCATTTTACTAATGTGGTGTTACCTACAGTTGTATGTGATGTGACTGACTGGCTCGGTCCTGTGTTTAAGGTACAGTCACAGATATCTGAGATGCAGTTAAAAACACTAGGGAAAGCCGGTAAAACTAGTGAATCAACCTTGAGTTAGGAATGAACTTTTTGTAAATACTGTACTACAATGTGACTCAGAAATTAACTGATTGAATTAAAGTCTAGCTGACAGAGTTGCTTTTGTCTTCTGGGTAAACTTGTAAAACTGTCACATCAACTCGCTTCACAGACACAAGAGGTGGTCTCGTGTCTCTTGAGCCACTCAGATTCAAATATGCTTACTTACTTTGTGTAATGTATTCAAAGTAGTTTTGGTGAAGTTTTTTTCCCCTGTTTGAAATCAATTCAAAGTCCTGGCTGTCAGAAAAATAGCCAAATGATTTTGGGTTGGAGCTAAGCCTTCTTTTGCCTTTATGCATTTTCAATCTCAACCTCTAAATCTTTCACACAAACTCCTTTTCTCTCTGTGTGCCTGCCTCTCTTCCTCTCTGCCTGCTTTATTTTCCCTTTTCCATTTCTCTCCTGCCTTGAAAGTCATTGATTCAGCCATCTACCAGAGAAAATGTCTCTGCAAAAAAAAGACATGAAGGGTTGGTGGAGACCTTGAGGGCCTATTCATACATATACAATGACAGAAGGTTCGCTAAGGTCTCCTGGGTTTAATGTGTTTGTGTTTAATCCCCTCAATTTATGCAGACCATGAATAGCTTTCAAAGTAAACTGTTTATTGTGTCTGTTGTTTGCAATTTGGTTTTGTGCTATTAAGGACGTAAAATGTTCACCTAATGCTCCTGGTTCGGCTTTTTACATGTCCGGAAAACTGTTAAAGAATGTTTGTTGAGGTTTAACAGTTTTGAATGGGACCAACTTGATGTCACATTTTCCCTTAGCTAAACATTTCACAGGTTTAAAATCTGAAATGCTCCTATCTTAGTCTGAGTTCATCTAAGTTTAATAATGAAAAGGAGAGAATGCAGTTGATTAAATTCAGTATTTTCTGTTATAAGGTGTAGTGTATGGCCACTGAAACTGTTAAGACAGAAAATTAGAACTATGTTCAGAGAAAGTGCAGGTTATGCATATAAACTTGGATAATATGATGTACAATTAGCAGCTGCTCTTTTGTTTTATAAAATCCTGAAATATTTATTAAATGCTGAACTTAAACTCAAACCATAAATCTTGTAATTAAAACACTGTGTTGATTTTTATTAACAGTAATTCAGTAACAGCTCATTAAACTCTGCTTCATGTGTTGTACGTAGGCAGCTTAACACCTTCAAATAAGAATCATTAAGTTTGGTTTTCTTATATCAATGATGAATTAAGTTCAGAGCAAAAACCTTGGTCTGTTTTCGTCTTAGTAGCTTATTTGTCCTGCTTTTTGGTTTCGCTTGGATGCATAAGAAATTTTAATATGTCTGTTGAAACTTTGACAGCATCTGATTAAAGTCTCACATCCTGGACTGAATCCCAAATAATTAAATTATTTTATATCAAACAAATCAAAACTCTTCACAAAACAGCTGTTTGTTTTTTTTCATTTACAACAGACCAAGAATGATTCATGCATCCAAATGTCCAAACATTGTCTTCCACTACAAGCCACACTGGATGTTGAAACTCTGCTCACTGTTGTTTAACTTGTTCATTATTGTGTCCTGTGTAGTTTTCATCTAGTGTTATTCATGTCCAAATTAAATTCAGAAAATTGCTTGAAGAAAAACTTTTGGGAAATATGTTTGTGTTGGCAGGCGGATTCCTTTGGACAGAGGTAGGCTAGCTGTTTCCTTGTGTTTTCAGTCTTTATGCTAAGCTAAGTTAGCCCCTGCTGGCTACAGTTTTATATTTAGCATGCAAACATGTGATGTGCAAACATCAATCCTCTCCTCTGTCTCTTGCCAAGAGAGCAAATAAGCATTTTTACAAAAATATCAAACTTTCTTTTAAGTATTTGCAACACAAAAAGACAATATCACAAACACAATCTAATGTAACCAAATACAGCAGCCCAGTTTTATGGGGTTCATTTTAATCCATAACTTTGCAGTAGTTTCTATTATCAGTAAAAAAAAAAAACTTTCCTGTGAAAATGGTCTGCGTGTTATCCTAAGTAACTCGGACATCCTTTCTGTTGTTGTTGTTGCTGTTGAGTTTTTACCAGAAAAGGTTTGTTTTTGTTGTTGTTTTTTGGTCGTTTTGTTTTACCCCACATTAGGTATTAAGTTATAGTGATGTATTAAAAAGACTTTCAGCTTTTCTGAATCAATATGTCAAAATTTTGAGAGTAAAATATGAGATATGGTTTAGTTTTCTCTTCCAGAAGGTGTCGTGTGTGTGTGTGAGTGTCTGAGTGATTAACAGGACTGGGGCTTGTCTGCAGCTAATCTTGGATACTAGTGGACCAATCAGCCTAAAATGTTTTGTCCTCATTTATGACCGTATACTTAAAGACCTCTCACAGTTTTGTTGATTCACAGTTTTTGAAAAACCTATATAAAACCTTTAAATAACCTAAACCAAGTACTGACTCCTCACTCCTCTGAACTGGCTGCAAGGGCCCACAAGTCATCAATAAGTGCTTGGCTGAGACAAGGCTTACCTACTAGTGGTGTTATATGTAACCAGTTACATGTACTGATATGACAAAATAAATGTAATTGTAATCTGTTGCAGTTACTGAGAAATATATATAATTAAATCATATTTAATGATTGAAATGTTGGTGACTACGGGGGATTACATCAGAATATTCTTTTTGGGTTTCCTGGTGGAGATCTGCACTCTACTAAGTGATGTCTTCTATTTAAACCTGTGAAGGACAGACACAATAGGTCCCAGAAACTTCCATACAGGAAACTATTATGTAGATAGCTGCCTGAAATTTGAGCTCTGCGTGTCTCTGCTGTAGGAGGATTCATTATTTAATTATGTAAAATCAATATCAGTGAATCAGTGAATCTATTTGAATAGATAATGGACTGTTAAGTGGACGTAATGGACTTCCTTTAGTCACATTGTAGCCAAACTTCTCTAACTGTTGACTGTGTTCATTCTGCTTTTTTTTTTTTTTCCATTTCTCCTGAGAATCAACTGATCTTAGTTGAAGTCTTTTGTATGTAAAAAGTAATGACACATGTGCAGCCTTAATTCAGATGAAATTCATCCCAGGGAGATTAAAGCGAACGCCGCTATCTCCGGATCTCAGTGTCATCTGAAGTGTGATGAAGTGACCTTTGACTCTTCAACACAAAGGCACAAATGAGATACAGCTGGAGAGGATGTGACATGTGATGAAGCTGCGTATAAGCTGAGGTTTAGGCTCCACAGAGGGCCAGAGATCCGTACGTATTTAACTCCGAAGTCGCCTGTTGCCGCGCTGACAGACAGTTTTCCTTGAGCTGATTGGCAGAGCGGTCAGAGTTGATGGAGCTGTCCAGGGTCCTGACCTTTGGAGCTGCTGAGGAGCGGAGCATCTCTGAGCTCTCCTCAAAGTCTTCATAAGCTGAGCGGCACAAAGCACACAGCTATTTGAATGATTTAATATGAGTGCAGCTGGATTTAGGTCAATTCTTTATTCCACATGCATGTTGCTCTCCCATATTCATTAAACTTAAAACAACTCTTCTCCAGAACACTGTGCCTTTTGTTTTTGGCTGTCTTGCTTTCATCAGAGCGATGTCTGAGCCTGTTTACAGTTAACTTATATAAGGTTGTTTCATTAGTAATGTGACTGATATATTGCAATACATGCAAAGTATACAAAACAGCATTATTATTGTCTTTTTCTTTAAGGGGAACTCCATCAATTTTGCACACCAAAGACACATTGTTGGTGGCCTTGTAGCTCAGTTTGTGGAGCATTGGCCCCATGTGCTGTGGCTGTGGATCCTCTGCAGCAGTCGTGGTTTTGGTTCCAGCCTGCAGCCCTTTGCTGCATGCCGTCCCTGACTCTCTCTCCCCCTCTCCTGGCATGTCTTCAGCTGTCCTGTCCATTAAAAGCACACAAGCCCCCCAATACCAAACTAATTGAGTTGAATTGTGGGTAGTGATAATATTTTTTGAAAAGAAAGAAGATTACATGGAATAAAAAGACAACATCTCTGATTCTGCTGTAGTGATGTTGATCCTCTCTTGGATTAATGAGCACAAAAGTTCGTACAGACATTAATGGTACCTAGCTCAACAATTATTCGGTAGCTTGCCATTAAATTGATAACATATTCATGGCACTCTGAATGAAATGTAATCACTTTTATGATCCTCTGACTTTTCAGGTAACGCCACCATTAGGTCAAATTTCAATTGTTCTGCAATACCTTCAAAACTAACGACATTCCCACCAGCTTCAGCCTTACTTTGTGTTTTGTGCCAATTAACAAATGTTAGTAAATCTGTACCAGACTCAGAATGTTGTCAGTAGAATTAAATTACAAATACTCAATTATTCGTTCCTTTTTTACATAGGCTCTCAGGTAATTTTTTAACAAATTGACAGATTTTTGTTTGGCACAACATTTTTTGACACTAGATATCAAACAAAACCAGAGACTATGTAAGGGATAATGTAGAGTGAGCAGATCAGTATTATTAAATAAATTCCAACAGGATGATCGAATGAGCAAGGGTCTTGAATCATCTGAGAGGTTATTCACAATAATGACTGCTCACTCTACATTATCCCACTTACATGGTTTCTGTATATGGCACATATTCGTGTGACACAAAATATTAATTTTAAAATTATTATATGGTTTTATTTCACAATAATGACCTCCTCACTGTACATTATCCTGTTTGCTAAATGAGTATGTAGCAAAAATCAAAAATGTTAGCTTTGAAATGATTTTAATGATTTAACAATGATTTTATTGCTCCTTCAGAGTCTATGATTAGAACTGTCTCCATAGCAACAGTCTGTTCTTCATAACAACGGTCTGTTATACAGAAATAACAGACCTTAGAATGCTGTAATTGACCAATCAGAAGTATTTAGCAAAGGCATGTAATAAATTATATTAAGTGGCTGTAAACTGTAAATTCGCCACTTCTAAGCAGAAAACAGAAGAGAACGTTATCTTGGAGCCTGACCAGGCAAAGCCTCTTTTCCTCCAGGTAGCTGCCTCTGTCTCAGAACTGCTATGTGTATGTGGCGTCCACAGGTGTCCGTGCCTGTGTCCATTTGGGAATATATTTAGGCCTTCAGACTTCAGACAGACCTTCAGACACCCTAGGTCTGGGTCTGGGTCTGCAGCTGCCTGTACCTGCCGCAGACATCTTCACTGAATGAGCGGACAGGACAGCTTGACTAGCAGAATAATTTTACCCCGGAGAAAAAGCAAGGAGTGCTCACTCTGCAGCTACTTCTGGAGACTGAAATGTCCCCTGATCTACTCTGTTCACTGACTGACAAAATAAAACAACCGCTTGACTTGAGGGATCTCAGTCAACTGAGGGGTCTCCAACTGGTGAGTCAAAGCTTAAACTTTCAGTGGGCAGCCGTCAATGTTAATGTGCTAGCATGCTAAGCTAAGATGGTGAACATGGTAAACATTGTAGCTGCTCAACATTGCATTGTCATTGTGAGCATGTTAACATGCTAACATTAGTATTTAGCTCCTCTGTGTGTGAGTAAGCCTCCTAGAGCTGCTTATTCTTATTTAGGAAAAAGAAATATGCTAATTTTGTTTTTTATATTTGGTATCCATCAGTCACATTACTGATTAATGAACTGTGTATAAGAAAATCAGAAATAGTCTCAGACACCGCCTGATGAAAGTGAGGTAGCAGAAAATGTTTGGTGAATAAAGCATGTTGTTTTGGAGAAGAGTTGTGCTCCTGGTTTTAAGTTTGATGGACTCACTCACTGAAGCTCACAGTGGTCTACACCTCGCTGTGTGTGCGTTATGAAATTTAGGAGCTGTTATCCCAAACGTGTCCGTGTTCCTCTGTTCTACTGTTTGGTCTGAATTTGCAGCCCTGCCTCTAGGCCACGATGCTCTTGTACTTTACACCCGCTGTATATTTGAATTCGCAGACAGGCAACAAAGAAGGGTAGTCCTGGCAGAGCGGGGGCCACAGATCTTCTCTGAACGGCCTCTGTGTTGCTGCCTCCTTGGAGCATTGTTCCTATTAATCAGAAAGCCATTTGTGATGCCGCATTAAACCCTCGGATGTCTAAAATGTGACAAATGATGATTACCTGGGGGAAATCGATGATGATCACCACACTATTAATGGTCCCTCTGCAGGAACAGCATCCATCGACGTACAATTCTGGCAAGATGCACCGGTGGAGAAGGAGCTCTAATTTAGAACTAGCTTTGTGTCAGGTGATTCACTTAATCACCAGGGTTTGAGGAAGGGCCTGAGTAAAGAAAAAAAAACAACAATAAAAAAAAGGCTTGCATTTGCTGCCTCATGTCTCTTTGACATCAAACAAAAAGCAAACAAAACCTGCATTGTTTTATCCAGCAGGAATGAAAACAGGGAGAGCAGCTGGTGAGTCAGACTGTGTACACTCTGAAAAATAAGGCTTCCAATATGGTTCCTCCTGAAGGGCTGAGGTTCTACTTGGAACCATTTGCTTCTGAAGAACCCTTTTCTGAGGAAAGGGTTCATCAAGGGGTTCTTTGGGTTCCTCATCCAAGAACACTTCTTGAGAGAAAGAGTTCTTCAAGGATTCTTGAAATCCTCAAAAAACTATTTCTTCAAGGGTTCATTGTATAAAGGGTTCTCTGAACCATAATATAACAGGGTTCTCGGTGGAACCCCTGGGTGGCTTCAAGATAAAACCCCTGGAATAGGAAAGGGTTCTTTGTAGAACTCCCTGTTTTGGTCTGCATAAAACCTTTGGCATAAAAAAGGGTTTTCGGTCGAACCCTTGGATGGGTTCCAGATAGAACCCTTAGATTATAAAAGGGCTCTTGGTCGAACTCCCTGTATGTATTCTATATTAAATCCTTAGAATATAAAAAGATTTTCAGTAGAACCCCCCAAAGGGTTGTAGATAAAACTCATGTAATATAAAGGGATTCTCAGTAGAACCCCAGAGTGGGTTCTAGATGAAATCCCTGGAATATAAAAGGGTTCCTGGTAGAAGTCCCTGTTTGCATTCTAGTTAATCCCTTGGAATATAAAAGGGTTCTTGGTAGAACTCACTGGTTTGCATTCTGGATAAAACCTTCAGATTAATTAATGGTTTTCAGTAGAACCCCGCAATGGGTTCTAAATAAAACCATGGAATATTAAGGGCTTCTCAGTAGAGCTGCCAGGTGGGTTCTAGATAAAACTACTAGAAAATAAAAGGGTTCTTGGTAGAATTTACCTTTTGCATTCTAGATAAAAACCCTTGGAATATAAAAGGGTACTCAGTAGAACCCCTTGGGTGGGTTCTTATTAGCACCTTTAGAAGGTGGAAAGATTCTGGATAAAACCCCAGAGGGGGTTCTGGGTGGAACCATTACACCATTGAATGGTTTTCTGTAGAACCTCTCATATGGTTTCTGAGTGAAACCTTTCACAGATGGTTCTAGGTATGACGCTTTATGCTGGCTCCTAGGTAGAACTTTCTGAAAGGGCTCAAAGTGGAACCTTTATAAAAGGTTCTACCAGGAACCGTAAAGGGTTCTCCTATGGGGACAAGAGCGTAGTAGTACATTGCAGATGCAAACAGAGAGAAATAATAGTAGTATGGCTGTGTATGGTTGCTGTATTGTATAGTGGGTTTCTTCAGGGTCAAAAACACTTTCACTTGTCACTTATTGGCCCTGGCCTTCTCTCAGGTCAACGAGGGCCAATGAGCTCAGTGGCACTGACTGCCACGTCTGTGCACGTCTGTGTTCGTGTGCTCCACACTTCTCTCCGGGGGATTAAATCCATATGTCACCTGCAATTTATGCTCTGCTTCTTGCATGTTCCCTCATATGAATAAGTTATCATATGAGTGTGACTAGTGCTTTGAGCCGGTTAGATAAGGCCTTTAATGTTTTGTGTGTGTGTGTAAGATCAGGTGTGTGCTAGAGCACACAAGAGCCAGGGGGTGGCCTTTACTTATGCATGAGGCAGCGGTTTTCCAGCTGATCACTGATTTGATTTGCCATGTGAGATCGCTTCTGAGATCTGACTGACTGCAGAAATCCAATCCTGCTGGAAAAAAAAGACCCTCACAGTGAAAACATCTGTGTGTGTGTGTGTGTGTGTGTGTGTGTGTGTGTGTGTGTGTGTGTGTGGTGTGTTGTGTGTGTGTGTTTTTGTTTGTCAGAATACATTTGCACCTCCATCACTGAGCATTTTTCACACTTTTTCAAAATATTTAGTTTGTTTGCTCAGGACTGTTTGTTTCTTTTCTTCTTGTTTCATTTGATTCAGCTGCTGTTGTTGATTGTGGGTATCAACCTTCCAGACTTCTTCTGTTCATGCTCGAGAGGGGATGGATATTTGCTATGTAATCCCTGCTTTCTTTGTAAATATTGAAACCAGTGCTGAGAGGACGAGCCAATTAATGATTAGCGGATTCCTCAACCATTTTGATAATGGATTATTTAAAAACCTAGATTAATTTATTTTTTGGTCACACTAGGGCAGCGTGACAAGCTGAAAACAAGTTGATATGTCAACATGACAGCAATCCGTTACGCATTTATACATCCAGCAGATACAAAGTAACACTGTCATTCATTTGGAGTCATGTTTGTGTCCACCTGACAAATATAAATCACTCCTTTTTTGCTTTGTTTTGGTCTCTACCAACTCATGAGAGAAATATCTGGCTTTTTATTTAGTGTGTTCTTCTGACATTTAATAGAATAAAGGTTCCCTGTGCTGTTTTCTTGTAAACAAACAGGGATTCTTTTAAAATTCAACATTACTCACATAAATATGTTGTGTGTATCCTTGTGATCATTCCATGTTTAACTTTCTATATTAGACTTGTTTAGTTCTGCCTTTACTGCATTTCATTCTAACCATCACCTGCAGATCAGTGGAGGAATATGAAACCATTGGCAGAAATGTCTTATTACATCACCCACGTGACTGAGGACACAGAGACAGGATGAAGGTTCGCTTCAGCTGTATTCTCATAAAATCCAGCATTATGCAGAGGTGTGGGCAATGACAAATCCTTCATATTTTACCTTCAGTGTAAAAATATTGATTATAGCCACTTTAATTTAAGCATAAATGTCAATCATTCTCTCTCTCTATCTTCTCAAATGTGTTTTTTTTTTTGTTTGTTTTTTTTTTGTTTTTTTTACTGCAAATCAAATATCTTTAGGTTTTCTGTTGAACAGAAGAAGTAGTGTGAAGATGTCACCTTGGGTGATCGGGATTTTTTCCCACCATTTTCTGACATTTAATACAGATTCCCTGCGCTTTTTTTTGTAAACAAACAAAGTTTCTGTTTAAATCTAATCTACTCACTAAAATGTGTTGTGTGTCCTTGAGGTTTAACAAATGTGTTGAATCCATTTCCTTCCTCCAAAAACATTTGCTGAACTTCTGAACATTTTGAAACCTGCATTGTTTATATCCATGTTTACTTGCTTGTAGTTCCTCTGTGCCTTTACTGGAACATTGTTACATTTCATTCTAACCACCACCTGTAGATCAGAGGAACAGTATGAAACCATGAGACAAACAAAACACTACACAGCACTATGAGTGGTCAAAAGCTAATTCTAAAACTATTTCTACAGCTAATTCTTAGCTGCAGTCCAAATTAAAACCATGAGTGTGATGGTTAAGTTGCATCTAAATAGCATATACATGTAGCATCTGTGTGTTTTCTTTCTTGCTTGTTGTTCTTCTGGGCTGTGGATTCCAGCGCCACCAATGAGGTGTTAAAGAGGTTATAGAGAGCCTCATTGTCCTTCCGCAAAGCAATCACAGGCCAGAAGAAGATTGTGTGTGAGAGAACAGACAGAGAGACGAGAGTGTGTGTGTGTGTGTGTGTGAACTCATAGTGTGCCTGTGTTTGTGTGTGTGACAAAGGGAAAGAGCAGGAGACAGAAAGGAGGGAGGAGGAGGAGATAAAGAGAGAAATAGGTATAAGAGAGAGGGAGGAGACGAGGGGATGGTGAGAATGAAGGAAGAGAGGTGGCAGGCAATAAAGCGCCCCATCAATCTGGTAAATGAGTGTCCTTCCAGCAGAGGGTACTCGCAGAAATGCAGCCTGCTCCGTGTTCATCAGTCACAGGTTTAGCACTTATCCACTGCGCTATCTCACCCGCCACTCCGACACCTCCTTATCCAAGAAAGTAGCAATTGAACAAACGCTTGTTCTACAGGTCACTCTGCCAATTAGACCCCATTTACTTACAGTATGAACTTGTCCTCATACTACCTTGAAGAATCATATCGCCCCATGCAACTGACGCCAACTGTGTGTCTTTATTGTAATACATAGGTGTGGATATGCCATGGCTTCTATTGACTCTGGTCTGTGCTTGGAGCATCAACAATCCTCCAAAGTCTGTTTATATCTGCATTGATTTCTCAAGGGCAGTTTCTTGTGTTGCTTGTATTGGAAAACGTGTTCGTTGCCATTTCTTTTGTGAAAGTACTGCATGTTTAAAACTATGACATCAATGAAACTTATAGAATATCTGCCTTTTTTTTCACAGGGTCTCTATCGAGTAACACTGATTCACCAGTAAAGGTCTCGTTTGGGTCAAACTGCTGATAATAACGCCGTACTAATCAATATTTTTTTTATTATCTATGGATTCAGTTACTATGTGCAATGTGAAATGCAAACCCACAGAGAATTATCAGTCAACTCTGCATTTCCCCTCAGCTCTATAGGGCATTGTAGCGTCTTTGTTTTGGTTTTAAAGTCTGGTTTTAAAGCCATGACAGGCAGTTTTTTCAGCAGATTTGGTAATCAACTAGCTTGTGAGCATAGTGGAGAATTTAGCACGTAAAGAGACAGATTTTTCCTTCAAGTGTCGGTGGGCGCCAGACTAGAGGTAAAAGTGAGTGAATATTGGTGTTACATTTATCAGGTGGTGAGACACACGACTTCAAATTAATGCTAATGTTGCTCCGTTGCTGCAACTTGTAAATAAGCAAGTGTTTGCTAACAAGCTCGCCACAACCTTATTATGACAGAGGTATATTTACAGAGGTTAGGATATATTTATATGTTTACATGCCAAGTCAAATCATGCCGCGTTGATTTGCATTTCCATTACCAGTTATAATGAGCCGAGCTGTGCTGAGTATATGAACCATCTCCAGAGTGAGATCAAAATGTGTCTGACTAAGGGTGAGTTCTTGCTGACCACGGAGCTATTTACATAATATTATATCGTGTATTATTAACATGTTATCGATATTATTTTATCTAATAATTTTACATATAATATTTTTTATAACTACTACTACTACAGAGTTTCCAACTGGTTCTAAAACAGTCTCAATTTATTACTATTGTCTCTATATGACCTATATAAGTTAATGTGACATCCACAAGAAGATATTCCTGTATAGTTGCTCTAAATGGAAGCCACCGAGTCGGATTCTCCTTGAAATCAGATTAAAATGAACCTGTGTTCATATTTTCCCAGATAATTTTACAGTGAGTTATACTGTATGTTTGCCAGTTAAAAAGAAAGCAGGTGGAGATTAATTTACTTGATTTTATTTTTGACGTTATATTTTGTGATTATTATGGTGGAAACACTACTGCTTTAGTCCACAGCAGCCTCCATAATCAACAAAATATGAAAGTTCCTTGTAATAACTTTTAATAACATGGTTATTGGCAATACCGGTATACTGTGACACCCCTAGTTGCTAACTGTGTCTGTGTGCTGTCTGGTGCTGAGCAGGTATAGCACAGTGGTTTTTTGTTTTTTGGCTAAAATTGCCTGTTGCTGCTGAAAACAGAGCGGTAAGAGTGAACCAAAACCAAAACACTTTTGAAAGTTGGTTGAAAGCTCCGTAGAGCTGAGCTGCTGAGTTGGGCGATAATTCTCTGTGTTCATAAGTATAAAGAACCCATTTCACATACATGTATTCATGTGATTCATTGGCACTATAAGGAAAGAAATTCTGAAGGCAGTAGGAATAGCACAGTGTCAACATAAATCAGCTACGAAGGCAACAGAAGGCACACGAATGTAGACGCAGATGGATAACTCTCATGAAAACCGAAATCTCTGAGGAGCTTTAGATGCACATTTGGATAGTTTTTAGTGGCATTCTTTGCTAAATAAAATGTTCTGCATATTTAGGAGCTTGGGTAATTTATTTTTGTTCAGAGCGAAGCAGAATGCCGTTGTCGAGGCCGAGCTTTGTTAGTGGAATTGCTTTGTGATGATATGATGCTCGGAGCGTAAAGCGAGCCAAGCATTTGTCATTGTTGTCACGAGTATTGTGACTCGACCACACAATCCCATGGCTGTTAGTGGTGGTGACAATGTGAGAATCACTAATACACTTCTGAGATGAATGTTAAGACTATTCTGTGCACACACAATGCTGTGAATGTTCGATATCAGTGTCAGTCATGGAGTCACAGAGAAAGAAATCATACACGGATTAGAGTTAAATGAATGGGTGATGTGGCTGTTCATGTCTGCATGTTTTGTGTTCTAATATCAGCTTTCTGTAGGTGTACAATATGTACACACACACGGGTGGTTACTCTTATGTGAAATTGTTTATTGTACTCGACAGCTGCATCTGCTCAGTTATATGCATTTACTGTCTTTTATTTTTACCGCTGGCCTAAAAAATGTGATTCAGTGTACTTATCAGTGCACAAAAACTGAATGAATGTATCAGAATCTCATTTTCTGTCTGGTGGAGGAATATTACTTGAAAAATGTCCCTGGGAAAGTCCAGTGAATAGATTATTTTTCACAAACATGGTATAGTGGTCTTTCCGTCCAAGAATAAGCTGGGCCGTTCCCAAATGACATAATAAAGAACAAAAGGAATAGTTATTTCAGTTTAATTCGCATCACATTTTTAAATAATAAAACAAATGGCTGTTAAGTAATTGAAAATTATCCTAACAGTAGTTGGCACTTAACAGTGAGCACCTGGAAGGAAAAATATGACAACTGAAAACTAAAATTAAACCACCAACAGCTCACTACACTGATTTGAAGTTCCCATGAAACGGTTAAGGGACTTGTCACAGACATTGGTTGGCATTTACAGTAACCATAACGGTTACTGTAAATGTGGCGCATTAGCTGCCCACCATGCACCTAAAACAGTCCATGGACGTAACACTAGGAAGGAGAGCGGTCATATTAGCTAAATCTTCCCAGACTGAAAGCTTGCAGCAAACATGACCAGGCAGGGAACAAACTTTTGATTTTAAGTAGGGTGGGAATCTCTGGCATGAAGCCGATTCGATATGTATCTAGATACACAGGTTACGATTCGATTCAAAAACGATATATTTTTTAAGGCAGAGCGATTCGATACGATTCGATACAGTTTAAGAACGATACAGTTCGATACATGTGAAAACAATAGATAGTTAACATTTGTTGATGTAGACTTTAATCTAAGCTAAAATTTGTCATGTCTATAAAATGACATTCTCACATTATTTTAAACAGATAAAAGACCACATTTCCACAAGCATTTTTGCTTTCTGGCACTGTCAAAAATACGTTTTCCACTGTGTGCTAGCACTGTTAGCATGCCCCCGCTGTTGCTCGTCTTTAACTCACCATACTCATCTCTGTGTTTTCTCGTTGCATGAAAGTCAAGATTTGTTGTACTACCAGTGTACTTCAGAGCTGCTCGACACAACTTGCAAATAGCATGGCTTTTATCGAGTTGTCCATCTTTCTTGAAAAATCCAAACACGTCCAAACTTTTGACTTTTGTTTTCCTGGTGCGTTGAAAATCTGTGCTGTGAATCACCACTTCCACCGGTCAAGCTGGCGCTGTCGCTGGCGTTGGTGCTCGTGCTGTTGACAATATTTACATCCATTATGTTTTCGCATGTTCTTTCGTGACGTTAGTACTTTTAGCTTTGGGTTGCGAAGATAATGTTACGGAGCATGCGCGACAGCCGTTTCGTCAGTCTGGCGTTATTTTAGAGATGAAAACTGTAAAGCCTCAGGCAACCGACTCCTAGTCTCGCGATAGCCGATCCATAGCTCTACAATCAATTCATCTAAGGATTTGTGGCTGATTACTATCGATGGGGAGTCTGCTACCGACACAGCCGTATCTCTCGCCTGTAAAACCGGATATCGGTCATATCGGTTTATCGTTCCCAAGCCTAATTTAAGGTTGCAATTCAATTCAATGGCTATGCCCTTGTTAGAGGATCAACAGATTACTGGTTTTATTGCATACCATTTGCATTTTTAAATTCTTCATTTAAAAGATGTTAACTCGTGTGATATACCAGCCAATAAACTAAGCTGCATCATCTTAGAAGTGTATTTTTCTTCAGACATGTGCTGGATGCCACAAGTAGGCAGATGTGAGGAGAAAAAAGTACCTGTGTAACTCGCCAATTCTGCTGTTTTAATTTAATTATTGAAAGTGAAACCACATTTCCACTGATTTTTGATTTAATATTGAAATTGTTACACCCTTATACTGTACATTTTCTTGCTGGGTTTGGCTTCCAGCACCTCAGGGCTGAGTAACAGCTAACCAAGCTAACAGCAATCAGCAGTCAGCTAACTTACTTTAGTGACAAGTTAAGTTATCTTACCATCAGAGAACAACTTCTGTACTGTATTTCCTGTTGGTCACAGTGGCTGTGTTTGTCTCGGTGACTGACAATATTCACTGGGAGGCTGCTGAGCCCAGTTCTGTTGTCTGTTAACAATAGCAAACAGTGAATTACATTTGCAACAAGTAAGCTAAAACCATCTGTCCATTAGGAAGCTGAGCAGCCAGAGAACAGAGGGGGAACCATGAAATATTTTCTCCATAAAAGATAATCCAGTTTCACCCAAATTAGTGAATGAAATAATAAAGTTGTGCTTTCATTCAGTTTGACCCATTGCCCACAAACACTCCAGTCTGCTTCAGTGAGCAGATGTATTTTCCTTCCATGCTCTGCAGTGTCATAAGTGAGAAAGTGTTTCACATTCCATCCACAAATTTAGTTAGATTTAGATTTTGGTGGCCTGGTAGCACAGTTGGTAGAGTGTTCACCCCATGTGCTCATCCTTTGTGCCGTCTGCAGCAGCCATGGTTTTGACTCCCGCCCTTATCCCTTTGCTGCATGTCGTCCCCCCACTTTCTCTCCCCCTTTCCTGTCATATCTTCAGCTGTCATATCAAATAAAGGCATAAAAAGTCAAAAAAGCATTGATAAAATTGTTTCTTTGTCATTCCAATAGAAACACTTAAACAGCAATTTTGACTTTATATACACGCAGTTATCAAGGCCCCCTATAGCTCATAATGTGACACAAAGTTTTGTGGTCCAGTTACCTAATAAATTGCAAAACAGTAAACACTCTAATCATCAGGAAACCATGATACCAGCAGCTTTAATTGTAGAGAAATGTGAAGTTGCAGCTGAAAAATGGCAGCAGCAACTTACTGACCTTACACTGACCTATAAAGGTTACAGTTTATGGGCATTCAGACATGTTCAATGAAGATCAAATGGAGCTTCTTCAGTCACTTAGTGACGTCAGCTCATGCAGATGTCTGGGCTCGTTCAAAACGTTTCACTGATAACAGTAATTTACTCAATGCTGTGATTGCCTTTAATAATTGCTGTGATCCAGTGGCCCACACACCTATCCACAGACAGCACACAGCTCTGTGTCTGTGCCCAGCAGCAGGCTCAGGGAGACAAGAGGACCCAAGAGACGGGCCCAGCTCGACACTCTGTCCTACAGTGTTAAACAGTCCCAAAGGGATGGATCTCAGGGATCTGACTTCCCTTCTGCCTTTCTTTTAAAAGCTGTCGTCCTGGGCCATCTGGCTGCAGATGAAGCAAGAGAAACTTGTCCTCTGCTGTAGTCTGTGTCCTTTCAGCTTCTGTCATGTCTTTAAGTCCAACTAAAGCACTTTTATGCTCATACATATCTGTCATCTCTGAAATCAACTTTGCTGTGTTCTCCTTTGAGAAAAAAAACAGAATATTTGTGTTCTATGTTTTTTTTGGTTTCATGATAGCACCACCTGTATTTGTCATAATACTGTTAGCTGTTCATCAAAGTGTTTTTGTTTGTTTTTGGCACTTCCACGTTGTCTTCATTTTTCAGCCATTTTTCTGAGGTTGTTGCTTGACACAAACTAACAACAGCCTGGTACACAAGAGCCACAAACATTGAACACCAACCCACATTAGCTTTACTGCTGAGTTCTCTAACTTGGAAACATGAACACTCATCTTGTCCTACCTGCACCTTAACTGTTGAACAGACAACCATGCAAATATTCACGGGGGAAAACTGCACTGCTAACATCAGTTTGCAGGCTCTTCAGGCTGACAGCTATAAGGGGTGGCAACTGCGGACAGTAACAAAAAATTTAAATTAGAGATGAGTTGAGTTATTGGTTGCATTTGAAACAGGAAGTTCTATATCTAATCACAATACTGATGGTAACAAATAAATCAGACACAGCACAGGTAATAACCCTGCAGTTGTCTGTTTCTGAGACCAATAAGACCAGGTAAAAATGTGGTCAATACTGAGAAAAGTGGTCTTGAGACCAAGAACAGTCACAAGTACTACAACGCTACTTATTCCTCAGTACCACTGCTAACAACACACTGTCTGCCCATGGCTTGTAAACTACAGTACCAGTGTGTTTACTTTTTCTGCAGTTCCCCTGCTGGTGCTCAGCCTGCCAGCTGCTGTCAATCACGCACACCCCTCCAGCCAGATCAGACGAAAAGGAGCATTTCTGATATTTCTCCAAGGCATTTTTTTCTTCCTTTCAATAGTATAAAATTACGAAGAACACATTTAAACATGTTAACATTATTTTTATCTGCAAAAAGGGATGACTGAATGTGATTTCAGTTGGACTTTTAGCGGATAACTAAAACTTAAGCCACTCGTTTCTTTACATACATTCTCAAGGCTAATCTGATTCTAGCTAGCTCACATAACCCTGTATCTCATGTCATTCATTCTGGCTCCGGTAGCTTCACCGAGCTGACTGTCAGTTAAAATGCGCTGCTCCACATTCACAGATCTCCAGGTGGTTTGCTCCTTTTCTAACTCTGTTTCCTTCGTCTTTAATAATATCAGCCAGGCTGCACTCTGTGATTGCCTGAGGTGGCAGAATTACTGAAGTGATTACTTGACTGGAGAATTTCTTGGCCAGAAGAATTTTGCGCCTTTGGACAGTGCTGTTGCCATAGTGACAGCCTTAAGATGGCTTATGGGTAATGTAGTATTTGACACATTAAACTAACTGGAATGTATCATAAATAGATGTTGGAACAGTAGCATATATACACTATATGTGTTTAGCAGATGCTCTGAAATAACCCTTTAATGTGGTCTGAATTTAGCTTTTTAGTTGTTTAGTGTAATTCCTACACAGACTTAACAATCGGAAAAAAAATATTTTAAGAAACAGCAGCAATCCCCATATTTACTTAATACTGTTGACTAAGATGTCTGACTGTTTGCAAATGAAGAATGAAACCATAATGATTATTTCATGCCTCTATTCTCTTTTATTCTCTTCCATTCTTAAAGCTTTGATTATAAAAGGCTTTTTCTTTCATAATGAAACAGCTCTTCACTTCATCACTGGGGAAGTTAAATATGTAGATGCTCTACTGTACTATAATCCCAGTGTGTTGGCAAGCACATCATGAGCTGTGAATATATATATATATATATATATATATATATATATATAAACTGAGAATGAAGATGAGTCAAGCTGGTGTGTGACACAGTTTGGATTACATTTGCAAGCACATTCCTCCGTGCTACCAATGCACGTTGTCTATCTGCTGAAATCTGTAATGTTAATGAAAAACAATGCGACTCTACGATGATATACCTTCTTCTTTCAAGTAGCAGGAAAGAAAGAAGGAATGTAAAAAAGCTGTTTGCCGTACACTTAACCCCCAGCTGCTAGAAGCTGGAAATATATCATCTAAACCCACAGAAAGATGTTCTATTTTCACTTTGCCGCCTGCTCCATAGGCTTAGCCACTCATCTCAGTTGCAAGATGACAGCATAGTCAAGGATAAATTAGTCTGACACCACACTGGCTAAACACTGCCCATCATGCCCCGTCTTGGTTGCTGCCGTTGATTCACATTTAGTCTGCTTCATGTCCCTTGGTGTCAAGCACGCATTGGATCAGAGACCAGCAGGAGGCCACTGAGTGACGGGCTTTGTCAGCAGTGAGATGGCAGCAGCAGCAATGGGAATACTCCCAGCACTCAAAGATGGAACTACAGTGCGTCATCTGTCAGACATGAACTGCCCATATTGGCGAGGCAGAGTATTCAGTGTCTACCTCCAGTCCATCATCATAGATGATGGCTGGAATTTCTGCCAGTCAGGGCTTCCGTTGTCACATTTGACCAGACAAATTCGAGGCTACACTGTTTGTGAGGACATTCCCCAAGTGGATCGTGTGCTAGCAAGACTTTGAGCCTGGGGGTGCGAGATGCTTTGATACTTGGAAGCTCACCACTCCTCTGGCCAATGGAGCTGGCAGAATATCTTAACCAGATAATCATTATTACACAGCAGCCATCAAACTGGATCTGGTGTCCCTCATAGTAAGACAGATTAAAATATTGACTGCTCGTTGCTATTGTAGCTATAGGCTACATTACAGCCCTGGTAGGTTTGTGCCTAAACGTTCAGCTCCTTAATCAAACCAACACAAGGATGATGCATTGCTTCAATTTTCCAACTGGTTCAGTTCGCACTCACAAAGGCAAAACTCAAACGGTTCAGAAATTGTAAAATAAATTGTAGAATTGAAGTTTTATCACCTAGTAGCTGCCAGTGCCAGTCTAAAAATCCAAGACAACTATGAATAAATGCAATAAGACAAAAGCTAGGAGATGTGAGTGAGCTGCAACAAAAATGAACAAAATGAGCTCACAAAAAGGGCATATGAAATACTCTCACACAAATTATGTTCACACCAGAAATTTACCACTCCAGAGTTCACTTGACAGTGGTCCGAGAGAGCAGTTGTTTGGTCCATTCAAGTCTGGCGTTCATATCAACCGAAATGACTCCACCAAGGGGGTAAATGCTCCAGGTCCTTAGTCATTGTTTTGCTTGACGTGATCACCCTTCAACACAAGGACAGGAAAGATCTCAGAGTCATTCCTCCCAACCACCAAATGACCCAGCATCTCAAAAAAGAGAGAGAGATGAAATATCTCGTTCTTTTGACAGCTGAATCCTCCAAATATCTTTCTGGTCCTGGAGGCAGGCCATAGCGTTAATGGCTAAAAGGCAGTGCAGAACCATGGCCTTGGTCAATGTGCATCTCTCTAGCCCCCAAACGTGTCCCAGCCTCAGCTCAGCTGGCAGAACTAACTTGCCCTATGACCAATGTTCCCCCTGCTTACTCTCCACCGCCCTAAGGGTCCTACAGTACCACCAGCCTGCTCTCACAGCTGGTGAAAAAGAGGGACCAGTGGCAGTGAAAATATATATATATTTTATCTGATGTTCAGGAAATACTCTTAATCATTTCTGCTATTTTTCTTAAGAATGTGCCCACATCTGGGGTACCTTCTTCCTCACTGAATGCAGATGATTTCATCAGAGAACATGTGAAGGAGAGATTGACAGTTCTCTGGTGTGTACCACAATTGTCTTTGTGCTCGACTCCACTGGGACTATTCTCTTCCAGATGGACGACTGAAAGATGTCAGAACTTGATGACAAATCCCAGAGTGTAACCAGCTCATTGGTTATGCACCACTTACATTTACCCGACACTAAATTACCCCAAGAAAGACCGGCAGATTTCCGTGTTGCAGGAATCTGATGACAAAATCCAGCCGTATAGTCTGGAAAGGTTGCACATTTACATTCAGGCGTTTCAGTGCACCTTCAATGACACATGCAGGATACTATACCTTTTGGAAGTGGATATTATTACAGAACCTTATTGAACATGCTGTGGGGAAATGGAGAGTAAGAGATATTGGCAGAGAGAGAAGCCATTTTCCTCTTGTGAGCTCAACAACATTTAAGAGGTTGATGTGCACATAATTCATTGTTATAGTTTTACCATTTTAAAGTGATGCATTGGCTGGGGGTTGAAGTACAGACGTACTCTCCTGCCACAGCAGGACTTCTCCATAGCCCGAAGGGTGCTACAGTACTACCAGCCTGCTCTCACAGCTGGTGAAAAAGAGGGCTTGCCTGGTCCACCAGTGATAGTGACTCTGTCCAAAAATATTTTTTGAAAGTGTCTCGTGCTCAGGAAATGTCCTGATTGGTTTTACAGTATTTTTGTAATGAATGTTTATGGAAGATGATATTTTTGTGGCTAGAAGGCACCAATCATCCTGCAGTTGTGAAGGAGACACGGACAGTTCTGTGATGGATACCACACATGTCTTGGTGCTGCCACTATGCTCTGTTCCACATGGATGACTGAGAGGTGAATTCAATATCCAAACCTAATGACAATACCTGAGTTTATCTTCCTGATTGGTTGCGCACCCCTTGCATTTACTCAACATTGAATTACCTGCAGATTTCCATGTTGCGGGAACCTGACGAAATGAGAAACCTTTAGAATTGTATATTATTAACGTACTAAACATACTACGTGTGGAACAGTAAGAGGTATTGGCAGGGAGAGAAGCTGTTTTCATCTAGCTACACAACCAACATGGAAGTGGGTGATGTGCAGATAATTCATTGGTACAGCTTTACAATTTTGAAGTGTTGCATAGGCTCGGGGTTGGAGTACAGACCTACTCTCCTACTGTGTGGAGGGGTTGGAAGAATTATTTGTTAGCTGGATGGTGGTACCTCATCCTCAGCTGGGGGTACTGTAGCAGTAGGTACCGGTCAGGGTTGGAGCATGACAATAAAGCAAGTTTAGAGCATGTTGACTTATTTTCATTTTTATCTGTCACTGCATTCAAAATCACATCCTTTAAAAAAAAAAAAAAAAAAAGAATCTTTTTGTACATACCAGAGCTTATTCTATTCATGAATAAGCTCTGACATGCAGCAAAGGGCCACATACTGGAATCAATCTCTGGCACAAGAATTTCCTTCAGAAGTTCTATTTTTTCTTAGCTGTCCTTACAAAGTATGTACTGTTTCAGTGTGCATAGAACTGGGACATACTAGTTTGTCATAACATTGTGCCTTGAACTTCGACCCTCTTCATCACACATCTGTTGTAGTTTGTAGCACCAAATTCTTTAAAAAAAGATCTCTCTGTGCTCTTTCGGCGTCACAGTGGATGTGATGCATCTTACGTTGCACGGGGGATTGTGGATCAGAATAGTCAG
This sequence comes from Lutjanus argentimaculatus, assembly GCA_034769285.1. Taxonomy (NCBI): domain Eukaryota; kingdom Metazoa; phylum Chordata; class Actinopteri; order Lutjaniformes; family Lutjanidae; genus Lutjanus; species Lutjanus argentimaculatus. The sequence goes on from JAWZSL010000007.1 coordinate 27,742,326, forward strand.
AAAAGTATGCTGGCTTGCATATTGCAAAGTGCAACAGGACACTGTAGGAAATCTTGATAATTTTAGCGTGTTGCAGTTAACATTAGGGAGAGTAAATACAATTGTAAAATTTTTAACTTTTCTCTCTTTTACTAACAGGTTTTCTTTACCTATATATCAAAGCTCTTCAGGCAAACAACCAAAACTTACATGTCTGCTATTATAAACCACCGACAAGTTTTTCAACAGAGACAACAAGTCGCGAGGAATTAAACTGAAACTGGGTGCGGTTTGAAGTTACAGCTGAAGCCCATGTGAGTCTAAATTGTAACAGCGTGAGTTACAAATGTAACATGGCTAAAAAACAGAATAACCAAACAGTTTTCAAGGCAAATCAACAATATTTCAGTAAGGATGTGATCAGATAATGTATAAAACACAATGATATTAAATGAACTCACCAGATGTAGCAGTTGGAACATTTGTTGTTGGCAGTTCATTGATTACACCTACAAAGTTAGGTAAATTTGATTAATGGAAGTTGTAAAAATACTATAAACCCCTGATTTAGATATAATTTAGTGACATCTTACTGAACACAGAGTAGTCTATTAGCCAAATACAGCACCTAATTTTTGGGGAGACCATGAATCCTCATTTTTACTTAATTTGTGCTAAACAGGTTTTTCAGACACCATTCTCTGTAGAAGTGGCCCAATCCTGTTGGTATTTGTCAGGGATGTTTAGTTCAACACTGGCCACATGTTGATATGATGTTGTCATGATGACATTTACACAGCAAGAGAAAATGTGTGTCTTACACCTGTAATAAAGTGTTAAGGCAAATTTAAGGCAATGCTTCCCTGATATGTATTTGGACATACTAAATCTTTTTCTGGTATCATAAATAATATGGTAATGTGGGTATTAAAACACACCCTGTGTTTTCATATTAAAAACCGGTTCACAGTGTATTTAGCCTTGTTTGATTTTGCTCTTGATTTTTGCCAAAATTAATGACTGATGAGAGCACTGTCTCACCATGTTGAGACCTAACACTGCAATATATTCAGTACTAACAGTTCTAAGTGTGATCCTGTGGTTTCTTCTGATCCTATTACTTTCATTGCTGGCTAAACAAGCTTTGATGTTCACTCTAATTAGACCACTTTGCAGCGCTTTTTAGAGAAAAAAAATATCTGCGCATATTTAATATGACCTTGGTGTAATCCTCACAACAGCCTCTGCTCCTGTTTAAGTGTGCCTCTTAATGGACAGATATGCTCCTCCTCCAGCCCTTTGCTCCACGCTGGCCGACCACGGCTGCTGCAGATGAACCTCTCCGCCTGGTCATGTGCAGAATGCACTGAGTCCTAAATCCTGATACTGTTGGATGCTCTAATCCCTTCACATGACGGAGGGCAAAACAGCATATTAATTTCATTTTGTTTTTAGTGCCGGGGCCAATTTGAGTAGCTGGGGACAGCTGCTCTGCGGCTGGCCTCATCTTGCCTCCCATAGGATTTACGTGCGACCATCTCTGAGAAATCCATTTAATACGACACCTCAGGCTGTAGTATGATGTAGCTGAAGCTGTTGTGGTTTATGGTAATACAACTGCAATGCAACCCCCCAGTGCAGCAATATGTTGTTCTTTTACACAGTAGGTCAACTTTCAGGGCATTTTTTATTAACCTTAGAACTAATGTTGTCCAGATTGATTTCTTATTTACAATCAATGGCATATTGTGATTATTTTTGACAGATATTGTGATCGCAACATGATTCACAGTTAGGGGGAATAATCTTTTTTTTTGCATCCCAATTTTCATTTTTGCTAAAAAAAAAAAACCCAAAAACCTAAAATCATGATTATGTGACATTTGTTGAGATGCTTTCTTTAGAGCTGCAGCAATTAATCAGTTATGAAAGGATTGTTAAATTAGTTGGCAATTATTGTGATAATCAATTAATTGATTTGATTATAAGGGAAAAAGTCAGAATTCTGTGATTCCAGCTTCTTAAATGTGAATATCTTTCTCTTTTGTTTTTTCTTGTTGTTTGTTTGTTTGTTTGTTTTTTAATTATTCTTTAATGACAGGAAACTGATTATTTTTTGGTTTTGGGCAAAATAAGACATAAGAGGACATCATCTTGGGCTTTGGGAAACACTGATTGATATTTATCACCATTTTCTGACATTTTATTGACCAAATAACTAGTAGATTTATCACAAAAATAATCGTTCGTTGCAGCCCCTTGTTTTCTTCCATCTGAAGATTTGTAGGCCAGGACATCCCTGCAACACGACAGTACTTCATTGTAAGTCTGTTTTGTCATACATTTTTCCTTAATCAAAAAATTACAGCTTCTGTCATTTGGATTTTGCAATTTTGAGAATAGTTTGATTAATTGTGCGGCCGTAGTATGTTGTTAATTGTCATCAGGAATCCTTCTTGTCTTCATGTAGAAAACAATCCAGAACTGAGTGGACACAGGCAACAAGGACCATTATTTTACTGTTTGTGCATGTGATTAAATGATTTAAGGTCACTTTGTCCTGCTGCATATTGGAGAAAGTCCAGTCCCACTCTGGGGGTCAGATAGCACTGAAAGAGATAAACCACACACAGCTTACAATCAGACGGATAGATTTAATCCAGCCAGCAAAGACTTAACCCCAATAGTTTAAAAATGGGTTAGAAATGCAAGATACAGTTGTGCTGAACATGATGCCAGAGAGGAGATTAGTTTAAAACTCAAACAAAGCTCAAACAAAGCAATTGTACTACTTCCTGTGGCACAGCATTGTCTGTTTTGCCTTTTCTGTTTCCAGAGTAGACTGAAGCGTTTCCTCTCTAAGCCCGAGCCCCCGGGACTATTAAAGCTTTGACAGCATTTTAAACGAGCACTGGTGGAGGATTCACCCTGGCAGCTACTAACCAATAGCATGCAATAATTCCCCGGGGCCTGGCTGGGGGCTGTGCTGAATGTATGGGTAGCGTGTTTTAACGGTGCAGATAGACACTGGGCTGTGCATGCTTAGGATGCATGACACAACAGCATATGACTGCAGAGGTTAACGCATAACACGCAGCTTATTGGATGCTTTATGTCTTGTTTCGCCTGAGACCAATACAGTGTCAAAGTAATTTTGTCAGAGAGGGAAGTTCACAGCTCACACCACCCACCCTACAGCTCCTGCTACAATTCTGCTTCACAAGGACAGAGATACACAGATGCACACGTTCAAATCATGCCACTTCTGTTCTAACCTAGAAATTGAAAATGTACCGATCTGCTGTTTTTTTTCTTGATGAGCATGAATAAAAAACCAATAAACAATGTGTAAATAAAGAAGGAATATAAACAAGAGAAAATATAAGAGCCATATAAACAAGAGGAAATATTAAAAATAGGAACACTGTGTGTACACCATTACACAGAGGAAGAGGATATTGCAAATACCTACTTCCTCCTATACAGATAAAAAATATGATACTCTTATAACTGATATATGAGGCTGAAATGGAAGTCCAGCCTGGAAAGCTTGTGTAGTTTGTGTAATGTATCTTGTGTAATGATGTCCCTCAACCACTGTGGGGCACCATAGGATTCTGGCTTGTGACATTTCCATGTGCAGCTCATAGGCTGAGATACGGCCCTGATTTGCATTATTATCCCATGATGCATTGCTGAGAATTTAAGTTTGCTATTTTATGCTCCAAATTTGGAGCATAATTGTTACTGTCTGTTAGTGTTTGGCATGTGGTTGACATGTGTTTGTAATGTATTTATTATTGTTTGTAATGTGTTTGTTCAGAACATAGTGATTTATGGTGGATTACGTTGGTAATAGTCATTTCTGTGATGGTTTAATAGAAAACAAATGGCAAAGATGAGGTGTTCAATATTGAGCCCCAACACTGATATTAAATCATCTAAGTCTCATCTCTACTAGAAATTGCCTTTTGTTCTTAGGTCTATTATCTTATTAATATTCTACTCTTATTCCCAAGTGATGGTGGTGATTTACGCATCTCTGCATTCATACGTTATTGCATGGCTATCCAATTAGCCAGTTTTAGGTTTTTCATTTTTAATTAAACCCATAAATGTTAACCCTTCTATTCTGCACTGTGCCACACATTCAATCTCACAGAGTCACTGAAGTGGATCGCTGTGGTCAGGCAGTGCTGAAGTGCTGGCACAAGATGTTACCAAATGAAAACATGCAGAAAGGAACCAGCAGCAGTACAGTGAGGATGGTAAATGGCCCAAGGGAAATGCGCAACCTCTCTCTCTCTAATTACACTTCAGTGCGTGCAGTGGCGAACGAGGGAGAGCGGTGCACTGGGATCGCTTTAATGGGCAAAGCACTGATGAGAATCCTATGAACGCCAAATGCTCCTAGCTCTGAATATTTCAGCAGGCTTCACATTTTGAGAGCAGCCATCCCCGCCTTGTTCAACAATGTGAAAGGAAGATGCTTTCAGATTTTGGAAGGCGTGCTTGCATGCCATCAACAAAGTTCCCTCAGTTCTTTCTGACAAGCCAGTCAGAGAACGAGATAAGCAGGTGTTTTGGAAAGCGTCTACCTACAGTAAATACAGGGGAGCAATATGAAAGCTGTCAGCCGCTCTAGTTTGTGCCGTAATTAAAGTCCCCCATCTGCCTGACTATTTTTCTTCCCCATGGTCTAACCATACTAACATGCTCAAAACATACTCAAAACAAGCTGAAGTCAAACATTATAAGCCCCTTTCACACATGCATTCTCTCCCTGAAATGTTCAAGAACATTTCTTACATGGGGTCATGTGTGAATGGGAGCAGGGTTCAATATTCAGGAAAATCTGTAGCTTGCGACTTAGTAACATTTCAGGTACGTTCCAGTACAGCTGTGCTGTGAAGGAAACTTGGTCATGTGGTCATGTCTCACCTGAACTATTGGCTACACAGCTACACTGCGCCCACGACTACCTGTGGCACTGCTCTGTTTCGTCCTATCCGCAAGCTTTAAGAAGACGTGCAGATATAAAGACAAAATGAACACAGAATAAAGACAGGAGGCTCTGTACATATCCCTATCCTATCTAACGTAGAGCATAAATAAGTTAGATCTAGCTGACAAAAGACACTCTAACAATGACTCAAGTCACAACTAGATCATGAAAAAAATACTTTCTCACAAACTTGTTGAACATTACAAGACCAAAGCACTGGACAAACTAGTTCCTCGCCTGCCATGTTCCTGAAAATAATCTTCCACTGCATACATGAACACTGTTGGGAGAAGTTAGTCTTCTTTAGTAGGTTTAGGGGAGAAAAAAACAGCCTTGCCTCATCTTCTTCTTCTTTCTGTGAGTTTTGTGGCAGTTGTCATCCGTAAATGTGGCATTACTGCCATCTGCTGGACTATCTATTCCGTCATTGTCGTGGCGTGCATCGCATGGCATCTGATAAAGATCGCTGTACCAAGACATTGTTAGTAAAACCTTGGACTGCAAGTGCAGAAGACAGTGTGCTGGAGTTTGCTTTATATTTTAGGCCCATGGTCCTCTCCCACGCACCTGTTGTGTGTGTGTATATAGTGTTATATAGTGTATATAGTGTTGTTCTAAAAAAAAATCCCAAAAAGAAACTGTGAACATCTGCAGGTCCGCTCTAGACAGAAAGAATAAATAGATATGAAGTCTCATTTCCTTCTGTATTGAGGAGTACAGTTTTGCTGCTTGTAGTTGATTTGTTCTTCTAAACGATGTAACAACCTCTGCCTCTGCCGTTAATGTGATTGACCAACATTTGGCAGTTACATCTCCTCTGCAGAGAAAAATGTCTTGGTGATAAAGCCTCTTGGGTGTACAAATGATGTTTGAATGAATGGTTTGTTGTATATAAACAGCTACACTGTCAGAATCACTACGTTATATCTTTGTATCTTTAGCTTCCAGCGTATTGGACACTCAATAGAACACATAATCCTTGAAAAATAAAAAGCATTTGGCAATCAAGGCAAGCGAAAACAGAAATAAATCTTATTGTGTAACATGTGATGTTCATTCCTTGGGGTTATGGACTTGGCCTTTTCAGCAACACAGAAAGAGAAGGGAGGGAGAAGGATCTTTTTGTGTGTGTGTGTGTAATGGATGTGCATTTACTGGGCTTGCCTGCTTTGGTCATTTTAAAGGGATAGTTTGATATTTTGAGAAATATGCTCATTCGCTTCTCAGCAGAGAGTTAATTGAAATGATTGATATCAGTCTGATGCCTATAAGTTAAATATGATCCTACCGCAAGCAACCAATTAGCTTAGCAACAGAGTTAATCAGCACAACCATGATACTTTTTCATATTTGTTCTTCAATTAACTAAGAAGAATCAGAGCAATAATTTTGCATTTAGGATTTTTAAGAATTTAGATTTTTTTGGGTTTACCTCCAGTTATGTAATCTCCATAAGCCTTTTTGATAACAGATCACATATTACATAATTTATCTACTTGTCACCAGAATTTGAGCAACATTAAATCAATAGATCGATGTTGAGGGAAATATAGCTCTTCATTATTTTGATGGAGAGTTAGGCTAGAATCTGTATGTTTGATATTAAGTCACACCCAGAAACCAGTTAGCTTAGCTTAGCTTATCTTAGCAAAATGACTGGAAACAGGGAAACAGCTAGCCTGGCTCTGTCCAAAGGTAATAAATTCTGCCTGCCGGTGCCTCTATAGGTCACAAATCAACACATTTTATCCTGTTTATTTAATATGTGTTATTACTAAAGTGTAAAAATGACAATTCATCATTTTAAGCGAGGTTAGCTGGTAATTTTCCTGTACAGAACCCCTAGAAACAGCAAAGTATAGTTTTTGCTACAGTTTTTGGACAAATTAAACAAATGAGATGTAACATGTTACTTACTGAAATATAGAGGTGTATTGGGTGGATTTTGTTACCTTCGAACAGAGCCAGGCAAGCTGTTTCCAATCCAGTTTACAGTTTCTAATCTTTGTGTTAAGCTAAGCTGATCAGCTGCTGGTTGTAAACTTATATTTAACAGACAGAATTGAGAGTGGTGTCAATCTTCTCATCATATGCCAAAAAACGAAGAGGCGTATTTCCCAAAATGTCAAACTTTTCCTTTAATGTTGATGAAATGCTGGTGACACTTACATACATTATGTACTATAAAATCTCAGAACCCACCTATCCCCTGCCCACAATTTTGGTTTTGGGGCTTCTGTCTGGGTCCAGACCTTCGAATCCGAACACTTCACTGTGATGGTTGTTTCTCTGGCCTGGTGTCATGACAGGTAACAGCAGTTTCTCGAAAACAAAAGATAACTAGAGATGGTTGTCAAGTTTTTGTCAAGGGTTGTCAAGCTGTGCACTGCAAGGAGGAATAATAACAACAAAGGCAACCGCTACAGATGCTGCTATTGAAGCTGACTGAAAAGGTTTGGCTAAGGTTTAGGTTGACTGAAAAAGAGAAGTGTGTTGATCAGCATATTAGCTGGTGAAAGGCTTTGTGTTGTGTTTGCTGCCACAGAAAAGAAATAAAAGTATGTAACATGTATATGCAGTAGCCGAGCTAACGTTGGCTTATTTGATTAGGAACTGATTTCATGCGCAAGTATTTAGGTGTAGTGGTTACAGCTTATTTCTGTCTGTGACAAGAAGAAAACGCAATAGATCAGCTGATCGCGTTTGTTTCTCTACCCGCATCTTCCAGAGCGGTGCGCTACAAAGCAGATTTGGGAGACCTCTGGTTGCTGTTTGAACTGCCTTTAGTCTGACTCATCCTGCTAACTTGCTAAAGTTAGCTTTTTACAATCTGGACAAACTCTTGTGAAGAGTACATGAAGACGCTGCAATAACAACACACAGCTGATCTACACAAATCATGGCTGACTAAAGTAGCATAACCACCCTGTCATGACAACACACACAACACACCAGTGTTGACTCAAAATGACGTTGGTCTCTTGTGACTGGTCAGGGAAAATGGAATCTCCCCCTCACCCACTGAAGTCATTTAGAGTGGAAGCAATGTCAGACTAAATATGGAAATGTAACGAGTCAACAATTCTGCCTGATATCAGGCTACACTTCCGGTGTACAGCCAGTGAATATCCAGATAGCGAATGTCTGAGCCAAGACTTCCTCTCCCGTGTGGCAGACACTGTTTACAGTCTGGTTAGTGATTAGCAACTTGAAAGATGAGAATGGAGTAGGAGGCTAATCTCTATTTGCATATGAATACAGATACATTTAAAAAAAAAAAGTAAATAAAAATCTAAATCGTTATCAGACGATAGCCAGTGGGTTCTGAGATTGCATTTTTGCATTTTCAATGTGTTTCACCTCTTTTGCTCTCCACATGGTCATGCATGCTATTAAAGCCATCTCAAAACATGATTGGTCTATACTTCTCCGACTACAAATGGAAACCACAACGCTTTCAGTACTAAAATCTTGCCTCTTGCCTACATATTTTGCATTCATATGCAGATATCTGTTTATAGAGATTATGTATTATGTAAACTGTCTTTAAAAAGGCTCATGTAGATTCCATAATTGGAGGTTAAAAAAGAATAAATTTCTTAAAAATCCTAATGAGCATGGTTGCTCTCGTTTCCTCAGGCAGAAGAGAAAAACATTTCCAACAGTGAAGAACAACACTTGCTTTATCCACAGGAAGCCCCGATGACATAACTTTGTGACTGAAACCAGCTATTCGTAGATTCTCACCAGACAGTGGGGTAACGGATGGTGTTGGCTCATCTGATGTGTTAATACTGGAAACATGGACCTTGTACTTGTTGTTGCTCGGAGGAAGAGAGATAAATTCTCACTGGTTATCAAACATTTTAATTAGATGAATATGAAATTGCTCTGTGTCATTTATAAAAGATAGAAACAGGGAATTAAAAATTGGCTGTTGAGATAAAGAAGTTAAAAGGATACAGTAACTGTAGTGGACTGTAGTGTACATGTGGCTGTAGGAGAGTGGATGACCGGGAGAGGCAAGGAGAAAAAAAGGTGATTATTGAAGGAGACTGCAAAAGCCAATACCCAGCAGCTGTATATTCACCCTTAGAACAAGGAGCGAGACCCGGATCGATATTTCTCTCTTTTTTCACCGTCTCTCCCCTCCCTCTCCTCATCACCGCAGGCTGCAGGGGAAGTGCACAGCTACAGGAGACATTTATTACAGGCCTGCTTGGTGGCTCTGTGGGACACAGCCCAGCAGCTCTTGGTTCTGCTTGTTAGCGGGCCGTGTGTAGATCTAACAGGGGCTGTATGTCAGCGCTGGGCCTCGTGACATCACCTCCCAATGGGCCAATGATGAGGGGTTATGACAAAGTAGCAGCAATTTCCCGGGCCCTGTGAGGATGATTGTTTTGTCAAAGTACATTTATGTTCAGAGTTCCATCCCCATTTGTTAAATTTTGATCCTCTGTGTAAAAATAATCCTAAAATGTATTCATTGTATTTTCATTTTATGTTTTCAGTTGTTGTTTTTTTAATTTTTACAAAAAGTAATCCACAAAGAATCATTAAAGAGACTTTAGATCTTCATCTTAGTTTGACTTAATGAAGTTAGTGCTTGTAGGGAAGCACTGGTGTAAAAACTGATTTCACATACTAATAATTGAGTCTAACTACAGTATGATAATGCAAAACCTTTTTGCTCTCTTTTTAAACTCTACAGGTATATTTACCAGCTATTTTGTATGAGCTTGTATTAATGTAGCAAAACCTACATTTCCATTTTTATTATATTTTAAAGTAGTGGTTTCCAACCTTTTTCCTTAAGCACTCCTTTCCTTTTTCTGAGTAAACTGATGAAATCTGACTAAGTGACATATGTTATGGATATTTTATATTATATTCAGTGCGTAAAAACAATAGTACAGAACAGCTCCCAGTGAGCATTTTTCCAAGTTTTCTCACCAACTTGAAGATGTTGATTGAATATTCACAATTAGACTATATTTACCAGGATTTACAACAGTAACATTTTTCATCCTCTACAATATGTTAATAAAAGCCTATTGTCACTTTGGACCCTCTCTAGGAAACTACATCACTATCTCTACATTGAAAGACCAGAGATTTAAGCATCTTTGTCACTCTGTATGATACATCCCGGTGAATATACCTTTGGAAAAGTCAAAGCTGTAACCAACACACCTTTAAGCACTTGTGCATGCACGTAAGGCTATAGTAAGCGCAATTTCCTTATTTTACATTAAGAACTTCTTCAGTTACAAGGTCCTGGAAGTTTCTTGTTGGCAGCACACAGCATATGTAGTTCATATTTATGAAATCATATTTATGAGACATTAGGTGTGTTGTAATTACATATTTAGACCAGATTTCACCTACCAATGACATGTGACTTTGGAGAAATACCTTCACACTAGTCATTATTGTCTTTCTTTCAATTTACAAATGATCAAATGATCAAAATGATTAACAAATTTGTATTTCATGACACATTGATGTTGTAACCTCATTTTAGCTGATTGAAAAGACGATATAAAGGGGTCTTAGATGCTCAGACAGCATCAAGCTACAGCAAGAAGTGCTATTTCTTTGTTTTACATTAAGAACTTCTCCCATTAAAGTGTACTGGGAGCTTCTTGTTGGCAGCACACAGCCTTTACAGTTCAGTTTATGACATTTTATATGAAACATTAAATGCATTGAAATTACATCTTTGTGTTTACCACATTTCACCAGTGAAATATGATATTAGAGAAATACCTTCACACTAATCAGTATTGCCTCTCTTTCAACCTACAACTGAACAAATGATTAAAATATTAAACAAATTTGTGCTTTGTTGCACATTGTTGAAAAGAGGATGAAAAGACCATTAAATCAACCAGTTTTCTACTAGACATCAACATTGAAATCCCTGTTGGTGCTCAATGAGGTGACAAACTGTATAATTAACCCAAATAGTGGGCGCAATAACAGCTACAAGTTTGTATGAAATGAGTGATTTTGATTCATTTTGAGCAGGTTATTTCATGTGAATGTAGCATTATTATTATTATTATATCATTATTATTATTTATTATTTATATAAGAGCTTGTGTTCAGGTCTTTGCTGTGCCTTTATCCTGTGAGATTTTTTTAAACTTTATATCTTACATAATCATCTAAACTTAAAAAAAAAAAAGTTTTCTTACACCCCTCAAAATCAAGAAGGCCTCATGACCCCCTTGTGAAGCTTTGACAACCCTTGGTTGAGAGTTGGGATGCCCGGATTGGAAAATTTAGGGGGATTTATTGGCAGAATATGGCAGAAATGGAATATAATATTCATAAGCATGTTTTCTTCAGTGTATAATCACCTGAACATAAGAATTGTTGTGTTTTTGTTACCTTAGAATGAACCATTTATACCTGCAGAGGGCACAGGTCCTCTTCGGGGACGCCATGTTGCACCACCATGTCTATAGTAGCTCACAATGGACAAACCAAACACTGGCTTGTTAGATACGATCTTTGCGTTTTGTGCAAGTTTTGCTGCCACTGTATATTCTATGTTCACGGCTAGATGCCAATAAATCCTAGACACTGGTCCTTTAAATTAAAGTTTTCAAGAGTAAAAGACAATTTCATGGCTGTTAATCACAATCATCTTGTATGTGAGTGAATTTTGTAATTGAATCATGTTCTTTGACTCACATATAATTGATTTCAGCTTTATATTTAACGGAATGTGGCTTTTTAATGTGATCAAATGACAAAAGTGGAACATCACAGAATATTGCAGTAGGAAGGAATTAAAAATATAATGCCTAATTTTACACCCTCGCCCAGCAACAGACAACATGTTTTATCTGTTCCAGTGGAGTGCTCTAATTATCAAAAACATCTCTACCTTGACAGCTGAAATTTGATGCATAACTTTAAAGGATACTATAAATATTATTTTGTCCCACTGGGTTTTTTTTTTTTTTATCAGCGCAAGCTCTAGAAACAACATTGCATAACTACAAAGTACTTGGAAAGTCTGAAATGTCTTTCAACAATGAAAATTATTCCACTTGCAAAGCGGCAGCCTCGATAACATTTGTGCTTGATTTTCCTCCACAATGACATGTGAAAGTGACGTTGTATGGGAGCCAGCATAGAAGCACCAGATCTCAGACAGTCACATGAACACATGTGTGAACAATAATAAGACAGTATAACAGGACTGCTTTACTGTAATGAATGAATGAATGGTTTGATCATCAGAAAACCTCTACATGGTTACAAATGTCAGTTTTGACTGGAATTTCTAAATAGTTTATGTGACAAATATCATCAGTAGATGCTGTATCTTACGGGCAGAAATATGCAGAATGATCAATCTTTGTGTTTTCAACTGTGTGGTGGACTGTAAGAAGTTTACTGAGGCCTAAAATGGGCACAGTCTCAATGTTAATGCGTTAAATCAAAGGTGCAACTAACTTGGTGACTTGTGATTGTGTTGAGTCACATGGTGGGACAGTTTTGTGAGACTTATTAACAACATTCTGTAAGAGCTGGTATTTTTGTGATTTGGCACTTCAGTTTCATTCTGCAATTTACTTATACACCGTTGTTGTAAATATGGACAGCTGGACCTCTGCAGTTGTTGTCATTGCTAACAGCAACAAATATCAAGAAAGTGCACCAACGCAAGACATAGCAAACCAGCTAATATTAATTGCTAATTCAACAGCAAAAAGGCCAACTTACCATCTGTCCTGTGGCCTTTTATTTTATGAAGTTTTCGCCAGACTGAAACCTGGTCTGACACTGACTCTTTTCCGCAGCGTCTTACTCAGTCACTCTCTCTTTTTCTCCTCTTAGCTTCCTCTGTCAGCATCCTCTTTGGTGTCTTCGCCTCTGCCTCCATAAAAGCTGAGTTCTCTAAGACACTGAGGAGATTAGCAAAATGCTCAGATACACTGTAGGCAAAACAAACTGTAAATAACAATATGTATGTGAAAAGTGAAGTTAACTTAAGGATGAACTTAAGGATGAAAAATCACTTCTTTTTTTAGGCGAAGGTAACATTACTAGTGTTGACAGGAAGTAAATGTAGATATATGTCCACTACATACACTACATTGTGCAAGTAAAGAATTGTGTGATTCTTGAAAACAGTGTTATGTCTGTTTTGTAGCTGTCCTCACACTGTTCTTCACCATTTCTAAATTTTCTAAATTATAAATATAAATATAAAATTATAAGACAGCTACTATTCTAACAGGCCTTTTTTGCTTTAGTTTCACATCTACATACATTAATTTATCAAATGACTTTGTTTGTTTTTGAACAAAATTGTTCAGCCTTTTTGTTCAGTGCTTTTTTATATTTTATACCCTAACATGAGCTACACTGTAAGTAAAATGTATTTTGTAATATGCCACATAAATCCTGACTGTAGAGACATTCAACCACAACAAGGTTACGCTTGTCAAATCTCATCTTCCATAATGTTTAATGGTGATTGTGGTTTTCCATCAACCAAATGCTCGCATGAGTTTTTGCCCTTCAAATGACCCTTACAGGACCAGAATACACAAACAACTGTAAGATCACTCACCATGTTGCATAAGTAGACTACAACTGCAACCAATATGGCACTTACTGTACATATGAGATCATTTGAGGTTACGCTTGTGATGATGAAGGTGCTGTTTGATTACACGCACATGTAGCTGCTGTTGATGGAGACGTAACATCCTGTCACTCAGTGAATGTGTAAGATTCTCTGAGATAATTCCACAGCCTTCTCTTATTGCTTCGCTGTTGTGTGTGTGTGTGTGTGTGTGTGTGTGTGTGTGTGTGTTGTGTGTGGTGTGTGTGGTGTGTGTGTGTGTGTGTGTGTGTGCGTAGCGTGCGTGCGGTGTGTGGACGTGTATTACTCACATCGTGGGGTTCCATTAATGCAAACAATTAAAATTTAGGGTGAAGACTTGGGTTAGGGTAAGGTGAGGTTTAGGTACACACATTCTCTATTTGAGTAGAAGTACAGATACTTGTGTAAAAAAAAGTACAAAATTAAAAAGTCACCCTCTGAATGACATTTCTACCTGCTGTTTCTGAACTTCGCCTTTTCTCTGCGACTGAGTCTTCCCCTTTTGTCTGTTTTGTCTTCTTACGTCTTGTGACGTTCATCTTGTGCGTTGTTTTTCATTTTTCATCTTACGTCATTTTCATCTTGTTACATCATTTTCATCTTACACATAGTTTTTATTTTCTTAGGTTTTTTACATAATTTTTGTCTTTTTACGTTTTATGTCTTTTTCATTTTGTTATTTGTTTTACATAATTTTCATCTTGCTACGTGTTTTTCATCCTTTATGATGTTTTAATCTTCTTACATCTTTTCTGTTGTTTTTCATCTTATCATGTCATTTTCATCATGTCTTTTTAATTATGTTACATCTTTGTTGTTGATCGTTTTCATCTTGTTGAGTCTTTTACGTCTTTTACATCATTTTGATGTTCTTACGTCTTATGTTACTTTTCATCTTATATCATTTTTCGCCTTATGTCTTTCTCATTTTGTTTTCTCTTTAACATAATTTTTATCTTGTTATATGTTTGTCATCTTTTATGTTGTTCTCATCTCATGTCTTTTACATCAGTTTTGTCTTGCCACATCATTTTTTGTCTCATGTTGTCATTTTTTTGTCTTTTACATCTTTTTTATCTTCTTACATATTTTACATTCTTTTTGTCTTGTAACATCATTTTCTGTCATGTCATTTTCATCTTGTTACTTTTTTTTACATCATTTTTTGATCTTGTTACATATTTTTCATCTTGCTACATCTTTTTTGTCTTTTATGTAGTTTTGAGTTTTTCCGTCTTGTTGCATCATTTTTCGTCATAGTCTTTTTCATTTTGTTAGGTCCTTTACATCTTTTTCATCTTGTTAGATCTTTTTCATCTTTTTTGTCTTTCATTTTTCATCTTCTTACGTTTTCATCTTATGTCTTTTCCATCTTGTAACGTGTTGATAAACGTAATCAATAATTCCCCTGAAATGCATTCAAACTTGCCTAGTTTGAAAATGAAAGGAGTAGACAGTTCAGATATTTATGTTAAAATGTAGGGAGTAAAGGTAAAAAGTTGTGAGAAAAATAAAGTAAAGTAAAGACACTTGAAAACTTCTTAAGTACAGTAGTGGAATATCTGTACTTAGTTACTTCCCACCTCTGACAGTTGTTATGGGTAAGGTTAGAGTAAGTCTACGGGAAATAAATGTAACTCAATGTAATGTTCTCTGCGGTGATGGAAACATGACTGTGTGCGTGTGTGTGTGAAGCAGAGACATATTTGCTAACATCACACACAGTCCAAGGATTCATTCACCTTGTAATTATGCAGGAGCTGCTGGCCACACAGTACTGAGCCTGTGACAGAATCACATGAACTGTGAACATTATTTCTTTCTCATCTTGCCCCTGCGATGCTCAACACTTGACAGGGTTTCGTTGGTGCGGTGGACGGGTGGGTGGGCGGTTATCACGTTTCTGCGTGTGCAGTGTGTGTCGGTGTGTCAGTGTGTAGGTGTGTGTCAGTTTGTCAGCACAGTGGCGCCTACAGGAGGACGTGAACACGTGGGGCTACACTCATCTCGGGTGGATGAATTACAGCAGGCTGCGCCGTTGTAAAACGCTGGTGTATTTGTCAGCACACCGCTGTGGCCGTCCAGGAACACTGACTCAGATAAGTTGCTGCTCTCACACTGTAGGGAGTGTATGGGAGGTCAGAGAGACGTAAGAAGTGGCAAGCCGACACAGTGGAATGAAAATGTGTGGAGTTAACATTCCACATTCAGCTCCCAGGCAAGATTTCATGCTTGCTGTGGGAGAGGGCTCTTACCATTGACTGATCAGTGAGTCACTCCACTGTGATACAGACAGCATCTGTTAGAGTGAATTTAAGGCAGCAAGGATTTCTGCTGTGTGAATTATGAGTTTTCATAACCTTGATGCAACATTACTGTCTGTTCATAGTGAGCTTTGAGAATGAGGAGGACTGTGATGGAAGAAGAGGAGGCAGTCGCCCTAAAATGCCTCTAGCTCTGTCATTTGTTCTGTGTTGTGTAAGTGTATACGTAAACTACAATAAAGTCCAGATCATGAGAAGAAGCATAAGGATAGATAGATAGATAGATAGATAGATAGATGGATAGATGATAGATAGAAGTGTACTAAGAAGTATACACTTATTTAATCCTACCCATTCTCCACTATCTCATTAATTACAATATATATATATTTACTTTTCTCTTAAGAAAAGGTGTATCAGAAGAGGAATATTTCAGGAAAACAATACAAAGAAAAACTAGAAACACATACAATGAGAAGAAAAACACCACTCAGTAAATAATGATCCAGTAAAAACAAAGAAATACATAAACGATATGTGTAAAATAGAGGAAACAGTATATTTCTACATATATGTTGAAATAATTAAACATCATAAATTAAATGTGAAGACAATTTTCTTTTAAAAAGTTCTTGATAATGTAATAATGTATTCCGTATCTGTACCATGACATCTGAGGGAGTACTGCTCATATTTTGATTTATAAAAAGGAAGGTGAAGATGATTGACGTGTCCAGCAGTACATGTGTGTACTTAAAGCTATAATATATAACATTCCTGCATTAAAATGTGTAAAAACACTTAACATACTGTATATTATATATAGATATAGATATATAGAGAGTTGTGTACGTACATTATCCCAAATGTTTCTAAAAATGGTCAAAACCCAGAGAATTCCGTAATTTATTAAAGGTACCGGTGCGCTTCCTGCTAGCTGCTAATTGCTAACAGTTGCTATAATATATAGATATGTTGGATACATTGGAGAGTGACGTATCATGAATATAACTTTAATACATTACCTCGTCAGTGAACATGATTTCTGCCTGAGTCACGTCAGATAGATTTTCATCAGTAATGTTGGTTGATTAACAATGATAATAACAACTTCCATTATCTCAGGCTACTTCAGACGTCATCAAACTGCGTTTCTTGTTATTGTTTTAATGAGAGGGACCCCTACAGCAATGCATCATATTCTCTAAGATCATTACTGTAGAGCCACTGTCAGTGTTGGGCATTTACTCAGGAAGTTAAATAAGTTACTTTAAAAAGTAAGTACTTTTCCTAGTAATTAGTTACGTTACTCATAATATTGCTATATATTATATATTAAATTGTTATATTACTGTCATACCTTGTTGGCAGCCTTGTTGCTCCCCAAAGTTGAACTGGTGATCCAGTGTGTTAAGGAATTTTCCATCTTCTAGTGGTTATGCTAAGGCCTTCGAGCCATACCATTAAGGTTTTAACCTTTGACAGACTTACTGTCTCTCCTCTAGGACAGTGGATGCAGCTGTCTTCTCCTTTCGGATAAACAAGTGAACAACCTGATAGTGTTGCTAGGGCAGCTGGCGTCGAGGAGGTGTTTGTCTTGTCTATCTGACTGGAGAAGACGTAAACTGTAATCTGTTTTGGTTAACACTGACCCTGAGCTGTAGAGCCAGAGGTGCTGAGCACTAGTCTCAGCACTTGTGTATTCATAATTCCTGTGTTTGCATATTCAGACCAATAGGCTAACTTTATGTGTTGGGTCTGATCTTATTTGGGCATAGGTTCATCATGACTTTATCTGTGAATGCTTAAAGACTATCCCGGAGGACAGAAACGCCAGAATTGAAGGGAACATCAATGCCAACTGTGTACTGGTTATTCCTTCATTCTCCTTGATCAAGTATTATTAAACCAATTTCAGTGTAAGACATATTGGACTCCTGAGTACTTCTTCCTCTCTATATATGGGTATTGGAATAAAATCCATAACACAGTGAACTGTTCAAACTCAGGAAGCTTTTGTTGTTAGCTGTCCAGCTGTGAGCTGTGGTGGAAAAGACGTCTTTTTGACTGAGTGTGACTTTCAAATTAGATCCCATCACCACATATTCTCTCTTTAGAAGTAGCCAGCAAACATCTTCCCCTGTGCCAGCTTGACATTGCTCTTTGTGGGCATTTTTTCTCTAACTATAATGTGTTGAAATGAAGGTGAGTCATTTTGCTTCTTACACAAGGTTTAGACAGCAATGTCCTTTGCATCTTTGTCTGAGACAAACCATACTTCCACCTATGGAGGGTACACCTCTCTCCTTCTCCCTCATCCTTCGTCCTTTGTTTAGCTTTTCGGCCAGCAGCTGACATGACCTGTCCTGACCTGCTGCCCATACACATCATCACAAGATAGCCTACCTTGGACAGTGCTCTGGCAACACAGTAATGCAGTGTTACTTGGATTAAGTCAACAATCACAGAAAAACAACCCTGTTTTTAGCTTTGTAACAAAGTACTTTCAGCTAATCTAAGAAGGTTTTTAAAGTTTATTTATATTAAGATGTAGAATTGTTGGAACCCATAAAAGAAAACTCAACCTTTAATTTATCAGGAAAAAATCAAAATCACCAACTAGAAGTTGCATAAAATGGAAATACTCAAGAGAAGTACAAGTACCTGAAATCTTTAAGTACAGTACTTAAGTAAATGTACTCAGTTACATTCCACCACTCTTGTGGTCAGACTAGCCAGGCCACCAAGTTTGCCTCAATGGCAAAGATATGTCATGTACAATAGATGACAAAAACAAATGAAGGGCTTAATTAAGATTAATTATTATATTTGCATTGGAAACTGTAAAGCAGATTGACCAGGAGGCCATATTATATTGATTTTATCCTCAGGAACAGGTGAGCTGTCAACCCCTGTCAGCTGATCTGTTTGCAAAATCTTACCTTGAACAAGAAGCTGTTTCTATAAAAATAAGATGAAAGCATACGTATTCTGTAGATCTTAACAGGATACCTCAGTGAAGTTTTATCAAACTGAATGTGCTTGTATCCAATATAAACGCCACTGAAATATATCTAGAAAATATTTGCTTTTGCCTGAGAATTCTTCCGTTTTCAGTGAGCATTAGGAAAGACTTATTGTTGCCAGTTCATCCCACAGTAAGTGGATTCGAGGGGATGGCGAAGGACCAAAAATGATTTGTAGAAATGAGGGTTCATTTCCTGCTTTGGAACGAATATTGCTCCTTAAATATAAAGCTCATTTACATGTATGAGTCACAATATCGATTCTCCTATGCATTGTCAGCGGAGTAGCTCCAGGCTGTACATCACTGTGGTGTCTTAGATTGGCCTTTGGCTGTCTGATTTCCTGCTATGGTGGAACTGTTCAGGCAGTAAACTGTCTTTTGTTTTGTTTTTTTCACCCTCATGGCTCCATTGTTTTTGTCTGTTTAGTGCCTGCATGATGGAGACGGTAAATCAAAGAAAAACTGATTAAGGATATGTATCGTTCAGCTGTTCTTCAGAATCAAACCACTTAAATCACAACATATTAGTTATATTTTTAATCATGTAGGTGGGTTGTTTTAATCTTCAATACACATATAATTTATTAATCCAAGAGATATTTATTTGAAAATGTAATTTTAGATACAAATTCAGTATGTATGCTGTTTTTTTCCCCCCAAACCCAAATAGTGTCCCTTGTGCTCTTGCTACTGGTGCTCCACCTGGTGGTTTGTTGTGTAAAGCAACTTGTATGTTAACTTACTGTGGAGGACAATAGCTCTGTTCTCCACACTATTGGCTGTGTTCTGCTGGTGAAATGCACCACACAACAGAGACGGTCTATAATGTCTTTCTTTTTTTTTTTTTAGCTCAATTACTGTTGTGGAAATTCAAGGGCAAACCGAGAGAAACACTTTCAAATGGGCTCTAACTCTAATGTTTTCATTAGCTTTAAGTATTGATGAGCAGAACTCTCCCTCTGAGCCTTTATATTGTACACAAATGGCTGTTTTACTGTTATGCACTGTTGAGTTTAATCTCTATAAAGAGACAAACACTAGTACATTTTTATTTAACATTTGTGAGAGAACTGGCTAGTAAACTAGGATAAAAACTGTGGTTAATCAGAGAAAATAACCAAAATGTGATGGGAATGTGCCCAGAAGTGTTGTTACAGTTTTAACGTTTTATTTTAATACTCTTCCACACAACTCTTGGCAAAAGTGGTGGACTCAAGGCGCATGACTTGATTCAAGTCAGGCTTGTGTTTCAGGACTTGAGACATGTTTGCATGCTTGACTAATAATGATAAAATGATTGACTTGACCATGACTTGATATTCATGACTTGAAACTTAGACTTGAGACCGATAAATTAAAAGGATTTTCCTTATCTGATATTTTCTTATTATCTTCTCCTATTTTTCTTCTTTTTTAATTAAATATTTGCATTTTCTAGATGTTGACAGGTTGTTTAGTTTTTGAAACATGATTAGGTGATTTCCAGAGCCTGACCGATGTATTGGTTGACCAATATTATTGGCCCAATATTGGCCTGTCACAGATTTATCAGTCTAGAAATGAGCAATGACTCAACTTGACTTGCTTGAATCCCACCACAGTATCTTGGGACTTGCTTAAGAAGGTTGAGACTTGAGACTTTCTTCTGACTTGCACATGTGTGACTATCAAAGGTGGGAAGTAAAGAAGTACAAATCTTCCATACTGCACTTAAGTAAGAGTTTTCAGGTATATGTACTTTAATTGAATATTTATTTTGAGTATTTATTTTTCTGATAAATTTTTACTTTCACTCCCTGTATTTTAACACAAATATCTGTACTTTCTACTCCTTACTTTGTCACAATAGGCTTGTTACTTTAGTTTTAATGCATTTGAGGGGAATTATTGATTATTTTTATTTTGCATCATGGCTCACCACCTTCCCAACATAAAGAACAATTTCAGCTCATATGGATGGGACAATAACATATAGAAAAGACGATTCCTTAGCGTATCCACCAGTGCATATCATGAATAAAAGATGTTACAAAACAAAAATGACATAACAGAAATGTCTGTCAAAGGGATACTTTTTACTTTTGTACTTCATACTTTTTCATTTTTACCTGAGTAAAGAAGTTGGCTCAGTACTTCTACTTGAGTAAAGAATGTATACTTTTGTCACCTCTGACAACTGCTTGCTTAAGTCTAACCCTAAACCTAACCTTAACTTAAACCTAACCCTACTGTAACCCTAACCCAAGTCTTCACTCTAAAATTTTATGATTTTGTTGTGGGGACTTGTGTTTTGTCCCTGTAAGGGAAACAAGTCCCCACAATGTGAGTGTGTAAACAGATTTTTGTCCCCACAACATGAGTAATATACATCTTTTTTTCACATAAGTATCTGTACTTCTACTTGAGAACAGAATGTGTGTACTTTTGCCACTTGATGACTCACTCCCACCTCTGACTATAAGAATGGATTACTAAATACCAGCACCAATCAGAAATCTTCCTTAAAAATGATTGGAATTTGATGTTTAATAGATCATCTCTGTGTCTGTCTACTTTGCAGGATGAGCCCTTCAGATCAGTAGACCCGTACTGATTGGAGACATGTTCTAAGGACGACACCGTCAGCCACCATGAAAGGGTTAGGAGCCAACCGCAGTCGTCACCTGTCTGACTCGTGTGAACCACCAGGATGCCCCCAGAAGCCTCTCTGTCCTTTGACCTCTGACCCTCATGGCTCGTTTCTGTTGAGCCCCACCATAAACCACTATGCCACCCTGGACCCCCATCTGCACCAGTGTCCTCCCACCAGCCCCACCACCATGACCCCGGACTGTCTGCTGCCTTTCAGCCAGATGTCCAACAGCAGCACCTTCCCTCGTCTGCACTACACCTCCCAGACGGAGCAGGTAGACTGCTCTCAGGCCTGTATGGCTGGTGGTGGTGGAGTAGGGCAGGGCAGCAGGGCGGGGACACTATCCAATTCCTTGTCTATGGGCATGGGTTTGGGTCTGGGACTTACTGGCGCTCCTATGATCACCAGTGGATCAGCCACCATCTCTTCTGCAGCAGCAGCAAAGATGAATCGGTTACCCTCCAACCTTTTGGATCAGCTGGAGAGGCACCTGCCCCTGCAGCGCGACGGCTTCAGTACACTGCAGTTTCATAGAGGACGTATGTCGAAGCAACGCAGCGAGAGCCCAGGACGCATACCGCCACCTGATGCACTCTGTGCAGAAGCTATTTGCCAAGTCCCAGTCCCTGGAAAACTCTGCAATCAAAGGAAGCCTAAACGGGCGCTCTGCTGGAGGAACGACTGGCAGCACAGGAGCTGGTGAGGAAGGAGGTAGACAAAGCCGCAGGAGCAAGAGTAAAGACAGGGCTAAAACTGAGGGGCCAAAACAGAGACAGAGGCCCAATGCACTAGGCCTCTGGAGCTCAGACGACGCGCTGGACACTGACACCACCAAAGCTGGCACTATCGCTGTAGGTTACCGCAACCCACTGAGCATGATGACTCTTGGCAGGGCGGTGTCGGACAGCCAGGCCAGACACATCCCACAGGGCTACAACACTATTTCTGCACACACTCTCAAGACCTCGAAAAGCAGCAGTGACCTCAAGTTTCTGGCGTGCCCGGCGACGACACAGGTAGGATCCAAAGAAGAGGAGGGAAGAACAACCAGGGGGGGAAGCAAGGATGATACGCTGGTGAAGAGGGGCTCCTGGTCCACTCTCACCCTCAGCCAGGCCAGGCAAGTGTTGCAGAAGGGCTCTGCTACTGTCAACAGGACCCTTCTTAAATCAAAGTCATGCCACCAAGACCTGGCACAACAGTTCCTTCAGGTAGGAGGGACAGTGAGTATTATCTTCATCACCATTCTTTTGTAAGTTTGCATGCATATTTTTATAATTTCTCTGAGGTTTGTTGGTTTTATTGATCAGTTTTGAGCACTGAAGACACTTCTTACCCTGCCTAATTTTAATTATTTAACAGTTTAATTAGATTTACCCTTATTCTGTTTATCATATATACTTTATCCTCATTGTTATACTCAGTTATAGATTTTTGACCATAAATCATGATGGTTTTCACAGTCACATTTTCTTTTTTAAGTACCACTGCTGCAATTGCTCAGAATTATATTTAACAAAATCGGACACAAGCTATACAATACATGCAGGCTGGGTTGCACCAACAAGGATTATAAGGATTTAAACCTCTTTTACCTCAGTTTAGTTTTTACTGTAAACCTAGATTAATTCTGTTGCACCAAAACTCATATTTAAAATGTGATTTAGTCATAAACATAAACATATTGGTGGCTCCAATCCAACAAGAGTGGTATTTATACCATACTTGCATGACTTACAGTATATCTATATGGTGTTCACCGCAGCCACTGTAGTAACCACGGCTGATTCCTCAGCCGCCTGGACCGCCATGTTCACAAGTTTGGGAGACCAGCCACTTCCGCTACATAGACGAGATGGTGACCGTTGAGGCTGAGAAGTGTCGAGCATTCTACACTCAACTTCTTGGCTGTTTTGAGTACAACATCCACATACATGCAGTGGACTTCGTTTTTCTGTAAATGTCAATGTGAACACACTTTTGTACTCAAAACAGGAAGTGCAAATACAGAGGTACTCAAATTGAGACACAGAGACTGTAATGTTTTGTTAATTTTTTAACTAGCTATCAAACAATGTAATGATTTGTTAAGGAATACAGAGCAGCCAAAAAAAAAAACCTGTTTTTCCCCCCTTTTTATGTTTACGGGGTTTGGACAGCACTCAAATTTATCTTGTGTCTGTTTATTTGTTTTGATTTGGGAAAGCGAGCATCTCTATATTGATATCTCTATATTTAATTTAGCTTATATCAATAAACTTGGGCTTACTAAACAGAAATTAATTTTTAATTGTACAAGAGAACCTCTGCTATATTTCCAAATATGAATTTTCTCATTTTAAACCTATCTTTGCTAAACTCTGATTAAAACTAAACTTAGATTAAATTAATCTCTGTTGGTGCAACCCAGTGACAGTCTCTAAAGGACACACCTGAAGTATCTGCATCACAGTTTACAGTGTAGAGCAAGACTGCTACAACAGTGTGTGTATTCATAATCCAGGTCCCACTGGGGGACTGGGCAGGAACTCTGGGTCGTGGCCGGGCCAAAGGAACTGAGATCCCCTGTCGAAGGATGCGCAGCGGCAGCTACGTGAAAGCTATGGGAGACTTGGAAGACAGCGAGGACTCGGAGGGAAGCCCCAAACCCTCCCCCAAATCTGCTGCCCGTCGCCATAGCTATCTGAAGGCCACCCAGCACTCCCTGAGTGAGCAGCAGCCGCCTCCACCTCCACGCAAGTGAGTCCCACAGCGTAGTCCATCATACTGGAGTTATGACTTTAATTATCACGCTCATTGTTTTGCCATAGTTGTGTTTGTGCTGTTTTACTTTACATTCATTAAAATAGAAATAGGCTCTGACGGGGTATTTACTGTTAAAACTGTGGGAAGAAACATTTTTCTCATGTCCCCAAAGGTAGTCAGCAGGTGGCAGCATCTTGTCACAAATTATTGTCTGAATGTGCAGCAGCACTTAGTCAAGACAAGTTCATACAATAGAATCTACTCATAAAAGTAGAGATTAAAGAGAGGGGACAAGAAATGACATACAGTATCATCTTTATTTGGTACAAAAACAGTAGGAGATGAAATTTTGCCATGTGTTTCACCCCTACATCCACACGGACAGGCCTCGTTGCTACGCTCTCATGCGGGAGGATTATCTGTGGTCGCCACTACAGAGTGCATGCTCTATGCAGCATCTGAGGTCAGTGTCATCCTTAGGCAGGCAGTGTGGCCTACCACCTACCCTCACCTGCCCTACCACCACTACCCACCACCTACTTTTGCCTTAACCCTCCCAGTACTTTTCCTCTCTGCCCCTCTGTTCCATCTCTTACCTTGCAGGTTCCCTGAGTGGTGTGCTAATATTTTAATCTTACCTGCTTCCTCAAGCCCTGATTTCATAACATGCAAATCTTCCATGAAAATCACTCCACCACACCCTGCTGCTTAGTGCACACACAATTTCACTAACACCCGGTGCCAGAAGAGCAAGTCAGAACAGAGGGAACTTCCCAAACGATCAATGTGAAGGTCAATTTATGAAATCGTATAAGAGTTCATTTGCAAAGCAGATCTAAGCCATTCTTAAAGGGATAGTTGGAGCTATTTGAATTGGGGTTGCATGAGGTACTTGATCAATAGTGGGTGTATCACCTGCAGATGATGCCGGTCAGCACGTCCCCAGTTAGGGGAAACTGAGAGCGTCACCAGCACAGAAGCTGAGCAATGTCCTGCTGTGAACAGGGTCAGCAACAAAAGGTATTTGAGCCACTTAAAAAATGTCCACCTAAAATAACCAATATAAGTTTAACCGTACGCTATATTTGGAATGTTTTTACAGCTTTACTTTGCCGTCAGCCTTTTTCAGAAAGGAAGGAAAGGAAACCACTATTATGGACCAAGTAAAACTCTCTCCAATCCAACCAAACCCGATAGGCAAAATCAGTTATTTTACCTTCCCGAACATAGGCACTGCTGCCTCGATTGATTAGTTAGCTTGCGTGTTCACCAAAGTCACACAATAATATGAACAAATAGATCAAGGCAGCAGCAGACCAGCAACTCCAGTGTTTTGTGAGGTAAAATTACTGATTTTGCCCGTGGGCTTTATATTCTAAATACAGTGTACTCTTGAAATGATAGTGATGTTTTTTAGGTGGATGTTTTTAAAGTGGCTAAAATACCTTTTGTGGTTGACCCTGTCCACAGCAGTTAATTGCTTCGCCTCTTGTGCTGATATTCCCCTCCACAGTGGGGGTTGCCGACCGGTATCTATTGTAGGTAATACAATATCAAAAACTCTGAACTATCCCTTTAAAATAAATAAACCAACACCAGTTTGACTGATATTCCCTTGACTGCACAATAAAAAGCATAATTTTGGGAAAACTGAAAAAAAAACGAGATAAAAACAACAACACCACTTTGACTTACATTCTCTGGAAAGTTAAAAAAAAAAACTTGAATTATTAAAGTAAATCAAAATGCAGAAATCTGTTTTTGTAAGTGAACCCTTTCACTCACATATCATGTTTCCTCTGTGCTGCAATTTTAAACCCCAGCACATATCACTGTTCTCACATCTCAATAATATTTAATTTTAAAACACCCAGGGGAGCTTTTGGCAGTGTGATTTAAAGTTCTCTCCTGGACATCATCAATTAAACACAGCCCTTACTTATTCTGGTCTCTGACTTCTGAGAGGCTGATTATTACGTTCGCTTCCACAGCTCCCTGCCATCCCTGAAAGAGCTGTCGACCAATCGGAGCCTCGATAACTTAGACTGCCTGGTGAGCCCGTTGGAGGCCCCTCCACGCCACAGGAACAATGATTTCAGCCAGTGCTCCGGCACATTGGGCAGAGGCTCGGGCACTCAGGTATGTCTGTTATCTTATTAAATGTGTTGCTATAACTGTAGTAGCTTGTCACACTATTATGACTCGGCTGGGAAATGAACATTTCCTCATGTGTCTGTTTAACTCAGGTGTTGTAGATTAGAATCATGACCAACCAACGTTTCCATGACAGCAGTATTTCATGTACTTTTTCTGGGTATAATATAAATATTCATACTTTAAGAATTCGAGCAACTAATTAGATCATTTTGGATCGCCTCCACTGACCCAAAATAGAAGAGTAAATGTAAAAATCACCAGCCAGGCGATGAAAAAAAGACATTAATACCGCTTTCCAAATTCAATGCCTGCTGACACTGCTGAGATGGTATATGAATAAGCCAGCCGGGAACAAGCTGGTGGAATAGAAGTGATGCTTGAGTGTGTTTGCATAATGTCAAAGGGGGACATATGTCTCAGTATAAACCTGAGGAAGCCTTGTTGTATATCTTCATCAGCAGGATTGGACTGGTATGTCTAATGCAAACATCCTGTTATAAAGGAGCAGCATCAGCATCAGCATCAGTCTCTGCTTGCACATGACTCAGAGATTCAATTTCTTTCAGGATGACAGTAAAGTCTCTCAAATAAAACATTTTGAGTGAGCTGGTTTTGAGGGATTATTATTCATGTGTATGTACCACCCAGAACACGTTCATATTTGCTACTAAAATGCCAAACATAAAAATATTACTACTACCGTTGTTTCAACTTGTTTTTATGTTGCATGATCAAACATTTCAGACGGTGCAGGGTGTCAACGCTTATTCTCATCATACAATGACAACACAGATCCACGCAGAAGAAAGAAATACTGAAACAAAGCTATTTTTAGTTACAAATACAGTGCCATCTCTGTTCTAAGAACAAAATAGTCATACTTGTTTTAGCTTTCATATGGCTCCAAACAGCTCAGTGGAGGCTCAGTAAATGGAAGTGAAATAAATAGTAATTAGTTATTACATTAATTATCAAAAGGAGATCCCATAGAATAAATGTGTGTGATTTGGGTAAAGAGGTTTCAAACTTTGTCTGAGGGGAGGCCCATGGTCTCAGACTTCGAAAAATGCTGGTTTAAGAAATTGTTTGAAGCACAAAGAGATCAAATTATCCATTTTTTCACAATGTAAAAAATATTAGTGAAAATGTTTTGAAAATATCTAGAAATTTGTGTAGTAGAACTTGTAGTTGTTTGTTCTTTCCTATCCTGTTAACCAACTCACAACCCTAAGCTGGGAACCACTGGATTTAATTACCTAACTATATATAAATTATTTCAAACTAGCTTTCATCTAGAAAATGCTGCTTACACATTCTTGCATCAGTATTAACAATCTAATAATGTTATATTTAAAAATATGTCATTCACTCATTTCTGTGTAATGAGTTTTTTCTGCTTTTGATACTTTAAGTATATTTTGCTGATAATGTTCATGTGTAATTGAGTGTTTTTACATTGTTGCATTGTCAGTGCTTTTTCCATCACTGGGTATAGACCTGGTGAATGCATGTGTCACAGTCTGCCCTCTGCCCTCAGCGTGTGAGTCTGCACACGTTCTTTCAGGTATGCGGGCAGGGATTTGGGCACTCGGTACCGTACTGTGAGGGGGAATCGCAGGCAGTGGAGGCTCTGGATCTGCCTGCACCTACGTGCTTCCGGTCACGCAGCCACAGCTACCTGCGGGCCATCCAGGCGGGCTGCTCCCAGGACGAAGATACGGCCTCTGTGGACTCAGACTCACCACCACCCACCACTACAGGCTACAGCTACAGCTCCAACACTCGTGAGTACCAGTGAGGACGAGGTGGGGCAGAACTGCTGAAGATAGTCTTTGATTTAAAAACTTATCAGCTGAATGGGAGGAAATACTTGCTATTAAGTACCATCCACACATCCATTTACTCTGATTCACAACAGCAAAATGAGCATTTTGTAAGAAAATGAAGTCTCCTAAAGGTGGAGTAAATGATTCTGGAGAAAGATAGCTGATTGTTGAGTCTTATTCAGAGGTCGTCAAATATGAACGCTTTTGGCTGGTTGCTCGGGTCGAGCCACTCAACAAAATAATGAGACTCAACAATCAACCCAACCCAAAGCATCAAAATTTGACAACCTGGAACTGGAGTACAAAATCATTATCTTTCTCCAGAACTGCTTACTCCACCTTTTGATGAAGACGAACAGCTAACTGAAATCTGTGGGGAGAAATTAGACTTAAAATGGCCACAAATGTGTATTACATGATCCACAAACATGCAAAGTGAACACATGTAAAAGACTTTTACAAATGCACATATAACAACCTGAACCTGAATATTTTAGCACAGATTTTTAACTTCAACTTCACAGATCTGATCATTTTGCTTTTGAAAAGTTTTTTTGTGTATACAAATGTCTGAAAATATTTGTGGCATTCTTTTGTATTTATTTACAGATTTTTGAGACTCTTTTAATAAGCTCTAGCTCCACACAGATCAACAAATGCATGTTGTGTTTAAGTGCTGGTGGACAACAGGGACATCTGGATGAATTACATTGATAGGCTTCTGTATTGAGTCTTGAGTCGGTAAATGTATGTCTTACCCACAAGTTACACACACATTCACAGAAAGCCCACATTTCCCAGTTTTCCATCAGCACTCAGATGCAGCATGCATTTGTGGAGCTCTTTGGAGCTGGAGATTGTGACGAGTCGATGCATATCTGTGTGCACATATTTAATAATCTACATAAGGATGTCACAAATCCTTTATGACATTTGTATACACAGTCAAAATAATCCAATCTGTGAAGTTGAAGTTTAAAACCTGTACGTAAAATATTAATATTTATTCAGGTTGTGATGTGTGCATTTTTAAAACTCTTTTAACATTTGGACTATTTGAACACGCATTTCTGAGTAGACAAAATTATGCACAAATCATTGTGCACATTTTTAAATCTTAATTTTCATTTGTAGGTCATGTAATTCACATTTGTGACCATTTTGAGTCTAATTTCTCTCCATAGTATTTCCCAACCAACAAATGTTATAAAGTACATAAATGTGTAACTTATGATATGTAAGAAGTAGTAGAAAATAGTTTTGCATAATGTTGATATAAAAAGAATTGTTACATTTTAGTCTGAATAAGGAATTTTTGTTTTATTAGTCAAAGTCCTTGACAAAATATTCATGCAGAAGCAGGGATCAGAGCTGAGCAACAACAGCAGTCCACTGAATCAATCATGTAATCACAGCTATTGTGAAGAGTAGAACTTAAAAGTTTTCCTCAGCAGATCGCACCGTTTTTCAGTGAATGTTGTTTGATTTATAACAAACGTTGAGGACGTGTTTCAACTCAAGAAAGTTTGATAGAATCTCCGACATCCATCCTTTTCAAATGATAACTGTTTGTTTTTCAAGACTCCGTCTGTAATAATGTCTCAGTTGAGCATCTCTGTGTTGTAGATTAAATTAAATGGTGTTTTAATGTTTGTTAAAAAGGACAGTGTGAACAGTCACACAAATGCTGCAACATGAAATGGAAATGAATCATATTTTTATTGTTGTGGGTTTAAAAGAAATGTGAGAGACCACAGTGCATATATACAGTGATCACAGCAGAGAGTACAAACCTCTGGGTGTTTTTGTGTTGAAGTGAAGTGCAAATAATTCTGACTTAGATGTGTGGATGTAGTGAGTATATGAGAATGAAGGCATTTTATATAACAAACAAAAATGTGTTAGATCTTCCTCAGCTCTTTTTTCCTGTGTTTAATTGTGTCTTTTATACTGAATAAAATGGCTTTAAGCTAGTAGATATATCTAAAAAGGGAAGGAAAAAACAAGAAGAAAAGCAGTAGTTATATTTAGGAAATTTAAAAAAAAAAAAAGTAATGTGATATAAACAAAAGATATATGTTTTTGCAAAACAGCAGTGTCTGTAATCCCATGTGGGATGTGCCAGATGTTTGGCATGACATAAAAACATCTCTCTACGGTGCTAACAGCCCAAATATGCCTGATGTTAAACTTTGTGGTGCACATAAATTCATTATGTTTATCATTATAAGCTCACAGTTACAAGACCAAATCGACCATACAATGATACAGATATAAGTATTTTTTTTCGGGGGTACCTATATGATAAATTGCAATTCTATTCAACCTGTACCAGTGCTATATTGCTTCATTTGTCGAATTGCATTCAAATTTCATATATTAAAAGCCTTTATTTACATTGGACTTGGACTCACACAGTGCACATTTGCTGTTATCATAATTTATTCTCACTAAACTTTATTTTCAGCTCAGCCTATCTGAGTAGGTTATGTATACTGATTCCTTGCAAACATTTCTGATTAAAATCATTGATAACATGAACTATTAGAAGGATGTACCTGTATATTTATGTTAATGGTATGCACTGATGGACCAGGTGCCCACATTAGGAAAAAAAATGCTGTAAAAGTGCCCTGTTTGATGCCCCTATGGCAGATAGGACATAATGAAGTGCCCTCAGTGGTGCTCTTTCCATAGAGAAAATGTGATGCAGTGCACTAATGGGTGCTTTTCCATGGAGAAAATGTGATAAAGTGCTCTCCAGGGTGCCCTTTCAGTGCAGAAAAATTGATGCAATGCCATATAAGCTGCCCTACATGCTAGACAATTAGTTGCCATGTCTCTAAATTGTTCAATGGTTAATAGTTAACCATGTGTTTTTATTAGAGGGGTGGTAGTTTACTTTAAATCTAAATCATATAATAAAACAATTTCAATCTTAACCAGGATTTTTTTTACCCCTGTCCACCACTGATGGTAGGCATAATCTTTAACTTGCATAGACCTTTTTTACAGTAACCACATTAAAATGAAATTGTAGGGTAAACACGTGTTACCTGGGGGTTATGCAAAAGTATTTAGTGCAGTACCCTCTGGAGTTTGTATGCCGTTTAAATCCCAGCCGAGGGTTAATACCCAACAATTATTTTGAACATACACTCTGATAGGCAAAATTTGTTTTTTTTCCAGTGACTCTGGTAATGACAACAGATCTATTAGAGCTTTGTTCAAAAGAGATATTACTGCATTACCATATGTGATTTCAGACTGGAACTGATTTCTTAATGATGTAGAATGGAACAAGATCTGGCTTCTATCTAATCAACATTTAGTCTTCAATAAAATCAAGGAAATCTCTTTTAAACAAATTCATAAATTGATAAAGTGACATTGATGTGAATTGTAGTGTCTGTAATGGGTGTCCAGAATCTGTTGTGTATTTGTTTTGGCATCGCCCAGTTATGAAGAATTTCTGGCTGAATCTGTGCGTTTTTATTGATGAAAATGTTGATGAGGGTTTTGTCCTGTTTTGGAAGAGTGCATTGTTTGGTCTCCTGGAAGATGAAGTACAGAAGAACACTTAGAATATATACATGATTAACCTTATTATTATAATGGTGAAATTTCATAAATGTAAATTTACAGGTAGGAAAGCATGCTTTGTTGTGTTCAGGAAGGAATTCATGCAATACTGCTTCAATTTGACACTCTCTGAAGCAAAAAGCAATTAAAACTATAACAGCTTGCAATAAGTTAAAAAAAAATGCATTTTTATTTTATTTGTTTATACCCCTCCCCCACATTTATTTATTTTTTTTCTTTTACTTGTGTGTTCTTTCTTGTGATCCCTTTTGTACAACTTTTGTCCATGCAAGTTCTTATAAATAAAGGGGGGAAACACAGATGTTACCAGTGATACTATTAAGGTCCCATACCATTTAATGTAGCAGAGCCTGTCCAGAGAGTCAACATGCACAAAAACAGCTCCCTGCCTCTGTTTGACCTGAATGGAACAGAACCTTAATTAATATCACTGGCAACAACTGTGTTTACTCTTCTATTTAATGTCAAAATGCCTGCTGTGAAAATGGTCTATTGCAAATACATCATATAGGCTTTAAAAAACATTTATCTTGTCTGATTTTGTTTAACCTAGACGTCTTGATTGCAACAGAGACTGTATCAGTATGATGCTTGCCTTTGAAAAACGAGCAGGAATCCAATTTATATGAATACATCTCTATTGTTCAGGTGCGTGTCTGGCGGTCACAATAAATCGAATATGTATGAGGTTTAGTCAGACCTCAGTCTGTTTCCCGCGGCGCCAGGGACCAAATGAAACGCACCTATCGTGGAGACATTCACAAACAACGTAACGCGGAACCTCAGCCAATCACGTTCGTGTTCGATTTCATCGAGGAGTAGAACTGTCCAATCGCACGCCGAGAGCAGTTACGGCGAAAACGTGGACTCCAATCCTCGTCGTCAAGGGCGTGTACTACAAATCTTTTCTTCACAGCACCGTCGCTGTGTGTCTTACGGCAGGACACCGTAGCCCGTCTGCATCTTGTCTGCCTTTCATGAATGACCAGAAAATAAGGATTTTCCAGTCGACCACCACACAGTAAGGTACTGTCGCCTTTTCCCGACTGAATGCTGATGCTCAGACTGGCAGTCGTTGTCGGTCCGCTAGCGATAGCAAGCTAACGTGAGCTAACGTTAACGGTGTGGTAGGTTAGCTAGCTAACGTGGATGAAGAAAGGGGATGAAACCCTGATACTAGTGGTTAGCAAGACAGTAATGTGGCTGCTGTTGTTAGACTGCTGGTAACGAGGCGGAAACATACCGGCAGCAGCGTCTCTTCTCTGGCTCGCTTATATCTCTATTATACGATGCCTCCGGCTAACGTTACTCAACGTTAAATACCCTGTGTGGTCTCACACCGTAACGAGCCTTCACTGGCTGTTAGCACAAGCTAATAGCAGCCGAGGCGTCAACAGCTCGGTAGACACCCGGCGGCTAACCAAACCGTTCACGGCTGTTAAGGCGACATTTCCTGCCAAATGGCTTTATTTAGAGAGGTTTAAGTCGTGACTCGCTGATACTGATCATTCATTAAAACGGGAAAAAAAAAAAGAATATCTCTGTGAAGTCACAATTCAACTTGGGTTGTTGGAGCCTTTGGCTTATATTACCGGTTATCTTGGATTTACATTAGCTGTCAAGTAGAGTAAATTAACGTTGGACGAGTCTTCTCTCTCATCCTGGACTCAACATGTGACCGACATGAGAGCTCAGAGACATGGAGGAAGCTGTGAATCACGTTTAGCTGC
The DNA here is from genome assembly GCA_034769285.1 of Lutjanus argentimaculatus. Taxonomy (NCBI): domain Eukaryota; kingdom Metazoa; phylum Chordata; class Actinopteri; order Lutjaniformes; family Lutjanidae; genus Lutjanus; species Lutjanus argentimaculatus. Next base: position 27,775,927 of record JAWZSL010000007.1, read on the forward strand.
GCTTTAAAGCAACACTGACAGCTCTTCCATCGCAGATTTTGTCTTGATGCATTGCTTCCTCCTGACCAAGTGCAATCTGAAGTTTAACACCTTGTTTTTTTATCATTAATAATTAGGGATAGGTAATGATTATGGATTAGGATTTAATTGGTACTGATACAGCTTATTAGTATAGATACTTATCAGTATAAGTTGGTGCATAAAATAAAGACATGACATGAAATATTTGAAAAGATTCAATTGATTAATCAAGGCATTTTGTTAAAAAATTGGGGAAAATGCACATCACAATTTCCCAGAAGCCAAAGTGATGCCTTTAAATTGCTTTTTTTTTTTTGTCCAATCAACTGTCCAAAAGCTAAAGGCTCATTTATTAACACAATGACAAAGAAGAGCAGGTAATCCTCACATTTAAGAAGCTGTAACCAACAAATGTTTACCATTATTACTTAAAAATGACTGAACTGACTGATTATCAAAATAAATGGCAATTAGTTTCTTTTTGTCAACTAAATGATTAACCGATTGATCATTGCAGCGCTAATAACAACACTTTAAAAATGTCCCTTTTTAGTGTAAAGAGGTACAAGTACATTCTGAAAACTTTCACAATCAACGAACCATTCATTTAAAACAGATAACGAACAGTCTGAGATGTCAAAGTGTAATTTCAACAATGTCTCAGTTTTTCCACATTCAGTCAGTCCACTGTCATTACATGTGCTTTGTAATTATACAAGCCACAGTGGATATACAAATGCAGAAAAAATTATATATATTTGAATTTAACACCAATATTGTATTTTGACTCTATGAATCGAACAACTTGTCTAGATCTAGAAATTCTTTACATTGTCCATATATTTCCACTCCTGTGTATGAGCAAGAAGGGTAGGTTATTTTCAGCCTCACAAACCACAAATTTACAAATCAAAAGTTTTGGCAGTGGTTCAGCAACAAGGTCCACCAATATTGTTTTACGCTAGAAGTCTGATACAAATTATTTTGTGCTTAGGCTGCTGATTGACAGTATCTTGCACAATGTTAAGAATCTTTCTTTTTTTTTTTTTTTTTTTTTTTTTTACACTTGCCAAGCTATTCATTTGGCTGGATTGGGCCCTTTGACAGACCCGTTCTGGCCAGCGGGCTGTACATTTGACACCTCTGCTCTACATAGTTAAGATAGGGTTCCCAGATTTTATAGAATTAGTCGCTTTTGAATGTAATATGCATTTAAGGTATTCTAATGGCACTCTCTGTCAGCCTTGAACAGTAAGAACTTTTTCAGTAATCCAGTGTAATAAAATGTTCTTCCTCGCAGCATAAGTAAGAATACAGTAGAGTCTCTTGTGGTATTTAATGTTGCATATTGGGAGGCCCAAGAGGAGGAACGCTGGGTCCGTCTCCAGCTCTAAACCCAATACTTTTTATACTTCATATAGCACATTGGACAAGTCTGACAGGTAGCGCCTGTCAGACTTGAGACCATGTGCCCTTACACCTGTAAAGTAACGGGGTGCAAAACACATAGCCTCTAGAATAGACTGACAGACATCCTTCCATCTGACAGAAACAACAAGTTCTCAACAGGAGAGCTGTCAGGATTCTCAGTTAACGTTGAGCTGTGCAAAATATAGGCCAATTCTTTAACTGCAAATAACGAAAGAAGCCCAGATGGAAAGATGCCATTATTCTCTGTCATTTGTACACATGTCATAACTATACATTCTGAAGTTGAACACCTCGGTTCTATAATTTATAATATTAAATTGACCCCAACTATCACAGAAGATCCTGTTAGTGTCTGGAAAAAATTTCCTCTGGAAAGATTTTACCTCAACTGCTGTTGCTTTTTTTTGGTCCACAGTTTCATGTGCCATTTTTATACAGTAGCTAGCTCCATGTGTTAAGACCTGAGGACACGATCAATAATTTATCCGCTTCCTGCCCTGTGTAGTGCTTTGCAGTTCAGCAGTTAGGACACTTCACTGGGCTTTTATAAGGGCCACCTGACAGGAGAAGGATGTGCACACAAAAGGAATATAACATCAGAGAGTAGCACTCACAATAATGTCACGCATGTCCTTTTTCTATGCTGACAGACTATTGTTGGTAAGGACAATTTATCCTGTCTTGTTTTTGTTTTTTTTTTTGTTTTTTGTTGTTTTTTTTTTAAGCTAATGTTTAGGAAAGTAATTTTTTTTTTCGTTGGTCTTTGAAATTCTCCAGACTACTTAACAGGCTGCTGGATATCATCAGAAACACAGGCTTTGGAACTTCATTGTAGCGACAAGGCGTGTTCATTGTATCCAGCACCACATTACACAAGACATGGTGTGTCTGTGTATTACCATGGACAGACTGTGAGTCATCCTCCACTGTATTACACACTCTTCCTCTCACTCTCATTGATGAGGTAATCTCTTGACTGAATGGGCGAAGCAACTATAGTTTCACACAGTAAGGTCTACAGCAGACAGGCTTCCTAATGATGTGTGCGAAGCTATTTGTTAACATGGTTAGACAGTATAAAGGCCTATCCCTTTCCTGCCCTAACACTTTGAACTGATTAGCAAATGACTGTATAAATGAAGCTTTTACTTTTGCACCCATAAAGGTATTGCCAGCAACTGAAAAATGCATTTGATACAACATACTATTGTACTTTATTACATATTGATAAGGATTCTTTGTGTATTGGGGGTATGAAATGTGTTTTAGAGCTTAGACAGTTAGTGATTAATATAGAAATATAATCTGCAACTCTTTTGATATTTGATTAATCATGAAGGTAATTTATTTATTTTTTTATCAAAAATCTCAAATATTCCTTTATTCCCATTTCTCAGTTGTGAGGATTTCCTGCTTTTCTTTGTCTTAAGTGACCATAAATGTAATGTAATTTGCTAGACAAAACAAACAATGTGATACCATCATCCTGGGATTTGGGAAATTGTGATTGACATTTTATGGACCAAACAGCTAATCGAGAAAGTGATTGGCAGATGAGTTGTCAAAGAAAATCAATGTCAGATGCAACCCTACTTTGTTTTTCAGCTAGAGCTACAGTGTCCCTTAATCGATAAGTTGATCAAATGAAAATTATTCTTTTGCAAAATTAATCTTTTCAGTCATTTTTCAAGCAAAAATGTTAAACATTTACTGGTTCCAGCCTCTTAAATTTAAGGATTTGCTGATTTTCTTTGCCATTTATGATAGTATATGAAGAGCCTTTGGGTTTTAGGCTGTTGGTTGGAAAAGAGAAGCAATTTGTAGACGTCAGTTTGGGTTCTGGGACATTGTGATGAGCATTTTTCACTTTTTTTCATTTTATATATATATTTGAATAATTGTTTACAGGCCTCTTTTCATCATACACAACTATGTTGTTTGATCTGATGACAATCAGTCTATTTTTTCAATGTGATTCATACAGATATTGACAAAATTCATATCAATGACACAATTCCGGTTTCAATCATTGTGGCTTGCAAAAGCCAAATTTAGGCTTGTACGGACTTTTCAGTAGCTTTCAAGGAAAGGCACTTCACCTATCTAGTAATAATCGAGCTGTATGTTATTAACCTGCCATGATGTCATTCGTAAGCAGTATGATATCAGAATTAAGTAAACGTTGCTCAGCAGACGGGTCAGTACTGTACCTTGAAAAAGCTCCCAGTTTCACCTTATCGGTTTGACCTCGGTGGCACTTGCCACGTGTCTTAACATCAGCTGATTAGGCTGTAATAACCCAGACTGATGCCCCAGCCCAGCAGGTCAGACAAAGAACCACAGGAGGTCTTAGGGATATCAGACTATATAGCAGATAAGAATGCACAAACCAAGTCTCTGGCAGTGTAAAAGGTGGACTAAATTACTGGGATTTTGTCTCAATTCGAATGGCTGTTCTCGAGGCAAGCTGTTGTTTTCTCTTTGTTGACAGTTTTATATTACATTTACTTTTGGAATACTAGCCGCAGTAATAGGTAATGAAGAACAAATTGGTTTACTGTAATGAAATCATAGCTGTTTGTTTTCATAACCTTTTTTATTGTGTTTGGTGTTGTCACCCTCTTGTTCTGTGTGTTATGTAAGTGGTTTACTTTTTTCCTTGAGCATGTCAGCATTGTCTGCTAAATGGCAGCATGCCTGTCTTTATGTCGCAACAGATACCTTTCTCTGTCATTAGGTCTGCACAGTGATTTGCTGCCTTTCTACTCCTGTCTTGGAGCTTGTTTCCCTTATTCATAAGGCTATTGTGGAAAAAACAGCGAATTCATACCCGATTCTTATCAACAAAAAGAATATAAATTGTGCAACAGATCAATAATAAGCAGCAGCAGTGGAGTAAGGATCAAATGGCGTCATCCAGTCATTTTAATTTTCACAATTTTCACAAAAAAACTATGCAAGCAAAAGATCTACTGTTAACTGGCTTCACCATAGGAACTGCCCTTCCTGAGGCAGGTTTAAGGTTCCATATTTCAGATGCAAAATCCCCTATTTAGTATATTTGTAATTTCAGCATGCATAATGTAAATATATTTTCCCCAGCTGACATGAGATTGATTCTTGAGCTGAGACAAAGATTGAATTAAATGCCAACTTTTACAGTCAAATAAGCATAGGTCAGCTTTCTGATCAGATTTGAATATGCTGCATTTTGCTGAATGGTGCCCCTTGTGTGCTTAATCTGTTTGTCAGAAGTCATGCTCAGCCATGTGTCCTGGTCTAATCTTTCAGTCTATGACTCCCACAGCCTGTCAGCCTGCCATACTATCTTGCAATAAGACTGCTAATCTTGGACTGAGCCTCTGCTACCACCTCTTTTCATGATACTTGGCTCATGTCCAGAGTTTCACAAAGGTTCATCCTCAATAATCTTACAATACTGTTTATAAGCCTTCATTTTTACTTTCCTTTTGTGTATTGAATTTAGTGCTTCAGTAGAAACGAATGTGGAAGTGCACTGTCTCCCCTCGCAAAGAAGTTCACTCTGCAGCCTAATTAACACACTTAACTGTAAGTCAAATCACTCAAGAATGAGCTCAGCAGTAATCAAGACCTCTTAAATCCCAAACCAGACTGTCTCACCCAAAATGGAAGAGAAGCTAGTCCTGCTTTTTTAAAACGGTGCCAATGGCCACAGCATTGAAAATAGTCAATCATGTACATTTAGATTTTAGCCCTGCGTGGAGGGCCCATTAGTGGTCATCTGATAGCTCTTAGACAGACCTGCTGATGGAGCCAGAGCATATCCTGGGTCAGAGACTGCATAGCTTTCATAAGTGATGCAATTTAGTTAACGTTGGAGGATCATAGTAGTGTTGACAGTGTTGTAATTGATCCTAATTTCTTTTCAGAGTAAGAGAGAACATTTGGGCCACTCAAATAAGTGGTTCATAGACAGCTGCTGTCTACATAACTTGTCAACATGAGGATGTAAAGCAATGTGATTTCTCTTTCTCATTCTTTTGTTAGCTTTGCTGGCATGTTTCCCTCAGTAGTTGGGCATGGAATCAAATTCAAAGAATGGAATCAAATCTCAGAGAATGCAAAAGGCAAGTTTGGTAGATTTATATCAGTAAATGATATGGCCTGTTTTTGCTGCATACACCATCTAAATTGAGTATGATTCATTTTAAAAATGATTCAGTAAACGTAAGTATATTGTAAATTCAGACAAAATGCCATCACTCAAAATTGTTGTTCCTGCTCTCACTCCACCTTATGAATGGTAATGATTAATCATTAATAGATTCATCGCTGTTAAGATTTTAACCAGTTTCTCTTGTTAGTCTGGAACTGGCAGTAATTGTGCCCCATTTGGCATTGTTTTGTTTGGCAGGGTCATTTAAATGGGCAGGTGGATAAGAGCAGGTGTTTCGAGCAAGAGCCATTGTTTTATTATTCTGTTTAAATAGTTTGTTCCTCATGAAGTAATGTTTCACATAATTAATGTGCTGGTGGAATTATTTAAGCAAAACTCACACTGAGAAAAAGACATGCATTTTGTATCTTAACTGTTAATGATTAAGGTAGTTTAATCAAAATATGCAACCCTACTCTGCCTGTTTTTATTTAACCAATAAACATAAGAATTCTATAAGACAGGATTTTTCTCAGGACATGAATGAGATGCAGGATGTATAGCACCTAAAACAAAGAGTAATTTTCTTTCTTGTATCAACAAAATGATTGTAGCCTACAGATATCATGTGTCATCTGTTCAGTTTAACTCCTTGTTAATGGTATAAGAGGAAGCATCTACCGTGAATTTATTAAAGGATAAGTTCGGTTTTTTGACACCTGGACCTTATTGTTAAGATTAAATACGCTCGTAGACTCACCCAGACAATTTTGGTGGAGCTCGGAGCCGTTTTCGAGCAATTTAGATCCATCCGACGGCGTTTTTTCTCATGCCATAGTAGCGGACGGGGCCAGAAATCGAAGCCCCTAAATTAGACATAATCTGCTGCGAAACTCGCTCATTTCACCTACATTTTATAAATGAATGGCCAGTGTTATCACCATGTCAGCTCAACTTCGTTGTTATGGTCATCCGGGGCTTTACAAGGATGGGTAACTTTTGGTGACGTCATAGACGTGCGCCGCAGGACTGCAGCTGAGTAGAGACGCTGTTGTTGCTAGGCTACACGGCAACACGGCTATTTTTGTGCAGCATGGCGGAATATTTATCCGATGTAGAAGTGTCTGACGACGACTTTGAGTATAATGGATACCCGTATCGTTTTGAGCCAGAATACACCGACGAGAAGCTATTTGAAAGGAGGATGCAGAGGGAAAGAGTCGAACAGCTGGCCAGAGAACGAGCAACCACTGCACGTCCACGAATGGGGGTTAACTGGTGGTGTTGTTGTGGACATTGCACGAGTTTCGCAGCAGATAAAGTCTAATTTAGGGGCTTCGATTTCTGGCCCCGTCCGCTACTATGGCATGAGAAAAAACGCCGTCGGATGGATCTAAATTGCTCGAAAACGGCTCCGAGCTCCACCAAAATTGTCTGGGTGAGTCTACGAGCGTATTTAATCCTAACAATAAGGTCCAGGTGTCAAAAAACCGAACTTATCCTTTAAATAAAAAGATGCAGGCAACATATTAATCAGTTTGGGTAAGAGGTACTTAACATGTCAGTAAGGAAAGTTAAGACTGGACCGTCTCTGCTATATGCTAAATCAGTTTAATAATCACAGGCTCTGCTGACTGTCTGGGTCAGCCAACTTTGCATATCAAATTCTTTACAGTGATTAATTGAGCTGTTAAAAATTAACATCTGTAACATGGACAGATGCTCATTCATGCATTCATTGGTCACACATGATAAAGGAACTTGTGATGATTGATAGTGTGGTGGCCTTCAGGGTTCTGAATAAGTAGAATAAAGGGTTCAGCTGAAGGCCATTAGCTGGCCCTGCCCCAGAGGTCCTGGGTCTGGGCAGCTTATCCAACTCTTAATCACCTCTTGGCACTGTGCCCCTAGGTAGGCGATATGGAGCCAACCATCACACCACATATTGCACTAGGACAGCAAAATGGATTGTGCTCTTTGCTAAGGGTGCAAATAATCTGCAATTAGCCCACTTCACTATGACAGGATGGCCTATTTATAGTGTTTCTTGTAAATCATGCTATTGTAGAGCAGAATGATGCGTGGTAAATTGTTAACTGATGAATAGAAGAGATTTATATATTAAACCATTTTAGGGGTGGGAATCTTTTACTATCTCACGATTCGATTCCGATTTTTGGGGCCACGATTCGATTTAAAATCGATTTTCGATTCAAAACGATTTTATTCATAATGATTTCTGATCATGATCTACTCCCATCTGCTTTGCAAGACAGAATGACAAATGGAGACATTAAAGTGTCTTTTTCACAGTTATTAAGTTTTAAACATTTATCCATGCTTAGATGGAATTGTTGGAACTGTTACATAAAAGCAATATCACATACTGCTTAACCTGTTCATCAGGGGGCCTATTTTTTCTACCTTCTGTCCGAAATGACTTACCCAAAATAAATGGAGGATATTTTCACAACTACAAGGGCTATATGTATAATCTTGGTGTCAAAATAACGGTAATAGCTACAAGTGAGATTACTATAGAAGTGTCAGAATCAAGATATGTGTTACTGTGTCAGAGGAAATTCACCTGGAACACAGAAACAAATGTGAATTTTTATCTATTAAAAAAAAACAAAAAACACACTGTTTAGAGTGAAAAACACTTTTGAATCATAGGATAGTAGCCCGATTCATCTAGGAATTAGTAAAGTGATATCTGATGAGTTAACTGTGCAAAACTCGATGCTAAAAAAGTGAACCTGAACAGTTTTACAGATGTTTTAATACAGACATATCCAGGCGAAACTGCACCAAATGTGCCATTTGGGCATCAGTCACACTGACGTTTGGCACTGTGTTGTTAGTATGTTAGCACCGCTATCTGATTCAGACAGTCAGAGGACCACCTCTGCTGTATATTTCTCCCATTTTATCCTGACCGGGACTAATAAGCACTCTGCTAAAAGCGTCTGAAAGTGTCAACAAGCTGCGTCCTGTAAACTTGCTGAAGCAGTCCAGGGGACTAGCTCGGCAACCCATTGGTCAATTTTAATGATCGACACCTCTATAAACCAATCAGAGTCAGGAGGTTCTATCACTACCACCCAAATTTACCTTAGCAACACCAATGACGATACAGAAGGACGTGCAGCCAAAGATAAAGTATTGTAGTGAAGATGCGTTATTCCCCTTGCAAAAAGCCCTTGCTCTTTATGAAAACAACCAGGACCATCGTGATTCATTTCAAACTCCTGAAGAGTCATAGGAGTAGACATTAGCAGTGTTTTTTCAAGCTAGAATATAACTTTAGGCCACAAAACAGCTAAAGTAAGACATATTTTATGATTGTGTGAACGTTATTTCGCGACTATTTGGCGTCTAACTCTCAGTTTTTGTCACAGTGACGAGTGAGACCTCTTCATAATCAGTAGGATCTCTTTTCATCCGACACCTCACTTGTGTGGTTTGCCTGAAGTGGTGAGAGTAGTAAAAGCACTCAATGGGGGGTGGGCTGTTTTCACGTTTTTGTTAAATGCCCATATTATTTCTTGTGGTTTAAATTGTGTTTCGTTTAGGTGGCAATGCTTGATAGAGGCTTTTAGCTGCCCGCTCGGAGCTGGCCTGGCAGAGAGCTTCGTGAAGCACTGCAGTGTGCGTTGGTCTGCAGCTGGTGGCTGACTCTGCTCCGTGTCCGTCCCGCATAGTTACAAAATGGAGGTGGACAGCGGATTTTTTTTATTTTTTAAAATCGATTTTGGGACATTTTATATCGATTCTGAATCGTAGCAAATGAGAATTGCAATTCTTCTGTGAATCGATTTTTTGGCACACCCCTAAACCATTTTAACACCAAAGCTAGCACGTATGTCACGTATGTTGTATTTTTTTATGTGGCTAACCTGCTAAAATTGGTGATTGACCTTTTTCCCATTTCCGTGTAGACAAGTTTCTATTCTGTTTTTTTTTCCTGATGTGCATAGGAAAGCTGAGACTCAACTCATGTCTGTGAGAGCTGAGAGAAAGATGTTTTTAAAAGTCTGTGTTCAGCTGTCAGTACTTTTTGTAGCTTCTAACTGAATCTCGGTGGTTTGAAATTCAGTTTCTCTCCTGCGTCCCTGTTGTACTTTCTGGTATTTGCCTGATTTTACTGTTTGATGTTCAGCTGGATTGGAGTTGTGTGAAAGTATTGATGATGAAAACCCAACATTTCCTCATTTCGTGGCTTCATAATAAAAGCTTCATAATTTTAGATAAGGAAATAGCAGTGCTTTTTTTTCAAACTTTATTGGACAGGACAGCTGAAGAGCTGACAGGAAAGGGGGTAGAGAGAGAGGGGACGGCATGCAGCAAAGGGCCACATGCAGGAGTCGAACCGGCAGCTGCTGCAGAGGACCTCTACCAACTGACCTACAAGGCTGCCCCATTGGTGCTTTTATTATTTTGATGATTTTATAGGAAATGTTATCCACTGTTCAGATGCTCGACCAGAGACAAGCGTGTTTCAGTTAAATACACATCTTCAAGTGGGTGCAAACTCGCTGTGCTGGGCTGACGCTCAAAGGTAAACTGAATCAAGCCAAGGGGGCACATGAATTTGAATGGAAAAGGTTTGCATCTTCATACCCGTGACTAATGCAGAGTCATTTGTTTCAGGAGTGAATGGCAATAGTACATTTTCCCATTGAAGACAAAAGTCAGATGCTAGTGGGTGTTACTTCATTTTTTTTGTCCAGTGTAAATGTCACTTCATGTTGGAAATGTTTATAATCCACTTTATTCCTCTGTGTAAGAGATGCAGTGCAGCCTTTTAGACACAACAAATGGGACAGAGGCATGTGTTGAGACTCAGGGTGTAGCAGGACACATTAATTAACTTTGGGAATGTCATGCATCCTTGCTATGAGCACTACAAGAAGTGTCCCATTGTTTGGGAATAAATGTCCTGGTGCTGGTTGGTTATGTTCTCTTAGAGGAGATTGTAGACTGCAGGCCGGGGCTGCATGAGCGACTCATGAACTATATGGAGTGGATTCCACAGCCATGTTTGTGTATGTTGGTGGGATTTAATGAGGGCCTTACTGGTGCTGTGAGTCACTGGCTGATGACGGAAGTGCAGCTCCCTCACAATTACAGGGTGTTAGGTTGCTATTTAGATTTAAACCACTACCGGAGAGAATGAACACTACATTTTCATTACTGATCCAAAGTGGTGAGCCTTGAATTACTTTCTTGGTCAGCTAATTTTAAAGAAATGTGTCATCCATCATCTGTGTCAGTGAATGCTGTTACTGGTTAGAAGTATTTGTCTACTGTTTGTTTTGAAACTCTTTCAGCCATATGTCGACAGTCAGCCAGCTGTTTAAATAGCATCTACACAAAACCACCTCAACATCCCCAAAATTCTTCAAGAAAGCCTGTGGTATTTTTTTTCTTGTTTCTCATGATGTTGTAATGTAGTAAACTCTGTATCATTCACCACAGCCCCACAGTCAGGCTGATGACAGAAAAAGAGGCACCGGTCCCATTCCTTGTCCCTGAGTCAGATTGTCTTTTCCTGCTGGCAATCCACTTTCAGGCCTCATTTCAGTTTCTGTTGGAAGAGTTTGGGAATCTGTGGTTCAGATGTCTGTTGGCATCAAAAAGTGACACTTATAGTTCAGATCTGTTGAAGCGGGGTTGTACGAGTTACTTATCCATAGTCATTGTACAAGCTGTAGTAAGTGGCAGAGAAGCAGCAGGAGTAGTGGTGTAGGAAGCTAAGCAATGTATTGCTGTGGGCAGAGTCAGGAACAAAAGATATTTTAGCCACTTGAAAGGTCCACTGTATTTAAGACAAATATTGCTGTCTTTAAACCAGCCAACCTCCATTGGCAAAATCAGTCATTTTTACCTCGCAGGTCATGGCAGTTGCTGGTCTGCCGCTGCCTCAGTAGGTAAGTTTTCATTGTGTTTGTTTGTTATTGTGTGACTTCAGTGAATCTTAACTTTGACTATGTGAAAATGTGATTTTTCACACTACAGATGATTAACACAGGGCATTAAGTTCAATACAAGAGTCTTACAGGTAAATTATGAGACTTTATATGGATACCCCACATCCCCAAAAATTGAGTCGGTACAGCTCTACATCCATTGAAATATGTAATGTTAATACAGAAAACAAGATAACTGTGCATTTCCACAACATCTGAACCACAACAACACAAACAGGATAGAGTTTACTTCCTGTGGTTTTATAGTTCTTAGAAGGCAGTTGTCCTGCCTGACAGTCCTCAGAGCAAAAGGACTGTGAAGGTGTGGCATGTAAAGGAAGATCCTCAGAGACAAACTGACGTCAATGGAACACAACCACCAGCAGGTTGACAGCAAACATAGAGGTAGTTTTAAGTACACCCTGATAGAGGCAGCAATAAGTGCAAAGTGCAACTTTGTTTTTCAGAGATAGGCCATTTTATGGTTTTGTGTTTTGGCACTTGATAAGCATCAGCTGGCTTATGTCTGCTCGCACAGTTTTATTTTACTTTCGCTCTTTTTGAAGTCTCAAAGCAGGTTCTCACTCTAAGCTCCTTGTTTTCTTTCTTTTTTTCTCCCCTCCTTCTTCCATCTGCAGTCAGCAATAGGAAGGCTCCTCCTCCTGTCCCACCCCGCACCACATCCAAGCCCCTCATCTCAGTGACGGTGCAGAGCAGTACTGAGTCAGCCCAAGACACATACCTTGACCAGCAGGACCGTGGCAGTGAGGCCAACAGCCAGTCAGGACGCAGCAACTCCTCCGACAGTCTCTGTAGCATCCGCACGGGCAGTCTGGCTAAGGGGACCCACCCACCACCAATCCCTGTCCCCATTGCAGCCCCTGCACCCGCTGCGACCCCTGCACCTACTGCAGGCTCTGTACCTCCTGTTCCAGCCCCTCGTGACCTCCCTCCCACCACCACTGTCACCACTACCACCACCGCTTCCACATCTACCCAGCCCCAAAATGACACCGTGAGCATTTGTATCACCCTAGAGCAGCCCCCAACTCCACCCAAGAGGAAACTGTCCTCTATTGGAATTCAGGTAAGAAGCATCTACCTTAGCCAGCTAATGGCCTTTACTGAGATACAGTCATACTGGGAGAAAACTAAAGCCACGTTCACAGTTGTATTTGACTGGTTTACTGTTGCTTGTGATTTTTCAGGTGGATTGCGTTCTGCCAGTTGTAAGAGAGGAACCACTACCCCTGACTGCACCCCTCAAGTTTCAGTCAATTGGAGTTCAAGTGGAGAACGGCAGGCCGTAAGTATACTCACACATTTGATGTAACCATATTAAACCACAAGTGATCTGTAGGCTTATATTGTGTTCTTCACAAGGATTCTTTGAAGACACTATGTACTTGATAAGGTATTATAAGAAATTTTTTTGCGTTTAGCCATTGCAAAGGTTGTGGAACATTTTTGGCTACACAGCAAGGCCAGAGGTCTCAAACAAAAATATACTGTACCTGTCACTATCTTCAACATGCTTGTTCTTCCGTGCTGGTAGGTGTTCCTACCTCTTCCTTTGGCGTTTAATGCAGACGAGAATGCTAGAATGCTTGAAGGCGTATATGCTGTCCCCATCAGTAGAAAACGAGTACAGTCACATTTTCAGAATATTGGTGTCGACTTGGTAATGAAGCATCAGTTCTCATGACATTGCTACTATACATTTGAAAATATTGCCTTGAAGGCATCATTATATGAAAGTACATCAAGACATAATCGACTGGTGATTTCACATTCACAGGATGTTTTTAATTCTCCGTTCCTCATGGAGTGAAGAAAGTATGTTAATATAAACAACGTGCACTCACAGGAAACAGATGCGTAATGGCTTTATTTAATTGGTGATAGATCCCAATTAGTATTAATGAATATTTCCCATACTGCAATACATTGTAATACAACACTTTAAAATCTTTCTATTGGTACCAGGTGACTAGTAGTCTTATGAAGCAATCTTTTTCACAAGCTGGTTTCTGGTTTGTCTATGTTGTTTACATGCATAAGCATGCAGGTGAAATGATACACATCTCTGCTGCCAGTTTCATGCTGTTCTGCTGAGTGACAGTTGATTGCAGTAATGCATCAAACGTAGCAGTCCACAAACATAGGCAGTGAAGACAACTGTAAGAAAGCAGACTTTGGCTGCATTTGGAATTGCATACTTGCATACTTGCATACTTATGTACTATTCCTACTAAATATGTCGTCAAATTGAGTATGTAGTGTGTTCCAGCTACATCTTGCGTGGATTTTGTGAGCACAAGAAATGTCTGGATGTATACTAGGTTAGCAAGAATTCCTGACTGTTCACTGTGAGCTGACTGGGCATACACAACCATCCCAAAATGCTTTGTGTTTCCTCCCACAGTCCTGACAGTCCTAGCACACTCTGTGGCTGGAGGCATTATTTGATAAAATAATTAGAAATGAAGGTGAGTGAACATGGAGCAGAGGCTATTCAGGATATAAAGGTGCAGTTCGGAGGACAAATGCGAGGGCTCACATATGTAATGTACTGCAGAAAAAATATTTGATGTGGTAATATTGCATAAACATTAAATGGTAGCTGAGGCCAGTAATGTGATGCAGAGAAAATGTATTGCTTGAATATACATAAGTGTGAACTGTCTGCAGGTAGCAGCACACTTAATTGTTCATTTAGTAGGCAGTGTGTAGTGCATACTGATTGAGTAAGTAGTAGGCAGTACGTTAAGTATGCAATTTCAAACACACCCATGGATGAGAACAGTGTTTAAAAATCTGCTTTGCAAATGTTTGATTGAAAAGAAATGCATTCAACATGTTTGTTAGACCTCAAGCATACACACAATACGTTTGTAGTGGCTAACACTGTATGTAAACATTACTTTTGTTTATTACGGTTTACAAGAAACCTCCACAGGCTGCCTTTGATATTGTGACAATGGTTTCAACTCTCAGCCCTAGAGGATAGAGACTCCCGTTTGTCTGCATGCACTGTCGCTCTTCTGCTTTTCACTTCATAACTCCGCACACTCACATTGTGGCTGGTGAATCTGCAGTCTGTGCAGCGGGGTGTTGCTAAGGTCATTCAGCAGTCAGCCTGGCAGCAGCACAGGCCCTGATTGATGTCCTTTTACTCTTGTTTTGACTGTGGTGAACTGAACATGGTGAGAATCGCCATTTAAACTTTTCCAGTGCGCTGTAATTTCCCATAATCACATTTGTTTGACAGCCTGCTTCCTTTTCCCTGCTCATTATCTCTGAAGCCAGCAGTCCACGAAGATTTTATGTTGTATACCTGATTTGTTGCTAATTCCCATCTTCTTACCATCCTCTGTGCTGTGTATTTTCTGACTCTCTGTGCTCTTTTGCAGTAGATGGTACTGCACCATCAGCTGCCACAGTGTCCTGTCAGTTAAACCCACTGACCCCAAACTGTTACTGTGGAGCATGTTTGACACATCACTTCATTGTCTTATTTATTTAACTGTCTGTCAGAAGCTGATGTTTATGCATGTCTCTGCAGTCTCAGCCGGGACAGCAGCATGGCCTCCAGACAAAATACAGAGTGTGAGCCTCAGGAGCCCCAGGATGCCACACCCACAGAAAACAACACAGCCAACTGCACCAACAGTCAAACAGTGAATACCACTGCGCCAAACAGACAGGACAAAGCCATGGACCAGCAATCTCTGAAACACACCTCGGCCCCATCCAGGATATCAACCTCGCCCCCAGAGACTCTGGACCCGGCTTTAGACCCCTCCTCGCTGCCACCGCCAGATCCCAGCCTGGAGACCGGAAACTGCAGCACCCCCGGTGATGCTGTTCAGCCAAGCACGCCAGCTTGCCTCCGAGACGGCAACTGGTTCCTGAAGCTGCTGCAGGCAGAAACAGGCCGCATGGAGGGCTGGTGTCAACAGATGGAGCAGGAGACCAAAGACAACAAGCTGTCAGAGGAGGGTAAGTGGCAGAATTGCATTAAGTGACTATCAAAACATCAAGGCCTCATTTGTACAGGTCATTTTAAGAGTCTTTGAGATGTAAGATGCACATTTGTTGAAATCGCCAGAAACACTTTTTCCTGTCGCTTTAATGAGACAGAGAGATTAACAGCTAATTTCAGCATAATTTCAGCTGCCATTATCATAGTGGACAGACCTTTTTACACAGACTTCTGACTTATTGAAAGGGTAAAGATTATACATGCATCTTTGAGAGACTGATGCATTACACCTTTTTGACATGTGGCTCGTCTCAAAGCAACTCCCGAGTTTGTCTTATCAATTAGATTTCAATCTGTTCTGAATCCTTCTTGGATGCATTGGGATAGCTATCTGATCTCAAAAAAAGCAAAGTGCAAATGCATCCAGGTATCATTCGAGACAGACTGAAATCTGACTGTGCAAACCACCATTGTAGTTGAAGCTGATGTTGAATGTAAATGCATCTGTCTTTCCAAGACGCATGCATGTACTTTACTCCACAGAGGTCGCGCAATACTGCTGTAAAGAAGACCCGCCATTATGCCGGCTTAGCTTTTTTACATGACATCAAACAACACAGGCATAATGTTGCCCCAGTGTGTGATTTTTAGATAGCATGCAGCAACAAACGTCTCCTAAGCATAAGAGTTGCAATGGACATGATGTGTAGCACAGTGGCAACTGTAAACAATAAAAATGTCCCATACTGTCCCTGTTATATGGTGGTTGATGTTGTCCTCTTCTTGGAGGGTAAGGAGCTGCCAGAGTTTGCTCTTTTGGTTGCTGTTCTACTTCCCTGAATTAGCTGCTAGCTGCTGCTAACTGCTTTTTAAATCTCCCATGGTGTGTTGCACTCATAACTCATCAAAACTTCACACCCGTCCTGTCGTCCCGCTCACTCTTTTTACAGATGTCAATTCTGCCCTGTTACTACTTCCTCTACCAGCTTAAAGGCTCTACGAGTGTACATTTTATTCAGAGCAGGAAGGCAGAATAATAGCAAAACGTTCCCACCTTGAACAGGCCGTGTAAAGGGCTTATGTCAGTAAGAAGTCTGTAGAAATAGCCACTCAGTGTATGTTGTTTTGTTTTTAATGCATCTGTGGCTGGTCTCCTTTGTCCCTGTGATAACGGCAGCTAAAGTTACACTGAAATTACCTGTTACTTTCTGTTAATGCAACAAGGAAAAACAGGTCCAGAGATTTCTATACATACAATCAAATTAAAGGTGCACCAAGATGCCTGTAGCATTTATCTGATCCATGCAAACGACCAAGCATTAGTCTGTGAAGATGATAAATTTTTGTATTCCTCTTAGTTCATAAAAATTGTTCATTCATGTGTTGTTGTTATTGATAGTTAGCCAACACTATAATTGTTGTAACTAAACTGCTGAGGTGCAAAAGTTATTCTTCCTCTGGCATTTTGGCAGTTACAGACAGCTTGAGATTCTTCACCACCTCTCTCTGGGCTGGATGAGGGCTGACCCTGATTTGCATGTCGCCTGAAAAAACACAGATGGATTGTAATCAGATTTGTGATCTCAGCCAACAGAGACGCATATATTTGAATAAGTGTAAATGATAGTGTGTTAATCTGAATTTTTATGCGGATACAACACGCTTGAAACAACAAGTATAAATGTGACCTAAGTGTTGATGGTGTTCTCATAATGACTTCCTTTAGATGTAAAGTCTTTAGAGCCAAGTGCCCTATTCTTGAGAAAGTAAGTAAAGAGCACCTTTCTAGATCAGACGTCACAAAATGCTTCACTATAAAAGACAAAAGAAAGACTTAAAATAGAAAAACACAATATAAAAGTAACAAGAAAGTACAGTATATAGCTTGTCAAGTCAGTAACATGAAGAATTGAATTGATGCCCCTGTTAGTGAGGTTCACAGAGGGAGGATTAGGTCAGGCCTCGTCCATTTTGACTATGGACAATGAAACAAAGCACGATGCAGTCATTACTGCCATTGACTCACAGTAACGCTGCTCATTAGAGTGGGAGTAAGCTTTGTTTTAGCTGTAATAGAGCCACCGCAGAGTCATTTCACTTTATCATCTCCCAGAATACCACTCAGGCTTTTAGGCACATCTATCTCTGCAGTGTCTTAAATATGAATGAGCACGGAGCAGAGTAGCTGTAGAGCCTCCATCAGATTATCATTGCCGCTGCTCTCCGTGGACCTGAATTATGAATTTCCATTTACATGCAAATATTAGCCGGAAAATAGCTGAATAAAGAGTAATTTGTTATCCTCCCTAAGATTGAGATAATATATTGCTTCTAAGGAAATCATTTACTGTCAAAGAATGTTAAATGGTAAATGTTAACATAAATATTTTACTGCCAGACAACAAGAATAAACTCTACCCTCTACTATGTCATGGTGCAGCTCACTGACCCTTTTATGTACTGTACAGAATTCAAAGTCACATCTTTTTTACGTCCTTTTTGTTGTTGCATATCTTGACAGCTTGTTGCTTATTTATCATCCATCTCTTTCGTAGTGTTGGGGACGATCCGCAGTGCAGTAGGCAGTGCTCAGCTCCTCATGTCACAGAAGTTTGAGCAGTTCCGAGGGCTCTGTAATGAGAACTTGGTGAGTGGCTTCATTACATCCTTTTGAATCTGTCTTCATATGCTGCCCTTTTTATTGCATGTTTTTGTTGGCCTCTCAGCCTCTTACTGACCCAATTTTATTTCATCTTTCTTCTGCCAACATCGTTTGCCTTACATACACTGACATGCGGAAGTCTTCTTGTTACATTTAGAGAGGAAATCAAGCAGAAACGTGAAGTCCTTGAGGATTTATCCAGTCAGATTTACTGTGATACATTTTTTGTTCACTTGGCTTACTTGACTCCCGCTGTTCTTCCCTGCCAGATTTTCTCTGCTAAAGTTCCAATATTGTTGAAATTTAGTAACCACTGAAAGCTGTCAAATGTATTTTCCTTCATCCATTTGTTTGAATGAGAAGCAGCCCTGGAAATATACATGTGTGTGTGCGAGGAGAGAGATGTGATCAGTTCTCTCTGATTTGACCATTCATGTATCACCTCTCTGCACCGTCTCCTTTTCCTTTCACTAGAACGTCAACGCCAACCCACGACCAACAGCACAGGACCTCGCAGGGTTCTGGGATCTGCTACAACTCTCAATAGAGGACATCAGCATGAAGTTCGATGAGCTCTACCAACTGAAAGCCAACAACTGGCAACTTCCTGAGAAACCAGAGAAGAAGGTGATGATTGATGCAAGCTAGTTCTTTTTTTTTAGTCAGAGAAGAACTGTGTCAATTAATCGACTGGTCATTCAACCAAAAGTTAAAGCTGCTGCAAGGACTTTTTAACAGGTTATGAAACAGTCTCCGTAATTACTGATGTCCCTATATGACCTACATAAGTTAACAATACCATCTGCGAAAAGATTGGCTATTTTTTGGTAGTTATTTTCAAAGCCTGCTACCGGGTTGGATTCTGAATGAATATAAAGAATGCTATATTGTAAAGGCAGTGCAGTACGTTTGCATGTAGGGTTAAATGCACTAACTTGAACGCAGCTGGTTATTATGGACCTTTTTCCCACTGATGCTAAAAATGAACTACTTACCCCAGCTTTAAACATTGTTAGTGAAATGCAATTGTCAAAATTAGTTATTTCAACTAAAATTCATAATGAAATAGTGTTGCCTACTGCAGCTTTATCTTCTTGTTAACTTGATAAATAACTGCCTTGAATAAATAACCTGATAAACCTCCACTGGAGGTTGTGTTTTCACCTGCTACCACACAGCACCTTATTGCTTTCCCTGCTTAACATGATTTCCTCAGGATGAAAACAAGCAGCTTCCATCATCTGTGCCAAAGAAGCAGTCTAAGCCCAAGCTGTCAACGGGGAAGGACAGGAGCGTGGACTCAGCTGTGGACAAGCAGCGGCAAGAAGCCAGGAAACGGTTGATGGCAGCAAAGCGCGCGGCATCAGTACGACAGAACTCCGCCACGGAAAGTGCTGACAGCATCGAAATCTACGTCCCCGAGGCCCAGACCCGCCTCTGAGAGCAAACCAGCACCGATCATCGAGGGGGGGGGGGGGGAAATCCTGTCCTGACTCACTTCAGACATTCATTGACACAAAACACACAGACAGAACTGACACAAACACACAGATGTACAACGGATGCACAGAGGCCGATCCCTCATAGCAGCACAGCTGATGACAGGAGACACGCGGGGATCACAGGGCACAGAAACAATCCCAATCATCACCCTGCTGCCATGGGACTGAAAAAACCTTGACAAGATGTTTAATACTATTGTTATTGTTATTATTGACATTATAATAATTATTATCTCCTAAAGTATATCAGGACTGTCTTAAATGTGCAAGTATCTTGGATAAGGACATCCTGTACCTTGTGAGCTGAAGAATCTTGGTATCCCAGAAGTTTACTCTCTTAAAAACTCCCTTCACTGCTGAGTCTACCGGCAAGTTTTGTGGCTGCCTGGTTTACGAGCTGAGCGACCATCCACACACACTCAGGACACACATGCAGGTGTACTCGCTGTCCACAGAGTCTTCCTGTTCTCTATTTGTATTAGGCTGCCACTCGTTGGGTGTGGTGTGTACGCTTTACTGTGTAAGAGTTATAAAGATGGTGTTAATGTACTCAGAGGTTTAAAAATGCAGAGAACCAGAGGAAGGCAGTAGCATATATATTAGAAATATCACACTATTACAATGTTCATTTTGTAAATGTTGTATACCAGATTATTTGTTAGAAAGAGGTCAGTGTTCAGTACCAAGGTAGTTTTTTTATAGATCGAGTACATGTACTGTCATGATATATTAGCACTTGATGCAATCATTCACTCCGCCTCTCTTCTTCTCTTTCTCTTTCTTCCTCTCCTTCTCACAAACGCACACTACACAGTCTGTGTCTGTGAATATCCATTGTTAAAGTCTTAAACATTTGTTTGTTTTCGTGAAGGGATGTGAGGAATGACTGCCCAGCCAGTGAGCTACAGAGGAATGTATGAAATGTATGCATTTACAGCTCATGTCGTCGACTTGATCACTGCACTTTTCCATTCACCTCAGATCAAGTTTGCCCTTCCTTTGGTTTGCCTGATAATTCTGACTTTTCACTGCATCCTCATGTGATGTAGGGGACCAAGATATTCACCACTCAATATGGCATTCCCATTCAACCAGACTATGTGTGATAGGGTGGGGGTTTACCTGCTACTGGAAAGGAAATGGAATAGCATAGCAATAATAAAATCTTTGTAGTGCAAGCAATGCAGTAGGTATAGGGTTGGGTGTCATTTGGATATTAATGATTCTGCTTAACGATTTTGGTTCTCGACGATTCTCAATTCTGATTCTTTGAGCGTCCTTCTATTCTTCACAGTACCTATATTACCAGCGGAAACACTGTGCTAAGCTAACGTTAGCTATACAGCCGTAATGATGGTGTTTTTTCCTGGCTTCTTGAATATTTTGGGATTTATATTGGCTACTTTACTGTAAAAGTAGGGAATGTCATGATTCTCCAAATCCACAATTCAGCTTTTTGATTTAAACATTTTTTTTTCCAGCATAGAGGCCTATGTCACTGTCAACTATTGAGATTGAGTCTTTTTTTAAATTTTTTTTTTTTTGGTGGGGGGGGGGGGGGGGCGGGGCTTTTGCCTTTATTATAATGGTGACAGCTGAAGACATGACAGGAAAGAAGGTAGAGAGAGGGAGAGTGACACGCAGCAAGTGGGCCACAGTCTGGAGTCGAACCAGCGACCGCTGCAGAGGACTAACAGCCTCAACACATGGGGCACGCGGTCTGCCAACTGAGCTTGAGTCTGATTTGTACAGATCAAGAGATCACCAGTTCTATCCCCTTAAAACTGCCATTTTTCAAATTCTTTGAAAAGATTTTATTTAATCAAATATGATATAACAGCCAGTAAGCTATGCTTTGTCGTCTCTAAAGTCTTGAGTTTATTTTTTCTACGGACTTGCAGGAGATGCTGCAAGTAAGTGGGGATAGGAAAAAAATACTGGGAGAATACAGATGCTGCCTTTTTTTTTTTCAATTTAATACTGAAATTGTGGCACCCCTAACAGAAGTATCCAGTCCTTATAAATTGTTTTGTTGCATAACATTTCCTATATTGAGGTAATTGTTACAAAACTCACACAATTTGTGCTTTTCACCTGCTAGTGAAGTAACTTAGCAACGGCTGAGTAGGTTAATTGAGAATAATGTGAGACTCATGATTTAATAAGACAAATGCATTAGGAGATGGAAAGGCATGCATGAATTGAGCTCACATGGCTATAGATGCAGACAGCCAGGTCAGTTTACCATAGATGTTTGCAGTACACGCTTTAATTTGAAACTAGCACAAGTGAAATTTGTGAAGGGACCGATTAGCAGAATGGAAATTAAAATTTCTCAATGATTCCTTTGGAACTGATTCTGATTTGGAATTGGTTCACGATGCCCAACCCTTAGTAGGTACCCAGTCTTAAATTATTTAAGTCAGCATTCCCAATAAGCATGAAGGATTAATGTTTATTTCTTTTATGAACTGACTGCCCTTGAAATGATTAAAATCTCAGGTGTAATGCTGGAACATGACTATAAAAACCACTATGGATGGATTATTTATTGTATAACCATAAAATGAATTGACAGAATCTTTAGAGCCATTTAGTTCCAGATCTGCTCTGTTCTTTAGTAAGAAAAATAAGTTTTAAGTAAGGTTTTCTGCAGCAGTTTCCTTCTCTCCCCTTTCCAGCAGCTTAAACTCCCACGCCTGTTTGTTGAGAATGAAAAACTGTGGTACATTTCTTTTTTTTTTATTTAAATTTTTAACGTCATTTGACACGTTTTTGTGACTTTCATCCGCAGTGAGGTCATCCTAAACATGTCTTGACTTCTGTAATTATTATAATAAATAATGGTGCTGCGAGGGACTTAATATTGTGCCAACATGGCAATGATCATCAACATTTCAGTGTCATTTGATAAAGTTTTTTATTTAATGTGTTTTTTTTAATTATTATTATTTAATCTGCTCATGAATTCAGCTGTCTGTGTGCGCATTCTCAGCTAAAGTTTGTGTTTGCATCAGCTCACTCCAGATACACGCTATGCCTCGTCTCCGTCTAAACTCATGACACTTTGATTATGGGACTGGAATATTTTCCACGTCTCAGTTTTCTCAAATGGAAACACAAGTGCCAAGGGTACATGAGTGGAGCTGGGCATACAGATACTCATGCACAAGTGTAGGTTGACTCACTAGTTGTTGCTTCTTTTTTTTTCTTTTATTAGTAAGAGCTGGCTCTCCCCCTACTGGTCAGTCCTTGCGTGACACTCCAGACATCTTGTTCTGCTCCATTTTGAATCTTTCAGTTAAACCAGAAATGAAGTTGAACTGGGAATGCTGACACAACACCAAGTTGTTGATTTTTCTTATTCTCTTATTTGTATTACATCAACAATGGACATGTGCATTTCATTGTCCAAAGAAATCATTAAACATCCCTTTGCTACATGTCCTGGTCATCATTCTTGCTGTCTTTTCTTACTGCACTCATCCATAATACAGAGGTAATATTAGCTGCTGAGTTAATATTACACACAATTAAACCATAAGCATTAGATTAGACCTTTTATTGTTACTGTGTAATCTCTAAAAAGCATGGCCTTTCTTACATATAAAAATATACAAAGATCCTTGCCGGTGAACTTTCAGTACTCCTTTAAATGGGTCTTGCGAATGATCTGAAACTATTCAATCTGTGTAAGGCATTCAGGGTATGTACTGTGACAAACGGTGGAAAAGTCCTCTCCTTTTTCATATCATTTGAGAGCCGGATCCCTTTATTTGCCCACTCGCTGAACTTTTAAGAGAGCATGACCTGATCAGGGATCTTCAGACAGTTTGTTTACCAGTACTTCCTGAGTTTTTAAAGGGCTACAAAATGGACAAACGAAGACCAGAAGGTGCAACTCTGGAGGCAGACGATGTGGATGTGCTATTCAACCACCATGTGGACGAGGCAATATTCTCCAGTTAAGTGATTTCTAGAGTCGATACCAGTTGTCATGGATACCTCTGGGGTAAAAAATGGGATCATTGTGTTTGTTTGATGGACAGAAACACCGAGAATCATGAGCCCATTCTGACTTCAGTCCCCGCCCTCTGGCTCCACATCCACTCTGTCCTCTCAGAGATCCAGCTAGGAAAAATGAGCAAAAACTATGTAGTTCCAGATTATCTTGTACTGACGAACATTATTTTACAAAATAAGCACATATCTTACAGATGAAGGGTTGTTTAATGTTCTGGTGTAATAGTTAGACACTGTGAGGCTAGCTTCTTTTAAGAAAATAAAATTGTGATTGCAATGAGTTATGTGGCATATTTTCTGTATGAAATAAGCTGTAGAATTAAAGGGGAATGCCACTCAATTTTGGAATGCATGTATGTTTTTCCTTGGATATATGTTTTAAAACAAATTACCTCAATTCTTTTAATTGTTCTTGGATCTGAAGTAGGAAAATAGTGTCCAGAAAACTTCACTTTGTGATCCCAAAGCCACTTTTTGTTTCTTTTTTTTTTTGTGCTTGGTTGTTTTTATTGTTTTATAACTTAAAATAAAACAAGGGTCAGCAAAGCACTTTTCATTTGGTCCACTTTAGTACGTGGTCATAAAAAATAACACTAATGATAACAGTAGTATACAAAACATAGAGACATGTATGGAGTCATAGGAGCACCATAAAAAAAGATTAAATCTGTAAAATATTAAGAAAATGAACGTGGAAATATAAAGAGAAATAAATAAAAGAATAAATAAATCAATGTGAAAATATAAAGATGAATAACAACGTATAAAACAAAATTTCTAAGCATTTTCTCTTTTATTTGTTTGTTAATTTCTTTATATTTCTTTGTATATTTTAAATAATATTTATTAATGTGCTTGAACTTAAACTTGAACTTGATGTGCTTATTTAATCTTTTATTTGTCTTTCTGCATTTATTTAATATTTTATTTATATATCTTTATATTTCCACATTTATTTTTCATATTTTTTTTACAGACTGAACTTTTCATAGATTTTATCATAGGTATCTTGGCTCTAATTAGGAGAACTATTTTAGACAATAATATATAGACAGTTTGGGGAAGGTCCTTTTCTGTTTTAACATGACAATGCTCCAGTGCACTGACAAGTTCCATAAAGAAATGTTTGTCTCACTTCAGTGTGAAACAACTTGACTGGCCTGTGCACAGAGTTCTGACGTGAACCCCGTCCAGCACCGCTCAGATTAATTGGAATGCCGACTTTGAGCCAGGCCTTATTATAGCATCACTATCCAAACTCACTAATGCTCTTGTGGCTGAATTTGAGCAAATTCCTGCAGTCGGGTTCCAAAATCTTGTAGACAGCCTTCTCAGCAGAGTGGAGGCTGTTACAGCAACACATTCATGCCCATGGTTTTGGAATGAAATGTTCAGTAATCACGTACGGGTTTATGCGTGGGTGTCCACATACTTTTGGCCATACAGTGCCGACACATCTCCCCCTCTTCTCTTTCTCTCTCAACCCAGCTGGTCAAGTCAGATGACCACCTGCTCAGACTCCTGTTCTGCTCAAGGTTTCTGCCTGTTAAAAGAGTTTTTTCCCTGCCACTGTTTTCAAGTGCTTGCTCATGGTGGGAAAAGTTGGTTAGCTACCGAAAGTGGTCCAAAGAAGGACAACCAGTGAACTGGTGACAGGGTCATGTGTGCCCAAAGCTCACTGAGCGTCCTTGCTGACTTTTGGTGCTCCACCAAGACCCCCTGCAATGGACACATGAAACAAGTGAAGAAGGTGGCCTGGAGTTGACAAGGTGTTGACTTGGCCTCCAAATTCCCCAGATCTCAATCCGATCGAGCATCTGTGAGATATGCTGGAACAAGTCCGATCCTTGGAGGCCCCACCTCATAACTTACAGGACTTGATCTAGTGGAGTCCATGTCTCAACAGGTCAGAGCCGTTTTGGCAGCACAGGGGAAACCTCAACAATATTAGATGCTGGTTGCGGGTGGTTTTAATGTTGTGGCTGATCAGTGGAAATAAAACTGAATTGAAAATTTAATTGTAAATTGAATTAAAACATAGTGAGACCAGATTGAAACAAAATGAATAAGTACGTAAGACCTGCTGTCAAACAAACACTCTTATGCAAACTTCCTTTCACATTCATTCCCTCCACTCGTCTGATCATGCCTGACCTAAAAGTACACAATAAGATCTGTTAATATCCTTTTCTACTTGGCAGCATCCCAGAATGACAGAGGTTTTAGCAGCATTTATTCTTGCCGCTGAGCATTTGAGACACTAAATCCAAAAATGTCAGCAGCCGCTCTGGACAACTGATACAATGGTTTCCATCTACTTGTAGTTTTTTTTCCCTCCCTTTTTGACATTGCTATTATAAATTATTTTATTTATTTTATTTTCGTGTCATGCAAACAAAGTGCCCAATGCTCATGGCACATGACACCAAAACTACAGCTGCAGTGTTCAAACAGTTCGTTACATTTTCTTTCATTATGAAATTACAGGTCATTTTAGAAATCAGAATCAGAAATCAGAAACGGTTTTAATGCCAAGTAGGTTTTCGCCTACCAGGAAATTGTTGTGGCACATTGGTGCATACAAATATAATACCAAATTAAAGCTGCAAGCAGCGTTGAACGGGCCCTCGCACCCCCACGCAACTCGGACTGCCGGCAATTCGGGGTGCTGGCGACCGCAGCCCCCATGCCACTCGGGGCCTGCTGCCGCCGTGACCTTGTCTCCAGAGGCTGACTGGTAGACATGGTGCTGAATTTGCACCCCCTTTGGACGCTGTAGGAAGCAATGCGGTGTTACTTCCTCTCTCCACTAGGTGGCGCTATGACTATGAGTCCTGAGCGTCATGCAGATGTGGTCAGGCTGGGACTTTTGTCATACTTGGTAAGTTTTGGTGCACATAAGACTGTTTATAGCAAAGTTTATAGCATTTTCCTGTGTCATGGTGAGAGAGAAAAATAGACCACACAATTCAAAATGGCTGACTTCCTGTTGGGTTTAGCCTATGGGTCCAAGAGACTTTTTTGTGTGCCTGCGTCTGCTACAGATGTGTACCGATTTTCGTGCATATCGGTGAGACGTCCTATGGCGGCTACTTTTAGGAATGGGCGTGGCCAAGGCATTTAGCCACGCCCATTGACGAAATTCATATCATTTGTTCAGAGTTGGACTATCAATAAACATGTTAAGTTTCAGGCAGATCTGACCAGGTACAGTGCATTTAAAGCAACTTCCTGTGTTTTGGTGAAACGTCAACTTTCGCCACGCTCTGAGGGCAACGCCGTTTGACCTGGCCTCAAGATCTTGACAATATAGCATCGCCAAGGTCTGAAGACCTGTCTGAATTGATTTGTTTTGGAAATGGTCAACACGCTTGGAGCAGTACGTCAAACTCTAAAACATGTCATTTCCTGTCGCCAGCAGGGGGCGCTATGACAATCCTGGAATATTGTCACGTAGTGGTATTCAGGTGGGGACTATGATCACACATGAGAAGTTTGGTGCAGATTGGACCGTTTTAGCTAAATTTATAGCAATTTCCTGTCTCATGGCGAATCATCAAAATTCGCCGCCACCTGACGGCCATACCGTTCAACTGAGGCAAAATCTGTTGATAACTTTTACTGACAAGCTAGTGTAGAGGGTATGCAGCAATTTTGAAGCCGTTCTGATGAATCCTGTAGGCAGGAACTCTTACAAGGCAATGCGTGCGAAACGTCAAAATTTACCACAAAATTCAAAATGGCCAACTTCCTGTTGGTTTTAGCCCATGGGTCCCAGAGGCTTTTTTGTGCGCCTGGGTGTGATACATGTGTGTACCGATTTTCGTGCGTGTCGGTGAAACGGGGCGCGGGGGCTGCTGTGTAAGGGGCGTGGCCAATGAATTTAGCCACGCCCCCTTATGAAATTAATATCATATGTTCAGGGCAGGGCGAGTTACAACCATGTGAAGTTTCAGGAAGATTGGACCAAGTACACTGAAGTTAGGGCCACTTATTGGGTTGTGGCGAAACGTCGACCTGTGCCGCGCCGTCACGGCGATACCGTTTGACGAGACATCATGGTCTTCATAATAAAGCATTACCAACTTGTTAAGGCCTTTCTGACCAAATTTGAGTTTGATGTGGGCAACGTGCTGAGAGCAGCAGGGCAAAGTGTAAAACATGGCATTTCCTGTCGGCAGCAGGGGGCGCTATGACAATAACAAAGTTTGAGCATGTAGACGTGTTCAGGGCGGGACTATTATCAACCATGTGAAGTTTCGTGCAGATCGGACCATTTATGCCAAAGTTGTAGCAGTGTCATTTTTCATGGCGAAACATTGACCTTCGCCGCACTCTCAGGGCGACACCCTTTGACGATACGTCATGATCTTGACAATATAGCATTACCAAGGACTTAAGGCCTTACTGACCAAATTTGAGTGAGATACGGTCAACGTGCTGAGAGCAGCACCTCAAACTGTGAAACATGTCATTTCCTGTCGCCAGTAGGGGGCGTTATGACATTTATAGAATATTTTCATATAGCCGTGTTCAGGGCGGGGCTATTATCAAGCATGTGAAGTATTGTGCAGATCGGAGGATTTATGCTAAAGTTATAGCAATTTCGTTTTTCATGGCGAGACATCAAAATTCGCCGCCACGTGACGTCCACGCCCTTCAACGATAGCGCGATCTTTTGCTAACTTTTCATCACAAAGTAGTGTAGTTTGTACACAGCGATTTTGAATCCGTTCTGATTAATCCTGTAGGAGGAGTTTGTTAAAATACAACGTGTGAAAATGGCCAAAAATGACATAAAACTGAAAGAAATTTTCAAAATGGCCGACTTCCTGTTGGGTTTAGGGTGTCGCTCCAAGAGGCTTTTTTGTCCGTCTTGACATGATACATATGTGTACCAAATTTCGTACGGCTAGGGCAAAGTTAAAGCAGGGGGCTTTGATTTTGAAAACTGTTAGGGGGCGCTGTTGAGGCATTTTGCCACGCCCCTTTGTAACGAGCATAAAATATCAAATTTTTCAGCAGATGTGAGAAGTGTGCAAAAATCTGGGACTTTTAGAGCATGTTTAGGCCCTCAAAAATGCGATCTTAGGGTAAAAATAAAAATAATAATAATAATAATAATAATAATAATAATTCCTTCAAAAACAATAGGGTCCTCGCACCCGTGGGTGCTCGGGCCCTAAATATAAATAAAAAATGAGGCAAGTGCTGTTGGTGAACAGCATAACAGCTTGACAGCTTGTCTTATAAAAATATTCTGCTTTCTCTCCTAAACTTGGCAAATAAAGTCTGCTTAAAAAAAAAAAAAAAACAGAAGATAAAAAAAATAACATGTTACATTCCTGAAGCACAATTCAAGATTTTCATGGTCAACTAATTCAAATAAACTATATAAATGTAGGATATTTTAGTAAAATTGCATCCCTTATGTCCTGGTAGACAGGGCAGCAGAATAAAAAAACTGTAATATTTTCAATTTCACCTGATCACATAGCAAATCATACCTGTTACCCTCTGAAGTGGCGTTAAACCTGCCTGTCTGTAGGAGTAATGGTAATGTTCCTGAACACAACTGTGCACATATGGATCTTTATCTTTTGTTTAATTGCAATTCACATAAGGTTCTGCATTATAGCTATTGTTTATAAGACAATAAGCTATAACACCAGCTTACTGCAGGATCTTCCTTGTGAGTGTGTGCATGATTCACAGTTTCAGTACTTAATTTAGAAGAGGTGAACAAAATGACGAAGGTTATATTTACTCCTATAGACCCTCCTGTCTCATAAATGTCCTGTGAAGTGATAATAACGGCTCTTCTATCCCTGATAATACCTCAAAACTTCGACTCTAGCACCGTATGACTAACATAAACGTGAACTCTCTAAATTCAGTGGCATTCTCCTTTAATGAACATGCGGCAGGATGCTGTCACGAGAATCCCCCTGCGTCACAGCTGCCGACCACAGCGCCTCCTGCAGGACTCATGATGAAAGAGCAAGAATCGCCGGCAGGCAGATGTGTCAAGGCAGCTGAAGATAACCAAAACATGACTGCCTTCAAAATAAAAGTATATCCGTGCTCTTTAAATATAATGCAAGCAGAGTGGTAGTGGGGGTGTCTTTCAATTAATCAAAAGTCACATTTGTGATAAAAAAAAAACAACAACAAATCTTTATGGTATCAGAAAACATGATAGATTTCAATCTAGTTGCTGGTTAGCACCTGGCCTTATGTTGAAAAACTTTATAAATTGATTTGGGAGTGACCACTATTTGGGACTATTTGATTCACAGATATTTCCATCAGCAATTAGATTTCAGCTGTAGCTTTTCAATAAATATTCACATTTTAAGTTGTTCAGTTATGGTTGTGAAGGTTTCTACATATACAAACATATGGGGAGGAACACCATTACAGCAATGTGAAGATATTCACCAATAATGCTTATTTAGCAGTTATAGGCAGTGTATAATAACTTTATAAATGTCTAGTTTAAAAGACATAACGTACACAAATATTTTCCATATATGTATTTTATGAGTTTTAGTGTATTTGTCAACAAATATGATGCATCCATAACTGCAAACACAGTTTTTGAAGACTTGATGACAAAGTAAAATTCTCAAAATAATAATATTAATGATAATAACACATGAATAATGTGTTATAAATCTATTAGCAACTAATACACGTTTAAATTGTGTGCATAGTTTGTCATAATTAATAGTAAAATGTAACAAAGTACATTTACTCAAGTATTGTGTATTTTACTTGTGTATTTCCATTTCATGCTACATTTTATTATACTATATATAAGTATATTTCTCGGAAAATACTTTTTACTCTAATATATTTATTTAACAGCTATAGTCACTTGTTACTTTTTAGCTTAACATATAATTATCTTAAATATGATGCAACAGTATAATAATCCAATAATATATATGATAAAGTAATTGTAACTCCGCAGGCCACTCAAGATGCTTCACACTTTAACATTTACCATTTGACTGTCTATGGCATTTACCATTCACACACACACACACATTCACACGCTAATGACATGATGACAACCTGCTCATCAGAGACTTACTATGCAAACACATTCACACAAACACTCTCACACCATTAATGTGTGGTTACACACATCAGGAGACATTTGTGTTTTATGTCTTGCCCAAGGACACTTTGACATGTAGACTGGAGGAGCTGGAAATTGAACCACCATCCTGTACATGTACTTTAATAAAAAATTTGCATGCAAGAATTTTACATGTAATGTAGTATTCTTATACTGTGGAATCTCTAGATCTATATAAAAACATTCTAGCATAGTAAACGCTGCTATAGTTTTGTTTCAGAATGTCAAATTCAATAAACCTATTAAATGGCTTGGCAATAAGTATGGCTTCCAGTTAGGGCTGCCAATTGATCACAATGTTATCAAAACCGCAAAATGGCCAAGAGCAATATTCAAATAGCAGAACCAGAACCAATTTGCAATTTTTTGAAAAAGGAAAAATGTGCTGCTGAGATGCCCTGGCCAAGAAATCTTGTTCTCCTGATGAAAGAAAACATGTTTGTTTGGTAAAGACCCCAACAAATATGACATAATCACAATTTCAAGTGTTTTATGTGTCAGTAAAAATGAAAATTGTAATACAAGAATTATCATTTCCACTAATTGAATCGCATCAATCTAAAATAATCGCAATACATTTTTTTTTTTCCCCCATTTTGTGCAGCCATACTTCCTATTTGTAAACTTACATTTATGGTTGTGGAATTTCACCATAATCAAGTAAAAAATATTCCAGGAGCTGCTGTGTTTACATATTTTATTTTGAAAAGCCCAGCCGGAAGCTTCATACAGTTGTGAACTACCGGGGAGGGGGCGGAGCTAAAACATCAGTGAAGAAGAAGGAGTCGGTGAGCGTCCTACGAGCCAACTGATGGCAGCATCGTAACAAAGGACAAAAAAAAACGAATTTCTCCAGACACCTGCTGGTTTGTGGTAAGTTTACTATATTTTATTTTTTATCTGCACTTTTCCTGAACGTTTTTGTCTCTTGAAACGACTCTTTATTTCCCCTAAAAGCAGACGTGATGAAGTTTGCAGGCCATCAGTGACCGTTGAGTTACAATGTAGCAGACAGCTCTGATGTATGTGACATCATGACACAGTGACACAACTTGTGCTCTTATTACACCACAGATGTCCTCCAGGGCAGCAACATTGAACTTTATGTTGTACTTTCACTTTACAGCTTTGAGGCTATCATATTTAACTGGCTTGCTTTTTGTGGTTTGTCTCCTCGCCAAGCATCACTCATTACACCTCTAACAGTGTGAGGGCAGGAGGAGGAGGGCGTATTTGGAAATCAATGAGTTTAGGCGCTGCAACTGAAAGGTTAATACAAGAAAAGCAGTGATAGACAACTTTGACAGGATTGTTTCTTGTTTACTTGTTTTTGACGCTTGAATAATAAGAAAACACCTTTAAAGTCAGAACATATGGCTTGTTTTTATTTTGATCAGTTGAGATGCAAAGTACTTAGATGGCACTATTATTATTTCTGTTTTAACTGTGGTTCTCTGTGTTAACTGGCATTATTTTCAAATATGTGTCATATTTTGTAATGAAAATATTTAACAACAACAACTGAAAAAAAAAACCGATATGAAAGCAGTGACTGAGTATCATTATCGGAAGAGATTAACTTTTATTTTCTGTTGATCATCCAGTTAAATAATTCAGGGCTGCAACTAATGATTATTTTCATTGTTTGGTCTATAAAATGTAAGAAAATTGTGGGAAAATGTTAATTAGTGTTTCCCAAATGTCAAGCTGACATCAACAAATGTGTTGTTTTGTCCAAAACCCGAAGATATTCAGCTTACTGCCAAAGAGGACTAAGAAAACTAGAAAATATTCACATTTGAAAACCTAAAATAAGAGAATTTTGACTTTTTCTTGCAGCTTTAGAATAATTGACAAACGATTTAAGCATTGGTGAGTTCGTTGTGAGCTTCTAAAATAGGCTGTTGTGATGGTTCTGTCTCCCTTGGCCTCTGTCAGTCTTTAGCGTCCTTAAATTTATTACTTAATTATCACTTTACATTGGATCTGAGCACCAGTTGTCACGTGAATGTATTGTATGCACACTTTGCTGATGGATACCTGCTGCATCATCAGGTGACATGATAGGTATGATGATGACATGATACAGCAATGTCCTGTCCTCAACAGAGAGATGCTGACCTCGTTTCCCCAGTGACTAAACCTCACCGTCCCCAGACCAGCCGAGACAGGAGGACAGCAGGACACAGATCAGACCTGTCATGGCTGCCAAACAGCAGAGACCTGCAGCTGCTGCAGACGGCTCAGCAGAGTCAAAGAGGACGGACGTCCGGACCAACGAGAAGAAGTGCTGTGAGTGATTTGTTTTTCTTCTGCGTTCCCTGAAGGTGAAATGTTGACTCATTATCTGACACACTAACCTGTTCTGTATCAATTATTGAACTGCCCTTTGACTGTGACATTATTTAAAGGTCGACTCCATCTGCGTTATTTTCCGAGTTTTCTGAATGGAAATTCCCACTCAGCCGTTTGCAAAAAGGCAGTGACGCAAGTTAGAGCACTGATGCCCTTTCCTCCCCTCCTTCAACCTAGGGGCTTTATATTTAGTAACGTCATCATGCAGAAACCTGTCAGGTTGCATGGGAAAATAGCATTTTGGTGCTAAAATCAGGGTTTGTACAGGTGCTGGAAATCCTTGAAGACACTTGAATTTTGGTCTAGTGTTTTCAAGGTTTGAAAAGTGCTTTGATTTTAGATGAAGTGCTTGAAACTGTACTTGCATTAGTTTCATAATAAATCACTACCTGGCGGAATAGTTTGCTTTCTAGATAAAGCAGTAAAATAAGTCACATATTGGTTCTGCCAGGTTATACAGGAGTCAACTTACAGTCAGGTGTCACAATTTGAAACATAAAATGGGCGTTTTCCTTTTGGTTGTTTTTAGCACAATAACATCTGATAATGTGATGAAGAAGTGAAATAGTCATTTTGAATATTTACTGCAACTGTAAGGTCCTGGAAAAGCTTGGAAATGCACCTTTAAAATTCTTCAGAAGTGCTTGAATTTGACTTTGGAAGAAGTGTAGGAACCCTGTAGAACGGAGGTACTTTGGCCAAAATTTGAATACATAAGGACCATGACTGGGAAGCTACAGAATGATGTAAAAACCTCAAAAAGCAAAAAATAAGGCACCCACCCTTTAATATAAAGCAGTAGCACTGTGTACATGGTTCTTTCAATCACATTTTCTACTCTGTTGGTCATGTGTAAAGAAAGCTGATAAGGTTTCAGCAGGCACTGATTGTTAAATGTCAACTTGGACGCGCCTTCTGTCATTATTAGTACAGCATGTGTACAGTGTGTGGGTGTATTTGTAAAAGCAGGTACTACTGTACAACACCTACCTTTGAAGCATAGTAACACTCTAATGAGCAAGGTCAACATTCAGCCAGTAAAAAGAACACTGAAGTCAGCTAACTTTTAACTTCACAGTCAGACTTGAGCGAATCTCAGGAATGTGAGCTGGCTCTAAAATGATGCCATCGAAATATGTCTTTTTGGACACAGAACTATTCCTGCCTGCTGTCGTCTTAAACTCTGACATCTAGACATCTGTTCTAAGAATCTCGAGTCAAGTCTGGTCCTGCCAGGTCTTTGTTTTGACAGATTTGTTTTCCCTGAGCTGAAGATGGTCTTTCATGGACACTGAAAAATGCTGTTGGGATATTTTCCACTTCATAGCCCAAAAATGGTTATAGAGGATTAATAAACTGGGTTGCTAAGCAGCAGGACTTGGAGAAACATTAACCAGAAGTCGAGAGATGATGCTGGCATGACGGAAATGTTAAACTAAAAGTTAACCAGCTGCTACATGGACACTGCAGGGGTGACATTGGATTACTTCACAACCCTCCCTCTCCCTGCTTTGTGTATATACAGAATGCTGTATACCTGCCCTTTTACAGCATTTTAGGAGCAGGTTCAAAGGTGCAATGTGTACTACATGGCCAGAATTTTGCTTTAAAATGTTAAAAAAAAATGAACTAACATTATCAACAGACTGTGAAGAAGAAACATGACATTATGTATATTGTGTTGCAGAGGTATCTTCTAAAGATAGAATGCTAATCCAGGACTGGGTATCGAACTTTGATACCTTTATGGCACCGACTGAATCTCTTCAGTACTATCGAGTATCAAAAAATGCCTTGTCATTTGAAGCGGTGAGTTTGCTACTTTCACAACATCTTTTAGCTTTTTTAGTCTAATGAATGAAGAAAATACACTGTCACAAAGTGCAGAAAGGAAATATTTTTAAATATATTGTCCGTAATAAACCGTACACCTTGAGCTTGTTAATGAAACACACTTCAAAGTCAACACAAACAAAATCAAATTCACCAAAAGCATCTTGTTTCTCTCTCCACGGTTCAAAAATCACCAAACTGGTTTGGCTGAAATAAATCCTTGATTCACCACCTTAGATGTGAAAATATTCTGACTGTTCCTACCTCTGTGATGCCCGACCTTCCTCTCGCTTGTCTTCGCTTGACATCTCTCCTCTCCTTGCCTGCAGTCCTCATCACTCCCAGAGTCAGCGCCCTTGTTTCAATTGCTGTAAATCACCTTGGTACAGTATTCCCTGTAGTCAAGCAGACCTCCAGTTGACCTCCATCGGGCTGTATTTGACCCCCGTCCAGCCGTGTTCACTGAGATACTGCTGAGCCTGACTCTGTTGCCTGCAGGGTTTTGCAGACACTCTTTCAGTGTTCTGAGCATCAGGCCTGGGCAGACTCTTAGCTACAGCTAAAGATAGTTACAGTAGGTGACTTTTTTTCCCAGGAAGTTTGAGCCTCACATTGTTTGCCCAACATTGTCTTAGCTACGCTTATTTTGGTGTCTCACAAATAGCTAATAGCTTGCTAGCCACTCAGACCTGACCTCCAAAATCATCATCAGCTGCTCTGGGTGTCACATAAAAACACTAAATACACCTGACAGTTTTGCCATGAATGTATTTTCACTATAAATGAATGACTGAAAGGCTCACTGAGTGTCAATTTTAGACATTCCCTGTGAAGAATCTTTGTTTGTCATGATTGAATGAACAACATTTCACATTCAAGCCAATCAGAGGTAGAGTATTGTGGGTTATGCCTTCAACATCCTGAGGAAAAAAAATATTGCTTACAGCAGAGAGTATAGTGAGCTGCAGTTTATGGTAAACATGAGGATAAATGTTAATTACTTGACAGTTTGTGAAGAGGATCTAGGTCATAAATTGTCCTTGTAAGCGTAACAACTGAAATTGTGTGTGTGTGTGTGTGTGTGTGTGTGTGTGTGTGTGTGTGTGTTGTGTGATTGTTGTGTGTGCAAACTGCAGCTTGGGCCTCCTACATGACCAATTCCCCAACTGTGATTGTGATGATTGGGTTGCCTGCCAGAGGGAAAACCTACATGTCAAAGAAGCTGACGCGCTACCTCAACTGGATTGGAGTGCCAACAAAGGGTCGGTACAGTACAGAGGCGTTAGATGTTTGAGTTTTATGCACACTGTAACCTTTGATCTGTGCACAGGAAGTGAAACCAGTATGAGTCAGGTACGACTGTGAAATATCACAGTGATTGTAAAGTGAAAGTATTCTGTGATGTGAATCTGCTGATAGATTGTTCCCTTTATGAAGACTGTAAATGAGATCACTGACTTAATTGAAAATCTTGCACTTAAGGCTACGCTGTGTTAATATGGTTATATTTATGTCAACACCCAAGACTGAATGGCTCTGTTTGTAGTCTGTTTAGGCTGATGTTGTCACATAAATGGAACTAAGAACCAGGTGAACTGGTTTGGCAGAGGTCACCCCCTCCACAGAGCACATACTATAATCCTGTTCACGGTCTTTGCATGTCTTTCTTTGTTCTCTCTCCTCTTGCAGTGTTTAACCTTGGAGTTTATAGGAGAGAAGCAGTGAAGTCATACAAGTCTTATGACTTCTTCAGACATGACAATAAAGAGGCAATGGAAATCAGAAAGTGAGTAAAAAAAGTATCATTTGTTGTACGCTGTAGATAGACTCCTTTCCCACACTTGTCTCTCTGCATGTGTTACCAGGAGCTTTCTGTTATGACTGATCAGCCCAATAAAAACACCTGTTTACTTTTCATGTAGGCTAGCCATGCAAATGCATCTTCTGACTGTGTGGTGTTTGTTTAACAAATGGGGCTACAATTATTACAGGAGAACATTATGTCTTGAAGATGCATTTAATAGCTAACTGCTTTGATTTCCTGATTGATTTTCTCATTGTGTTTCCACAGACGATGTGCCTTGGTGGCTCTGCAGGATGTCAAGGCCTACCTGAATGAGGAGGGAGGCCAGATTGCTGTAAGGATGCACAGAACTGTATCTGTATTTGCCGTTGAATATAGTTCAGCTTATTTGAAGTGGGGTTGTATGAGGTTCTACATCCATAGTCCATGTATTACCTGCAGTAGATGCCCACAGTTTGGGGAAACAGCAGGGTTAGAAGCTAAGCTATGTACTGCTCTGGACAGGGTCAGCAGCAAAAGGTATTTAGTCACCTAATAAGGTCCACCTAAAAAAAAAATCCATATCAGTAGGCCTATATTTTGAATATTTTTATGGCTTTACTTTGCCATTGGTCAGCCTTTCTGACAGGAAAGCCAAATTCACTTTCTCCAAACCAGCCAGACTCATCTGCGGGAGTAGCTGTCTCTTTTGGTTGGTTTTTGCGTTATTGTGTGCCTTTTGTGTTTTAAAATGTTTGTTTAGATTCACCAAAGTCAAACAATTACACTAACAAACTAAGAGGTCGAAACAGCAGTAGACCAGCAACTCCAGTGTTCTGTGAGGTAAAATTACCATTTTTGTCAAAGGAGTCTGGTTGTTTTCAAGAGAGTGATTTGGCTTATACTATAATGCTGATTTCCCATTGGAAAAGGCTGTCTGATGGCAAGGTAGAGTGGCTAAAATATGTTTTGCCGCTGACCCTGTCTGCAGCAGTACTTTGCCTAGCTTCCATGCTGCTTCTCCAAACTGGGACAGTGTCATCCGCCATCTACTGCTGGTAATACATTTATTATCGATAAGTATCTCATTGCACTTGCAATTTGATTTGGTCTGAATATCCTGTGTCTGTCAGGTTTTTGATGCCACCAACACTACCAGAGAGAGGAGGGAACTCATCCTTAATTTTGCAAAAGATAATGCATACAAGGTGAGAGATACATTGATGATTCAGTCTTTTTAGCTCTGATAATATATTTTCACATGAATTCTGTATTTCCAATGGTTAATGCCTCTCTTTTAGGTGTTTTTTGTAGAATCAATATGCGACGATCCAGATGTCATTGCTACAAACATTCTGGTAAATGATGCATTTATGCCCTTAATCTTAATCATGAACATCATGACTTTTGTCTTTGAGCTATTGGATGTCACAGTGAATCATATATACAAATGTTTTTTTGTTTATTTTTTTTTACAAAGGATGTGAAGGTGTCCAGCCCAGATTACCCTGAGAGAGACAGAGAAAGTATCATGGAGGACTTTCTGAAGAGAATAGAGTGTTACAAAGTGACGTACCAACCTTTAGATCCGGACAATCATGACAAGTAAGAGGACATTTTGTTAAAGATACTACATTTCTTTACCTTTTGCCTTGACATTGTTTAAATTAGTACTTCTCAACTGTAACCTAATCAAAGCAACCGTCATTTAAGGCTAACTGTGTCGTCCCTGTAGATTAGTTGGGTGTTGTGTTTGGTAAGAACATGTACTTGCAGCAACTGTCCAGCAGGTGGAGCCAGGAGCTAGTTTTTAAATACAGATGTTTATTATCTTGACTGGGTTTTGATTTGTGGAGCTGATATGCAGTAATCCAAGAAGTATTATAATTAGTCTTCTGGTCAGAAATTTATCTCGCGTGATTCCAGGAAACCCGCTGATCCAGAGTCTTTTTTTAACCTCTGCCAAGTGGCTTGTTTACAAATTAACTGAAAATGTTCATAGGAAACCACATTGTGCATGTACTTAAATAGAAAAAGTAACAAATACATTTATAAATATGAACTGTCCCTGTGAAACAAAAAATAATCAAAACAAAACCAAGAGGAACAGTTGTCGTATGTTCTGACGTGTGTGTTTGATGAAATATCAGGATATTTAGTCTACAGAGAAAGTACAAGATATCCTGTCCCTTCCCTTGAGTCACATATTTATCATGTTTGTATGATTGACTCACTTTCTCTTTTGCTTTTTTTTCTCCCTGACCCACAGGAATCTGTCCTTCATCCAGGTCATCAACGTGGGCCGTCGTTTCTTGGTCAACAGGGTGCAGGACTACATCCAAAGTAAAATCGTGTACTACCTCATGAACATCCACGTACACTCCCACTCCATCTACCTCTGTCGTCACGGAGAGAGCCATCACAACGAGGAGGGACGCATCGGAGGAGACTCTGAACTGTCAGAGAGAGGGAGACAGGTACTTCAACAAATCATCTCACTCTTACATTTCTAAACTTAATAAAGAACCAACAAAAAGGCTGCCCGGGTAGCTCAGTTGGTAGAGCATATGTCGCAGTTACTGAGGCTGTCAGTCCTCTACAGCAGCCGTGGGTTCGATTCCAGCCTATGGCCCCTTGCTGCGTGTCATCCCCCCATTCTCTTTTCCCCTTTACTGTCATACCTTCAATAGTCCTATCTAAACAAAAGAGGCTGAAAAATATTTTAAGAAAGAAAGAATGCAGCAAAAGTTTTAAAGGAATATTTCAAAATTTTGAGAAATAGACATACTTAATACCGCTATCATATCTGTCCTTTTAAAGGAGCAATATGTAGCAGTTGTGCCTCCAAAAATTAGTACAGCAGTCCAAATAGTGAGTTGGAGCCATATTTTGTATATTAAGTAGCATATTTAATGGCAATAGGAAATCCTATTTGATATACGATCTATGGTTGAAGTGAGTTGTTTCCCTCCGCACCCTCCTCTTCAGAGTCAGGGAAGCTCAGGCAGGCTTCAGGAACACTGCAGGAGCGCAAGAGGCACGCAGAGGGTGAATTGATAATAACAAACAAGGACGAGTCCTCCACTGTAAGTTGATCAGCTGTTCATAGCTGTCAGTTGTCTGTCAGTGTGAACTGGCTGGCTGCCAGACTACATTAACATTTTGCTCACTTTAACTGTTATAAAACGTCTACTCCTTCTAAAAGATTATTAATTATTTTTTACGGCTCATAAAGAGACACTTACTCATTTGGCGAACATTCAGCATTGAATTTAACTCTAATTAATGTGAAACAGGCAAATAAAAATACTTATTCCAGCCTGGAGTAGAAATTTCAGAGCTTTAGCGTTATTGTCAGAGAAGCAAGTATTTCGACTTACTGTCATTTTATGATTTATTTACAGTAAATTAAGCAAGCAGCTTAGCTTAGCATAAGAACTGGAAACAGGGGGAAACAGCTGGCCTGCCTCTTTTTCCTTCTTTTTCTTTTTTTTTTTTTTACAATTTAACGTGTTCAACATCTTGGGGTGTAAAGCACAGGTTTCGTCACTACACAGTGTTTTATTGATTCTTTGGACAACAATACAATATTAGCTTTTTTGTGATAAAAAATTTTATTGATTATAAAACTAAAAAACATTCATACAGACAGAAACAAAGTTCACAGGACATATATGACATACCAACATCCTCCCTCCCCACAGGACTGCCTCCTAACCACAACAGACCAGTATTACCTACAATAACACATTTATGCTTTTAACAGCATTAACTAAAACACTTACATTACTTGGTTTTGCACCATGTGACCTTGCAGCAGATTGTTCCATGTAGAGAATATCCATAAAAATAAACCACTGCTTATTCTTTCTCTGCAAAGAATGTGCCAACGTAGAGCAGTCATTTTTCCTGGCTGCTGTTAGGCTGGCCAGCCATACTTGTTGTTATTGTTGCTGTAGTTGAAACAATACGACAATTGCTGATATCATGAAGACTGCCACAATATGATTTCAGTTTGATTCAGTTCAGGGGCCTGTGATTGATATGAGACAATATCATATGCCTATTTACCGCAAAGCAGCTAAAATATGATTTTACAATTTTGCTACTGAACTCTTTAAGACATTTCAGTGAAAAATGATCTGTTCTTTTTAATAAAATGAAAGCTGTGATATGTGTCATCGCTCATTTAGAATTGTGGTTCAGTTTTAGTGGAAAAAAGCTGGTCAAAGCTGGTGAGTGACACGTCGAAGCTAGTACAAGACTCAACAGGCTGTTTCTTGTTTTTTAGGTGCTAAGCCAGGTTCATTGTGTTTCCTGAGTATTTTATCTCTCATGCCTGTGATTTGTGTGTTAGCCCATCTTTTCTCTGAAATCCAAAATATTTACACGCTGCTGATTTATAATTTAGAGGCATGCTGTTATCCGGCTGGAGCTAGTGCTGTTTGAACATGCCACATGAATTTCAAAATAAAGGCATGTCTTAAAGATAGTGATATGGATCAATGTTTTCACTTTGCACCTATGAGCTATGATTGTTGGTCTTCATATTTAACGGTATCAGTCCTCTTATTTAAGTCTGGAAAAAGAGAAAGAAAGAAATGTAGTAATGTAGAAGTAACACATTGTAGATCAAGCTTAAATTCAGTCAAACGTATGAATAAAATAGTTTTGCTTCAAATTGAAAGACACTGGGGCCATTATGAGAGGAACTACTTCAGTTCCTTCACTGATTAACTATCCGTTCTGTGTTGAGTTCTCAGATCTAAGGTCTCTGTTGTATGTTCTCTTTGTCAGTTTTCAGCAGCACTGAAGGGTTTTGTGGAGGAGCACCGTCTGTCAGACCTGAAAGTTTGGACCAGCCAGCTGAGACGCACCATTCAGACGGCCGAGGAGCTGGGAGTTCCCTACGAGCAGTGGAAGATCCTGAATGAGATAGATGCTGTACGTCCTCTGACACATCACAGAAGAGACAAACACACACACTTGAGGGTGTGTCACACATATTTAGTGTTTTTTTTACTTTGTGTTTCAGGGAGTGTGTGAAGAGATGACGTATGAGATGATTGAGGAAACCTACCCAGAGGAGTTTGCCATGAGGGACCAGGACAAGTACCATTACCGGTACCCAGGAGGAGAGGTAAAACCTGTCTCTTTCCTCTAGAAGTGGTGTTTGACTCCTGATTGGCCTTTTGTTTTTATAATAAACAGGAAAATTATCTTCCATGAAAACTGAGTCAGCCTCTGTATCATTTGATTTTATGAACCTTGTCTTTCTCTGTAGTCTTACCAGGACCTGGTTCAGCGGCTGGAGCCCGTCATCATGGAGCTGGAGCGACAGGGAAATGTGCTGGTCATCTGTCATCAGGCCGTCATGCGCTGCTTGCTCGCCTATTTCCTGGACAAGAGTGCAGGTTAATTACACAAACAGAAATATGAAACATGCCAAGACTGTGCCTCGTTTTTATAAGCATGTTCACTGTGAACCGTTGAGTCACTTACAACAGCTGTTTTTTTTTTTATTCAATTATCTAAAACATGATAATTTTACTCAAGGGATACTTAACAACTTATATTTAACAGTGCTTTAACAAAACAGTTTAGTGAAGTAATTCAAGGCTGTATTGTTCCTCTGAGTGCTGAATAATAGCGTCAAGTTGTAGCTAAAGTAAATGTGAGTGGGCTGTTGAAAACACACTGGAGAGATATTCAATACCACCTTAAGACCAATCAAGTTTAAACCTTAATGAGACAGAAAAGCTTCTGCATTCATGATACAAAGCTAAGTGATTTAGAGAGCATCTTGCAGTTGGATCACACCAGCTGTTACGCCTGTCAACATGTGACTTTCCGACCCGTGAGCACTCACTGATCATTGTTACATGAGTATTAGAGTATTAGCATTATTTGTATTAGGTTGTTTCTGTATCTGTTCAACCAGTAAATTATCTGTCTCTCAGGACTCAACAAGAAAGATTGCCCGCTTGCTCGAGACAAGAAAAGTGCCACATTGGGCGAGTAAATCTGGATACTCACTGGCCCGACTGGGGAAGTGATAAAAAACAATTAAACTATTAAACTATTTTGATAGTCTATGAGTCGTTAAAGTAATGTTTCATGCAAAAATGGCAGAAAATGCTGCTTTCAGCCTCTCAAATAAAGAGATTTCCAGTTTTTCTTATTATTAATTCTCATATTAAACTGGATATCTTCGGGTCTTAGACTGTCACAACAAAACATTTAAAGACACCACCTCTCTTACATTTTACAGGCATTGCAGCCACAGATGAAACGTAACAATTGGTTTTAGTCTTTGTCGTTATTTGCTAACCACTAATAATAAATAAAATTTGTACAGGAGCAAGTAAGAATTGCCTCAGGGCAAGTAAATTTCTGACCCACTTGCCTGACCAGGCAAGAGAAAAAGAACCATTAACATTGAACTCTGCCCCGTGTCTGTATTCAGACAGAGGACCAGTCGTGAGCATGATTTATACAGAAGTCATGTTAAATCGGGTAAATGTTTTATTTTTTAATGTAATATTCATTGGTAGTGGAATTGTAATAATATTAATATTAGCATAGAATTGATTATGAAATATATTTCCACATGGTCATACTGCACTTGTCGTCTTGCTCTTTTTTTATATTCTAATTTATAACTAAATTTAGTCTGATGAACTGAACTCCACCAAGACCACCCCTTTAATTGGGGGATACTGAACAAATAGAAACTGAAAAAAAAAAAGCTTTCTAAATGAAAAGATTCTGTTCCACATTGGAAATAGGAACTATTTAAAGTAAATATAAAATATGTCATTCATTTGGGGGGAAAAATCCTAATTTGCAGTGATGCTGCATTCATGTTTCTGGATGTTTTAACCTTATTGCAGTTCACAGCACTGGAATATTATCCTTGTATATGAATATTGTATTATATTATAATGATTTCATGATATTAAAATGGAGTATTTGTGTATAAATATACTAAGATACAAGTAAAAAGTAGTACTCAACATTATTGCATTACATTTTGGAAATTATTTTTTCCCTGAATAATAAGAGGAATATTCAGATAGAAGAAATATCTGTTTCCATCACTTCTATCACTTGTGCTTTCCTGAATAACCTATTTGGATTCGGGTGCATCTCTAATGAATAGTCAGTACTCATGGGTCGGATCACACCCACCAGCTCAGCCTTCATTTTGGTCTCAGCTACGCACCTTTAAATTTTTGTGACTGCAGTTTACACAGTTTTGATAGTGTTGACAAAATCTGTCCAGACAGACAGATTTATAAACATCTGGCAAAGTGCTCAAAAACACTTCTGTGGAAGTTCCTGCAACCACAACCGTCTCCAGGACCACAGTTTGCCATGATGATACCCCGACACACACACACACACAAAGGTGAAAACAATACCAGCCACATTCAGTCCCAGCTGGTAATAAAATGCTGCACTACAGTTAGCAGATGTACAATAAAAGACTGTTGGCAAAGTGCAGCTTGAGTGGGTGAGAAATGTTTTCAAAACACTCCTTTAATTACAAAACAAGTAGGAGGACTCTGTTTTTGTTGGTATGAGGAGAACATCGCATGCAACGCTACAACATTTAGGCTTTTCTGTGACCTTGAAATGTGTTTTTCCACTTGGGCTTTTCCACAGCAGCCATTTTGACACAAAACAGTGCAGTAAACACAGGTGTTACCAGTGATACTAATTAAAGTTCCATTCTTTTCAGGTCAACAGAGTCAGGGTGCTGCTGTTGTGCATGTTGGTTCATTGGAAAGGCTCTGCTACACTAAATAGAATGGGGCCTTTGTTAATTTCATTTATTAAAAGCGTTCACCTGCTTTTTTATGTCAATATGATCATCGTGGAAAAAGCTGATTCATCTGCCATTGTTGTACTCTGGATTTTCAGTGGTGCAAGCAGCAGGGCAGAGAAATGAGCTGCATCAAATAAGAACAGATATAATAGACT
Source organism: Lutjanus argentimaculatus (assembly GCA_034769285.1). Taxonomy (NCBI): domain Eukaryota; kingdom Metazoa; phylum Chordata; class Actinopteri; order Lutjaniformes; family Lutjanidae; genus Lutjanus; species Lutjanus argentimaculatus. Next base: position 27,820,765 of record JAWZSL010000007.1, read on the forward strand.
GTCTGCTGCACAAGACCCATCTAGCATGGACATCTTCAACTCATGCACCAGTACAGTAACACCTGACTGACAATTTGGAGTTTTTGTGCAAATCAGACTTGGATATGATTGGATCTTTTACAGGCGTCATGCAACCATGTTCCAAATATCCTTAATTCATGTAACAGGATTAGACACAGTTTCTGGTGAGTAGCTTCTTGAGTGGTCTTAGTTTGCCCTAAGCTCTAGAGTTTAGACCACTGCAAAGACCTGTTCAAAATAGACCCTCTCAGCAATTAATTCTCTAACTGCAGTAGAGATTTACCTGTGGGTGGTTAAAATGAACTGGGCTAACATTATGTGACAGGGTAGAATCATGGCTGTAACTGTTCTGGCAAATTTGATTATACACTTATTTATTTTAGAAAAACCTTGTTGTCTGCCAGTGTCTTTTTGATGCCACTTGAAGGGGACACCAAAGTCAAGAATTTTCACATTGAAAACACAGTGACTTAAATTATCCGAGTTACATGATTGATCATGACAATATGACCTAAAGCATGTGACCAGACCCAAACAGAAAACTATTGCCGAATACAAAGAGACTTGTTTACAGATTAATCAAACTGTACAGTTGTGATTGAAACAACATCCCCTGCATATGACCAGAAGAGGAGAAGAGTCTGAGATGTTATTTAGACTCTACTCTGGTTTAAACTTGTTTGAAAGATTCTTAACTTTAAGATAGTACAATACCCCTAAATATGCACTGAATTATGTCTGCAGAACTGTAGATCTGATGAAGCCTTTTGGATGTACTTTGTGAGTGCTGATGTTCTTTAAGTAGGGTTGTTCTGATTACAGATACCAGTATCAGAATTGCCTGATACAGCCTAAAATGCTTCATCTGGTATTTGAGAGTGTGCGAGTCCAGTCTGCACCAATCTGATACCAAGTGATTTATTAGCCTTGAAACAGGAACCTTTTACTTCCCCTGTAGTTTAAAAGATAAAAAAGATAAAACATACAGTACCAACAGTGCTGTATATCATAATATCTGAGGGGTGTAAATTCAGCACTTTTCATGTGGATTTCCAGTCAGTGTTGATGGTAATTGTAGTCCACTGAAGCAATAAATTCCTCAATGTGTGCTATATTGACCGAGAAAGCTGACTTCTCCTGCTCGTGGAGCCGTGCTGGCTCTGCCTACCTGCGCTAGGATGCATTGCAGGTGAGCCTCTGATGCCCATGTTGCTGTGTGTCACCATCCTCGCCTGTAGGCATTACTTTGTTGGCCAGAACATAGTGTTAGATGACAAAAATACTTGTTGAGCATGCCACTTAGCTAAGCAGAAGGGGAGACTATAAATCCAAGCTGAAATAGTTTTTAGTTCTTCCTTAAACACAAACACCATCGCTGCGACATTAGAAGGAAGGACAGCAGATTTTGCAGCTTTTTCTCTCAATATAGCAGCACTGAGGAATTCAATTGACTGCATTTACCATCAACACTGACTGACAATCCACATGAAAAGTGAAGATGAAGAGTGAGGAGAGTGAAGATTGATACAGTAATGTTGAATCCTTAAATTCTGCAGATGTCAGTGGATCATAAATGTTTTTTTTTCCTTTGTGGAGAATTCTTGTTTGAAAACACAGTTTTTGCTTTAGTCTCTGAAAAATGCTGAAACAGAATTGGACTTGGCTGGACTGACAGATGCTGGAATTTTGGGGCCAATCAACATGTCAGCTAATATTCTGTATACAGAATATAACATACAGATTATAGAGTTCATACACATGCATTGCAGTAATTTCCCAAAAGTGGTTAACACTTGTGACAAAGATAAGTAATGTAGGCAGGATATTTTACAGTTTAACAATAAATTTAAGGGCAGTGATACAGTAAAACTTACAGATATTTTTTTATTAATTATAAATTAATTGTAAATAAAAAAACACAAATAGAGAATACATGTAAACATTAAACCTGAATTAAGAAAAATGATCATATATATATAAAATACTGGCTGTAAAGCAAACAAATAAAAATCTGCATTATCTTCTGTTTTTTTAAAAAAAGGCCAATATTGGGCTGATAATATTGGTCAGGCTATTAGACCTCAGTGTACATCTGAAAAAAACTGTGTTTACATTTAAATCCATAAAATAAAGGTGTGGAAATGGGCATGAAGCAAAAAAACAAACAAACAAAAAAAACATTGAGTCATAACTCGGTGGTTAGAGTGGAAAACGCTGCTCACAAACAAATCCATAATTAGGCACTGGGAGGGTTTCTTCAGACAGAAGAGGAAGTGGGCACTGCAGTCTAAACCGCAGCTAAACCCACCAGTGTGGGCGCAGCTCTGGCTGGTTGTTTAATCCCACTGCATCCCACTGTGGAACATGTCCCAACACAACAACCATGCACTGTACATTTTATAAAGCACAGCATGAGATTTACAGCTGCTCACACTGGGTGATATGCCAAACATGAGAGAAACATCCACTTACATTTAGGAGTATAAAACAAACATGACGGGGTAAAGCCGCAGCACAGAAAGTCTGACATTTGTTTTATTTTTTCTGGCGCAGATGATCTCCCCTACATGAAGTGTCCCCTGCACACTGTCCTAAAACTGACCCCTGTGGCGTATGGTAAGTCACTTTACTGTTCAGAAGTCAACAGAGCCTCACTTTTTCCTTTGTTGGGTTGTGACGTATTTTCCTCCTGTCTGCCTCCTCCAGGTTGTAAAGTGGACATATTTGACTTGAAGGTAGAGGCTGTCAACACTCACAGGGACAGACCATTAGTAAGTTTCTGACCTTTTTACCATTTTCTCTCGTAAAACATGCTGTCAGTTTTCTCTGTCCATAGTTGTGTCCAAGCACCCTCAAGGATCAGTCTAAAGGGATAGTTTGGTTTACTTGAAGTGGGGCTGTAAGAGGTACTTATCGATAGTTAGTATATTACCTTAAGTAGATGATGGTTGACCTGCCACCAGTTTGGAGAAGCAAAGAGGAGTATCAGCACAAGAGCAAAGCAGTGGACTGTGGACGGGGTGGTAGCTAAATGGATTTTAGCCACTTAAAAAAGGTCCTTAAAAAAATCAGTATCAGTTTAAGAATGCAGTATATTTAGAATATTTTCACAGCTTTACCTCACCATCAGACAGCCTTTTCCAACTGAAAACCACCTTTATATAAACAAGGTATCACTCTCCCCAAACCAACCAAACTCCATGTGGGAAATCAGTTATTTCACCTCGCAAAACATGGGAACTGCTGGTCTAACGCTGCCTCGATTTGTTCATTTTTTGGTGTTATTGTGTGACTTTGCTGAATCTGAGCTATCCTTGTAAAACACTGAAGTCACACAATAGCACAAACTAACAGATCGAGGAAGTGTCAGACTCTCATGTTCTGTGAGATAGAATTACTGATTTTGCCTATGAAGTCTGGTTGGTGAAGAGAGAGCCATACTTGACTTATATAACCGTGGTTTCAAGTCAGAAAAGGCTGTCTGATGGCAAAGTAAAACAGTGAAAATATTCTAAATGTAGCATACACAGAAACTGATTTTGTTTTTTTTTAAGTCCACAGCAGTACACTGCTTTGTTTCTGTCCTGGTACTCGTGCTGCTTCTCCAAACTGGTGGCACGCCGACTGGAATCTACTGCAGATGATACACTGACTATGGATAAGTACCTCATGCAACCCCACATCAAATAATCCAAACTATCCCTTTGACCCCTACAGTCATGACTGGACAAACTGCTCTGACCAGGGCTATTTTTGCAAATTCAAACCAAAATTACACGCTGTTGTTTCAGCTTTCAGGAGCCAAATATCCAGTCTACTGGCAGAAGTCACAACTAAAACCCTGTGTAAACACAGAGAGAAATATTCATACTCATTCTTTTTGTCAGATATTTGAAGGACACATTTGTATTTTATGGTATATAATAAAATCCTGCTACTAGCACCTGTAATGTTATGTTGGGGACTTTTTTGGCCCTGCACAAGAAATATTCCAGCACATAACCCTTCAGTGTTGTAGGTGCTGGAAGGCAGATTTCATTTCCTTCTGACAGAGCCAAGCTAGCTGTTTCCCCCTGTTTACAATCTTTTAGCTAAGATAAGCGACTGCTACTGAAGTGATATCTATCTTTTCTCTTGGCAAGAAAGCAAATAAGGGTAGTTTCAAAAATTTCCAACTTTACCTTATTACTTTTTTGCATATGATGACATATGACATATGATGACATTAGAGTGGATTTTCACTCTTGTCTCTTCCAACTACCACAGAACTGCTCTTGTCTACTTCCTGAAGAATAACTCCCATCAGTCCATCAGTCCGCAGTCCACACACGTCATACGCTGGTCAAATTGTTTGAACCTGCTGCCAGATCAGACAAGAGAGAATGAAAAAGAATTACAAAAGACAACAGACGAGCATTATGTTCAAAATAAAGAAAATATTTTTTATTCTTATTAGAAGCGCATATTTTTATATAAAAACTGACCTATTGTTATTATGATTCTCATGCCACCTGCTCCTGTTTGCTTTTTTTCCTGCTCCATCCCAGTCCTGTGATGAAGTGTAGTGAAATTGACTCGCATTCCACAGGAATCCCACAGGAATCCTGAAAAAATGTCTCTAAAAAAAGCCTGTAGTTTGCACATCAAGGCCTTCTATCTGTTCCATCCAAAAGGATGGAAAAGAACAGCAAAGAGAGGCACAACTTATCATCAAAGCCCATCAACTACAGCCTACAGCTGTCATTATGTGCAACTATTGTTCACGGCTGTGACTATTTGTAGCACCTGTAAAATCATGAATCATCTCATGTATCTATAAACCATTATCAGTAGTGATTCCTTATCACCAGAAAAGTAATCAGTTATTAGTTTATTGTGCTCATTTGGAAAGAAACCAGGTTAAAATGAAAATAACGTGAGAACAGGGAAATAAAATGATGTCCTCTGAGAAGAGAATAATAAAATTGAGCACACAAAACCAATTAATCAAAATTAAGTTTACTCAATACTTGCTTGATTTGGTGCAGGACAGGTATATAATATATAATATATAATATTGATATTCATATTGATTGGCATGTTTAAAATTCAGCTGGTAGCCTGATGTCAGCTGCCTTTTATGGAGAGAGATGAATGAACAGATTCACATCATTGTCACCACAATATTATTATTATTATTGCTATGGCACTACTACCAGCAGCACCAAAGTGAGAAGTTTTTTTTCTCCAATCGACTTTTTATAAAGTTGTCAGACCAGATGTCAATTAAACATCTTGTCACCACCTGTCCCCATGTGTTCCCGCAGCTCATTTTGTTTTGGTGCGTTGTTTTTCCTTCTTCTGGCACTGATGATATCCTGTCTTAATTTTCTGTAAATGGTCTGAAACTCCAAAACATCCAAAAAAAGTTTTCATACATGAAACAATATGAACCATGGTTCAGTTTGATCCAGACCGAGACCACCTGTTTTCACCGGACCAAAGTCCGTATTTTTGGTCCAGAAAACGAGGTAGGCGTGAAAACGCCCTTAATTTCCTAATCAGGCAGGTCTGTATCAGTGCCTTGTTGTGCCAGTGATTGCAGAGTGTTGAAACCTAGACAGAGTGGGTGTTACCACAAAACCACATTTACTGAGGAACCTCTGGCGAAATGAGGTGATAAATATCCTGTCTGCTCAAACTAACTTAACATTTACCTTATATTTACGTCTGTATGTCTCAGGAGTTGTTTTTCTGTCTCTGTCCTCTGTTGTTTAATTAGCAGAACATGTAAAAAACATGTTAAACAGTCCACCTTCACTCTTTGTTCACTGACCAGAATAAAGTCAGAACAGATGTTGTGCCGCCAGCTTTCCACCGACGAAACAGCTTCACTCCGCTGTCCAGCCAAGACCAGATTAAACGACCTCGTCTGTACAGCGTGGGCAACCCTCCGCACACCCGCATTTCCCAGGCCCCCACTTTACCCAGCATGCAGTTCTCTGAGGCGTCTGAGGGGGCAGAGCTGCTACAAAGTGAGGTCAGTGGTGTGAATATTACTAAATATAATGGTTTGAGGATGTTTTACATGGTGGAAAAAAGTAAGTAGGAAAAAGAGAAATATTGATATGTTGAGTTGTGAGTCAGTTTATAAAAATCCAAAGACCAGATTACTTTAGATAAAGCACGTGAATATGGACAGATGCATCAACTTGATTATAAAAACTAAAAATGATCATGAATCATAATGCTACCGTACACTTCTGCGGTGCGCGATTTTCTCACTCCAAGTCCGATTTGTGTACTTTTAAATACTTAATTACTCCACACCGATTAATCATAACTACGAGGCAGGAGAGAGAGGCTGCAGAGAGGAGGGAGGGAGGGACGGGGAGGAGTGAGTGATCATGAGTCCTGATGTTTCTGTACGGTTCTGTGGTTTGAACTAAAGACTTAAATATCTGTCGCCGCAAAGGCCAAACTGACAGACGCTCGTCTCCTCCACAAAACGTTTGTCACTGCGCTGCATTATTGTCAAGTCATGATGAAGAGTCCAGACTCTGTCTCTCCCTCTTCATCCCCTCGGTGTGTGTCGGTGTGCAGTTTGTTGTCTGTTGTTGTCCTCACTGATGTAAACTGTCAGAGTGACACTGCTGTCAATGATCCTGCTGCCTTAATACAAAAACATGAATATCGCACATCGTTTCGTCATTATACTGTAAGACTGAGCTGAATAAAGGTGAGGATTTTTCTCTTTAGAGGACAATATTTTATGAAAGAAATATACTATTGTTAACAATAATAATACTAAATAAATAAATAAATACATATAAATAGTAACCTTTTCCTAAAATACTGCTGGTTCTGTAGTGTTGGAATTTTAAATCTGAAGCCTGCAGTTCCATAGAAGCTTCAGTTGACTTTTCTATTGAAGCTTTTAGTGCGTTTTGGCCTTAATGTTAAATTGAGCAGGTCGTATCCTCATCTGTGCCTGATGGACTTGGGTTTGTCATGTTATTAGTTGAGCATATCCCTTATAATGTCCTTTAAAGTACATTTTGAACAAATGAAAAATGTATGATTAATTTGCAATTAATCGCGATAAACTACAGACACTCATGCGATTAATCGGGTTAAATATTTTAATCGATTGATAGCCCTAAATAAAAGCAAACATCAATAAATAATAAGAATGTAAAAAGAAAAATAAAGCTCTGTACTTCCTTTCATCTCAAACCTGTTAGTTAAAAACAGAAGAAACCTTTTTACTTTTTCATTTAACACTAATCAGATGACTAAATAAATTAAAGCATAATTCATCTTACTCTTCTGTTTATCGTTCACTTTCACAGTTAGTCTCATGAGTTCACATTTTTCTACTCCCCAGAGCAAATGAGAAAAGACTGTGTCCAAATAGCTTAACTGAAAACACTGGGAGCTAAACATACTGAGCAGCAGCCTCTACAGTGAGCTACCCAGCTGAAGTTAACTTCCCGTATAAAACTACATACATACATACATACTACACAAACCTCCATACACTGAACTCTAGACTAGATTTAAAAATACATACAGTAGAGTGGATGAAGAGATGCAAATAAAACAAACTATGTTAATGGAGGAGTGCTGAGGATGGATGAAGCCTAAAAGAAAGAAGCTGCTCTCTAGTCTGGTGGTACAGCAGCGGATACTTCTGTAACATTAATTACTAAACTATGTGGCCATAAATGAGTTAGACACATTAGAATTATTGAAGTAACATCAGATGACCAACAAATCTGTTTTATTCTTTATTTCAATCGTTGTTACCTGATAGAAATGACGCTTATCTGTGTTTGGGCTCAGATTTGTGGTGATGTGTGTTCATGTCATGACTCCTCGAACCATCCAGACATGTTAAAGATTCTCTGAGATAAATCTTTCTGCAACTTCTGTCACCAAGATCTTTCATTCCTGTTTATTTATTACTTGTAAATATGTGTGAATCTTAAATATGTGTAAATACAAGCACCATTTCAGGAGTGTGGGCAGGTGTACTGTTCTGAGCTACTGTAAAAAACATGGCGGCGCAAAAAGGCGGACTCCGTGCATGACGACTCATTCCCTCTGTAGACGTAAACAGTTCATTCTAAAGTAACAGAAATATGGTTCTTGTTTTAAGGTGATTTTGCACCATTTCTTCCATGTTCTGTGAATAAATACCTGTAAATCTTTAACGCTGGACCCAAATATATGCAAGGAAAATAATGGAGCTAAAAAAATTAGGAAAAGAAAATTAGTTAAAAATAATAAATCAAGTTTAATGTATTTTACCATTTGGACTCATCTTAACCTTGACTTAACCTTTTTCTGCAGTTTGTTTGTTTCGGTGCCTGGAACGGTAAACTGTATAACCAGATGTGTCAGGCCTGAGCAATAAATGCCAAACACAAAAGCAATAAATGCCAAACATGAAAGCCAATAATGATACTCATAAACAGCCTATCATATCCTTGATAACAGAGTGCTACATTTGACACGTTAACAGCCAATTATTTACCAGGTGTGTTGTTAAGTTGCACCATCAACATGTAACACAACAATAGAAACCATGAGGATAAAACGAGTGGAGACAGTGAAGACAGTCCATTAAAAACCCCCTCCAGCGAAAATCACTTTTTGGACCTTGTTAACACGTCCATGTGGTGTTTTTCATGTGTTACAAGACACACCAGGGGCGAAACGAGCAGTAAACACCATGTCGGAGCAATTCTTGCTTTGAAACTGCAGAGACCGAGGACAGTCTCAAAAAAGCAGATTCAGAGGAGAAGCCAGATGTTGCTAATTACTGTGATTATTTAGTAACAGAGGAGAATCCAGGTGTAGTTACTTTTTTGGGGTTGTAAAGGGCAGGGACTATTTGCATATTCATCAATACTTGAAGGCAAGTTATAGAGGTATTTGTAAGCCATTTTAAGAAGGTATTTGAAAACAAGTTTTGCAAAAAAAGACATCAGACACAATGTATTACTTCATGCAGAGCCTTTTATAGTGTTGAAAACATGACTGGAGGTTGACTTTAAGTCTATTACCTGCATGCTGTGACAAATTAAGTGGTTAAATTCAAAGTAATCGGGTTAAATTCAACCTATTGTATCCTGGTCTTTATTAAAAATAGTTATCGATTTAAGTGAAATGAAACATTTTATTGTGTTGAATTTTTCAGCTGTATCGCCCGGCTCTACTCCAGACATCAGAGTCCTGATACAAAATACCAGTGATGTAGTTTCATGTTTTGTTTTTGTTTTTTGTTAAGTATGTGGCTGTTTACAACAAACAAACCAGCCCTTCACAAGCATCTTGGATGGGAAGCGACAAAGCTTGTAGTTTTTTCCAGTGATTTTTGTCTGTGTTGTTGCCCACAAAGTGACCTTTATTAAATTCACTGTACTTCAAAGACTGGAAGGAGGCGGAAAGGGCGTTTTTACTCCAGCTGCTTACCTCAGACTTTAATATTAGTACAAGTTAAGTCCATGCCAGTCACAACATACTCTCCCATTCCTTTTTTGGTTCTGTGTTTTCTTTAATGCCGTCTACTTTCTCTCCCTGCTCCCTGCAGGACCCTGTGAACGGCTTCAGTGCAGCGGACACAGATGACTTTGTTCAGAGTTGAAGAGGTATTTTTTCAGCCTTTTCATCGCATCTGTCACATGGAACATCTGTACTCTCTCCCTCACATATCTCTGTTTATCTCAGGTTTTTCTCCACATGGATATACCACCAGTTCTGAGGACCAGCAGTAAAATCCAAACCAGCGTCACTCATTACATTCTTAAACACTGTATTAAGCACCAGATCTGTGTAACCATGTGTGTGTGTCATCTCTTCGGCTTCTGATGGTTTTGGCTTGCGTGAGTGTGTGTGACCAATGCCTTTGCACAGTAGCCTTCAAATCTAGGCTGTGATTCACCTCAGATCTACAAATAACTGTAAGAAAACCCCTCCATGAGCTCATGGCACACTCCACATACTGTAGCCTGCAGTCATATGATGCTGTATTAGATGTAGAACATGTTGATTGTGAATTGTATACCTCATTTAAAGCTCATGCCTTCGGTTTTAATGTAAGACTGTGCCTCCCTTGAAGGAAGCCATGCTAGTTTTTCCTCAGATTTTCTCTTAAACTTATTTAAACATTCCCAGGTAATATATCCATCCTACCTCGGGTGGTCTGACAAGATGTAGTAATAATTCTATTTTGAAGGGTAATTTAAAGCAAATTGTAACTTAACTTGCAGTGGGCAGACGCAAGCTGTAAAAGTAATAAAAATGTTTTGTCTAGCCCCATAAAAAAGTGCAGCAGCTACTGAGCTTCTCTCCTGTGACCGTTATCCCCTTCTTCTTCTCTGCAGTGATATGTTTTGCCTTCAACTCAAATAACAGCTTTAATATATTGAGCCGCCTACTGTGATCACATAAAGCTGATATTATTTGAAATCCACAAAACTGATGCAACTGTTTCAGACACAAAGTGCTCAAGTGTTCAGCAGCAGTGGATGTTTTTGTGGAGTTTCAATGCATTTTAGTTTCTTCATAGGGAAAAGCTGATACAACACACATACTGTATGTAGAAGTACTACCTAGTTATCCAAATGGGACCGTATTACAGAAACCTCCTAACTTGCAGATCCTATCTTAACTGTTTGGTAACCACGGTTATTTGGGTTAGGACTTGATTCAGGAAAAAAAATCATTACAGATCAACAGTTCCTAAGTCAGTGTTTGTATTCTAACTGAAGATAGGAAAAGTGTGCATATAATACAAGCATCTTAACTTCTCAAAATTTTAAATAAACTCTCCTAACTTGAGGATAACTGTTTAGCTGTCCTAACTTTCACTTTTCCACCTGTAGCAGTTGCAAATTTACTAACTAGGTAACACTAGCTAGTGGTGGCTAATGCTAACAGTTGCTAACAGAGCTAACGGCAGTCTCCGCTGACAGTAGCTAATGGTGGTGGTTGCTTAAAGTTGCTAATGGCAGTGTACACTAACAGTAGCCAATTCTAGTGTTTGCTAACACTAGCTAATGGTAGTGTTACATTAGCTAACAGTAGCTAACAATTATGTAAGCTAACTTGTATGAATACTTTTTAAAAAACTGGTTTTACACAGTGGATGCCAGATTCGGTGGAGACTATGTCTCCTATTGTAGCCCACTCTTCTTTTATCTCCCAAGTTAGCGCTTCCCAAAAGCTTCCAAGCTCCAAAACAACAACTTTTGGATTTTTTACAGATGCTACCAACACACTCCATTTTTTGCATCTTTCACTGTATGTTTCAATCATTAGAAAGTTGGTTTAGCTCAGTGAGATAAGAAGACACATTGGTTGCTAGGTAACAGACACAAAAATTGAGAAATGACTTTGGATTAAGTATTTAGGATTTCCTAACCTCAGATAAGATAGGATTCCTAAAGTTGGGAATACAGGAGATAGGAAGTTTCTGTAATACAGGCCATAGATAACATCCATTCACATGACTTTGATTTTAATGTCAGGAATAAATGAGTCGTGGAAAAAGTGCCTTTTAAATAAGGACTGCAACGCTGTGACAATAATCATGAGTATTTAAAATATTTTAGCATATATATGATAATACATATGATATGCAAGTGTATGTTTCACTGTAATTGAAGGACTTGAAAAAAAATTGGATGTCTTAAAAGGAGCTTTAATGTCATTGCACACTGTGCTGTACATGTTTCATTTAATAAAGTTCATTTTAATGCTTTTTTTTTCATTGACTTGTGGTTTTTCCAGAGTTAAAAGAGATAGCTTGGATTATTTAAATTGGGGTTGCATGAAGTATTAATTGATAGTGAGTGTGTTACCTACAGTAGATTGTAGTTGGTGCTCCTCCACTTTAAGAAGCAGCCGGAGTACAGGTGGAGGAAGCCAAGTAATGTACTGTTGTGGTCAGGGTCAGCAGACAAATGCATTTTAGCCACCTAAAATAATTAATATCAGCTTAAATGTATGCTATATTTGGAATATTTTTACGGTTTTATGTTTTCATCAGACATGCTTTTCCGGCAGAAAAATATAGAATTGTACAAGCACAATATCACTCTGTTGCTCAACCAGACTCCATTAGTGAAATCAGTCATTTTAGCTTGCAGAACACAGGTGTTGCTGATCTCCCGCTGCTTCGATTGGTTAGTTTGTTGTTTCTGACTTTTTAAAACGCAAAAGCACACAATCACACTGACTAACAGATTGAGGCAGCAGTACTCCAGTGTTCTGCAAAAAATTCAAATGACTGTTTTTCCTGAAGAAGTCTGGTTGCTTTGGAGAGAGCGAAATTTGGCTCACGTAACAGATTTCCTGTTAGAAACGGCTGTCTGATGGTAACATACATTTAACTGCTGACCCTGTCCACAGCAGTACATTGCTTAGCTTCCTTCACCAGCACTCCTGCTGCTTCTCCTAACTGGGAGCATGTTGACAGCCAGCCACTGTAGGTAATACACTGACTCTGGATAAGTACCTTACATAACCCCACTTCAAAAAACTCTCCCTTTGAGATTATTTTGTCTGCAGAAAAACATTTAGTTTGGTGTAGAAGTGTGTGAGCTCATTGGGAGGATCCTTCCTGTTCACTTGACTTCATGTCTCAAAAGAGCCGGAGACGGTCACATCACCAGAGCTCATAAAAGCACTGTCAAGAACTGTCAGTGTGTATTTCACACCCCTTCCAAAGCCAGGCATCAATTTTGTGAATTACATGCTTATGGTGTGACCCGGTGATGTCAGAATAACGTACGTCCAGTTAAATTCAGTTATCACAGACACAAAGTATGAGTCACAGTTTAATTGTTCTCAGAGGGGATACGTCAATATGATGCAACTCGTGCAGCAGCGTTTGTAACAATGATAAAATGTCAGATTTACATCATCTAACTCAGGAGTCAGCAAGCTTTACAATCAAAAGAGCCATTTTTGGTCAGAAAGGGAAAAAAAATCTCTCTGGTGCCACAACTATCAAATTCTCTGTTTTCCTCAAAGACTTTCTTCTTTTGAATTTGGCATCCATAGCTACTCAAAGGAGACTTAAGACTGCCAAGATTCAGAGGAAATCGTAGCCTGTGATGCACACTTAAGTTGACAAAATATTAAAACTTTTTTTTTTAATTTGGGGTATAAAGTACACATTTCTACAATTAGAGATTGTAAGAATCACTTTAGTCCTACAACAATGACAAAGTATTAAATAATAATAAATAAGAGCTGTTATCCATTTCCATTTTCTGGCAAAGTCACAGGAAGCCAGTGGAGAAGGGCAAAAGAGCCGCAGGTTGCAGATCCTGATCTAACTGATTCAACACTGTCCTAAAGTTTTGTTACAGACACGATGACTGAGTCATTCCTGATGTCTATATATATCTATCTCTTCTAAAAATATGCACAAAGTTCTGTGTGGCAGGTTAAGTTCTGAATCAAGAGTTTTTATTTTTGCTCTGCTCACTGAATTTAAATTACGTAACATTCTTTAATGCTGAATGTGCTTCACTTTTATAAGCTGCAGAGTGAGTCATCAGGGAAACTGAGGAGGAAAGCGTCAAATAATCAGTCGTATTTCAAAGAACTTAATCAGCAAGTTGCTTTGAGCCTGAAATGATCCTTGACTGTGGATTCAGATAAAAAGCTCTGATTAATTTCCACAGTGATTGCAGATATTAAACAAAAATTAAGATACAGACATTTAAAAGGAAAGGATGTACACTGATGCGTTAGTCATTCGTAGTTGTTTTACAAGAAAAAATACTGTTAAATAAACATAAAACTAGTCACATTTTATGTGATTGCATCCTCTAATTAATAATGCTTTTTTGGATTATGTTTACATTTAATCCTTTATGGTATGCATTATTTTACCAGTTCCAGTAAAAATACTCATGGAAAATATTCAGTTGCTTCACCAGTTCAAACTTGATGCCATTTGAAATTAAAAAATGTTAAAAAATGAACTCTTTTCACAAGTTTGTTTATCTGAACGTTAACTTCAGGCAACATTGTACCAGAGTGGAACAGCCAATAGGAATGAATGTGTTAAAGAGCAAGTTAGCTCAGTAACATTTTATTTATGTAGCACCTTTCAAAAATAGGTAACAAAATGATAAAACAAAAAAAGTGCAGTACAAACAGTAAAAATAGAAACAACGCAGATCAAAGTACTGTACATGAGAAACAGTCAGAAAAAGAAGACAGGTCTTCTCCTTGTTTCAGCAAACTTTACGTCAACAGTCTATCAAACCAAACCATCATAACCCTCAACAAAACAAGATAATAAGTCACATTTCAGTATTTAATCATGTTTTACATTAACATTCTTGTTTTCTGTTTCTTGGTGCATGTTTTTCCTGACATACAGTGTGTTGCCATCATTTGTTGTGTTGCTGCCAATTTTGGCTCACTGCTTATTAATGAAAATAAATTAAAGTCCTTATAAGGGCAACATTTACATTTTAACAGTTTTCCATTACTTAATGATTAAAGTACATCAAATAATTAAAAATTACACTTCACTCATCTATTAATGTAAATCCAACTGTTTCCAGACTGTAAAATGAAAAAGATGTTTTCAGGCCATCTTTGTCAGGAGAGATGATTTTGTTGAGCCATATGAGGAAGGCCACAAAAAAGGATACAGCATGACCTCTAGAGAGTCGTGTGACAATAAAACAGTTTCCTTCAGGTTCCTGTCTCTTTTTTTTTAAAGAACTGCACCATAATTAATGATATGTGTGAGTGTAAAAAGCCAAAAATGGGCATATTTCCTTGAGGCAACACTGAACCACAGACGGTACTGTCCAGGGACATCCAGAAGGTTTTGGGTCACAGTGAGGTCTGTACCTGACATTTAGTTTTAATATTGTCAGACAGGACTGCTGCATCATTAGCATGAGGAGTCAGAACATGTCCACCAGGTGTCAGAGGCAGAGCGACTGGAAGGAGACGTCTTACCTGCTGATGCACATGGAAAAACTAAATCAACACTGGGCAGGAGATGGAAATGACAATTTACTTATTTAGTTTTCAGGTAGCTGTGTTTTATTTTAATACTTGTGCATCTTAATCTTCATGCTGCCCTTCATTTTAGATCAAAATCTGATATTTTTTACAGTTACATTCCTCCAATCAAGGTCAGAGTAAACTTTATCATCACAGGTTGGGAAACCCAGGTGGTCTAGGTATAGAAGTACACAAAACATTCCTAAAAAAAGGTTTAATACAAATATACACATAATATGCAGTCCTCCCTCCATCCCTCCTAACACACACACACACCTACTTATGTACACAGAGCGGGAGAGCATTTCCAAGCACCATTGCTTTAGTACACACACACACACCTCCACACACACACTAGGTGTGGGTGATACCACAAAATCGTCACTGAAAAAAATGATTATGGGAGGATGTAAATGTAACACTGTTAAATCTATGATAAGAAGAAAAAAATATGTTTTTATCTCTACATAAAAAATGCAGCCCTGGACTTAATCTGCATTTGTTTAAAATATAAGAAATCGTGAATTTTTTCCTTAACAATATGTATTTATGTAATCCCAGCTAGTCTTCTTTCGTACAGCCACGCAACAAACATTTTATTGTTGAATTTACTTTGCAAATTGGGTGGAGTCACGTGACCTCTTTCAAATGCAAGGTGCCTGTCACTCACTGCGAGGTCGACCATTTTGTGCAGCCACAGTTGGACATTAACCAAACTCCTTGACAGAGGACAGTGTGGACTGAACTTCAAAGTAAGAATAAAGTTTGAGGTGTGTGTGAGGTGTGTGAGGTGTGTTCAGGGCGGGAGTTTTATCAAACATGTAAAGTTTGGTGCAGATCAGATTATTTATACTAAAGTTATAACAATTTCGTGTTACATGGCGAGACATCAGAATTCCACACTACGCCACTGCCACGCTGTCCAACCTTGGTCGCAGCGAGGTCGGGTGCCCATCAGCCACCAGTGGGCCCCAGGAGGCACAGGCTGAGCTGTGACGGTGGCAGCAAGGTCAGGCGCCCAACATGCCACCGGGACTGCACTTAAAGGGGTGTGACCAAGCAATTTTGCTGCTTCCATTGACAAAACTCATATCATATGTTCAGGTCTGGATGACTACTGAATATGTGAAGCTTCAGGCAGATTTAGCCAAGTAAACAGAAGTTAATGCACTTCCCTGTGTTTTGGCGAAACAGTGACACTCGCTGTGTCATCATGGCAACATCGTTTGACGATACTTCAAGATCTTCAGAATGTAGCATTACAATGGTCTTTTCTGACCAGATTGTTGGATATGGCAAACCTGCGTGGAGGAGCAAGTCAAAGTCTAAAACATGATTTCCTGTTGCCAGTAGGTGGCGGTATGTCTATTGCAGTATACTGTTATGTAGATGTGTTCAGGGTGAGAATTTTATCAAGCATGTGAAGTTTGGTGCAGATTGGATCATTTACAATAAAGTTATAACAATTTCCTGTTTCATGGCAAGGCGTGAAAAATGCACACACGCCATGGCCACGCCCCCCAAAAAACTTGTCGAGGCGAAGGTTGGGCGCCTGTCAGACGCCAGCCGGACACAGGAGGCGCCGACCGAGCCTCGACCGTCGAGGCGAAGGTCGGGCGCCCGTCAGACGCCAGCCGGACACGTGTGTTGTGTTGTTGTTTGTGTTGTGTTGTGTTGTGTAAGTCTCAAAAAACATTTTTTACATTTCAGTTTTATCTACTTTACATATATCTGTAGCTATTCTTGTTGTAACTAAGTCACAATTATCAAAGTTGACACATGGATAACAATAGCAGTTTGTATAATCATTATATAATAACCTGTAAATAATCTGCATGTTTGTCTTTGAGAAGGCACCTAAAGTCACACAATTTACATTATTGTATTTCAAAACCAGAAGTTACTAACAAAAAAGGAAGCACTGTAACAAGCAGCAACACCACAATATACAGGGTGTCCACAAAGTCTCTTTACAATTTAAAAAAATTATTACAAAAGCAATTAATGAGATGTTAAACAGATTTGTTCTATGTACTCAGTGGTTATCAGAGTTTTTAATCACATTGCATTTGTTTATTTCAGGTACCCTGTTGATGAAATAGGTTCTGTTAAATAAACCCCTAAAAAAAAAAAAAAAAAAAAAGGCTACTCCTCAAGAAAAGGCACAGTGTATTATGGTTTATTGAAACAACATCGGATACGCAGACTCAGCGAAACTACAGGATTAAGTATGGAAGATATCCACCTTCACGTCCATCAATTCATGCAAAAGCTCACTGATGCCATTGCCACCACTGATGAGGCTATGCTACAGCGAACATGGGAAGAAATCGAGTACAGTCTTGATGTGCCTCATGCAACTAATGGTGCCCATATAGAGGTGCATTAAAATGAAAATGAGGCAAAAAAAAAAAAAAAAAAAAAAAAATCAATATCTACTTCTCATTTTATAATAATTTTCACAGATTTGTCTATTCATTTGCTTTTGTAAGAAATTTGTTAAATTGTAAAGAGACTTTATGGACACCCTGTATATCTATCTTCTTTAATAAAAGTACAATTGCTATGAGGATAATGACATGTGACTTTTTACAAATGCTTTATTTGTGAGAAGGATTAACCAACAATATGCATTAACAAGACAGAAATAATGGACATACACCCAATGATACAAAGCAGTTACAATGATGTAATGATATGGTAAAAGTCAGCAGGCTCTACTGTCAGGACAGGAAACAAACACCTTTTGTACATCCCCCAAAGGACCAAACTTATTCTGGGGCAGTTACCATGGTAACTGATGCCAGTGTGAAAAATTTACATGACTGAAATAAAATATTGAATGAAACAAAAACTGATACATTTCAAAACTTAGTCTCTTGAAATGTATGTAAATAAATATTTGATTATTTTACAAGATGTACAGTGTCATTCCTAAAGAGATTATTATGCAGATTATCATGTAAAATGTTCATTTACAGTCTATTATATATTTATATTATGTTATCTTTGATAATTATGACTGGTAACATTTGTTACAATGACAGAACATTAGATATATCAAAATATTTAATATATAAATAATTAAATTAATATTATTCAATGAAATTACATTTCATATTATTTTGTTGTTGTTGTGTCATTGAAGCGCTTTATTATTAATTACTGACTTTGATTAGCTTTAACATGAAGAACTGAGAACAAAGTTAGTGTTAAGTTAGAACTTTTAATTGACCTCCACTGCCCCGAGGGCAAATGTTTAGCAACAATAAAGGATGGTTCACTGAAAAATGAAAATTCAGTCATTACACAAAAAAAAAACCAAACAAAAAAAAAAAACCTAAACCTGGCCTTCAATCAGCATGAGGGCAAGTAGACAATGACTGATTTTTCATTTTTGGGTGAACTATCCCTTTAGAACATGTAGCACAGTGCTCCAATGGTGCAGTACAGTCTAAAAGTTAAATGATAGTGAATAAAGTTGCAGTAATATATATTTTTAAAAATTAATGATTTTAAATTATTCCTGCCTTCCACATCATTTTGTTTGTTTGTCTTCTATAATTACATGAAATCATCAGCTGATATTCTTTGGACAGCATATATACATTGACACACACTCTTTGATCCCTCAAAAGTGGTTATGACAAGTAATGGAGGCATTATATTTTACTTTGTCCCAAATGATATCAGGGCAATGAAACCATAAACTTTAATTAGTATTTTAATAATTATAAATAACTATGATTTAAAAATACAAATGGAACAAAACATGTATATAATAAACCAGAAATAAGGATTGACTATACACAGAATGCATTTGAAGGTTTGAAAATAATGCCAGCCACAATAATAGTAATTATTTTCAGAAATGTTTAATAACCCTGTGTTTCATATTATTAAAAACAGCCTACCTGTGACAGCTGCTGACGAAGAGAAGCAGCCAGAGTCAGGCTGTTTAAGTCGGTGACGACAGTCTGCAGCACAGATCAACTGAAAGAATAGAAAATGTTGGTCAGTAGACTGAAAGAATCTGTGAGGATCTGTGGGAAAATTTTAGTGGTTCAGTTTATGTTTTACCCCAAAGAGTAAATCACCTCCCCACCAAAGTTAAAACACTCTCTGGCCAGGTTTCAGTTGTTAAGTTCAGTTTTAAAGGACAACACAATATTTGATCATTTTGTCATTTTCTTTTTATCCATGAGGCACTTAATAATTTACTTTGATTAGCTATAACATGAAGAACTGAGAACCAAGTTTGTGAAAATTAAGAGAATATAACAATTCTATAACTATTCAAGTAAAATTCAAAAGTCAAGCAACATACATAAATTCGGCTGATAGTGCAGTACAGACTAAATGATAGTGAGTAAAGATGAAGCAAATATATGTATACGGCTCTGTGCAAAAGTTTTAGGCAGATGTGAAGAAATGCTGTAAAGTATGGTGATTTGAGAATGATTTCAAATATAAAATTTAATTGTTTTTTTTTTTTTATCAATTTACAAAATGCAAAGTGAGCAAACAGAGGAAAAATCTAAATCAAATCAGTATTTGGTGTGAACACCCTTTGCCTTCAAAACAGCATCAATTCTAGGTACACTTGCACAAAGTCAGGGATTTGTAGGATCAGTCAGGTGTATGATTAACCAGTTATACCAAATAGGTGCTAATGATTATCAATTTCATATGCTGGTTGAAACACTCATTAACTGGAAAACAAAACGGCTGTGTAGGAGGCTTAAAACTGGGTGAGAAACAGCCAAACTCTGCTACCAAAGTGAGGTTGTGGAAGTTTGATGTCACAGGTCGGACACCATGACAAGACTGAGCACGGCAACAAAACACAAGGTAGTTACACTGCATCAGCGAGGTCTCTCCCTGGCAAAGATTTCAAAGCAGACTGGGGTTTCAAGATGTGCTGTTCAAAATCTTTTGAAGAAGCACAAAGAAACGGGCAACGTTGAGGACTGTAGACACAGTGGTCGGCCAAGGAAACTTAGTGCAGCAGATGAAAGACACATTATGCTGACTTTCCTTCAAAGTCGGAAGATGTCCAGTGGTGCCATCAGTGGGACCCAGGTGCACCCATCTACTACATGAAAACAGAGGAACTGTGGTGCAGAAAAATGGCAGTAGGTGCTCTGGACTGATGAATCAAAATTTGAAATATTTGATTGTAGCAAAAGGCAGTTTGTTTGTAGAAGGGCTGGAGAGCGGCACAATAATGAGTGTCTGCAGGCAACAGTGAAGCATGGTGGAGGTTCCTTGCAAGTTTGGGGCTGCATTTCTGCAAATGGAGTTGGGGGTTTGGTCAGGATTAATGGTGTCCTCAGTGCTGAGAAATACAGGCAGATAAATATCCATCATGCAGTACCATCAGGGAGGCGTCTGATTGGCCCCAAATTTATTCTGCAGCAGGACAACGACCTCAAACATAAAGCCAATGTCATTAGGAACCATCTTCAGCAGAAAGAAGAACAAGGAGTCCTGGAAGAGATGGTATGACCCCCACAGAGCCCCGATCTCGACATCATCGAGTCTGTCTGGGATCACATGAAGAGACAGAAAGATCTGAGGCAGCCGACATCCACAGAAGATCTGTGGTTTGTTCTCCAAGATGTTTGGAACAACCTACCTGCCGGGTTCCTTCAAAAACTGTGTGCAAGTTTACCTGGAAGAATTGATGCCGTTTTGAAGGCAAAGGGTGATCACACCAAATATTGATTTAGATTTTTCTTCTGTTGGCTCACTTTGCATTTTGTAAATTGATGAAAAAATAAAACAATTAAATTATATATTTTTGAAAGCATTCTTACTTTACAGCATTTTTTTCACACCTGCCTAAAACTTTTGCACAGTACTGTAGGTATATATATATATTATATATATATATATATATATATATATGTATATAACAAATATATATAAATTATAACATACACACACACACACACATATATAGCGATAATCCCTCAAAAGTGGTTCACATTTGTGACAAGTAATGGAGTAATGGATGTTACTTTATTGTCCCAAATGAAAAGACGATGAAACTTCATCATAAACTTCAGTGTTTTTAATAACTATGCATTTAAAAAAATAAAAACAGAGCTAAACATGTATACAATAAACCTGAATTAAGAAATAAGGATCGACTATGCACAGAACGCACATAAGGGTTTGAAAATAATGGCACCAACAATAATAGAAATTATTTTCAGAAATGTCTCATGACCTTGTGTTTCATAGCATTTAGAAAAGCCTACCTGTGACAACTGCTGAAAACGTCAAGAGGCCCAAAAGATTCTGGAGTGATGAACTGAGCCGTTCGATTCCATGTTAGTGACGACAGTCAGCAGCACAGATCATCTGAAAGAATAGAAAATGTAGGTCAGTAGACTGGAATGATGTAAGAAAACATGTTTAAAAAGATGGCTGTGGGTAAACTATATTTAAAACTGAGAAAAAATCTGCTGAATGAGGCCTAATCTATGAAAAGATGCTTAGATCAGGTAGGTTTAGTACTTGTCATTCATTACTTCCCCCTTAATCAACATTTTGCAAAAATCACTATGATGCACCGATTGTCAGCAAAATATTTCATCATTGCTTTTATGGTCCCAGCCAGAGTTCATCTCTCAATTGTCCCCCACATGGATGCATGAACACACTGTCATAAAAATGTACCACCAGAACAACAGCACACAAATAATCACAGCAAGTAATCAGGGTGACAATGCAGCTCAAGTCAGTTCAGTATAAATCAGTGTATTGACGGGACAATGAAAAAAACACATTTAACAAGAGAGACAGAAAAGGAAAGGGAGAGAAAGTCATTTTCAGGAAAGACAAAACAAACAAAATATTTCCTGAAACTCTTCAGAGTTCAACATAAAAACACAACTTTTGAGGTCTTCAGCAATAAACAGCAAAAATAACTCAGTTTGTTCCAGTTCAGTAACTCAAAAGAAGAAAATAAACTGTAAAAAAGGGGGGAAATGAAGATCTGGCTTTCGCGAACTCACCTGCCGTGAAGGGAGATTATTGATCGGTTGGTTCCGGAGATATTTGCTCTTTTCGGAGGACTGAATTGGCGTTTTTCCCGCGCCGGAATTCATACACCATCACTTCCCTTTTACTTCCGTTTTAAAGGAAGTGACGTAGACCGACTACTCGAAAACCGGCACGCGATTGGTTGCCGGGAGGGACAGGTGACAGGGGCGTGGTGTTCATTATTTAAAATCATTAATTTTCCCGGTCACAGTCTGTTTTATAGTGTATGGTCACAGTGCATATCAATAAACATTACTATAAATATACCCGAATTAACCAAAAGGCTCGTTTTTATTGATGAAATGTAAAGTCGGCAAACTAAAATCAGTATGAAAATTAAGAATGAAGTAAATTAATTAGAGAAATCTGCCTGATAATCTTTGACATGTGGACACTGCTTAAAAAGAAGGCCTTCGCGTGGTCACATGCCAAGCTCACCGCAGTGTGGTTGGTGATGAATATGTCACCTGTGTTGATGGGCTGAATCCATCATTATTTTTATTAGCCGATTTTTGGGGCGACATTTGTTTTATTTTGCTAATGTAACAGTCTGCACTGCAGGCTGACAGAGGCCCTGTACATCCACACAGCTCGCAGATCCAGACTGTTTGCACTCTTTTCAATTCGACCAAACCAGCGTTTGTGATTGTTGGAGGAGTGGACAGACTAACAAAGACGGTGTTTCTCCGTCTGTTTAGTTAACGAGCTAGTTAAGCTCGTCTTAGTTCTATAAAACAGACAAACTTGAATCCAGAAGGTTTGCGGTTGTATCTTTCTGTTTAAAAGGAAATATGTGTGAGAATGTTTAATTATGTGTCACTTTGTGAGTTTATTTTGTGTATTGGGCATAGTGAACGTACGTAGCGTACAGAATGTGGTGAATTCGTCGCCTGCGCACATCTCCCAGCTGAGACTGGAGAGGACAGGGATTCCATACCTTTCATATTTGATACATGAGTTTCTGATACCTATATTGTTATATAATATTAATATTTATTATATTCAAACAACCTACAATCACTTTTTTAACCTGATTTTATCTTAAAATCCTATTGAAAAAGCGTGTACCAGATATGATATTGGTACATAAGAAAATGTATCTGTGAATCCTCAGTCATTATTCTGTTGAATTTCATGATGCAATCGTAGATTTTTCCACCACAAACACAACTACACTGTTTAATAATCAAGTTAAACAAATATTACCTAGTGAGCGCATGCTAATAATTGTCTTTTTAATTGATTTTCAGTAAAATGATTCCTTTGCTATTGTAATTGTTTGTTTATATTGACCAGTTCAATTTCATATTGACTATATTGTTTTTGCCGACCACAAGTTGAAATATAAAGGTGTGTCTATATAAAGAAATGTGCCAGATTTTCCAAAAGCAATGAATAATATATGCTTTTGTTCCTAAAATCAAAAGTATTGTGAAGAGTGAATCTTTTCATTTGTTTCATAATGCCTGACTATCACCTATGATACAAATAAAATCACGTATGTAAATGATATAACTTTTTTTTATTTTGTCAAAGGATACAATGAACACTTCTTTTTTTTTTAATAGAATTTTATGGCAAGTATTTGATGTTTCAGGCTCTACAGGGTTAAAATTAGTCAAATTGTTATAAACTCAGCTGCTGGCTGAGGCGGCCCCTCCTCCGTCTGCCTGCTGCAGGTTGTGAGTTACAGCAGCACAGGGAGGACAGGATGAAGGACTGATGTCTGTGTTCTTCATTCTTCATAAACCTTACTGAATATTATAATGACAGGTAGATTGATTGTTTTACATCTTAGATATGCATCCAGTGCGATATTATCAAGTGTATATAGTGACTTTACTGTTATAAACTTTGTTGCTGCTCCAGAAAAATATTTAGTTAGAAATCAATTCTAATCTGCTCTGAATTGATTATTTTATTATTAATAATAGTTATAATGAAAACAATTCTAAAAAGAAGCTATCACAGTTCAGATCCTTCACTGTAAGCCTTATTTAACTATTGTTGTTTTGTGATTATTTGGTGCTCATTCACAAAAATGTGAAGGATTGTTTCAAGACGCTAATTTTGCTATTGTAATGATGTGCTATAATTATGTTAAATGCATTGTTTTTAGTCAAATAACATCAAATTTTATTTGGAGAGGAACCCCAAACCCCACTACATTAAAATCTGTCTTGTTTAACTTGCTTTTTGGGGGGTATCCATACAACCAATGTGTTTAGGATTTTTATAGTTTAAAAGAACAAAGAATTCCAAGGTCCACCTACCATAGTCTCACTAAATCCTGTGGGAAACACTGCATGAGGTCATACTGGGCAGAAATATGCACAAACATGAGGTTACTTATAAAAAGTGGGGCAAATATTTTTCAAAAGAATACTGAAGTTAACGTTTGTGTTTTCTTACACTGGTGTGCTACTAACTATGACACTGTATCCTTACCAGGTGAATTCTTCAAGTCTTTTTGAAAAGTACACTGGATGAAGGTATGTACAGACACTTAGGGGGAATCGGGGAAAATGGGGCAAAAGTTGAATTCTTTCAGTTAGATAATGGGCCAAACAAAAAGTTGGTATGATTTTGAGTAGCAAGGCTTCAGTTGTCCTGTTTTTGTTTTTTGAAGGAAGGAGCAGTATGTTCACCTGATGAAGCTGTAAGGGGAAAAGCTGTGCCTGTATTGATTATCTGTGGCTTATGTTGAAACTAAGTGCCTGAACTAAACTGAACACAATCCATATGTTTGACTAAACTGATGCATTCAGTGTAGAACCCCTTATGAAATGCGGGGCCACTTAAACTATGTGTTCACTGTAGTTTTGGAGTTAATTTTTCTACCTCTTGTTCTGTTTCTCTTGCCCTGTGTCTCTAATTATTTTCTTTCTGGATCTTGTGATGTTTGTCTGTCTCTCTCTCTCAGATTGAGGAGGAATTCTGGCAGATCAACTGAAGCCACTACAGTCCACATTCCTGGGGAGATGGACCAATACATGCCAAAGCTGTTGAGTCTGTACAGAAGAAGGGAGGCGCTGCTGGGCAGAAACTCGATGACACCCTTGACATGTTAAATGAGGCACGTACAATGCAGCGGTTAGTCTTTTGAAGTAGCATTCTGATGTCTGTACTTAACATAATCTCATATTTCATATTTTTGTAGGACAACAGCACTGAGCAACAGCATTGAGTCCCGAAAAGAAACTGTAATCAGAGGCATCATTCTCTACCTGGCCGGAGGAGTTCATCAAGGTCTGCAAGGTGAAAAAAATATACCTCTGCTGATGGTATTTGAAGTCCTACCTGTCTGAGACGACGTTGTGCAATCTAGGACTGCTGATGTCTTAGTGGAACCATTTATATGTGTTTCTACTGAAGTATTTATCAAATCTTCAGGTTCTAAACTAGAGATAAACAATTCTGATTTTTGTAAAATTAATATATACAGTCCAGCAAGATATACTATATAACAGCTGGAGAGAAGCACCATTTTAAAATTTATGTATTCACTTTACAAGACAGGATTTATTATAAACATTTTAGATGCGAAAGATTTTCCTCAATGTTGGAGAACCCAGAGGTGAATGACTTATTCTCACCCATCAACAGTGTTTATGCTTTTACATGATGCTTTTGTGTGACCCTAATGTTGGGACCAGTTAATGCTTGGATTGGTATTAAAAAGGTCTTAAAAAGTCTAAGCTAAATTCAGTTTGCTGATTCCTGCAGACACCCTGTTTCACTCCCTTTGGTGTGTTTCACAGATTTTTTGACGATAATGATGCTGCGGATGTCGAAGAGGGCCTGTTGTACTACACTTGTCCTCAACACCTTTGTGGTCAGCAAAGCCAAGGATGAAGGTCTCAACAAGCAAACGGGAACGGCCATGAGGGAGCAGAGGTCCTTTTACATTTTAATAAATATTAATACTGATGTTTGACTCGTCAGTGTTGTTCAGAGTGTTGCCCTGTTGACAGGTGGAGACGAGGGATGGCTGTGTCCATTTATCTGTGTTGTAATTTCTTTGGCTCCACAGCCGATTGTAAGGATTGTTTGTGAGCATAACAATAAACCTGTCAATTTTTGGTGACATTATGACTTTTCCTTTAGCACCACCAGAAACACAACTTTGTCTTGTACACAGTAACTCAAAATCTGTGGGGCTTATATTGAACCCTGTTAATTTTTATTATTTGATGACCAAAATGTCAGCTTTATACAAAAGGTATCATAAAATGCAATAACTTGATTGCTGTTATATTTTACTGAAAAATATTGCGCATGATCTACTTAAAAAAATGAAGGCAACTTTTTGCATCAAATTATTATGTAGATCAAGCAAGTCTTGTCTTTGTATGAAGTACTTGATTTTTTGTTCATAAAAAATACATTTTCCAAGTAAAGTCAGCTTAATTTTTCAAGTAAAATCAGTGTAATTTTGCAAGTAAAGTTAATTTAATTTTGCAAGTAAATTTAAGTTGAGTTAACTTGCAAATTTATGCTGATTTTACTTGGAAAATGTATTTCTTGCATACAAAAAATTAAGTAGTTCATACAAAGACCAGTCTTGCTTGATCTACGTAATAATTTGATGCAAAAAGTTAATTAAAAAGTTAATTAATTTTTTTTTTAAATGGATCAAGCTGAATATTTTTATCAGTGTTATCAGGGCTTTTATTTAATGGTAAATAAAGAAATGATCATTTCTGTAATGTGTGAATGATAATAAATATATGGCACCATACAAGTATTACATAATGGTTACCATTGCCGATCAAAATACCTTTTAATCCTGTCGTAATTCACTTAACTCAGTTTGGATCAAGTTGAACCACGGTTCCGTTCAGTTCTTTTCTAGTGTGAAAACATTTTCTCTTATATGGTCCAGACTGTTGGTAGCAATTACAGGATGTTATGGCAGGCTAATGTCAGAGAAGGAAAAAGGAAAGAACAAAGCAACAAAATAAATGGAGCCATGGATACTCATGGGGAGAGGAGAATACCAATTTTAATTTAATTTTCATTTACATTTACATTTGGTCCAACCATTATATACAAAGTCCTTCTGAAAAAATTCTGACATATTTCAATTATTTTCCAAGAGGATGAAAGAGAGTAATGGAATTAAACTGCTCACAAGCTGCACATCACATCAGACACACGCCTGTCTTCAAACTAATCAATTTTAAGTATATGTACATAGATGCAGCTCACATAAGTGATGGTGACAGGATTAAGGTATGTCATGTTTGGTTCTTTAGTGGAATCATATAATTGCAATGTGACACCAAAACTAACTGTATCAAATCTATACAGTGTAGTAAAAACTTGAACCTTGGTTCGAACTTTTCAGACATAAAAGCACTCTCAGAGGGTGAGTAGGGTCATTTAAAGCCTTTTAAAACAGTTTCAAGACATAACAAGCAACATTAAAAACTATGCATTACATAAAAAAACTTTCCTTGTTGCAGTTTTTTTTTTACTTCACAGTAGCTCATTCACTGAACTTCAGCTGGTTATGAATGTTTATCGTTAAGGTAGGCCTTACAGGCATGGACTCCACAAGTCTCTGAAGGTGTCCTGTGTGGCACCAAGACGTTAACAGCAGATCCTTTAAGTCCTGTAAGTTGTGAGGTGGGGGCTCCATGGATCAGCCTTGTAGTTCTAGTACATCCCACAGATGCTTGTTTGAATTGAGGTCTGGGGAATTTAGAGGCCAAGTCAGCACCAGGCCACCTTCTTCCATTGCTCTGTGGTCCAGTTCTGACACTCACATGCTTATTGTAGGCATTTTTGCTGATGGACAGGGGTCAGCATGGGCACTCTGACAGGTTTAGTGCTATGCGGCCCCATCCACAGCAAGCTGGGCTGGTGTTTTAGTTCCCATGGCATGACTAACTGTCACATTTGTGAAGGCAACGTTAATGCTGAAAGGCACATACAGGTTTTGGAGCAACATATGCACGATGCCTTGCTCAGAGGCATCGCTGCTTTTTTCAGTAAGACAGCACCAGGACACGGTGTGTTATCTTTCTATCAAAGCCAGGGTTAGCTTTTTCATCAATTTGTGCTACAATAGCTCCTCTGTTGGATCAGACCAGACGGGCTAGCCTTCGCTCCCCACAAGCATCAGTGAACCTTGGACACCCATGACCCTGTCACCAGTTGAACGATTGTCCTTCCTTGGACGACTTTTCATAGGTACTAACCACAAGACCTGCCGTTTTGGAGATGCTCTGACCCAGTCGTCCAGCCATCACAATTTAGGTCCTCGTCAAAGATCCTCACACTTGCCCATTTTTCCCGCTTCAAGCAACTTCAAGACCTGACTGTTGACTTGCTGCCTGAATAGATCCCACCTTGTCAGATGCCTCTGTAACAAGATGATCAATGTTATTCACTTTACCTGTCATTAGTTTTTATCTTGTGGTTGATCAATGTACATGTGGCCTCAGTACCACAGATGGAGCAGCTATGACTTAAAACTGCTTACAAGTAATGAATCCATAATCTGGCTCCTAATATAGAAGATAATGCAGAGCTTTAACTTGTAATGACTTTTTTTTTTTTTTACATTGTGGTCTTGTCTGCGGTATTGAATCTGACTGCTTCTTCTCCATTGCTGCTGACATGTACAATCACAGTCACAGTGACTCAAAAGTATGCTGACAAATCTCTCCTGTGACTCCACAGGAAATCCAACTAGTTTGCGGTGTGGATTAAAATAAGCATAAAAAAATAGAGACGGAAAACTCTCGTTACCACATTGAGAACCAGATACAGTTCAAGTGGAGTACAAGTAATGAAATAAATGCATTTAAGCTCAAACATACACCTTGTGGCCACTTTATTAGGTACACCTAGCCAACACTATTGCAGTCTAATACAACAGTCCTGTAATAAATTCAACTTTCGCAAAGTTTAATGTGCTCATGAAGGATTTATAACAGGACTGTTGTGTTAGACTGCATTAGTCTGTGTAAATCAGTTTTATAAATGGTATTCATTAGACTGGGTTTGGACATTTGACATTTTAACCTTTGTTCCTCCAAAACAAAATAGAAAGTCCATAAATCTAATTTTCCCCTCATAAACCATCATCACTTCTGATTTTTTGAAAAAATTAGGCAGAAATGAAAACGAGCATCTTTTTGTAGTAAATGTTGCTGTTTGTCAATAAAGTGTTAAAAATAAATAAAAAACAAAGAAATAAATAAACAAGCGTGGTGGTTATGTTGGTTGCAGCAAGAGATCAACAGCCATATAAAAGGCAGATAGAGAAATTTTTAGCTGAATAATCACAAAACCTACAAGGAATATTCATTGTTCATTTGAAGGGGAGGGAGACGATCAAATGAACACTTAAATATTTACAATATCAAACTAATTATTTATGTAGGGACACCCGAGATCCGCAGAGAAAGAGTGAGAGAGAAGCTCAGAATAACTATTTATTTACAAGCTATCAGATCCTGATCCAGAGATGAGTGAGAGAAACGCAGCTGCTGTTTGAAAGGTTCATACACAAAGAAAGTTTTGAAAAGTTTTATTATAACTGGACTCTCTCTCCTGCAGTGAACTTCTGTCCTCCTGTCACACACACGCCGACTGACTGTTGTATGAGCTGAGACATATGATAATATTAAACATGACTGATTTTAAGGTGGGAAAAAGACTGACTAAAGATCGGCTCAGACTGAGTTTTAAGACCACCCTACACCAAGTGATCGGACAATGGGAGCGTCCCTCGACTCGTGACTTTTACTCCAATATTGTAAATTTGTCTATGATAGTGAGATCACAGGTGTAAGGGTGGCATTAGGCCCCAAAATGATAAATCTGCCAGCAGGGAAACACACTGTTACCTTGAATAAACTATGGATTTCTCTGAGTTTGAACATTGTTGTAAATGTTTGAGATAATGTAAAAACACAACTGAGCAATGTACATAACATAAATCTGACATTTTTATACATTTGAATGAGAAATGTAACATTTCATAGCGTTAACTCACATAATCAGCATCCAGGGGAGTATTGGTAAATGCAAAGGTAAACTTTAGTTGTTGTGGTGTGTCTTGTTTCACTTCATTGATACAGTTGGTTTGAAAATAGGTGAGAACAGTCCTAGCCTTATTTCAAAGAGGAGGATAAACTGAGTTTACACTGTACTTATCCTGCTTTGTGACAAATTTCCACACCTTTTCTTCCTTTAACCTGTTTCTGACACTATGCCATGTGTATGAGCACTATATGACTCTAAAAGTCTATTGTTTTCACCCAGACAACAATAATACAACTACACCAAACCAGCCTTTCTTAGAAAAAATCCTGTTTCTTTCGTAAAGTTTAAAAGGAGAGGGGCATGCATTTTGTATAATCTGCCACGTCAGTTTTTCTTTTAGGGGCAGTGCAAACATAAATGAAAGAAAACTGATGTGTCAAATAAATGATTTATTCAAGTTCACACCAGAGGGATGAATTATTCTGTATTCTTTTCTGAAAAATTAAAATTCAATTAATGCTGCTTCAGTGTACTTATTATTTTTCTTTAGCTAAAAGTCACTAGAAAACAGGAATCAAGGTCTCTGAAACTCAGATGTTTTCGGTATTGAATTTCTCAAGGTTGGCAAGTTTGGTTTACCCCCAGCTGTGCTCCTGCATGAATCAAAGTTTGAGATGTGGCATGAACAACCACTGAGTTACTGATATTTAAACACAAAGTGTTACTATCATCCCCACTCTCCCGTTTTTTTTAAATTTATTTTTAAATGATCTCAGCCCTGCAGTATGTTCGTTCCTGTTCTGCTTCGGGTTGTTTTCACGTTCTCATGCCTGTGATGTGTTATTTCTTTCAGCTGGGCAGCGCCACACCTCCTCTATAAATTGCTTCATCTGAGCCTCCTGTGGCCACTTAGTAATCTGCTTCTGAGGGGATTTGCTTTACGCACAGAGACGACAAACATGAGGCCCGTCGACTGGAATATTCTAGTTTTATCGTTTTGCTTTGCTCGCTGCAGGTAAATTGAAGAAAACCCACACATTTCGCAGACTGTGATTGTGTTTGATGTTTGTTTAACTGACTTCCTCAAAATATCTCAAGCAGCAAAGAAATGTCCTCCGCCACGTCGAGACCCGCACACCAGACTGATCGGCAAAAACGCCAGCAGACAGAAGTTCAGCGTCGGGGAGAAAGTATTTTATCACTGCGCTGAAGGTTTAACTCCATCCTCCGGCAGCCCGACCGTGCAGTGTCAACACAACGGGACCTGGACCCAACTGCGTCTCAAGTGTGAAAGTAAGTCCTTCACACGCATGTTGTCTGTAAAGTTCATTAATAAAAGGACAAATAGTCGCTTCAATTTTGTTTTTTGTTTTTTTCTGCGAGATGACAGATTTCAGTAAGATATTCAGAGCCATGGTGTAATTTAAAGGGCCAACAGTACACTTTAGAAGGAGCCGGAGGCCCCCTAGTGGCCATGTGGTGAACTACATGCTGTTCTAACACTTAAACTATAATAAATTTAAAAATGTCTGCATTCTATGGAAGCTTACTGAATTCCCTGAGAGAAAAAATTAGAGATATTTAAGATATTTTCTTCTTTTCTGAATTTATTAGAATCAATTTATGTAAGGAAAAATCAGCTGTTTGTCTGAATTGAGATATTTAATCAAGTAAAACAACCGGCTCTGTTTTTCTGAATGTGTGTTAATTTTCCATGTTAAAAAAAAATGGGGCAGTTTTCCTGAATTGAGGTAACTTATTATAAAAAAAATCAACTCTGTTGCTCTGAATTCACAAGAATTTTTCAGGTTAAAAAAGGTAATTGAGGTAACTTGTCATGTGAAATAAATTCGGCTCCATTTTATCTCATGACACTAAAGTACAATGAATGAAAAGGGCAATTAACAAACACATATTCTCTGGAACTGGCAAAGATATGAGAAACCTCCCAGCATGCATCCCTGAATTTGCAGCCTCTCTCCTCCAAGATGTCCTGATCGGCCACTTCAGATCTATGAAGCTGGAAAGTCACAGAGCTCATCTATTGAGGCTAACTGCCTAAAATATGATAGTATCAGTCTGTATAGAACACGTGTTTGTATTCAAAATTACTTGTATTTAAATTAAATAGGTTTTCCATTTTATTTTGATACTTTTGTTGAGCAAACTTTTGTAATTTGTAACGGGATCTTTGATACCTTTGTGTCCATTTCTGATAATAGCTTTTGTGAAAACCACCCAATTAAAATACAGTCAACGTTGCCAAAATACAAAGAAGTAGAAGTAGTTGCCATGTTTATAGACTGAGCAACAGTTTTTAAGAGATTTTGACAGATCAGAATCCATTAAATGTACATTTTCATTCACAAGATAACCCCAAATATTTGAAAGGGAACCAACTATAATATGACTTATACAATGGAAGATTCTTAGTCAGGCAATTGGGTATTACATATCTAAAGTGAGTGTAAATCTGTATTCTACATATGTAAAGGCAAATGTACAGATTTAGAATGATGTAAAAAAAAAAAAAAAGCGCATAGTAACATGTGATTCTTAAAAAATGACTTGGTAAAACTACTTTGAAAAACTGATTTGCAGCCTTTATTAGTGCAAACAGACCAAAGTATCAACCACTGTGACTGAAAACCAGGAATTTAGCTTTTATGTATCCTCCGTTTTCTATGTAATATTTGAAGCAACAGTCAATTTTTCATTATGTATAAAAGCTAAAGTGGTAATGAACAACTTTTAAGGAAAAAGGGGAAACCAAAGTGTCAGGGAATTCAGTTATGACTTTAAAAAATATATATAACATTCAGTAAAGGGATTATACAGGAACCTTTGACATTCAGTAAAAGCAAAATTATAGGAAAATAAAAATAAGGGGGCACAGATTAATAACTGAGTAACATTAGATGATAATTTCATAGGTTTCACATTATTTGGGCTTTTGTTGCTTTCTGTTTTTCAGCTTAACCAAAGTAAGTCTGCTTCAGACCTCTTCAATCACTTTTTTTTTTTTTTTTTTTTATATATATAAGGGTCAGGGGGCCAAGTGGCCGGACGCTTACATTTTCTATGTCTGACCTGTAAACTTAGGAATTTAAATGTGTTAAACAACGCACCTTTTTGTTTTCTCAACTTTTTCTTTTCCAATTATGAAAACTAAAAGTACAGGGAAAAAACAAAGCACTTGTATAATCCCAGATTAGAAGTAACTTGTAACAGCGTTGCACTGAATGTCTTCAGTCTGAGCTTCCGAGCAGAACTGCAATACGTGTCACTGTCTTCAGAAACAGCACATCTCCCTTTCAAAAAAAAAAACCTCCCAGATCCAGAAATTCCCAATTCGTCATCAGCCCGCCTTATTTATTATTTAAGGATGACTCTGTCCTCGGTGATAACACCAGGTAAGCCCTCAGGAAAATCGTAATTGCAGGTTTAACTGCTGCCAAGACAATCATAATGCACTAATGGTTCTCCCCTGAGCCTCCACTGATAAAATATTGGTTGAATAATTTTAGCCATATCACGCTCGTACAAAGATCATTAACTGTAATTCATGAAGCACACGAGCATCTACTGTAGAGGCTTCAGTCCTTATTGGTTCTCTAATGAACCCACACTTCCTCACACAGGCACTAGATCATGTGTGTCTAGGTCTCCTTATTAAAGCCATCAAAGTGACATCTTATCTGTTTTTTTCTCTTTGCAAGCCTATGGTGGTCTACTAACACTGTAGCTGTTCCAGACTGCCTTAAAACTTTAAGGTGTCTGGAGAAGAAAAGACAATTTTTGTAAACAAAACTTTGCTCTTCAAATAAACTTCATTAATTCAGTTGTGTTTGTGGAAACTTGTTCAATGAGCTGAAGATGTTAAATTCAACTTAGCAATTTTTCAGTGACACTGACGGTCATTACAAACAAATCTGATTCCCTTTAACATTTTCTCAGTTTGAAAGTCGCTTCTTTATCTCGCACAAATAACTTGCAGCTGCTCCCGTTGGAGCTGCTTTGTTCCAGCATCGACACAGAAAATATGTGAAAGTGCTGCCAGTGACCTGAGTGTGAGGAAGGTAGAGACTGAATTTAATACTAGTCTTTATCATGGTTTGCAGCGTGCTGTGAAAACGAGCAACCGCATCTTATCTTAAAGCTACTACAAGGAGTTTTTAACTGGTTATCAAACCGTTTCAGTTCAAACGGATCATCAGAGAGAGAGAGAGAGAGAGGATTGGGTATTTCTGTATAGTTGTTCTTAATGCCCACCACTAGGTCACATTTTCCATGATATCTGATGAACGGAGCCTGTCTTATGTTGGCCAGTTTAAAAAGGCAGGATGAGATTTTTGATTTTATTTTTGATGAGTCACATTTTCTTCCTCTACTATTTTGATTTTTTTTTTGTTACAATTACAGGAATATCACAGTACCATCATATCACCCACCTGAACATAAAAAACATCAGCCCCAAACAGTCCTTGAGATTCATAGCAATCAATTGCACTAGGTACAGGTGGCCTCAAAATGGACTCACAATAATAATCATAATAAAAATCAAATGGAAAGAAAACGGAAGAAAGGAACACAATAAAAAAATAGTTAAGCAAAAAATATCCTTTGGGACATAATGCTAATGAGAGAGAAGTTTCTTTCTTTAAGGCTGCACGGTTGGAAGCTTTTTTTTTTATTAAAATGATATTGGGAGTTGCCATCATGTTGTCGTCCTCAAACGGTGCATGCTGGGAGGTCTGCCAACGTGCTGATAATTTTTCTTCAGAGGCTTCATTTATTGAGTTGATTGAACTCTTTAGAGTACATTCAACTCAAATAAAAGACTTAAAGTTGGCAGGACTCGTGTTCATAAGTTCTGAAAATAAATACTAGAATTTAACTTGAATAAATAAAACTTGTATATTTATGTTAATGAAAAGACAAGTTGATTCCACAAATTCCTCTATGATTATTTACAGTCTATAGTTTGTTTACAAGAATCCTTGTCTTTGGTACGTCGTGTACAAGCATTTTCATGTGCAGGTCAGCTTTGGAGCAGCTTAACTGAACGTGGTCTGTTTTGCAGCTCTGTAAAATAAAGACTTCTCTGTCTTGGTTTTTTTTTTTTTTTTTTGGCTGTCTGACAAATCACATTTCACCCCTGATTCCTGTTCTGGCATCGGGTCGTTAACTCTCTCCTTCATTTCTGACAGAGAAGCTATGTGGCGACGCTGGAGATCTACGTAATGGGTACTTCGACTATAACGGCACGTCGGTGGGGGACAAAGTTTTTGCTAAATGCAACGAGGGGTAAGTTAAAGCCTTGAAAGAAGTCCCGTCAAACCTGGTCAGAATAAGCCTCTGAGTGTGGTGTGGTGTGTGTGTGTGTGTGTGGTGTTTGTGTTGACTGTACACCATATCTCCATGTTGACAGATATATTCTGAAAGGACAGAACTTCTTGACCTGCAAGAAGTCTGCTGGCCGGTGACAGTCCCAACATGTTAGGTGGTAACGGTAGATTAGAGCTTTCTCACTCATTATCTGAAACCAAATCATGTTTTTACTTACTGGCTGCTCCCCTGAAGAGTTGATCTGAATGGGCGGTGTAGTAACTGTCTAACTGAGACACGTAATGATGTTCAGAGTAAATCCTTAATCACTGAACATTGCACATTATACCAGGAAGCTGCATAGAAATAATAGTGATCTGTCTAGAGGCATATATGTATCTGATTCTAACTAAGCAGGTGGTGTTAGTGTAGTTGACTAAAAGTAGTTTAACTACTACAAACTACTGCAAATTTAAGTTTTAACTAGTAATTGAACTCCATTCAAATCTCAGCTTTTTCAGTAGTTGACTACTTTGGGTAGTTAATTACAAACATTATATTCAGTCGTCTCATGATGTCTGTCATTGGCGACTGTCATTTAATGACAATCACCTATTTCATTAAACTCACCTGTGGCTTGTGACAAAGATGTCAAATAAGATAGAGCTTTATTAATCTCAAAGGAGACTATTGTGCCAGATTGCTCCAAAAATTACACTAACATAACAATAGAGCATTAAATATGATGTATATGACTAGTAAATGCAAAGAAGCCATGCCCAATAGAATAACATTAGAACTAAGATAAGTTAAGCAAAAAGAAAAGTAGGAATGGCAGTTACATTGAAAGTAATATTAGCAGTGATATGAGAATTAAAAAGTTTTATGTTGCACCAGATAATGAAAAGTAATATTGCTCATGATATTAAGAGGATATTAAACGTAGTAGAAAAATATTGCCCATGATAATGAATACTATGAATTTCCCTTTGAAGTGTAGCATTTTCCCATTTCCACCTCAACAGCCGCTCCTTTTCCTCTCCTTAAACACACCCTTGGTCTTCCTGAGTCCACAAATCAAATGCACCTACTTTACTCAGTCAGTTCAGTTGTATTGCTGTTTAACAATGAGACGTCAGACTCAAGATGTAGTTTAACTACTTCTTATGAGGTAGCTAGTAATTTGAGATGTGTAGATTTTAACTGTTTGTTCATTTGAGGCTTATTTTGTCCTCCTGATTTATAGAATTAGTGTACTTAATATTTGAAACACCTCAGTATAATCAGTGTTGGGAAAACTATTTTGAAACTGTATTTTACCCGTTTCAACAAAAATCTTCATGAATGGTTTATTGCAGGACTGTTAGTTTTAGTTCGTTGCGCCTAATAAACCAGCAAGTTAGTGTCTTGTGTAATTCAGGCTTATTAATGGTCTTCATTAGACTGAGTTTAGACATGAATGCTGAAAGGACAAATTAACAAACCATTATGATCATCATTCTTATATTTAAGAAATCATATGTGATCATAAGTGCAGTGGAGTTGGAATCTGATGGGTTTTGTTCCATTAATGTCTCTTTTTACCTTTTCCAATATAATCTGTTTGGATTCACCCCAAAAAATCTTGAATCTTTGTAATCTTTCTCCCCTGTTTGATAGGACTCAGGACTTTCACAGCCTTTTATTTCTTCTGTTGTCTCTGAAACTACATCTTAACTACTCTAAAAATAAAAAAAAATACATAAAGTTACTTTGCAGCTCATAGTTCAGTAAACTACAATTTTAAAGTAGTTTATCCACCAATGTTAATAAGCAAATAAAATTTTGGGGGATTTTATGTTTCAGGAGTCCAGAGTGATATCAAACTGCTTGCTTTAATGTGCTATCAGACTGTGCCAAATCCAGAGGAAAAATTACCTGTTAACATACATGTAAAATTTTTATCTCTTCAGAGGGAGAAGCCACCTGCTCTCCCCCTGTCGTGGCCAACTCTGTGAGCAGTGGTGGAGCCGTTTCTGCGTACCGGGTGGGGGACAGCATGACCTTCATCTGCAGTCAGGGTTTCCAGCTGGATGGAGCTCAGCAGATCACCTGTGGTCCTGGTGGCCAATGGCAGCCTCAACCCCCGCGGTGCCTGCCTTCACCTGAGAGAGCAGCTCGGTTACCTGAGAAAGCAACTCGGTTATCTGATAAACCAAGTGAGTTAATCTGACAAACTGTCACTATCTCAGTTTATTAAAAGGAGCTGGTCTGAAGTTTGGTTTTAAACTCACACTTTGCCTCTCTGGACATTCTCCAGCAGGTGGATGTGGCGTGCCAAAAACCACCAGTACCTCCAACGCAGACCTTGCTGACAAATACATCACAAAGAGTTCTTTTGCTTCTGGTGAGAGAGTCCATTACGTGTGTGATGTTGGATACATTCAAGCAGGCGGCAGCAGATATCGCACGTGTAAAGACGGAACTTGGACGCCGTTGCATTTCAGATGTGAACGTAAGAACCTTTATAATACCTCAGTCGAAGCCTTTTTGTTTAAACGCCTTTCCATATTACTGTAGATCTTACGTCCATTCTTCTGTATAAAGTGTCATACCTTTGCAGAAACTGGTATGGAACACAATTTGTGGCTGGAAGTTATTGCTCTTTAAAGGATGATTCTGGTGTTTTTTTGTGTGATCAGATCGGTCTCATTATTAATGAACACACTCAGGATTCACAAATGTATTCAACGATTTATATATAAATGACTTTCGCCACATAAATGTTTTTCACAACACAAAAATAGTTATTGTATCTGCAGACTGCACAGATGTAACGCTACATGATCACGTTAAATCATACCCTTGAATCTATGCTTATGTGATTGGCAGAGGTGGAAGAAGCCGTCTGATTGGCTGACAGTAAACTTGAAGTTGAGTTGTGAACATAACTGTGCATGTTTTGTGCAAAAACCTTAATTTGGAACTGCTTAAGCTGTTAAATGTAGTCAAGTAGACGTAGAAAACGGCACAAACTACTGAAGGTACAGTGCTCGTAAGGCAGAAACATGGCACCTATGAATGTTATACTATTAAACATTTTATATTGCCGCATTATTACGTTGCATTAATCTAAATGTATCATTTTGCTGTTGTAGTTGGTTGAGTTGGAGCCAAGTAACTATTTTAAATGCTGTTGTTGTTAAGTCTAACAAATGTGCATTCAAATTTTAGAAACTATCACATATTTAGATTCCACCACTGCAAGTCTCCACGAAATGTTCATACTGTTGTGGAAGAAAGCAAACCAGCAGTAATAGATGAGAAGGAAACGGTTGGATAAATACAACTTGATGTGAAGTATACTTCATCTGTAGTAAATGCAAAAACACAAGCATGGCCCTTTGAAGTGGAGGACTTGTTTACAGTCCTGACAGTTTTACTGTATTGTCTCCATTGATGCACTGCATATAAGAAATATTTTACAAGCTCATGAGCTGTTAAACTTTTTTTCTCCTCTTTTATCCACAAAGGAAGGTCCTGCGGCTCTGCAGGAGAGATTGCAAATGGTCAGTTTGAATATACTGGAGTTGAGTTTGGAGACACTGCTGAAGCTGTCTGTGATGAAGGGTAAGGAAACATTACACACTGTTATTCTTCACACTTAAGATTTAGCATTCTGATCGCTGAAAATGTAACTTTTCATCTTTTATCAGGCATCGTGTTGTGGGACGGGCAACCAGAACCTGCATGAGTGAAGGCTGGGACGGACGTGTTCCTACATGTGAACGTACGATGAATCATATCATGTAACAACATTTATTAGGTGGCCTTTAATTTCCCTTCTTTTTAGCTGTGCCAACACTGCTGTGTCTCTTCCAGCTGTGGGGTGTGAAGCGCCTCCAGAGGTGCCAAATGCAGAGATGACGGGCCATCAGGAGCCACCTTACACATACAGGAGTGCTGTTGTCTATCAGTGTCGTGTGGGAACGCTTCAAGGAGCCAGGGAAATTTGGTGTACCAAAGATGGGACATGGAGTGCTCCTCCTCCTACATGCAAAGGTCCAAAATACTATTGGCAACACATCACTTTTTAAAATTTTGTATGCAACTTTATGGCCCTTTTTTTGATATGAATCGACCAAAGCTGTTTTTTTTTTTTTTTCCCCCTCCTCACAGAAATAATGTGTCCATCTCCAAAAGTGCATGGCACCTACTGGGCAGGAGCTCAGAGAAGTCTGTATCAGTACCGGGACACCATATCAATCGAATGTTACCCGGGTTTAGAGAGGTCTGGCCCCAGAGTTATTACCTGTGATAGTGACGGCAAATGGTCCCCTGGACTCCCCGCATGTAGGCCTGTACACCCACGTAAGTAATCGATTTTTGTTGTATATGAGTGTCTTAATCACTTTAAAGTGAGTTTGGGATTGTAGAAGTGGGTTTGTATGATGGTACTTATCCATAGTTGGTGTATTAGCTACAGTAGATGGCGGTCGTCATGCCCCCAGTTTGGAGAAACAAAGGAGTACCAGTGTAGGAAGCTACACAAAGTACTGCTGTGGACAGGGTCAGCAGAAAAAACTAGGATATTTTCACCCCTAATAAACCTGAAGATTAGTAACTGATGGCACATTAAAGCAAGCAGTTTGATATTACTCTGGATTGCTGACACATAAAATCCAGATGCAATTACATGCAGACTGTGCCAAATCAACAGACATGTAAAATTTTAATCTCTTCAGAGGGAGAAGCCACCTGCTCTCCCCCTGTCGTGGCCAACTCTGTGAGCAGTGGTGGAGCCGTTTCTGCGTACCGGGTGGGAGACAGCATGACCTTCATCTGCAGTCAGGGTTTCCAGCTGGATGGAGCTCAGCAGATCACCTGTGGTCCTGGTGGCCAATGGCAGCCTCAACCCCGCGGTGCCTGCCTTCACCTGAGAGAGCAACTCTGTCACCTGAGAGAGCAGCTCGGTTACCTGAGAAAGCAACTCGGTTACCTGATAAACCAAGTGAGTTAATCTGACAAACTGTCATTATCTCAGTTTATTAAAAGGAGCTGGTCTGAAGTTTGGTTTTAAACACTTTCCTCTCTGGACATTCTCCAGCAGGTGGATGTGGCGTGCCAAAAACCACCAGTACCTCTAACGCAGACCTTGCTGACAAATACATCACAAAGACTTCTTTTGCTTCTGGTGAGAGAGTCCATTACGTGTGTGATGTTGGATACATTCAAGCAGGCTGGTAGCAGATATCGCACGTGTAAAGACGGAACTGGACGCCGTTGTATTTCAGATGTGAACGTAAGAACCTTTATAATACCTCACATTTTGTTTAAATGCCTTTACATATTACTGTAGATCTTATGTCCATTCTTCTGTATCAAGTGTCATGTCTTTGCAGAAACTGGTATAGAGCACAATTTGTGGCTGGAAGTTATTTCTCTTTTAAAGGTTGATTCCAGTGTTTTTGTATGTTATGTGGAGTCAGATCAGTCTCATTATTAATGAACACACTCGGGATTCACAAATGTATTCAGCGAGTTATATACAGACGACTGTCCACATATGTTCTTCAATGCACACAAAAATAGCTTTTTGTATCTGCAAACTGCAAGATGTAACACAATCCAATCTATGCTTATCTGTAGCCAATCAGAACGGCTTCTTCACTTGCTGCCAATCACATAATTCCTTGTTGAAAATAATGCATTTCAATCAAACTGTGGCAGGGGACTAAGAAAAAAAAAAAAACATACAAATGCAGTGAAGTTCCCGAATGACAAGCAGTTTGTAATTACATCATTCATTACAGCACCAAATACATTTGATGATTTCCACTACTTTTATTTAAAACAAGTATTTTTTTTGTTGGTACATCACAAATACATTTGTGTATCTTATACCTGGGTTTGATTTTACATTTGTACAACTATTTTAGTGTGCATTGAGAAATTTTATGTGGAGTAATGTTTTACTACTCCTAACCATTTTCCATAGCATGCTGTAGTGATTTAGCTTTTATAATAACATGATTAAATGCTTGCTTTCTTCCCAACAGCCAGTAATTTTCAAATTTAACTAAGGACACTTTCTATCAGGGCTTAAATTCCTCATACGTAATCATCACAGTGAGCAACATGTCTGCTTTTATGTAGTTGTAGTCATTTATCCTTTTAAGATGCATTACAAAAACAATAAAAAAAAATCATTGTAATGGATTTACCCAACTCTAGCAAATTCAGGTGTCCAGTGGTGGAAGAAATACTCAGACACACATATTCAGGCTTGGAGTAACAGCATTAAGTAATCTGGATACAAAAGGTAACTATTCCTTTACAGATGTAATCAGATTGCGGCTACATTTAGTAAAGATGGGATTTTTAGATTACAACTTTAAAATAAGAATGATATACTGCTTTACACAGTGCAGACACAGTTGCATAGTAGTAGAATTTTCATACTCTTACTTGTGGAAGAAAGACAAACCAGCAGTAATAGATGAGAAGGAAACGGTTGGATAAAATACAACTCGATGTGAAGTATACTTGATCTGTAGTAAATGCAAAAACACAAGCATGGCCCTTTGAAGAAGAGGACTTGTTTACAGTCCTACTGTATTGTCTCCATTGATGCACTGCATATAAGAAATATTTTACAAGCTCATGAGCTGTTAAACTTTTTTTCTCCTCTTTTATCCACAAAGGAAGGTCCTGCGGCTCTGCAGGAGAGATTGCAAATGGTCAGTTTGAATATACTGGAGTTGAGTTTGGAGACACTGCTGAAGCTGTCTGTGATGAAGGGTAAGGAAACATTACACACTGTTATTCTTCACACTTAAGATTTAGCATTCTGATCGCTGAAAATGTGACTTTATGTCTTTTATCAGGCATCGTGTTGTGGGACGGGCAACCAGAACCTGCATGAGTGAAGGCTGGGACGGACGTGTTTCCTACATGTGAACGTACGATGAATCATATCATGTAACACCATTTATTAGGTGGCCTTTAATTTCCCTTCTTTTTTAGTCGTGCCAACACTGCTGTGTCTCTTCCAGCTGTGGGGTGTGAAGCGCCTCCAGAGGTGCCAAATGCAGAGATGATGGGCCATCAGGAGCCACCTTACACATACAGGAGTGCTGTTGTCTATCAGTGTCGTGTGGGAACGCTTCAAGGAGCCAGGGAAATTTGGTGTACCAAAGATGGGACATGGAGTGCTCCTCCTCCTACATGCAAAGGTCCAAAATACTATTGGCAACACAGCACTTTTTAAAATTTTGTATGCAATTTCCCTGTATGCATGTCCTTTTTGATATGAATCAACTAAAGCAGATTTCTTTTTTTTTCCCTCACAGAAATAATGTGTCCACCTCCAAAAGTGTATGGCACTTACTGGGCAGGAGCTCAGAGAAGGCTGTATCAGTACAGGGACACCATATCGATCGAGTGTTACCCAGGTTTAAAGAGGTCTGGCCCCAGAGTTGTTACCTGTAATAGTGACGGCCAGTGGTACCCTGGACTCCCCACATGTAGGCCTGTACGCCCACGTGAGTAATCGATTCTTTGTTATGAGTGTCTATCAATTTAGAGTTTGGGATTGTATGATGGTACTTACCCATAGTCGGTGTATTACCTACAGTAGATGGCGGTCGTCATGCCCCCAGTTTGGAGAAACAAAGAGGAGTACCAGTGTAGGAAGCTACACAAAGTACTGCTGTGGACAGGGTCAGCAGAAAAACTTTTCTTTTTTTGGTGGCTAAAATAAATTTAAGAGCATGCTATATCTAGAATATTTTCACCCCTTTACTTGCTGACAGACATCCCTTTCCAGCGGGAAATAGCTGTCATATACTCCTGTTCTGCAAAGCAGTTCCTGTGTTCTGTGAGGTCAAAGGTCTGGTTGCTTTGGAGAAAAAGATTTGGCTTATAGTGCAGTGGTTTCCCATTGGAAAGACTGTAGAATTTTTACCACTTTATTGGCACGAGACAGATTAGCTATATTCTAACTGTAGTGTATACTTAAACTGATTTTTTTTTTTTTTTGTATGGCTAAAATTTTTTCGCTGCTCACCCTGTCCACAGCAGCACACTGCTTAGCTTCCCACACAAGTTTCATCTTGTCATGTGTGATATACACTGAATACACCAAGAAATCGTGTTTTCTGTGTTATTGGCACACACATCTAAGCTGAAATTGGTCATTATGTTGAAGGTGGTGTGCAATGATGCAATATAAAAGTAACTGATTAATATTTCCCCTCAAATGCATTAACACTACAGTAACAAGCCTGTTTTGAAAATGTAAAGAGTAGAAAGTACAGATATCTAGTATTTGTGCTTGGTGTATTACCTACAGTAGATGACAGCACATCCCGAGTTTGGAGTATGGATGAATAAATTCAAAAACCTGAACTATCCCTTAACAACACTTTTAAAGTTATGATTTACCACCTTTTTATTTCAGTACATCGCTCCGCACACT
This sequence comes from Lutjanus argentimaculatus, assembly GCA_034769285.1. Classification (NCBI taxonomy): domain Eukaryota; kingdom Metazoa; phylum Chordata; class Actinopteri; order Lutjaniformes; family Lutjanidae; genus Lutjanus; species Lutjanus argentimaculatus. The sequence goes on from JAWZSL010000007.1 coordinate 27,864,656, forward strand.
GGGGGAAGTAATATGCTATCTGAAATATGACAACATTCAAGCCACCCTGGTTAAACCGTTCACCAGCAGTCAGTGGAGGATGGAAATGATGGTCTGTGCTACAGCTACACAAGGTCTTCCTGCTAAAAGAAATTTCTTTTTAAAATGCACCTTTATATTGCAATAATAATTATATTTTCGTATTTGCTAAAAACTTGTATAAACTCATTATACAGACATTAAAATGTGTTTGAAATGAAGCTGAAGTACAGTATGTTTATTTCGATAAGTGTTTTGGGCAGTAACAAGTACAAACTTGTTTCATTCACCTCTGTACATAGATTTTTTTTTTGTTTTCTTTTTTTTTTACAGTTGATAATGTTATGTGTATCATCTCTATAGACTAAACGGTGAGTGAGCATTTCATGAACAAACAAGCTACAAGAAAATAAGAACACCAATTCCATTCATTTAAAAAGACAATACAAAATCCAGACATTTCTTTACATGAGCATTAACAATTCAAGTGCAAATATCATTATCAACTCTATGATACATCATAGCAAACTCTCGTTAAAAGGCAACAATTCAAAAAAAAAAAACAAACAAACAAAAAAAACTTAGCAGGTTGCAGGAAAGAAGCTGAATCTGGTTGGAGGGAGAATTTTGGGGCCAAGTGAGCTGCTGGGATGCTGCCTGTTGGTATCATGGAGATATTAAAGACTAATGTACACAATCTGTGACTGAAGTTAGCGAGACGTGTATACAGGAATTTCAGAGAGTTCTTTACGGCTTGGCCCAGCATCGCCCTCAACTTTGACAACGTGGTCGAAATCCCTTTAAGTCATCCTAAAGTTTAGGTACTTAAATACCATTTGGTACATATCTCACTTATTTTTATTTACATGAATGGGGACAAAACATTGTCCCAGAAAATTCATTAGATATTTGAGAGCAGGCATCACCCCTTTTTTTTTTTTTTTTTTTTTTCATTATTTAGAGGGTTGAATATACAGGTTAAGGGGTTGGGATTATAATTGTACCAATTTTACTACAGCGGTGGTTATAATGACTTTAAAGGAATACTGCCTAAATTTTAGAAAATACTTATTCACTTTCTTGTTGACTGCTCTTCCTGAAGTTCTGTCATCACTGAGGTTGCCAGGCAACAAGCGGAGACTCCAGAGAGTCTCTGTGCCTGGCCAAGAAATGGTGCAACACAACCCCCTGTAAAACCGAGAGATGCTTTTATACTGATAACTGGTTGCATCTTGTTTGTTTAAATTGAGCTTTAGAGGTACCTTTGACAGAGCCATGCTAGCAGTCCCCCCCTGGTTTCCAGTCTTTGTGCTAAGCTAACCGGCTGTAGCTTCATATTTACTGTAAAGACATGAGTGGTATCGATCCCCTATAAGGCTACATTCACACTGCAAGTCCTGGTGCTCAATTCTGATTCATTGCTGATTCATTCAAAATTTCATGATGTCAAGGGCCACTTCAACTAAATCTGTCAGCGCCTCTCCTCAAAAGTTTTGAAACCAGAAACTTGAGGTGAGCAAGTGACGTAAAAGTCGCATGAATTGCCATATGACTGTTCACGCTGAGGTTACACTGCGAAAAAGATCAGACCTGTATCTGATTTAGGGTCACATGAAAGTGGTCCTATTGAAATCACGTTCCAAGTGTTCAAACTGTCATGAACATAAAGCAGATTTTTGTCACTTTGTCTGCAGTGTGACTGTAGCCTAACTGTCGACTAGAATAATGATTCAATCTAACTCGCGACAAGAAAGTGAATAAGCACATTTCCTGAAGATTTGAACTATTCCTTAGGCTATTTGGCAGGTCCTAACATGAAGTGAAGCGTTTAGATTTTTTTACAAACTTATTTTACCCTGTTTTGGTCACAGTTTTGAAATTGCAAAGAATATTTTCTACACACCAATACTCGAGTTTTTATTACATATTTTTTGCCAATATCGTTTAGTAATTTCTCTGAATAAGAGAAACCTACAGAGGCAAATGAGGGGGGGGAAATTCTGGTGATCAATTTTCGAAATCTGATCTAAAACAGTTTTGTCTCCTGTGCTTATGACTTAAGAATAGGTGAAAAAAGGTTTTGCCAGAATCTAAGTTCCTTAGTTATCAGGATCATTTTTCTGTGTTATAATACTTATTGAAGTGCACCACTAGCCCATGTTTTAAATAAGACTAGAAGCATTCATGTTTTCTTCCAGGAGAGTCTGAATTTCTTCATGGGCATGACAGTAATGTTATGCAGCTTGCTAACACACAATGAACTCTTTATTCATGGAGAAATTAAAACACCTCAAACACTTAAAAATGATACTGACGAGCCATTTCGCCTGCCAATCTTGTCATGTTGTCAGATGGAAAGAAAGTAAGTTTGAAAATTGATCCTGGCAGTTTTTCCCCCTCCCTTTTCAGATAAAAAAAAAATAAATAAGGAACTTAGATTATCCTGGCAAACCATTTTTTCAAGTCGAACAGGTAGAACCATTTAGATCAGAATTGAATAATCTGTCTCACTTGCCTCTTCGTGCTTCCATAGTGATGGATAAATATTTAATACGTGTCTCAGCAAGACTGCTGCGTACAACACATTTCACAAGCTTTGTTGGGGGTCACAGTGGGGGTGTAACCAAAATTTAAGGTGTGTTAATTTCATTCATTGCACTTTGTACTACAAAAGGTAAGAATGACGTGTTCTAAATTTTAGTGCACAAGACAAAGTGACCCACCTTATTTCAGGCGGTCTTTGGAAGAGCTGTCTTCATTGGGACAGAACAAAATGTGAGTTTGAAGGGGTGGGGGGGTGTCTTTGGATTTGAGATGGACGGGACATCAAGGGGCAGAAAGCGATTTTATTTGGGGAGGTGAGGGGGGCACGGTCCTGCGTAAAGAAAATTAGGATCAAAGAATTCAACCCTCGTCTAATTTATTTTCATTATTTACAAGATTGAAATAAAAACACGATAAAACTGGTCGTCCACAGACAGGCGATGTGAGATTATCAACTTACTGTGTGTACAGAACTAAAGTATTTCAGATGTGGAGCTTCCTTTTTTGTTTTAAACCTAAAGACTATTAGTGTGTCGAGTACATCAGAAAGACAATATGAGATTGAAGAATTAAAGTGACCTTTAAAAAGAAGCAGCAAACATAATGTCCCTCAAAGACATTTCTCTCTATCTCTCTCTGAGACATGTTCCACTAGACATCACATTATCTCATTTCTGTGGCTCTCACAATTATTAGTTTGTTATTCATCTCCCAAATGTCCACTATGTTCCTGGAATGATAAACCACATTTTTCGTATTTGCTTTAAAAAAAAAAAAAAAAGAGAAGAGCAACAGAAATAATCTGAAGGTTGGAAAACGTCGGTACAGTCTAGACAGACGGAACAAAACATAGATTAACTGTTTTAACAGTAAAACCCTTGGAAACGGCTCTAAGAGCTCAAATATAGTAAGGCTTTGAATGACGTGGAACGCAGCTGCGACATGAATTTAACAACTGCTCCTCCTCGAGGACAGCACACAGACGCTGAAGATGGAACCAGGGTTACACAGTACTTACACAACATTTAAACAGTCATACTTAATGGTAGGAGTCAGACTGCTCATTTAAGCAAATACAACAACAAGCTCAGACTGCGCACACGAAATGTCACTCCTACTGTCTGAAAAAGGGCGTTTCTATTGTTTTTTTCTGTGGTTTCGTTGCACACCACAATAGAAACCAAACCCACTCACATACTCTACATCCCCACTAAATGCTTGAGCTCGGGATCGCAGACCTGTGCTGGATGGAAACTTGACAAAAAACCTAAAACACAAATGATTTTCAGTATTTCTCAGGTCTGCATAGTGTTTATTGTCAAAGCCTATGGAAAATAAGAGAGGGTAAACATACTGGTATGTCTTAAGTCCTGTTGCGGGTCTCTAAGGTGGAGGGGGATGTCGGGGAGGGAGAGGGGGGGTCACGATCCGGTGCTTCAGCAGCTCAGTGACGTTTTTACTTGTAAGGTCGCAGGAAAGCGGAGACTTTGCTGCTTATGAGACGTATGAAGGAGCGGGGAAGCATCTCGTTGGACTCCCGAGTGGTGTACTTAAAGTAGTTGTTTGGGTGAGCCAGCACATCAAAAAGAGTCTTAATCAGTTTTTTATCCTGTAGGAAAGAACACACACACACACACACACATATTTTCATCCTTAATAACTGTTCGAATTACATCTGAAGCTCTGACGCAAGGCTGGAGAATAAATTGCTCACCCACCACATGACAACATTAACAAATCTTTTCAATATTTACGTCATGTCTGACTCAGAACTGTTACTGTTAGTGACGCCTTTTTGTTTAGCCAAACAACAACTTATTGCTTAACCTCCCCTGGGTGGCACCAACAATAAATCACATAAAAAGGAGAAGTAAATCTGCTCACCTTGAGGATTTCTTGGTGGTTTTCTGAGGCATAGAGTCTTCCATCTCGCACTATGTCCTCTACGAGCTGTTCGTAGTCCTCTGGATTCAGGAACACAAAACACAATTACTGCAAGTCACTTCATGAAATGCTGACAAAAGGCCAAAACAAGTTAGGTGGTGGAAATAATATTAATACACAAGAATCACCCTAATCATAGTTTAGTTTATTACCTACAGTATGAGAGGTTTTAGATGATTAAATATAAAAGCTCCATCGTGATATTATGGGGTCAGTCCACCCAAATACGTATTTCTTCACTCGGCTCTACTGGGAAGTCCAGCAATGTACATAGTTTTAATTTTATTTTCCCTGATTTTGAGACATCCAGCTGAGATTTCTACCTCCTTCTCTATATGTTGGAGGTGGATATAATTTGTCTGTGGTGCTCACAGTACTGAGAAATTACTCTAAAGTAGGAACAGACACTTTCGAACTCTCCCTCATAATTTCTACACAAGTGGCATTATCATTCCTGCTGCTGTCACAATGACAACAGGATCACTTTCTGTTTTCCTCTGAGCCCAGCTCTGTGAAGAAATGATCAACACCACTTTTAGAAATAAAAGAAAAGAAAGAAGCATGTTTACTGAAAAAGTAAATTGAAATTGTCACAATTTTGTATTGAATTTGGGAACAGGCAAAAGCTCTTGTAAGGATATGCACTGCATAGCAAAAACAGTTTGAGTAATGTTTATTGTTTTACAAAAACAAGTAGCTACAGTGGGGGTCGGCGTCTGGGAGGAGGAGGGAGTAATGTTGGAAGAAAACAGAGGAAAAATGAGTTCATTAATTTAGTCTATAATCATTTTCTAGATAATTTCATGCCCGGTGGCACACAGAATGACATAATGAAGAAAGTTTATATGGAACCAATCTAAAAGCGGAATGGTCATTCTATAGCAATAACACTGTGCAATCAATATTTACTTAATTTTTAGTTGCAGCTTTATTATTATTTTCATTATTGATTATTCTGTCGATCACGTTCTTGAGTAGTCAATTCGTTTTGTCCATAAAATGTCAGATAATGGTGAAAGATGTTGATCAGTGTTTCCCAAAGCCAATAGGTGATGTCCTCAAATGTCTTATTTTGTCCACAACCCAAAGATATTCAGTTTACTGTTATAGAGAAGTAAAGATCATTGTAGCTCTACTCCTAATAAGTGAAAGCAAAAAAAAACGAGAGAGAGATTTATCACATCAGTGTATATGTCAGTAATTGACAAGAAATTGCAAGACAGATTTGTCTGAAGCAGGGGTCTGCAACCTGAGGCTCTGGAGCCGCATGTGGCTCTTTAGCCCCTCTCATGTGGCTCCCTGTGGCTTTGTCAAAAATGAGTCACTGTAAAAACATAAAAGTTGAGAAAAGTCAAAATTTTAAGTTAATACACTGCAATAGACTTTTGAGTTTACTAATCTTTTGTTGAGATTATTATACTTCTTCAGATAAACGTATATCTTTGAGTTTTAGAAACTCTAAAAAAAAAAAGTGCATTTAAAAATGATTGAATAAATGCATTGAAGTGAAAGTGAATGATGTTGAAATTAAATTTTTATATTTTCAGTTAAAACCATTTAATTTTCAGTCACCAAAAAAATGACATTAGTTTTTAAAATACTTTTTTTTTTAATTTCGAAGACTCAGATTATCTAAAGAAGAAAAGTAAATAATCTCGACTAAAGATTATAGGTCTGCAAAACTTTTTAAAGTTTATTTCAAAAGTTAAAGTTTAAGTTGGCCTTAAAACTCAAAAATCTATTGCCGTACGCTACCTTGAAATTATATATATGAGTTGTCTCAAGTATTTTTTTACAGTGTAAAGTGATTCTTACCTTTGCAACTGCAAAAATATGTAGCTTATACACCAGAAAAAAAAAAAAAAAAAAAAAAAATCTATATATATATAATATGTATTTTATCAACTAAAATGTGTGTCATAGGCCATGTCTATGGCTCGGTGCCTTTGCTTGGGAGAATCTCCATAAGCTCGCTATAGAAGCCAAATCAAGAAAAAAGAAAAGTGCTCAGGGAAAAGAGAGAATTTATTTGTTGCGGCTCCAGACAGATTTTTTTTCTTGTTTTGGCCAAAAGTGGCTCTTTTGAATGTAAAGGTTGCAGACCCCTGGTCTGAAGCAATTAAACTGCTGCAGTTACATAGTTTGTCCACCAGAGGGCAGTGACAAGTTTATTCTTCAGCTGTAAAATGTAAATCTGACTACAGTTTATTTCTGACCCACAAGCCTGAATGCAGCCTGACACACGGTAGGTCTGTATTAGTAATTCTCAAGTTGCTAACAACCAGAGAAGAGCAGGCAAACCAGCTATTTATCTTTATTTAAATCTTACAAAAAAGCACCTACTGTACTTGTTCCGTTTCATTTATTAAATTGCTCCTTATTTTAATTGTGATTATTTGTATTTATTATTTGTAAAACTGTATTTCTTATCTTTTTTAACACATAACATAGTACAGTACATACAAATATCTATATTCATACATGCAAATATACAGTAACACTAATGATGTAAAACAGATTCTGAACATAAATTGAGTAAGTAAATGAAAGAGGAGCAAAAAAAAATACGTGTAGGATTAAATAACGTCTTCAAAAAAAATGGACAAATAATAGCCATAGAAAATGTTAGAGTATAATGTACTCTTGACTTCTATTCTGTTGTTTGTGGTTGTCAGGCCATGTAGTCTGTAAGGTGTATATTCAAAATAGATTTTATAAATGGGAAATAAGTTTTGCAAAATCTGTTCACCATTTCAAAAGGCATATTACAGTACTGACTTTTGTGAAGCAGTTTGTAACTGGCATTTGAAAAATGCTATTGCCTATAAATAGTTATTGTATTCTTACATATTTTAGTCACAACTCTTTAATAAAACTAATTTTAGGGATAATAATCAAAAATGTTTATGATGAGTTTTTGCAAAAAAGACAGTTGGCCAATATATGGATATCAAATGTCATATATTGATATTTGTATTCAGTATAACTCAAGCTAAGATATGAGCAGCACAAAAAAAATCTGCTCCACCGTATTGGGGCGGAGGTGGAAATCTCAGAGATGGATATCTCAAAAGCTGGACAAATGAAACCAAAAGTATTTGCATGGTTAATTACCACTAGAGGTAAGCGAGAAATAAATGACTGAGTCACAGAGTTTCTCAGTCATGACAGTTCATAGTGAAAGCCAGCCTTCGTGATAAATGAGCTACATACCATCATAAGTGACGTAGGGGATCTGGAAGCCCCGGGCGCTGTTGGCCTCGTTGGACTTGAAGTTAATCCAGAGACGTCTGGAGCGAGCTGTGAAGGCGATTGGCCGCTCGTACGTCTGACACGTCTCGTAAGTAGTGATGGATGTGGCCGACCCTGGCAGGGGCACAGAGAGGATAATGGCGACTAATCAGTTTCCAGAACTGCTCCTTGTATGGTAAAATTATTTATAGTATAAACACCAAATTCCAGTGAACCAGCAGCCGGAAAGAGACACACTCACAGTTCTTCCTCATGACCAAAACATCTCCACACTCATCCTCTGAGGGCAGGAAAATCTCTGGCACCACGATTAGGATCTTGCGCTTGCTGGGCGGGTTGATGTTCCAGATACACTCCACATTAGCAGGGTAATTACCGGGATAGTTAGGTGACTCAATGTAACCCATGAATTCGCCCATCTCACCACCACATTGCCTGTCTAGACGTACGCAAAGAAAACAAATTAGCTTCCAGCCTCATGGTTAAGAGATCAGAAAACACAAAACAGTCATTATCATTCTCACTTTTGCACTGCGAGACACTCGTGGCACCATCGAAATCTGTGGTGGTGTTGCCGGGGCAGGAGATGCAGTAGTTCTGTCTAAACTCTGTCTGATACGTCCCCACCGGGCAGCGGATACACCGGTGGACTGAGGTGTTGTAGTAATGACCTGGAGAACACTGAACTGCAAGGTAGGAATGAAGATGCACATCAAGTGGGGAAAGTTTTACAGGTTATTTGAGTATATTTTCCCTCTAACTGGGATGATTTGGTTTATTTTAAGTGGGCTTGTATGAGGTACTTATCCATAGTCAGTGTATTACCGACAGTAGATGCTTGTTGACACGCTCCCAGTTTGGAGAAGCAGAGAGGGGCACCAGCTAGGAAGCTAAGCAATGAACCTGCTGTTTATCCACTTAAAAAGGTACACCTAGAAAAAAAATATATCAGGCTAAGTGTACACTATATTTACAATATTTTAACTGCTTTACCTGACTGTCAGACAGCCTTTTCTTAGGAGAATCCGTCACTGTATGAGCCAAACAGCTCACTCCCCAAACCAACCAAACTCCATAGGTGAAATCATTAATTTTACCTTGCAGAACACAGGAGTTGCTGGTCTACCGCTGCCTCAGTCTGTTAGTTTGTTTGTGTTATTGTGTGACTTTGGTGTTTTAAAAGGATAGTTCAGATTCACCAAAGTCACAAAATAACACATACAAAAACTAAATGTCAAGGCAGCAGTAGAAGAGCAACTGTGCACCCTGTGCTCTGCAAGGTAAAAATACTGATTTCACCTATGGTATGGTGACTTTGGATGATTTGGACAGAGCATTTTTCTTTTTCTTATGTAACACCAGTATTTCCTGCCAGAAAAGGCTGTCTGACAGGAAGGTAAAGCAATGAAAACATTTGAAATATAGTGTACGCTTCATCTGATATTAATTTTTTTTAGGGTGGACCTTTTTTAAGTGGCTAAAAAACCTTGCTTAGCTTCCATGCTGGTACTCCTCTCTGCTTCTCCAAACTGAGGGTGTGCTGACCAACATCTACTGTAGATAATACACTGACTCTTGATAAGTACTTTATACAAACACACATCAAATAATCTCAACTATCCCTTTAAGCTGAATAAATATACCACAAGCTGACCTTTGACTTCACAATCATGGAAGGAGCTGGCACCTTCCCGCTTGGTGCTCAGTCCTCCTCCACATGGGAAGCACAGAGTCCGTCCCAAATCTGGTTGGTAGGCACCCTGAGGGCACGGCTGACAAGGTTTGAACCCATCGCTGGAGAAATACCCCGTCGGACACTGACCTGGATTTGATTTGTGGAACATGGAAAGAAGGTTGATCAAGGACGCTTCACAGGATCAGAAACACGTTTAACATTATCCCTGGGATTTTAAACAACCTGCACAGGAGGAGATGTTTCGGGCCCCGACAGGCCCGTGGCCGTCGCTGCCGGGGCAAAGGTCACAGGCCAGCTGCCCCTCCTTCTCCTGGAAAGTGCCAGGTGGACACTGGACGCAGCGCTCCTGCTCACCGTGGTAGTAAGACCCCGGCGAGCATCTGACTGAGAGAATATCCAACAATGGCTCCAGTCAGAGAAGACACACTTCACTTTGATCAGTTAAAGGGACAGTGCACCCCAACATCATGAATACATATTTTTCCCTTATCGACAGCACTATTTATACATCTGTATTGTTTTGGTGGTGTTTTGGCATTTTGAGCACCACAAGCTAAGTGAGGAAAGGAAGACATCTCCTTCAGCTGATATCTCTAAAACTCAGTCGCTCACACCAAAACAATACAGATGAATAAATAACACTACTAGTAAGAGGGAAAAATATGTATTTTTGATTTTAGGGTGAACTTTCCGTTTAAAAAAATGCAAACCTTGAACCTTTGATTAATGCATTTGTTACGAGCACAGTTGACTCAGTAAACTTGAATATACACTCAGTGGCCACTTTATTAAAATAAAGCACAGTGTAATGGGGCTGCAAGTAGTGCGTGTTGTGATTTTATCGATTGATCGATTGTTTTGGTCCATAATATTTCAGACAATGGTGAAAAATGTTGCTCACTATTTCTCAAAGCCCAAGTTGATGTTGTCAGATGTCTTGTTTTGTCCATAACCCAAAAATATTCAGTTAACTGTCATAGAGGACTAAAATAAAACAGAAAATATTCACATATAAGAAGCTGAAATCAGAGAATTTGGACATTTTTATATAATAATTACATATGCATTACAAAAAACAGACTTTATGGCAGAACAGCTGTGTTGGACTGCATTATGTTGTGCCTAATAAAGTGGACACTGAGAATAAACTTCATCTCACACAACCTTGTATTGCAGATTATGACAGCATATGGCTTGAGATAAGGTTAAATTCTGAGTCTGCAATTGTTTTATAGTTCTGAAATGCATTTATACATCACAATAAAGCAGTTCACATGACACTCGCTGTCCAGCTCTCCGGTCTTACCACATCGACCACCTTCCCTCTCCCAGCCCGGGCCGCAGTTCTCCTGAACGGGAGCAGCCTGAGGAAGCTTTTGGGCCACCTCGTATTCCAAACCTGCAACTCGGATCAGGAAGCGCTCCTGGTTGATGGACCTCTTCAGAGCCCTGACATACGTCTTCACCTGCCTCTCCATGCGCTGTCTGAGGCAGCTGAGATTGCAGCTTCCTGGTTATGGATAAAAATATAACATCCTGTGTTTCTGTCACAGCCACACAGACGATCTTAACAGCATGTGTGCTGATAAAATCACATGTTCTTAGACGTAATTTTAGAAATGAGCCATTACTATGCACTGTACATTACATGCTTTGACTAATGATGGCTTCACAGTAAAACAGTAACCGTTGTCATGGTGACTGACCTGTAGTGTCTCCAGGTTTGACCTCAGCCTCCAGCTCCAAGGTGATGCGCGTTACCTCTTTGTTTGAGGGATTTCGAGCGCGTCGCCCTTTAGCTTTCTTAGAGGAGTCACATTTGAGGTTAACAAATGTCACCAAGCAGTTGCTGCAGGGCTGCCCGCCTCCTGTGGACGACAGGATATCAAACTGTCTGTGAGGAAATACTGTGTAAATACATGCAAAAACCACAATCACACATTAATAAGAATTATAATCTTCCCCTCTGATACCATTGCTTTTATTATGGTCCTTGTTTTTGGATGGGAGGGACTGGTTGTATGGGATTATTACTTTATTTTTTATTTTATTTTTTAAAATATTTTAGATTATATCATATATTATATTATATTTTATTTAATTTATGTGTTTTCTCCTGTACACTGCCCTTTTGTTTGAGAAATATTCAATAAACATATTGTTAAAAAAACAGAATTTTTGAGAGTTAAGGTCTTTAATTTCGTGAAAGGTATGAATCAAGGGTGGCAGACAAATCATTAGTAGTTATATATTAGGGCTGAACCTAAAAACTGTTTTCATTATTGATTTATATGCTGATTATTATCAGTCAATCAAATAATTTTTTTGTCTATAAAATGTAAGAAAATTGCTAGATACAAATTACTTGTTTTGTCCAACCAACAGTCTAAAACTCCAAAATATAAACCTCATATGACAAAGAACATCAACAAATCCTCACATCTGAGCAGCTGGCATCAGTGAATATTTGGCACTGTGCTTGAAAAATGATCAGTCTGTTGGTTTGCTTCTTCTTTCTTTTCTTTTCTTTTTTTTTTCATACGTATGGAAAATTAAAAAAAACATATAATATATAAAAATTGCAAGGGAATATATAAGATGATTGCCTAAAACTCTTCACAGGCTTGGAAAGTGGCATTCTCCAGGCATCATATTACAGGAAATAATTACTAATATAGTAATATAGTGCTGTATTAATGTATAATTTTGAACAAAAACATTGTTTAGCATAGAAACTTAGCAATGCATCCCATAAACATCCATCTGATACGCAAATATAATGAATCAGTCATAGTAACCCATAATCAAACAATTTAAAGCTAAAAAATTTTTTTGAATGCCTAATCAATAAATCAACTAATTGTTTCAACTCTGAATTATTCTGTATATCCCTTCAAACCTCTATGAATAACAGCATGTGTTCATAGCACACACAGATTAAGACTGACCTGGTCCAAGTGTCCGTCCTCTGTCCTCCGTCCTGCCGCTCACCTTCGGGTGCAGGTGACATTTGGCGTTTTTGATCTTGAAAGAAGCCGTCTGCTTCACTGGAGGGGCCAAAGTCTCTACAGACAAACACAGTACAGTGGGTACAAGTGCACGGCAACATCACTCAAACTGCCTGCGCAGTTGTGGTTAAAAATGATCGATTATAGGAACGTGGAGGGCAGCGAACCTATGCAGCTCTGGCTGCTGCTGGAGTTGAGCCTGGCGGGCGACTTTCCTCTGAGGATGGGGATACCACAACTCACTGAGTAGCTGCTGTCAGATTCTGCAAAAAGAAAATGTTCAAAATTTTAAATTAAAAAGGACCTCTGTTTGGTGTTTGCTCTCTGACTGTGGGTTACATACCTGCCAAATAGTGAGCCTTCGAGGAACAGGTAAGAGAGCAGCTCTCTTTCTTGCCCGTCTTGCTGCAGGTCAGAGTGGCCTTTGGTGCGACAAGTCCAGGAGGACATCTCACCAACTCTGAGAGACAATAAAACCACAGAATCACACACCTGATAAAAACAGTTATTATTGTTTTGTATTTTATTCTTATTTAATTTTTGTTTTCAGCTCAGTTTAGTTTCAGTTAATTTCCAGAGTCGATTTGCTTGTTTCTGTTTAATCTTTATTGTGTGTCGGGGGCAAGCTTTAAGAAGTTCAGAATAGGTCATTAAAAGACATTTCCTGTATATTTTTAGTTTATTTTAGTTAGTTTAATAAGTCCATAATATCATTACTGTTAGTTATCGTTTTGTTCTTAAGTCTAGTTTTTATCTTCATTTCAGTCAACTAATGTAATCTTTCACAGCTAGTTTTTTGTTTTTACTTGAGTTTTAGTTAACTTTATTTACCCTGATTAAAAAAAGCTGACACCGTGAGAGATATCACTCAGGCACTGGTACTGTATGAGGAATCTGAGCGTGTGTGTCAGTGAATGAACCACAAGGGGGCAGTGCTGTTACATACCAACACAGTCTTTCCTGTTCCAGTGCAGCTTGTACCCTGGTGGACAGGTACACTCGTAGCTCCCCAGAGAGTTGATGCAGCCATATTTACAACCTCCACGGTTTATACTGCATTCATCAATATCTGTGAATAAATATGTTAACACACAGACATTTAGTGGACGTACATAAGTATCACTAAAAGGACCAAAGACTGACGGGGGAAGAGGATTTTAATTGACGATAAAATTAGAAACACTGAGAAACAATGTGGACAGTTAAAAAAAAGATCTGGGGTGCATTCCACTACCCATCCTACCATACTATTTAGAATGCCACAAAAAAAGATTTAGTATGTCCCAATACGTAGTTCGTGAAATGTAAAATACCAAAAATACCAGGATGTGTTACTGCAGCGAACTTTTTAGGCCATGCACCCCCTTCTACATCACGTCCAGGTTGACAAACCCCAAATCCCCGACACCTAAGAGAAGCAGTATAACCTTTTTATAGCCGTTGCCATGGTGAAGGCAGCATATTCAGATGCTATTAAAGATATTCCAACAACGTGAAGTAAATTGCAGAGAAAGAAAGAGAGCTGCATGATTAGTTGTACCCTAGGAGTAATAATAAGACTGCTAAAATCACCTCCTAGAGCAGTGAGTCCCAACCTCCCCCCCACCTGTCTCTAAGAAAAGCTGCACCAACCCCAGCTGTCCACCCATACACCAAAAGAATAAATGATTCATTCCATAGCTTTACTGTCAAACATTTACAAAAAATAAAATAAGTTTACTAAAACAAACAAACAGAGTAACTTATCCTTAACAAAACAATAATATTGATTCATTATCACAGAGCTGAGAGGTCAGAGGTGTGGCCGACTATTCTTGAATGAAAACAAAATAGTTTTTATATAGTTTTGTACACAGACTTTTGTTGAAACTGTGATTTTAGTTAACATGTGCAAATCAAATTTTGACAACCTCAGAGAAGACAAATCCTTGGGGACTCTCACTTCTGGGGCCCAGACCCCCAGGTTGTGAACCAATGTCCTAGAGGCAGCCGGCGCACCGCAAGAGGTGCACATACCCCACTTGGGGTAACCCAGTCCTGCTACATCCTTTTGAATTTTGTAGTATGCAAGCCAGCATGCTTTTCTGACCTCTGCACACAACTGAGCCGCCGAGAGCGCTTTCTGCAGTAAAATCTGCTGGAAAAGAAAGTAGTTCCTACATAAAACTGCATGCAAGGTCTGTGAATTATCTTGGGTAACTGGGTCGCGATTTTTGAAAAGAGACACTGGTTCTGAATTTTTCAAATATATTTTTTGGTGCTTTGAGCACCAAAAAGAAGTGACATTATATTTGAGAGAAGGCAGACATCTCTGTGGCTGATATCTCAAAAACTCTGCAACTCACATCAAAAAAATCTAGATGGGTAAACAGCACTGTTGACTAGGAAATGATATGCATTTTTGACTTTTGGGTGAACTGTCCCTTTAATCTGTTAATTGAATTAATCTTTTTTTCAGCTTCTTCTCTCAAGGTGCAACGTTATGATAAAATAGTATGTTGAAATTTTATGCATACTGCATACAACAGTAGGTACTTTGTAAGGGCAGCTGCAGTATGTACTAAAAGTAAAAAGAAAAAGTCTGTAATTTGGAACTCAGCTCTGGAGTCATTTTTGTTGAGTGAAATGAAAGAGGAATTGGCGCATTAAGAAAGAGCACAGCTGTGAACGCGGAGGTCAGTTCACTTCGCCCTGTCAGAGAGTCACAATCTGGGAAGATTAATGTGCTGGCGTGTAAACAGAAGTGATTCCTCGTTTTGATGTCGCCACATTCAATTTCATGGTCACAAACTTCTTTGCTCTTCAGCGAGGAAGACTTGTGGTGAGCAGTAAATTATAATCACCTTTTCAAACACATGCTGAGCTGAAAACCACTAAAAGCATCCGGCATCCAGATGCAGGCTGGCTGCCATTGACGCCAGACAGAAAATTAGTTTAGTTGAGTCGAGCTGAGGATGCGGCAGGCTGCGGACAAGCGGCGAAGACACCGGGAAAGAGACGCAGATAATGTGAGTGATTGATGATCTGGCCTGCTGATATGAAATGCTCTTCCTTGTCTCATTCAATTATTCACCCTGAATAAAAACAGTCTGCGTGCCTCTGCACTCCCCGACGAAGATGATGACTTCATCAGCGGCGCTCTGCCGATGTGTAGCCAGAGCTGCCTGGAAATGTTGTGAGAGATGTGCTGCTTATCCTCTGCATCAAAGCACTCAATTTAAAGGACAAAGAACTCTAATGAATATCTGATGGCAGCGGAGCTCATCTGCCAGCAACTGTTGTTCTGACTTCTTTGTTCTTCCCACACTTGAAATGTAACCAAATAAGATGATTTCTGACCTTTATCCAGATTAGAGTCTTTTTCTTTGCGTGCTCGTACAGACGAGAGCAGAGATGAGTCAAGACAGAAAAGGACAGAACAAAAAAGACAAATTGACATTTAGACTCAACAATTGCTTTGTGTAATGGAGAGGAATTTGGGGATAGGTCGGGGAGTTTTAATCACTTTTGTGTACTTATTCATCAACATCAGCAACTCCCAGTCCAAACAACATGACAGTGTGGGTTGTTAAGAGGAATTTTCCCAAAACACAATCTGGACAGCTGTTTCTCAATTTTTCCAATTAACTTTAAAATGCTAGTTTGGATTTTTTGAAGTGTATGAGGTACTTATCCATAGTAAGTGTATTGCAGCAGATGGCGGTGAAGAATATGTCAAAATGGAATATTCATTATTATGTTTCCAGTAGTGTATAATAACTCAAAAATAAGACTTCTATGTTTTTGTGACCTTAAAATGAGCTGTCTACAGACGGCACGGGTCCCCTTCAATGGAGTGGCCAGCAAAAAAGCGAGTTTCATGGCCACTGTAGGTTCCAGTGTTTGCAGTCTACAAACTCACTGCTAGATGCCACTAGATCCTACACACTGGCCCTTTAAGTGTGCACTATATTTAGAATATTTTCACTGCTTTACTTTGCTGGCAGACAACCTTTTCTGACAGGAAACAGTCATTACATAAGCCAAACAGGGCACCCTGGTTGTTCGGTTGGTGGAGCGTGCGTCCTTAGCAGTGGCCTGGGTTTGATTCCAGCCTGCTACATGTCTTTCCCCGACTCTCTCTCCCCTATTCCTGTATGTCTACACACTATCCTGCCAAATAAAGGCAAAAAGCCCCAAAAATAGTTCTTGACAAAGAAAGCTTCAAATGTTGCTCTCTCCAAAGCCAGTCATTTTACTTTGCATAACACAGAAGTTGCTCATCTACCGCTGCTGCAATCATTTAATTTGTTTGTGTTATTGTGTGACTTTAGTGAATCTGAACTGACCTTTTAAAACACCAAAGTCACACAATAACACAAACAAACTAACAGACCAAGGCAGCAGCCAGTAGATGAGCAATTATCGTGTTCGGGGAGGTAAACTTGCTGTTCTGGTAAAAGACGTCTGGTGGCTTTGGGGACAGGGATATTTGGACTTATTTAATGGTAGTTTCTTCTACCTTATAGAAAAGGCTGTCTGGCTGCAAAGTAAAGCAGTGATAATATTCTAAACACAATGTAAACTTAAACTGATGCTGATTTTTTTTAGGTGGCTAAAATATGTTTTGCTGCTGACCCTGTCCACAGCAGTACAGCACTTCCTACACTGGAAAATGTGAACTATCCCTTTAACTGTTACACTTCTGTCTTGTTCTTAGATCTATGTATATATACAGTCGCCAGTATCGGAAGACAGCATTTCCATTGAACGTCAACGCTGTCTGGATCAAATGAGGTAAATTCAAAAATACTTAAAACGTATTTAGTCAGTACTGCTCCGAGTCCATTTTCTTACCAGATAAGCAAAAATGAGTGGATTGTTTTGCTAGCTGAGAGGGAGAATGGCTGGATATACTCTCACTGGGGAGGAATGTTGACAGGCCTCGGCACAATGCTTGACAGCAGGTCACTGACCTAATTGGGTTTGTTTAGGGTGAGCCTATTGTTAAACACTGAGCACAGCTTTCTGGATTGTTTGGCAGCTATATTTCGGTTGATAAACCACACAGGGAATAACATAACCTTGGTTATGGCCGGGAGTGAGAGAGTACAACGGGGAGCACCGTAAATCTCTGGGGTTATCTAACAGTTCCGACAGCGCCGATGAAAAGCGAGGGGAAATCATTCATCACTGGCTCTCTCAACAATGGCATAGAGAGTCATTTACGCCTGACCATCTCCTCTCCTCCCGCTCAGTGTGGCCCGATCACAGTCCATCATGTGAGTAAAAGCCTTACAAATCCAATTCTGCTGCTTTTATTACCTGAACTGACAGCTAATACAGCTGCCCATGTGTGGGATGGATCCCATGAACCTTTCAGACCCAATCCAAATACAGTCTGTGTTACTCTAACCATACATACAGATGGTGGATGAAATAAAAGCAACCCTTTAGAATAAATAATACAGTCCAGCAGCAGCACTGAAATCACCTCTCAGACTCACATTTTAGTTTTTCAAAAGTTTCAAAAAGGTGGAATTTATTGCTGGGTCACGTTAATGGACTGAGCAACCTAACTACCCTGCACACACCAGGAAAGATTCACTTTCACAGCAAACCTGCTAGACTCCATCAAACACATTCAGTTACCCACAGGGCCACCTTCTTTAATGGGGTAACACACAGTTGCAGTTCAGGTGAAGTTAGGCTGTGAGTATTCAGGTCCATTACTGAAGCAAAAGCACTAACACAACCCCAATTTGAAAATACTCCAATACAAGTAAAACCTTACTAGGGTAAAAGTATGTAAATATTATGGCGAATTTACCTCAAGTAGTCACTGTGCCATAAAATGTTCCCTGTCAGTGTTGTATTATTAGTATAATGTCCAACAACACATCATATTCTATAAGATCATCATACGTTTGCACTATTTGAGAATTTAGGGTATGTTATATTAATGCACATATCAAGATATATGTCATATATACCAAGCTTGAGAAGCAGACAAATCTGCAGATCTCATGTTTTCATTTGCTCAGGCAGATATTACACTAATTCATTATATACTGTATACTATACATACCCTATATGGACTACTGGACTAATTCACATTCGTATCTCATGGCACAGAGTAAAAACACTGAGATATTTTTTATGAACTATATTGCCAAATCCTGATTGCATAATACACTAAATAGTTCCTGTTATTTTGTCCCCCTCCAGAATGTACCACTTGCATAGTAATAAACTATTTTGAAGACTTTCCTTAAAAGGTCCAGTGTGCAAGATTTACAGTGAATTATATGCAGAATATGGCATAAATAGAATAGAATATTCATAAGTATTTTATGTTAGTGTATGATGACCTAAAAATAAGAATCATCGTGGTTTTGTTACTGTAGAATAAGCAGTTTATATCTACAGAGGATACAGGACCACTTACATGGAGGCTGCCACGTTGCTCTGTCATGCTGCACCGCTCTCATGTCTCCATGTTGTGTCTATTACTTTCTTTTTAAACACAACTAAGGTACGGGCATGTGATCCCGAGACAAAGACCCTTTAAGACCCAACAACGATATCATCATCAATCATAATGTTTCACTGTGGTCATGGTTGTATGCCAGTCTGGTAGACATCATCCAACCCTAACAGCCAACATAGGTTCTTCTACACACTGGAAGAGAGTTAGACAAGTTCTTTGGAATCTGCAAGCTCACCACTACATACGACTAAATCCTACACATCATTTTTATCTTTATTAGATTGTGAGAGTAGAGACAGGTAAACGCAGGGAAAAGGAGGATTACTACATGCAACAAAGGTCCAAAGTTGAACATGCTGCAGTATTATGAGGCGAGTCACATTTTTAACTTTTTGATGGTGTAACTAACTGCTCCTGTGTTTTGTAGACCCTTTGGCTGCATACAACTACATGTTACCGCTCACTAGTCTCAGTAACATTCCTCATTCTACATTCTGTTGCAACATTCCTGATCAGTCGACCTGTCAAACCACAGACAAAAAAACACAGAACAAATCACTGCACAGCTATGTATTTCGAGTACATATGCTGTCTCTCTCTGTCTCTCCCAGAACTACTGTGAGGCCCTGAGGCGCTGGAGACAGCAGCAGATTCTAACTGGTGATACACACTCCATCAAAGGGACGCTGCACCACCCTGATGTGCTCTGGCGGGCCTCTTGCTGCCTGCTAGGCAGATCTGACGCGCCCCCACACACCTCCTCCTGACACCAAAGGCTGTCTCTGCTATCTGTTCCACACCAGAGTACAGTAGGTACCTGCTAACGTTTTGATGGACACGGTCATACTTCACCTTGAAGGACCATAATTGCGGTTTTTCATGTTTTAGTCCATTAACTGCAGCACAAATAGTCTACACTTTACATTACTGCCAAGTGTAGCGTAAGTTCTTTGATTGATTTCCTGCCTTCCAGGCAGCAACCTGTTTCAGCTCATTTCAGTCCATTTGAAAATCAACTTGCAGAGACTTAAAGCTGGTTTGAGAAGGGTAATCCATCAGAGGCATTTAGTTACATTTAGTTATTATACAAGAATGCAGGTGCAAGTTTGATAAGGAATGCAGACCAGTGTTAAGACATTCAAGGGGTCTGAAGTTGATGGATGATGGATCGACATTAATAATGCTGAAACAGTGGTAGCTGCATAAATGTTTACTTATTTGTTTTATACTTTTTTTTTAACCTTTCCTTGTTTTTCTCTCTTGGTTTGTGCTGTTGCTTCTAACATCAGTCTTGCTTTTTTTCTACCTCGCCCATGATGTGTATAAAATCCGCCAAATAATTATAATTGTATGTTCTTTTATGCCGCTATAATGTTGTTCTTAAAAGGAAAATGGAAAAATAAGATTCCTTTTATGTATCAAGGAGGATTAACCTGCAGTAAAAATATTCTTAAAATAAAAAGAATGCAGGTGCTTGCAGGGATTTTTCTTCCATGTTTTTGTTTTTCAAGGATACTTTAACATCCAGATTTACGAGTCAGCTGGTGAGAAGATGAAGAATAACAACACACTGACACTGTGAAAACAGCCATATTGATTTGTTTGTTTCTTGAGAAGGCAAAATTCAAGTCTCAGATGTTGAAATCAAAATTACTTTTGTATAAAAAAAAGACCCACTAAATGTTTATTTTGATTGATTAACTTTCAAAATGTTTCAAGTTGACTAGTGAGGTTGATTTTCATACACTACCTCACAAGACTAAGGTGCCTTCATGTGGTGTCAGAATAATCTGAAAAATTTGTTCCTGGGTGGAACAAATAGAGTACGATCAACAACAAGAAGTCGAAAATTTCCATACACGACTTACTGAGTTGTTGTCTGCTGACATTATATACGCAGGAACATGGAACACTGACAAAATTAAATGTTAGGTTGATGTTTTTTATTAATTCATATACTGCATATCAATTTTTTGCTCACATGTAATTTGTAATCCATGTAGAGTTTTTAAACTAGATTAGAAAAAGAGGTTATTTATTAGCATTAACCCTGATAACAAGTCAAATAAATCAATATTTTAGTGTTTTTAGGAAAGTATTGGTTCAATAACGAGTCTGGCACAAAATCACTTGGTAATATAAAATGAACTGTACTTGGATTACAACAAGTATATCAACAACAAAACCCTACCCTGTCCTTTGTTGTGTCCTAAGTTGTTTCCACATCACGGCTTAAAAGCTCATGATTTCCCAACTCGGGAAAACTGACTGTCCAAGAGCATGTGAATGCAACATAGTGTTTACAGCCAGGCTAGCAGCTCTGTGAAACTTACTTAGACACAGCGGTGCTTTGAGCTAAATGTTCACATCAGCATGCTAACATGCTTGCAATGATAATCAGCTAACATGCTGATGTCTGACAGGTATAATGTTAACATGGTCACCATCTTAGTTTAACCAGTTAGCAAGCTAAACATTTGCTAATTAGCACTAAACACAAAATATAAGAGAAATGTTGAATATCTTTTTGCAAGTATTTGGACATAAAGAATCTGTGTAAAAATTATAGATGTCGATACAACAGTTTTTGAGATAGTTCTCTCAAAGCCACAAATAATGTCTTCAGGATTCATGAATGTCTATAAAATTTAATGGCAATCCATTGAATAGTTGTTGAGATATTTCAGTCTTGACCAAAGGACCATCTGACTGAGACTGCCATACATGGCAGACTGCCTGAAAATTAGGAAACCAAACTAAAAGACTGACATATGCTTTGGAAATTAATCAGCAGTTATCTTAAGTATATGAAATGCTTCAAATCATCAGCTAAAACTAACTTGCATTGTGGCTTTATGTAAGCTGTCATTATAATTTAAAATTAACATTAATAATCTATTTCAAGTGTAGTTACATTTTTCCTGCCAAACAGAAGAGCACCTAATGGAGGGTTAGAAAAGAAGTGTCGGATGCAGAGGAAGAGTGATGGACAGGAAATTTAAGAGACAAGGCGACGTGCTGGCTCACCTCCACAGTGTGCAAGGCCGTAGAGGACGTAGCCTTTATGACAGAGGCACTGGAAACTGCCGGCAGAGTTGACACAGAAGTGTTCACAGGCTCGGTCAAAAGAGCACTCATCAATGTCTGCACAGAGAGAAAGACACGCTGTTAGAAACTTCACAAACGGTTCAACAAATTGCAAAAAAAAGATCGATTTCTCAAACAGGACTCTTCCATATGCCTGTCATGGCGTATTTTCCTGTTTTCATCTTTTGTGCAGTATTGTATTCATTGTTTATCAAGAATTGCAGTGGGTCAAGTCACATGCTGCAAGAGAAAAAAAAAAGTGTCTTTTGAAAGGAAGACGCCTTGTGTTTGTTACTTTGTATAGTGGCTGACCTCCCAGAGACTGCAGTTTTCATTTTGATGCACTGAAATGGAATTTTCAAAGTATTTTTGAAATAACAAGTGGCCACAGCAGGAGTCAAAAGAAAGTCTGCCCTTCACCTGATAATAGAAGCTGAAGTGCCGTTTGTTCCCTCCACACACAACCTGCCAATCATCTGCAATCCTTTTCCTTCTCTTCACCATACCATAAATGATCTAGTATTTTTAGAAATCCCATAATCGGACTCTCATTCTTTCGCTTTGAAGTCAAATGGATAAAATGTGGTTAAAAAAAATCATTGTACAAATCAACAATCATTGTGGAAATACGTCAGATGCAGATAGGAGGAAGCCTGCTTTTTGTGTCTTTGGTCCTTCTGACCCCGTCACTCTTATCACACCTGCAGATCCATGCTGCGACAGCTCCTTCCTGCCTGTCAGTAGCCTCTCCATCTTATCTGTTTGAGCTTTTCTGCTCTCTTACACGTGCATCCTGATAAGTCTCCTAAATGTCACAGGCTTGATACATGAAGCTACAGGAGATGGATGACATTTGGTTTTATTACGATCAAGGGTTGCTTTAATGCCAGCAATAATCTGTGTCAAGCCCAGGCAGCGCATGCTGGGAGAAAATGGGGATGTGCTTCAACTTTGCTGGATGTTTAATTGGCTAGTTTAAGAAGGGTTCCCAGGGTTTTCCCAGGAATATCATGCTTTCATCCACTACACTACATCTGAGCCTCCTCTGGGTTATGAGGCAGCGCCAGCCAGCATCAAACAGATGACGCAGGTATTTCACAGAAATTACAGGAGTTCAGTTAAATAATGGGTTACCTTGAAGAAACCAAGAAGACAGACTGACAAATGTCTGTACTCATTCATACATTCATGCTGGGCATAATCCCTCACGTACAATACAGCTGAACTCAGCCAGTGGAGACATCAAAGGTGGGACCAAGTCATTCTTTGGCAACTCACAAGTCTCAAGTCTTTGCACTAAAGTCCCAAGTCCTTGACCCTGAATTTCGAGTCCTAAACAAGTCATAAATGTGCAACAACAGAGCCTTGACAGTTTGACTTACTGCTCTTTGTGCAACTTCAAATGTCAAACAAAGTTAGGAGTTGTTGCGTCTCCATCTTTAATTTTTTGACCTGCATGCTTTGCATACTGCAATTTGTGTTTTGATTGATTGACTGATTGATTTGACCATTGCGTCATTTTTGTATACAAGCAAAATTATCTTTGATATAATTTATTCCAACTGTAGCTCAGTAACATAATGTTTGTTCTTCATGGTTCTCTCCTGCAACTTGATTGGATGCTGTTGGATTGGATCAAGACATCTGGGGATTGAGGCAAATTAAGTGTTGACTTGCTGAGAATGAATTGCCTTAACGTTGTTGATCCAGGAAATAAACTGATGATTGGCAGTCAGTGTTGGGCAAGTTACTCAGCAAGTGTAACAAGTTACTTTTTACTTATTACTCCTTTAAAATGTAATAATATTACTTAGGTTATTACTTGGTATCACTTGGTATCAAAAGTAATTATGTACATTACTAGTTATATTACTATATTACTTTTGTACCCTGGCCTTGCTGCTGATCCAGTGAACTGTTAACACCCAGAAAGCTTTTGTTGTTAGCTGTCCAGATGTGGGGCTGTAGTGGAAACAAAGTCAACCTCTCTGAGTGTGGCCTTCAAAATCAGATTCATCACCACATACTGTCAAACAAACTCAAAATATTAACAATACTTCCAAATGTGGAAAATATGCTTCTCTCCCTCATCCTCCACTCTTCATTTATCTTTTTGACTAGCAGTTGACGTGTCCTGCCCTGACCTGCACACGGACACGTTATAGCCTACCTAGGTCAAAAAAATAACCCCTGTAACTCAGAGTTACTTTGATTAGTGATTGTAATATAATCACTGCTCTGGAAATTGTAACACTACTCGTTACTGGGTAATAATATAGTAATGAGCCAGTGGTATAACAGTAATAAGCTACTGAGTCATGCATTACTGCAGCACAGTTTTTAAATAACATACTTTTTAATCTTTGAGCTTGGGGGAGGAGGTGTCAAGTACTGCCAAGTCAAAAGGCTCTGGTCTGAGTAAAATCATGAGTCACTGATGTTCAAGTCCAAGTTGAGTTACAAGTCTTTTTTTTTTTTATTTTGTCAAGTTTAATCTAAAGTCTTCAAAGTCTGACACAGGTCCAAGTGGAAGACAGTGTCTGGAAGACAGTGATTGAGGTTAATACTTGGCAGACATGTTGAGAGAACCTCAAGAAGATGAAATTAAGAGATTAAGAACTTATTAAGTGATCAGTTTACAAAGAGCACACAAGCTTCGGAGGTGATCCACAGGTTAACGTTTAAAGGTATCACATATATCTGCTTTTCGAAAAACAAAACACAATTTAGATAAAACATTTGACAAACAAAAGGAAGAACCTGATGCACTGGTTCTATACGGAGAGGTCAAAATTGAGCACGAATAAAGATGAAAAACTTTTCCAAGAACAAACTCATATTGTCCTCGCTGTTTGTCCCCTCAGGAGATTCATAACAGCAGCGGCAGATGAGAGCAGCATGGGCTTGCACATGTTGTATGAGGCATTGCAAAAGTGATTGTTTTTGGCGTATTAAGAATAAACTTTGCTCAGCAGCACACTTTTAAACAGAGTCTGAAACCCTCTGGGAATTAGGCGTGGTGAGCGACTGAGTTTACCCTCAAAAAAATGTTGCAATAAATGACGCCAGAAGTCGATCTGCAACTTATCATTATATAGTTTTGTGTTGTGCCACGCTACAGAGTGGATGTGTGAAGACATCTGGGACTGCAGATACTACAACCCTTATTTACCAGGCAGATAAGGTGAAGTATGCAGTGGGTGGGCGAGACTGCATCATGAAGTGATGTACGTGCAGGGGAGCATTAAAAGATAAAGTTAGAACAGTGATATCGCTTACATTGGAAATAACAAATCAGACTTTTCATCAATTATTTCTTCACCTTGTTCCATGTTAATCTGCATCCAGACTGATCTGGATGTCAGGACTTAAGTCATCCCTTTAACCTCCACCTTTCCTCAATATAAAATTCTAAGGAGGCAAATGAGGTTGACTGGAACTAAGAAGAGGTCACTGTTGTTTATACAGAACAGATAAGAGCTCTATCATAGATGTTCCCTCTGGAGAAGACGTGACATCTGATGCACATCTCCCTGAGTGCCCTCATACGGATTAGGAGTGCGAAGGAGATGAGAATGAGACTTTGGAGGGTGTTGAGGGTGGAGGAATGCTGGCAGGGGCTCAGCAGACATGCCCCATCCTGACTTATGGGCCATGGTCCACTGACAGCAGGGAAACACCATGACTGTTTAAACCAAGATAAACCCAGAGTTCAGTTTACACATCTCAACACCTCGAGGAGACAGCAAATGTCTGTTTAAGTGTTACTGAACACCATGACCCAACAGCAAGCAATTAATAACAAAACTGTGGTACTGTACCGAGGCATTTACTGCGGCTCACCCTTAATCTTCTTAATCTTCTTCATGCTCATAAGAGAGATGCATGATGGGATTATTATATGTTTTTTTTTTTTTTTTTATAATACCTCTGAAACACACATTTAATAGGGGCACTTCTCAGATATGCAAACATTCAGATGAGCATAATGAACACTGATGTATAATGTTGTTTGTGCCTCTGGAGGAGTTTTGTCAGATCTGAATCTGTCAACCCTGATGATGTCATACTGATGTCATCAGGAGTTATCTCAAAATGGGCTTGGGGGTCTTAAATTTTTTAAATCCTGTGTTATAAATGGGAGGCATGACGTTTACATGTACCATGCAGGGAGGGTCTCATAAAAACACTATCGAAAATAACAAAATTAAACTTGATTAAACAAATTATTAACTACAAAAATAAAAATAAAATAAATAAAATAAAATAAAATAAAATAAATAAAATAAAATAAATTAAAATAGTATTCTATTTAAACTGAGGGTTTTAAGGATAGGCTCTATTCATTTGCAAAGTTTTACACATCTCAGCAGTTCTTTTGCAGGTTTTGAACTCATACATTTCAGGTATTTACAATTCCATGCAAATTATAAAATGGCCATGTTGTGGTGGTAACCCTAGCTTTGCGAAATTTTCACAAGATTTGTATTCATTGTTTCTTTATATTTTGAAGCAGCTCACGTGAGGAAGAAGGTTGCCTTTGTGGCTTTCTTTCTTTGGGGCAGAAAAATGCTGTTTGTGTCCGTGTGAGATCCTAAGTCAATGTCGACTTCATTATTTTGATCCAAACTATGATCTTTTCCTAAACTTAACCAAACTGCAACTGAAAACTGACTGTTTGCCCCTGGTCTTCTGGGTGAAAATCTTATGTTTGACCCATTTAACCAACACAACCTCCTTCCTACTGGGGATGGGTATTGAGAACCGGTACTAAACTAGTTCTGGTTCCTGACTGATCTGTATCAAAATATCAATAACTTCCTGGACAAATGATACTGCCATCTGTATTTTAGTGATGTTACATAAACAGCTGACAGGGTAAAAATGTGAGCCCATCTCACTAAATTTCACGAACATGTAGCTAAACGCAACAGTTTAACTTGTTGGTTCTGCACATCTTTTCATGTCACATCTTTATTTTTTGCAACAAATTATGGCAAATAATTTTAATGAAAGTATCGATGAGCATCGTTCTCAAAATGCAATATCGGTATCGTTATCTGTAACATTAAAATCCTTACAATACCCACCCATCCCTACCATCTCGACTTTGTGGCTCCTTATACTAAGTTACCCGACTTCCAAAAGCTTATGCTTAATTAAATTCTATGTTATCATTCTATGTTTCCTTTTTCCAGCTCAGACACATGCCACAGACTTTTAATACCATATTTATCCGGCTTTGTTCGTAAACTGATTGCTCAATAAAGAAAAAAAAAACACTACCTGGTTGCCATTACTTGGTTGCATCGAGGGAAATTTAGGATCAAGCGGTTTTGGAGCTTGCCCTATACTAGGACTAAAAGTCAGGATATCTCTTCCTCTGCTGCTTTGATTTTGATTTTCTTTTTAAAATCTGTTTCTTGAGAGTCCCCAAACCTTATGGAGGAGCGATCCTAAATCCCTGAAGTGCCTCTTTAATCATAGATTTGCATACTAACACCAGGGGTAAAAACCAGAGAATTAGAGGATAAATCATTAAGATGTAGTTTCCCCTTTATTGAGAGGTATGCTGCTTTTCATTTTGCCCGGCTCTCTTTCCGCGGAGTGAGAAAAATGAAAGGAATGAGAGGCGAGGATAAGGAGCAGACAGGTGACTCAGAAGTGTGGAGAGTGTGTGTGAGCCTGGCAACACCTCACTCAACAGGAGGTGAGCTTTATCACATCCCTTCTCTGCAGACAAAACACACAGCACCAAACAAGGACAACACTGTTCCAACGTTGCCCCTTTGCACCCAAACAGCACATGGCTGAGTTGGTTAAGGCACGGTGCCACAGACAACAGGCTGTGATTTACATTCCTACATGCACAGACCACATTTTCTCAGTTATCTGTGTTATTTGGGCAAAATAAACTTTGCATTGTTCGGCTCCAAATAATGAGAGAAAGGCAGAACAGATCTGAAGTGACAAGAAAGTGGCTGCAGAGCACAGCGACACAGTGTATATTTTCATTGACCACAGAAGATGTTTATGCTCTGTGTACAGAGTGGTGTGATTCAGCGCAGCAATTCTAAACCCATTGCATGACATTGATGTGTACCAGGCTGGATATTGATTGACCACATCAATAAAGAAAAGAGAATTAAAAAATAGCATGTCATCTGTTTTTCCACTCGCAGAGAGGCTGAGCTCGGCTCCGCAGTTCTAGCCTGCCTGTCTTCTTTCACCAGATGTTTCTGTAGTGGCTTGATTCATCCAAGAACCAGCAGAGGTTTTAGAGTTGGAGCTCTAATTCCCCACACCTGTGTTCGGCCATGGCAAACTCTTTATTTGTTCTGCAGCTAGTCCTCCCAGCTCCTGCTGAGCGATGGCTACCACCAAATATAACAGACAAACAAGTCAGAGAGGCCTGGTTTGGCTTCTCTACAGTCTGGAGGGAGCACACTTTTGTGCCACTAGGAGGGCATTTTTGGTTTACTATTCTTGATCAACAATGCAGAAACACTATAAAAAATAAACAGTTGAGGACATGCTTTTGGGTAGTAATCCAGAGAAAACTGTGTTTTATCTCCTGTGATGGCAAAAGGTAGTGAAAAGGTCTACGTACCTTGACAAGTTCTCTCATTGGTCAGCAGCTTGTAGCCTTTCTTACAGCTGCACTCAAAGCTGCCCACCGTGTTTCGACACACATGATCACATCCCCCATTGTTAAGACGGCACTCGTCAATATCTGTGGATGAAAAATCATTAAGAAGAATGGACACATCAAATGAAAGAAGAGGATTAAACCTACATCTGCAATACGTGATTTTCTTGGCCGCACACTTGGCAATCCTGACATGTTTTTATTGTGAACAAACAGCTTATTTAGACAGAGTATACTGTCTGGTCTCTTATGGAGAAGCATTATCATTCATTTGAAGCCGTGTTTCCTACCTGATGAACGTGCACCCAGCTATTTACTCTCTTTTTGCTCTGGTTTTGTCCTCTACCACCAACTCCTGAGAAAATATCTGGTTCTTTAGCTGCCAAATTCTCCACTATGTTCATCAGCTAGTTCCTAACTTTGTCTGCCGTTTCATGCTGGGCAAGTGATGTGCAGTCTGTTTTTTAGCCAATGCCTTTGGCGGCTGGAGGCACTGAGAGCGATGAGGATTGAAACAAAACAGAGTTGGGACAGGAAAACCAAAAAAACAATGAAGACACTGAAATACCCTGTAGAACTGAGGGGACAGCAGGAGTTGGTGTTGGGGTGGAGTAACGTTAGAAGAAAGCATTAGGAGAAAAAGTGTGATTTTGGTGATTCATTTAGCCTTTAATCAAGCCCTCATTTTCATAGGAAATATTGTACCTGGTGGTAGACATTTCTGTGAAAGCAAAGCTTATAGGGAACCAATCTGAATGCAAAGCGTGTCATTCTATAGTCATTACACTGTGCAATCAACATTTACTTAATAATAATTAGTTAAAGCAAAAAAAACTTGCCTATTTTCACTTTAAATATAAATTATGTGTAATTATAGCAGAAAAGTTAATAAAAAAATTGTTAAATCTGAACAGAGAGGTGAACAAAGGCAGTTAAGCTAATGTTGCGGACCTATTCCAAATAGGATGATTATGTGTTTTGCCATGACGGTCTTGTAGAAACTGGAAATGAGCTTCAGGGATTTCCTCACTGGCCCTCAGAGGGGCTAAAATCAGTTTGCGTGTGGCTGTAATGGGATGCAGCTCTCATACAGTAAAGCCTCCTGGCAGTCAGGCCTCTAAATCATCATTGTCCATCTCCCTCCGATTACTTTGCTCTTTATGTCTGCAGCCAATACCCAATCGATATATCATGTGCTCATCCCTGCTTTTGATGGTGCTCTGCTTTGGTAAGTTTGGCAGCGGCTCTGATTAATTCTGAATCATCGTCACAAATGAGGCGTCTGTCTCTTGAGGGAATCTTCATCATCTGGTTGAAATAAATGCATCAGAAACGGAATAAAATAATCCCTTCCTTGCTTCATCTTTGTCTCCGCTCTTCAGAAGTGCCTGGCCTGCAGCAAGCCCCTGTCTTCATGTGCCAGAGCTGCCTGAGTTTGTTTTCCTCTTGTTTCCTCTCAAACCAAACTAATATAAGCCAATGCACTTTTATCAGAGTTGTTAGTGTAACATTACAAGCCATAGAAGGATGACAGATTCCTATCCCTGCTTTTCTGGAAACACAGATTGTCCTCATTCTCTCCAAAGTCGTCTACTCTAGCTGTCAGTAGTGCCTTTGTTTTCTGAGTCTCCTAATATAATCCTCAGTTTCACCCACAAGTTTGGAATTGATTTTATTAGACATAATATAAAAAACTTGCTGCAGTGTTCACGTTGCTCAAGTTGAGGATGCCAAAAAACTTAGAGACGAGGGTGATGGTAATGTAGTGGAAAAACTGTCAAGAAAACTGGCTGGCATGACAAAATAGTACTCAAAATATGCAGAAAGTAGTGTACGATTGGTGGCACAAGTAAGGATGCAGACACTGTAAGAACACTTGTAGGTGCAAAACAATAATAGTGCAGTCTATAAACGGAAAATCCAACTAGCAGGTTGGGAAAGGTGCTAGCTGGGAGGGTGGGGAGAGCGCAAATAGCCTGATAATAATTCCTGTGAGCTCCAGGTGCCTGGCAACACGACATGCGGGAGATTAATTTGGTGACAGGTGCGGTTTGAACGGCGATGCTTTACCTTTGCAGGTCTTGCGGTCCGGCTGCAGAGTGAAGCCAACAGGACAGCTGCAGCGGACTCCTGTCACTGAATCATGACATGTGCTATCACAGCCGCCATTGTTCACTGCACAGGTCTCTGCAGGGGAACAAGCACTCACAGTCAGACAAACCCCATGGAAAAAAATACACCGTAGATGTGTCCTGACCTACTTATTTCTCCCCCATCAAAACAGCATACATGCATTACTGGTATTATACTAAAAATGAGAAGGGACACTATTATATTCAGCATTCATTTTTTTGAGTCAAACAGGAGCAAGAAAGAAGAAGCAGAGAAAGCTTTCAGGTCCTCAGTAGTACACAGGAATAAGGAGGAAACAAGAATAGAGAGTAGAGCTGGATGAGATTAATAGTGAGGGAATTGAGGAGTTGCTTGTGAATAATGAAAGGAGACAGTCATTAGGAAATATTATAACCAACACAGCCAAATATAGGATTTCAAGTTTTCTCTAAGTGTGTGCTGAAGTATGTAAGTCTGTGCCTGTTTGCTTCTCTTTGGTCAAGAGAATTGCGACCTCTAAAAGTCCTTTGTCCTGCAGGGTATCTGTCTCTCCTCCGTCAGGAGGGCAGAGGTCTGGCTTCCAGACAGATACGGACAAAACCACCACTTTTTCCTGGTTCTGACAAAACCTTCCAGGCATTTTGGGGATAAAAAAGCAATTTCAGCTACCATGGCCCCTGTGTTGGCTAGACTTATTTGAAAAGGGGAGGTAGTCAGTCAAGACAGGATAGCTGAGGTCTCTTCTCTAGACAGTGACAAATTTCACTGAGACTTTCATTTTAAGCAACAGTACAGGAGAAATTTGTTCTCACATAAAGGAGACCAGTGTGCGCCTTAATAGTTTTTGGCAGCTTTATAGAAAACCTCACACACTTCAGAACAAAACAAATAAAAAAACACTTTTGTGACCTGGAACAATCACTTTAACTTGCTTTAAGGCAACTGGTCCACACAGCTCATCACTTCTCTCTAATGGGCTGTAGGAAGCTGCCTGGCAGATCTTCTAAAAAGGAGCCAGCACAGCTGGGTTAGTGGAAGACTTCACACGGGCAAAGGAGATGGCAGCTCACACGTGGCACTAAAGAGGGAATGCAGCCGCACTGGTTTTTTTTTTATAGAGAACGAGGATCCCTTTGGGGAAACACCTAATCCTCTTCACTTAAATCTAAAAGTGCACTGCCTGCAGCAGCCATAATGAAACTTTCTAAAGCTCGTTCTCCAAATAAAAAACTCAACTGTAGACTGGAATTATGTATCAAAGCAAAACAGGTGCTTACAGTGATGTAATTTTATGTTTTATAGCTGTTTCACAGACAACAGCTCAAAACAGTTCAGTGGATGTTGTTGCTGAAGGCGGAACATGAGGCATTCATATACTGGGACAAATTTCAGGTCCATATTAATACACGGGGGGTTCAATAAAAGAAATAAGGTAAACACTTGATGAAAAAGGACTTGGAAATTAGCCATATTTGTGCCTGTTCAACAGTCTCTCTGCTTTTCTTTGTCGATACAGTTTGAATGTGTTTTGTATATGTTATTGTGATTTATATAAGACTGTTCCCTGGATAACCTACATTATTTTGCACTTTTTTCTTTGGCTGATGCTCGTGCAGTTTTACAGATTATTATCTTTTAAAGTGAACCACTATTATAGCTATCAAATGTTTTCAACCTAAAATAATGCACGTTATGGCATTGCCTGTCAGTGTGTTTAAAGTGAGACTATGCAGCTTTGAACATATGTGCTTCATCACTTTTTTCTCCAAGTGAGAAATATCATTTCACAGTTTGCTTTCTTTTTAAAGCACTTGTGTGGAAAGAGGGACCACGGTGCAAAAACAGTCTAATGTTTAGATCTAAATAACTTTAATTTAAGTAAATTAATAAATAATTTATTTGCATTGCGGCTAGGAGGGTGCAACTCTCTTGTTCCACACCTGCACTTTTTCATGGTCGGCACCTCTCCAATGCTGGTGTGCAGTTCTCCTCCCTGCTCCTCCTAAAAGTTGACATATTGAAATGTAATAGATATTAAAAGTCTGATGCAGACATGCAGTCGCAGCGGAGAGCGAGAGAGAGCTCATGTGGACTGTCTGCCACTAATATTCTCCACATGATGAAACTATTCATACTCTAACATTTGACTGTGTGGTCTAATGTAGGCCACCATAAGAACAGTGGTCACATTACCTGAAACAAGCCACAATTTAAGCATGTGGGTGCAGGTAAGTGCCATTATAGATGCACTCCAGCACAAACAGCACTACATCTCTGCTTTTAAAAGAAGAAATAATGTTACAACTACAATAGAAATGTTTAGTTTCTAATCAATAAAATACCTTACTTGGTCTGGTATGACCAACATCTTTTGGTGGGTAATGTTAGCTAATGTTAGTTAATTTTACATGGATATAGCTGTGTAAATTACATTACTGAGTCAGTGCGAGGACTTTATGACTCTTCTATTCTTTATCACTCTCTACACTACGTTTTAACATGTACCATCACCCCATAATTCCCATTTGTGTCCCCTGTGGCAGCTCAGCAAAAGTTACATAGCCTTACTTTTATGCTTTCATTCTCCAAGTCTCTGGATCATCCCACCCAAATCATGTTAGGTCTGCTCCAATGCTATTGTCTTTCAAAACTAAACTGGAAACATTCCTTTTGGTACTTTTCAGCAGGCTGGGTTTCCAGTTTCAACTAATATTTTATTTTATTTAATGTTTTTTTGTTTTTACTACCTCTAACTCACTTGTCTTATTAATTTTATTGGTCAACTGCTGGTCTTAATTGTTATTTTATTTTATTTTATTTTATACTATTTTATTCTCACTTCTTATCTTAAATCTTATTTTTTTTTACCAGTCAATTGCTGGTCCTATTTTTTAATTCCACTTTTCTTAATGTTTTTTTTTCTTAACTCACATGTATTATTCATGTGTCTCTTTTAATTGTGTTTACTCAAGTATAATGTTTTACCAGTTCAGTTTTTGTTGCTGTTTGTGGCAGCTCAGGCTCTGTGCAGCACATTGTGCTTCCACCTGGAATTAAATGTGCTCTAAAGTTTTGCTTGCTCCTTTAACGCACTTGAAAGCTGAAATCCTTTTCTGTGAGGCGTTTCCATTATTTTGTCTACTCCCTGTAGTTGGCAGAACACAGTTATTCTCTGCCTCTGATCCTTTGCAGGAGGATGATAGCTCATGATGGAGTATTGAGCAGAGGGAGGGAGGCGGGGGGGCTCTTCCAGTTAATATGCTGGTCCCAACCCAGGCTTGAGAGTGCAGCACTGTGGGTTCACATAATTGCAAAGTGTGAGCAGAGACAGTTGGCAGACGAGACGATAAGACAGTGTCAGGACATGCCTCCAAAACGCTTAGTCAGGCAGCCATCTCACCAAACTGTAATGATCATGTGTTAAGAGAGCAAAGAAATATTTCTGACATTATGGTTTTGTGAAGACAGGGCAGAGACACACGCTCTGGTATGTGTGTGGGTTTGTGAGTTTTGGATGCACACCAGCCACATCTACAGTGCACCGGGTTGGGACCCGCAATTACAGTAACAGTGGGCAGACTTTTGTAAATATCTTCCAATGTGATGTGTCGGGTGTTTGGTCTAATGCTGAGCCTCAACAGTATAAGTTTCATACAGAGAGGTTACAGACAGTGTACATAATCTTTTAACAGAAGCCACAGGATTTCTAGCTGCAGTACTTCTCAACTTCCATCACAACTGTTGACAAGCAACCTCAATGCCACTTGTCATCAGCCATTTATGGCGACCGCAAACAAAATACGTCAACGGGCAAGTGGATAGAATTCACAAGGAGCAGGCAGAGTTTCCTTCCATGTTGATCATTGGGAATAAATGGCTTTAGTGAAAAAGATCTTTTTTAGAAAGAGACAATACTGTTTTCTTGACCAAACAGCAAACATGCAAATTACTCAGAGGGTTGTTAAAACTGTTAAGTATCAGACAAAACCCGACAAAAGCTCTGAGGTGAATGCTCTCTCAATAACTTAAACCACACACAAAAATAAAACCGGTGAGAACAAGTTGTTAATGTTCTCTAGAAGTCCAACTGTGAAAGTAAACCACAGAGCTGGTTTCAGGATGGTACAGTAAGGGAAAAAAAACTGATAAAGGAGGATGCAAAATATGTCTCTTACTCCTAATGTTTCTATTTCTGAGAAAAAAAAAAGAAACTAGGACACAAAATCCTAAAATAGGTCAGGCTGTTGTATTGTAGCATGTGGGAAACTCAGTGTACATACAGTTGTAACAACTAGTAACTTAAAACGCTATTGTTTCACTTCTTACCTTGAACAGGCTACTCCTCCGAGAGCAGGCTTCCTCCCTCAGTCTCTAACATGGTATAATTAAATCGTAAATCTCTTTGATGTATCAAGGTTTGATACATCCTCACAGATTTATGAGCGTATTTTTCCTGGCATCTTTGCCATATCTATTAAAACACAGCTCATCCTGAAAATTGGGCCTAATAGCCTCAGTGATATTATCTAAAGTTTCTGTATTTCTTTTCTCTATTTTTGCATCAAAATGTGCTCGATTGTTCATTTTACTGCAAATGTAGTGAAACAAATTACTTTTGAAGGAGAAGCTGGACTGAAATAACATGGCTATATTCCCGGCAATTGATTATTTTCACCATTTCAGGACACAAGATTACATGTGCATGAAACAGCAAGTTTGGAGGGATTCTGTGTTTTATCTTGTGTATGAGGCAGCGCTGAATCAACGACACATTATTGGCTCCTTCACCAAAGCTAATAGGCCGTGATGGTAGAGTTTAGGAACACCATGGCTGTGTGTTTGAAACACCGCAAGCTTAATTTCATTCCTTTCAGTCGTATCAAAACACAAATAAAACCAAAGACTTTGGTCTGCCTCTTAAAAGCCATCACAGTTAAATTGATGGCAGTTTGGACTTTTGACAAAGGCTACATGAACTTGTGCTAATACTTTCTTTTTCAGTAAATCAAATAAACTGCAGCAGTGGAAGAAGTATTGAGTCCTCGTGGATAAGTCCTGCATTCAAAAACCTATTTAATCACATAAGTATTACAAGCCAAATGTCCTTTAAGTATTAAAACATGCAGAAAAATGTCCCCCGTTACTGATATATTATTAGAAAAGACATTTTTAAATTGTTAATATTGATGAATCAATGTGTAAGCAGCTTTTTACTGTTGTAGCTACAACTTTATACACAGTTTGGTAATTTATTTGAGTGGCTCCTGGTCTGAAGGTTGGACCCCTCCAAAGTACAGCTGAGCAAAATGGACAAATTCAAATGTAACAGTACTTATGACCAAATACCAACATTTCTAGTCTCATCATAATATAGATATTTATTGATATATTGCCCAGCCCTTCTCAAAAGGGTCACAACATGAAATAAAAACAAAGTTCTGCAACACAAATTTGTGCAAATGTTTTTGGACTTTTTTTTTTTTTTGTTAAATATTGCATATTTTTCCAGTCTAGGGGCCTTGAACAATTACTGAAATTAAACCATCTGAGAAGTTAAGAAGGTACAATAAATCATTCTGTGGTGAAATTGCTGACAACTCATAGAGATCTGAGATGTGACAAGAGGTCCAAAGTAGATACAGCTTTATTGTAAGGGGCCATAATCCAAAAAGGTTGAGAGCCACTGGTTTAATCTTTTAAAATGTATTGTATATTTAAATAACTTTATTGCAGTTTTAAGTTAAAAGGATAGTTCAGATTTACTGAAGTGGGACTGTATGAGGTAGCCTACTTATCAGAAGTTAGTGTATTACCTGTTAGATGCTGGACGATACACGCCCAGTTTGGAGAAGCAGAGAGGGGTACCAGCACAGAAACTAAGCAAGGTGCTATTCAGGTAGTATGCTATATTTAGAATATTTTCACCGCTTCACTTTGCCATCAGACAGCCTTTTCTGAGGGCAAAACCCTTATATAAACAATATCTCTCTCTCTCTCTTGCTCAACCAAACTCCATTGGCAGAAACAGTGATTTTACTTGGCAGAACACGGGAGCTGCTGGTCTATTACTGCCTCAGTTGTTTGTTGTGTTATTTTTTGACTTTGGTGTTTGAAAAGGTTAATTTGGAATCACCAAAGTCATAATGATACATAATTATAACACAAACAAACTAACAGATCAAGGCAGCATGTCTTGCTTTCTGTGAGGTAAAATTACTGAAATTACCGATTTTGCCAATGGAGCCTGGTGGCTTTGGAGAGAACTATATTTGGCTTATATAACGGCGGTTTCCCATCCTAAAAGGCTGTCTGACTGCATCTACTCTAGATAATACATTGACTATGGATAAGTACCTCTAACAACCCCTCCCAAAAGAACAGTAGTAAAGTACATGTACTTAGTTCCTCCCCTGTCAAACTGACTGCAAGTAGGGAGATGATACTGACGGGAATAATCTTTCTATTTGCCAATCATTACATACAGTAAATCTCTACCTCTTTATATAATGTGCTGTTGGCTCCCTGTTTGCAGCTGTGTTTTGAAAAGGTGTGGTTCCACATGGGCAGTGGTTGTTATTGAGAGGGCATTCACAGAAGGAAAAGGAAGGTGGGGAGGGGGTGTCAGAGGTCAAGGGTCAGAAGGATGATGCCCCTGTGGGGAGGGGAAGGGCCTGATCAGAGTCTGCTAGGTTAGCTTCCTCTACTCCCCACACCCACAGACCCCCAGAGAGAGGAGTCAGAGGAACACATATTTACCATTGGGGAACAGCTGTGGGCTGCGCTGGACGGGACACTCCTCTCCCCTGCATGCACGCGCACACCCACACACACGCACACATTGTAAAAACACCACTTTAGTTCTCTGTACACTTGAACCACGCAGCATTTGCGTGTTATATGTAAATCATGAGCATGTGACAAGAACTAACCCAGTGTGGTATTCTGTATATCCACCTTATTCCTACAGCACCATGATAACCTTCTGTGAATTACGGGTGCGACTTCCAGACGTCTTTTCTTTTTTTGGGAAATAAATGATGGGAGCACAACTTGTCACACCTCAAATGGGATTATGTGATCATACCTTCAACTTTTACTTTCAAGGGATGGAAGAACAACCTAAACAAATGACCTTTGATCATTTTCACGAGAATATTTAGATACTTTATTGATTCTGTTGCTACTAACTGTGAACCAGTGAGTCTTATCAGTACTCCCACAATATGGAAGAGTATTAGGACCGGCATGAAGCAAACAAATGAGAGGAGAAGCTTTCCAGAATAAAATCGACATAATGAGAACAAAGTTGAAAAATATGGAATAAAGTTGAAATATCAAGAATAAAGACGAAATAGATAATATAGTTGAAATGTTGAGAATTAAGTCAACATGTCGAGAATAAAGTCAAAATTTTGAGAATTAAGTCAAAATATTGAGAATGAAGACAAAACATTGAGAATATTGTCAAAATGTGAAGAAACTTGAAGAAATTTGAAACTGAACTTTCAGTATTAGTGGCAGGCATAAGATAAAAATAAATCAGGAGATTTTTTTTCATTTCTCTTTTTAATTAGAGAATAAAGTTTAAATGTTGAGAATGTTTTGACTTTATTTTCTTAATGCAAAATCAAAAGAATTCTTACTCCTCTCATTTTTTCCCCTTATGTGTGACCCTTATAACCGTTATACTCCTCTGTACCCACAATAATATGGTCAGGTTTCTTTAATTAAATTAGGTGGAACCCAACCTTGTGGATTTAAAAGCAGACATGTAGTAGCAGACGAGTCAGTTTTGAATTTGTCTTCTTTTGTTTGATGATGAACTGTATCATTATTGACAGCAATAATCTCTTTTCATTTTTGGTTTCTATTTGACACGGTGTTGTTTAAACCACAAATTTAGTTTGGCTTGACTGTTGGCGCGGTACAGCATGACTTGTCCCTGAACTCTGTAACATTGTAGCCAACACTCAGATAACTTAGTTTGTTACAGCTTTCTTAAAGGCCACTCGTTCCAGTTGTATCATCCCTTGGAAGTAGAAGCTGAGGTATTACCACATGAACCCATTTATGGTGTGAAAGATTGTGATCCCACATTATTTATTTCCCAAAAAGCTGCAACAAAAAATGCTGACTCTTGCAGACACCAGCTCAGTGAAAGGAATAACTGGAAGTTACACCCATAATTCACTGGGGCTAGGAATAAGAGGATGTCCATTGATGCCCGCAGGAGGCGATAATGACATGAGATAATGACATTATGTGGTTGCAAAAAAAAAAAAAGACAGCCTCTTACTGGCAACAACTGAGCAAACACCAGTGATTATTTTTCAAAACCTAACAACAAACAGATGATGGCAGGTCTTCATCTAAAATGAAAAGGGTGACATCTCAAGGCAAAAGTGTTACCTCGCAACATGCAGTCATGCAAATATATATTCCAGACAAAGTGCAGTTTTGTTGTTTGTTTGTGTGTGAGATGAGGATTTTGCTCGTTAGTATGAGCGCTGCGAGCCTTGACAGACAGAGCGAGTGGCGGTTAGTGTTGCAAGCTGGAGGACAGGGACAGCCAGATTCAGGTCTACACTTTATGGTGTCTTTTATGGTCAGATAATTTCAGAATTAATGTTGTTAGGCTGTTATGTCAAGTCTCTAAGCACTGTCAGTGGCCCAGCTGTACAATTTATGTGCTGGCACTAAAAAACAATTTCAGAATACATTAGTCTATTTTTGTTTTTAACTATAATTTATGTCAAATTATAACTTTTAATTGACTTTAATTGGCTTTAATTTCAACAAGTTCTATAGGCCAAATTTGTGACGTGATTCCCATTTCTACAGTCCACTGAGTATATACTTAGCTTTACACTAAACTACATGGCACACATTCAGTATGCAGACCAGGTACACTCACCCATGACACAGCTGGGGTGACGGATTGGGCATTTAAGCACATCAACAAAATGGAAAAAGGTACCAGGCCTTTGAGGGTCTTTTTAAAATTGCAGGAGGAACAATCTGTGTTTGTCCCTGCACTATTTCAGTTATCTTTTAAAAAACATTATTTCAGGATAAAAATCACTTTCAGTCTCTGTAATTAAAGCATGTGGTCTCTGAATTGGTCATCCACAGGTCCGGAGCTCTTTTGAGGTGCCAGATAAGGAAGCAAGATGCTCAACTCTGACAGTAACAGGTCAACACCACAAAGCATGCACAGTTTACATCAGCTGTCACAGGTCGACCAACATGTCCTAGTCCCAACATGCAGCATCCAGACAGAACACAGTGAGATACATCTGAACACACCAGCATGAATGCACAGACCACCCGAAATGAGAGCACAGTATGTTTATGTTATGGGCATATGCATGTAGACTACATGTGTTTACAGGCATGTGATGCATGCATGCTGGATATGCACTGTATATTTGTGTGGTTGTTTGTATAGCTTTTTGTTTGTATTATAAAATGCATCCCTTGCTCTCTTTCTATGTGTGTGTGTGTGTGTGTGTGTGTGTGTGTGTGTGTGTGTGTGTGTGTGTGTGTGGTGTGTGTGTCTGGCATAGTGTGGCCAACTCTTCAGTTGATTGAACTCCTGAGCATGTCTGCATCTGCCTGCTATTTGTGAATGTTTATGATTTGCTGTGCTAACAGCATGAACGCTTCCACATGATGGCTGCTCCTTTGTGATTCTGAACTTACTTGATACACAGACAATTTATGCACAAATAAACCTGATTTTGTTAGGACTGCTTTAGTCATTAATCTGACTTTAAAGGGACAGTTCACCGCAAAATCAAAAAATGCTAATTTATCCTCTTTCCTGTGGAGTTTTTGTGGTGCTATTTATCCATCTAGATTGTTTCTGTGTGAGCTGCAAAGTTTTGGAGATGTCGATCGTAGAGATGTCTGCCTCCTCTTGAATATAATTGAACTAGATGATATTTGGATTGTGGCGCTCAAAGGCCAAAAAATAATATTAACTCAATGTCTCTTTCCATAAATCATGACCTAGTTACTCAAGATAATCCACATCTTATATGGAGCAGTTTGATGTAGGAACAATTTTTTTCCTACTGAACACCAACTGTATCACAGCACAGAAGTGTGTATCTACTCATGCATGAGACGCTCATCCTCATGACAACACAAGGAAGTAAATATTAATGGCTTCCTCCTTGGTTGAGTTGTAACCTCTCGTCCATGAGTAGATGCGTGCTTAATTATACATGGTAATATGGTTGGCAGATGTAGTTCAGTCAGTTCCTACATGAAACTACATAAGCAGGGCTGCCATAAGATTCAATATGGACGACCAGAAAAAAGCGAGAAAAAAGCATCATAGTAATAGTTGTGTAGTATTGTAGTTCCTACAACACCATTGCGGCCCTAGCATAAAATGTGTTGACAATAATCGATTAATAGTTTTAAGTCAAGCAAAAATACAAAAAAATGTTCTAGTTCCAACTCCTCAAATTCGAATATTGCAACTTTTATTTGTGATGTGAATATCTTTGGAGTTTTGCCAGTTAGTCAAACAAAACAAGTCAAATCAATCTTATCTCTGCCAAATAATAACAGAAGTGATCTCAGAGCACTTTTCATATAGAGGTTTAGATTGTACTGTTTATAATATTATTTACAGAGACCCAGCAGTTCCCACTAAAGTCAAGCACTAAGGCAACAGTGGCGAGGGGCGTGCTACTTTCTGACATTTGACTGACCAAGCGATTAATCAACCAATGGAGAAAATGACTACCAGATTAGATTTTATATCATGGCTGCTGAACGTGGGGCCTGTGTGCCAAAGCTGGCCCACCATAAGATTCTATTTGGTCCACCAGATGTTTCTAGTGAAAGATAAATAACCAGATCAGGAGTTTTGGAAAGAGACATTGCTGTTGAGTTTTTCAAATGTATTTTTTGGCTCTTTGAGCGCCCAAGCTGAGTGCCACCTACATTGTAGTTCCATTCTATTCAGGAGAAAGCAGACATCACTTTAGCCGATATCTCCAAAACTCGGCAACTCACACCAAAACAATCTGGATGGTTAGAGGAAAAATATGTATTGTTGATTTTGGGGTTAGGGTTAACTGTCCCTTTAAAGTTTGAGTGGGCGATTGAACAAATATCTTTATGAGTGTTTGTGTGCTTGTGTGAATGAATGTGAGGGAGAAGTTTCAGTGTGTGCGATTCATAGAAGCCCTGCTGAAACTAAAATTCCTCCTATATGTATGTGAGGTATCAACA
Organism: Lutjanus argentimaculatus; assembly: GCA_034769285.1. Classification (NCBI taxonomy): domain Eukaryota; kingdom Metazoa; phylum Chordata; class Actinopteri; order Lutjaniformes; family Lutjanidae; genus Lutjanus; species Lutjanus argentimaculatus. The sequence goes on from JAWZSL010000007.1 coordinate 27,906,685, forward strand.
GAGGTGAGATAGGAAGGATAAAGAACCAACACTTCCAAACAGAGCAGCATGTGGTGTATTATTACAAAATGCATGACCGAGCCAGGGTGAGGACAGACACCACAAAATGAATGAAAATGCAGCAGAATGCATATGAAGACACCCCACAAGATGGATTGAACAGGGAAGCTACAGCATACTGAAGGAGCCCACCAGACTAATGACAAAGCCACTGACAAGACAAAAGCTGTTTTCTAATCATGTGCCATGTTCCTTGTGGATGAAGTATGCAGAGACTCAATATATCATAAACGTTTTCAAATCAATAGTGAGGCTAAACAGGAGTGTATTTTCAGTTCGTGTGGTTGCTATGGATACCCTCTACACTCTATACATCATTAACTATTTCCGCATGTGTTGGCTGAGAGATAATTATCACTATAAATAAAATACAAGTAATTTTTATCTCATTTGTGACATTTAAGACTACATGACACCTAATTCAGAATTAGAATAGAGGTTCGTGGTTCAAGTAGAAACTACTTGTTAAAAAAAAGAAAAAAAAAAAAAAAGAAATTTCTTTCTTCAAAGCAGAGGTAGCTGCTGTATCCTGGAACAAGTCATCAAAAAAACAATATTTTTTTTGCCAGAGGGATAAAGTTATGGTAGCACTTTACAATAAGACTACCCTTATAAATGATTTATAATTAGGCTATTAATTAAGTTGTAAACGCTTTATAAATCATTAATAAACAATTATAAACAAGTTATAGCAGTGTAATTTTCATACATCAATGTGGGCTTGCTATTTTAATCTCACTAATGAGCCACTATTATTTAGAGTTACCTTATTGTGTGAGCTTTAAGTGTAAAGCACATCACCAGTTATTAATGACTTAGGTCATATCAAAATTTGTGATAAGCCTTAGTGTATGAATCTGGTAATTTGATCATTTTTGGTACTTTTTGATTAATTTGATATGCCAAATTAAACTTAATTTGCTTAATTTTGTAACTTATTAACAAATACTTATTAGCGAATATCAGATGAAGCTGACAGGTATAAATGCTGGCTGATGAAGAAGACAAAGTAAGCTAAGTAAGCAGTGAGATCTGAGGCTTAAAGGAAAAATCTGTCATATATTTATTGTAATAAATCATAAAATGACAATGACAAGCCATAATAAATGAAGGAAACATGTTACATTGAGATCCTCGCTCCTCTGACAGCAATGCTACAGCCCCAGTGTCCTGCCTTTGAAAATTCCATCTTAGTTTGGCCATTTCATGTTAATTAGAGTTTAAATTCATGCTGAATGTTCACAAAATGAATTAAAGTCTGTTTATCACTAATAAGAAATCATAAGTAATCTTTTAGAAGGAGTAGATGTTTATGATGGTGTTTTTCAGAGCAGTGGGCTTTTGTTTTCAGGATAAAGGCCTTAACAGCTATAAACAGCTGATCAACTTACAGTGGAGGACTCGCAGTCATTTGTTATTGTCAGTTTATGATGTTGTGCTTGTCTTGCGCTCCTGCAGTGTTTCTGCAGCCTGCCTGAGCTTGACAGCTTGCTTCAAATATAGATTGCATATTAATTACGATTTAATATACATGCTATGATTCCAACTGGCTATTTGGACTGCAGAACTCGTTTTTGGACCCCCAGTTGTTTCATGTTACTCGTTTAACCATATAGATAAATGCAGGCTCACTATTAGGCAGGCAATAGGTCACTGTTGTCCTGTTTATCTAATCAGCTATAAACCATTTATAAATAATTTATAAGGGTAGTTATAACCTGGCACATCAACCTGTAATATCAGTGCACATTTCCACAGCTGTTAAAGTGTTACATAAATAAAAGAGAGAAGTTTCATCATGCATTGCTTTTGAATATTTGCTTATGATGGAAACCCTACACAGTTACAGTCTTAGTGCACAGTAGTGGTGCCTTCCTGAAGGTCTTCCAGCGTTCTTGTCACTCATTCTCCCGTCAGTGGTTCATTTGGCAGATTGTTTGTTTTATTGAGGTTTTATTAACTAATAGAGTGTCTGGGAGATGCAGCGCCCCGTGTCGACCGCAGGGCGGCCCTCCCTCCACCCCTGTAACCCCAGACTCTGAGGGGGAAATCAAAGATTTTAACTGGCTGACTGCTTCCTAATCTGGCACACCAAATGCGCATTTGCTCTGCCTTGGGAACAGGACAGACTAAGACGTATAATTTGGTTGCGGTCAACTTTGTGGCGTCCCCCTGGCCTAGCAGGGTACAGCAATAATGACAGGTTGGCTGACCAGACCTTGACATAGGTCTGGCTCTCATCAGGGCTGTGGTAATAAAGGGGATCCAGAAACACTGAGCTAATCAGCCGCTACCCAAACCGAGCTCTCAAACTTAACAGCCACTGAAACCAAGCAACCACCTCACCAGTCTGCTCTTTATTCTATTACTATGTTTGTCTTCCTGACAATGGAAATATGTCCTATTGAACTCACTGAAGCTTCCATTACAAGCCCAGGTTACCAACACTGCAAAGTACACACTAAATTGGCTTAACGGGGTTCGTACTGTATGCAGAAACTATTAATGACACTTTGGTTAAATAGGGGGATAAAATGAAGACCTGTCTGCCCGTAATGGTTAGTCTCACATTTACGCCTTACCAACTTTATTGTTCCATAATCGTCGATGAAATGTGCAATTCTGCATGGCTAAACGCAACCTGCATGAGACCAGTGGCTCTGCTGCACCTGCAGGTCTCATCTGATGGGAAGCTGCCCTTCAGAATGGTTCAATATGCTTGAGTGGCTGAATGATTTTTACTCAACTTAAGTCAACTGAGGCAAACACTGATAAATGCCAGTGGAAGGTTAGGTCAGGTGTGTGAGTTAATCCCCAATGGGAAGCAGCGGAGGAATTGACCCAAGGGCTAATAGAAGGTGTGTATCTGACTGCATGGCTGAGAGAGACAGAGAGGAACAGGGAGAGCTGTTGCACAATGTCCAGTGAAAAGGACGAAGAAGAAGAGAAGGTAGGAAGAGGAGGAGGAGGAAGAAGTCAAAGCAGATGCAGGGACTCAGAGGTTACTGGAGCAGCAGCAGCAGAAGAAGAGAAAGCACAGTGGGTGGTAGCCTTTTGTCCTTGTATGTCACAGATCAAGAGAGAGGGCTCAGACGTACAGCTACTGTAACAACGTCTGTATTTCAACTTGCATTTTATCACAGCAAACCTAATTTTCAAATGTTAATTAAATTTGCTGGTGGAAATTGGATGCTGAGTTAATCATTTTCTTGCTCAAAAGCCATTATTTCTTGCCCTTGGTAGCTGTATCGAGGGTGAGATGACTCACCTACACAAGTCTTTCCATCGCTGTGCAGGACAAACTTCATGTGGCACGAGCACTTGGGGCCGTGGTCCGTCTCCTCACAGATGTGCTGGCAACCCCCGTTACCGTAGTTACACGTCACTATCAAAGAGCACATAGTTAACATAAACTGTGCATACAGGATTAAAAGCACATTCTTTTAAAAAAGTTTTTAGGGCATTTTATGCCTTCTATGAAAAAGGTGAAATAAGGATAGAGAGGGGGGCAAAAATGGTCCCCAGTTCAGGACACTCACAGGATAATACAGACTCTTCCTCAGGGCCATATGCTGTATAATCAATTCAGACTGCATTCAGTCCTCCTTTAGAGGGCTTCAGAGACATATTGTAGTGTATGTAAAGGTTCCTGTTGCAGAGTTCCTCAAAATGGTCGAATGAACAAAGTCACAACTCAGTCTTAACATTTTAACCGTATGGGAATTGTATAAAATGGTTTGAAAAATGTCTCACATTACTGTAGATGCACATCAGTGGCAGCTTGTTGTTAGAAAAATGACTGTTAGGACTAAAAAACTGTTCCACATTTCAATATGATTAGAGCACTGTGAATGAAAGAGACATTTTTCAAATTCTGTGTACAACTAGGCTTAGATTAAAGGGACAGTTCAGATTATTTTTGAAGTCGAGTTGGACAAGGTACTTATCCATAGACAGTGTATTAACCACAGTAGACGATGGCCAGCATGCCTCCAGTTTGGAGATGCAGCAAGAGTCGGAAGCTAAGCCATGTACTGCTGTGGACAGGGTCAGCAACAAAATGTATTTCAGCCACCTAAAAATCTTTATCAGTTTAAGTGTACACTATGTATAGAAATTCTTCACTTCTTTACATTGCTGTCAGCCCTTTTCAATAGGAAACCGTTGCTGTATAAGCCAAATACGACTCTCTCCAAAGCCACCAGACTCCTTTAGGAAAAACAGTCATTTCAACCTGCAGAACGTGGGAGTTGCTGGTCTACCACTGCATTGATCAGTTAATTTGTTTGTGCTATTGTGAGACTTCAGTGAATCCAAACTAACACTTTAAAACACCAAAGTCACATAAAATACAAACAAACGAACCAATCAAGGGAGTGACAGACCAGCAACTCCCCTGTTCTGCAAGGCAAAATTACTGATTTTGCCAGTGGAGTCTGGTTGGTTTGGAGAAAGTGATATTTGGCTTATGTAACAGCAGTTTGGTCCGGAAAGGGCTTTCTGACAGCAAGATAAAGCGGTGAAAACATTCTAAATATAGTGTATTCTTGAACTGATGATTTTTTGGGTAGGGCCTTTTTTTAAGTAGCTAAAATAAGTTTTGCTGCTGACCCCGTCCACAGCAGTACATTGCTTAACTTCCCACACTGAGACTCCTGCTTCTTCTCAAAACTGGGGGCGTGTCGACTGCCTTCTACTGTAGGTAATACACTGACCTGATAAGTATCTCACAACCCCACTTCAATTAATAACATTTATCAATATCACAGCTTTATTCTTTCATTACTCTACAAACTATGTGTTTTAATCCTTGTTACTAAAGAATTGCATTGGGCTTAGAGAGGAACAGACAGGTCACATTTTTAAACTCTTCAACAGCCTTGAGCAAGAGGCTGAACTCACTCACTGTAAGTCACTCTCTGGATAAGAGCGTCAGCCTACGAGCCACTGAAACAGTTTTCATTTTAAGGCATTTAATTAATTGTGCAGAAACTTTAAGTGAACACATTTTTATAATTTATGATATTTCTTAAACAAACAGTACAAGACTGATGTCAGTTACACATAAATGATGGGAAGAGTAAGATTTCTGGTATGCATTCATGTGTGCGTCTTTGCAAATCTTTAAGTGCAAATACATTTATGTGCTAGCGGGCGAAGGGAGCATTAACCTTGGCACTTTTAACACACCTGTGATGACAGAGTGAAAAAGAGCACGAGCGAGCAGAGGCTTCCACCGCCATCCTGTCTGCACCCTACCATCCCAGCGCCTTTTTGCCCTTTTCCTGGGCTGTCACAGAAAAACTATAGAATAACACTTCTCCAATCCTTATCCAAACACAGACAAATCCCCCATCAGCCCTGGCCCCAGCTCTGACAGGATGATCTCCGTTGCACAGCAACAGGAAGTGTGCGCTGTCCATCAGAGCAGTCCCCTTCGAGTAACCTCCACGCTTGCCCTGGTTGTGTAAATGATCGCTCCTTATTTGATAAACATGTTTTTCTTTACGAGGACTACTCAGGAGATTAGTCACGGCTTGGTAATGCAACGTAAATGTCAGTAGCCTACTTCAGATCTGTTGGAAGGCATTTGTGGAATGAGTGCAATTATCCATCATCGGCAGGTTTCCAACCCCGATCACCTTTTCATGAGGAGCCTATAAATCCTCCCTCTGCTGCTTCCCTGCGTGTGTGTGTCACAGAGGGGGAACTGTGCTTGAGCTTGACATGACTTACATTTGCAGTCCTTCATGTTACGGGTGAGCTGGAATCCAGGTCGACACTCACAGGAGATGCCACCCTTCTGCGTTTCCCTACAGATGTGTGCACAGCCGTGATTCTTGTCCATGCAGGTGGGTCCCTCCTTTGTACCATCTGATTGAACTGTGAAGGAAACACACAAGTCCAGGAGAGAGAAGTTAATTTCTTAAAGCCTCTGGTAATTTGGCTTGAAATGGTAAAAATGCAAATATGACATCAAAGCTGGGTTACTCATTAAGCATCCACAAAAATCTGAGTGACATTAAACATTCATAACTATTAGGAAACCTAGTTCAAAAAACAGCTGTATTGCTGTTTTGACAATAACTTAAGACTGTGTAGGCGCAGCAGATCACATTTTGATTGATCCCCCTCAGTCATCCCAACCAGCAAGCAAACTAAGCAATGTACTGATGTGGACAGGGTCAGTAGCAAAGCACATTTTAGTCACATAAAAAAACACAGGTATGTAAGCTGAATATCTCCATTTCCAAAGCAACCAAGCTCCTTTGACAAAAGCAGCAACTTTATCTCTCAAACACAGGAGTTGTTGGGCTACTGCTGCATCGATCGGTTAGTTTGTTTGCGTTATTGTATGGCTTTATTTTTTTTTAACATAGTACAGATCTAAACAAACATTACTTGCTGCACATTGCGGAAATGGTAGATCCACAAATCCTGTGTACTGCAAGTCAAAAGAGTTTGGAACGATCTAACAGCCTCAATTTCTGTTTTTGAGTTGACTTAGACCTGATTAAGCAAGAGCAGAGAGGTTTTGTTACACCTATTTTAGTGGGACAGCTGACTTTTTTTTTTGATTGGGTTGTGCAAATAATTGTGTAATTTTCTTAATAAATATCCAAGTATAAGAATGCCCAATTCAAACCCATAACAGGAAAGTGTACAAAAACCTAAATATTATTCAGAATTTGTATTAATAATATAACTAATATTTTTAGATGCTTGTTAACAGGGTTGCCTCCTACAGCAAGACCCCTCTGCCAACTGAGATTCTTCAAGTTGAGCAGTCTTTTTTGTTGTCTATTTTTGTCTGTCAGTGTGCATTACAGTAACAGGATAAAACAGACAGAACCTAAAAAAATGTACAGGGATAACAGTTCAGTGGGTAATCATAAATAAGGGGAATTATAAACTTAATTTTATAGTATATTAGCTGTCGCATTTATTAAAAAGAAATACTTGTGACAACATACACTGGTGAGAGATGGTGAATTAAGTGTTGGTCATTATACACAGGACAATGCAGCAGCACTGCAGGCCACCACAGCGCACAGTGAAACATGCGAGGCAGGTGACGCGCTGCACACTCCGCTGTGTGCTGGAATTTTATACCTGAACTATTTAACAGCCAAAGCTGATTCAACTGACGACATTCTGAATCGGGTAAAACCCTTCTTCCTAATGTATACATAAGATGTTAAATAACAATGTTAGAAGGCTGTTGTGGATTTGGATTTCCAGCAGCTTCAACAGCCACACAGATTACACACGGTTCTTAAAATCCCTCAATAAACAAAGAGTTTGGTTTTAAATTAGATATCACAGAGCTGGTAAGAGGAGTCTAAATGTTCAAATGCCTGACACGCATTCTGACCCTCAGTCACATATATGCCTACCGCTGGTGACTGACATGCCCAATACCCCTTTACAAAGATCTGAGCACTTGTTGGAACATGCTCACACTGCTCAGGCTATAAAAAGAAGGCTGCCAACAGAAAGGATAAAACTCCCGGCAGGAGCTGATCCCGTAGACCTGTAATTTTAATTGAGGTAATCCCCCATAAAGAAAAGAAAGGAGAAACACGCTGAAAAAAAACTTAACTCCTTGGTTGAATTCTCACTGCGGAGGCTGACATCAAAAGGGATTACACAGAAATACAGGCGTCAATACACGTTTTCATGAGTCATCGAGGTTGAAGCACGTTAGTAAGAATGTGACAAACTTCTAAAAACAAAAAAGCAAGATATAATTGAAAAAGGGGCCTTTCATAATTCAAAGCTTTACTAAACACGGCACACAAAGATGCATAATTTCTGTGTGATGTATAAATGCAACAGACGCCTTTGCTTTCCCATAACTTTAGACCCCTCATGTCATGAATTATTACACAAATGAACGCTGTGCTCCCTCTGCTTTGTTCTGCACTATAATAATATGACTGCCTTTACTGGATGAGACTGATATTTGACTTATTCATTGTGAAACCCTGCCACCACTACAGATGCAGTGACAAACCCCAGCCCTCTGGCTCATTAAAAACCAAATAGATCTCTCTCCTTTTTCCTTCTCTTCTGGCAAACAGGGAGGCAGTGAGCAAGAAGACATCTCCATTAATGTCTCATTAAATCTGCTGTCGCACTGAAGGGTGTTTGGAGGTCTAACTTTCTTAATTAGCCAACTTTTTTTTTTTTTGGCTATAATTTAAAGCATTTGCATGTGTGTGTGTGTAAGTGTCAACACCTAGTAAAGCTCATATAACCTTGTGCACTCTAAAGTCCAAATGTTTCAGTCCTGACAACCGTCATGCTGTCGTACAGTTTCTATGTTCCTGCCTCGAGGGCTGCAAGGAAAAAACGATCTCAGCCTGACAGAAACAGGTTTTTTTACATAATTCTAACCTTAATTACTTATTCATGTACATTGCCTCCTTTAACTATGCCCTTTTGTTTTCCACATGTTTTGCCAAGAACTCAGCCCGCCCTTTTATGTATTTCCACTCGTAGCTGAGATATATTTTGAGTCTCTCTCTTCTTCAAGTAGCTGACGATGCGAGTGTGACAGACAATTCTGACCTCCTGGTTAAATACTTTCCATCACTTTAAGTCTGTCAACAAGTGTCACAAGGTCATACAATCCTCTCAGACTTTCCTGCCTGAGCTCTTGTCGTTCTCGCAGACAGGGTGAGTTATCAGACGCTAACTGCAGCGACAGCCCTCCCAAAGACTCGGTGCTGAACAAACACTGAGGCCGGCTCTTCAGCTCTGAAGACAAAAAGAAAGAAAAAGGCACGGCCGGCAGAACTGAGTGAAGTGACCATGAATGAGCATCAACAGAGCAGCTGCTGTAAAGTGCTACAGATTTCACACCGATGTCATGTGGATATTTAAGTAGGATGTGGAATTCAGTGGTCCCTTTCCTTGGCCAGAGCAAGAAACACACATCTATGAACTTAGCAGAGGATTGAATTTCCAACTAAGCAACCCCGAAGGACTAAAGATTACTTACTAAGGTTGTATTATGCATCCCAAAACTCACTTCACTCCCCCTTTATTTTTATGCAGCCCCTCTAGCCGAATGCAACAGACCCATCCATCAATAACATGTCGGGCTGGGGCCAGAACCTGGGCCTTCATCTCTCTGAGGACCAATAAAAGCCAAAGTGTTGACACAATGGCCGTTTTCTGCAGGCCAGGCCCCGCGATCAACTACCTCAAAACTGGCTGCCAAAGACCTCCAGTTTTTATCATTACTACGTAAATGATGAGAAGAAGAAAGAAAAAACTCCCTCTTATAAGGAGGTGGATGGGAAAGTGAGGGAGAGGAATAAACTACAACAATCTGCTGACCCATAAAACATAATTCTATATGAAGTAACTTGTAAAAACTAACACAGACCACTTTATAGGCAGAGAACTGGACAGGAAATAGAGTCCAAAGTCTTGGATTTTCAAATAGCCAGCAGGGACTGACCAGAGTGGATTTGGGTTTTCACACAGCTCAACACTGACAGGCGTCATCAAAACTACTGCACTTGTGGTAAAAAAAAAAAAAAAAAAAAAAAAAAAAAAAAAAAAAAGGGAAAACTGCAATTAACCAAGAAAACAAGTGGGAGGGTTCCTGCTGCAAAGGAGCCACAGCTTTATCCTCCCAGCACAGGTCATGACCTCCGTAGCCAACACTATGAGGTGATGCTGTTGCCAGAAGCCAATAAATCCCTTTTTTTTTTGTCCTGTGCACTGGTTGTGTTAAAGGAAGAGTTCGACATTTTGGGAAATGCACCTAATTGCTTTCTTGCTTAGAGTTTAATCTGGATTTTAGTCCCAAACGTGTACACAGAGAGCTGCAGACACCAGAGATGCAAAGTATTTCTGTTTACACGACTTTCTGGATCTACTAGTCGTTTACATGACTTTCTGGAGGACACATTCCACACATGCGCAGTAGATCAGGGCCATGTGGACACGTCTGCTGACAAGTCTGCGTAGTGGCAACAAATTGCAGACATACAGACATCTGTACTTACGCGTACACCCTCTGATGACAAAATTTACTACACCCATGTGCACTCTTGGAAAGTATAACATGGCTTTGAAGATCGATACCAATCTTAAGTCTGTATGCTAAATATGGAGCTACAGAGAGGAGTAGGCTAACTTAGCTTAGCATTAAGAATCATCTGTTTAATCCATTCAAAGCTTTGCAGTAAAACCACAAGTTATTGTTTTCACATGTCACATTGTCTGTTTTTGTGCAGATTAGGTGTAATATGTTTATTAGTCAGCTTTAAAGGATGCTGGTTGGCGGATTTTGTTTCCTTTGATTAGAGCCAGGCTCTATTAGTTGTTTCCCCTTCTGTTAAGATAAGAAAGTTAACATGTAACTAATAATGTAATGTGATGTAGCTGTAGCCAAAAAACTTTTTTTTTGTTCATTATTAAAATAATAATTTAATCATTAAAGCTCCTGAATACTTGGCTGCAAATCAAAGTATTTTCTTTTTTTCCATGACTAAACAAGCAACAATCAAAGCTACAAAATCATCCTCGGTTATTATTTATTCAAGGTTTAACAGTTGAAAATTCAGCTAATCTGCTTCATCAACTGCCAATAAATTTCTGATGCAAATGTTGCTAAATCTTGATTGGTGCACAGAAGCATCAAACATCACCTTTTTCTAACTGAGCTCAATCAAAGATAGTCTATACTGTTACAAGAGGATACATTACAAGCTGTGCCCAAGACATAATATAGTATACACTTCCTGTCTCCTAAGTGGACAGGGTCAGAAGTATTGGAAGCACCGTAAATGTCATGTGGATGCATGAAAGCAGATACAGTGCAAATTATTATAGAACATATCTGTGTTGCCAGATATTGCAAAAGTGTGTTGAAGAGAGTGTGTTGCTGAGACAGAGACAGAACAAACTAGAACAAAGTTTACTTTTTCCTGATTCGTTTGTCTGAAAAATACCATTTCAGTGTCTGAATGTTCGGAGGATATGTGGCTTGTGAAAAATGGGTCCAATATTGACTTTGGTGGCTATAGGGCGAAAGAATCAGTCATAATCTGTGCTTATGTTCACTTCTCCCATTGGCTCTCCCTAAAGGGGCAGGGCAGTGACAAAACCCACATGACACAGATACAAGAAATTTCTCCTTTTTGTGATCAAATATTTATATCATTTGAAGAGGTATAGACATACAATTAGCAATATAGCAGTAAATAAAAGTTAATAAATTAAACTCTACATTTACAAGAACTGGTCAGTAAAGTGCAACAATGACTGACCCTTAAGAAGCATACAAGTCACTATCAAAATACAAATGAATATACATGCCAAGGCATACAACTAGACATGCACACTAACATACATGCATACACCTACACAGACGGATTACCACAACCTACCCTACTCTAAAATGCACCATCTTCTCTCTAAACCGTCTCTAGCTCAATTCAGAAGTCGACTGAGAATCAGGGTGAGGGCAGATAAACTTGTAGACAAGACTTGCTTTAGCAATACTCAAAATGCTTCTGACCAACTAGGATCTTGTTGAGCATGCCAAATATCTATGGGTTACTCTTCCAATTCTTACTTTAAAAGAAACAACAGCATGATCCTTGGGGATAAAGTGACCACAGTAAATTATCTTTCAATCTCTTGAAGCAGAATCAATTTGTGTGTCTGTCATTGAGTCAGGGGAACTTCAGCTTAATATGTGAGATCAGCAGCCGTGCCTGCAGGACATGGCATTAAGTGCAGGTCACATCATCACAACACACGGCTGCTTTTCTGAAAACCAGCAGGTCAGGACAACAACAAAAAAGTGAGGGTACATAAGGATTTACTGATGATAGCAACTCCTGTGGGCAGGTCAGCCTAAATGGATAGCTGTGTGGAGAGATTGATTGGAGCTCAAATCACTATCTAAGCCAGTGGCTGGCAATTTAAACTCCATGGCTTGTGAGTAACAAATGAACAAGCGGTTTCTCAGACCTCTCAGACCAGCTCCTACCTTGCAAAAAATCTACTGAAAACATATTTTCTGCACAAGTAAAACATCTGTATCATGAAAAAAAAGGATTCTGTTGGACTTCGCTTCAGGCTCTGTATGACTGTCCTTCTGAGCTAAAACCTGCCTACAAAGAAAACAAACAACAGTAAACCTTCAACAGCAGGTTATGACTTTTAACATGACATGAGGAACTGTGCAAAAGAAGAAAAGTTAACATGGGTGCTCCAGCTAGGATGCCGACTCCTGTGATCCTTGAACAAAAGATCCAAGGAGGCCACAAGTTCCTCACCACTGCGCTGCAAGCTCTCTTAAACCTGAGAAGCATGTAGTGGAGAATCTGAAACAAAGGGGCTGAAGTAGTGGAAGGCATGCCAAGGGTTTATAGTCTGCTCTGAGTGCTTGGGGCAGTGAAAAGAGGGCTCATGGTCCGTGCTGAGCTGCTGTCATACGTCTCAGAGGGGAGACGGTCCCCTCTTTGCTCGACGCTGGCTGGAGAACATTAAGCAGCTAGCCAGTGTTAGTTGGTTACGAACTGAAAAGAAGGGGCCTAAGCATGGAGCCACCACACTATTAAAGCAACATTCCTTCCTCTTAGATAATGGGCCCTTAAAAGTTTTAATAGGAGGATAAAAATGTCAGCGCATGAAAAGGAGAATGGGAAAAGGAGCTGAACCGGATTGGGTTGGGCTGAGCTGCGACGCAGATGGTCAGACAGAGCAATGGGGCAGCCAGCCGGGTCAAGGAAGTAACTCTTGCCACCCGACTCCGTTCATAGAGAGCAGAGAGAATATTCATCCAAGTGGTGCTACTGTTTGGTCTGTTGTGCGAGCGCTGATTTTCTCCAGCTCCCCAAGGCCTTGTTGAGGCTGCTCATTTCACTCCCTTTTTCAGAGAGGAGCCGTTGAGAGCATAAACAACCGGAGAATGGAAAAGAGGCAGAGAGCATTCTGGATGGATACACGTCATTGCCAAAGTGCTTAATACACAATTTGTATTAGTATATTGTGCTCCATGTATGAGACACTGTATGAGACAAAGAACATACAGTTATCATGTGCTCAAAAACAAGTCAAGCATAGTTTAAACTGGTGTTCTACTTAGGCCAAAATAGTAATTTTTACCTTGCAGAACACGGGAAATGCTCGCCACTATCAGTTAAGCTATTTTGTTTGTACAATTGTGAGACTTTTGTGTTTTCAAGGGTTAGTTCAGATTCACAAACGTCACAAAACAACATGACCGGTGGCTTTAGAGAGAGTAATATTTGTCTTATATAACATTATTTCCAGTCAGAAAATGCTATCTGAAAGCCAGGTATAGTGGTGAAAATATTCTGAATATAGTGTGGTTTTGGGCGATACTCAGACAGACTCGAGGATGCAGTGATTAGCTGCAGGGTTATGCGGCGGTCTGGGGTGTGTGCAGGAGTGTTTACTGGTGCTTACAACATATCTGTTGCAAAACAGTCGGGAAATAGCATTTTATTTCTCCGATTCACCGACTCTCTTGCTACCAGGAATTCCTCTCCCCACTCAGTTTCTGCCTTGCATGACCAAAACTGCAAGCTCTCCCTCTCTCACTCTAACAAATGGATTCAAACCATTGAGGGTTCTTGGTTTCGCTATTTTGAAACATAGACTGCAAGCCAGACCCAAATGGGGGGACACAACTGGGAGATTATAATAGTTTTGTCCATAAACTCCACCTGAATAGCACCCAGTTTCAGTGATATTTCAGACTAGCAGTGGAACAGTCTGATCACCAGCTTGTGTGACTGGCCACTGCAGCATGACATTGGGTTGCGTTTATCCAAAAGCTGACTCTGTTTCAATTTTTCTGCCACATGGCACTGCTTTTTTTTTTTTTTTGGCATCCCCTCTGGCCCCCACAGCCTAAACTGACTACCTCCATTTAAAATGAATGAGATGACTGGAATTTTTGCCACAGCGGCTGATTGTCTGAATGTGGCCTTAAACTGACATTGATTTTTTTAGGTGGCTAAAATACACTTTGCTGCTGACCCTGTCCAGAGCAGTACATTGTTTATCTTCCTACAATGGTACTCCTGTTGCTTCTCTAAAGTGGAAGTGTGCCGACTGCCATCTATTGTAGGTAATACACTAGTTATTGATAAGTACCACTTTCAAAAAGTCTGAACTATCCCTTTAAGAGAGTACTTCTGGTAAAAAGAAAAAAAGTTGAAAATGCATTAGATATGCTTATGAAAGGCTCTTGAGAATCTCCTGGATTTCTTCTGCATAGTGTCTAGTGGCAATGATAAACACATTTGTGTACTGCGCAAACTGTGTGTGTGTGCAGGTACAATATGCATACATGCATTAATGTATGTGTATGCATTGACACACAGGTGTATTTGCATAATGTATGCATGTTGCACGCGTATTTGTGTGCGTCTGCCCATCTGTGTCACAGACAGTTGTGTAGCACCTGCTGGGGACATGCCACTCTCCCCTTCACTCCTCCTCTCATTCTATCAAGGTCACCTCACTGTGCAGTGTCCCAGAGGAGCCAGGCAGGCATCTTCCCAACAGAACAGACAACACAGCAACAGAGCACACGGCACAGCACAGCAGAGTTCTCTTTAATAAAGAGATACAAAAGAGATGAGATATAGTATGTTATTACAGAGCCGCATTCTTTCCAAAATCAAAGGGAGAGGCAGCTGAAGAAGGCATCTGTCTCTGCAGAGCTCAGTCTGGCCCTCTGGTTAAAGCCATGACAGCCAAGTGTTAGTGGAAAAACCCCACTGGCACTCAGGCAGTCCGCAGCAGCATGCTGGGCTGGCCGGCTTAGAGATGGCCTTCAACAAACCCACGAGCAAAAGGGATGCCCGTCTCAAATGAGGTATGGAGAATTCAGTGGCAAGGCAGCCAACATTTGCTAAAGCCCAAGCCACTGATGTATATTTGTTCAAGGGTGGGGGTGACGAGGGTGGGGGCGCAGGGTTTGGTAAAGTCTGGACAAAGAGGGAAGATGAGGGAAGATAATGTAGGAAAGAGACGGAGGAAGAAAAAGAGGAGAACAGATGAGGGGTGGACAGAGAAAGACAAGAGGGACAGGAACGTGTCCCATACGTCTTCGTCTCTGCTGCCTGGACTAACGGGAGAGACATAATAGGTAGCAATGGGAGCACGAGGCGTTCCCTTCGCTCCACTTGCCTAGAATAGGAAAAGAGCCTGGTTATACGGTTGGGCTGCAGAGCAATGGAGCAGCGACTTCTGCACTTGTAAAAACAGTTCTGTGGCCAATGCACAGACAGACAGGCAGGCCTGCTGAGAACCAACATGTAAGAAGCATGTCGGCTTCTGCACAGTGGGACAACCGCACAGCGCAAGACATGAACATACATAAAAACCCATAAAATGTACTTTCACAAATACAAATAGTCATATATTTGACTTCAGCTCAGTTTTAAACATTGCATCACTGGAATTGGGGAAACTGGTCCTTCAGCCACGCATTACTTCATGAAATTAAAATGCACAACAGTCTGCTAAATGGATATTACACTGCAAGAAAGTAGGTTATTTTATCCATTTACGATAAGAAAAAACAAAAATAAAACAGGGTTCAATAAACCTGCGTCTGATTTCATACAGAAAGAATGTCATGGCAGGAAAGCAAAACTAACTGAGAATATGATGCGTCCATTTATTATGGATTTGATCACATTTATTGGAAAATTCCTTGCGCTCCTGTGTTTCTGGCCGGCACAGAAAACACATATCCTGAAGTCAACATGCCACGGTCTGCATCTAAATGTCATAACAGAACATGTCTGAATGTGCCTGCAGCAGGATTAAATTGAAAATTACTGAGCTGTGTGCTTGTGCATGTGTGCGTGTGTTTGGGGGTATGATTATGTCCATCATGTCCATTGTGTTCATATTTGAATTTGAGAAAGAGAGAGACAGTGAGACAGAGAGAGAAGAGATTGGCTGCACAAGGGGGTAACAACCCCTTTGGGAAGCTAATGAAAGTTGTAAACACAGGAAGAGGTTCTCATTGACAAAGTAAACATTTCCTGGAAAGACAAGGCCTACTGTAGAGAAAAAGAAAAATGCTTCTATCCACAGTCAGGTGACTGATACAAAACAACAAGACTCATTTTTGAAAGAAATTGTTCCATTATTTTTTTTCTAATATGGTAAAATAAATATGTGTTGCTTTGGCAACCATGATTAATACATCAAATGTAACATACTGTGTTTTAAACCCTGTCTACACCTGGTGTTAAGATGCGTCCAAATTGAAGGACCGCCTTCTCAACTGACGTCCTGTAAGCACCATTTGATTCACTGTAATGCAAATTACGGGATTGGGATCTCTTACCTGCCAAGATAAACAGCAGATGTTCATGAAAACACTGGCTGTTTCAACTAGAGATAAATTGATTGCAATTTTCTTGGCCGATTCTCATTTCCAAAATTTTTTATGGGTCTAACCTGCCAATTCAAATTTTGTCCAATTCCAATTTTCAGTCTTCTTAAGAACTATAACTGAGAGAATACACAAACATTTCTGTAACTTTTCTTTAATATAAAATTAAATAAAATGTTCATAATAAAACACTGACCATTAAATAACTTTTACTTTTTTCTTCAAAAGTGCTCTAGGTTACAGCTGAGCCTAATATTAAAATTATTAAATTAAGATTTTGTACCAGGGTGAATCCTGATCTCGCGACAACTCATAGGAAACGTGATTTCACGTTATTTCATGGAACCAGATGTAAACAAACCAGAGACTGACGTGGTACAACAGTCTGCTGTAGTAAATCTTTGCAGTGAGAAACACAGAAGCAGAGGTTCGAGTCCGGATGAGAAAATGTTTGAGGAGACACATCAACACAGGTCATTTATTTTTCAGCCAGAACAGGAAGAGAGATTTTAACTTCTGTCTGCGACACTAGAATGCTACCAGTCTGAGGAGCTAGAAAGTTTACTGTTGTTCTGCGACACCGTCAGCTCCTCTGTCTCCTTGTAGAACTGTCTCCTCTTTATCCTGTTCTTGGAATCTATGGCTAACACTGATTTCACGCAAGCATGGTGTACGTGACTAAGATCAGCGCTGTTGTGGCTGTGATGTTACCGTGTGTGTCACTACATGCATGATGTGACCATTGCATGGAGCATATGTGTGAAAATGACGGGTATAGAATCGGATATGAAAAATCACCCAATTTTGTGAATTGTTGAGTATTAGAGGCTTTATAAACTCTATGATAGGCTATCTATGACAAATTCTTAATGATTTGGGCTTCTTGTAAATTCAGCAAATGTTATACACCATGTCCACTTGTCTCAGCATGTTGGCTGCTACCAACCAGATTAAAAAAAATAAAGCATTCGGTCTTTGCAAACTGAAATGATGTAGCTACATGTTTATTTGCATATAGAGTAGGAAACTGAGATTGGACCACAAGTGGTCACTCTAGACCACTAAACCATGTGTGACATTTCTGACGTTTGTTCAGTTGTGATCAGATCGCCCAAGACACATGTTATTAGCAGGGGTAAACATACTGACTTAGTGGCCAAAATTAATTCTAAGTTAATGGTCAACATGATTGTTTTCTTTTACATGTCTGTCAATTTTCTGTTTAAAGATTTTGCAAGAAAGCAATACATGATATATTTTGCATGATAGAATTCCTTCTTGACTGCAAACCTTACTTTCTGTTAATCTATATTCATCTGTTTGTGTTTGTGCACCTTGTAAGTGCAGTGGTCTATTAACAGATTTCTTCCAGCAGTTAAAGGTGACAGTTAAGCCTCGGGGGCTCATATACTCGAAGTTTTCGCTGCAATGAGCTTCAGACGCAGTAATGTAATCATCAGGCTGGTGTGAACTTTCAGACTCCTCGCTGCTGCTATCCCACATCTTTCCACACAATGCCAGCCACACTTTTGCCATATTGATTGGCAGAGTGACAGCAAGTTTGATCCAGAGGACTCGACTTCTTGTTAAAAGTTACATCTCACTCGTTTCTCTTGTGCCAGCTCAACTTGTTCAGCAATGAATTCTGCAGAGCCGACGATTCGACTTTCAAATCATATCAGCAAATTTCAAGCTGAAGACAATGAGAGTGAATACAAAGGCTACTATATGTGACTTACATAACAGCCCATCGGTGCACACTTAAGGTAACTGCCTTACCGGATATTCAGAAATGTACAGGACTGAAATTATGGACGTGTGGGTTGACTGAGTCTGAAATTCCAGAATTGCAATGTGCTGGATCCCGTCTCACGCACATATAGTACGTCCCTGTTATCCTCCTATATAAGAGAGACCATAAATCAAATGCAAAGCAGTGGAACCCTTCTTGACCTAAATGGCATTCCTATGAACCACTAAGCACCTTGGCTGGCCTTTCAAAGGCTTTATTTCTTGACTGGGAGAAATGTTTGGGGAGAATAAATGAACTGTTACATTTTGTCCAGCTAGACGATGGAGCCTTCATTTGGCCGGAGTTATTCCTGTTCAGGGGGGCAGGGGCAGGTCTAATAAGAGACAGGCCAGCAGCAGCCTTGTCATTAGCTGAGAGGCTGGCAGACCCCTGCTGCCTAATTGGCACAGGCTCACTGCTAACAAGGGCTTCCTACCAGCAGGGGAAACAGACTGTTAGCGCCATACACTGCAGTGACCAGCTCTCCACTGTCCCCAGAAAGACTCACAGAAGTTGCCCAGGGAACACCTGACCCATTAACGAAAGAAATGGAAAGCTGATGTCTTTTTAATGAGAACAATAAAGCTCATGAGCAAACTGCACCCCAGGCTTTGCTCTTTAAGAGGAGCCTTGGCAGAATGGATGGAGGGTTGCATTTAAACCGACTTGGCTGGGAGATTAGATCAGTTTTAATTTTCTGAATGATTTTTTTCCCTCCCTCAGCCACTTGTGCATAATTTTTCAGTTAGCGAGGAAAGTGATATTTGCAGCAATTCTGCAGGGTTATTGTCCAATAATTCGGCGAGCCACTTCCTCACCAACTTCCATTTTCCTTCAGACGCACACTGTTGTAATAAGAGCAGTAATAATAAGCAGATGAGCAGTTGTTCTGTCTGTTAGTCTTTCAAAAATAATGAAACAATGACAGGGCAGAGCTATCTGATGAGTGAAGGAAGTTTGTAGATTTATGGCAGCTTTAATCTCTCCATCCAAATGGGTCTCATCTGGAAGCAATAAAGACAAAATTAATATGAAAATGGAAGATTAACAGGAACTGAGGGCATTTATGAAGAAAGACAGATGAGAGAGGAAGTTAAGGAGAGACAGGGGGGAGCTTGGAGAGACCGGACCGGTGTTCACAGTCTACGTCTGACACCACTGATGTACTCGTAGTGCTTTGAAACACATGATCCAGCTTTTCACTGCACTCAAATAACACTGCGTTTATGAAATGTAAACATTGACAGTTCACTAGGCCAGACTGATCTCATAAACCAGACTTCCAAGAACCTTGGTTCACCATCCAGGGGACTTAAGAACACCACAGTCTAATGACTCCCAGCATGAGCAGTTATCTTACAAAAGAGAGAGGAGAGATGAGGATGGCAGAGATGAAGAGACACTTTGCTGTACACGCTGTCAGGGCTTTCTGAATGAGAAGTGCTACAAACATCAGGAACCAAAAGATCTATAACACAGTCCCAGAACTGAACTGGCAGAGCTGAGAAATCTGCAGACAGCTGGATAATTGCTCTTTGAATAAATGTGTTTGGTGATAGAGATAACAGCTGTTCATTTTCTCTAACGTTGCCTGTCTTAGCTATGGATAAATCTACTGAACAAAGAACAGAGGCATTGTGACAAACAACAAGCAGACCCACAGCACAACACAAAACAGCGCAGGGAAGACAATCAAGAATATTTATATTCTGGAGTCAGAATCCCAATGACCTAAATCTGCAGCAGAATAATGTGTCTGCTTTTAAAGTTGAACTTAAATTAAAATTCATATTCACAAGTTTTCTTTGGCTTATACGTGTCTTCGGTCAAAATTGTGAGTACAAAAATAAAAACAAGTATTTCACTTTATTATTATTATTATTTATTTATTATTTATTGTCCTGCAGTGATAGTGCCCTCTACATTGGTGTTTTTTAGTGATTTTTTTGGTACCGACTGATAATGTCAGTACTGTGATTTGATTGGTTGAACATCTGTGTGGGCAGGCAATATGGATAGTAATATCATTTCAAAGGGACAGTTTACTCCAAAAAAACAAAACAACCCTCCAAAAACACATTTTTCTTCAGGCCTGAAGTGCTATTTATCATCTGCCTTTTCTCCAATATAATGGGACAAAATGGCACTTAGCTTATGGTGCTCAAAGCACCAAAACAAAACAAAACAAAACAAAAAAACAAACTCTAAACATATTGTCTCTTTCCAAAAATCATGACCTGGTTATTCAAGATAATCCACAGACCTTGTTGTGAGCAGTTTCATGTAGGAACTATTTTCTTTTTGCAGTAGAATCTATCGGAACTACTTTGGAATCTACCAGAACTACTTTCTTTCTACTAGAAAGAAAGCAGTTCATTGTTAGCCAATGTTTAGTCCTATCTGTGATCTCAACATTCCCTATGTTAGTTTAAGACTCCGTATGTTCCGGACTAAAGAGACTAAGGCTGTAGACATACTTGCTTTTTAACCATGTGCTCATGTAGACAGCTGACTGCATTATGAACCGAATTTTTCACACTTGCCTATATACTTACTGTTAGTGGCAGATTCTACTGCAGGGCACACCAGAGAAATCACACTGTATAGACCTGGATTTGCATGATGGAAACAATAAACAAGGCGACAATCGAGGAGGTTGCTATTTTGTTAATTGTGTGATCATGACAGATAAAGCAACAGAGTGCCATCACAGATGGTATTTAATGCCCCTAAATCAGGCGTGTTGTGACAGTAGCTGTGATTACATCGACCCTAATATTCCACAAATAATCATTATAATAGCCCAATCAGAATAACAGTGCTTCATGTAACCACCTCCATTGCAAGAGACTGATCCCATCCGGCTGGATCGGAAGGAATTTTCAATCACGATGCAAACACTTAATCCAATCATTTCTCTCTGGTTGGAATAAATATATTCTTTCTGTGCATATCTGCCCCACGTGGGGGAAGGTCACCTGTCATGAACAAGTTTCCAGAAGGGACAGAGACATGGTAACAGCAAAACCGGTCTGTGGCTGATGCAGCTTTTCTGATTTAAATACACTAATATCAATAATATTGTTCTCAGGATACAATGTGGATCCATCTTGAAAATTACCTGGCAGTTGGCAAACCAAAACCACCTCTTCGTCTTCTGTTATATTTTCAGCAGATTAGACACTTCACAGAGTGTGGAACCAGTTTGCGCATGTCGATAAAGTTATTTTCTGATAAATGCTTTGGGCCATGCACACACACGCTTTACCAGATCACTTTATTTAAACGTCCATGTAAACATTTAAGTAGGAATTTCTAATCAGAACAATTTCAATCAGATCGAAGGAAATATTGTCCGTGTAAATGTAGCTAGTGGTGAGTATGTTTCTGTCACGCTCCAAATGGACGCAGGATACACAAGGCAGCCATAATGCACATGCGAACACTTAGTTAAAAGCAAGTATATCTTCAGCTTAGAGGCAAATTGGGATTTTACGATGTATAAATAAAACTGACTTGACTTGGTGTCGTGATTCCTCACAGTAAAATTTGGATGTCAAAGACCTGTTACTGTGAGTTTGGTCATTTGCTATAGCCACAATAATAGATGCAGCTAACACTAGCTTGCCACCCTCCTTTAATGTGTCACAAACTGAGCGTGCAGGAGCTGCTGATAACTTAGCAGGTGTTGAAATAACCTTAACAAAATGTTAGCAAGGTCAGCTAACTGGCTTATACTTTCCAAGTGGCAGCTAGCAGCCTAACTTGCTTGTTTAATGTTATCAAGGGACAGTTAGCTAACAGCTAACACTGTGTGGGTTTGCTGAACATGCCTTGTATCACTACTTGTACGATTTTGACGTGCTCCAGCCAGTAGCTCACCACGGAAATTAACGGAGCGTCATCTAGCAACGCCAGCTCACTGCCGCCTGTTAATTGTTGCCATTGTTGGGAAATGCCTACCCAGAGGCCTGACTCTTATTAACACAAATATGTCCATAAATATGTCTCGGAAATGTTCTCGTCCTCTTTTGCCGAAATGCAAAAGTTTGCTGTTGTATCATTATTGTTAAAAAAAGTAAAAATGTCAGTATTTTGGCTTTTAGTGTTGATGTTGATAAGATTCATGAAGTACATTTTGTTTTTGCACTTCCACTAAAAATGTCTTTGGCACTAGGAATGGAAAGGCTTAAACAAGAACAATTTACAACAGTCCAAATGAAACAGATGAAAACCAGCACACTCTGAATTCACCAGGTTATGTGAAAATGCTCTTTTGCTTATCTTCCACAGTTTTAGTGATACATACAGCAACTATAGCACAGTCCTTTATTTAAAGAAACTGATCTATTTTGTGTGTTGTTTGATTTTAACAAGCTAGAATGAATCTGTTACAAACTGTAACCACTGTGCTGTTGTTTCATAGACTCATTAAATCTGCTGTGAGACTATGCATAACAGAGATGTTTTCCTGACAGCTTACTTTGCTTTAAACACAGCTATGACGTTATAAATGTATGCATGTCCAGAGTGCTGCTGTGTCTGATGAGTAAGCCTCAGAGCAGGTTGGCTCTGTACCTTCTCCTGTCACGTCTCCATCCCACAGGAATGCTCTATAAACAAGAGGTGTGTCTGCCCCAGGCTACCCCTTTAATTGTTTTCTCTGCTCACAGTCCCCCGCAGGCCACTCTCATACCACCGATACCTTAAAATGCTGCCAAGCACTAGATTGGTTCAATTTGAAAGGGTGGGAGGAAAACAAAAAGAGATTTATCCCTGTTCTTCTTTTTTCCCCCTTCAGACTGGAGACACTTACCTTTGCTTAGCTTTCATTTAGGCCTGTTAGGACCGATCCCAGTCTTAGTTTAAATCTGCACAGCTCATCATATTATTCAGAAACGCCTGGACCTCAATATTTGCGTGTTACATTAAGATTCATTTATCATCCAAGTGTTGCTTAAAGTAATGAGCTTTCACCACAGACAGTAATATCCAATCTAAACACAGAACAATATGTGTCCTACTGTGTTCCATAAATCATTGATTGTGTGTGTGTGTGTGTGTGTGTGTGTGTGAGAGAGAGAGAGAGAGAGAGTGCGTGATTAACCTTTAGGCCGTTGGATACAGGTATGCTGGTTGTCACTCAGGAGGAATCCTTCTCTGCAGCGGCACTCGTAGCTGCCCATCATGTTGACACAAATCTGTTGGCATCCGCCGTTGCCTTCTGAGCACTCATCCACATCTGCCGGGAGACAGACGCACAAAACAAAATTAATAAGATAACTTCAAGACAGAACACATACTACACAGATTACTGTTTGTCTGACGGTTGTCTGAGATCAAATCGCGAGCCATTAATTAGCTGTAAATCATGATCGAACAGTGACAGTAGGAACACACACATATTATGTCCATGTATAAGTATAATTACTCACTAAATAAACCATAGTACTTCTGAAATAGCGTATTTTTTGTATTCCAAAGCAATGTTTTTTATGTATGTGCTGATTTTATGTGATATGATCTGTGGAGGAGGAATTATTCAGACCCTTTACTTAAATGCACAGTATGTAATATCTGCTGCTAAGGGACTCTCAATCAATACAATAAGAAAAGCCGCTGTTAGATGATGTCATGATGTAGTGTGGGAACATGGGAGTTGTTGTCTTCATTGTTAAACACAACACACCCCACCATGTGTGAGCTATAAAAAAAATCAATTAATCAAAAAAAAAAAAAAATAGCAAACAATCGTGTAGTTAGTTATGTAGTTCACTGACTTCCTTCCTAATCCTCTGATGCATCATCTGTTGTTCGATTAGTGGGAACGATCATTTTGGCATTGCAATTTTCATTTTTACTGAAAAAAACAATAAAAAGCTATCAATTTTGTTTTGTTGTTTTTCTTTTCTTTTATTTATGTTTCTTCTATTTTGTCTAATTGTCCCCTTTATTTATTTTTATGTTCTGTGGTAATGTCTTCATATTGTCATGAGGGTTGTGTGAAGCATAATGCAAATCCAGCTCCTCCTCTTGGCTCTGTTTTCAATCACTGGTTGGTGCCGTGGTTAGCACTTTCGCCTCTCAGCAAGTAGGTCCGAATTTCGGTTTGGACATGTGGAGTTTGCATGTTCTCCCTGTACTTGCGTGAGTTTCCTCCAGGTGTCAATTCTCCTGTCAGTATCCCTGACCAAAGTGCTGGCTGTACAACAGGAGTCGGTTCCCAGGTGCTGTACAGTAGCTGCCCCCTGTTCCTACTACTAAGATGGGTACAATACAATTGGTCTTTACCAGATTGTTGAGTGTGATTACCAAAATGTAAGTATTTGATTGCCTCAGCTTTAAGTACAGTACTTGATTGAATGTATCCAGTTAAATTCCTCCACTGGATATGATAATATAACTCATTAACACCAGCTGAATTGAATTTGTGCCAAAGGCTTATTTGAAATGGAACTGCAATTACTCCATAACTAAAAAATTCTCTACAACTATTTTTCAGACTGAAAATATTTAGATTAAAAAAGTGCTTCTTTTCCCCTCCTGGTATAAATAAAAGAATATGAATTTATTTTTCATCGAAAAAGGTTCAAATGATTTAGAAACTACTCACATCCATAATTAAGTAGGTACAACAACCACAGAAGTTGTGCTTTGAATGCAAATGTCATACGAGAGGAAAACACAAGGGACGAAAAAGTGTTTGGATATTATGAGAAGCCAGAGGAGTTTGTCTTAAGCTGTCTGCGGAGGCTGCGCCTGTCTTAATGGTTATCTGACATGGCAGCACACCAGAGTTGCACTGAAAACCTCCAACTGTGCAGCACTAAGCCATAAAAATGCACATGCAGCACAATCTCCTGGCAAGTGGGAAACCTGATCCACCTGGGCCAGAGTACCTGCTGATGACGAGTGTCTGTCAGCCCCATGACGGGAGGAATGCAGGCAGAGGGGAGGAAGGAGGCGGCGGGGACGAGGAGGAGGGGGGGAGAGGAAAAGTAGAGATGGAAAGAGGAGAGAGTATGAGACATGAGGAGGGGGGAGAGCAGGAGGGTAATGAGCCACCATGTGAATCCACCTCAAGCGCATACAAAGGCAGAGCATTTACAAAGGTGTCGCCTGAGGCCTCGTCCTGCTACAGGGCACGAAAGGGAAACTGACCACAAATGAGAGTTGCTGACTTCATTTCCACTGATAATGAATTGTGCACTTCCAGCTGTCCTCTCCTAATGGCACAAAACTTTTTCCAACTCATTGTGTGACTCGACAAAAGAAAAGAAATGAGCGGTGGTGGAACATCTATAAATCTTCTAATATATTTATTTGTTTTCAGCATGCAAGATCTTGCGCAATGTCATTTTATGCTGCTTTTATTTGCCTGGCGTGCTTCAGAGCTTAGCTGTCCCGGCCTCTCCTGTGCGTGACTGCACTGTGGCTCTGGAGGTGACACTCCATATTCCATCTTCCCCCGAGACCTGGGCTCTGTCCCTCTCTACCGACCACACTGGAACCTTATCCATCCCTCTGCTCGATGCATCAATAATCCGCTGTATACACAAGGCTTTTTTTTAATAAACCGTCATGCGAAACTAATTTAATGTCTATTTGTCCAGTCTGAGAAGGCCTCGAGATTAAGTTTCCTTTCTGGGGAATTCTCAGCCCGGCAGTTAGAAATTAAACTTCACTCTGTCCTCTTCTTTTTCCACACAGAAATGCAGAGACATGTGGATCCACCGAAGGCGTAAACACACACAAACTGGGCTCACAAAGTGGCATCTGGCTAGACAGAATCCTCTGGAGGTTGATAAGTAGGTGAGTGGCAGGTAGCACTCACAACCCTCGTCGGCTCGCCAAGTCTGCTGTCCCGTTCTCACATTCCATCAGCCAAAACTGTCTCTTTCCTCTAAAAACAATGTGTCATGTCAGCTGAGGACGATGGGAAAAGCATCTCTCTGCAGCCAGGCGAAGCAGTGCACTCAGAGCAAAGTTAACATTTAGACTTTTAGTCAGAGTATAGGGAGGACAGTTCAGAAAAAAAGAGTTGGGCAGGCTTTCATTCAACTGCGTGGCTGCCTTGGTGTCAACCTCATGGTCTCATCTCTCCATCATGAAAGTGGCAGCAACAGAGAAAAGACCTATGAGCTGACGAAAGCTGCCAACAACCTACAGCTGCACCTTTGCAGATAAACTGTTAGCAGGCACCAAAAACCCAAACTCCACAACTCATACATAACACATATAAATGTCTCTTTTTCTCTCACACACACAAATGCCAAATATTCAAACATGTAAGGGCTACACAAATACAACCACAATTCCAAAAAAGTTGGGATGTTGTGTAAAACGGAAATACAAACAGAATACAATAATTTGCAAATACTTTTGGCTTGAATTCAACCAAATGCAAGACAAGAGTTTAATGTTCAAAATGATAAACTTTGTTTTTATGTAAATACACACTAATGCTGTATTTGATTCTGCAAAATGTTTCAAAAAAGTTGGTGCAGGAAAAGACTGGGAAAGTTGTGGAACGCTCAAACAAACAAACAAAAAAAAAAAACCTGTTTGGAACATTTGACAGGTAAACAGGTTGATTGGTAACTTGATAGTATCATGACTGGGTATTTAAGGGGCATCTTTGAAGGCTCAGTCATTCACAAGCATGGACAGAGTGAGGCTCGCCACTTTGTGAAAACTGCATGGTTTTGAGTTTAATATCATTAAAAGATTCACAGAATCCAATGAATTCTCAGCACATAAGGGACAAGGCAGAAAAACAACACTGAATGTCTGAGACCTTTGACTCCTCAGGCGGCACTGAAAAACTGCATTAAAAACCACACATAATTGTAAAATTATACTACATGGACTTGAGAACACTTGGGAGAACCTCTGTCAGTAAACACAGTTTGTTGCTGCATCTACAATGTTCAGACCATGCAAAGTCACAGCCATGTATCAACAACATCCAGAAACGCTGCAGGCTTCTTTGCAGCCTGCGCTCATTTGAGATGAACTGATGAAAAATGGAATGCGCTGTGGTCTGACGAGTCCACATTTCAGATTATTTTCAGAAATCACGGACGTTGTGACCTCCGGGCTAAAGAGGAAAAGGACCATCCAGATTGTTATCAGCACTACAAACTTCAAAAGCCAGCATCTCTGGTGGTATGGGGGTGTGTTAGTGCCCATGGCAACATGGCTAATTGTCACATCTATGAAGGTCCCATTGATGCTGGACGATACATACAGGTTTTGGAGCAACATATGCTGCCATCCAGATGACGTCTTTTTCAGAGACATCCCTGTTTATTTCAGCAAGACAATGCCAAAATATATTCTGCATGTGTGTACAGCGTGGCTTCACTAGACTGGGCTTCCAGCAGTCCAGACCGGTCTTCCACTCAAAATGTGTGGTGCATTATGAAGTGCAAAATATGACAAGAGATCTCAGATTGTTGAGCACTTGAAGTTGTCTATTAAGCAAAAATGCAAAATATATTCTTGTTCAAAAAATCAGCAATTAATTTCCTCAGTTCCCAAATGCTAGCTGAGTGTTATTAACAGAAAAGGTGATGTAACACAGTGGTAAACATGCCACTGCCACAACTTTTTTGGAACATGGAAAAAAAAGTAAAGTTAGTCAGTTTGATCATTAAATATCTTATCTTTGTACTGTATGTAAGATCCCACCTTTTTTGGAATTGGGGTTGTACGACAGTCCTCAACACATACACAAAATGCCCATGAGAAATGCACCCAGCCTCAGAGGGCCTATGGGAATTCTCTTTCCATGCCCTCAGCGCATCAATGAAGGTTTCATTTCCTGATTCCTTCATCCGTCCAAATGAGGCGTCGCCTGTCAGTAGATCTCTCCTGTTTAAATAGCTCCCATAATTGCCTGTGTTGTGTGCTGGGCAAGGCTGGCGTCCAAAGCAAATATTTCCAAGCGGAAAGGGGTTCTGGCATGGCCAGGAGAAGTGCTCATGTTATTTGGACTTAAAACATTTTTTAAAAATTCTCTTGAGAGGATGGAAAAAAAAAAAAACGTCTTAATCAAGTTAAAAGGGCTGCCTCACTTCTGAAAAATGAGACATGTCTCTGCTCTATCCCTGCTTCACTCGAGGAGACGAAGGGAAAAGGAAGGTTCAAACGGAGAGAGATTAAGAGATTGGTTGTGTTTGCGGAGGCCATGTCCGCTGGTTTCTCAGATAGCCTTGACTGTATATATAACATTTGGCCTTGCGCAGAGCTTTAGAGCCATGTAAACATGGTGGTTGCCTTACAGAAACTCCTGAACTCTTATTTTGGAGAAATGCTCAACTCTTCTGCTCTCCTTTTTTTTTTTTTTTTAAGGCTCAGCGACTTTGGGGGCATTTATTGCTGACCCAGAAGTTTTTTTTTTTTGTTTGTTTTGTTTTTTTTTGCAGGGTGGGAGAGTGAAAAACTACTGCTGTCTGTCATCAAAGCTGTCCATGCATCCATCCTTGGCTTCTGTCTGGATCAGACAGAAGTGTCTCTGTGGTCTAGACAGACCAGAGACAAGGAGGTGAGTGGACTGACACTGGCCTCTTTGGGCATTTCATTTACAGGAGTCGAGGAGGCACACACTCTTTAATAAGGCAGCAAATCGGAGCCATGTGCAGCGGCAGGCAGCAAAACAGCTGGTGGACTGCAGGGGCCGACCGTGCAGCTCTGGTGGATGAACAGGCAGCAGTGAGAAGGAGTGGCACACACACAGCCAGCTCCAATTAAAACAAGATCCTTTCTTATTTTACACAGGATTACAGGATTTCCTCTTCTTCTCTGCTGCTTCTGGAGTTCAGTGACACAGCGTATTTCTTCACCCACTTGAATGAACAGTGACCAGGGCACCATGTTTGAACCCGGCCTGCTAGGACAACGGAGTGCACTGAAAGTGACTTGTCTTAAAGGACAGTTCACCCCAAAATCAAAAATACATATTTTTCCTCTGGCCTGTAGTGCAATTTATCCATCTAGATGTCTGCCTTCTCTCAAAAATAATGGAACCAGATGGCACTCGGCTTGTGGTGCTCAAAGCGCCAAAAAATACATTAGAAAAATTCAACAGCAGTGTTTCGTTCCAGAAGTCAAGACCTCGTTACTCAAAATAATCCACAGACCTTGTGAGCAGTTTCATGTAGGAACTATATTCTTTCTACCAAACTAAACCTGCCAACCTTATCACTGCACAGGCAGAAAGTGCATATACTACTGAACGAGAGGTCACAGCTCAGCCAAGGAAGATGCCATTAATGTTTACATCCCCTCATGTCACGAGCACGAGCCTCTCGTTCATGATGCACACTTCCTTCTGTGCAGTGTTACGGTTTGCAGACGGTTAAAAAGACAATACTTCCCACAGGAGACTGCTCACAACAAGGTCTGTGGATTATTCCCCGTTTAAAATGTATGTATTGCCCTCACTTTGATAATCAAACAAACAGAACTTATAAAAAAGGTGATTTAACTAATTGTAATACCACTTTTGTCATATGCAGTTTTGTCCTACAAAGACCACACAAAACAACACCTAAGAGACCACCTCGCTGAGCATAAATATGCCATCAGAATTTGGAATTGCGATGGTAAAACACTTAAGTGGGTCCGTAATGCTGATGATTCCTTATTGCGCATTAAGGGCATTGAACACATCAAACCTTTGGTCAGGTGGATAGCATACAGAAACAAAGGGAAGCTTTTTAGATCCATTGAGTGGATTCTTTGAAATCTAACTGGGCTCAATGAGGCTTCACATTATTTGCTGTAATGATTATTGATTAAAGATTATTTATCTTTGTATAGTTCCCCCTGTTTTTTTCACAACCTGTTTAAAACATATTTGGTTATTTATGCTTCATCTTTTTTTTCTGTTATGTTTCATCTGTTATGTTTATCTCAGTCATGTGATTAGCTTCCATAGGCTGGTGCTACTATATAGGTGTGGCTACATTTCTTCTTTGTTTGTTCAAAGCCCTGATGAAGACCAATAGTGGCAGAAACATGTTGGCATTTTATAATAATTTGATCCACTACAATAAAGGCTTTTAAATTTTTCCCGCTCTTTGTTACCACTTGTGTTTTGGAGTACCTGGATTGCCTTCCAGATTATCTCGACACATTGTTCATCTGTGGTTGAGTTACAGAGCTACAAGCCATTTTTCTTATTTTTTCAAAGAGACACTGCTGTTGAGTTTTTAAATGTATTTTTTGGTGCTTTGAGCAACACAAGCTGAATGCCATCTAGTTCCATTATATTCGAGAGAAGGCAGACATCTCAATATATCCTCAACTCTGCAACTTACAAAACAATCTAGATGGATAAATAACACGACAGGTAAGAGGAGAATAATGTATTTTAGTTTTGTTTATATAATAGTGCAAAAATCAACCCTCACTGCTGAATGAAAGGCTACTGTAAACAGAGATTTTCAGAGTGAACTGTCCCTTTAACTAACACTCAGCCTCAGTCTGACACACATCAGCAGAGGTTGTATAAATTGATATGTTGCAGGAAATCCTGATCTTTCATCTGCAGAACAAACACTCTCTTAAATCACTTAAGTGTGGGTGACTATTTCAAACTGGAAGTTGATGCATTAGACACTTACAGTATTTAGCTTTGAACAGTTTATTAGTTCCAGTGCTTCCTGTCTGCCTGACCCACTGTGTCTAATACAGTTAACTGATTCACATCTGCTCAGCAAACATGAATAAAATCTCTGTTTACTGTAGCATTTCATTCTTAAATCAGCAGTGAGGGTTGATTTTTATACTATTACATAAACAAAACTAATACAGCTCTGATTGAACTCAGACTTTTTCGACTTTGGGCCCGTCTCCCAGGTGACCATTTTGGTAAATAAGCACAGATATGGAGTCCAATCTCTCGCTGGGTTCTTTCCTAAATTAAAAACTATGAGCTAAGATCATGCTAAATGGTATTTCTCTGTTCCTCCAAAACAAGTCTGGAAGTATTTTAAAAACAAAACCCCAGGATAAGTGTTTGGGTGGACAGCCTCATGCCAAGGAGACAAGAGGCCCTGCGCTGACGTCTGACGGCTCCCAGTCTGCTACATGCTTACGTCCCAAGCCCAATCTCAGGCTTGAGTTTCCCCCACAGCCCTGCCAGTGGGCTCAGCTGGAATTGTTCATTTCATGGTGGATGGGACTGAGCAATCCTGAGAGAAGTGAGAGGGAGTGTTGATATAGTCTTCAGGAGCCGGCTAATGCACCAATCTCAAATCCGTCCTTTAACTCATCACTCCAGCTCCTCTCCTCTGAACTGTGGAGAGACTCTCTTGTCCAAACCCGATCCGTGCAGTGTCACAACAAAAGCAAAGTGACTGCTAACTGGGGAGGCAGCGGGGTATTTGTATCAGCAGCGGGAAAGTGAGGTTAGTGCTAAGCCCCAGAAGTGTCTGACCAGAGGACATATTACAGAAACTTCCTAACTTGCAGATCCTATCTTGACTGTGTGGTAACCATGGTAATTAGGGTAAGGACATGATTTAGGAAAAAAGTCATTAAAGATGAACAGTTCCTACCCTAACTTAAGATAGGAAAAGTGCATTACGCAAGCATCCTAACTCTCCAAAATCTTAAAGGTCCATACAAGGATTTACTGGCAGAATATGGCAGAAATTGAGTATAATATTCATAAATATGTTTTCATTAGTGTATAATCATCTGAAAATAAGAATCATTGTGTTTTCGTTACCTTAAAATGGGCCATTTATATCTACAGGGAGCGCAAGTTGTCTTCCAAGGAGCCTGTCATACTGTACCGCCATCTTTCAACAGTAGCCCTAGTCTTGCATAGCCAGACTTCTCTCTACGGCATTCCTTGCTGGAGAAAGGTGTGGCTCCATGCATTATTATTCCGCTACAGCGGCGAAAAATGCTCTGGCTTGTTTGTATTTCTTTAAACCAATCACAATCGTCTTGGGCGGCGCTAAGCCCAGGATGAAGCAATGGTGCCCCTGTGTCAGGGGGTATTTGTCTTTGGTGGAACAGTTGCACGTCAAAGCGCGAGCCCTGGCATTAAAATTTCCTTAATGACCCAGGTGCTAATTTGCCATTTTCAGCGTGTAGGTGCTAACTCTGAGGATGTGGCTGTTTCCTGCGGACTTTGAAAACGCCGACAACGGATGCTGCAATGCCACCTGAAACAAGCATCCAATGGCTGGTTTATGCCCACTGTGTACATCCAGTGAAACAGACTCAGACTACAGTAGCCCAAAAAAAAAAATTTTAAAAAATCGAACACTAGCTTTAGATATGGCTTTGTGTTTTTTTTACATGTGTTTCACAGACACCGTGGATTCCTCCACACACTTGGGGAGAAGAGCAGATTGAGAAAATGTGTGGACAATCTGCAACCTCACTGCTAGATGCCACTAAATTGTCCTAACTTTCGGGTAGTGTTAGCTAACAGTTAGCTGCTGACGTATTTAATCCATAGGCTATGCTTCTAAGAAATGGATGCTAGATATGGCAGAGACTGTCTGCTATCTTAGCCCACTCTTTTTATTTGATATCCTGAGTTAACACTGTTGTAAATGTATCAAAAAGCACATATTTGGATTTTTCTAAAGATGCTAGCAACACCCTTAACTCATCTGTCTTGAAGTTATGTGCCAGTTGTTGTTTTTGCTCAATTTTTTCAATGTTCCAGTATGTTTCAATGAAAAAAAACCAACAGATAGAAAGTTG
Organism: Lutjanus argentimaculatus; assembly: GCA_034769285.1. Lineage (NCBI taxonomy): Eukaryota > Metazoa > Chordata > Actinopteri > Lutjaniformes > Lutjanidae > Lutjanus > Lutjanus argentimaculatus. The sequence goes on from JAWZSL010000007.1 coordinate 27,939,693, forward strand.
TTTAGTTCAGCAAGATGAAAAAGTCGTCTTGGTTGCTAAGTAACAGACATAAAAGTTGATAAGTTACGTTAGATTGAGTATTGAGGATTTCTTAACCCGAGATAAGTTAGGATGAAGTAAAGAATTTCCTTCTATAATACCAAATTGGGAAAAATCCTACCTTAGACTCATGCTATATTAACTTAAGACTTTAGATGGGGAGATTCTGTAATACCGTTCCTCATCATCATTCCCCTGACTCATTCCTACATATTCAGGAGTTAAAGGTGGTAGTTAAAAACAAGTCTTGCCGGTGAGAAGCAAATGTTTTCTGTAAAAGTGAACAGTGCAGAGGTTATCATCACACCCCTGGTAGAGTGGCCAATACACCTAAAAGGAATGCATTTAAGGGTCTGTGGAGCAAATCAGCGTGACGCCCTTTGATGACTACTTTTTCCCATCAGGACCTGGTCAATAATACATCAGTCTGAAACCCTCTGTTTGATTAGCCAACCTTGCAATTTGATCCCAAAGGATTACAAGAGCAGGGATACAGGCTCAGCCAGGCAACAGCTCAAACACTTAGCAGCAGATGAAGCTTTTTCTGAGGGACATGTGATTGGAAAAAAAAAGACAGTTTTTTCATTGTTCTTCATGTACTTACACAGTAATAGACATATACAGCTTAGAACAAGGACAACAAAACTGACAAAATAAAGGTAAAGAATGGACAACACAAATAAAAGTTGATATACAATGTCACTATACAATTACAACGATTAACCAAACACTAAACAGTGTTAACTGACATGACCTTTTCTTAGTTGCTACTTCAGAGCTGTTTTTCAAAAGCCCATTTCAAAGCTGTAATGACATTGCTTTTGTGTTATAGATCATGTTATGTCTTTGGGGAAGGTTAAAGTAAAAGGGCGTCCATTTACCTATAGATTGCACAGGGAATTGTGCTCTGCTGAATCAATACAAACCAAATCAGTGCTGGTCAATAGAAATCAAAGGAACATGGCATGGTAAGCTGCATGTCCATAGCCCAGGACCCCCAAATCAGAAATCAGTCCTGCCACAACAGGGAGCAACGTGTAAAACTAGGACAGCACAATTAATCAAAATATTATCAAAATCCCAATATTGCCATGTGCAATATCCAGATCACAAGAGCTGCGATATTTTAATAAAGGTAAAATGTGTGATAAAACAGCATTATAATGAAGTAGTGTAGTGCTGCAGAGATGTCCTAGCCTACAAATCTTGTTCTCCTGATGTGAGAAAACATGTTCATTTGTTACAGATCTTAACCAATGTCACACCATGAGTTTAATAGGTTTTTTAGTGAAATTAAAGTTGTGTTGCAAAAATGATCATTCCCACTAATTGTGCATTATCTGTCAGAATAATCGCAATCTGATTTTTTAACATATTGTGCAGCCCTATGTATGACTAACAGAGAAGAACATGATGAATATAAGCAAACAATGCAATGGCCAAAGCTTGGTGGCGCTCTGTCCAACATCTGTAATGTCTATTTCAAGCCTGCTTTTGTTTCTGCCAGTGAGTCACACTCAAACTGCATGCGACTGTGGCATTTCCACTTTATGGGAGCATACAAAATATCTTTATTTGTGTCTTTTAGCTCCAGATAGAAGTGAAATGTTGTGATTTGTGGTTGCACAGAGCGGGAGTATTTGTGCAGATGCTTATGATATTAAGCTACTTGAGAGAGTTTAACGAACTAGCAATGATAAGAGGGTATTTGGGTTTCTGTAGGACCTCAAACAAAACACATAGGTCATAAATGTGGGGACGGTGGTGCTACAGTGGGGAACTAATAGCCTCCCTGCATCTGGTTTTCATTCTAAAGAGGATGTGTGTTTTGGATTAAATTGACATTGATTCCTCTGTTTTTCCTAAGACTCTAAAAATCCTTTACAGCCGCGCCATGAAAGAGGTGTGGTGATTAAATACCACCCCTCCCTTACCTCTGCGAGATAATAGTCATGACAGTTATAAAAGATGTAATCAAGTTCTTATATGCTTCACTTCTTCTCTTCAGTGAGTTTTGAGAGGGTACAATAGCTCCCTGTGAGGTAAATTATACAGTGAGCGACATCTCACTCTGCACAGACAGGAGCAGTGTGCTGTGATATTGCATTGCTTCCACCTTGCTGACTCCCTGACATCTTTGTGGGGTGTAGGGCAGACCTTAGAAACCAGAGCGTCCCCGGTGAGGTGCACCAGGCGGCGTTCTGCTTCACGCTCCGCCGCCTTCTGCCACCGCCCAATGTCATTATGCTGCCAACACATCCAATTACAAGGAGCCGTGTGGCACGTGCAGCAGTGAGCAAACAAAGAAGACATCGACAGGGATGTGCGTGCGCTGGCCTAACGCGTGTCCCTGAGCTGACAGTCTAACACACACATGCACTGATGCCTACTGGCTAAAGAAAAGCCATAGAGAGCAGTGAGCAGGAAGTTATGGACACCACTGGGAGTTCATACTGCACTGTAACCATGAAAAGCAGAGGAAATAAAACAAAGTCACTAGAGCTTTGTGGAAAAACAACATGGGGCAAATCCAAAGAGAAGCACCCCAAAGATCTCAGACTCTAAACTCAGTGTGAACTTTTGAGGATCAGGTGAACGTCTCCTCCTCTGCAGCCTCGGGCACATCTGGTCTATAAGGGCTCTAAGGTTCTGACCTCGTCTGGGAACCAGCTGCTTAGCTGCTCTCCACTGCAGGGCCAAAGGGACTAATCTTTTTTCAGGGGCCAAAAGGAGCTTAAACCTGGAGGAGGAAGCTGGGGCCTTAACATGAAACCTCGGCTATACCTCTTCCTCTGCTGTCTTGTGTTTGCACTGAGGATTATTCCTTAGCGGAGCAGAGCGGAGGCATTAGAATGAGTTAAATTCTCGAGAAAAAGAAGTCTCTTTCAGGTCTCAAGGCAAGGGTTGGATTTGTACTTGACACCTACATGTATAATATGAGGTTACGTCGTTGTGTCCAGCTGAGATTAAAAAATAGTGGCTCATTTAAAGCCACTGGAAAACCCAAATCCACGACTATGTAATTTAGGGTCTCATAATAATAGAATCTATTAGTATTAGAAATTAGTTTTAAGCTTGTAAGAACAGAAAGTCTACTCCAGCAGCTGTTTTTGTACACTTTCCTGATAATGAGTATGAACTGGGCATAGTCGTGTCGTGATATACCACCGTTGATGATAATAGTGATATTTTAAAAAATGACATATTGATATCATTTTAAAAAACATATAATATATAATAATCCACTGCCTCATAAATATCTTGTACGCTCTTTCATCAGTTCACCTGGTTGCCTTATCACGATTCATTAAGTGCAAGTACACTTTTTGTACAATTATGGTTACAGCCTCGCCCTCCACCTCCCTATACTCATATTGTATGTAAGTGTAATTAATTTGCCAAAAAAGAGACAAAATACACAATAAACAAAGTTTAAGATGAATTTGACTGATAGCATTATTTTTTCCACATTTTCTATAGATATTGCAATAATGTTATTATTGTGAATTCTTTTGGCCACAATAGTCGTATAGTGAAAATCTGATATTGTGACAGACATCCAGATCCAAATTAACATGTTAAAACACCAAAGTCACACAATAACACAAATAAACCACCCACATTTTTGTTCTTCTTGTTTTATACCTCAATGAATGTTAAATGAATTAATCAATATTTCAAAAAAACTGGTTCATGCTCAGGGATAGATCGATACTGTCAGTCTGTGACTGACTTGGAAGCTGTTGTTTTGCCATGTTATATGTTATTTTACTGTTTATTATGTAGGTTAACCTGTTGAACTCAGCACTGAGCTGCTAAGCAGCTGATGTGTCTACTCCCACAGGCTGGGGTGACGTTCGACTAATGTTTTCTTAAGAAATGGTCTAAACAGCAAAAAGAGCTGATCAGCTCAGATCAGATCAGCTGATTTATTTTCCTCAGATTTTTGTTGATGCTAAATGAGACACTCAGCTTTAACATCAAACATGCATTTTTACTATTTCATGCCAAAATTCCGGAGGCTTTAATAATTAACTGAATTGATGTTCTCACAGGAACATTAGATAATTTAGTCTTCTAAGAAGTCTCTGCCCTCCAGCATACAGGTCATTTGCGGGACAAAATAAAACATGGCAGAAGTTGTTAAAAACTTGAAAGCTTGTTTGATGGTGTGTGTTTCACTATGACGAATGATATCAAAGGGATCGATGGATGCAACTCTGTTTGATGCAACAGCAACAGCCACACAACCATACATTGCAATTACACACCTGCACGCAAGGCAGGAGCTGATCCACGGCACAGCAAATGATCCACACACAGCTGAACGCCATTGCTAAATGGCTTGGAAAATAGCTCTGCTTTACACTGTAGATACGAGCGCATGAGCGAGCAAGAGACAGAGGAGAGTGAGGGAGAAAGAGATAAATACAGTAAGAGAAAGACAGAATCTGAGACACGAGTCAGAACAGGTTTATTATCAATCTAAATTTGTATGTTTTCCATTCCAGTGTGCCTTAATCCCACTTCATCAAGTAAATGTGGGATTGATATGATTGAGCCCGCATGTAAAAGCCCTCACAAAGAATCATCGTTAAGTGCTGATAAGTTTTTCTGTCATCACTTCACCCGAATGTGAAATCCGCTGTAGCAAGTCGTCAGTTACTTTCCTCTACAACAAACTCGCAGCAGCTACGAGGGCGAGCCGCTTTTCAATATCAAGTGAAATGCATCACGCTGAGGTTGTAACCAAGAGGGAGATGATTTCTGAGGAGCAGCAGAGTCTGACTTGGGGGTTTCAAAACAAAACAAAAGGAATGTAGGATGGATGAATGGGGGGAGAAGGAGCAAGACAGAAAGACAGAATTGGGGGGTGGAGAAGTGGATGATCTGTCTATGTTTAGCAGATCCCAGCAGCAGAAAGTGTTTTTTTTTCCTTCATTTCATATCCTTTTAAGCGTAATACGTTCTCTGTGAGGTTAATATGAATGGCACACTGGTGAAATATTAAACCATGGGAAAGTACGGTCGGCTGACGGCTCGCTCAGAGCTCTCAGCTCAGGGTCAAGCTCTTCATAAATTCACCTCTTTTCGTCAGACTTATTATAAAAAGTCTCCTATTTCTTTTGTGGAAACACATCTGAAGACTACCTGTTATGTGAAATGAGGAAATAGCTAATATCTGATGCAGCAGGCTAGTAGGAGCTCAGTTCAGCCCTGAAACATATATTACCATCCATGATGTGACATTAGACATGTAGAGAGGAGAATTTATGCAACCACATGGGTTATGTCAGGCTGAGTTTGAAATTTGACACACGCAGTGTTAATGTACATGTTCTCCTGACAAAAGGCCCTTATACAATGTTTTCCTACATAATTAAGTCAGCTGTGGGAAAATGTGGAGGGAAAAAATTCAGTTTATCACACATGTACGCTATAAGTGTACACAAACACTCCCAAGCACCACACACTCACCTAGACAATTGTGCCCATCATGTGCCAAGCGGAAGCCATCATAGCATGTGCACCTGTAATTTCCTGGGATGTTGATGCACTCATGGACACAGCCACCATTGTAGTCAGTTGCACACTCATCGACATCTGCAGAGAGAAGATACAAAAAGGATGTGAGAGCAGGTGCAAAACAATCATGATCAAATAAAGGGTTAGGATGTAGGAGCAGCCTTAAAAGAATAGTTGGGGAACACACTTGTTTACTCTTTTGCCAAGAGTTTGATGAGAAGATCAATATCACACTCATATCTGCTTGTTAAATACGCAACTACAACTAGCAGCCATTTAGCCTAGCTTAGTAAAGACTGGAAACAAGGGGAAACAGCCTGGTTCCATCAAAAAGCTCACTACAGCTCACTAATGAACATGTTATAGCTAATTTGTCTTTTGTCTATATTTTTTTTATACTTTGTACAAAAACAAGACCTTCTAGTTTTAATGGGTTTTTGGGGGGGTTTTGTTGCTGTCATTTTTTAAATTGCAAGATATTATGAGTAGACAGCAGTATCATAACGGCAATAATCCAAGATACATAACATACATCCTGACACACAAAAAAACAATGAAAATAGTAAGAATAGAGTTGATTCTTAATGAAAGATATACAAAGATTACTTTGTATATCTTTTCATTAAGAACAGAGACAATAAATAATAAAGGTTGCTAAAAAGATAAAGAATAGGGTTTTAAAACAAGATTGAATCTAGTCTGCAATGAAATGTCATTAAGCTACAATCCTATATTCAGATAAATATCTAATGCATTTTATAGCTTTTCTGAGTTTTTAAGAGAGGTGAGGTACTTGTCAGTATCTGATAAAAAAGCTTTTTGAGCCTGAGGCATCTAATCTGGAGGATAAAGAATTTGCCAAGAGTCATGAAAAGATTTAGAATGAAATGAATTATGGACGAGAGTAGTAGAACAGAATATCCACATCGTCAATAATTCTCTATATCGACACTTATTTTCTGTCATGTAGTTAAACAAATCTTTCTAGATTTTCTCTATGTGGACAGTTAACAAACAGACGTTGTACGGACTCAGATTTTATATTACAAAAGCTACAGTCCTTACAGCAGGTCAGTTCTTGGAGACGTCTTCATTAGAGGGGCGACAAATATGCTTAATATTGAAGGAGACTTCTTTCATTCTATTGGTAAGATGAAACTGCAGTGGTGTTGTCCATGCTGTGTACCAAATGACCTCATGGTAAGTCATCCATTTGAAAAAGTTGCTGAGTAGACTTCCTGCTGTAAAGCTCTTATACAAAATATAAAAGTGAATATGACCTAACTGTTTAAAAACACCAAAGTACCATAAGAACAGAAACAAACTAAAAGAATGAGGCAGTGGTAAACAAGAAACTCCTGTGTTCTGCGAGGTAAAATGACTGTTTTTGCAAAAGGAGTCTGGTGGCTTTGGAGAGAGCGATATTTGGCTTACATAACAAAATATTCCTTTAATCTCAATGCACTCCTTGAGACTAACTTGTTGTCCAACCTATTCAAGATTATAAAAGTTTCTTTGGGTTTTACAGGGATTATGTGTGGAGTATAGTACCAACCTCATCATGATGACAGACTCCAGGATACATAACCCCCTATGAATCCTCAAATTATTCTGATTTTTGTCATTAAACAAGATATAATATGACATTTAGGGAGCTTTAGATTTACTTGTAGGTGGGATTACTTTTGGCCAGATCCTGGCAAGCTATTTCCGGGCTTTATGCTAAGCTATGCTAACCAGCCACTGGCTATAGCTGCATATTAACTGTACAGATATAAGAGTGGTATCAATCTTCTCATCTAATTGTCAGTGGGCAAGCAAATAAGCATTAAAAATGTAAGAATATTCCTTTAAAATCCATGAGTGCAATTAGAACACTTGGTGCAATACAGAGCATTAAAATAATCAGTTTTGTTCCATCTCTACTTTCATAGGAGCTCTTATGAGGTAAACTGGGGATGAGAGAACAGCTGTGGTAATTAGTTGGTTCACCTGTTACTGATGTAACTTGGGTATATGCCAGAGCTTCACTGATATTGTTTTGTTCTTAGAGCCTAATACTGAGATTTTATGTCATATTTATTATTATCCTAAAAATCTGACCGGTTTCATGCCAGGACATTGCTTTTTTTCTTTGGAATTTTATTGTTGGCAGGATGTAAAAGCCCCTGAAATAAGTTTTTGTCACGCATGGGGTACTCACGGCTTTCTACTGAGACCCAGAGAATGAAGTCAGCTGTAATATTTGTAGGTAGAAGTACGTTAATGTCAATTTATCAAAAACACACACTTGGACAATGAAAAGTAAGAAGGAACTAAAATTGTTATGGAAAATTAGCCTAATCCATACGTCAAACGTATGTCATCAGAAAGGCATGTCCATTAAATTAGTACTGACATTATTGACATTCAGCCTGACTGGTCCAGTACTTAATAAAAGGCCAATATCGACCATCAGAGCGTTAAATCGATCCAGCCCCTCATCAGTCCTACTGTAGCTAAAACTGAAGAAATGTGACACATAAATGAGAGAGCAGAGGCAGGCAGATAAAGAGAGGCTGCAGATTGGTATGACAGCCTGAGTGGAGTTGTCTGTTATGGTTATGATGATGGTTGAGAGGCCCATACTGAGGAGACCAAGACAAGGTGGACTGAGAACACAGCGCACTTCCACTCAGCACTTACTGGCCCATTTAGGGCCGATGATCCTGGTCGTTCAGCTCCTCTTTGAGGCTGTCTCACTCAGGGCTTAATTGGACTTGACAGCGGAGGGATGGGACTGAAACAAAGAAACACTCTCCTGCTCCCTGCTTCTCCACTTCCCACACATCTCTGTCATTCCCTGATCACAGCACACAATCACCCATCACTCCTCTACTCCTCTCTAAACCCAAAACACCCACCACACGATAACACAAAAGTGATTTTCCTCCAATAGCTTTCAATTTGTTTTTATTCGATGCTTGTCACATCCCCCCAAGTCAACAAAGTTTTGTCCCTTTATATCTACAAAATGTGGATTTGTTTTTAAGACAAGCATATATAAAAACATTAAATCATAAATTTGGGGCGGCTGTTAGTCAGTGGTAAAGCGGGGTCGTCCACTAATCAGAAGATCCCCAGCTCCCTTGAGTCTGCATGTCTGCACATCCTTGGCCAAAATACTGAACACCAAATTGTGTGAATAGGTGCTAAAGCTAAAATTTCATAGATGTAATAATAAGAATAACAGGTTTTAGTTTGATTTACCAACAACACAATCAGACTTTTTCGGGGATGGAAAGTTAAGGTCCTGGACTCATTTCCATTGTTGTCCCTGGTGTTTTCAGCGTCCACTAATGAAAATCATAACATCCAGCTATCTTTTTTTTTTTTCTTTTTTTTGGAGACAAAGTACAAAGTTTAAAAAAGAATCACATTTATTTATTTGATTTATTTCTAAAGCAGAAAGAGATAACAAATGTTAGACAATGGAGCCAGTAATAACAAAAGTCAGTATGAAAAACAACTGGAAATCAAATTTATGAAAACATTAAAATTAAAATTAGAGTGAAATGGATTTTAAAAAATCATATGACCTCCAAATCCCCTGTGTGTGCTTGATTGTCATATTTTGCCAGTTAAGGGCTTGGTGGCCAATGGTGGCCCTCAGAAGCATTTTGTGCAGCCCCCAAAAGTGATAGGAAGTACATGCATTATATATTTTAATCATCCGCACTGCATTTCAATACTTTAACTTTCAATAGCCTCCATTTAATACACTTCTCAGCTGCTACGTCAAACCCCTAACAAGTGTCTGTCAGGTTAAGAATGACAACTTACAGAGGGCTACTGGCTGCAAGGCAATGAGTGGCATTAATGTGGAAATGAGACAGCAAAGAATGTATGGCTGAGGAGATTTCAGCAGAAATGAATCAACCCTCACTCCTTCTGACATATAAAGTGATCTGCCTTATCTGCAAACAGGTGAATTCAGTGACCAGGGAATTAAATGATTAATAGGGTTATGAGACCAATCACAAATGCCACGACAACTTCATGGTTTTCCTGCACGGCCCTCAAACATACGCTGGCCTCCTTAATTGGTACTCAGACATCAAAACCTCAAGAACCCCTTCTTTAAACAAAGTTCCCTCTTTTTGTTATTATCTTTTCACTGCAGCTCAACAAGAACACACATTCCAGGGAAGCACAAATAGTGAATTTAACACTAAAAATACATTAACTTTGGAAGCTACCCACAATATTTGACTAAATCAGACTGCTGAAGCCAGCCCATACAGACTCATTAAAGTCTCGCAGTAGTCACAGTTCAGTTCATTCTCAATCCAAGTGTGTCAAATACAGCAGCTTGGTAAGTGGCCCTTTATGACACTATAGGTACCTCTGTAGCATCGGTTTTGGAGGTGTCCCTCAAGTATTATGTTTCAATGTGCTGTCGGTTGAGGAGTTCCAAAACCATTTATTCCTTCCCGATACCGAGTTGGGTACCTGAACTTATGACTGAAACAGAGTACCGATCTGATGCCAGTGTGTTTAAAACATCAGCAATAAATAGTCAGCTTTGTTTTCCCCCACAACCCCAAAACAGTTCAGTCCAATCCAGTTCACAATCAATAAAGAAAGACAACTCATAATGATCTGATGCTGTTGTAAAGCTGGCATTTCTCTCCTCCGTTGACTATAAAATTTGGCATATGGTACACTGCATGAAGTTGCAGGGTCCCTTTTTTTTTCGAGGCTGCTTACCCCCAGTTATTCAGACACTTTGTATTTCTTTCTTATTTTATGAATGTTGCTTTTGAATTTTGAATTTTACCAGCGTATCAGCCTTGAGAAACCATCAGCAAACCCTAAGTTCAATGGAAACCCAACCTGGCACATATTTTACAATAGATTCAATAAAGAAAACTTTTATGACCTACAGGCAGAGGGCCATGAAAAACACTCGGTCAAGTAAATGAAAGAATAATAATAGTAAGGAAAAAAATGACATTGTGAAATATGGTTTTGTAATAATACTAATAAAAATTGTGGGATATAATGATCCGGAGGCTTTGGGCACATTGAAAAAGGCTAGAAAAACAGACTTGTGTCTGACAGTCTACGAGGTCTGCCTCTGGCTGTGGAAATATCCCTGACTGCTTGGCAGGGCCTCTGACTGCCGTTTCAGCCGCTATCTTAATTCTCTCCTCTAACATGTGTAGGAAATTTACTGCTTCATTTCATCTTGTCACAAAGGAGCACTCTGCACCTGGCTTTCCCCTTCCCCTCTCCGTCCGCCACCCTCTCCCTCATCTCTCCCCCGTCTTCAGGAGAGTCTTGAAACTAATGAGTTATGTTGAGTGAGACAGAAGCTCTTATCAAGCCTGTCACTGGCCCAGGGGCTTACTTTCAGAGAGATAAGGCAAATCAACATGAGAAATGTGGCTTTTACTTCAACGTACTGTAAAAACCCTCCCACTGCTCTCACAGAGGGGGGCAAAAGTTTGCGCCTCCAACCACAGGTGAAAATGAGCACATTAATCCAGTCAGACTTTTACCTTCACAATGTTTGCCATCCCCTTTATAGCCTGACTTGCAGATACATTTGTATGACTTCAGGGTGTTCTGGCAGATGGCATCGATGCTGCAGTTGTCAAGCGCCTCTGCACACTCGTCCACATCTAGAGAGGAAGAAAGACAGAGGGTTAGCTAGGGCGGTTAGTTGATGAAGCTGAAAAGTTCTTTGCGGGCCATGTAGACCACATAATACAGATTTCTGGAACGTCAAACTCCATGTAATGGATTGTGGTACATTTGACCACTTAGAGTAAAAGACTAAATACAGAGAGACATAAAAAGAACAATGAAAGTTACAAATTATATTGCCATAATTGTTGTTGAGGTTAAACTTGGTTAAAGTGGTGCCCTTTTTCCAAAACATCTGCTCCAGAATTATGAACACAAGCATTTTCTTTTTAGTTACAATAAATATCCACTTATTGATCACATTGCAGTGACCTCCAACTGATCAATTCAACCGAAAAAAGGTAATTACAATTTTTGGAGAAAAAACCAAAAAAAAAAAAAAAAAAAAAAAAAACACTTGTGGAAAAAGAAACATCAAAGAAGATCCTGAATAACAAATGGAAGAATAAAATATCACAGGGCATCTATGATCAGTTAAGATTAGGGATAGGTATCGGTACTCAATATTTCTATGGTTTTGTACCAAGTAGTACTGCAACTTCTCCAGTCAAATGATGCCTTTATTCAATCCTTTTGATGTCCAGATCCAGAAAAAATGACTATTTATTTGGTTTTGATTGCAGCCAATGACTGCAAGTATTCTTCATTAAACAAAAGTTATCAAATGAAGTACAATATTGGTATTGGTATCACTTTATGGGTACTGGTATTGGTACTGGTATTGTAATTTTCTGACTGACACCCAGCCCAGCAGCTCCAACCAGGACACCGACTCCAGGGACACAGCGGGTTCAGGCGGGTACAGCAGCCATGAAGTGGTTGAAGAGCAAATTTGTAACTTTGGGAGTTAGGGTTTATTTAAGATCAAACACAATCCATTTCCATCCATTTGTTTTCATGAAGTTGTAAGTTATTCATTCCTGTGTTATACTCTGTAGAAATGAAATAACAAAAAATGTTCAGTCTGCTTCTTGATAGTTGTTCTGACACATTCAGAATCATTACCGCTTTTGCCTTTTGCATGCAACAGGCTGCTTGCTTCATGCCCCAAAAATATATATTTAAATAATTAAATTAATATTGACGGCTATGAGTCAACTAGGAAAATCTTCAGTTGAGAGAGCCCTAAATAATAATTTCTATTATTATATAAAAAAACAACAATTAAGTCTTGAATAATGGATTTTGACTGGGCTAAAAAGAAAACAAGACTCTATGGCCCTGCTACCAGCTCTGTGAGACACAGCAGTGCTTACGATGATGGCAGCAAGCTAACATTTGCTAATAAGCACCAAACACAAAGTGCAGGTGAGGCTGATGGAAATGTCATTAGCTGTGCAGGTATTTGGTCAAAATGTACTGCACAAATTTTTTGTGATGGTGGCACAAGAGAAAAGTCAGAAGATCACCAAATTCATTAGGATTCATCCTCTGTACACCATTGATATCTGCACCACAGTCCATTGCAACCCATCCTTGAGTTGTTGAAATATTTTAATAAAACCAATAATCCTCATAGTGATGGCAGACAAGCAGTCAGGAAATCACCAAAATCAACAGGATTCATCTTCAGTGGACAATGAAGGGGACCATGAATGTAAAGTACATATTTTCATGGTAATCTATCCAGTAGTTGTTGAGATATTTTAGTCTGGACCAAAGTGGTGGATCAGCTCACAGACAGACAAGCTGCTAGCAGCTAAAAACCAAACCAATAAAATCTTGAAAAATGACAAAACACACAGCCTTCACTAGGAAAAACAAAAGCAAATTTCAGCTTTTCAAATGTAATGCACAGTACAAATCAAAGCAGGATGTTCAAGAGCAGAGTAACCAATCATTTATGCTTCACTAGTTCTCATAACCCTGAATAACAGATATGGGCAGAGATAAAAGAGCTTAGTACAAAGTGAAGTGTTGTGCAACTGCTGGATTGAGTTTGAACAAGAGAATATGAAAAGATAAGAATGGAAATGGATTTAACTAGAAGCATGATCAGGTTTGCCTCATGAAGCACCTAATCCCACCAAATCCCAGTTAACTAGCCCAGGTGTTTAGGATTACCCCCCTGCACACAGGGGAAGGGCAGCTTAACAAGGTTTACATAGCTTCCAATATCCACTCTTATCACAAGCCCTCTGCAGGAGCCGGCTGATCCCACTGGGAAATGACCTGCAACCTAAACCCCTGAGCTTAGCATATTGGCTATATCTGCCTATTCCTGGAGGACATGAAGCCTGCTGTGGAAAGGAGGACAGTGAAAGCACAAAATGCACAAAACTCTGTGGAAAAATGGTGTCACAAAACTTAACCTAATATATCCGAGAGTTTTGAGCACCTTTGGGCAAACATCATGGAAACATCACAACAGCAGTTTTACAAATGCTGGTATTACTTCAGGAGGAACACAAAGCTACCAGGTCAGACTTAAGATGAAGAGTCCGGTATTCAAACTCATCCTGCTATTTCACTAAAAAGTTTGCAGAGGTCCCAGTACTACTTGATAATTGTGTGAAAAGAAAAAAAAGTGCCTGAATCAAGGTTAGCTTTAACAAGATTATAACTCTCTACAGCTTTTTGCAGCTCTGTGGGGGTATATTTAAGCACAGAGGTGCTTCAAGGGAGTTTATCCCAGTGTTCTAAGTTCTCTGCTAACCCTAACCATATCTCCTTATGTGCTATATAGACCTGGGGAACACAGGACTCTGGGAACATAGGAATGACCCTGTGCTTCAGTACATCTGTTAACATCAGAATGCTCACAATGACAACTGAGAGCAAAATTAAACTAGAGACAATCTTGCAATGGGATCACACCAGTCACAACACCTGTCAACATGTCATTACTACGTTATTACACAAGGACTCTCAGTACTAATGAACCGGACCACACTCATCTTCAAACTCGGCTACACATCTATTAAGTTTTGTAACTGCATCTTGCACAGTTGTGACGCTATTGTGTTGACAAAATCTGTCCACAGACTGATACATAAACACCTGGCAAGATACTCAAACCGGCTTCTGTGGTAGTTCTCACTACAGTAGGTAGACTTACACAGATGCACAAGGTGAAATTTTACGTCTTAGAGTGGACCTGGGAAAGGCTGAACATGGGATAAAGTGATCAGCGACTTAAAACAAATGTTGGCCAGGGGCGTAAACTGGGAGGTCCCAAGGCCCCTTTCCTACTTTCTACCCCCCTACTTCCTGTGCCCTTGCTTGGGGCCTTCATTTCGGCCTGAAATACATACATGTAAAGTTTCATGACTGCATCTTGCACTGTTGACTAACTTTGTCCACAGACAGACATACAAACACCTGGCAAAATACTCAAACACGGTTTTGTGGTAGTTTCCTCTACAAAAGGTGTCTCCAGGACCACATTTTGCCAAGATGAACTCACAGCAAGTGGAACAGAAGATAGCCTTCATGTGACACCCTGAGGACTTGAGCTCTCTATGCCTATGCTTAGTGAGTAATGTTTAACATGTTCACCATTGTAAGCCGTGTTTCCACTGCATGGGACGGCTCAGCTTGACACAACACTATTCGCTCTTTTTTGGTTTTCCATTGTGGATTGCACCTGGTACCTTTTTTATTTTTTTTTTCTGGTACCATCTCAGTCAAGGTTCAAAGCAAGGTGAAGGAACCACTGATTGGTCAGACTAGCATAATTTGTCAGTAAATGTACAGTGTAGGTTACAGTTTGTCAGTGAATGAGATAAAGGCTGCAGCTTCTCAAGACCAAAGCAAAGCTCCCATGTTTGCCTATTGTTTCCCAACTACTGGAATAGCATCGCTATGATGATCAGCTCCACCTACATTAAGTGGCTCCTATCTGTAGTGGAAAACAAAGAAGAGGTACCAAACGGGGGTTTTTGCAAATGAGACCACCACCGCGAAGACTGGGTGATTCTATATAGTTATTCTTAATGCCTGCCACTGGGTCAGATCTTAAAATCAAATGAAAAGAGCCCGTGTTTACATTTTCTCAGGAAAATTTACAGCAAGGAAGAGGATTTTTATTTGATATTTTTTTATTTTTGATGTTCTATTTTGTGGTTATTCCAGTGTAAATGCTTCCACTTTGTCCACGGGGGCCTCAAAAATCAACAAAACATGAAATTTCCTTGTTGTAATTTTAATTTTCTACCTGATAATGATGCTAGATGAAATGTGTTTACAATTCCACCTGAGGGGTGGTATGAAATTTCATGGTGATCCATCCTTGTTGAAACCTGTCACTAGAAGCCAAAATGTCGGTTCACTGGTAGCGCTTGAGGAAAAGTCAAGGGATAGGATTCACCCTCTGGGGCCCATTAATGTCATGATGCAAAATTCCATCTTAATCCATCCAGTACTTAAAAATTTCAGTCTGGTGGTGGTATGCCCAACATTACCAGAGCCACACTGGCTTAGTATGAAATGTCTCAGTCAGGGTAATAGGTTTAAAAATAGTAAACACGTAGACAGAGCATCAGCACTGGCCTGTCCAAATAAAGTGGCATAGCTAAGGTGTTCTCCAGCAGTACCACTCATTCTTGTAATGATTTGTCAGGCTTTATGTGTCTGTATAGTTCTTCAGTTTCTGTGCAACATTCAGTAAGGAATACAGCACCTGGGACTGTTGTGGCTCATCTCTTGCTTAGATTCCACAAAGCCATTTAGTGATGCAGGAGCTCCCCGAGCCCTGTATTGATTTATATTATGTGAGAACAATATGAATTCTCCTGGGGAAGCAGCCAGGGTCTTTTCTCCTTACAGACAGGATAAGAGCTTGAGAGGCCGTGTGAGGAAGTGTTTTTCAATAGAGAAGGCATTAATCACAACAAAATATCTGTCTTATTGTCAGGTTTCTTGGTGCCAAGTCTCTTCAGTAATTAATATTCATTATGACAGAAACTCAAAGAATCCCTCTTTTCATCTTGTTATTAATGTTCCCATCTGGAGCATCAGTTCACTTTATCTTTTCCAGTCTGCAAGGTTGCCGACTCTCACTCTTTTATTTTGAGATACACACACAAACACGTACACACTCTCAGGCTTACACACACAAACACGCCTGAAGTCAAAAACTGCAATTACGGTTCAGAGATTGACAGCACAATACACCAGCTGAACTTGTATAAGTGTGATATTTTTCAGAAGGAAAAAATTAAAACATATATATACACAAATAGTACAGAAAACTGCCAATCATATACCTCTGTTTTTTATCACAACTCTGTTTTCTCTCAAGTCAAATTTGCATCCAGAACAGTTTGATGCTGTTACTGCTTCAGGCAATTGCTGAGTGCAAAAGAGCAGCACCAGATATTGGGCTTTAAGTATCTCTAATGTTATGTAACTGCCATGTTATGATACATAATAACTTCAGTGAAAATTTTAAATGATGACAGGGAGCAGCCTGCTATGCATTCAGGGTTTTAAACAAACAAAACAGCCTCTATGTTTGGTAAAACCACCTAAACCGGTGAAATTATGTAACCAACTGTGCAGAAGCTGCGCCCTCCTCAAAAGTCTCCCTCAAATCTATAGAGGTTGGCAAATCTGCACAACAACTACATCTTTGTGCAAATATTACTTAGAACTTTTAGCTTCTGTAGCATTGTAGAGTTATACCACCAGCTAATAAAAAATAATCTGTGCAAACTGTTTGCCCACAGCAAGGAACCTATTTAGAAATATGTGGAAATTAAAGGTACTTATCGATAGTTAGTGTATTGGCTGCAGTAGATGCAAGTCAGCACACCCTTAGTTTGGAGAGGAGTACCAACTCAGAGGTTGAGCAGGGTGGACAGGTTCAGCAACAGAAGGTATTTTAGCCACTTATATAAGGATCACCTATTTAAAAAATATCATCTATTTAAGTTTATCCTATATTTAGAATATTTTTTAATGACTTTTCTTTGCTGCCAGCTGTTATATCAAATATCACTCTCCAAACAAACCAAACTCCATAGGTGAAATCATTTTAAAATGAATGAATTAACTAATTTTACCATGCAGAATACGGGAGATGCTGGTCCACCACTGCCTTGATCTCCAGAACTCCTGTGTTCTGCGAGGTAAAATTACTGATTTCACCCATGGAGTTTGGTTGGTTTGAAGAGAGCTGTTTCCCTCAGAAAAGGCTGTCTGAAAGCAAGGTAAAGCAATAAAAATATTCTAAATATAGTATACACTTAAACCGATATTATATTTAAGTGGTTAAAATACATTTTACTGCTGACCCTGTCCACAGCAGCACATTGCTTAGGTTCCATTCTGCTTCTCCAAACTGAGGGCAGGCCACCCAGCATCTACTGTAGGAAATACACTGACTAGTACCTCACGCAATTCCCACATTTTATAATTCGAACTTTCCCTTTAACTTGGCCACAATGAAGCTAGTAAATTGTGGTGATCAAACACTTATGTCAAATGAATACATAACAGTCCCACATTCCCATTGCCTTTGGTGTGAGCTGCACAAGATGAAATACATACAAATTAAAGAAATCATGGCCCACAAACTACAATAGTCCATGACCGTCAAAGCATTGTTTAAAAAATCTACCCATAAAAGTTACTGGGAGTGTTCCAGCGGACACATCGACAACAAATGCTTAATGTGCTGGTCTTTTTGGAAACCCAACATGTCTTTGCCATGGAAATAAACATGTCAGAATCAATACATCCTTCGCTTCAGTCCAGAGGACGATTCTCCGAAAAAAAAAAACACATGCAGCATTTTCAGTAATGCTGCCTTGGTAATTGACTCATGCCCAAGATGAAAAGATTGTGTTTTCATTGAGAGGTTCTTTCATTCTTTTGTGTTGAGGAATCACAGTTGTTGGGAACAAGTTAAGGCAGCAGAGTATGAAGCCGGCGCTTCGAGACAAGGATGGATAAACAAAGTCAAAACAACAAAACCAAAGAAGAAAGAGATGTTGGGCAATGCTCAGATGTTTAAACAGTTTCCTCCGGGGGGAATGTGTCATTTTGGATATTGCTGCTGTTGTAGTTCTCTTCTGGTTAATGCACTTTGAGCATATTAAAGCCACAAACAGCTTGAGTCTGTGTTTAAACCCACTGACATTCTTCTCAGAATATTGAAGTCAATGATTGCGCTGGATGAAACCAAGTCGTACAATGATGGTGAATGTTTTCTCTCCCCTGAAACTGATTCACTTCATGCTCTATTGTATGCTCAATAAAACTTTAAACTTCCCTAAATGCATTGCCACATGCTCTTGACTCAGCAAAGCAGACTTTTCATTTTTGAAGGGTGGAGCTAGAGGGGCTGCAAGGTAAGGTGGAAATATAAATGGGATTTATTATAATTGTATTGAATTTGCTGGATAAAACACCCTTATATCCTCAGAGGTGGTTATTCGGAAAGTTACTCTGAGAGGCCATTAGTCCATTTATTCCAAAGTAGTCCCTATATGTAAGTCAGAACTGCCGGCTAAGGGCTGCTGGCCGTGGAGGTGAGACCTTGTCAGAGGTGCTTTTCCTCTCTGATTTATGGGACGGTCCTGGGATAAGCGGTGTATTTAGCTGGTCCGGCTGGAGGGGGTGTTAGCAGGAATAAGACTCAGAGGGGAGAGCGCGAGTGTGTGGGAGAACTGTAGGGCCGAAGGTGTGTAGTTCAAACATAGGGTAATGTTTACTTTGAGTGTTGAGACCCTCACTGTTTGCTTTGCCCCAAACCTGCCCCCCTCCAACCCATCACCTTTCCTTCAGAACCAGAAATAGACTGAGTGGAGCTGGGACACCCATAGGTGTAGCTTTACCCGCGCTGCCTACAGCCAACTTCAAAATAAAAGTCAAAAATGTGGACCAAGTGATGCATAACCGCTCTCTTAGTTGGCGAGCGCAGTGAAGTATTCAGCTGTGTTTTTCATGACAGAATGATTTGGTGCGACATTTGAACAGTTGTGGTTACACATTAGAGACAAAACATTCTTTCTTGACAAAAACATTTTCAGATGAAATCTTTCATTTTCATGAGCTCCTTGTGGCAGAGGAGGAAGGGTGCTGGGTTCAATTCCATAAAAAGGTGTACTTGGGATCACAGTGTTTGTCGTTCTGTGTATAATTACAAAGGAACAAGTATTGTAATTATGCATCTTAGAACCACACTTACACTATACTTAGGGTTGTGGTTGAGCAGGATGGGGTTAGGGTCAGGATAATTACTTTAGGTACAGAGCAGCACAGAGTCTGAATGGCTGTACTGTACGGAAACAGTAACACCTCTTTCATCTATTTGCTGTAATTGACCCATATGATGACATGATGTTCAACTCACAAACAAGATGTGTTGTAAAGCAGCAGCAGGTCTGGAAAAGTGGCTCATTTACACTGAATTGATATGGGACTGGTGGAACAACAGCAAGAAAAGGTTTTCACAAATTCAAAAAATTTGTGAAAACAATCTTCCAGTGTGAATCTCTGCACAGACATCGTTCTGTAGTGAAGCTTTAACGCTGAAGGGATTGACAACAAGTATAGCACCTTTTTGAACGAAAGGGACTTTAAAATAGCACATTTAATGTCAATGAAATGCCCAAATACAGCTATTATTAGAGAGGCTATCGAGAGCCAGTACTAAGTTGTTATATTTTCCTGATTGGTTGGTAACATGCTACTGATGTTGATGTAACTTTAATTCGCTCTAATGTAGGTGACATTTTCAAATTCCAACTGTCCCCTAATAATGACGAAGCTGCCAGCGTCAGGCGATTATGTTTGAAGTTACTCCATGGTTACATGTTTTGCTCTCTAGTCATGGCTGACAGGGCTAAACATGAAGCTAAATACAATGTGCGTAAAAAAGATAGTTGCACGTAAAGCGGGTAACATCAGCAACCTCATGAAACACTTAACAAATACAGCACTCTATAAATCTGAGGCAGTGCAGCTTCCTTGACCACTCTGGAAAAGCAGCTGCAGCAGCTAAACATTACGTCCTCAGTGCAGCGTCCAGGCTCCGATGCCAGTGGAATTAGCCAAACAAAAAATGTGACTGTGTCTCAACCTCGTCTACTCATGGTAATGCTCGTAATGGTTACAAAAAATAATCCTTTAGTCATTCACTCATGACACATTTAGCATTTTTTAAGCACTAATTTATTTTCCTAAATAATCTCACAGACAACATCAGTCAAATAGTAGCCACAGCTTTGTCTTCACCTATTCTCCACTACTAGACAAAACAAAATGATACAGGAAAAAAAGCAGAATGAAACTGATTTATAGCCCTTCACTACAGTGGAGTACAGTTGGTTGAGGTATGTTCAGTAGCCAAAATCAAAGCATACATTGGTGACTGCTAGGTAGCCTAAAGCCCCTTTTACACTGGACAAAAAAAAAAAAAATACTAACACCTGCTAACATCTGGCTTTTTTTCTTCAGTGGGAAAGGGTACAACTGGCATTCACTCCCAGGGTCAATTGACCCTGCAGTAGACTCTGGTATACACTCTGGGAACATGACACCTGGGTGGACACGCTAATTTTGCCCTTTTCTTGGCAGAGGCAAGGGAGGCTTATTGCCTCTTTTGCTCCTTTTTTATCCACATGTGCTGTTTGGTTTGACTCTGAGTCAGCCCAGCACAGCACGCCCATTTTCACCCAATTTAAGGTATTTAACTTATTAAGCGCTTGTATTTAGTCAAGCGACCTAACAGTGTATAAACATTTTACTTCCTATATGCAGAAGATAGAAAATATACATTTTGCAAAAGTGGTGAACACTTGTGACAAAGATATGCAATGGAGACAGACATTTTACAGTTTAACAATAAAAGTGATGGTCCTAAATTATATCAGTGCACTGAAATCGTTAATTTTCACCAAACACAAATAGAGCTAAATATGTGTATGTTAAACCTAAATTAGGAAAGGGACCAAATAAATGTACAGAAAATGTTGCCTACAAAACTAACAAATAAAAACAATCTGCATTATGTTCTGATACAAAATGAGGTTTTAGATATAAGTTCGTATCAGACAACATGTATGCCAATAACGATATATCTGATAGGCCAGTATTGTGCCAGTGGTATTGGTCAGCTGATATTTTGGGTGGGTTTGAGTACTGGTATCCATAAACAATGCTGATATCAATAAAATCCTAACGATATCCCTAGCTATAAAGCCGCTGTGTGCGCTTGAGCCTTTCAAGAATTTAGTATGTGCGACATATCACATTAAAATTAGCAAACCAAGTGTTCCACACAAATGTAATGTGATGTGTTTCTTGTCTTTAATCTGGTAGCCAGTGAGGACGAGGTTGTGTAAGGGACAGGAACTATGTCTGGTCGTCGCAACATTATCACAGCACACTGTGAAAATGTCATGGATTTTCAGGTTGTGCAGGGCAGCAGACTAACCAACCTCACCCCTGCCAAATAAAAAAAAAAGGTTTTGATGAAATGCAGACGTCAACATTAACACAAAATTTAGCATTTCTCCCCCCTCTCGCCTAGATCCCCTTCAGCTAATGAAGGGACACACTGTTGGCCCGCCAGCAAGCCTCTAAAAAGTTGTGAATAAAAATATCAACTGCTTCCATTCGGGATATTTACACTCATCCTTCACACACTCTAAATGTTTAGGAATCATGACCACTGACTGATCCTGTGCTTTCAGAAAACTGTGATCACAACTTCAAAACCCCGGGTCCCTCCCTGCTTATGTCCACCAACCATGAAGCCTCAGATTAATCTGAGGGCCAAGGGAAAATGAACTAGAACATGCAAGCTGAGTTTAAGGAGAGCAACATCATGTTAACCTGCCCAAACACATTAACTTTCCCTGAATCTATGCCTCTACCTCGTTTATACGCAAAAGTGCACAGGATTTTTTCTTTTTTTATCATCATAGTCTATTTTGTCTAATAGTTTTATGAGACAATGACAGTAATAACTGAACCTTGTTTAGTGTTGTTTGTGTTCTCATATTCCATAAAGGGGCACTCCGTGAATTTTCATGAAGTTCATTTTACTGACCAGGGAGCACTCAACCTGTAGAAACAGGTTTAAAATGTCCTGGAGGGAGTTTTTGAAAAAATAACTCGAATGATGTAATCGAATGAAAGATGCTATATGGGAATTGCGTAAGCAGAGTTTTATTAGGCCAAAAGTAGTATTTTGTGGTTTATTTGACCCATACTGGAGGCTATAAGTCAAATATATATATATGTTCGACCTCTGCTGCAAACATGACAGTTAATTTGTAATGTTTCTAGTAGAACTACAATATTTTATTTAAAAAATGAGTGTTACAACTTGAAAAAAATAATATTTAATTTAATGTATTTTGCTATAATATAAGACCCAAAAAGCAGCAAATTCTCACATTTGAAAATGTAGAACTATGAAATTTTTGCCATTTTTATTTGAAAAATTACTTAAATGATTTTCAAAATCAATTGATTGACTAATTGTTGAAGCTCTAATTTATATTTCTGTGTGCTCATTCTGTGCAAAATAAATTCCCTAAGGTCCCATTTGTTCATTCATTTATCACTACTCTCTATTCAATGTTTTATTTTTCTCCTCTGGGAATTAATAAAGTTATCTAATTTAACTCTCTATCATGCGCCCTTTTAATTTCTAGCAGAACAAAAGTGGAACAGAAGCTAACAGTGGAAATAGTGGCCCTGTCGTATTATATGTTGTTTTGTAAAGCTTCCAAGATCTTGCTCAGCTTCTTCAGTCCAAAATAATAATGTATTGCTTAAATATTTTTATTTTACAACTGTACGCTTCTGTACAAAGTATTCGGCAAACACTGATATATAGGGATGTGTATTCTGGATATCTTCATTACAACAGTTTGACTAACTCAAAACAACACATACAAGATGTTTGTCTCCACTTCTTCAGTTTGTTGATGCCTGCGTGAGTATTTTATAGCGTGTGCTTTCCAACAATACTGACAGCGACAATGATGAGCCAAGAGACTCACCTTGCATCATTTATAAAACATTTCTCAGGCTCAAACTCTTGTGAATAAATAATGGACATTCTCTGTGATTTTGATCATAGGCCGAGCATCTGGTGCTGTGCCTTTCCCTTTAGCATGTGTGGCCTTAATAGACTATGACTCACAGACCTCCGGACCACCTCCAGAAGAAAAACACTTATTACAGTAATTAAGTGAATCATGGAGCAATACTATGAGAGTGCAGAGAGAGGGTGACATGACACACTAAGTGTTGGAGGTCTAATACATACCACACTGAATAATTGAGCATAACTTGTAACCGTTTCCCATTAGGAGCTGAAGTGACAAGAAGTTCATTTGTACTTTTCAAGGGATTTTTCACCCTTCTTGGCATGTGTCCTCCACTGTTAATGACTTCTTGGCTTCATGCAGCATATTTTATATACGGGAAGGGTGACACTTAGTCCAGCTGTATACCTTATATTTATACAACCAGAGCTAACTGACATGACACTCTCCCTTCTGCACACAGCAATTACATTCATTGGTGGTTGCTTTAACCAGATACAGTACCAACTATAAAGATGGCAACGTAGCAATTACAGCACAAGTGTGATATTTTTAGTTGTTTCCTGTCAAACGGAGGTATAAAGTGAATGGTTCTCTGTGTAAGCTGTGAAGCAGGCATTAACTACTAAAAGCTCGGAAATGTGAAGTTCAGCAGGCTGGAACTGACTGGATATGGGCTTCATTTAAATGCTGGGAGACAGCACAATCACTTCATGCAAACATTTCACTCATGCAGACGTATCAAGTGTTTAATGGCCTCTCCATCACTGCTCCTACTGTATTTCAGTCAGACGACGTAAGGGGACACCAGAGCAGAAAATATAAATTCTGAAAAGGTTTAAGCTTCACACAAGGAGGCACAAATGTAAGGGCAAATTCAGGGCAAAACTATGGTGCAGATTTTCCCAGGGAATTTTTGCCACGGAAACACATTAAATGAATCAGAGACTGGACAGTTAGTCAGGGCTCCTCGCCTGGCATCATCAGACTAATTCAAATTCTCTCAGTTCCTTTTACATTTCCAAAGGGTCTTATCAATGAGTTCCGACCAGAATGCTTACGGCTGCAACCAAATAGACCTACAAGCCATCAGAGCGACAAAACATAGCATGGTGCTGTGCGACACATGCGAGTACGGGCAGTGCTCGGTCTGGTCGCAAACTTTCTCAATTACACTAAAGTGAATTATATTCCTGAAAACATTTGAGCTGAAAAATAGGCAGTACAATAACAGAGTCTTGATTCATATTTCATCAGCACTCCCTAGTTTAACAGTTTCATCTGAGTTTCAGGAGCTGGGTATATTGGGTTCAAAGAGTGTGACGTTACAGACGTGTGACTTTTCAAATCTGGACTTGTGACGCTCCTCCATCAGTCAATGTATCAAACTCACCCCATGTTACATAAACTTTTGTGATTGGCTTAACAAGATCCAGGATGGAAGGATGATGACCAGAGATATCTGCCAGAGCAAATGAAACACGAACTTGTACATTAGTTTGGTTCCTAGGCTACAGGTGACTTGCATGGTGAGAACGATATGAACTATAATTGTAATTGTAAGAGTGAATCAACTGTTGGGTGGAGGGCTGCAACCAAAAATTATTTTCATTTTCAGATTTCCTTGATTAATCAATTCACAATCTTGCCTTTAAAATGCTCTCAAATAGTGAAAAATGGCCAATATATTTTCAATACATATAATAAAAAAATTGAGAAGGTAGCACATCTCAAGTCTTCAAGTCAAGGAGGATAAAATACTCACATTTCACTTATGTATTTGGCTCACATCACAATGTAATGTGAGCCAAATCACATTGTGATGTGAGCCAATAAACCTGAGATGTGCTACCTTTTCAAATTTTTTGGAATATGCTCACTGGATTTTGGGTCTAGCGCTCCACTGAGAACCCCACTGCTGAAGTGCAACCTCCTTTTCTAAATTCAGATATTCTCAATATAATTTGGCAGCACAAGGTGTAATATTTAAAGCAACATTATGTAACTGTCTATCTCAAAATAACAAACGAAATCATTTCGACAGTACACTGGGTTAAGGTGAATGGTGGCTCTGTCATTTCCACACTGCGCTCTGTACGCTTGTTCTCTACCAACTACGTCACTGATTTAGGTGGAACTGAATCATATTTTATTAAGAAAATGTTTTCTGGTTTTCCCTCTGATGTCCTTCAGCGGATCCAACCTCAACAGTTTCCTGATTGAATTCTCTGGTTCCAGAAGTAATGCTGCTGAATGTGCCTACTGTTAGCTAGTTAGCTATTAGCTCAGTTAGCCATCTTGCCTGGGTTTGGAGCTCTGAGCACCAGGTGAGTGTTGACAAGAGCTTTGGACCACTGCGAGGAGGTTTTCAGGTCTGAGGTGGTGGGGGGCTGCTGTCCACCAGACAAGAGTAAAATAGGACAAGAGTAAAGAAATAATATTTAGTCATTGGCAAGAGCTTTGTGAATAAAAGACTGCAAGACAGACAGTGAGCTGACCTTGTTACTGTTGGACAAGTCAGTAATATTAGCTGGTTTGCCATGTCTTGTTTTGCTGCACTTGCTTGGTGTTTGGTTCAGTTAGCAAAGTTGTCTACTCGCTAGTTTTTAACATAAGTAATGTAGTAATAAGTGCATATGAACAACTGACCATATTTATAACTGTAGTGTTATAAGTGAATTGCACCTAATCACAAAAAATGACTAATCTTATCATGTTGCTTTAATATCATGCTTTATCTAACCAACTAACCAGTCCTAAGTTTTACATTTTTGCTTGAAAAATTACAATTTGATAGACTGCATAATGAATTATTTCATCTCTAGACAGATGCCATTAAGATTATTATGATGATAAATGTTATTATTATCACTGAAAACTGCTATAATGATTGCATGGACATTAAAACCTTGATAAATGAGTGAGATGGCAGCATTAATTTTTTCCATATTGAGGCCTCAGTTTGTCAGTGTTTCTGCTGCATATTTTCCCTAGAAATCTGGTTGTGTACTATTACATGTATTACAGGCTAAATTCAAAGTGCACCCTGTAATTAACCGTGTCATATCTGGCAACTGCTAATAGGCTTTTATAATTATAAAAATATAACTGCGCTGACATTTTGTCTTACTAAAAACAAGTTAAAAGGCTCATGCAAATGTTCTTACTCCTACATTTCCATCCACCGACGGACACCCACTTACCACAACTACTAGTTGATACAAAGCATGTCAGTGTCTGTTCAGTCTAAGGGAATTTTTGTAAATTTGCAGATCCTATTAAATTTGAAATTCAATTCACCAAACATCACTATAAAGCACTACAAAACATTACACATTACATTACACACATTACACAACTTAATCAATATCTTCTGTTCTTTTGACCATAAATTTTGATTTCTTGCAATATGCCACCTGTGTTGATGCAAATCTCCAGAATTATAGTGATGAATCAGAATCATATTGAGCTGATAATGGTTATGTTGCTATGTGATGTTCACAATACATCATTATATCATTATAGGCCCTATAGGGTTACAATGGATACTTATTAGCCTGCTCCAGCTGAGCTTAAACGACTCATTGTGAGTAGCCGTGAGTCACCCTCGACACGTGTTTATGTCAAGTGTAGTATGTTTCTGTTTTATATTGTATGTTTTTAATTTTATTTTACTGTGTATTTACGCTTGCTGCAGCACAAATAGTCTACTTGTACAAGTCCTCACCATAAAGAAAGCCTCACTTTGCACACATACATTTGGCACTGTATATTGTATATCTGATACTGTACATTGTACCAGTGTTCTGTGGTTACTTATCTGTTTGCTTTTCTCTTTATCCTTCCTGATATCTTTATTTATGCTTATTACTGCTTGATTGAATTCAGAGTGGAAAGCAAAGGAACAATTTCATTGCACATGAAAACTTTTAACTGCATATGACAATAAATGTTTTACTTGGATGATAAATTAAAATTGAACCTGGTCAATGAAGTACCCAATTTAAACTTGCAAATTGCATACATGTCAACTATATAATACAAAGTATATCAGCTGCTGTGATCATTGCAGAGAATTATGCTGAAAAATGACTGAATGCCTGTATAGCTGCAATAATTAGTTGTTGTTTTTTTCCTTTTTTTTATTTCAGCTTAAAAAACAACATTATTGCATTGACTCATACAAAAAACAATGCACTGACTCATACAAAAATACTCCCTCTCAATCAGCACCCACGACACTCAGGAAGTGCCAGAGACCCCACCCTCCGCCCTTCTTATTCTGTCATTATTTTGACAAACAGCAACCAACAAATTCTACATATTGTACCTTTAAAGAAAAAAAAAAAAGCCAAAAATCTCTAGTTACATAATCAATCTGATATCTCTGTGTTTTCTTTGTACTATTATAGCAAATGGATTATCTTTGGGTTATGGACTGTTGGTCAGGAAAAAACAAGGCATTTTCAGACATTACAATGGCCTCTGGGGACTTTTGGCCTTTTTTTGCTATTTGCTGATATATATAGACTGATTAATCAATTAATTGACAAACTAAATTGAACAGTGAATTAATCGATAACACAAATAATTCTTGGTTGCAGCCCAACATGCCTGTATGATGGATGGTGTAACAATTTAAAACAAAAGAGCACAACCAGGACTTGCCATTAATCACCAGTGTAAGCTATTACAGCTGCAATAAATATATATATGGAGTTCAGCGGGGGTGATTAAATACTGCACAGGGTCATATGGTTTTTCCCATGCCTCTGTCCATTGAGGAAGTCTCAAATTCATCAGTGAAGTCATCCCTCTTTCTACCCAGAATGCATTGGCCAGAACCCACCAAATAAATAACTTGGCTTTTTTCATCTGGATTCCTTGATGTATTGGGTTGGATTTTTCCATTACTAAGCAGAATAAGAGCATTTCCTTTCACTTCCAGCAGTCTCTAAAGCTGGCGCTCACCATCAGGAATGTAAACACACACAGTCTGTAAACAAGGCTCTCTCTGACCCCCAACCCCCCTCTGACAACGCTGACCACCGCAGACCAGCCTAATGACGTCCCTCGCTGACCCCCCCAAAACTCTCAAAGAGAGAGACGCAGCCCCATTATTCAGCCGAGAGGTCACAGGAGGGAGCGGGGAGGAAGAGGGAGAAAGAGGAGGAAGGACGGTGTGGTGTCAGCCATGGGCCGAAGTAAGCACAGAGACGGAGATGACAGTCCCACTGATATCTCCTCCTGAGTCACAGTATCCCCCAATCAGGGAGTAATGCAACAGAAAAACAAATGTGGGCTCTGTGGTGGGGGGTTAGAGGATTAATGATCTAAGAGCCTCTGCAGCTGGCTGAGGGACGGCACTGAGGTTCCTCAGCGAGCCATCAGCACTTGTGAAAGGGGCTCTGGAGGTGAGTTTAAGACTGGGGGGTCAGAGTGCCGTCAACACTGACTCCATCCTCCCCCGAAACCAACAGGGATGTTGTCAGCACAGGGCCGCATCTGCACAGAGAACAAAGGCCACTGACAGGGTGAGAGAGATGGGAGCAGGAGCGAGTCTTCTAATTTTAACTACAATGCCACAGTTGAGAGAAGCATCACCGGCCTCATTTGGAACATATTGTTCAGATTAAAGCCTCGATAAATAAACAAGCTCCATGCAAGCGCTGCACTCGTGAGGGTGAGGGTTCGAATGTTTTTTTTACCACTGGACGCTGGTGCTGCATACAAAGCAGTTGTCCTGGAAAGTTTGGCTGATTTAAACTACATTTTTTCACCTCCTCTGTTGCACATGAAATCTACAGCTTTGTCAGCCCTGCAACCATTCTAAATGAGGTGACAAATTGTGGTCACAAGGGCCTCGCTAGCTGCTGATAAAGTGATTTTCTGCTTGAGGAAGGGAGAAAAGGTACCATGGCAGAGGGACCTCAACAGCTGATGGGTTCCCCTGGGGAGCGACAGGGAATCTGCAGAGTCCACAGGTTAGGGTTTTGTTTGGCTGTGACCGAACATTTGTACTGAATACAAAATGTGTAAAACAGTAATGGTTCAACTTCTGTATATGCGTGCAGATGATGAGGCTGTTATTAAACAAATATAATCTGATGCAAACTGAAGGAAAAACAGAAATGATGATCATAAACACACACATGCAGACATGTACAAGGCTATAAAGTTTGACATTTTGGGAAATAAGCTTACTCGCTTTCTATCATAATGTTAGATAAGACGATTAATACCTCTCTTATGTCTGTCTGTTAGCATGCATGTAAAGAGGAAGAAACAGCTAGCCAGCCTCTGTCAGAAGGTGACAAAATCCACCTACCAGCTCACTAATTAACTTATTATAACTTATTTGTTTGACACATACAAACAAAATTAAAGTGTAAAAATGACAATTTAATGTTTTCCGAGGGGGTTGTGTGGGGTCGCTTTAAGCAGTTGCCAGGCAACCAACAGATATTCCAGGAAGTCACCGGACAGATTAAACAAACGAGATATAATGTGTTAATTCGTGAGCTTTGGAAATGCTTGTACAGTAGGTGTATTTTGTAACGATTTGACAGAGCCAGGCTAGCTGTTTCACTCTGTTTCCAGTCTTTGTGCTTCGCTAATCTAACCAGCTGCTGGAAGCTACCTTCCATTTAACATAGTGGAGTTAGAGTGGCATCAATCTTCTCATCTAACTCTCCACCAGAAAGTGAATGTGTATTTCCCAATACATTGAATTATTGTGATGCTGATAAATTCTTAAATTTCCTAAAAAAACAGAAAAAAACAAACATTTGAAAGGAAATGAGTGAATATGGATTTCTGAATTATCTACAACTCTGGAAAAAATTACATATGCCATTAAGGGTAATCAATCATTCTTTCATAACATCTCATATGTTATCTTGATAAGACAGACTTCATTTGATGGGAGCACCTGGGGAGACATAAGTAGCTCTCTGCAACAGTCCAAACCAATTTTTTTAAATTTATTTGTTCTTTTTCTACAATTGTATATAAATAAATAAAACAGATTTAGAGTGAAGTGTATCACACTAATACAGTCCTCAACCAAATATTTAACTTTATTTCATTCTATTTTTTTGTTTGTTTTTAGGTGCAGTTGGGGGAGGAAGTGTATTAAATCTTTGGTTGCTGTACTGGCATTTTTGTTCAGGTGTCCTGTAATTTTGTTCTTTTGTGTAAAGAGTGCTGCTGGAATGAGTCCTAAAACACAGAAGTGAGTTAGCATATAAGCACTTCCAGTTCCCCTCTCTCAAAGTCAGTAGGTTTTTAGTTATTTGCCTGAAATAAGGTGCATGGTTAACACAAGATTAAGAGATTTTCATGTTTTTTCTGCAACATAAAATACTACAAATAAAGTAGTTTTCCCTGTCTTGAAAACAGTGAACAAGCTAACAAGTAGACAAATGAGATGACACTGATGCACTAATCCAAAATGCAAAGAAAGAATCCAAATGGCTTTTTGTGGACAGAACCAGAGTAATGCTAATTTCCAAGTTGGCCTACAAAACTACCTCATCCCTGCAGTACTCTATAGACATATACATGTACTGGTGCATGTGAATTATGTATATTATTTATATGTTAAAATGTATAAGTTAAAATCAATAGAGACATTGTTGGAAAAAAATCCTAAACAGAAATGCAGGGGTAAAACTTAATCCTGTACCTTGCAATGGAGGGGAATGATTCTCAAATAGCAAATCTGCAGCTCATTTAAAAAAAAATTACCAGGGGAAATAGATTGATTAAATGATAATCATTTGGAAAGGGCACTTACGAGCAGGAAAGTCAGATCTCTTAAGGCCAGAATCTTTGACACTCTGCTGCAGAGAGGAAAATGTCTTGGTTTTACATTCCAGCGGTCAGGATGAAAGTGAGCAACTGTCCAGAACGAAGGCCCACTGAAACGCCTTGGGTCAAAGCTTGTGCCAGACAGCTTCGACTTAACATGTGCCTGTAAACATGGTACTAACTCCGTAAGAAGCTGCAGCCCTCAAACTAAGCTAAAATGTTAGTATCAAGCTGCAGCTTGGCCACACCGAAGCTGGGGAATTAGAAAAAAAGGCACAATAAACCTGAACCATTCCCTGTTTTTAAAGGATTCTCCATCTACAGTATAATGGAGCCTCATTTTGGGAAGTGAAAGCACTTCTGCCTGTTAAGTGCAATCATTAATATCCAGTCTAAAATCACTCATCGCAGTCATACACATTCGCTTGTCCTCACAACACACCCACAGATCAAAGTCATTTTCATGATTCATACCACATTGCTCTTGGACAGAATTGTTATCAAGTGTTTTCAAGTAATGCCAAGATAATAATCTCTCTGCTCTCTCGGCTGCTCTGTAACAACATGTACAGTGGTATTGGAACACCACTTGTCAGGCAGATGATTTCGTAGAGTGTCTGCTGAGTGGTAAAGTGAAGCTGGATTGATCCCCTCCACCCACTCATCAGTGAGTGACCGAGGGCTACCCCCAGGCACAACCTGCCTCAGAAACTCTGATCATAAGGAGAACACGTCTATCTGGCACTGCATGCCTGCTGCTGAGAGAGAAGAGACAGACTTGAGACAAGCCTGGCTCTTATCTTCACAAGAGAGCACTTTCTGTTTGAGGGACAGGGCGTAAATTTACAGGTCAGGAGCTCTTCTGCTTTAAGTGGGCTTATGGACAGGAGAATTTAAAGGGACATTATATGAGGTACTTATCGATTGTCATTGTTTTAGCTACAGTAGACGCCGGGTGGCACACAAGCAGATGGGAACACCAGCACAGAAGCTAAGCAATGCACCGCTGTGAACAGGGTCAGCAACAAAAGTTATTTTAGCCACTTAAAAAAGGGTCCACCTAAAAAAAATCAATATCTATTTAAGTGTATACTACATTTAGAATGTTTTCACCATTTTACTTGGCCGTCAGACAGCCTTTTCTGACAGGGAACCACTGTTTCCTCTCCACTCCACTCTCTCCAAACTAATCAGACTTCATAGGCGAAATCTTTTATTGTGCGACTTTGGTGAATCTGTACTATCCTTTTAGAGCACAGAAGTCACACAATAACACGAACAAACTAACCAACTGAGGCAGCGGTAGACCAGCAATGCCTGTGTTCTGCCAGGTTAAATGACTGATTTTGCCTATGGAGTTTGTTTGGTTTGAAGAGAGTGACACTGAGCTTGTATAATGGCAGTTTCCTGTCAGAAAAGGCTGTCTGATGGCAAAATAAAGTGGTGAAAACATTCTAAATATAGGGTACAATTACACCGATATTGAATTTTTGGGCTGGGCCTTTTTTAAGTGGTTAAAATAGCTTTTGTTGCTGACCCTGTCCACAGTAGTACATTGCTCAGCTTCTAGGCTGGTGCCCCTCTGATTCTCTTAACTGGGGCATACTGACCGGCATCTGTAGGTAATGCACTATCGATAAACACCTCCGACAACCCCATTCCAAACAGTCCGAACTATAACTTTAAAGGGTAACATGTCATTTTGGTCAATAAGTAATCCAAACTGCAATGTCTCGATTCGCAATGTCCTTAACTCCTCAAAGTCACAGAGCATCCCGATGAGGACAGAAGAAGTCTTTTTTCCTGGCTGACCTCAATACATCTTCCATTTGCCGGCTGTTAAAAATTACTTTGCCAAAAATTGTGCTCCGGTGCCTTGGCAGACAAACAGGGACTTTTGCGTCTGCTTGTTTTAAGGCGCATCCAGTCTCTGAGGGGATAAGTGTAACAGCTCAACAAATACCACCGCAGGAGCCTGTCAGGACTCAGGGGCAACGCAGAAACCACACAGCCTGAGAAACGAAGAGTGAAGGTGATGAAAGAGGAACACCAAAGTGGTGTCAAAATGTTGAAGTGAGATGACTGGCCATGCTCGTAGAAGACAGTACCACAATTTCTCTCCGCCTGTCTGTTCTTTTTTTCCTCTCCCCCAATCCCTCTTCTTCACGCTAAACAGAAAACATTCAGAGAAGTTCAAGGCCAAAGGGATAGACAGAAATAAAAACCCCATTTAAATGGTTCTTTTATGTGGCTTCACATACAGTTTCAAAGAACTGTCCGGATTACCACAGACACAGCCCATACACTCTCTGTCTCGCTGTCCCAATTACACATATCCACACACACATACGCTGACACTTGCTTACACAGACCTGCAACATATCAAGACGTCTATCAAGCAACAAAAGTGGGCTGGACAGGACTGGAGAAAGCGACGAAAGAGGATAGAGAGGTAGGGAAATGTTACAGTTGTCATGATTCCAGAGCTTAAATCTTCGATTCAATACTAGGATTAAAAAAACGATATGCAATACTTCTTTCGATACCACGACAAAACGGGAAAGTCCTTGGCACACAAAATAGACAGACAATAGACATATTTTTGCTCTTTTCACAACCTGCACACAGGGCTGGTACAGAAAAAGTCATGAACACTGTCTGATTTAGCTGCAAATTTCAGGTAGGAGAATAAAAACTGAAGTCAGGTCTTGATTGAGCAATTATATCATTTTTTTAATCGCGTCTGTACTTTTGATACTATAGTTAAAGGATAGTGTATCATTTTAAACATGCGGAATTGAAAAAGAATTTAAGTATCGATACTTTTGACAACCTTAGGCTGGGCATTTTTTTAAAAAATCTTCAATACTGGTACTGGTGCCAATACCAGCTCTTGAACGATTCTTTTTTGGATACCAAATCCATTTAACGAAATGAAAAGAAAAAAATGGTATTAGACATTACGGTACAATTTCTCACTTTAAAAGAAGAAGCCGATCAAAGACCTGATGGTAAAAAAACAAAACAAAACAATGATCCAGATGTCTGGTCGTAACATAGGGGTTTTCCTGCATTCCTCTATGATGCGTAATGTTACAGGGCTCAAAAACAAGGACTGCCCACTTGCCAACTAAAATGCCATATCGGGCAAGTAAATCTGCCAACTCACACACCTGACTGGACAAGTGGTAAAAAAGAATTACACAATCAAACTATTTTGATAATGAACTGATCACAAATTTTTCATGCAAAATGGCAGAAAATGCTGTTTTCAGCCTCTCAAATATGGAGATTTCCACTTTTCTTTGTTTATTGTCATATTTAACGGAATATCTTTGGTCTAGGGTTCGGGGTCCTTGGACTTTGAAAAACTGAAATGGACATTTCTCACTATTTTCTGACATTTTATGGATATTGCAGCCCTTGATTAAATATGACCTTACCTCTAATAAATAAAACAATTTGTACAAGGGCACAGGGGTAAAAATGGACACTGAAAATTGAAGCAGGTCAGAAGTCTACTTGCCTGAGCAAGTGGAAAAAAAACATTAACGCTGAACCCTCTGTTAGAGAGCCAGTCACCAGATAGATTTTGGTACAAGCATGCTGCGTGCTCATTTGCTCACTGACATTCATGAGATTTATCAAAATTTGGCATTGAATGACAAAACATTTTCTGATACTCAATAATATTGAAGCAATTTGATTGGTGCCTTAAAAGTATCAAAGTTGAATAGCCAGGCCTACAGCAGGGATCTGTGGACATCTTTTTGTTTGCAAAAAAATATAAATAGCACATGTGCTGACAGCGAGCTCCCTGACACTCTGAGTGTAATGCAGTCGTTGCTTATGGCTGTCAGAGAAGAAGCAGCTACTTCATTAAGTGCAAAGGAAAGGAAGCGAGGACAAAGCAAACAAAGCAAGAGTTGGGTAAAAAAGAAAAAGGAAAGGGGTGAGTGAGTGTTGGGGGTGGGTGGTGGCAGGGGGGATTTCTTCTTCCTTTCCATCTCGACTCGTACAGCATCTCTAGGTAAGCCTCCCCGTCACTTGGGCCTCATATTGCCAAGGCTGCTCGGTTCCCACAGTGTGTCCAGGCCTGGATCTGGCCTTCCTCCCCGCTTCAGGCAGCCCTGCGTCTTTAGACCCCCAGGCCCCGGAGCAGAGGTTACACCAACACAGCCAGCCACAGCAGCATGTCAGGCCCACACCAACCGTTGCCTTGGTGCCGCTGCATTAACGAAGAGCTCCTGACTCTGTTCGAGGGAAAGTGATTTGCCATGATGTCTATGGCTCCCCTCTTTCCTTTCCACCTCTTTTCCTCGCTTGTTGCTGCTCCTCTCTCGCTGTCTGTCTGTCTCTGCACCCTTAATCTCTCCTGTTTCCCCCGGTCTCATTTTTCCCTTCTTTGTCATTCTCTCCACCACATCCTCAAATCTTCCCTCCCTCATTCCACTGCTCTTTTGCTCCTTTTTCTTCCAGAAGTAATGACTGATGCCTGAAACACAGTGCCATGATTAGACTGACATTGATGAAAGAAGACGACTCTTGTCGGCAACATCTGCGTTGAATAAATATTGAACTAACAAATTGTGCTTTTTTTTAGCTGTTGTTCATCTCTCTGTTTCTCCACTTTTCAAAATTGTTCCCAGCACGCAAGCTTGCCAGTGCCACAGACTTGCCACCAACATCAAACACAATATTTATTTTCAGTTAGCACAAAATATGCTCACAAATAACTTCAGAGCCAAACACGGATAAAATGTCACAGCAGAGCTGCTTGCCTTGCACTGACAAACAACAGCAGAGGAGAAGCCTACCAAGTGGTCGTCCATGGCGTTTCACTCGGTGACCAACAAACAGGTGCATGCCATTACAGACCGACACTCATACAGCAGCATTCCACACTACAAGGAAGTGTGTAATCGATGTTGTGGAAAATAAAGTGAGAAAAAAGTAGTTCTAATTGCAAAATGTAAATATTGAGTTTTCCCACAAGTGGGGGCAGACCACCCAGGATGCAAAATAGTCACCCACCCCCTTTCTCTTTTTGCCTTGTCGACCGCCCGAGAGATGTCTTTTTGTGTGTGCGAAACATCACCGACCACAATCAACACTCACACAGAAACCATGATGTGTCTTTGCATGCAAATACTTCTGGCAGCTCGGGCTTGGCGTGTGTATTGTGGGAAAATTAAGTGATGAAAACCTGTAGGAGAAGAAGAAGGGCTGAGTGGATCAGAAAACTAAGTGTGTGTTAACAACACTGCGTCTTTCTTTCATGTTTCCTGTAAGGTGCCAGAGTTTTGATTCAGGCTGAACCTTGTGTCTGGTCTGAATAATTTCTCACAAGACAAGAGAGCAGAGAGGGCAGCTGGCCGGGCAGGATGGCACTGTAGCTGCAGTGTCTGACAGACAAGAGACTCTCCTCCATGTGTGTGTTACAGGCTGGTGTCAAATACTTGTCTGGACTGTGACAAATGCCTCCTGGTAGTTTCTCTACAATTACCTGCAGGATTAGCTATGAAACATTACTGTTCACACTGCTGATGCTGTTTGAAGATCAAAGACAGCAGAAAACTCCCAGTAAAACTTCATTTCGATATCCAACTGCTGCTATTCTAAAATGCATATTATTATCATTATTGTTTCTACGTTAATTTATTATGCTGTTTACCTGAGAACTGCTGCACTTTGAGCACTATCCACCTGTCTTTTTTTTAGACTTCTATACTTAGATTTAGCATATTTGTTGTTAGTTTGATTCTAATGGTGCTTTTATTGTGTTCTTCTTTTGATTTTTATTACCAGTATATCCTACATCTCCATGTTAAACAAGGTCTGGAATGACAATAAAGCATCCTTACCCTTATCCCTCTCTTTATTATGCTTCCTCTCTTCAAGTCTGAGCGACTGAGCATACTGACACCAGAAAAAGCCAATTATCTGCAAAATTAGTAAGTGAATCGACAGAAAGAAGCAACTGATGCATCAAAGTATCTAAAAACTCCACTTTGACCTCATACATTTCACAATAAACTGCTTTTAGCTTGTTTAAATACACATAGATTTAAGTCTACTCTATGCCTTGTTGAAGGCTTCCTATGTAAAAACATGTTGAATTATCCATGAATTAATTAAAAAAATAGCGGCTCATCTTTCCAGGATGCCAACTATTACTTTGCACTATAATTATCAGTAAACTGGACAGTCACCTTTGTATTTTCATCTAATTACTGTCCCTATCCTTGAAGAGCACCTGATTTTTCCTTCACACATTACCAGCACTACTTTTTTTGACCCGTTGCAGCACTCCCTATTTTTGTCTTTTCTTCACACATCTTCACACATAATTAAGTTTCGTTTATTGAGACCAGTGTCATCATTACCAACTTTCCTAAAGCATCTAAGAAGTATGTTAATTAGCGACCAAGCAGTCTGGCAAATGCAGCACAGTCCCATCCATCAGGAGAAAAATGCTAAAAAAGAAGAAGCTATTTTTGACGTGAAAACTTACCTTGAGTGGTTTTACTTCCTGATGCTGACTGTTGGACAAAGGCGACCAAGCAGAAACCTACAAATCCCAGGCTGGCGCGTATCAAAGCGTGCATATACATGTTAACTTTCACTGTAGTTCAACACGAGCACTTTCTAAAGATCTACGATGCGCAGGAGCACATACACCAGGGTGTGTGTGGTGGTTATAAAGGTCTCTTGTTATTCCCTGTGAGCAGCCGCTGATAGGACACTCACTGTGCGATCCTTTTCCCTCTTTGCGCTTCTGCTTATTTGAGTTTCAAGTGATCGGGGTTGAGGAGGACAGCCCGACAACGCGGAGCGGAGGAAGGCTTTACTGTTATCATGTTTCGAGCCAGACCGATGTCAATTTAAGAAAGAGGGGGAGAGAGAGAGAGGAAAGGAGAGATGGAGCGGAGCGGCGGGGTCTGAAGGGGGAGGAGAGAAGAAGAAGCGTCCTCCGCGCTGCGCTGCGCTCCGGACTCTTCTGCTCTGCTGCTCCTTCTCCTCTCTCACTGACCCTCACGCTTTCCTTTTTTGTTCTGCAGGAATTTACACACTCAGGTGCTGGTTGGACTGAAGGTGGACTGAGGTGGATCACGTGTATGGTGGCTGCGTTAGGTCACCTGGCCCCCGGTGCCACCTGCGTAAAATAAAAAGAGTGGCCCGTCACGTCGGCGCGTAAAAAGCGGTGGCTGAAAAGGGGGACAAGAGGGCGGATGGATTTATAAATGGCTCAGATGGGAAAAGTAATAGCCTGGAGATTGCATTTTGTTCTTACCGAGCAGACTGTGTGTGAGGCTACAGCTCATCCAGTCCCACTAACAAACCGATACGCGCCCAGTTTGACTGGGTCGCGGGTGCAGCACTGATGTGAGGATGTTTACTATCTCACTGCTGCATGAAGATTGATATTCTCATTAAACAGTTTTTCAACAACAAATGCTGACATTTAGAATAAAATAAATCAATCTTGGATTTTGGAGCCATTCTTAAAAGAATAATTTAATTTTAGAGGGAAAAAAAATAAGATTAAAATAATCTTTGTCCTAATACCAGCCTCCTGGAAGGAGTTAAAAGTTCAGCTGACAAACCGAAGCACCAAATTGGAAAACTTGTTTGAAAATGGAAAATGAAAAGCTACAGTTTCTATTTTATGCCTGATTTCCCTGCATATCATCCTCATTCCAAGGTCAATTGGGGGCCCTGAGCAATTTCATATCCCTGTTATAGTTGAGCTGGACCTGCATGAAGAACTGAAAACCAAATGAACCTCTAACCTGTACAGAAAATATGCACATGACGGAAATCATTTAG
Source organism: Lutjanus argentimaculatus (assembly GCA_034769285.1). NCBI lineage: Eukaryota > Metazoa > Chordata > Actinopteri > Lutjaniformes > Lutjanidae > Lutjanus > Lutjanus argentimaculatus. The sequence goes on from JAWZSL010000007.1 coordinate 27,978,602, forward strand.
GGGACAACAGGGTTACATGAGCCCCTTTTTACATTTGATGATTTTTCAAATAATAATCAGAGGTGTCATGTCACAATTCAATCTGACTTTCAATCTTAAGGTCACAATTTGATTAGACTGTTTTATTTAACTTTTTTAAGGTCTGACAGTTATGCAATTGTTGGACTATCAAGTCTTGATTTGTAAATATGAACAGATCACTGGTTTTATGCCCTAACAACTTGGGATGCATTGTTTAGATGTTTTATCATATTGCTTGTGTTGAAGTAGCTACTTTTCTTAAGGGTATTTGGTATGGTTGTTTTGGTGTAGTTTTATGAGTATGAGTATTGGTACAAGAATGTGAGCCCAGTACTGACTGATACCGATACTCGATACTGGTATGGTACAACTTAACCCATGAGCATTGATGCTCAGTCCAGTCATTCTTGCTTGCTAACTCAAATGCACGCTCTCTACATTTTAATGGAGTTTGTCCATGAAACTGGTCTACAAGTTTCTTGATGTGGCTGCCAAGTTCAAACTCCATGCTATCAATTTAATCAAGTATCATGTTATCATTATTATTTCCTGGGGAATGGATGAGACAAAACTCAAGTCGCAGTATGTTACCCACCAGCTCCACACTCTTGTTGGTCCTGTGCATGGTCCTGTGCAAAAAACAAGATGGCAACCCCCACAATGCCTAACTTGAGGCTTTGAAACACTAGTCCACAAACCAATTGATAACATTACGGTGTCTCTGTCCACTAATTCTACTGTCTACTATGGTCTATAATAATTAGGAAAATTCTCCTTTACTTGTTTCATTGACATACCTCTTCAGTGGTTACTCTGTACATATGTAGCCTTTGACTCAGCTTACCCCAACATCACTGCTGCGTTTTGGCCCACACTCTCCATTTGACAAATCTGTTTCACACAGTGTTTTAGTGCCACAATTAGGCTGCGTTTATGACCTTTGGAAATGTTTTGTAGCCTACACTGACTTAAATTAACACTTGGCTCGACAAAAATCCAGTTTTTTGTTCTGCCTTGCTTACCACTCTGTCCATGCGCTTGAGTTCAAGATGAATTGAGTAATGTGAACTATAATTTGTGGTCACATGATTACTTTTGTTTATGTTAGCTAGATACAGGGGGGTGGATCATTTTACCCACTGGCTCAACTTACTTCCTTCTCCCCTATATATTTATATATTTTAATAAAAAGCCCTGTTGATATTAAGTTATTATGTTGAATCAATAAACTACACCAGCTGTACAAAATAAAGTTCAAGATGAAATCAATTTCTTGGGTATGATAACTAACAATCAGTAATTGTTTACGGGTAACACTGATGAAAGCATTACAATAATCATCTGGTACTGAGCCCAAAAACAAAAAAACATGAATACAAATTATATTTTGTGTCATCTGGTTCCAAAACCATAACCAACACCACATTATTCGCTCGTCAGTATTGAGTATCGAGTTTTTCCCTGCAGGATATTCAGCTCAACTGCCACATTTCACTCATTGATTTTTGCTCCTGGCTTTGAATAACTAAAACCCTGCCTGATAGTAGAGCAGAAATCAGTAATATGAACATCCACTCACGTATGTGTGGAGCATGTTGTGAAGAGACTATATATCCTCCTACCACAGATCCATTTTTTTAAGATTAATTTGAGATGCAGCTCAGTTTAGAGCATATAAAGGCTTAGAAAATAATGATTGAAGTATATGATGGCCACTCTCATGTTCTAGCATATCTCATAAGTGATACCACTGATGCCACTTATTACACAGATATGGTTAGAGAATTGATAAACATTGTGAAAACTCCCTTCAAAATACCACATCTAGATACAAAGACCTTGAGGAACTCCTCAGAAAAAAATCTGTTTGTGACTTGGTATCAAAAACTTTTGAAATTTGGAGATTTCTGTAAGAATTACATTTTTCAGCAATTGTATGGCAAGCACTTCTGTTCCCGGAAATTGCTCAGAAACCCTCTTATTGTTAGACTCATGAGTCCATGTCTAAACGTTTCTCTCAGTAGAGACTGAGGACAAGCTCCCAGCTTTCATTGTTAAAACTGGGTGGAAACAATTAGAAAGTTTAAAAAAAAAAAACATAATTGCTGAACCAATTCAAAGTCTTTAGCCAAAACGCATTCGGGCTGGTAACATTGTGTGCTTATTACTGAGAAGAATGGGAGGAGAGCATCATTTCCAGTAAAGCTTGTCCTTGAAAAAATTTGAGGGGCGTAGGTTTGTTAGCGGCTGTTCTCGCCACAATTCTAGCAATTACCTTGGATTTAGAAATCCCAGACGAACTGTAGCGGCGAGACATCTGACTATCTTATTGTCAGTATACCTGGGAAAGCCATATACTCTCTGGATGACCAAAATTTATGTTATTCCAATACTGTTTAGGGACCCCAGTATACAGGAATATTCAAATACACAATTTTCAGAATAGAAAAAAAAAGGCATTCATACTGCGTACAAAAAAACTGCATGGTTTTTCACTGGAAGTCTTTGATCATCAAGTTTCATATGATTCCAGTAACTTCTTTAGCCCTTTTAAAAACTGAGCCTGCTACAGCCTCTGAGAGACAGTAATGTTGGCAAAAGACGTGGGTGTTCTAGCAGAATTGAGGAGGTTAAAGGTCCAGTGTAAATCAATTTACGGGATTTACGGGCGGAATAAGACAGAATGAAATATAATATTCATATATGTCATTTTAAATCATCTGAAAATAAGAATTGTTGTGTTTTCTTTACCTTAGAATGAGCCTTTTATATCTCCAAAGAGCATGGATCCTCTTCCATGGAGTCCACCATGTTGCACTGCCATGTTTCTACAGCAGTCCAGAATTGTCAAACCAAACACTGGCTCTGCATACAGCCTTTTGCAATTTGTGTAAGTTTCACAGCCACCATAGGTTGTCCTACACAAGGTGTTTTCAATCTGAAAGCTTACTGCTAGATGCCACTAAATCAAACAGAATTGTACGAACATACATATATCTATGTAGGCTAACCTTGTGCAGTAGTATGTGCATACAGACATCTGTGCATGTAAACCTTGTGCAATAGGGCATGCGGAATATACACCAGCACTTTACAATACGTAATGTGCAATTACACTGGCACTTTAGCACCTGTCACTTTAACACTTAGCACTTTAAGCGCTTTAACTCCTAACTCCTTTTCTCCTGGTTTGTCTTGAGCAACCTCTCGTAATCATTTATTGTACTCTTGTTTATGTGTCTTTGTCAATTAGTTTGTTATGTAGCATCAACCTGCCGTGGGACTACAGATGAATACAGATAAATGTAAATGTTCATTAATATGTAATGTCCCTATTTTGAACAAAAGAAAAAAAAAATCCTACATACTGGTCCCTTGAACCAAATAATAGTAATTTTACCTCGCAGAACATAAGATTTGCTGGTGTATTGCTGCCTCAATCTGTTAGGGTTTTTTGTGTTATTGTGTGACTTGTTGGCATTTTAAAAGAAAAGTTTAGATTCACCAAAGTCATACAACAACATAAATAAACTAACAGATTGAGGCATCAGTAGAGCAGCAACTCCTATGTTCTGTGAGGTAAAACTACTGATTTTGCCTATAAAGTTTTGGCTGGTTTGGAGAGAACATCATTTGGCTTAAATAACAGAGGTTTCCTGTCAGAAAAGGCTTTCTAATACAACGTAAAGTAGTGCAAATATTCTAAATATACCGTACACTCAAACTTACACTGACTTTGTTAGGTGGACTTCTTTTAAGTGGTTAAATACTTTTTCCTGCTGAAACTATCCACAGCTCCCCCGCTGGTGCCCCTCTCTGCTTCTAATTGGGGACATACCGACCACCATCTACTGTAGGCAATATACTGACTGTTGATATGTACCTCATACAACCCCACATCAAATAATCCGAACTATCCCTCTTGAAGTTGAATGGGTTAAAGACAATCTGCGTTTTAACCCCCACCATCAGCCACTACTGCAAATCACTGATCATGAGGCACTGTATGCACACCATTACCCCCAAGACCTGAAGAGGAATGAGGCTCAAGGAGTTACATGAATCAAAGCAGACCTCTCTCACATTAGCAGGAGCCACTGAGCCCCACTGAGGGACTGTGCCACATTTCACCGGCAATGACATATGAAACATTTGTTTTCAGGAAGCGTCCTACAGAGGAAAAGCATCTGTATGCCCACACCTGCTACCTCCTCTTGCATTATTACCTAAATTAATCAGCTGTGTTGATGCATTTCTGTTTGCATTTCAACGTACGGGCAGATTCTACACTATAATTATCACGCCTGCTCCCATGTGTGATTTTTTTTTTCTCAATCAAATATAATTAGGGGCTCACAATGAGGCTGATTGGAGATAACAACTCTACTTTCTTCAGACGATGCAGAGAATTTGAATCTGAAAATAGAGTTATGGCTGATGCCAGAAAGGGAGGAGAGAAGATATTTTTCATTAAAAATAATCATCATTCTTGTATCTCGTCATTTTAAAGATTGTGTGTCAAAATGTAGCTACCTTAAATTCAAAGACAGACATTTCATAGACAGTGTAATTTAATACAGTTTCCCATGCTTGTTTTGTGAGAGACTTGAGGCGTCAATAAATAAGAGATTCAGTACAACAGAATAACCTTCCGCGAATCCCTCTTTGCATCCACAGAAGAAGAAAAAACATGTAAATCCACAGCACAAAGTCAAGCAGTTCAGTGTAATTAAAATAACATCCGTCAGGGATATGGAAATATCCCATGTCCCTGTGTCCAAATCTCTGGGTAATTGTGAGCACTTGTATAACCAAATGAGCTCAGAGTCACTCGGGGAGTTTGAGAAAGTCAGAACACGGTTGCACAGAGTCACGCTGGAGGATCAGTACACTTTTCATGGCAACACTTCATTAAAGACAGAGGGGCTGTACGCGGGGCATCACACTGTGCACCAAACCAAGCTATTTTTACACCGACAGACACACAAGGGAAGCCGAGGCCATGTTTAATTTATGATGCTCGTCATGAAAAGGACTTCAGCTACACACTGGGGTGAAGAGGGGCGGGAGATTGTGGAAGGTGTCGAGAGAGCGGCAAGGATCATTCATAGATGATAAGTCAAATGAAGCCGTATTCAGACAGAGAGAGACTGTTTTTATGCACCACGTTTGTGAGATTTGCTGCAGAGTAACTGACCGCAACGTGCCGTGACTTGTTTTGCATAGTGTAGCACTGTTTTCTTTTTGGATTTTACTGGATTGTAAGGCAATATCAGTTTGTAATTTTTTTCTTTGGAAGAGTTGGAGCATGGTGCTATTTTTCAAGATGAAAAATGCATGTTTTTTGTCCAGAACTGTATAGAATTCACTTAAAGCAGGCAGGAATCTATTTTCACTTAGAAATCTTGGGTAAAATGCCAAGGGATAGATGATATGTAAAATGAAGCTCTATTATAGCTCTTTTCAAAGAGAGTGAGATTGTTTTTATGGAGCATGTTTGTGAAATTTCTTGCTGAGTAACTGACCACAACTGGCCATGACTTGTTTTGCATAGTGCAGCACTCTTTTATTTTAGGATTTTACTGGATTTAATGGCGATATCAGTTTGCAACTAATTCTTTTAAATGGTTGAGGCATGGTATTATTTGATCTATTGCATGGGATTTGCTTAAAGTGGGTATGTCTGTAAATGGGAGACTCCTGAGTACCCATAGAACCCATTTTTATTCAGATATCCTGAGGTGAGAGGTCAAGGGGTAAGGATAAGTCTATGGATAAGTCAAATTAAGCTGTGTCAGACTCTTTCTCTGAACAAGTGAGACTGTTTTTATGCAGCATGTTTGTGAGATTTGCTACAGAGTAACTGACCGCAACCTGCTGTGACTTGTTTTGCATAGTGTAGCGCTGTTTTCTTTTGGGATTTCACTGGATATCAGTTTGTAACTTTTTCTTTTGAAGAGTTGAAGCCTGGCACTATTTGGATCTAAATGAAAAATTTATGATTATCAGAGATATACCACATTTAACAACTGCAACAGTGCTGGAACTCAAAACTTTGCACTTTTCAACTATCAGAAGGCAAAAACTATGTGGCAAAAATGTGTTTTTACAACCTACTTTTTATTTTGACTCTGAAATATTGAAGTCAAATGATGCTCCAACAGCTGTTGCTGTAAGATAAACGCAAGATGGATGCATGTTGGGAGGCGTCTGTGAGAGCCACCACTGACTGTACTATACTGCATGCTAATGAATCGAGGAGTTAGAAGCCCTGCGGAGAGCCTAATGTTCTCTTCCAGATGGTCATACACAGGGACACATCACCTCAGCTCCTCATTTACTTTCTTCCAGTCAGACATTTATGCTCCCCAATTGTCTGAAAGATTTATGTGTGAAAATGCCAGGGCTCAGAGCGCAGAAGTTTTTTCCTCTTTCTTCCCTTCTTTTTCCCTCTCTGCAGGGGCTTCATATGCGAGGTTACCAACACCACCGCAGGCCCAGCAGGATCTCTTGGTACTCACCATGCCAGCACCACAGGGGAGCAGAGTGGCTTGCTGAGTTCCACACTTTAGTACAGGCATCCCAGCGAACGCTGTGGGCTTGCCCCAGGAATGCTTCCTGACCGCAGCCTCAGTCATTGACACTAACAGAGAGCAAGGGAAGGAGAGTGAAAAAGGAAATACAGTTATCAATTTGGAAGAAACAAAGGTGTCACACACAGCCACACCGACTAACTGAAAGTCTCACTTTTGCTTGTCAGAGACAACTTGTGGAGCATCATAGATGAAAATGACCCCGGTGGCACAAGAGGCATTTAAGTTTTGCTGTATTTGTAACATCACACCATTGGCAATGGAAGATGAGTTCAAAGCTACTGTGTGTACCCTCAGGCTCAGGGTTATGACGGCTTGCTTTTCCTCGAGTCCTCGTCATTTTACCTGAGGCTTAAAGGGATATTTCAGATGATCTGAACTGGAGTTGTATCAGGCACTTATCCATAGTCAGTATATTGACTACAATAGATGGAGGTCAGCATGCCCCCACTTTGGAGAAGGAGACAGAAGTACCAGCACGGAAGCTCATCAGTGTGGCCTACTGCTGTGTACAGGGTGAGCAGCAGTATTACAGCCACTTAAAAAAAGATCCACCTGAAAATATCAATATCAGTTTAAAGGCGGGTTCACTAAAATCACACAGTAACAAACAAACAAATTAGCGGATTGTTGCAGCAGGAGACAAGATCAGTGTGAGGCTGTCAAAAGTACCCAAGTTACTTTTCAACACCACACTACTGCCGTACTAATTAAATCTCAGTGTTCATTCAAGGCCTCAGTTCCGTCTCTATTTTCTTGCCTGGCATACGGTTTCCAGCAAAACCAGACAGTGTTAAGTGACTTTTTCTGTACCAGCACTGTGTGCAGCTTCTTAATTTAAAAAAAGAAAGAAATTCCTCTGCTTTGCAGAGTATTGTTTTTTATACTAGTGTGGTGAAGTTTTAAATCATGGTATCGTGATAAATCCAGTCCTGTGTTCTGTGAGGTAAAATTACTAAAACTATTTCCTTAAAGAGTCTGTTGAGCAAAAGAGCTCAATATTTGGCGGTTTCCCGTCAGAAGAGGCTTTATGACGGCAAGGTAAAACAGTGAAAATATTCTAAACACTGCATACACTTAAAGTGAGGTTGATTTTTTTTTAGGTAACTTAAATACATTCTGCAGCTGACACTACCAACAGACTGTACATTGTGTAGCTTCCTTGCTGGTACTCCTGTCTGTGAGGGTGTGCTGACCTCCATCTAAAACACCACTTCAAATAATCCGAACTATCCCTTTAATGCTGCAGCAGGGAGGTAGACAAGATATGGACAGGCTTGTTAGCTGCGTGAGTGAGTATGCGGGTGCTTGAGGGGATACAGGCCTGTGCGCGTACTGTATCTGGCGTGGTGTGACTGTGTGTGTGTGTGTGTGTGTGTGTGTGTGTGCACCTGTAATCAAGTGGACTCATCAAGATCAAATGAGACAGAGAGGGAGACATTGTCCTGTTAAGATCCTAAGTTTAATCCTTACTGATGAGCCCGCATCATTCAAAGTATCAATCATCATCATACAACTAGATTGTATAACAGTACTTACTGCCTATCTGAAAGCACACACACCCACACAGAGCAGAGAGATAATACCCGTATATTTTAAGTAAACTCTCTTGATGACACAGAACTGGGCCGGGGCATGCTTAAACCCCAGCACACTCAGCAGTGGCTCTGTGCCACTTTGTCTCCACTAATCCTCTGCGATCAACTCATATGTGGAGAAAGGGGACGAGGCTTTTCGGCGGCCTCTTTCAGACAGACACTATGTAAGTAGGTAAGTACAGAACAGGACCAGGACGGTGGGGAAGTCCCATGAGCTCACTGTCTAGCCTGATAGCACAGCAGCTACGCCTACCTGCTCCAGCTAACACCAGGGAGTGTCTCTAAGGAGCTTTGTGGAGGTTCAGCTCATGTGTATGTCACAAAATGCAAAATATTACTTCAAGATTCTGGCCTTATTTAATTCTTCTAACCAGTGAAATGCCAAACTTCAGATTCCACTTGGTGGTGAGTATATTTAAGGGTCACTGTGACACATTGATGAGTACAATCTTCCGGCAAATCGCCCACATTGAGTTCTTACATTCTTTGCTAATACTCTAACCTGAATCATTTCCTCTGGATGGAGCAAGACAAAGTGATTTTGTTTGGAAAGATAAAAACTGCAGCTCAGAACGAAGCTGAGCTCTCAGAGTCACGCTGGTTCAGGCTTGCTCTGACCTCACAAGCTGTATTTAAAAAAAAAAAAAAACTTAGGAAAAAAGTATTTATTCTTTTCCCAGCCTAAATAAATAAAAGTCTAAAAATCAAATGCAACAGGTCATGTTTCCCTACAAAAGCCAGTTTTATGAGACATTTCATAGATGAACAGCTGAAATAAATTCACTTTAATTAGTGAACCAGTTTCATTATTGCACAGGCAAGATCCCAAAATCTGCCCACATTTTGAATGACTGAGATTCGTCGCTTGTAAATATGATGCAAATAAAATGGTAAATTGAGTTAAAGTCATCGATTTGGGTTCAAGCATTTTTGGCAGTAAAGAACCTGTTGATGCAAACGTATTTCCCTTTGGCCACAATAAAGTGTGATAATACAATTATTATTTACAGTTTATTATGAATGAGTGATTTTAAAACCTTACCAAATCTACACCAAATGCCGTCTAATCCTCATTAGAGTACTTTAACGACAAATGATCTGCTGTTATGACCTCATACGAAATGAGTGTGATAAAAGACTCTGCATGTTTCATAATGAATCATCTTTACAAAATTAGAACTCATCAAGAAAACATAAAAAGTACGCAAACACAAGACATCTGTTTATTACAGCACTATTTTCCTCTACTCTGTCTCCACTTTCCACTAATTTTTGGGATCCATGCGAGTTATGATATGCAGAAATAGAAATGTTTAAATTCATCACTTTTGTCTGTGTAAACAGTTGAGTCTGTTTGAAGTGTTTTCATCAGCAAGTGATGTGAAAAATATCTCAATATCAAATGCTGATCATCCTCTGAGCCCCCAGCGACAGTGGGGAAGTCTGGTCACAGGTTGTACTGGTGCACACGTGAATCTGGACTGCCCTCTAGTGGTTGAGCTGTTTCTGTAAAACGGGGGTTTTCAAAGTCTCACACTGTGGGCCTCTCATCCCACCACCACAGGTTTTCAAAAGGGTAAATATAGCATGTGAATGGACAGAGATGAGTGTGACTATTCCGGGAAAATAAGTACCATGTTGATGGGGCAGTCCCAGTCTTAGTATTGTCAAAAGTTGATGATGGTGAAACACTAAAAAAGTTCATATTCATGGTCTTTGTAACACCTAAGGATTGCAAATTTTGAGTGCATTTTCCCTAACCGATATTTGAGAACACTAACAATCAATTTATCATTAATAATCAATAAGATACAAAACACAGACAAAATGATTTATTTGAATTGTTCTCTCTTTTTTCTCATTGTAAGTGTAAATTTCCTTATTAAACAAATGGCTATGCCAGACAAAAAAAAAGAAAAAAGTGAGGCTTAATCACTGCCATTTCTAAGCTATCATTTAATCATTGATGAATACAATTTTAATCGGTTCAATTCTTATAGCAATAAATCAATTCATGATTAATCATTAACATTCCTATGACTCCTATTATAATAATTCTTTGCAGTGGGTGGAAAAATTGTTCAGTTCCTTTATTTAAGTAAAAGTCCTTATACCAGACTGTGAAAATAATCAATTACAAGTACAAGTCCTGCATTCAAAACCTTACACAAGTAAAAGTAAGTAACTAAGAAAAAGTAATTATTGTGCATTAAGATGTTCCCTGTCAGAGTTTTACTATTATATATTATGTTTTTGGATTAATATTGCTGCTGCATTAATGTGTATGTTGCCTTTTACTGTTGTAGATGTTTAAGGTATTCATCTTATTCTGTAAGATTTATGGCATGGCAGTCCTGTGAGAAACACTAAAAAAAAAAAAAATTATAAAAACTTTTCATGAGATCAGAAAAACAGCCCTGTTTTCATCTTTGTGACTGTGATTTATTTAGTTTAAGAAGAAGAAGAATTTTCTAAACTTATAAATTAAGCTCGATCCTTAAAAGTGGTTAGTAACTAAAGCTGCCAGAAAAATGTTATATTTCACTCTGAGATGTAGTTGAGCAGCCGTTGATTTGTTGTCTTTCTTCAAACTTTCATCTCCAAGTTTTGGCAAACTGGTCCCCATAATATGGATGCTGTAAACGGAAACTATACTGTTGCCATGGAGTTAGTTAGCTGACGTCAGAGGTGAGCTACAGGTTGATTCACCATTTAAGTCTACATTTGTTTATATTTTGGCAAAACTACCACCATTAACAATATGCCGAATTAGAAACGCGCAGTTCCAGTTTGCAAGGTACCAATGAATATACAGAAAACTATCAATGACCTGCTTTGATATTGATGAACACCTGAAAACATTAAGATTCTCAGGCAGGTTCAGGATGTTTTCTATTATTTACCTATACGCGGATTTACGGACATTTATTCGCGGAAATGATGCCTCCAGAAGGTGTAAGTCACACTGAATTTAAAAAAAATATATGTGTGTATCAACATTTGACTGAGTTCTGACTCCGCTAAGGGTTTTAAATTTGGCCTACCTGTCTCCATGAGCTGTGTCACATCTACTGTTGATAAACGGATCAAATCAGTGTCCTGTTGTTTTAAAATTCCTCTGCATTTTCGGATTCGTGCTTAGGTTAGATTATAGTTTAATCAAGCAGAAATAACTGGTTGTAAGTTTGGATAAGTTGAGCACATGTTGAGATCAGGGGGAAACGCACCTGTCCATCTCCCCTCACATTAGTGTCTCTGCTTCCGCTCTGCTGCGCCCCCTGCAGGCCGCACCTCGGCTTACACGCCCCTGTTGCAAACTGAGAAAAAGGTGTTCACACTGTTGGTTTATTAACCTAAACACAAACTCTAAGATTATTAAATTATGAAAATATGAACAAGTACAGGTCTACTTTATTTAATATGGATTATTATTTGATTATTAGCCTAGTAATCAAGGAATCCGAGAACCCATATTTGGAATTGATAGGCTAGCCTAACGTTACATTTGCGGTAAAAATAAAAATAAAAATTTAGAAATAACAAATGGTGGAATAGGATGTTCAGGTATGTATACTTTAGTATTTCCACTCCACTACATTCCAGAGGTAAATATTCTACTTTATACTTGAGTCTGGACTACTTCATACTCTCTAAGGCTCTGTTAAACTAAATGGAACAGGAAATTAATTACTATCATTTGTAAAATGAGTTTCCACCTTCATCGGCTGCAACATTAAATAATCAATATAATGTATTGACAATCAGATACAAATAAAATAATGATCCTGATAATTGTAAAAATGATGATAGTCAGCCAGACCAATAATTCAACCTTGTCACAAAGTTGTATCCTCTTTGCTGTTATATAACATTGTTGCATTATGATTATTTTGAGGCTTAAGTTATAAAATCTGTTTCTTTGTTCATCTCAGATTCAGTCTTAGGTCTTTGTACCTTCTTCACGCTGAGAATGCAATAATTGGCGGAGGTATGCAGCCTGATAGATGTTATACATAGCAGCTGATCTATGATGCCTGCAAGGGTAACAGTGAAAGTGACAGGAACAGTCACTGAGGCCTGTCAGTCAGTCAGTTCTGCTGGCAGTGGGACAACAGACAGAGCAGGTGGAGAGGAGAGATAGCTCACATACCAACATGCCAGAGAGCAGCACAAAGCAGCCTGTGTCAGTTTGGACGGCACGTAACTGCTTCCTCTTCTTTTGGCCTTACAGTTAAAGAGGATGTTTGTTGTAAGCTTAACTAATAAAATGCAACACACCAGTGATAATTTAGCTGTAACAAACTTTTGCTCTGCTGAAAGTACAATGAATAGTGTCTAAAATAACTAAAATATTCAAAACAATATTCAAATCTTTTATGACTTGGCTCATTTCCATCTGACAGATACTGATCAGAGGTTTACTTATAGGAAAAATGTGTCAAAATATACAAATGAACATGAAAATATTCTGTATATGGGCCACACAAATTTAGATAATAGATTAAAATGCATGCTGAGAATGAATCCAGGGTGTGATCAAGTCAACAAAAAGCATAAAGCAGGTTAGGGCTTGGTTACAATACTGGCAGATGAAGTGGCACTTCAGTAATTCAGAGATGACACACCTATGTGTAGATCTAATTGCACAATAAAAAATAATAATTTAATCAGTTACTCTTATCAGTTTGGACAAACTACACTGCCACACCAGTGAAATGCTGGTGACTGTTAGATGTGGCAAGCTTCCGATATCGTCTAGAAAGTTTCGTTCTAGTCCAAAAAAGAAGAGCTGAGTTGATTCAAGCACTCCTGCTGTGTTCTCTACAAATTCTATAGCACAGCACCTGGTGTTAACTCCAATTCAGAGAAATATCTTTCAAATTGACCTTAATTTTCACAGCAGTAGGTGACCTTAACTGCAAATTACAGAAAAGAGCAAATCTATTTGTCTCTAAAAGCTGGCAGCAGTGATAAAATGTTTTTCAGACACCCGACAGCCTGCTCGTAAATGTGCAGCAAAGGTGTTGCATGAAGGCTGAACCAGGAGGTGAGAAAACAGGTTGCACCGGTTCTCTCACCATCAAATCAGATAAAGGTGCTGAAGCTGAGCCAGAACACTGGTGCCTCAATTTGTGATTTCAAATGAAACAAGGGCCTACACATGAGAAGAAAACAAATGACGTATTCCAAATGCACAAAAAAGACTTACAGACTTGTGACTTGTAGGTAAAGACAGTGCATGGTCAAACAATTATTAGTATTAGGGCCAGGCAAAAGGAAAACAAGAGGAGAAAGATGTTTTTGTTTTTGAATTTCAGAAAAAAAATCTAAATGTCAAGAATTAAGTTGAGAGTAAAGTCAAAATGTCCAGCGTAAAGTCAAAATGTTGAGAATAAAGTTGAAAAAGCATTTTGACTTCATTCTCAAAATACCTGGCACTAATACTGAAAGTTTGACTTTACTGTCAAAATGAAAAAATAAAAATAATATCTTCCTCTTCTGATTTGTTTTGCTGCGCCTGGCCCAAATACTGACAGACCCACAGTGACACTACACGCAGCTGCTGTGTAACAAGCTCATGAGTTTTGACATGTGCGTCACTATGCAGCCATGCAAACCACGTTTCAGATTCTTATCACCTTGTGGCCACTGACTGTGTGCTTTGAGTTGTAATGTATGTTCTAGCAGTGCAGGACTACATTTTTATTCATATAATGCGCTACATCCTCTAATTATGATGCAAAACCCTGTGACTTGTTTTAACATACTGTACTGAGCTGATTCATGCAGTTCATGTTAAAGGGACAGTTCATCCCTAAATCCCAAATACATATCTTTCCTCTTACCTGTGGTGCTATTTATCCATCTAGATTGTGTTGGTGTGAGTTTCTGAGGTTTGGAGGTATCTGTAACTGTAACTGTAACTGTAACTGTAGGGATGTCTGCCCTCTCTCGAATATAACAGAACTAGATGGCACTTGGCTTGTGGTGCTCAAAACACCAGAAAAAAGATGAAAACTCCACAGCAGTGTCTCTTTCTGGAAATCAAAATGTATTTTTTGCCACTTTCAGCACCACAAGCCGAGTGCCATCTACTTCCATTATTTTTGAGAGAAGACAGACATCTCTACTACTGACTTCTCTAACCTTGGCAACTCATACCAAGATAATCTAGATGGGTAAAAAGCACTAAGAAGCAAAGAAGTAAAGAGAAAAATATTTATTTTTGACTTTGCTGTGAACTGTTCCTTTAAGTACTCATAAATATGAATATTAACTAGTGGTTGCTAAAAGTTCTTGTGGTCAGACAAAGTCAGACAAAAGAAATTACAACAAATTTTAGGAAGTGAAAGCATTAACAACTGTGACATTTAAACGCATCCAAAAGGAGAACTAAGAGGGGAACAAGCCTCACAGTGGTGTCACTGTGACAAAGACTAACGTTTGAAAGCAGACAGTGATGCACAAAAGACCTGCAGACCTGTAGATCAACTTATTAAAATGACAAAATAACTCATCTTTGCCTCTTAAAAGTAACAGCATTTAATTTACAAAAACCACAGCTACAGTGAGAGAGTCAGTGAACATCCAAAGAGGTCTTGATTGCCAGTTTTATGAGAAAAACACTTCATATGGCTGTACAATATAAGTAACAAGTAGATGCAAGTGTGGGCATGACAGTCAGTGTATTCAAGTCATGTCAGGCACTCTGGTTATAATAGCTTAGTGCTGTAAATGATAATGTATACATGTGTGGTTAAGCTGCTTCCCAAATGTTTTATAAAGTCTTCATTAATCATATATCAATCCTTTAAATATAGTATCTGAAGCGAATCAGATGAGGTGTAAGATTTGCAGGTGATGCCTCAGTCCCTGAGAAGCCCCAGCCTCCGCAGGGCCTCGCGACGGTCATCTCCATTTTCTGAACGAGGGCAGATTAGCACACTGATGCCTTGCGATCGAGGCAGCTTCTGAGAGTCTCCGTGGGGCTGAAAGGCAGGCAGGGACCTCCGTAAGTCCGGCTCTTTGCTCGTGGCTTGGCCCAGCTGTGAACCCTCTGCCGTAGCGCCTGAAAACTCTTTCGCATTCCCCAGAGAGGCTGGGCGTGGACGAGTGTTGCGCAACTGGCTGGGGCTCTGCTTGCCGCTGATGCCCTGGCTGGCCTCACTGGAGTCTGCACCAGCCATATAGCTGCTTAGACCGAGGCCTGAGCGCTCAAGGGTAGCTGATTTGGTCTTGGGTGGGGTTAGCTGCTTGATCAGGGCAGGAGGGGTACGAGGAGGCGTATTCATTGTGGCCTCTGGAAGATCTGACAGCACAGGTCCGTCACTGAAAGCAGGAGGTGCTGGGACGATATCAGGAGGCAGGACTGCAGGCACTGTAGGAGGACCTGATGGTGACACAGCCGCAGGAGACTGAGGAGGGATGGAGACAGGAGAGGGGCTGTTGAGACGGGTGTAGGATGGTGTCATGGGTGGTGTATGTGGAGCTGGTGGGGTGATTGGAGAAGAGGGAGCTGCCCATGACCTTCTGTTTTTGGGAGAATGTTTAGGGCTCAGGGAAGGGCCTGAATCTGTCTCCTCGCTTTTAAGCAAGCCAAGCTTTCGGAGGGCCTCAAGACGGACCCTCTGCGGGTCCAACAACAGCCGGTCACCGTTAGTGGGCACATAGTGTCCTGAGCTGCCATCAGCCGCTGCTGCCTTGTGTGACTTCAGAATAATGTTGGCAGGAAGCTTCTTGGGCTTCGGGGCCACAGCAGGTGGACTTTTGGGCTCAATGGCCTCAGGAGGAGGAATCATTTGTGGGGCAGAGGTGATGGCGACTGGACTCAGTTCTGGGGGCTTGTTTGGAGACTCCGCAGTCACAGGCGGGCTCACTGAAGCCTTCTTTGTTGAGGCCCTCTGGCGTAGCTGCTCCAAGTCAACAGTCGCAGGCTTGTTGTTGGATACTGCTGCAGATGAAAGAAGGTCTTTTGCCGTGAGTGGCTGTGGGGGAGAAGGAGGTTTTGGTTCATCCCTGAAGTCTGAGGGTGGAGGGATCAGACCCAGATCTATCTCAGGGGCCACGGTAGACTGATCAGGGCCAAGGGTGGTACTTGAGATGATCTTTATATTACCATCTTCATCCTTGGCTACACACAGCTCCTCAGTCTGAGTAACTGATGGGTGGACTGATTCAGGAACCGGAGGATTGGGTAGAGTCATTAGGTTCACTGATGTGTCAAGATCTCTCATGTTGGCTGCAGAGGCCAGAGAGGACTGTGGTTCTGAGGTTTGATTCAGAGCTTGATGCTCAGCTGTGTCTGATTTCTGGTCTCTTCTGGACTCATCAGACTTGAAACTGGAAATGTCTAAGAAACAAAAGCACATTTACTACAGTTAGTATTGCAGTTTTTGACATTATTTTAGTGTAAAATGTGCAGGTGTACAAAAACATTGAACTGAACACTGAAATACAAAAAATCTAAAACTTCTTCTGTGCACACAAAAGGTTTATTTCTCTCGGGTTTTGCTCACAAATTTGTTAAAATCCATGTTAGTGAGCACCTTCCCAAATAATCCATCCACCTGACAGGTGTGGCATATAGAGATGCTATTTCAACAGCTTGATTATTGCACAGGTGTGTCTTGGACTGGTCACAATAAAAGTACAGTTTTATCTTGAAAAAAAGACATCTATCTGGCACTGAACTAAGGCTATTTCACATACTACAGATACGTTTTTCCCAGGAAGGCAAAGTCATGACCATCCTTACTCTGCCTCTGATTGGTTTACCCTGATATTCTCACTGTAACCCTAACCAAGTACTAGAAAATCAGAGGCAGATTAGGGCAGGTCATGACTTTGTCCTCCAGAGAAAATTTGTACCTGTAATCCTATATGAAACAGCCATAGTTCAGTGCCTAATACATGTGTTTTTCTCAAGATCATCATGGAGTGCAATGCAGAGCCACTGTCTCTCTTACTTTACTACTTGATTTTGATTGAAGTTTGTGCTTATTACATGAACTTTTACTAGTAGCTGAGAGAGGCAGAAAACAGGCCGGTTTTAGCTCCACTTCCTACGTCACTTTATGCTGTTTACAAGGTTCATTATTAGAAGGCAAGTCAGCTCAAATTGTTCACGTTAAAATACCCCATGTTCCTGGTGGTTTTTCAAGTGGGCGATTTTCTGTCAAACCAAACTCTATTAGCTCTTTTATGGTAGAGCCATAATTTCACGGTAAAAACTTTTAGTTACACCATCATTAAGACTATTTTCTGATTCACTTTGATCTACAGACACAGACACCAAACTTCATTTACTCAGTAACATCATTAAGCAACTTGTGATGAAGTGTTTACTACTCAAGTGCAGGTATTGACTGGCCCAGCACTACAGCGCTTGTTTTCACCAGATGAAAGTGACACTTAGCAGAATAGATAGAGGGCGGCATGAACAAAACCTTCAAAAGTGTTTATGTGTGAATTATCTCAAAGATGTCTTTGGCTTCTATTATATTTCAAATTACATCATGTATTTCAAAATAACGTCACTTCCATCCTCCCTGTGATCTCCACCCAAGTTTTTTTTACTTTAACTCATGAAAAATGGGAACAAAAACAAGTGTTGTGTTTATATTCTTGCTGAGTGTCCATTTGACTGACTAAGAAAGCAAAACAGAAGATTTCATGACATGAACGTACCATTTACTCTCATCTGAGGATCTGGTTCATCATTGGATAAGCCGCTGTCCTCCTGCACCTCCAGCGCTTCGATTGTTTCCTCCAGATACATGAGACACGCTCTCTCCTCTGCAGATAAGTGCTCCATACTGTCTTCACTCTGCACACCAAACAAGAGACTGTGAAATGTATTACAGATATGAAAAAAAGGGATCCATTTCTCAACTCCTCAGCAGTCTCTGTCCTCCATTTAACCTGAAACACGTCCCTGAGAGACAGGACAGGAACAATAGGTCAAAGTTGTTTAGTGTTCAAATAGCTGCAAAGGAATGACTAATTATACCATTCCTGTCCTGTTCTCAGCTAACTTTCATTCGATATTAGGCTGTCAGAAGAATTTATTTCAGGTGACTGCAGGTGTCTGTGAACAGCCTGAGATCTTCTCCCCTCTGGTCATCTTTAAAGAAAACTTTCTCTCTTTCTCTCCGGCCTCTCTCTGAACAAACCTGAGGGTATTTCACCTAAAACAGGTTCACTTCCTCTCATCGTCTCTCATATTGACTGTAAATGTCCATGTAGACGTCATTACAACCTGATACACAAATCTCAGTTATTTACTTCCCCATTCCATCAACAGACAGAAGCCATGCTAATAGTAATGTTTATTCACATAGGTAGAGCTGCAACGATCAATTGATTAGTAGTAACTATTAAAGCTGAGGTAGGCAGTTTAGCATAACCTTTTGGCATTTGTAATTCAAATTGTCTGGGAGAAAACTAGACTTTTACTTCTCCTCTTGGTTCTGTTTTCATGCTTGAGGAAATCTAACCTGTGACAGGAGGCTTTGGCCAGTTACAGGTTGGTGAAATAGTTGCGTGTTGAGTCTTATTCTCAGGTTCTCACTTTGAGCTGGTGGCTCAGTCCAACCTTGGCCCCAAAGCCTCAGCATTTGACAACCTGGGAATGAGACCCAACATTCAACTATCTTTCTATAGAATCACTTATTGAAATTAATCGCAAACTATTTTGATAATCGATCATTAGTTTAAGTAATTTTTTAAGGAAAAAAAAGTCAAAATGATCTAATTCCATCTTCCTAAGTGTGGATATTTTCTGGTTTCTGTGCTGCTCTATGACTGGGTTACACCAACAAATATTAATTTAATCTAAGATTATTTCTAATCAGCGTTTAGCAAAACTAGGCTTAAAATGAGTACATCTAGATTTAAAACTGAGCAGAGCTCTGCTGCATGATTAAAAACTAATCTCTGTTTAGTAAAATTAAGTTTATTGAGGTTTATTTGATGCTCTATTGTTATTATGTTACTGTAATTTTGAAAACTTCCATCTTATCCTGAGGTAAAATTAAAATTAATAATTTAATTAATATAGTAACTCTTGGTTATTCAAATCAATTAAATAAAAAAGAAATTTGAGTGCTGTTGGGACTGAAGTATTCAAGCGGGTGGAGAACCGTTAACTTTTGGCTGCTCTGTTTTCCTTTTTCATGTTTGCGAGCTAGCTAAAAATCTGAAATGTTACAAAAACGGACGACAGCATGGTAAGGGAAAAATAGGACTGCCACAACTACCAGACTGTTTTAATGCATCGACAGCAGTACAAGAAAGAAGACATTGAGATTGAGTCTGTCACTTAACTTTCTTTGAGGAATTGGATGATTTTGCTCAATTGTTTCAAAAAGGTGACCATTTTTAAAGTTAAACCTCCTCCAGTTTAAGTTTAAAGTAAATACTGGATCACACTCTGAACTTAAGTTTAAAGTTTTGGTGCAACCGAATTAAAATTAATCTAGGTTTAGAGTAAAAACTAACCTGAGATTTAAATTTAATTTTTCTTAAGTTTAAGATAGTTTTAAAAGTTTGGTGAAGCATAATTTAAAGTTCAACCATGATATAATCAGGTTTAAAAATTATTATGTAGACAAAACAAGACATTTGAGGATGTCATCTTGGGCTTTGAGAAACACTGATTGATATTGTTTGGTCTGTGAAAGGTTAGTAAATTATTAACAAGTAATTGATCAATCAAGAAAATGATTGACAGTTTAATCGATAATTAAAATAATCATTAGCTGCAGCCCTTCACATAGGCCTGACAAAACTAGTGTACCAATAAAGTGTGTTGATTTGTTGAGTTACGCAACATATGGATGAGCAAAGTAGGACAGAGACTAGAGATCTACAGCAGCACTCACATAGGCAGAGTTCATGCTGATTACACTGTCGCAGCTCCCGGCACTGTCCATATTACTCAAGGATTCCATGGCAACGCCGCCTGGCCACGTGTCACTCTTCGGCATTGCACAAGGAAGAGGATGAGGGCACGACCTGGGCTCCACGGTCCTCTTTTGATTGTGTAAATATTGCCAAGAATCACTCTGAGGAAGAACCTGAGAGGTCAAGGAGAAAATATAAGAAGAGGGGAAAAAAAGGAAACTGGATTTAGATGTGTGGCACCACCACCTCCACGCCACAAAATTTATCAGATCCAAAGACTCAACTACAAGCAGTAAACATGAGATAGAGCCTTTTAGTTTGAGACTAAAAATAGTTCACAAAATTAGTTTGTAAAACATCACAGCAACAACTATTAATGTCTAATCGTTCCATTAGTGTGATAAATGAATAGCATAAATTACAACTGATAGCTAAATGATCCTCATAATGTAATCGCTCTCCTATTTAAGATGAAATGTGCTGTCAGAGTCAGCGTGATATATTAAACATAGCCAGTTATGCTAATGGAGTCATTACAGAAATTAATGGATGAATTTGTAAACGTTTTTATTTACACATCAGACATGGCCTGGATTGATATGCAGTCCATAGACTGTTGGGCTTTTGTTATGTTAAAGTGTAGGTTCACGATTTTTACAATAGTCAGGAGTCCATACGAACACTGGACACATTAAAACAAGCTTTTTTTTTTACTGTTATCATTGATCCTGTTCACACCGGCAATTTAAAAAATCATTAAATCTTTGAATATAAGTGTTGGGGACAAAATCCACAGTTCTCATTTTATGCAGAAATGTATCTCAAAGTTTATCTGAAGCTAATGATGGTTCAACAGTCTGAGTTGATCAAATGAAGCAGATGACTTCCAAAGTCTCTTTAGTTAAAAATTCTCTCTTTGTGTTTCTGCAGACAGTGTTTCCACATTGAACTACAGCCAAGGGATAGTAACAAAAAAGAGGACATTGGATTAAAAAGGAATATGTGGAAGATATCTTTGCACAAAGTGAACGGAGGACTGTGGATTTTGTCTTCCATTACTTACATTAAAAGAATACTTTTTAATAGCCTGAATGAACAGGAATCAAACTTGTTTCAATCCTACGGGCACAATTCGTTTGACAGACATGAAAAATTGTGAACCTCTCCTTTAATATTAAGTCCATAGATTATTGAGCGTTGTTAAGTAAATGTTAAGTTCGATGATTTTTGTAAAACATTTACAATTATAGACCTCTTTCCATAAATACATATTGATCTCATCTGTCTCAGATGTGCCACGGTTGATAACCGGAATGGATTTTGAGTTTAATATTTACTTTTATTCCTTCATTAGTTTCATTTTAGGAAACTGTTAAATTTTAGCCTTTTTAGTAAGATATTCATGAGGAAAAAAAGACATTGGAGTTATTAAAAAGTTGTAAGATATTAACTTTGGAATTTATTTTACATTAAAGTGACACTATGTGATATATCATTCTTCCTCTTGCAATTTAAAAGTTGAGCAATAAAACACACCCTTCTTCATCTCAGCACTACTTGGTCTGGTGTGACCAGAAGTTTACGGTAGCCAATCTCTAGATAGATACTGCTGTATAAAAGTCATTATTGACTCAGTGAGTTAACTGACTTTATGACTCTTCCTGCTTCCTTGTGCTACTGTTAAACTATGTTTTAGTGTCACTTTTGGCCACAATAGCTGCCACTCAGCAAAAGTTACACTGTCTCACTTTAATGGGTAATACTGTACATTATGAGACAATAAGTCAAACAGCTACGTCGATAATTGATTGAGAGGACCGGTGTCTCAGATTTAGTGGCATCTAGTGGTGAGCTTCAAACACCTTGTCTCACGCTCTCGTTCCAAGTGTGTAGGAGAACCTATGGTGGCTGAAAGCCTACGCAAAAATGTGAAAGGCCCTCTCTAGAGCCAGTGTTTGATTTGTCCGCTCTGGACTACTGTAAAAATAAATGTAATATAAAAAAAAAAAAAAAAAAGTAGGTTCAACATGGCGGCCTCCATGGAAGAAGACCCATGCCCTCAGTAGATATTAACACCTCATTCTATAGTAATAAAAACAAAATGATTCTTATTTTATACAATGAAAATATACTTGAATTAATATTTTATGCCCTATTCTGCCAATAGATCTCTGTAAATCTTACACACTGGACCTTTAAGAAAACATCTTGAGAATTTGAGGCTTTTCTTTGTCATATATACTATGTTAGTAAATTGAATTACTGGGGATTTGACTGTTGGCTGGACAAAACAATATTTGAATATATCACCTTGAGATGTAGAAAAAATAGTAGGATAAATCGACTGATCGAGAAAATAAATGTCAGAGTAATCAATAATAAAATAATCGTATCAGTTGCAGCCCTAACACACAGTGCTGACAGAATTATGACATCAACAATTTTCATGATTATTGAATGCCAGCTTTAATGATTCATTGCATTAAGTTGCAGAGGTGGGCATAACAAAGTACATGTGGTTGGTATTTGACATTACTGCTCCACATCTGAAAGACAAACATTATAGTTTTGACTCCATGATTCCTATAAAGGTTGCAGTTACTTGTTAATTTCAAGTATATGGTTTCAAGGTTAGCAGATGTATGATCATATTGGGACTGGGTCCTGTGTGAATCGACTGCTGATGCATAATGAAAATGCCGTGTTAATGTTACTGACTAAAGTCCTTTCAGATAGCTACCACAATCCAAGAATAAATGGGCCCTGGGGCTCCAGTAAAATTATTTAAGACCATAATATTCATAGGCTTTGTGGCATATTCTACAAGCTTTTTATTCTACAGGTTATACAAGCAAGCCGGTGCATTCTGTAGGTTGTTTCAGAGTCATTAGCTCCTGTAAATGCACTGTGGTAACACTACAACAATGCACTGACATTAAAAAGGACTCTGCACTCAGGTTATCCTCTACTAATAACCAGAAGTCATATCTTGATGCCTTCAGCAGTATTTATTGGTATTCCAGTCACTATGATCCAGTGACAAATGCTCATGTTTGTCTGTGAGTACGCATGAGATACTTCACGTCATGTACAATCTGCGTACGGACAGCTGATATACCGTGTTATGTTGCAGCACCACGCTGAACGCTTGTGTTTCCAGCCTGTTATCATGTGTACTATATATTACTACTGACAGGTCAGGCATGAGGAAAGCGTACCAGCCAAAAACTACAAGAATTATTACTGGCTCCTCATCCGTCAAAGGGATTTTCAAAATCCTCACTAACAGACGGCTGATTTAGAAACAAATAGGGCAGTAAATTATTTATAAATCCACAGAGAAAAGACCACTTAAAGCAGAGTTCTTACCTCCTTACTTTCCCTTTTAAGTGCTTAAAGTGCATTAGCAAGTGCCAGAAGCAAATACCATCAACAATGAACCACGGCTGAGGCATGAAGGGATAATATTTGATCAGCTCAGGTTCAGACTGCAGAGGATTTCAGCTAAATAGGTCACACAAACGAAATGTATACATTTTCCCAGGACAAAAGCTTTACAACCTGTTATATGGCTTTTTCATCACGTAGCCGCAGCTGCACAATCAGGTTCAGGTGTGTTCAATGGAAGCAGAGCAAAGCTAACGTTATTGTTCTCTTATCTCAGAGAACATTTGATTAAACATATAAGAGCTGAAGTTCCCCCTTTATGAGTCAGCGTCGCTGTTTGTGTGCGAATTAGCCGCCAAAATGACACGATGAGGTCTAATACTGCACAAAGGGCTGTGAGTTATGATGGCAATTACTGTGACACGAGGTTCCTCTGAGGACGAGACAGACGCAGACACTCATTCACCATAAACAATATATCCCCGTACAAGACAGGTCAAATTTCTATTACGTGTGAAACAAGAAGTGTTGAGAGAGAGAAAAAAAAAATGGGTCAAAGTGGGAGCAGCAGCTTCTGAGAGGCTTCTTGTAACCGACTGCATGTACGTTTCATGATGGCAGCTTAAAGAGAAACATTAATCAGTGCAAATACAAGATAATAATATATTTATTTATACTTATAACTATGTGAAGTCATGTCATCTGTGTCTGTGAAGCTGGGGAGTTTTAGTGAAAAAAACTAACATGATTGGTTTTTAAAGGCTGATTCAAGTATTTTTAGACTAAAATTAACTAAATATGACAACTTTCATGTCCACACGACATATAACAGCAGAGTTTTTGGACTTGGAGTATAACTGAACACAGGCAACTGAAGGAATAAAACATGATTGTAAACATTTAGAGATTTTATCTCTGGATGTCTTATCAAAGTTTTCTGAAATCACCATGACATTCCCTAAACTTTAATCTTAAACATGGATAAACTGTTTCAAAATGTATGACTTTTACATGTATGTGTTAATATAACAAATGACTCGTCACTTTCAAGTATCACTTGACGTAAAATCACAGTTCCCTTTGCTATTGTGACATACTATTTCCCAAACTTTTTGGCTCTTACATCCTAAAATGAAGAGATGTCTACCTGCAACTAATAAGCAGGTTTTTTTGTCAGGTTTTTTTTTAAAGTTGAACTGGATTTTTACAGTCCCACAGATAACAAGATAACAAGACAAGAAAAAACAATGTGAAAAGATCTCAAAAAGAATGACATGTTTGTTTTTCTTTCATATTCCTTTGATCATCACTGTCCTCATCTTATCAGATTACTTCTATGAGTTCAGTGAATCAGAGTGGTCACAGGATCACTGCAAAGATCTCCTTACCAAGTAATTTTTTACTTGTCATTTATTATAATTTATATAAAAAGACTTTTTTTGCAGATTTTTTAAACTTGTTTTGAGAAAATAAGACTTTAAATATCCAAGTTACAAGAAAATAATGACTTTTACAAATGACTTGGTAAAAGGGAGATTTTGTGACCACTCTGGTGCAATGACTATTTTCATTATTGGGAAAAATGATCATCACAATTTCCACGTCTTCAAATTGCTTCAACAATCCAAAACAAAGACATTTACTGACATAAATAACAAAGCAAAGCAGTAAATCCTCACATTTAAAATGATGGAACCAGCAATTTTGACACTTTTGCTTGAAAAATTACTTGAACAATTAATAGATTATCAAAATAGTTGGCAAGTAATTTGCTGTTGATCTATTATGTTACGCGACTAATCATTGCAGCTCAATATCTTGGGATATATCTGAGGTTGGACAGCACTCATCCAGAGCTCTGGCTGAGGGCAATGACATTTCGGGCTTGTTGACATGAAGACACAGAGAGCACAGCTGGTGAAAAACCTGATCACCAACACCCACATTCACATGTTTTCTGGAAACAAGAAACTAGTTGACAAAACAGCCATTGGTGGAAGCTTTAATAGCTGCTAATTACTGTCCCTCCCATTATCCATTCAGATCAGCAGAGCGAGAGACAAATGTCCAAACTGAGCAGCCAACACCTCTCAAACCTGAACCAGGCTACAACAAACCTGTAGGGTTAGAAAACTCACTACACCCACAGCTGAGTCAGGATTTAATAGTGACAGGAATGTCACTTTGCTTGCTTCCATGTCTTTAAGGCAAGTCTTTAAATTGAACCGAGCTCTGTGGTGCGACTGGGCGTTGAGTTACAGCTCGGAAGATAAAACTGCTTTAAACTGTGAAAGGGGAGGATGAGCTCCAGGTCTTTAATGTGTTTACTGTAAGAACAGCTGCACAGTTTTATGAGCCAGATTTACAATCCAAGAAATCATCATTTACACTCTATCATGACAAATTATAGAGTGCTAGTAAAGAAAAAAAAAGAGGGATCCAAAAAATGTGAAGTATGTGTTCAAGGGCAGCCAGAGAACTGGATTAATGATTAACAGTAAACAAAAGTTCATGGTGAACACCAGGTTGAGCAACAGAAATATTTCATTAATGTTTAGCTTGGCACCTTGTCCCACTAAAGATGACTATTATTGACATTTATGTGCAAATATTTGGACTTTCTCAGACTCACCCAACCATCAGATATTCAATGATTAAAACACTTGTGATCAGTTTATCATCAACATTTGATCGTATTGTGGGAATATTTCACTATAACACGAGCAGAAGTATTTTGCTGAACTTCACCTGTCTGTTCCTCCACTTCAGCTCTCCCTGACTCAAACTGCAGATTAAACTGACGCAGGATGACACCATCTGTGCACATAAGGTCATTCAAACTCATAAAAACCCTCATCAACTGCGAGAGGAAATAAAATAAAGGCATAGAAAAGTTTAACCAGGGGTCAGAGTTTGTTATCGATCAGTGTAAACAAGTTCAGACACGCGCTGATGTGAGTTTTTAAACAACTAACAAACTTTTTCCTCTTAACACGGGTAAAGCAGAAACTCGCACTAACTTTAAGCAGAGTGATTTCCTGGTAACTCACCGGAGATGTCAGAGAAATGTTGGAGAAATGAAGTCGGCGTTAAACCGTCCAGCTGTGCGTGTTTTCAGTGTTTCTCAGTCCATCTCAGCAGCGGTGCAGCTCTCTCCTCTTTTGCAGCTGCTCTCTTCTGTTCGTGGAGGTAAAACTACACCAGAAGTGACTGACTGAACCAGGTGAGGAAATATTTGCAGGTGCAGGTGAACCAATTAGCTTCCGGACAGGTTGGGGTACGTGGCCAATCAGTGAGCAGCTGCTCGAGACGTTTCCAAGGAGGAACCAATGGGATAACAGCAGGCAAACAGACACGACTATGATTAAATAAAATCTATTTTTATTCTCCACATCAAGAAAAAGTAGAACATTTAGCAAACATTTGACAGTCAAATTAAATAAATATGAGTCACGGGCTGCATGTAATGCGTGTAAAGATTTAGAATAATAAGAGAGGCTTTTACGTTTGTTTGCGTTTTGAGAATTGACACATTTATTGTCTTATTTATTCAACAAGACAGAGTCTACAGTCTGTGGAGGACCATAACTGCAAAAAGAAAGGAAGAAAAAGAAATATGAGTCAATTAATGTGCCATTAAAGGCGCCATAAATGAAATTAAAAATAAATGTAGCCATTAATTGTTTAAGAAAATGTGGTATTTCTGTTTTGTTTCACTCCTGATTTATTTACCCCTCAATTAATCCCCTTACTTTAATGACTTTCCCCATTTATTTCTAAAATTTTTATTTATGAATAAAATATATTAACAATGTACTCATTTTTTTTATTAATTGATTTATTTGTGTATTTGTTTCTATATTGTTTCCATTTCCATCCCCCCGTATTTATTTCCAGAAAGTTATTTATTTCTGTATTTTCTTTTTACATTTCTTTGCATTTCTGCTTGATTATGCAAATGAGGGGGCATCATGGGGTCAACTTTCCTCTTATTGGTTGATCACTGTCAGTGGTGCTGGTGGTAAAGGCACAGAATCAAAAAAGTCAGGAGGATTTATCATCTGGAAACCATGAATATCTGTACAAAGTCTTGTGCTAATCCATCACTTACTGTAGGAGTTTAAGTATTTGACTGAATAAGTGAATATTTTAACCTGAGACCTGCCAGACCTGCCTGAACATCATCAAAGTCATTAGATTTTATCCTCTTGGGACCTTGAATATCTGTAGCAAATATAGAAGTACATCCAGTTGTCTTCTAGTACAGTAGTTTTCAAACTGTTTGTGCCCAAGGCACATGAAATGGCAAGCCAAAATAACAAGGCACACCTGTGTTCATATCCATGCAAAAATAGTTAGCTCTATAACCAACCTCACCAACAGAGGTAACAAGCAGCCCACTAGCCAATCAGAGGCAGAATGCAGGTGGGAACAAAAAAATTAGGTGTTAAACAATCAGGGCCTTTAATGTGTCACTCTATAATAATTCCCACCATCCAGCAACTGTGCAAACAGTGAAAACTGGGGTCTCATTCTGACAGAGGGTTTTTTTAAGGATTTTTTTTAAGGGTATAGAATTTCTGTATTGGGAAATGAATGTGTGTGGTAGTTTGTCAAAACGTCTCATGCCCCACCGGCACACCGTTTGGGAACCACTGCTCTAGTAGACGTTTCATTTTGAACCACAAATGTCAACTTCACGGTGGTGCCAGTTGAAAAGTCACGGATCAGCAAAGTCGATGGTCTTCATCCTCTGGGGACCATGAATGTCTCTGGATAATATGTCAAACCATCAGATAGTTGTTGAGATATTTCAGTCTGGATCAAAGTAGTGTACTGACTGACTGATGTTGTACTGATCAGTACCACTTCTTAATAAGATACCCTTAGAGGTCCAGTGTGTAAGATTTAGGGGATCTACTGGCAGAACATTGCAGAAAAGGAATATATTATTCAAAAGTATGTTTTCATTAGTGTATAAATACCTGAAAATAATAATTGTTTTGTTTTCATTAACATTATAATGAGCTGTTTATATCTACAGAGGGCGTGGGTCCTCTTCCATGGAGGCCACCATGTCTCTACAGTAGCATAACGTTTTACTTCTGTTCAAACACAATCTATGCCTCTGCAAATAGCAGGCTGTCAGTGTCCAAGAACAGGACAAGACAGGACAAGATAAGATGGCCTGAACTACTCTGTCGCCTGCTGAGATGTCATTCTCAGTTCAAGATAATGTGTAACTCATCCGCTTCCCTTCACCTTGCAGTTGTGAGTGTGTATGAAACTGATATCTCGTGTTCTGTGCTCATTTGTTGTGTGTCCATCTGCAGACGCTGAGTTCAACTTGCAAGATTTGACAGAAATTGCTGCCACACCCCCACTACAGATTGTATTATTAACAAGTTATTCATAGTAACAACTGCGGTGTGGATTATTACCCTTTATTAACATTTATAACTGCATTATTACCAACATGGTAAGCCAAGTCATGTTTGGCTTATAACCAATCCTTAAAGCTTAGATTTAATGAAGTTACTGCTTGTAAATCCTTTATGGAAGGTGTCTAATAGGAAAGTGACACCATAACATTTTGTCTTGTTGATACTCATGTACCCTAAAAATCAAATGGCTTCTTTTACAGTTTTTTTTCCCCATTATTTACAGGCTGGATGGACGTTGCGAAGAGTCTGTGTCAGTAGTTTGTGTATGTTGGAGTTTAAGAACAAAGGAGCCTGTCTGCAGACAGCAACCTCACAATCAGCATGCAGACAGCTGATCTGTTTTCCAGGAACAGCAGTACACATCTGTGACGTCAGCGGGATATCTATGAAAATGAGCAGATGTGTAAATACATACTCCCAGAAACCACCATTGTCCTTATCATCATCATGAGATCTGTCGTTTTCACGTCGGCCATGCTGACATCACATTACATGAAGTAAATTTTTTGCATACCAGCAGTCACATTGCATTTAAGATAAGATGCAGCTTTGGTGCAGGTATTTAAAGGGAACTTCACATGATGTGTTTGTTTATTGGACGTATTCTGCTATCTAGCAAGCATTTACAGTAATTACAATGTTTTCAGATGGTTAGAAGTTAGTATTATGCTACAATTTCACTTTACCAGTGTAATTTGGAGCCTAAAGCAATAAGCTATTTTAGATACATGAGAATATCTTTACAGTTTAACAGCAGTATAACAGCTTTCGTTTTTTTCTAAACAAAACAGTTTAAATCATTTTATGTCTTTTACTTAATAACTATCAGAAGATTGAAGAAAATAACAGAAATCAGACAAATCAGAATTAGACAACACATAAATATTTAATCAACCATTTTGATAATTATGTGTTGCAAACTGAGTTTCTTTCGCTGAATTTAACATTTAGCCAAAAAATTCAATCTGAAGGTGAAGTTTGGTTCTACAGAATGAGACACTAGGAAAATATGAACATACAGACTGTTGGTAAGAGCCGTTTATAAAACATAAATAGGATTTCATCATCTATTTCTACATTCATAAACTCCTTAATGGCCACTGTTAAATGAGTTTTTATTTTGTTGATGTATTTCACAGCAGTTGCCATTTGAATTCTAACTGTAGTAATTTTCTTCTGTTTACTCATTTCCCTTCAAAGATAAAAAAAATATAATAATAATGGTAATGCAAAATGAAGGAGCTGCAGCAATTTGAAATATGTACATTATTTGAATTAATCTCAGCTAATAAAAGTAAATAATGACACAATGTCATC
Source organism: Lutjanus argentimaculatus (assembly GCA_034769285.1). Taxonomy (NCBI): domain Eukaryota; kingdom Metazoa; phylum Chordata; class Actinopteri; order Lutjaniformes; family Lutjanidae; genus Lutjanus; species Lutjanus argentimaculatus. The sequence goes on from JAWZSL010000007.1 coordinate 28,008,866, forward strand.
ACAATTGTTATTAGTCTGTTTTTCAACATAACGTTTCAGACTTGTTTGTAAGGTCACAACAGTATTAAAGGTCTTAGATCTATGTTAGTGTAAAAGAAAAGCCTCAACTTTGAGACAGAAGTGATCATAATGCTTGACAGTGACTTTAAATACACTGCAGAAACTAGAAATTAGAAAGTTCTGATAAAATTAATGCCACTGCGGCCTGTTCCTGCTGCAGTAGCTTGCTGTTCAGACTGACAGAAGAAGCTCTGATGATATTTCACTGTCAGCTCGTGTCCTTTTATCGACACCTGCACTGGCTCTGAGCCGTCACTGTCCATCCTTCAGCAGAGAAAAGGTTTATGAAATGGAGGTGGAGGCTGGAGACCGAACATTTCATCCTGCACATCCAGTGACCTTGTTTGCACTCTGATAAATTGAGACGCTTTTAAGGCTTTAATACACAGCGTCGACTCAGCTGGGATACCTGCGGTAGAGCTGCAAGTTGCCAAAAAAGAAAAAGAATGCAAAAGGTTTCATGGTAACGTGAGAGGGACAGTTTGAATTTTCTGAAGTGGGGTTGTACGAGGTACTTAGTGACCTACAGTAGATGGCGTTGGCACGCCCCCCGTTTGGAGAAGCAGCAGGAGTACTGATGTAGGAGGTGTAATTTAGCCACCTTGAAAAAGGTCCATCTAAAGTTTAAGTGTATGCTGCAGTTAGAATATTTTCACTGCTTTACTTTACCGTCAGGCAGCCTTTTTTTAACGGGAAAACTGCTGTTATATGAGTCAAATATCACTGTCTTCAAAACCACCAGACTACTTTAGCAAAAACAGCAATTTTACCTTGCAGGACACGGGAGTTTGCTGGTGTACTGCTGCCTCGATCGGTCACTTTTTAAAGCACTGTCATCGCACAACACTTACACTGATACAGTTTTTTTTTTTTTTTTTTAGGTAAAACATTGACTATAGATCAGTACCTCGCACAACACAACTTAAAAAAACCCTACCATCCCTTTAAAAACAGTCAGTCAATGGACAAATAAAGACTCAAAAGAGACAGTATTTCTAATTGCGCCATTTATTAGTTGTACAATTATGAAAAATAATCATAAAAAAGACTGGAAGCCCAAGATTATTTACAATCTTTTTTTTTTTTGAAGTGAGGTCCCTCTTCTGAGTCATTGTTTTCTCAGCCTTTTTTTTTTTTTTTAAATCACAGGGTATTTATTCACGATATGTTTAACTTTATAAGACATAGTCCTTTTCTCTCTTTTGACAAACGTCAAAAATTACATACGTACATACATACATATACATATATATATATAGATATCTATAAAAGCAAAAATCATTCAAGTATCAAAATACAGACCGCTAGATTCATGTACAATATCATTCTCATCATTGTTGTCATCAGATTAGTCCCGAAATATTTCTCCTGATCCTCAGCAATGTGCAAAAGCAGAACGGGACCAGGCTGATGGCTGAAGGTGCCGACACCAGCGAGCTGAAGACAGTGTACCATAGAGTTATCGTACTGGCCTGACAATGTACCACATATACAACAGTTAAATCAAAAACCACCTGACTATGTACCCATATACACATCGGCCGACCAAGAAGTACCATTAACAGTCAACATACTGGGAGTTAGCTAGAAGAAACATGCTGTGCCCTACTGTTGTATTCTGCAGCTAAAATCTAACCACATACCAGCCTGCATGGCAGGTTTGGTGAATAATCTCGCCTAGATTTACCAAACAAAGGAACAGGGAAGGAAGAGAGAGAACTGCAGTGAACCACACCTGATCCAGTTCCAGCATTAGGACACGTTAGCTGTCCTATAAAACAATTAAAACATACAAAAAAGACAGAGAAAACTTTCAAATCAAATAAAAGCCACCCCGTTACATTATTATAAAACAGTCTTTGTAGTGTCAGTTCCTCTGCCCTTTGAGTTTGGTTAGAGAGTTCCTCCCGTGCAAGATTACGTTATTGATCACAGTTATACATGTACAGTATGTTGTTGATGATGTCATGAAGAGACGCTACAATGTGTGGATACAGGACGAAAAATCCAGGAGGGAGTGTGTACCGACAGTGTGAGGTCTCTGTCTGACGTGAATGAAGCCCATTTCTGCCAGTAAAGGAAAAAAACAAAAAATGTTCCAACTGAAAGTCATAATTATAAGATAAAAAAGTCATGATTTTAAGATAAAACAATCATAATTACAAGATAAAAAGTCATAATTATAAGATCAAAAGTTGAAATGATAAGATAAAGTGTTAAAATTCTGATAAAAAGTCAGAGCCAGTCATATAATTCTGAGATAAATTGATTGATCCCATCATTATGACTTTTCATCTCATAATTAGTACTTTTTGAAGACTTATTTTCATAATTATGTCTTTTTTTTAATCATAGTTTTGACATATTATCGCATATTTAAGACTTTCCAACTCATAATTCTGACTTTTTAATTCATGATTTTCACCTTTTCTCTTAATTTCGACTTTTTCTTTCATATAAGACAATTTATCTGATAATTATGATTTTCTATCTCATAATTATGTCTTTCCTCATAATTATGACTTTCTAATTCATAATTCCAACTTTTTAAACTCATAATTTAAACTTTTTATATATAATTCTGACTTTCATCTCATAATTTGGACTTAAAAAAATCTCATTATGTTTTTTTTCTCTCATAATTTCCACTTTTTATCTTATAATTTTATTAACTCAAAACTATGACCTTTCACCTCATACTTTCGACTTTTTTCCTTATACTTGCAGCTTTTCATCATAATAATGACTTACCATGGGAATATTTTTTCTTTTTACTGGTGGAAATGGGCTTCCACAGATGTACCTTAGTATCATAATTAAAAAAAACATAATGATCCACTTCCTCTTTAACTACAAGTTCTGCATTGAAATATTGCAGGTACATTTCCTGAAAGAGTAAACACAGACTCTCTGTAAGGGAGGCCTGATGGGTGTTTGGAGGCAACCATACATTTCTCAGGAAATGCAAAGAGCTTAACAAAAAGATCTGACTGCGACAAACATCACTTTCTGACGGACAGGAAGCTGAATGGAGGCGTGTGTGTTGCGTGTGTGTGCGTGGGGTGTGTGTGTGTGTGTGTGGTGTGTGCGTGTGTGCGTGTGTGCGTGTGTGAGATAAAGTCGGTGAGGTCAGATGAGTCGATGCACCGCACAGTGTTGAAAGCTTTACGTCTGTTTACGTCTCCAGGCCCGAGTGTTACTGTGGTGAGCACGATCCAACTGGTGCTGCATGTGGAAGTGGGTCACCTTTCCAAAAAAAAAACAAAAAAACAACCTACCCACCATGCAACAGGGCTCATTCCTGTCCTTTCTTTACTGGCTGGGAGTGGCCACAGTGTTCAGCTATAGGGAAGGGGACACAGACACACGCACACAAAACAGTGAGGTTAAAATAAAGTAAAAATGGTAATGATTACTCCCCCTCCCTCTTTTACAATGATTAACTCTTTTCACCAGCAGATGTGAAATATTAACCTGGTGTGATTGGCAAAACAAAAGGCAATGCTGACAGGATGAACAGAGAAGGCATTTGTTGTGAAAAGAAGAAGAAACAAAGAGACACGACAGAGGAAGATGCACTTATTCTTACACACTTGGGGATTTGGTAAAAGTGCTTAGTTTATAGTTAGTTCACTCCAAAGGAAGCATCAGGGTTAAATCCTGCTGCTCTGATTGATAGACAGAAGAGGGCATGCCAGTCTTAAGAAGGTTTGGACTGTCTATTTTCAGGACCACTAACATGCGGGTCCATATCAGCCTCTTTGCCCTATCCCCCCCGACTAGAAAATCCCCCAAAATGCTTACTTCGTTAGCTCCAAAAAAGGACCTTATCACAGTGCTATGATCTTAGCCTCCTTTGGCTTCGAGCAGACAGCTGACAGTGAGAAATATCCCCCTCAGTTAATCCACATAACCTCTCTAACAGCACGACCTCTGTCTGCTAAAGTCCAGCATAGAGTTACAGAAGCAGTTTCCTCAGGAAACATGTCCATCCAGGTATAGGATGTGTGCAGTAGTGGGTCACTCTTGGCTGCGGTAAGTCAGATTTTCTCAGCGACTCGGAGAAGTCAGGAGTTGAAAGAGTGAAGAGTGAAAAGCCTCAGAGCGGCCGTCGCCTAATAGAGCAGGAAAAGCACCAAGAAAAAAAAAGAGCTTATCACCAAGAGTCAATAGTGGGATGTTGACGGGAGAGAAGAAGGGAAGAATTGTACACAGAGTTCAGGAAGCATACCAGGTAAACAGAGAGGAGAAAAACAGTGAAGGTGAGTGATACCAGCTAGAAGAGTGGAAGGGTTGCACTAATAATCAATAGAAAGTGTAGAAGAAGTGGTGAGGAGCGGTCGGTTTCTATCGCAGGTGTGATGGTTGAAAGGGGGAGGTGGGGGAGGGCAGGGGTCCAGCCCAGAGAGAGACAAGAGTCACAGTGAAAGGCACACAGAAGGAAGGGAAGGAAGAGGAGGAGTGAGACCAGGCCCAGAGGTCAGAGGTCAGGAGGAAGAAGAGGGGGTCCACTCAGAATATGGTGGTCTCGTACTTAGTGCTGATAGTGCGCTTGGATTCCTTGGGGTCCACGAGCCACGTGGCGCTGCCCTGGGACTGAGAATCCCCCTCCTGTTCCACGATGTCCCCCTGTGGACACAAAGAGAGGGCGTCAAACTCACAGCCTCTCAACAGGAGTGGACGTCAGTTTCTTAAAATATCGGTTTGGTCTGTAACAGTCAGACTGAATCACAGAGGGAGAAGATCCTCAAAATGAACTTCAGTGACTGTGTTTATATGCAGATGAATCCATCTGGTTAATGTCTCATTTTATAGTCTTTTATACACATTGTGATAATGCATACATCTAGGGCTGCAACAATTAGTCCATTAATTGATTAGTCATTTGAACGAAAATTAGTTGCCAACTGTTTTGATAATCAATTAATTGTTTTAGTCATTTTTCAAACAAAAATGTCAAATAATTGCTGGTTCCAGCTTCTTAAATGTGAGGATTTGTTGCTTTTCTTTGTCATTTGCAACAGTAAATGAAATTGTGATAAGCATTTCACATTTTTTAAAACATGTACAGACCAAAAAAAAATCTATTAATCATAAAAATAACTGTCAGATTAATTAATAATGAAATCTTTTCAAGATCTTCTCACCAACACGCCCCAATGTCTTGTGATGACATGTGAGTCCAAGTCTGTTTGTACAGACATCTACAACGAATAAAAGTGAAAGGACTAAGAAGGATCACTACCACAGCGAAACAAAATAATTAATAATTAATTTGTAACTTTTTTGTATTTCTTTGATTATTGTAAAAGAGTACTTTTACTTGTAACTTCTTGAACTAAAATCATTTTTAACACTTTATTTTAACCCCTCGAGTTAGCATTTTTATAATCAGTATATAGACATTTAATAAATTGTGTATAGCACACTTGTTGTAGGCAGATATAAGTGCTTATTAATGCATTTGTTAACAACAAGAACGCCTGTGGGCACCCATAAGGTGAGGGCAGTGTAGATAATGAATAACAATACAGCAAAACTGCACATTAATGAACATTTAGCAATGTCCTCATAGCTGTGAGCAACTGCATTATATTGTGTTAGAAACTGGTTAGTATATTTTCATATACAGTTTAGAAATGCTAACAGGGGGTTAAAGAGTAAAGGAGTCACCAAAATCATTAGTTGCATCTTTTTTTTTGGTAAAGTAAACTACTTCACAACAGTTCAACTTGTATTTATTGTAAGTCAAATCCTGGCTTCCCATCAGCTTAGACATTTTAGATGTGGAGACAGTCACATGAGAGTAATCAAGTTTACTTTATCTTCATTTTATATATTTTTTTTCTGCTTGTTCTGGAGTTTTCAATGATATTATGTGGTCTTCATCTGTGTATAAAAGCCTGCTCAGTTTTCATGGAGTGGTTAATATTCAAATTGTCCATTCCTCTCACCACTTAAGGACTTCTCATCTTAAAAGTTGAGCTTGAAGGATTATTCTTGACCAGCAGTTTACAAAATGAAGTTACCACAAGGTTCATTTGATATTAAGTACCATTCCTGAACTGCTGTTTTCAATGTCAAAAATAAACAAGCTCAGCGTTTAAGAAAATGAGTTCTAAAATTGCTGGTGGCTCTGAATGGGCTTCTCTGCTCATGTAAAGATTACTTGTGTTATGACCAAACTGTCACTAGAGGGCGCCTGAGTCAAAAGTAAAATTCAAAGCATTCGTCAGTCCACATGTGGCTAAGTATAGCTCATATACTGTATATGTCTATGTAACACACAGTAAATCACACAATAACAGCAATATAAAAATGGGTTAAAGACACAAATGTAGGATTATGGGATTTTTAGGGCAGTCAGAGGAGAAAAACAAAGCACAGGCAGGCAGAAAAAGGAGCAAAGTGTGGGAGGATGGAGAAAATGGGACAGGATGAGCCGAGGATGTGACGGCAGCACCTGGGCAGCAGGGCTGGCAGAGTGCAGCGGTAGGAAGGAGGGGCGGTGGGTGGTGCAGGTGTAACAGTAACAGCAACGACTGTCGAGAGGAGGAGAGTCCTGGGAGAGATAAACACCGCCAGGAGGAGAGGAGAAGAAGAACACAGAGAGAAGAGAAGTGGAAGAAGGAGGGAAAGAGCAGGAAGAGGGGTTGAGAGAGAAATTGACATAGATTTGAGCAGCAAGAGACAGGTGGAGTCTGATCTGTTATAGTGGGCAGCTTACAGGTGTGGGTGTGAGTAGCTGTGGGAGTGTGGGGCAAGGTGTTTCTGAAAAAGGCGCATTTGATTAAATAAAGGCTGAAAAATGCATTTATCAGGGGAAAAAAGGCGAGGCAAACACAGGCAGACACAGAGGCGGTGACAGTAAACATCCCGTCCTTACATGATTCTGCTGGAGTTCATTCATGAGTTCATTTATCTGCAGTCGGAGATGTGTGACTCGTCCCTGAGGTGTAGTTACCTCATTTATATTCAGCACAAGCTCACTTCTTAATGGTTTAATGCTAATAGCCAGACAAACATCAGCACAGTGGATTCATAATGATGGTCTCACACTCATCTAATGTGTTTTGAGGGTTTGAGTCGAAAAGGCGAGAATTATGTTTCCATAAAATCAGAATTATTAAGTGTCAGGATGAGCCAGTAATATATGACATGCTTCAGTTTCACATAGAGCAGGTTTGTGGCACAACTTCCACGACTTCCAAGCTGCATGGAGAAGGTAAAAGAGTCTGAAGTGGAAGAACTCAAACTACAGTTGTAGTATAAACAACTTTTTGTGTGTTGTTTGGTTCAGGAATTAAGAAAATCTGTGTTTTTCGCCAGTTGAGTGGACATCAGTTCAGGGTGGCTGCCAAACAAACCCCACGGGCCATTAGTTGTCCTTGGCAACATCAAAAATTCTTAACTAGACACCGTTAGGGTCCTAAAAAACAGGTGACAAAAAGCAAGTGTCCATGGGAACCTATTTCTCCTCCTGGACTAAACAAAGGTACTTAAAGTGTCACCAATTCGATAATCTTATTTGCTTTTTTGTAAAGTAAGTGTACCACACTACAGCTTAAATCACATTATTACAAGTGGAAATATTGACCTCATCATCAGCTTAGATATATTAGGTGTGGAGATGGTTGTAATCAGTTTTTTCTTTGTTTATTAACTTTATTTTATAGGATACAATTAAGATTTATTTCTCTAAAGATTTCATTGTCATCTCTGTCTCTTGAAGTCTCAAAAGTCCCATCCAAGAATATATATATTTAACTATATCAACACAACTTCTATTTATCAGCTTGTTCTGGAGCTTTCAAACATATCACATGGTCTTCATCTGCAGATACTTGGCTGCTCAGTTTTCATGGGATGGTAAATATTCAAATTGCTTCTCCTCTGAGCACTTTTAGGACTTCTCCTCTTAAAAGTTAATTTTGAAGATTTCTTCTTGAGCAGCAGTTTACAAAATAAAGTCACCACAAGGTTCATTTAGTTTTAAATACCACTAACCAACTGCTGTTTTCAACGTCCTAAAAACCAGGTTACAAAAAACATGTGGGTGCATAGGAACCTATTCTCCTCCTAGACTATTTTTTGTGTAACATGCATCAGTGTGTGGCCCATCTGTGTCCCTGACCGAGCTGAATCATGCTGGTCTCACATAAAACTGTTCTTTATGCTACATGTGTTGCTGGAGTTTTGACCTTTTCCCGCTTCAGTTTTACACTAATAGTCTTTTTATAATAGCGGTGGTCTTAAATTGGCACCATTAAACATATGCCAAATTAGCAATCAGCAGTTCCTGTTTGCATGCAGCCATGGATGCACAAACAACTATGACTGTTTTACTTCAATACTGAAAGAAACTTTAAAACTGGATGATTCTGTGGCAAGTTCGGGGGATATAACAAGTCTTTTCCCATGATTTCTAAGAGGATTTATGGATCCTTATTAGGGCAGTACTGGATGTCATGTTTTTTTTACATTTGTAGCATCTAGTGAGGTTTTTGAATTAAGCTTTGAATGTCTGTCATCATATTTAATGACATCATCATCAGTCCTCAATTTGACTAAGTGATTCATAGGATTTAATGAGTTAGTCTTTAAATCAGCTTTCTTAGACCACCCCTTAATACAGGTTTGCGCCTCCCTTTGTGTGTGGCAAGCAGGAGAGCAGACAGAAGTTTTTTGACTGCAAGAAAAATGTTGTTTTTGAAAGGCTAAACACCAGCAAATACAGATTAAAGCAGAATATTTAGCCCTGATGCTTCCTTGCAATAGATCTCCGAGATAATGGTTTTATCATGTCTTTGTGTTTAGATTTGATGAGCTATGATTATAGAATGACACCAAATGCTGATGCAAATAGTGGCAATCAGACGTTTAAGGGTTTTTAAGTACTTTAATCACCTCCATGAGATGTATGTCACATCCACTCCTTCAGGTGACAGTGTTGAGAAGCACTAAATTACTGGTCCAGACTACAATAACTAACTTCTCGTGTTTTTAGAACACACAGCACACACCTGTCTCTTTCACCTTCCTCAGTACTTGCACTGCAGTAGCAGAACTTATCCTTCATTAATGCGGCATTGAAATAATCAGAAAAATAGATCCCAACTGGGAAAATTCATGTGAACACCCTCTCGAATTGGAAAAACTTGGAAAAACTGTGTGTGTTTGGCTCACAGCTTGCTGAGTTGTTGTCTGTTATATATATATGTCACATATTTTTTTTATCAGATGTAATTTGTAATATGGTATTAGGTTGTAGAATTAACCCTGATAACAAGTTAGGTGAACCAATATTTTAGTGGCTTTAAGGGAATGTACTGGTGTAATGTCCATGCTGTTTCCACATGAAAAGTTCATAAACACAATGAAGTCGAAAGAACGACCTCCCAACTCAAGAAATTAGATCCATCCAAGGAGCACATGAACGCAGCTTTATTCTACTACTGCATAAAATGTTCATTCATGAATGTACTATGGTGTCTTGTGCTTCAATATGTTTGATATCAAACTCACCGCTGACTTCCGTACACTGCCTCGTGGTTTGGGCACAGGTCTGCTGGACTTGGTCTCAATGACCTCTGAACCGGGTCCCACTGGGAGATTCTGGTGCTGTTTGGTCCTCTGGGCCTGCAGAGCCAACTGATAGGCTACTTCAAACGCCTGGCCCAGTGTCAGTATAATCTCATAGGTCAGGTTCTGTACAGAGACACGGAAAGAGGCAGAGCAGGAAGCTCTTAAGTAGTTTCCCCGCACAGAGAACAACACTACACTCCGTGTGCAGTGAGACAGCAAAATACATCAGAACAAAGTTTCTTCTCCGTAAAACTTCTTCAAAACAAAATTGCATAACAAGGAGAAGTGGCAGTAATCTCAGGAGTGTTTTGCAGCAGCTCCCCTCAGTACCTGAGCTGGATACATCCTCTACAGCTTAGAATTAAAGCTGCTGCTGCTGCACTCTATTGTTATATCCTGACAGCTTCCAAATATGAACAAGCACCTCACACTAAAGACAGAGGATTCAGCTTCACACTACATGCCTGGGGAAGTGGAAAAAGCAATCACATGCTGGGAACAGACACAAAACACAGAGCTCTGAAATCATCAATGCACATCCTTCGATGAGAAATCTGCCCCGGGACAAACATCGTCTTCTGTTTACTTGATGTCCGGATGTGACTCCATCCTGTCAGACATGATCCGCTCTGCATTCCCCCTCTGTGAGGTGAGGGTGGTGTCTGGTGGAGGCTGATAGCAGCAGTATGGTCAATCAGGTATATAGCAAGGTTACATGAATTATCATGAATTGATTCACGGGTCCATGCAGGAAAAACATGAATTCATTCATGTAATACTTCATGAACTATCAAGAATGAACTAGAATGAACAATATCTTGTGCATGACTTATTGTTAGAACAATGAACTCATTAATGCAACATCAGAGATATTTCAATCATGTTTTCTGTGTTATTAATGTCCTTGTCTTCTTCATGGGTTAGTCTGCAGTTAAAGAGAGAGAGTTTAGTTAATCATGATCACAACACTTCAACAGAGAATGTGAGCACTGATATGACAGGTCAGTTTTTTTCTCTCTTTAACTGCAGACTAACCCATGAAAAAGACAAGGATATCGTTAATAAGTCAGAAAACATGATGATTGAAATACCTCTGTTGGTGCATTGATTAATTTATTGTTTTTGCATTAAGTCATGCATGAGATATTGTTGATTATTTTTCATTCCCAAAAGTTCACAAAGTACTACACAAATGAATTCATGATTTTTCATGCATGAAGTCATGTATGAATTCATGTTAATCCATGAACCTGTAGTATAAAATGTTACCAAAAAACCACTTGATTACATCTCATGACTGCTGTGACTTTTGATGTTTATCAAACTTCTTTAGCACTTTTTCTGCTAAGGGGCTTTCCCTTGTTTCAACCCCACAGGGGACATCACAGAGCTCAGAGAACCCAGAGGAAACAGAGCGTTGTTAGACTGACTTTAGTCTGGAATGACCCTGGCAGCATTATGAGGCAGATTAGCAGGATAATCATCAGATCTCAGGGGGGGACAGAGTATGTAATGGAGGGCTAGTTATCATGGCCAGAGTAGCACTGTGTCTTCAAGGAGGCAATCAGCTCCAACTGAAGCGTGACACCTTGAGGAGATAGGGCAGTCTAGAGATAACAGTGTTGGCCGTGCAGGCTGTCACATCTCTTCAGTGTAAGTCAGAGGAATTTAAATTTACAAGCAAGGAAAGTTTTCAGCACTCAAAATTCTCCTTTGAGTGTTTTCACCTTGTTTATGTTAAAAAACAGCAAACACAAATCATTCATAATCCACCCTGAGACAGACAAACTTTTGCATTATAACCTGAACATAGAGGACGGGACAACGAGGGCATCCTTACCACGTCTACAGTACTGAACACATGGCAGTAGTGGTGGCTGGTCTGCAGGTCCTTGGTGATGTAGGCAAATGTGCACAAGTCCTCTGGGTCCTGGGCTGCACACGAGATATTACGGATCTCATGCTCTGCAATTATGTTCTGGAGAGGAGAGGCAGCATAAGACTCAGTAATGGGACTATAATCAGTGTTTTGAGTCTCTATTTGATGGTATTATCACAACACAAACAGAATATCAGTTGTATTTCAGTTGTAGATTGTGACTCTTTGGATCTCGACGATTCATACAAGTAACCTCAAGAGACATTCGCTGAAAAGAGAGCTGTTTGCATCCCTAGCGCTAAATGGTGTATTATGAAAAAATAGGATTTATAAATATGACAAGAGACAGCCAGTGAGGAGGAGACATTGAGACATAAATCGGGTTTCACAGCCATCGCAGTAAAGTGCATCCATTCAAAGTATTACCAGGCTGAGCTTCCAAGGCAACCTTTTTTAATAATGTCAAATAAATGTCAATATAAGGAGACCTGCTCCCTGTCAGGAAATACAAACATGAACAAATCTGACTCAAACCTGCAGACATGACATTTACTATCACAGAAAAGAAGCAGCATGACGTTTGTCTGCAACACTTTGATGCACATGATAAGAAAATGTTGCTGGATTCAATTTGATACGTCATATGACTCCACAGACAAGTGACAGATTAAAAACTGAACTCTCACACGGAGCGGGTCAGGTGTGGCTCACCTTGTTGGCTGCATCGATGAACTTTACACCTTTGTAGGTGATCGAGAGGACGATGGTCGGGACTTTTCTCATTTGTTCTGTCGACCTCTGATGGAAAAGAGAACACAGGCATTAAGGTGATTTACTGTCCCCTTATACTGTATGTATTATGTCCTGTGTCTGTCACCTTAGAGTGGAGAAGAAACTTGTAACATACCCGCATTTTGGCACAGGCATCCTGCGTGGACTCGGTACCCCGTAGATCTTTAATGAGCATAGAACCGAGGTACTGCAGTGGAATGGGAGAGATGTTAGTGCTTATGTTCAATGAAAATCACATTATTTAGGAAGAAGAGAGGCATGAACATACATTTGCTTCATAGGCGCAGGATTCAAAGATGAGTTTCTCAGGTTGATGATGCCAGTTCTGGACCGGGGCGTACGGTGCTGCCAGACTGGGCGGTCGCAGGGTCAGACGAGGCTCTCGATGCCGTTCTTCGTACCGTTCCTGGAAAAAACATGTAATTTTAATACTGGTAGAACCCCACTATAAATTCTACATCATATAATGTACTGCTGAAATAACGAGGGATGCAGGTTAACCCAAACATACGTGTGATCTGTGTCGTTCACTGCGATATCTTTGGGTGACGTCATAGTCAGTATCTGGCACTTTTTTCCTCCCCGGCTCTCCTACTGGCAGCAGAGGGTCCATTGAGCGTCCAGAGGATTCCATCTGACTGAGGGGAGACGAGGACTGGGATCCAGGGAGGTCTTGGCACTGGAGAGAGAGACAGTCGGACACGGTTAGTTTTCCCTTCATCCTTCACAAAAACAACAAAATTAGTGGACTAAAAACAAATAAATTGAAACTAGCAGAGCCGAGTCTGAGAGGGAAAACCATTAAAAACTAATTTATCCTGTCTGATCACACATGTTACTTCAAAGTGTGTGAAGAGAAAAAAAAATACAGATAAGTGTGAACTCGTTTAGATCAGTTGTTTCAAAACCTGCAAAACAAGCGGACTGAGAACACCTAGAGAGACTGGTCTCGGCTCGCCTCCACTTGAACTCTGGTGAGGTTTGCAGACAGAATGCAATTGACTCCACCATCCGAAACAAATGGCATACATTTTGCCTAATGGGATGCTCTTTCATGCTGATACAGCTATGTAATCAAGTTTACCTGATGCACCATCTGAAGAACAATTGTTGTGCGAGTGGGTGGTGGTATGCACCCATCAGAGCTTATCTCAAAGGCGAGCTCTTGAGGCAGCACAACTTCAAATAAGATGTCTAGGTGCTGGATAGAACTGGATATTCTGTTCTTTTAATGAACACGTGTATATCAAGGGGATAGTTGGGATTATTTTAAGTGGGGTTGTATAAGGTAGTTATCAACAGTCAGTGTATTACCTAGAGTTGATGCTAGTTGACAATCCCCAATTTGAGAAGCAGAGGGGAGTGACAGAATGGACGCCAAGCAATGAATTGCTGCAGACAGATTCAACAGCAAATGTATTTTAGCCACTTAAAAAAAATTTTTTAAAAAATCAATAAATCAATATCATTTTAAGTGCATGCTATATTTAGAATATTTTCACCATTTTACCTTAACATCAGAGAGCGTTTTCTGATGGGCAAGCACAATTATATTAGCCAAATATTGCTCTCGCCACACCAACCAAACTCCATTGTGAAATCAGTAATTTAACTTTGCAGAAGACATGAGCTGGTTTGTCTTATTGTGTGACTTTGGTAGATCCAAACTATCCTTTTAAGGCACTGAAGTCACACAATAACACAAACAAACTAGCAGATCGAGGCAGCAGTAGACCAGTAACTCTGGTGTTCTGCGTGGTAAAATTACTGCTTTCATCGGTGGACTTTGATTGGTTAGGAGAGAGTGATATATGACCTATATCACAACTGTACACTTAGTTTAAGCGTACATGGAAATTGATATTGAGTTTTTTGAGATGGACCTTTTTTAGGTGGCTAAAATACACCTTGTTGCTGACCCTGTCTACAGCAGAACATTGCTTGGCCACCGTGCAGGTGTCCCTCTCTGATTCTCCTAACTCGGGACATGCAGTCCAGCATTTCTTGCCAGAAATATTTCTGGCCAATAGGATAACAGTTTGCTCACGCATGGCATTTGTGTACAACTATTAAAACAAATCAAGTGAACTACAGGTCTGAAAAAGAAATGCAGAAAGTTGTGGGGGAAACAGTGAAGTAGGCGTCTGTATTTCCTCACCCTAATCTGAGACAGACGAGGAGGCTTGACTGGAGGCTCCTCATAGGGCCTCTCCGCTAAGGAAGCAATGATGCGTTTCCTGTGACCAAGTAGGGAGATCTTCAGTACCTGGAGGAAAGAGGAAATCATCTGGTGAACATGTGTAGCAGCACTCAAGGAAACAGAAGTGCTGGAAACTTGGACACAGACCAAGAAAAATCAGACAAAGCTACTTAACCTGTCATAATAACTTTCCCTTCAAGTCTTCATGCCTCTAGCCTTAAATGAGACCCTAAATGTATTATTTTAGAGTAACTCTCACAAAAATATCTTTGTTTACTTGCCATATTGATAACCTTACTGATTTATTTCCTGATCTTTAAACATTTAACCAATTAAAGCACTGGAAAAGCTTTCCCAGCATTCGACACCAAAGTTCTGTGTCTTCACCTTCAAAGTTTGAGTTTCCTGCCTCCTTAAACTGAAGCTGGAGTAAACTGTCAATCCTGTCCCCAATCCTGGATTTTCTTTAACACACACACAGTAAAACTAATTTCACCCTCTGATACTCCTCGTAGTCCCCGTACGTCACTGTGACTCACGTTGACAATCTCCAGCTCCCACAGGTTTTTGACACAGTCTAGAGAGCGGTAGCCACTGGCCAGGAAGTTGTGCAAGTACTCATGCAGACCCAGATTCTCCAGCCAAGAGGATAGGGAGTTGCTGCCGTCACAGCCCAGAGCTTTCACCTGAAGGAGAAGACTAGATCAGTCACTGATGCTTTGATGGGTCTGGGATAAAGTCTGGGTCTATATGTTGCCTTTTTAACCAAGTCCCCCCACTGGATTTTTGACTTGAACTTGCTACAGTGGCCTCATACATGTATATTTGTACATGACACAAAGGGGTGACAGCCTACAGGTAGAATTTACTGCAGTGGTGAAAGAGGTAGTCAGGCCCTTTACTGAAGTTTAAGCACTAATGTAAAAGCAAAAAGTCTACTACAAGTCCCGTATTCCAAATCCTACTTAAGTAAAAGTGCAAACATATTACCAGCTAAAAGCAAAAAATTTGCATTTTCTGTTGTTATAACTTCTTCATATTCTGTTTCCCATTTCGCTCAAGCTGTTCCCTAACGGTCTATGCGTGGTCTGTTATTGTTCTCCATAAAGTTTATTAATATTACTAATTCATTGTTGTAGCTGGTCGGGGTGGAACTAGTTTACCTACTTTATATTCAGTCAGTTTAGTCCAGTAGTTTCCAACCTTGGGGGCAGTATAAGATCTGAATATCAAGATAAATCTGAGGGCTTTTGAGATGATTAATGGGAGAGACGAAAAGACAGGAAAAAAAAGTTCTTCCTCACAAATTTATATTAATAATTTGCACTTTTCTCTTATCTTCTCTTTTTGTTGTGAAATATTGGATAATCTTTTAAATGAAACCTATCTGAAGGGTTTAGAGAGGAAATAAAATTTGCTGGAACAACTACTCTAAATCATGATGCATGTCCCCAACTAGACAACTGTACTTAATTAGAGGACTTGGGTAACTTTTCACCACTGCACCACCGCCTTGGTACAGAGATTAGCACCTTGTGATCTAATATCAGATGCAATGCATGACACTGAATCAGGTCAAATATTATGCTGAGATAAGTGCTGAAGCAGTAATCAATCATTTGTCACCTTGGGTAAGGAACGCGCTGCATGCAGGATCTTTTTTCTGTGGCTCGGGTCTGTGATTCCGATCTCTCTCAGGTCCTGGTCCTCCATCACATTGCTCCCCTATTGAGCAAAACACAAAAAAATACAGGATCTCTGTTAAATGATAAGAGCTTTCATTTCAAGGGCACTGAGTGATGAATTTCAGGCAAAACATGTTGCAACAAAATGTAAAAAGTCACATAAATAAGTAAACACAGAATGTTTGGTTCCAAGTTTGCATCTATATAGCTCAGAAAAAATCCTCCACGTGAAGAGCCAATGCCGCAGGCTTCGTATTGATCACAAGTAATGCTACCACTGCAGAAAAAAAGGTCAATTACTCTTGAGTGAGATCTTCAAACTCCTCCCTGGGACTCAACCTACTGACTGTAGTAAAGGGGGCCACGTCAATAACCCCTTAAATGAGATATAAGTGTGTGGGGGAGGGGACTGACAGGGATGTGTGTGAATGATGGTCAGCCCCGTCTTTGGTTACACACTGTACCACCTTTGGGACTGTGTGGCAGGTAATGGATAATGGAGAAAGGAGCGATAAATCAATGTCAGAACTGCAGAGTGGTCAGCGATATGAGATGGAGGGGTAGACTACAGCATCGATAGTAGACTGTAAGTGATGGCTGCAGGGGTAAGAAAAATCAAAACACCGTGACGTGTACAAGGAAAGCCTTTACTTCTACACTGAAGTCATTCTTTAACAGCCGACCTGTTCGCTGATCAAACAGTCTGACAGTCAAAATCATGAGTTATTGCACAGCTTTGACACTCAGGTGACCAGGAAGAAGTTAGGAAGAGTTCCAAGTTTATTCTTATTGATTGTAGAATCTCTCCAAGAATGTTCTGACCAGTCCCGCCCGACTGTGCTGTGATTGGCTGAGAATGCGAGTGCAGATATTGGCAGTTGGAAGAAGTTTAGAAAGCAGGTTGTGGCGGATGAATGGATCAAACAGGACTTGCACCCAGAAGTCTGGGGTTTGTGTTCTGTAAAATGGTTGTATCTATTTTCTGACATAAAGGGAACATAAACGTGTTTATGGGGTAGCATGCTGCCGGTGGTAGCACTGCTCTCGTCAGCCACACTGTGTGGTAGCTGATGTTAGCTTCAGGTAAACAATGTCATGGCTAATATGACATTGTTAATGTGTAGATGCTGTGATCCTGCTTGGTCTGAAAAGATAACTGTTTTGTAGGACAGTGTTGAATGCTCACAATGCACCGTGCAAATTGCCACACATTTCAGCTGCATTTAAAATCCAATTTGGTTATAGAATAATGTGATTACTGGCCTCAAATGGCTCTCAATACATTTTCTGGATAACATTTAATATTATCAGTTAATAAATCGTGCTACATTTAGACAGTTTTTCTTGCTTTTTCTTACTTTCAGACTGGTCTAAAACTAAATTTCTGTTTAAGGACAGGGAAATTAGTCGCAAGTCACACCCGTAATTAAAATGGATACTTTCACAACCTTAGAAAGGCTTTCTGGGAATCAAAAAAAAATAACGCCTGTGGCAGAACGAGCCATAAATGCTAACGGTGTCACTTCTGCAGACCGTGTCAGCAACTAAACCCTCATGTGTTGAAGTATCATGATGCTGCTGCCTCAGGAACAAATTGTGACGGCTCAGGGCACATGTGGCTGACTCCTCAATATGAATGTCAAGTTAATCCTATGGACACACACACACAGACAGCAGTAACGGGATGGAAGAGGAGCAGTCTGTAGGTCAAACCTGACAGCCTGTTTTTCATGCACACACTGTAGATGCAAACAAGGGGTGGAAAGGATGAGCAGAGGGGAGGAGCGAGCCTGTCAGTTGAGAGTAAAAACTGCAGAGTAATCTGCGTAATGCTGCCTGTAGAATCACAATGTTAATCACAATTCTGCTGAGTAAGTCAGCGACGTACGGCTTTACAATGATACAACAGGCAGAGTGCATGAGCTTGTAATATGAGAAATTTGTTAAGAGTTTGCCTGCAGCTGGTCTGCGGGAATTATGGGAAAGAAAGACAAGTACAGAAATAAAAGTGGACAGACAGACAGACAGACAGAAACACACAGACAGAAAGAACGAAAGAAAGAAAGCAAGTACGGGAGACAGATGGACAAAAAGACAGATAGAAAGCTCAGAAGGACAAAGAAAAAGACAGATGGAAAGACAGACAGACAAAAACAATGGACAGCAAGACAGACAGTTTCACTGAAAGACAGAGTGAGTGAGACAGAAAGACAAAATGAAAGACAGACGAATGGACAAAAAAATAAAGAACAAAAGAAACACAGTAAGAAAGACAGACAAAAAGACAGAGACAGGAGAACAAAAAGGCAGGCAGACAGGGCAGAAGACAGTGAAAAAGATAGACAGAAAAGCAGACAGTCAGGCAGGCAGAAAAAAGAAAGAACCAAAGAAATACAGTAAGAAAAACAGACAGATAGGACAGAAAGAAGGACAAAAAGACAGACAGATAAAACAAAGGACAGAAAGGCAGACAGGTAGAGATAGGACAGAAAGAAACACAAAAAGGACAGACAGAAACAAAGGACAGCAAGACAAAGACAAAAATTCAGACATACAGAAAGAAGAGCAATAAGACAACAGAAAGGGCAGGAAGACAGCAAAAAGACTAGCAGAAGACAGACAAGCATAGGGCCAAAAGACAAAGTACGCTGACAGAAAGCTAGACAGAAAGAAAGAACTAAAGAAATACAGTAAGTAAGAGAGAACAAAGGAGAAAGACAGAAAGTATAGAAAGATAAAGAAAAAGACGAATAGAAAGACAGATCGAGGCAAAGGACAGAAAAACAGATAGATGACAGAAAGACAGACAGGTCAACAGACAGACAGATAGACAGACAGACAGACAGAAATACAGAAGAAAAGGAAGACAGTAAGAGAGACAGATAGACAGAAAGACAAAAAGACATAAGAGCAAAAAGACAGAAAAAGAAAGAGACAGAAACAGGACACTAAGACAGTGAACAAAGAGACAGAAACAGGACACTAAGACGGGGAAGAAAGGGACAGGAACACAGACAGGCAAACTGACAGAAAGACAAACGGAATAACAGACAGAAAAACAGGAAAGAAACAGATGGAATGTAAGACAGAAAGGGACAGATGGACAGACAGGCAGGCGGAAAGGCGGAGAGACAAACAAAACAGTTACAGACAGAAAAATTAAAGATTAAATCGAGTGCATGAACTCTGTTAAGAAGTTAATGTTGGTCGTAACCATGGTGAAACACGGCCCTCGTTAGAGCTCATATTGAGCTCAAGACATCATGACACAACTCTTTTGCTTTCTTAATACCTCGCAATAAACTGACAACTTAAAGCCCATTATCTCTGAGCGGCAACACGCCGATCGCTGCCTCTGCAGCTCAGGATTGAAACTATTTGGAGAGCTGGATGGATAATAGTGCTTTCACATTGCATGGATCATTGCATTACTGTCCCACTGGAGATTAACTGATAAATGGCTCTGAGAGGAGAAGTGTAGAGCTCTAACACACTGAATCTACGCTCTCTGCTCCCATTTCCTCAGTTGTTTTCTGCACTTTCTTACTGTTAAGTAGATGTGTTTTAATGCAGCTATTTTGTTTCCAGTGTTTTGCCCTGCCTGAAGGCCTGCTTTATGTCTTGTTGCACACAAAGTTTTTTAAGAGGCAGTTTATAAAATCCATCACTGAGGTAAGCACAGGAAACAACCAATTTAATCAATTTTTCACTGCAGATGTTGTGGGTTGCAAAATGTTTGTTGTGAAAAGTCAATTACGTGATCAGAACAAAATGTCCGTTACGAAACAGACTGAGTGGGTAATGTGGGATTGGTAGAGACTGACATGGAAATGATTAGTTCATCAATCAACTAGTCGATTCACAAACAATCAATCACCAACAACAATTTTAATAATTGATTAACTCTTAACACACAGCATGTGATTTCTGCTGCTATGAGGTCTCTCATGTGACACAGATCATATTGATATCAGAATACAGACCGTATGTTACGCATGTTACAATTAGTCATGTTTGCTTCCTCAGTCCCTGACGTATCTGTGTTTCCTTGGAAGTTATAGCAAGGAAATGTGTATAAATAACACAAGCAATGCTCGAATCAATAAATAATTAATAATCAACAAAATAACCTCTAGTTGCAGCTCTAACTGACATAGCTAGACATTTCAGTGTCAGACGTCGAGCTGATTCATGAATTTGTGGGATTTGTTTGAATCCACATTAGAGCTGAAAAGACTGGTCTATTGATCCATTACTTGATCGAAAGAAAGTTCATCTGCAACTATTTTGGTTTAATAATTTCCTCAAGCAAAAATGCACAACAATGTCTGCTTTCAGCTTCTCAGATGTAATAAACTGAATATCCTTTGGTTTTAGACTGTTGGCCGGACAAAACAAATCATCTGAAGAAGAACTGGACCACCTGACCAATACTGACTTATCACAGATATATCAGTACTGACGCATATGTTGTCTTGGGCTGTGTATGAAAAAAAAAACAATCTAGAAAATAAATCAGCAGAATAATATCTAATGATAATGAAAATGATTGTTAGTTGCAGCCCTCATCCATGTTTTTCTCCTCAAACCAAACCCGATTGTCTGAATACAAGGACTTTAAATGTGAACTCTTATGAGGTGAAAGATGCTTGAAAGAGATCATCTCATCTTTGAAAGGTAGCTCAGTTGATGAAGCCCTCGTCTCCCGCAACATAAATATTACATTCACCTCTGCTGTATCTTGATAAGTCATTTATTCCCACACAAAGACTTTGAAAAGTGTTTTCAGACGTGGTGGTGACACCTCTGTGGGAAAAGTTCTGACTAATGTGGTTCCACTTTCTCCTCGGGCTCAGCAGGTCTAAAAGTGAGACGACATTAGTTGAGAGAGAGCTTACATCAGCACAACAAGGGTGAAGAGAATACATCTAGATTGGTGTAAGCTAGGTGGATTTGTGCCTGTGCTTGTGCGGCCCATCCATCTCTGCTTTCTCCCTGTCCTCTCATTAAAATGCTGCTCTCTCCTCAGCCTACCCGGACAGCAGCCACAGCGGTCCCTCTGGTTTAAAAGCACTCTGAATTCAGGCCAGGGGCTCGAGGGCACGGATCACTCATCCCGAGCATCTAAAGGACAGCTCACCAACAGCCCCAAAAATCATAGTTTGTCCCCCTAAACAGGCTGTCAGAAGACATGTGCCTGTGAAGAAAGGCTGCTAGGAAACTGTAACAGAAATATTTTAAAATGAACCATCTATTCTGTCTAACTCCAGCTCAAATGTTTTCTAGGCGAGTAAATGGACGATACATCACCACGATTACCTCAACAGAAAAAAAATCAATTAATCCATTTCCAATCCCTGAGCTTCTAATGCATGAAGCCATTACTGATTTTTTCAATTTGTCCGCAGGCTTCCACTCCTTTCCAAAATAACCACTTAATAACAATGAGGACAGAGAAAGGGAGAGAAAGGTTGAACTGATGCTGAGTGTTCGGATGTTTCTCTCACCTTGGTACAACTTTTAAATTAAAACTGAGCTCTTTCTTAACAAGTTGCTGCATCTAGTCTGAGCTGAGTCACCTCCAGTGACTTGAAACTTTCAGTTAATTTGTTCTTCTCTCGCGGGCTCCATGAGTGCTAGCTTCAAACAAAGCGATGTCCCTGCAGAGGTGCATCGCTGCCTCGAATACAAACTAGAGCTCTGTTGGCCGACCCTGTCACAGCTGACGATCCAGCCACCAGAAGGCTCAGGAGTCGAGTCGAGACAATAGGAGTGGTTTTGTTTCAACAAGCATTATTTGTCAGGACCGGCGAGGACTGGAGGACAGCACGGCCACCGCAGAGAGCTTGTTTCATCGGGACATTCGCTCCATGCGTCGATAAAAAGCATCTAATTGGTTTCAGAAGAGGCTCGTCTCTGCTTTGGTGCTTGAACACAATACAATCACTGCTGGTATTGATCCACTTCTAGAGCGAGCCTGCAGGGTAGACAGAGATCACAGCAGTCTGACTGGCAGAGTAAACACTGTTTAATTAGTGATCTCACTGCTACAGCTGACACGCTGTTTCTCAACCATTGTTTTTCCATGCATTTCATACCCATGGGGAAGATTAAAAGAAACCTTCAGATAAGTGTGCTGCTCAGTGGATGCTAAACATTTCCATTTGACAGAAATTTCTGTCTGCTTACGAATTTAACTTACTGTCTGTAACAGCTTAACTATGGAGGAGATATCATGGTAGTTTTATATTGCTAAATAGCTTTTAGTCAGCCATGATTTCCTAGCAACCATGAGAATATCTCTATTTTCTGAGTTTGTGTGTTTTTTAGAGTTCATTCGCTGGATCAGTTTGATAATTAAGAGAATGGATTTGTTCCAAACTAATTCAGATCTATGGGACAAAGTAAGCGCTCAATAACAAACAAGACATATGTTTTCTTTCTCGTTTTTAATAAAGTGTTTTTGTTTAGAATAGTCTCAGTTTTCTTTAAGATACATAGAATAGTGTCATGGTATTATGACTCGCATACTGGGTTCACCTGACTGTATAAAACTGGGAATAATAAACAGGACAATAAGTACAAATTTAACGATTTACACATTGTCATTTATTTAGAGCATCACAAGCAACCAGCCAGCTTTACAACAACATAATAGATATCTAAATTTTTGGAGAAAGTCACAAAAGCTGAAATTCTAAATAATTTACGCTTGATGCTGCCTATTCAAAATGTCAGAGCCTGCATGCCCTAGTTGAAGTTGTGGCTAGTCAGAAGTTTAATGTTTTGGCGTAGAGCTGCTTAGATCGCCCCCAGTAACTGAACTTAATTCCCACAAATAACCATTATAATGTTACATATCTGTAATGAATCAAATTTCATGAAAATCAGTTTTAAATTAAGTACGTTACAGTTGATTTTGTGGCGACATCTGCATCTTTAATTTGTTCACTAGCCTTGAACGCTTTAATATGGTGACCCCAACCATGGCGGAGATGATGGTGACTTTTGTGGATTATGATGTACTGGGTATGGAATAACTGAATCAGCAGATACTCCAGTTTACTCCTTGTTTAACATAGGTATTTCAAGGTTTTTCAAAACTTGTGAATTACCACAATCACAGGGGGTCCTTGAGCATGCTGTCATAAATGTGAATGAAAAATATGAGGCTGATGGGTCTAGATCAGGGGTTTTCAAAGACTGAGAGTGTGGACCTTCCCTCACACAAAGCTGGTAAAAAGTGCCCCCCTTACTTTACTTTCATACTTCACTCAACTCCTGGATGTTTATGGTTCATGATTAAGTTATCTGACCCCACAGACAGTCGACAATTATAGCCTAATATTGGCATTTTACATAACTTCAGACACCACAAAATACATAAAAAAGGCCTGGTCAAAGGCATTTATTAGTTTCCGACTGAGAAATTCCACAGTACTGTATATCTGATCTCTTTTACTAAGTTACAAACCTTTAGGTTATTCTATGTGATCTCCTTTTCAAAAGTAATGTAATAATTTTTCACTTCCATTCGCTGGGCCTCCTCTGGAACAGTTTGGAGCCCCCCTGGAGAGCCTGCCTTCCACTTTGAAAAACTCTAAACTAGGCTGATGGCTTTATGCCTGGCGGAGGCAAAAATCATCAAAACTCAACCTCATTATTATGTAATATTTTGTTATTGCTCTTATTTTCATAATAACAGAGATTTGTTGATATGATGAAACAAAAATGAACTCAATCAAAATGAATGAAGTAATAATAAAAAATAATGAGGAAATAACATTTTATAATAATGCACTGGAAGTTCTTATAGTAAACTATTACCATTACAAATTATTGGTTTATTTATATATTTTACACAATCTATTAATACAATAATCCCTTATTTATTTATTTGAACATTGTGGGACTCCATTAGTCTGTGCCTCAAGGCTGGTGCAACTAATAAAAGTAGATAAAATATCTGTCTACCAACAATGTGACAGCCTGTTCCCGTTCTATCTACTCCAATGCACAAGAGCATATTAAACACAATTAGAACAGTTTAGCAAAGACAAGGTGACTCGGAGGGTAATTCTCGTTTCCAACTGAGACCCAATTGTGATTCTTTAGAAAGGTCAACATTTACTGAGGGAAGGACACGCCATTTAAAAGGTTACAGCTTTTTTTTTCTAAATCCTCTAGCGATTTCAGGAAGCCAGGTGGTCTGTAAGCCGTGTTTAAAGATAGAAAATTTGCCAGCCTCTCCGCTTTGAAAAAAAAAAAAAAAAAGAGGACTCAGGGCTGAGGAAGGAGAGTTTGAAAGACTGAAAAAGACAGTAGGAAGATTAAAACCTAGAGAGTAACTTCAGAGGCTTCAACACAGAATTAAACATGGGTGTTGATGACGCCGGGCGAGAAGGAGATAAATGGAGGAATGCTCATCTCTCAAGTTATGTTAAAACAGATTAAAAGATTATTCATGCAAGTATCATTGTATACTGAAATGAGTCAGACACAGCTGGCTTGTACAGCTATAGGATGAGTCCATGCTGAAACATTCACTCTCACATTTATTTTGGTCTCCATCAGTGTACAGTTTCAAGCTTCGTAATGCTACAGTATATATAACTGTAAAACATTATTGTCAATATGAAGGAAAAGATGACAAATTTAGACAAGATGGCGTGATATGGATATAGATATGTCCCTGCACATTGCTGGGGGGTGTCCAGGGATCATACTGTATACACTGTACACTATTATTTCTCATCCTGTAAGTTTGTGGAATACATTTACTTATACATTGGTTTGACCCCCCCAGGCAAACATTTGATCTTTGATCGTTTCCAAACAGATCAAAAAATACCTCTGAAGATATAACCGCTGCTGGATAACTGGCAAAAAAAAATACATTTTGATTTTTTTCCCTTAGTTTTGTGAAGATAACACTACATATGTGACTGAACCAAGGAGTAATACACAGAGTGTGTGGTCACACACTCCTGAATGCAGGAGAGTGACCATTGCCCTTCTCTGCTGTTGGTTGAGGCTGAAACTTCACCAGTCAAACTTTGAAGTTGTACTCCACCTGAGGCGAAGGGGTTGAAGTTGTGCGTGGCTGACCGTCAGTGTGAAGGATTTAGTGGAATCTAGCAGCAAGCCTGCAGATTACAAACACCTCATATAACCCTCCCTTTCCAATCGTGTAGTCGTGCAGTGTGTACAGCGGCCATGAAACTCACAAAAATCCTACTGTAGATTTGGGCTACAGTACTCTATATGTACACTACATAAACAAACTATGTTTCCTTTTCTATCTTTCTATACTGTTTCTTTTGTGTTGTACCAACTATGATGATTTAAAGAGTCAATTTTCCATGAATTGGCCTGACAAACACCTGATTTGGTGCACAAATAACCAACAATTGGAACGGAAGTTACATTTTGCACTTTGTCTCAAAAGACAAGAAAAGAAGATAAGATGGACAATTTAATTAGTATTTCCTCCTCCTTATCCAAAGTAAGTTGGTATTGCTTAGTTTTGGAGTTTTTTTTGGTTTTGGTTGGTTTTGGTTTTGTTTTGTTTTTTTTTTACAAATTACATGTAGCCACTCTGGAATTTCTGGCGTCTTGTAAGCCCATGTGGGGTGGGCATAGTTGGATAAGTTGCATAAGACAATAATTAGGGATGCACAATAGGCCATATAATGCTGTTGTTTTCATTGATGTAATAAGTGTAGAATCTACACACTCCGATACATTACATGAGGTGGTGCTATGCACCTTTAAAGTTGGTTTACAATCTATTAACAAACACATAGAAGAAGGTAAGGCTGTTTAAACTGCAGATAAAACTTGAAGACTAATCAGCCATAGTCTTTAGGTTCTACAAAATCCTTTATTTTTGTTTTGAGTATTTAACACACTGACATGTCTGATTTGACAGATGAGGTCCATTTGGATTCCAAAATGCTCTAAAGAAGCCAAAGTCTATTTGTGAAATTTTTGATGTACTTTACGAGAAAAAAAAGTAAAAGAACATTTAAAGAGTCGGGAATGTTCTTTGGTTTTGTTGAAATAGTGATGCCAGTTAGATCTGGTTCTATCATGATAAACAGAATATTAAATCATCCATATTTGCAAAAACATCACTCATATTATTGTCCATGTGAAGACACACGTCTGCCTGCCTGCAGGTACATTCAGTTTCTCATCAAACACGTGATCTGTGAAATCAAATCATGTTTGGTGTTTCGACGGGATGAAAAACCACCTAACACGTGGCTCCTCATGTGTTAAATAGAATGTGTAAGATTGGTCTGATGGAGGAGGAAACAGTTTTCATCTTGACACAGAAGATGGCTGTCTCATTTCCAACATGCCCACTGGCTCGGCCTACCAGCTGGGTCCCTCATCCTCTCCTCCATCAGTCCTCATTACTGACAAAAGCAACAGAGCCAACTCATAGTGGTCGCTGCACACTGTGGGCTCTATAAACTTGTCAGCTTGGCAACAGCATCCCATTGCTCACTGAGACGCTCCTCCATTCTGGCCGGGCATCAGCTGCTCCTCAGGCAGCCAGCCCACTGACTGTAAGTGAGAGGCCACGACAGCGGCCTCCTGAGCTGGAGACAAACTGTCTGAGAGCCTGAAAGTGCAGCCTGAACTTGATTCAACACACAACCAGGCGGAGTGATACCAAAGATCCTGTAAACAAAATATCTGACAGCTCAGATCAAACTACATATTGTCTAGCTGAATGGTGAATCTGACAAACATCAATGAATGCTCTGCCTGTGAGCCTGTCACAAGAACGAGAGGTCAGGTTCTGTCATTGAATCAAGTGGTGAATATTGTGAATCTTCTAAACCATGTGATGTAATGTGTGATGTTGAATTATGAGCTGAATCCACCCAGAATAAACGCTTTCTGTAATAAAATCTTGTAGCTGTTGTGAAAAACAAGTCAGACTGATGATAAAGTGAGTGGGGTCATTACAGGATTTCAGCTAATTGAACTTCAGACCGAGCTAATGGGATCATCTCACTGCTAATGGAGGCTGACATCAATTGGATTAATGCACAAAGACACAAACTTGAGTAGGAGAACATGGTGAAAGACAAGACAAAAAAGATCATACAAGTGAGGAAAGACATGAATCAGTCAAGAGCATTAAGCTCAGTTATAGAGATAATATTTCCACATTTAAATGTCTAAAAGCTCTGGAGATATTATATATTTTGTTGAGTTGTGTACTTATGTTATCCCAAATGTTTCCACCCATGTTCAAATGCAGAGAAATCCATAAATTTATTCAGGTGACGGCGTTTTCCTACTAGCCACTCACCATCTAGACACTAAACTTCCAGGAAAACACCGGATACGTCAGAGAGAGAGGAAGGAAGTCAGCAAACGTGACTTAACATAACATTAGTTAGTGAGTAAAACTTCAATAAATTACCTTGTCCAGGAACATGATTTCTGCCTGAGTCCCGTCAGAATTATTTTCATTAGTGACGGCAGTTGTTTAAAAGTGATGAAAACAACTCCCATGATCCCATGCTACTTCGCAACATCATCAAACTACATCTTTTGTTATTGTCTGAGTGTGACAGAGACCCCTAGTGGCACATATTGTACATTAAAGGTCAATTTGAACATATAAAAGAATTGAGGAACTCACCATGTAGTGCAGGTCATCAAAGCCGTTCAGCAGTAGTTTGCTCTCGTACTGTGGCAGCCCCACGTGCTCCAGCCAGTCCCCCACAGGCTGGTCCAGCAGCCGGCCGGCAGCACCTGCTGACAGGGGAAAGCGCTTCAGGAGGGAGAAACCTTTCAGCCGGTAGCAGCGGCACTCTGAGGAGGAGACATGGCATTGCCACATCATTCTCGGCCAGCAGAGCCGAGCGCACCAGCAACAGGATGGCAGGGGAGACAGTGTCTTCTCTGGACAGGGCGTCAGCTCCCGCAGGGCAGCGGGGGCCGAACCAAAGTCACCCAAGATGGATTCAAGTACCCCTGATCTCAGGGGTGAAGCAGGGGTGATAAAAGAGATATGAGCTGGTGGACTACCAGCTGATATCCACACGATTCCTAGCTATGAGAGTCAGCCAGGCGGATGCCAAAAACACATTTATGATCAACAAAATGGTTCATGTCTAACTTGGACAAAAGACAAAATGTCCATGTCAGGAGGTAGCACTTTCTGTCCAAAACTTAAAGCTTGCAGCTCATTTAATTAAGCTCTTGTTTTGTAATGGAGATAAATTCAGAGGGGTCAGCAGCCGGTCATAACAGTCAGGGATGTTTTTTCAATATGTTTCAGCCACATGGAAACTTCTTTGGCAATTAACTGTCTCCTGCTTCTTGACTACAAGTTTCCAAACAGACACATCTCTGGTTCACAGAGACAACCTACACTGCATTACAGTCCACCACGCACAGTCCAGACAGGAATCTAACTGACGGTGTTTGCATGGAAAGTGGCAGGACAGACAGAAACCTGCGACACGACTGTCAGGAGCTGAGATTGATGGAGGAAAAAAGCTGCACTGAAGGCTGTCAGCAGCCTGCGCCGAGGGGAGCCTAACCTGTACAAGGACAGATGACTGTTTCTGCTCCTGTGAACTTAGTACTGGTATGTTTTAACTCACTTTCAAAGCAAAAACACATATGTTCTGCAATGGGAATCAGTTACTAGACACTTAAATTTGTTATTTCTAATTTCTAATTTGATGATTGCATCTAAACCACAGGTAAAAGACAGAGCAAAAAAATCAATATATCATTTTCCTGCTAAGAGGAAAGCATTACATATCAGAAAGAAATGAAATCTGACAACTTACAACAACAAACATACATCATATCCTGAAATCAATGTGTAAAATGCACATTTTAAAGCTTCTTTTTCCCTTGCGAATGCTCTCATCATCTATTCAGCCTGTATAAAACCAATCCTGTTTTAGAGGAGATTCCCACATCATAAATCCCATTTTGGTCACTCCAGAAGCTTGGAAATGTGTCCAAAATCCAGTCAGGGATCCAATGAGCTACTTCAAATGGGACTTTAGTAATATCTGCCCCCCAGGATGAACTCCTCAGCAGGCACAAGAGTGCTAAAGTCTCTGCTCAGTAGTCTGTGGGATGCATCCAGCAGCGCTCCAGTAGTCAAACTCTGGGTTGAGGAGCGGACCACCTAATCCTACAGATGCCGAGGTAGCGTCCTTCTATTGTCCTGCCTGTTCACTATTCTGCTGCCTGCAATTCCTCTCTCATCCCTTACTCACTTTCTCTCTCCCCTCATTGCATGCTCTTCCCCACTCCTCCTCCTCCTCCCTCCCCTCTCTCTCTCTCTCTCTGAAACACTGCAGGTGGCTCCTCTTTGTCAGTGCGAGCTATCGTTTCATCTACAGACCTCCCACCCCTCATTACTCGCATTTGCTCTAGAGTTTTTTGCAGCTTCTGTATTTCAGTATTTTCCTTTCAGCCTCCTCCTCCACTGCATCCTTTTCACTCTGATGAAGTCGATCAGTAGAGAGGAGAAAAGTACAAGAGACTGCAGGCACAGAGCCAATCAGCTGGAGACATCACAGCTCTCCAGTCAACACTGTGAGGAGGCAAACACTGGACTGAAGCAGAAAAAAAAGTGAAGCGAGTCCCTTGATGGCCTCCTGACAGCCGCTTCATTGAGACGGAGGCTGGAGCTGAGGGCATGACGGCTATGAGATTGAGGCTCACACACACACGCAGAGGAGGGGATTCAGACTTAGAGCGAGTTCAGAGCAGACAGCTGGTGATGGGGCACTAACTACTTTACTGCAGTGGTCTCAGCTTTCCTCAAGTCTACAAAGCAAAATGAGCTCATCCCCCTGACATGCATGCTGGTTAATATTTAAACAGCTCAGTCCAGTGCAGGGCATAACAAACAGAGGGGGAAAATAAGAATACGATGGACAACTTTGTGCAAAGGCATACTGCACTGCTTAAGTATATTAAAATGTGGCTTAGGCAAAGTGTAAACTGGAGGTGAATGTTGAATAATGTGAAAGCTGAAGGGAAGGAGTCGATTGTTGGGGTTTGCGTCTACAGTCCCCGGGCACCATCCATCAACCCAGATGACAGGCTTTTGAAAAGCCTAAAGAATAACAGGAGAGCAGGTACAGAATCCTGAACACAAAGACGTCACATTACAGAGCGAGAGGCAAGATCTAATAACGACTCTCTCAGGCACTTTGGTCTTAAAGATAAAAATACACCTGGCACCTTGCAAGGTAGGTTTTAGAGACCGGGGCCTCATTACAGAAACTCTGCAAGTCCAAAATCCTGTCTTATCTTATTTTAGGGATGATATTATCAGCTATGAGAGAACAGTCCAAACTGAAGAATTTCACAAGTTAGCAATACTAATATAGGATAGCACAGACCCTGTCTTAAAGTCAAAATAACTGATAAAAATGGCAGCACCACTGTTGATGATAGGGAACTAAAATATTACGATTAAACTGCTCGAACCATTGATGACACGGTAAACTTCCTGGACCATTAATGGGTATAACTCTTTAGGCTCGAGGGGCCTTGTTACAGAATTATGATATACAGTAATATATAATTATAATAAGGCCTACAATTAGATGGTGAATCAGGGTTTCTGACTTTTTAAGATGATTATGAGGACAATTTAAGATGCATTCCAAGTCCATACTGGTAAAAAAAAGACCATGGACAGTTTGCATTAATAGATATTGATTCCATATTGGTTTTGTTTTGCAGTTGTTACAGCATGAACAATATATTTTTTTAATTTCCAAAAACACATTTAAAAGCAGGATGGAGGTTCACATAACTCTATTAAAGTAACATTAATTCCATAATTTAATTAATTAAGTGTAAGACCTGTCAAAATAATGTTTTAGACATTTTAAGACCTAAAATTCATGTTATGGGATTTTAAACTTTTCAGGGATCTGCAGAAACCCTAACCCTGAACTACTTGTTTTTTGCATCTGAATGAACCTAGTCTGGTCAGTCGCATTAACAGTGAAAACCTGTTAAGACCTATTTTTTCCCCCACACAGAAAACTGATTGGGAATCAATAAAGAATCATACTGATAAGCAGAATCTATAATGATACTGGTTTAAATAAAATTTTAGCAGTTCCCATCCTTTAAGGTGGGGTTTTCTCTCCTTCACCTCATGATTAATGCCTCTGACTCTTCAAAACTAAAACTGAATGCCCATCTTTTCTTGTCCAACGATACAGGCAGCCTTGTGTACATTCTTAACACAGGTACAGGTATTACAGGATGAGTGCTGATTGAATTTTACAGCTCTAGTTAGGATTTCTTCTGGTAAGATATGAG
This sequence comes from Lutjanus argentimaculatus, assembly GCA_034769285.1. NCBI lineage: Eukaryota > Metazoa > Chordata > Actinopteri > Lutjaniformes > Lutjanidae > Lutjanus > Lutjanus argentimaculatus. Next base: position 28,040,412 of record JAWZSL010000007.1, read on the forward strand.
GTCTGAGATAGGACAGGACACAGCCATGAGTTTAAGAATGCTTCTGTGATAGGAAGATGGGATTTTTTCCTATCTGTGAAACTTAAATTAAGATGGGACAAGCAATTTTTCTGTAATGAGACCCTGTACTTGGTCTGACTTGGCTCCTTTGGCTTAAAAGAAGCTGGTTTGTGTCATACACGAGAGGAACCACTACCTTAAAATACGGACAAGAACAATTAATCCAGTGGGTCTTCTTTCTTTTCTATTGTCTTACCTTTTCTCTGCAGACGCTAATGTCGATTCCTCTCCTCATCTGCTCTATTAAAGCAGACCAACTGTCTCCCTGCATTATACTTTTGTCCCCAATTCTCTGTTGTTAACTGATTCGCAATTTGTTTTTGGGTGCCTCTTTCATTGACCGTGTCTGCCAGGCACCTGTTTGATTTCCCTTGAGGGCACTGATACAGATCAAATGACGTGACTGATGATTACAAGGTGAATCCAAGCAGGTATGGCGCATAGAAAAGCACTGAGGTCCGAAACAAGTCCCCAAGACAATAAACCCAAGCGCATCATATACTGAGAAAGGCTGATCAAAGGTTTTGAAGAAATTCAGGCAAAGAAATACACTGTAAATCTGCCCACTGAAATTTCTGCCTAATGCCAAATGTGTAATTTAGGGTTTTTACACCCAAACCTGCAGTAAGATTCACAAGACATGACTAATGCAAGAGTGGTGAAATTTATTACAGAGGTGAAACAGATAAAAATCAGCACTTAGAGTGGAAGAAAAACGGCCAAGTTCACTTTTCTGTCCCCTCAAACTTTCAGCTTTCATCGATAATTAATTCCTGAATTTGAAATAACACAAATCATTTCTAGGTATTGAACTCTAATTAAAATTTAACAGCATGAAAACGGCAGTAATGATCGTACTCTACCTGGTGTAGCGTATTGCTGATCTCTGGAGAAATCGATGCCAGCGCCAATCAGTGTCATGATCTTCTCAATCTGAGGACATGAACAGAAGGGAGAGAGATAAGAACCTGGAGGAGCCTTCGTAGTTTAGCCTCCACCTCTCAGCAGCAAACACACAGAGAAATGGGCCCCATGCCTTAAACAATAAACACCAAACGTTACAGTCACCCTGCAAAAGCAAATAAGAGAGTTAATGGTACCTTCAAGCGAGAGAACGGTCAGTCAAAGTGGTTTTATAAAGACACATAAATAAAAAATTTGAAGGGCATCTTAAGCAACTGCACCATGGTTGATTGCCTTTATATCTCATTTATGGCCACAGCATTACAGTCATTTCTATTGGCTCTTGGCTGCAGGTGGCTGGGTCTCAGCTGCCGCCTGCAGCCAAAACAATTCTGATTTACACAGACCTCCCCGGCTCACAATCTGATGTGAATAGGCACAAACAAAAAGTTTTGTCGAGGCAATCAAGCTAAGAGAATAACATGGAGAAAAATATCAGGTGATTCATGCTTTTGTGTATTTTTTAGCAATTTAAAGGGACAGTTTGGATTATTTGAAGTGGAGTTCTATAAGGTACTTATCCATAGTCAATGCATTAACTACAGTAGATGCATCACCCTAAGTTTTAAGAAGCAGGGAGGAGTTCCAGCATGGATGCTAAACAATGAAAATCAATATCAGCTTAAGTGTATGGTATATTTAGAATATTTTCACCTTGTTATCTTGCCATCAGACAGCTTTTTCCAATGGGAAACTATTATTATTCCAAACAAACCAAACTCCATGGGCAAAATTAGTAATTTTACCTCACACAGCATGCTAGTTGCTGGTCTACCACTTCCTCCATCTGTTAGCTTTTTTGTGCTATTGTGTGATTCTGGTGAATCTGAAATATCCTTTTGAAACACCAACGTAACAAAATAATACAAACAAACTAACCAACTGAGGCAGTGGTAGTCCAGCAACTCCTGTGTTCCGGGAGATAAAATAGCTGTTTTTTCTTCAGGAGTCTGGTTACTTTGGAGAGAGCAATATTTGGCTTACTTAACAGCAGTTAAAGCAGTGAAAATATTCTAAATATAGCATACACTTAAACTGATATAAATGGCTAAAATACATTTTGCAGCTGACCCTATCCATAGCAGTACATTGCTTAACTTCCTACAGGAGTACTCCTCTCTGCTTCTCCAAACTGGGGGCGTTCCAGCCTCCATCTACTGTAGTTAATAAATGAACTATGGATAAGTACCTCATACAACCCCACTTCAAATAATCCGAACTATCCCTTTAAACTATCTGTGTCATAATATTTGCACCAATAACACTTTTTTAACGATAACCTATTGTTACAAGGCAATCAAGGCTCTAAATATGAAGCACAGAAGGAGTTAAATACACCGAGAGCCTGAGAAGAAAGAGCACTGACTACAACTGAAAAGAACCCCAGATTCCCATGTTTCCGTGCAATCATTTCATGCATGTACAATAATGCATGTATAAGGGTGGCGTCTCCAAGAATAGTCACCGATGTCCACATGTCATACACATGTGGACATACACAACCAGAATACTGTAATTTCCCTCAAACACATTGATAAGAGCACTAAAGCAGCAGGCAGCCATCGTGCTGCAATATCACAGCACAGAAACGTGGCTCCCCTTTTTCAACCAATCCAGAGTATGCACAGACATTGGGAGCACAGAAAATGAGAAGTTAGAGGCTGACAGTGCTGCTGTCACACCTGTCAGATACTGTCAATCCAACTCCAGCTATCTTTATTGTGCCTTCTTGGAAAGATTTTATCTGAAAGTGGTTCTGGCTGCTGCTCTAAAAGCTCCCAAACAGGATATACTGTATGTCTTGATTAGTGTAATTATTTAAAGGCAATAAAGTGCCATCAGGCGACCGAAGTCTACATCTGTTAGGTTCTCGTCATGAATCTGTGCATGGATTTTCAGCAGTGCGTAATTGGAAGAGAAATGCCGGTCAGAGGACCAGAGACAGAATCCAACTCTGAAGAATGATGCATCTATTTAAATGTGCTGCTGCCAGTCTGGATTGTTAATAGTGAATTAAAGCTTCTAGACTTGCTTAGAAGAAGAAATGAATAATCACTGAGATTATATCATTCCAAAAGGGTTCATGAAACCTTAAAGGATCCCCTCTACTTCTACAAAGAATGCCCGAGGACAGGAGGACAGAGCCAAACCCCCCAAAAAGGACCAGGAGATGTTTATTATATGAAGGTGGACGTCTTACACTGTCATAGGGATTTGATCTTCGCTGTTTTGTGGTGGGAGAAGTCGTCGGATTCTGCTAAGAGAAAATTCAGGGTTTTGTTTTGCCGTCCTTCTGTGCACCTACCTACACTATGCCAGATGTTCTCTGACAAGAGGATTTTTATCATCCTGTTTTATACACAGATCCCTACAGAAGAGTATTAGGGTCAGGCATAAGGGGGAAAAATATGTTTTATTTTGGTTTTTTTTTTTGTTGATAATATTGCATTTTGAGAATAAAGAAATGTGGAGAATAAAGTCCATTTTTTTGCATTTGCAGAATCCAGTCAAAACATTAAGAATTAAGTCAAAATACTGACAATTAAGTTGAAATACCATTTACTTTATTCTCATGATATTTCAACTTTATTCTCAACATTTTGACTCTATTCTCCAAATCAAGAAAGAGGGAAAAAAAAGAAATCTTCCTCTTCTGACTTATTTTTTCTTACGTCTGGGATTAAAACTGAAAAGTGGACATAAATCTCAATATTCAACTTCATTCTCTATATTTCAACTTATTCTCAACATTTTGGCTTCGGGTTTGACCTTATCTTGACATTTTGACTTTATTGTGAACATTTGAACTTAATTCTCAAAATGCAAAATGTTTGACTTTAGGCATTTTGACCTTATTCTCGACATTTTGACTTTATTCTCCAAATATAAAACTTTAAAAAAAAATCTTTCTCCTCTCATTTTTTCCCCTTATGCCTGGCTCTCATACTCTTCCATAGATGCTCTACACAGTTTGTGCAGAAAACATTAAACTAAATGTAACTAAAACATTTCAAATTGAAAACTGTACACATCCAGAACAAAAGCAATGTGTGAAGAGGAGGAAGAATCCATCAGCCATCAGGGAACCTGAGGATCACAGTGCACTGCAGTATGTAACACAATATATCACTCTTTTACACTGACATCTCTGTTATTTTCATGTTCCACATTAATCTTCAGCACCTCAGAGAAAACAACCTTTTTTCTAACAAGGAAAGGACGAAAGTAGAGGTGTGAGATGAAGTGCAGAGAGAGGATCATATTATTTTAGTTATCCATCTGCCTTATACTACCTCTCCATATTGTTGACTGAAATACCGCATATTGACCAGATGGAAGATTAGTCACACAAGCTCAACAAATAACCTCCATCACTCAGCACCACGTTTTCTACATCAGTCATTAAACATGAATGTTGATGGTGAATTGGCAGCATTTCTCCTACCTGAGCAAAGACCAAGATGAGTCAGCAAAAATAAATAGCTGCTGTTTGTTTGAGAGTGTCTCTGCGTGTGTCAGGGGTTTAGTGATGACAAAGCTAGATTTAACCAAAGAGAAAATATTCTCCATAAACTTCTGAGGAGGTGGTCGACAAAACAAGTATTATCATTTTCTACTGAAATAAGCACATGCAGTGTTGTTGTATCATGCTGTACCAGAGTTTTTCCACAGCCAGACTCGTGCATCATCCAAACTATATTGTACTAAAACCAGGCAGATGTAGGATAAACAGCTGGATAGGAGAGGTTGGGCTTCAACATTTAAATAATAATGGATGATGGTGAGCAGGTGGTTTCCTAATATCCTCCTGTCCCTTTTTAGACGACACAACAATACCATTCTCATGTGTGTACAGTAAATATAAAGCTGCCACCAGTAGCTGGTTAGCTTAGCTTAGCACAAGGACTGGTAAAAGGGGAGAACAGCTAGCATCACTCTGTTTAAAGGTAGTAAAATCTGCCTGACCGCACCAGTAAAGCTCATCAACTAATACATCACAAACAAGATAGAGGACATCAATTAGTGAGCATTAAATGGTGGACAGAGGCTGGCTAGCCAATTCTTTCTTTTTCCAGTCTTTATGCAACACTAAGCTAGGCTGTCTGCTGGGCTATAGGTTCATATTTATATGTGGTGGTATTGATCTTGTCAGTGGATCCTAAGCAAGAAAGCCAATAAGACAGTTTATCAAAATGTCAACTTATTCCTTTGCACCTGATTTTTTGGCCACTCAATGGAAACAAGTTGTGAACACAACATTGACATATTATGTCCTAGTAAGTTCATATCGCAAACAGTTGCTTATTTACACATCCTGCAATTATAATTCATTTAGAGTCATATTTCTGTCAACCTGATGATCTATGTCCATCTAAATTTAATATTCACTCTCTTTTAGCTCTGTTTTTGATCTCCACCGACTCCAAAGAAATATCTGGCTCTTTAGCTGCTAAATGCTCCACTATGTTCACCAGCTACTTGCTAACTGTGTCTGTCTGGCCTTTGGCGCTAAGCAGGTAGAGAACAATGGTTTTTTTTGTTTTTTTAAGTTATATTTTTGGCCTTTTATGCCTTTAATGGATAGTACAGTTGAAGAGTAGACAGGAAACGGGGCAGAGAGAGAGGGGATGACACGCAGCAAAGGGCCGAAGGCAGGAGTCGAACCAGCGGCCGCTGCGAGGACTAGCAGCCTCCATACATGGGTTGGACGCTCTACCAACTGAGCTAAACATCCGCCCCAAGAACAATGGGTTTTTGAAGCTTTTTCCCTAACAACTGCTGCTTGCTGCAGGCCGTAAATCAGGCTTTGAGATGTATTCACTCTATAATAATGAACCAAAATAATAAAGTTATGAACAGGACAACTACAACAGTCTGTCAGCTGTTTTTAGCTGTGAGTGACCCCTTTCACATTGTTTTTCATGTAATCATTTGATTTCATGATTACAGAAGTATTGATTAGAATTTCTTCAAGAATTCCTGTTTTCAGTGTTAATAGTCTAAACAATAAAGTTGTGTACTGAAAAGAATCTGTTGATCACTATACTAATTAACACTGTAAGCAAGGTGACATAACACCATTTTTTTTACTCTTGTATAGTAGAGTGAAGAGTAGAAAAATCTTTTGTCAGGGGCAAACTCACTTTCTACCACAAAAAATACTGTCACAGTACTTAAGTATGTCAATATTTTTACACCCCTATGAAAACGATATAAACAGCTTGAGAAAATACAACATTTCTCTGTAAGTTGCTGCAACGAAGGTACCAGGCGTTTCTCCAGCAAAATGCGAAAGATCTGTATCATGGCTGGCTGCTGCAAGTGTGTTCATCCAGGCACCTCTTTCCTGTTGTGTCATGTTTTGTTGCCCTCATAATAACCTGAATTATTAGGCCTCAGCAGGACAAAGCCAATTACAAAGCTGCTGATGAACACTGGTATTAATCAGGGGTCCAATATGTAAAAATCACACACACACAGAGCTGCTGTAGCTCCTGTGATAATGAGGACAGGACTGTGCTGTCGTCTCATAAAGAGGCCGAGGTCTGTGCTGAGGGGAAGATAATGCTCCAGTCGGTGGCATCACTCCTCAGCAATGAGCAGAAGGGGGACAATAAGGAGCCGTGATCTCGCTCTGACCTGCAATTCAACTGTCCAGTTATTTCTTTAGCTCACATGCCTATGTACTTTTAAACATTTAAACATAGAAGCAGAGGTCGTGATATTAAGTCCCTACAATGTGGCATCTACAACAACCTCAGGGAACCTTTCCGAACACGTCGAGCTGCAGCAAATTAGAATACAGAGATGAGAATGACAGGTTGCATTTTAAATGCACTCACACTGCAGGTGTGATGCAATGCAAGTATGTGCATGGATGCAAGAACAAAAAAACGCACAGGTGCATCCAGTCTTGGTGTATCGGCATCACTTGTCCAGTTTAATAGAAAAGGGAATACTAGCCGGTCCAGTGAGATTTTGAAGCAGCTACCGTGAAAGGCAGGTGTGATATAGTGTAGGAGCTGGGTAAATATATCCTTATCAGGGGACACGACCCAGTGATTTCCTCAAGGTAAAACACATCCACAACAAGAACAAGCCTCTGAATTTCATGGTCGCGGACTAAGAAGCTCGGTGCCATGAGAATTAATAGAGGGGAGAGGGAGGAATGTGTTTTTGTGCTGCAGGATCGAATCAATACAAGAGACGTGAAATGGAGAGGCATCTATTGTGAGAGGGACTCGCTATGAGCAGGGAGATACAATGAAGAGGGTCAGAAGTCAGCAGTGAGGTGGAGGGTCAACAGCTGAAGAGCTGGCAGCGATGAGAGATGGTCAGGGTGAGATTAAAGACACATGAACCCATTTATCATGTTTCTCACTGCAGGACTGCTGCTCCAGAATGACCGAGCAGAATAACATCACTGCTGTTTTACTGAGAAAATATCAAGTTTTCATTTTGTAACACTTAACCATCATTGATAAATGGTAAATTGACAATTAATTAAACTTTAGTTAATAATCATTTTACTGTTAACGGTCAAATAATGTTTATATATACTTTATAAAATGTTTTTTAAGCAATCTTTTTTTTTTAACATCAGCTGCAACTTTCTAATGGCCATCCAAATAATGTAGATGCACACTACACTACAGTGTTTATTAACCATTTACAGTGTTATCAGGATTTGTGCACGTTTTAACAGATTAATTTTAAGACCTTTTTAAGACAATCATGAATTAAATTTAAGACTGATGTTTAGCTACCATGTGTAAAGTCCAGAGCATATCTGCTTTTAAAGGTGGTGTAGACCCAAATGCTGTCAGATTCCATGTTGCCTTTATTTTGTGGCGTGATCTGTGCAATTCTTTCCCCCAAAGCACATTTAAAAGCGAGACGGAAAAACACAACTTTATAAAGTTAATGTTAATTTCATAATCCAATAAATTTTTAGGAGCTGTCAACTTTTTAAGACCCAGTTCAGTTCAGAACAGCTGCAACTTCACGAAAACTTTACTTTTACACGCTAAGTATTAACCATTAACAAAGTGTTACATCATCTGGTCCATTTTTCTAAGTCTGGGGTCCTCAGTTGGCATCCAGAGGGCCAAAAATGTCTGCTCCCCCTCTCTGGCCTATTGTCAAATATATAATATAATCCAGTCAGAAAAATTGTTTTGTTTATTTCTTCATATACAATTAAAATAAAAGCTCAAATCCGTGCTTCATGAAAGTTCAGACAAAACAGACAGCGCTCAGCTAGTCATTTTCATCAGGGGGATTAAAGACCAATCGACAGAAGTAACAGAAGACTTGCTGAATTTGTGTCCAATAAAAAAAGATGTACAGCTGTTTACATTTCTGGTAAGTGCAACAAAAATATCTTGGTAATGGAAATAAAAAAGTACATGTTCAGAAATATTGTGCTTCCTTGTTGTACTTGAAAGCTGAAGTGGCATCTCTATGAGATGACAGTAGGCCCCAAGCCAATTAGAGTTTGAGATCCCTGCTAGTGATAATTTCCTAAAAGTTAACACACATCATTTGGTAGTTATTAACAAATACTTAACATTGTTTGTTAAGTATTTGTAACTAAAGTACCAATTTACCATTTAGCAATGTAATGATAGTTATTATAAAGTGTTACTGTTCTTTCATTATCAGCATTCAGAATCTTGAACAAAATGCAACTAAAACTCTGAGAGGGGAGGTGGGTGGTGGAGGTTGGGGGTGGTGGGAGAGCTAAAGGACGCCTGGCAGAGCTTGTTCAGGGTGAAAACAAAGGGCTGCTGCAGAGAGAGTGTGCCCAGACCACCGGCCTCAAATTGGCAAGCTGGCACCTAAACAAGGGTTGGATGAAAACTGTGGACTAGTGAATGGCATCAAGGGGAACACAAGCACACCACCGTCTAAAGCAGGTGCCAACACCTCAATGCCACAGTGGGACAAAGCACTGTCAGCACTCCCATCAACATCCTCCTGAAATAGCCCAATGTCATGCTAGGAACACTGTCCCTTCCACATAACTTTTAAACTTTGCAAACTCATCCCCAAAGGATGCAGAAATATATAAATCTCGTCCAATAAGTTCAAACAGGTTGAAATCCTTTGTAGAAGTGAAAACAGAAAGGGCACCACTTCTCTCCAGTGACTCGACTGGAGGAGCACTAAGTAGTGGCTGCATGTCTCAGCCCCCTGTGGCTCTCCTGTGTTCTCCCCCTGGTGGGGATTAGAGAATAGATTTCCCCTGCTGGTTGCACCGGGCCGTGACACACACACCACAGCTCGGTTTGATCTCAGCAGGTCAAAAACATGAGACTCCTCCGCAACAAACAGCAAGGCCACTTTTCTCCTCGAGGAAAACAGAAGCTAAATCCTATGAGTTCATGAACATGGCAAATAAGAAGGCAGGGAAAAAAGAACAAAGAAATGCTACATGAATTGCCCGCAGAATTTAAAATGCCACAGAGGATTAACTTTTTAAAGAACGCACTCAAAAGTAGAAGGACAATGTTGAGGGAGAGCTTTTCCATGCCATTGTGCTGTATTTAGCAACTAAAAGCAATGAGCTTCAATCAGCGTACACCAATCTAACAGGCTTTACAAGAAATATAATATCCAAAGAAATGCTAGAAAGCATCAATTATTCTCGCATTCAATTCATTCATGGCAGGTAGACAAGATTAATGAGCCTCCATTGGAGCTGCTGCCTGTAAGGGAATCAATACTCACAAAAGCTGGTTTCATAGTGGCTACTGGATCTGTGGAGTGCCAATCGGAAAATGAAGTTAGGAGTGAAATGGGGCTGAGGAGGATGGTGGCCCTCTCCTTCTGTCTACAGCTCCCTGTCTCCCTTTCTCTCCTCCTCCTCCTCCCATCTGTGGAGCTTGTGAGTTTGCTGGCCCACACAATGTGCCCCCTGGATTGTCATCTTCAGTCTGATCCCAAGGACCAAGACCAACCCACATTAGCATGCGCTTTACACACCAGCACACACCCCGCACGTAGAGCACAAAACACACACACACACACACGGAGAGCTCCTTAAATGGAGAGATGCATAGGCCAAGACCTCATGCAAGTCAAATCTCCTTGTCTTGAAACCAGAGGCAGTGTATCCATGGGTGTGTGTAGCTCATGTGATGAAAAGGAGGAGGGGGTGAAGGAGTGAGACAGATATATAGGAAGAAAAGGGACGAGGGTGTGAGAATGGGAATATTTAGCATACCAGATTTACAGAAGAAAAAGATGTTTTTTTTAAAGGGAGGTGTGTGTGCGTTAAGGGGGTGGGTTTGGTAATGTCCTGGGACCCCTCGTCCGAATGCTGTCACGCAGCTCAGTAGAGTATTCCAGAGCAGCCAGTCGTGACCGGCAAGATGGCTGCAACAACAGCAAAGAAAACACAGTAGAAGGAGCGATACAGGCCGAGGAGAAGGAAGACTAAGATGGGTGTTTTTCAATTTTCAGAGGACACTCCCAACATCATTAAAGAGAGTGCAGGCTGGGTTACGCCCAATCAAACTTTAACTACTTCCCCCCCACACACACACTCCCTCTCATTTGCTATGCACTTTACATCGGCAGTGAGAATATTTCCATTTCAAGCAAACGCAGGCTTATTCCCTGAAAGGAAGAGGAGAAGAAAAAGATTCGGGGCTCGCTCTCTCCTTTTTGCTTTCAGCACAGAACTCCCAGGCATCTGAATCACCATTCAAGTGAGAAGAAATAGGCTTCCGAGTTCATTAACATTAACCGTGGTTCCTAAATTGGACAAAAGAAATTGCCTTTCAAAAGTAATATCTGCTTGAGGAATCCTAAAAGGCTGCCACAAGAAAGGCTTCTAATAAACATCTCATTACGCTCAGCTGAATGAAAAACACCTAATCTCATTTGGGAAATAGTCAGAAAATGCTAAATCATGCAATCATCGGCATTAGAAAAGGTGGAGCTGCAACCTGCCACCTGCAGTGAGGCTTACATTTTGTATATTGCAGCTTTTACATTATGAATTCATTCTAGCTGCCATGCGTGAATGTGAGATCTGTTGGTCTGGGTGACAGGCTGCTTCACACACAAATACAGCCTATACGCAGTCTGACAGGGGGCATGATGACGACGAACCTGCACATACATGAGATCCGTCAGGGCTGAATTCGTGGATCCTTTGGAGGCGAATCACAATTTATTCTTTACTGACAACCATGGTGAAAACATACATTTTCAAGGTCAAGCGTGTTGTTAGTATTACCCCAAAACAATTTCATTTTGAGGCCAACAGACTGGAAAGTAAATAAAATGAACTCCCGTTGGACGAATGAATAATTCAGGATGAACTGTGATGCTCTTTGCCAGTAGCCTACTTTAGACATTCAGAAGACCTTACAGGGATAATTCAGATTATAGTCTGGTTGTATGTAATAGTTAGGTCTGCAACTAATGATTATTTTCATTATCAATTAATCTCCTGATTATTTTCACAATTAATTGATTATTTGTTTAGTCTATGAAATGTCAAGAAAATGCAACAAAAAAGCCTCATTACAATTTTCCAGAGCCAAAAGTGACGTCTTCAAATTGCTTCTTTTGTTCAACCAACAGTTCAAAACCCAAAGACTCTTCTTCACACTGTTTGACATTTATGCTTGAAAATGGACTGAAGCGATTATTTGATCATCAAAATAGTTAGCAACTAATTTTCTTTCAATCGATTAGTCGATTTGTTGCAGATCAGCTTATCAATAGTCAGTTTATTATCCACAGCAGATGGTGGTCAACATGCCCGATGTTTGGAGAAGCAGAGAGGAGTACCAGCACAGAAGCTAAGCAATGAACTGCTGTGGACAGGGTCAGCAGCAAAATGGATTTTAGCCACTTAAAAAGAAGAGGGTCCACTGAGAAAAAAATCAGTATCAGTTTAAATGTACACTACATTTAGAATATCTTCCAAACTTTACCGTCAGACAGCTTATTCTGAGGGAAAAAAATCTTTACATAAGTTAAATAACACACTCTCCAAAGCAACCAGACTCCATGAACAAAATCAGTAATTTTAACTCGCAGAACACTGGAGTTGCTTAAATACTGCTGCCTGATTTGTAGTTTGTTTGTGTTATTGTGTGACTTCTGTTTTAAAAAAGGACAGTTTGGATTCACCAAAGTCACTCAATTACACAAACAAACAATTAATTCTAAGTAGTGGATGACCAATAGCTCCTGTGTTCTGCATGGTAAAATTACTGGTTTTCTCCATGGAAGTTGGTTGATTAACGGCAGTTTTCTCTAAGAAAAAGCTGTCTGAAAACAAAGTAAAGCAGTGAACATATTCTAAATATAGAATGCACTTAAAAAACAGCTGACCTAAAAAAAAAAATCACATTAGTTTATGTGGCTAAAATCCATTTTGTTGCCGACTCTGTCCACAGAAGTACATTGCTTAGCTTCCATGCTGGTACTCCTCTCTGCTTCTCCAACCTGGAGGCCTTTTGGACACAATTTACTGCCTTATGCTGACTATCCATAAGTACCTCTTACATACCAACTTCAAATAAGCCAAACTACCCCTTTAACTCTGACCAGTTCACTCAGTAACACACACTGGTGCGGTGCATACAGTAAATGAGGCCATTGCCTGGAGTGTTTCTCCCGTTCACTGATTAGATCTCTTCTTCTGTTAAAAGGCCAATAATACAACCTGTTCTTCAGCCACATGGGAGGCCACACTTGTGCAAAAGGACAGCAATACCTTCTGTTTTGCCTCCTCCTCCTTTACAATGTTGTTCTTTTACAACCAGATCAATTCTCAGGTCTATTCAGTTCATCTGCGCGGCAGAAGCCCCAGGAGAAGACAACAGAAGAATCTACAGGATTATTGCTGGCTGCTGAGGGCATCGGGGAAGAGCACCAATCTCCAATAACCAAGTAATGTCATGCCTGCCTTAATCCTGTCACGCTCTCAGAGGCCACATCCCTCAGATACAGTGTGAGGAGGTGAGGTGTTCGTTAAACTGGATAATTAGACTGTACAGTGCCCTGCCTGTGACCACGCAGACTGAAAGGGGGAATTAAAAGATTCAAGCTCATAAAATGTTCCCTTTTATTGACCTTATCACCCACACTGCTCTGCAGAGAGACTACAGTGTCTCAGCTACACTGTCATAACTTTCCTCTGTGTTAGTCTATTATATCATTATAAGTGAATACCTTTGGACTTTTTTACTTTCAAGATCAGCAACACTTAATTAATGTAAAAATAAGACCACATGTTGGAATTATTTGTAACAGAGCTAGACCGATAAATCAACCAGGCCAAAAATAGGTTACTGCAGACATATCAGCTGGTGTTCACAAAAAGCCCAACTAAGTTTGAGGTAAACTTAGAGACAGTGTCAACATTTTACAGTTTGTCCACCAGAGAGCACTGACAAGTTGATTTTTCAACTGTAAAATGACTAGTACAGTATGTATCTGTATCCTGGTCGCAATTCTTTTAAAAAACAAAAACAAAAAAACAAACAAAAAACAAATCAAAGATCTGTACAAAGAATTTTTGTTTAATTAAAATTGGACGATATATTGTTATCTGATTTTTTTAGGCTTTAATTTGTGACATTCGTTGACTAAATTATTTATCACAAAACTAAAGATTAACAGATAATGGTATATATGCCTGTATGTAATACTTAGTTTCAGCCACTAAATACTATATATACACATAAAGTCAAAACGGTAAATTAGGGCTGCATTCTAACAATTATTTTCATTGTCAATTAATCAATCAGTTGTTTGGTCTATAAAATGTCAAAAAATAGTGAAAAATGTCAGCTACTGTTCCTGAAAGCCCAGGATGACCTCCTAAATTGAGGGGGAGTAAAAACAACAGAAAATATTCACATTTATCTTCTACTTTGTGGTGGACAAACTGGAGAATGGCAACACTGTTTCAAAAATCTTTGGCATTACTGTACTTTATTTTCTTGTCATTTATTGGCTGACATATTTAGCAAATCCAATATATTTTAAATGAGCTAATGTCAGCTGATATTTCTAATTACTACAGTATCAGCAATGCCATGATGATAAGAAAATAGTTCCTGCTGGCTAAGAATTCAAGGTTTGAAGGAATCGTAAGAAGTCAATAGAATGAGCTAACAAGTCAAACTCTTAGACTGTCAAATAAATAGTGGATGGTGCGTCTGTGATGTCATCCATAAGTTTCTAAAGAGTCATCATGAAGGTCACAGTATGGTGGCTCTGACTGTTGCCATCTTGGCCATGTCTGGCTCTGCTCCTGGTTAATCCAAAGAAGGGCGGAGAGGTGGAGCTGAGGCAGCCAAATTAAGTGGCTTCCTAGCGACCAGCCACCTGTGACAGTACGAGCGTGCCCTTTATTTTTCTTAACTTTAAGCCTTAATATAATTTAAACAGGTCACTTATATAAAAAGTTTTCAAGACAGGGGAACTTAGCTATAGAGAGCAAAACCGTTATTTGCACCAAGCAGTAAACATATTTATTTCTGCTGCAAAGTTGGGCATTTTAATATGAGGGTCTATGGGAGCCAGCCTGCAGGAACTTAAGTTTTTGGCTTCATTTTTCAGTTGCAGGTTGCCACTTGGTCCAACTACGGTATTGTTTTGTGTTGCTCACTATAATGGAGGTAAGTTCTTAAAAATGGAAGCGCATACATGGAAGTACTGAAGGTCAGTTTTTGTTAGTGACTTTAGTCAGATACCACCTTCAATTTTCAGTGAGTGTCCCCTTGGCAGACTTTGACAAAACTATAAACTAAAGTTATGTTCTTGATGTTTGCTAACGTCTGGCAATGCTGAACAGATCAAGGCGAAAACCTTCCTTGTAGCGCTCACAGCTATAAAAGCCCATAGACAAGGTTACACCGACTGTACACAGAATGAATGAGTCATGCTGCCAAGGTGTTGTGCTTTGCCTTTGGGCCAGAAAAGTGTTTTGAACTTTGATGAGCTCCTGTAAAGAGGCCTTGTGTACTGGTCCCTCTCCATCTGAGTGTTGACGGGAGGATTTCCAGACAGAACAAACATCAGGTCAATTTGGCGTCACGCATAAATGCCCCTGAAAGATATTTTCCTCAGCTGCAGCCCAGTATGACGGTTATCAAACTCCGTCAGTGAGCACAAAACTGCAGCTACATCAACACAACAGCTGGCACAGTTTTTATGGCAGCACGTAACTGAAATAAATAATAAAATCATACTTTTGCAGTGGAGACAAGTAAAGGAGCTAATTAGAGAAAAGATCTAACAACAATGTCTAGTGAGGAGGTCGTAAACATCATACGGCTATGCAAAATGCTGCAACATAATACATAATTCAGGATTTTAGCTGTGTAGCCCCAAACACAGCTCAGATTAGGCAATGAAGTCTTAAAAGTCAGAAAATCTCAGCACACCACAGTCTAATAACTGTATCTGTGCTTCTAGTCAACAAGCTATCAATGCTTTATAGAAATATTTTGTATTTCATTTAATTTCCTCATACAGAATCACAACATCCACAAATCAGCTCTGCCCTGCCTGCCTCCTCATGCTTGAGAGGTTAGCGAGGTGATCAAATAAGCAGACAACTCAGACCACCGGCATACAAACCACGACCCAGAGCGGCCAGGATATCGACCTCAAAGCCGCTATTAGCTCAGCTCACCGTGGCTGTTCTGATAGGGTCATGTAAAGGAACACTAGGCAGCAATACGATCTCCTCGCTGAGGAGGGAAAGCATTAACGGCGCTGCTATCTGAGCCCATGATTTGCTCCATCTGGCATCATAAATGCAACGTGTGAATCGTCTCTTGTGAACTCAGCTGCACTTTGGTGCAGCATTGTAGGAAAGTTGTAAAAGAGATGCATGTTCTCTGCAGAAATGGAGTAGAATGTCATGAACACAATACAAGAGAAAATGCCTGAAACATGAGTGGATAGCTTGTGCCAACACTTAAAGGGATAGTCTGGGTTTTTTGAAGTGGAGTTGAATGAGGTATTTATCCATAGTCAGTGTATCACCTACAGTAGATGGTGGTCAGCATGCTTCCGGTTTAGCTTCCTACAGTGGTACTCCTGCTGCTTCTCCAAATTGGGGCGTGGTGGCCGCCATCTACTGAAGGTAATACACGACTATGGATAAGTGCCTCATACAACCCCACTTCAAAAAAATCTGAACTATCCCTTTAATTGAGAGGCTTGGAGGATATCATTAATCCTCCTATCAATAAGAGGATTGTTCTAGGAAAATGGTGAAGGAGCATGAAGAGGAAACCATGTTAATTACTCAGGCTGTACTTGTATATGCCTCTGTTCATTCACTGTTACACACTATATGCTCTCATTTCACAGTCCATAAATATTCATATAATGTTAAAAATATGCTGAGATAACCATGTGATGCAAGCAGCAGCATAGTCGAACAAAATAAGTAAAAGGGAGATTGTTGAGAAAACTTTTTTTGTACTTGTTCTGTGGCGTGTTGGTATGATGGGTGTCGCTACTCCCTACAGAGACTCAGGTTCAGTTTCTGAAGCCTTTGCAAGAGAGTGAGACAACAGCTGAAGTGAGACAGATCTGCAGCTTGTATGTTCCCTCTGAATCTCAAATTTCCAAATCTCTGTCTCTTGTCTTACTCTCTCAGCTTCTCAGCTGTTTTATCCCCATCGTCTTGTCTCCTCTAATCTCCTCTCTCCGTGGCTCGACTCGGCTCTTTATCTACGTCCCAGACAAAGCATTAAAGTGCTGAATGGAGGGGTATATTTAGTTATGAATATCCACTGTGATAACAAACACAAGCCAGGATTGGGAAAATAAAAATACACCAATTTAACGCCAGGGAAAAGTAGAGTTTTTGGTAGAACATAAGAGCAAAATAAACTGTACTAATCTAAATATCGTCACTCTTTACATGTACAAACACGTTTTCCATCACAGTCACTGCGTTTGCTGAAGGTTTCTGTTCAAAACAAGGTAGAGTTAACATTGCACGGTGTCCCCGTCAGGACAACTGGTAGGCTTTGAGTGACAGAATGAGAACAGAGTCACTCTCAAGTTCACTACAGTCAACAGAGTTGTTTACAGTTGATTATGAGGTTTCAGTTCAATCAGTTTTGTAGCTGTGGACAAATGTCTGCTGGTTGCAGAATAAGCACAAGCTGACAAACAAGAGGTCACAGGAGGAATCTGAGACAATATGCTCATACAACTTGAATATATTTGGATTCACGCTCTACACCTACTGTTGAAATAGAGCGCTGCGGGAATGAGTCCTAAAAAATGAGTTAGCATATTAGCATCTCCGGTTCCATCAACTCAAGTCAGCGGGATTTCTTGAATGGGTTTTAGTTAGGTGTCTGAAATAAGGTCTGTGGTTAACACCAGCTTAACTGATTTTCACATTTTATTCTATGACAACATTAATCAGTAAATAGTAAATACCCACTTGTGATTTATGAAGCGTTTACTTATCTTGAATTAAAAATATGTAAATTCTGTTGCTACAACAACAACAAAAGTCGTATTTTGACGATGTCATAAAGTGGGACATGACTCAGGCAGAATTCATGTTCATGAACCAGGTAATGTATTAAAGTCACATTACACTTAGTCACATGCACTTTAGTCACAGTTCCTTCGTCACTCTCTAACGTATCTGGTGTTTTCCTGGAAGCTACAAGCAGTTAGCTACCAGGAAATCCACCGTTACCTTTAATAAGTGGATTTTTCTGCCTTTGAACATTGTTGGAACCATTTGTGATAACATAAGTACACAACTTACATCATATTTGTTTTGAAATGTTACATATTATAGCTTTTAAAAAGGCAGTTGTTGACAAGTGGCTACATGAGACTACAGAGGTTGTCATTAAATGTCATCATGATGAGCACTAGTTATTTGGTGATGGTGATGATGAAGTCATCCAGTTGTGGTGCAGTTCATTTACAGCCTAATGTTAGCTTTTTACTTCTGGCAATTGCAATTAAAACGTTAAAAGTGGCGGTTTGTGAAGAATATCTTGCTGAGCAAAACATAAACCTTTGTTTGCCACAGAGCTTATTTTCTGCACAAATCCAAAGGAAAAATCCCACTGGCTTTTTGTGGAGGGAACCAGAGTGATGCTAACTTCCTTGTTGGCCTTCAAAAATATGTCATCCCTGCAGCACTCTGGAAGTGATTTCACATTTGTACTTGGTACAATCTGTGTCCATGAATTGATGTTTTGTTGTAGCAGGGCTCCACAATGTATGCATTGCTTCTAATGACTGTTGATGACAAGTTTTCACAAAGGAGACTCTAAGTTGAGTTTTGATATGGTTTTACATATGTGTATTTTAAGATTGTATCTCCAGCTCATTCAGTTTGTATGTTAAGTTCCTACCTGGTGACAAGTTTTTTACTTTTTTATAATAGTTTTATCCCATTGTTTTTCTGTATTTTGATGAAACATTTTGAAACTGTTGCATTTGATCAGATTTAACACCTTTAAAAACTGTTCACATTAGTAATTATACTGTAGATCTTTAGTCTAGAGTATGCTTTGTAAAGTCTGGACAGCACCAAAAGGTAAACAAACCAACAATGCTTTATGTCCCAAATAATGTGAGATCAAACACTTACCTCATCCCATTCTGAGGTGAAAGAGGGAGATTTCTCAAGCCTCTTCTTGCCAGTGCTACAGTTAGAAACAGACTCGCTACGGTTTCCCAGTCCTCCTTCCTCCTCACTGGGAGGTGACACTAGCAAGTCAGAGTCAGACTTGGAGAGGCTGCGTGCCAGCTTCAGGTCCCCAGGAGGGCGCATCCTAACAGCAGACACCGCCCCGGCCCCTGAGTCCCTGGGCTCCTTGTTCACAGTTGCGTAAATTGCTTTTGGATCACAGTCTGTCAGGATGGCGGCCATGCTGGGACGGCTAGGTGGCGGTGCAGCTGCTGCTGCTGCTGCTGCTGTTCCTCCTTTACTTTGGTAGGTTTTCTTGACTCTGGCTGGCCCTGGCTGGGTGGCTGAACACCTGGAAGCCTGAAGGGCTCCTCACGGCAGTCGAAGACGGGGGATGATCCGTGCAGGAGGCCAGTGAACTGCTCTGGGACACCTGCTCCTTGATCCTGGCTGAGCTGGGAGTTATCTAGAGAAACAGAAAAAGAGCAGGCAAAGTCAGTGAAGAATGAGAGTTTGTGAGGGCTGGAAAGTGGACCTCTAACTGAGGGGCAGATCCTTAGAGCAGTGCTAATAAGAAACCGCCCACACAAGTCCAGAAACAGATCTGTAATTGTTTCCTACAGGAGTGACGGAGAGAAAAAGAGGCAGAGAGGAGAGAAGGAGCGGAGAAGGCGTATGTTGGCTTGAGAAATAACAGAATTCCAAACCCAGCTTGCAGCCGTCTGACGACTATCTGCTGGTGCCTGGCTGCCTGGACTCTGTTACAGGGAGCTGAAGTTCGTCATCTCCGTGACTATTCCAACCCACATAAGACATAAGAAAACTTTATTTGTGGGCAAACAAAGAGATTATGTTTGCAGGGTTTATAAAGATTACAAGTCACATTTAAGACTTTATACGACCTTTATAAACGGAGCTCATTTTTCATAACCTATTTTACGTCCATAATGACAAAAAAAGTATGAAGGATATGATTTTATGACTGACACTCAGCTGCACTGTGTAAAGTCCAGAGCACCTCCGCTTTTAATGTTGCGTAGATCAAGAGGTCGCTTGGAGCCGGACTTTTGGTGATGCTTTTGGTGATAAGAATACAGAACAATATTGGGTGATGGCAGGCGTTTGTTGCAGGCTTTCTACGGCGGACTTATGTTTTTCTGACTTCCCATGTGATTCTTATGCCTTAAAACTAGAGTTCCCAATTTGAGATGAAAGCAATGTTATCAGAAACAATTTTGCTACAACGAATAATCAATTTTTAATTGACTATTAATCAACTATTAAATTAATTGCCAACTATTTTGAAAATCAATTAATAATTTGGATCTTTTTTTTAAATGTCAAATTCTTTGATTTCAGCTTCTCAATTGTGAATATTTTCTGGTTTCTTTACTCTTTTATGACAATAAACTGAATATCTTTGGGTTGTGGACAAAACAAGACATTTGAGGATGTCATCTTGGGCTTTGGGAAACACTGATCAACATTTTTCAACATTTTCTGGCTTTTTAAGGATCAAAAAACTAATCAACTGATCAAGAAAATGATAGACAGATTAATCACTAATGAAAATAATCATTAGCTGCAGCCCTACTGGGTAAATAAACCTCTTTTTAAAATACAAAAATGTGAAATTATCGATTATCGGACTTTAGAAGCTGAAAAAAAATCAATGTTGTGCATCCCTAGATAAAAACATAAATCATAGGATGAAAAACAAGAATAGACGTATGAAAAAACAGGACTAAAAGGGATAAAATGCAAAGAATAAACAAGACAAGACTTGGATGAGGCCCACTCACCGGCCCACTAGGGCAATTTTCTCAAAATGACACAACACAGAGTTCCTCCAAGCTACTGAATAGACTTACAAACCATCAGATAACTACTTCTGCCAACCACAGGACACAATAAACACACCAAAATAAACAACAGAAAATTAACAAGAAGACTCTAAAATATGACCAAGAGGAGTGAAACTTACATCGGCTGCCTCCTCCTCCAAAGAAAACAACTCCTTAATCAGTCTGAATGGCAGGAGCAATTAAAAACAATTAGATTTTCCTCCTCCCTCTCCCTGAGGAATTACTGCCACTTAAGCCTCTTTTCTGCCATCAAATCAGCCCAGGGATGACAACAACGCGTGGTCCTGTGGTTCCTTCGCTCTGTCGTGATGCGTGTTGTTGTCTGCCGTGTGACCAGCAGCCCTCCCTGTGTTTTCTGGCTTCTAATTCTAGACCCTAATGGTGGCTCAGGAATGGAAATTTGAATCACCCCATCCTCCTGCAGCCAGACTCCTGATAATTAGCCCTGTGACACATGCTGAAGGAGCGGGTGTGTATGTGTGGACTGTCTCTGCCAGGGTGACAGGGTCAGGGTGTTTGGTGACAGGGAATCTGGGGCAGTGACACCACAGGAAAAGTAGTGACCTGTTGCAGCACTTTGTTTGTCCTTCAAAGTCGAGTTTCAGCCGACGTTCTGCTAAACATTTGCGGCCGTTTTGGCTCTGTTATCTCTAAACCTGCTGTTCAAAGCCTGAAAACATGAAAAGAGCTGACTGAGGACTTACATCTACAGAAACACGAGGGGAGGAAGTGTACCACTCAACTGTTTGACACGCAAACCAAACTGCCCCATTACTGTTTCAAGGGCCAGTTGAATATGACAAACAAACAACGCCCTGAACTCCCTTTTCACAAGTTTCTAAACACTTGAACATCGAGGAGAAAGTGTGTGTGTGGGTGTTTGTGTGTGTAATGAGGGGTGAGTGAGTGTACTGCGCACATATGTCAGGACCACAGCCAAACACCCACCCTTCTCCTTGGCAGCAGGGGAGTGTGAACGCCCAATGAGCACATCCATGTGCTTCCAACAATCTCACACGCTGTGTTAACCCTTACAGAGACCACTGCTACCCCTGCTCACACAGTTCTTCTTTTTTTTTTTAAACATCTCTTTATTTCCAAATAGTGCACCATAGCCAGCACCAGTGAGTAAACACACAAGCATAACAGAGTACACCGAGTTTCCTAAAATCCTCATCCCTTCCCTAACATCCGCCAAAATAAACCAAACAGACAGAAAAGCAGGCAAAAGAGCCAATAAATAAGGAAAACACAAAAACAACAAACAAGTATGCTTAAAACTGCACAGAAAAAGCAAAAAACAGAAACAGTAAGTAACAATAACTTAAAACACTGTAATTTATGGTATTTATCAATAAAGGCTCGAGGTCTGAAAAAGTTCAAGTCTGAAATTCAAAATGTTCAAATCCATTATTGATCTCTTGAAAAGCAAGAAGATGATGGGAACCAAAGTTCATGAAAAATATGTTCCCTGTTTCATTTTTTCTAGGGTCAGTCTCTCTAATGGTAAAAATTGCGATATTTGGTTCAGGAACAGCTGAGTCGGAGAAGAGTCGATTTTCCAAAACAGATTAATTTTTTTTTTATTAATACTGAAAATTAGGCATATCATTTAATAAATACAAACAAGGATTTCAATTAAATTCTATTTGCAAAACTGATTTGGTGAATGAATGAACTAAATTCCACAAACAGACAACAGTTTCAACAGATCACATTGCCAAAACAGATGCATAAATGTTCCTTCTATAGTTGGGTTAATTATCTTTGGAAATTTAATGGATCTTTAAAGGAGTGAGACTGAATGTATGGATAAACTTAAAACTAGTTTCCATGATTTTGTAACTTTTAAATGGGATTTTTTTCCCCAAAGTCTCAACAGAGATGTAAATGGGTAAAATGAATGACCTCCTTTAGCTAAAATATCATAAAATTCACTAATCTCGCCTTTAATCGGAACTGCAGATATCAACACATCCTGTACTTCATGCAGTTCTATGGTGGAAAACGCTTTGAGACACTATCTGATGTTACTGCAGCTCTTACAGATGGGTGAGGTCACCACAGAGGTGTGAATGTG
The DNA here is from genome assembly GCA_034769285.1 of Lutjanus argentimaculatus. Lineage (NCBI taxonomy): Eukaryota > Metazoa > Chordata > Actinopteri > Lutjaniformes > Lutjanidae > Lutjanus > Lutjanus argentimaculatus. Next base: position 28,063,048 of record JAWZSL010000007.1, read on the forward strand.
TATTTCATTTGGCAGCGACAGCTTCATATCTTACTGTTGATGTCATGTTTGTTATGCAGACACTGCAGTGCCGGTGCTGCCTGTCACTCAGTCCAAAGTCAGTTCAAGCTCTGCCTGTGGAAACTCTGCTGTTTTTATTGTAGATTTAAAGACATTTTTCACTCTGGGTCATGTACTGCACAAAGTCAATAACGAACGAAAGGCCACACTATTGATGTTTGGACCTTTACAGTAAAGCAAGTAAACAAATACCTCTATTGACAGAGCCAGTCAATAAAGAATAAAAGTCCCTGATATCATATACATAACATATTCTACAATGATGTAAAAGGGACATAGTAAAGTACACTTAACAACCTCTCACAAACAAGCAAACTGGTACTTAAAGTGCTACATCTGGTTAAAAATGGTTCAATGCTTATGTAATACAACAATATGTGGGTGCCAAACCAAACTGTCCTGAATTCTACTTTCAGCTGTCCCAGATTTAACAACCATTGTCCCAAATTGAAGTTCTTTTTTCATTACACATAATAAATATAGTTTAATAACTTGTTTCAGTTACTTGCATCACTCCATTGCTACTCTGGTCCACCACTGAAGCTCTGCTGGTCGTTCCCTGCACTCATCTGAATTTTAAAAAATAAAACCGTTAGCCTGGTAGCTAAGCTGATAGAGCGCTCGGCCCCTCTCTCTCTCCCCCTTTCCTGTCATATCTTCAGCTGTCCTATACATTAAAGGCATAAAAAGGCCCCCCAAGAAAAAAAAAAGAAATCACCCTCGGTATTCTTTTATTCATTGGTTGGTTTATTGTTTCTTGTTTATTTCTAACTGATTGATCACTAGATGTATTGTTGCTAACTGCAGTCCAAATGCAAACCTATTTGTGATTGATATACAGTGACCAAAATTTCCATACATGTCTTGTACTAATACTGGGAACTTGAGCACCTGCTGACTCCGAAGCTGTCTTTTTCCCTCTTTTGAACAACTAAGCTGTAAATAACATTATGCTCAAACTGTGAAACAAATATTTTACACCCAGGGAGGGAGAAATACACAGGCCACAATATGAATCAGTTCTGCAATACTGCATCTTCTTTATATTTAATTTTTTTTTTCACACAGACCTTTTATCAACATTATGTGTGATGCAGCGTAGAGCTTGTGCCAGTGCTGCGTCACATTTCTTAAATTTGAACACCTAACAATTGAAATTACATACATCCCATGATACATAAACATAATGATTTAACTTGTAGTTTCTTTACTGTCCTGTATGTATGTGTCCCGGGTGCTATTTTTATTGTCCCTGGGATAACCGGACATCCTTAATTTTGAGCGCTGCTAACAGGTGCTTTCCTTCTTTAGCCTCTGAGCATCCATGTGCGGCAGTGCAGTTTATAACAGCTACACAAACAACTGGACATTTTCTGAAGCAACCGTTCAAACCTTTGTGTGAACCATGGAGAGCTTTTTGGCGCGAGAGGGAAGTGAAACCGTAGGAAGCTTCACAAACAGTGCGAGAAAAATAATAACTGACTGTGAACTAAATGAGAAGCGTGCATTAAATAAGGATAGACATAAAAGTTTAAAACTAATTCTTTAGATTTGCTTCTTGACTACCTTTGTTTACAACTGTGTACTATGGAAACACCACATTTATTAATATCTGTGGAGAATTATAGGATGTTACTGCTCGTGAGAAATATACCTCGGAAACCCAATAAAACAGATGCCACAGAGGTGGAAATCTGTTGGGGAAACACTATATTCCTGCTGAGAACAGCAGTGTGTTTATGACAGATAATAAACACCCCAGTATTGCTGACCGCGCATATATCTCCTCCACCTGCCACAGAGCGCTGAGGTCTGGTCCCTGACTGTCCACACAGGACCGACTCAGACCTCAGATCACCACATCCACATGAGCAGATCGAGACATTTAGGCTCAGCCGACGTTTATGTAAAACGCCAAAGTGGGAACCAGAACTTGCTGATGTGCAAACAGAAACAGAAAAGAGAAGAAAAATCACATAGTGGTTTTCACATATAAACCAAACTTGTGGTTTGTGTGGCTTTAAAAAAAGGGAAAGGAGACTCTAACTTGAGAGTCACTGAGGACAATATGCAAGGAAAAAGGAAATGAGGATGTGTTTCATATTTCTAATAATAAAAACTGTCAAACTGACTCACTTATTCTTGAGTCCTGTGGCAAAGCATGTTCAACAAATGTGAGTGCTGCTTATGTCAAACATCAACATTGGTAAGATATAAATAAGAGAGCTGCAACTAATGATCATTTTCATTATGTATTCATCTGTTGATCATTTTAATAAATTAGTTGTTTGGTCCATAAAATGTTAGAAAATAGTGAAAAATGTTGATCGTTGTGTCCAAAAGCCTGAGGTGACTTCCTCAAATGTTTTATTTTGTCCATAACCCAAAGATATTCAGTTTACTGTCATATAGTCTTAAAAATAAGGGTTCCAAAAAAGTTCTTCCTGAAATGTTGAGGTTTTAACCAGAAATATTTTCTTCTGATGAAAAAAGTGCTTGTCAAGGGTTCTTTGTAAGACTAAAGTTTCCATTAAGAACCCTTTTTGGAAGAAAGAGTTCTTTAAGGATTGTTGGAATCCTTGAAGAACTCTTTCTTCAAGGGTTCTTTGTGCTATAATATAAAGGGTTCTCAGTATAACCCCCTGGACTGGTGCAAGGTAAAACCTTTGGAATATAGAGGGGTTCTTGGTAGCCCACTGTGAAAATGGGAAGGTACTTGATAGAACCCCCAGAGGGGGTTCTGGTTAGAACCATCACACCATAGAAGGGTTCTCTAGTGAAACTCTCATGGGTGAAAAATGTTTCACAGATGGTTCTAGGTATAACCCTTTATGTTAGGTTATAAGTAGATCTATCTGAAAGGGTTCCAAGTGGAACCACTGGAAAAGGTTATACCAGGAACCAAAAAGGGTTCTCCTACAGGGACAAGCTGAAGACCCTTCAGATTTCTAGTTGGCACTTTTACTTGTAAGAGTGTAGAGGACTATAGAAACCAGAAAATATTCATGTTAAAGAAGCTGAAATCAGAGAACTCTGATATTTTTCCTTAAAAAATGAGTCAGAACAATTATTAGATTATTAAAACAGTTGGTAATTAATTTAATAGTTGACAATTAATTTATTAATCTATTAACTGACTAATCGTTGTAGCTCTAACAAACTAAGATTACATGGCAGGTCCTGCCCGTAAAACAACTAGCTGAAATTTTAACAACATAAAGTACGACACTACATGCACAAAAATCAATGCTGAAAATGGCTCCACTTAGTTTGAACTATCACCATCAGATATTTTCAGTTAGACCTATTAAACTGATGTCGCTGCAGTACATCTATAAATTCTTTTGGGACAAAATAACTTCAAACTCTTTCCCACAACCACATCAAAAAAGAATTAAACAAGCACCCCAAAACTAAGAAAAAGCAGCGGGTTCCTGCTATAAACAGCACCATCAAATCAGCTTCCCTGCCGTGCCCCTGTCTACAGTTCCTTCTGCAAACATGCTCTAAAAATAATTAATTCAATAAAGATGTGTGTCGACACAAACCCAGAGGCCATGCTCCTTACCTCCGCTGCATTCTTGACTGGATGACGTGGCAAATCCAGCTTTAAGCGGGATGTGAGTCTGAGATAGGAGGAACGTCACAATCTGATCAAGAATTCTGTTTCATATTGGAAATGAAACGAGTCTTGCCCACTTGCCAGGGAATGTCAATCAGCCTGCTCCCGACGAGCCAAATCCGCTCTGCCGCTCCAGGATGCCAGTCATGCATTCCCTGGCAGCGCTAATCCAAGCCAGCCCATCTCGCCCTGCACACTCAGATGCATTTCTACCATTTCATTGACATGCCCGGCTCGTCTTTTTCCAACTCTGATGTGTCCAGTCCATCCTCTCTTACCCTGACAGCACTGCCAGCAGCAGTTGTTGGTCCTTATTAGGTTACTAAAATCTGAGAGCAGTGGTCAAACTCACCTGCTGAAGCCCGTGGGCCCGCCCGTCCAGGAGGGTGCAGGGAGTCTTTCGTCTTGCTGGGGGCTCTGAGGTCGTTCGGGGCAGTGGGTTTACGCTTAAGTGGGACAAAGAAGAAGAGAAAAGAACTTACTCACACCTGCCAATCAAAACATACCTCTCAGTTTTAAAGTTAGAGTGAAGATACTGCTATCATATGACACTAGAAGACCTAAAGAATTAATTGGTACCATTTTATATTAGCTTGTGGGGAAGTTGGCAAAATAATGTTACAAATTTAGGCAAAATTTTAGTGAAGGAAAGGCAGTTTTCAAAGTTGTCCTTTAACTTTTCACCACAAGATATCTGAATGAAAATGGGCTCTATGGTTCTACCCAAGGGTCTCCTCTATACAGACACAGACATGTTATCACAATGTCTGAATTTTAAACTTCTGTGCAATACTAGTAGATAAAAAACAATACTTGCTACCACGGCAAAAAGAAAAAGGGCGCACAAAATAGGACTTTTTTCTGTGTTTTATTTATCAATAGGCACACAATGCTGGCTGTCTGGTTTTGCTACGGTGCAAGCAAACCTTCAAGTATGATAATGAAGACTGAACTGAACTGAGGTTTTGAATGAGCACTTTTTTTTCCCCCATTGCTTCGGTACTTTCTATACAATAATTACCAAGTATTGTATCATCTTAAACACACAGTATTGAAAAATGATCAATACTTTCATAGTTTTTGATAAACTTAATATATGATGATGTCATAGAAGCCATTTCATTGTAGTGAACCCGTTTTTTGAAACTTCACTTCACTGTATAAAATGACCTATGGTGACCTCTAGGATAATCACAGCCTCATCAAACTCCTCAACCACAAACTAGAGATCTGTGATGGTCACAAGATGTATGGCTTTCCTATGCACAGTATATTGGCAATGGGGGGCGCCAGGCAATTCCCAGAATGGAAGTGCTGGCCGTACAAAAAAATGCAATTCTTGCAGGAATCTAGTGTTCCTTAAGGTCTTGGTGTCTTAATGCAGTATTTTAGAGGGATTTCTGACCATTTTTATCAATCCCAAAATGGTGAAGAATGACTAAATTGTGCACCAAATCTGTGTAATAAATAGTATGAACCAAAAATATGGGAACGTCCATCATAATGTTCCTTTATACACTTTCAAAATGGGAACAGGCGCCCCAAGAAAACACAATAATTTATTACAGATTTATGACTAGAAAAACTGGACACACAGTGCTGACATCTCATCTACTGTTGACCTGCCATCACACCCTAAAGACCCCTGCACTCCCTTAAAAGACAAACATTAAGTGTATGAGAGGGAGTGGTGCAGTGGAAAAGGTTAATAACCCAGACTAATTATTCAGCTAGCTGAACATGAAACGAAGATGCTATCCGATTGACTGCCTGCATGGCAGCACTGGTGGTGGCAGGTTATATCAGCCGTGATGTGGCTCAGCTCACAAGGCTGTAGATTAGAGCACAAAGGACACCATGCTGCTCATTTATTATGATTAGGCAGCTGAGGAGCACAGCTAATCCAATAGGAGCTTGAAATAAAAGATGTGAGCTGATACTGTGGGAAGCAGGTGGGGTTGCAGGTGGGTGGCAGCCATAATAAAAGCTGCTAACTGGATGATAAATTGAAAAAGGCAGTAAAATAGGATATGATAGGACGATAAATAAAGGAGGCAGGTTTACACGGATACCCAGTTTAAGATGTCTTCTGCCTTCTGCTGACATATGACTCAATCTGTGACAGTGATGAGACCTTCATCTTCATTATATAACCTGCTGTGGTCACACGGTCAGGCTCCAGATATGCAGCTCAAATTCTAACAGGGAAACTGTTCTGACTGACAAAACTCACACCATATGATTTTTGTACAACTTGCACACACAGAAGTTTTAAGGAAGGATTTAGCAACTGAGAGGCATTAAATAGTCAACATATACAGTAGAGTTGAGTAATCTATTGAAAGAAAATTTGTTGACAAATACTTTAATAATTGATTTATCATTTCAGTCACTTTCAAGAAAAATGTCAAACACTTATTGGTTCAGGCTTGTAGGGTAGGAGTTCCAGTTTTGTGTTGTAAATGATGAAACATGCTTCTGTTTTCATCATATTGCGACTGCTTTAATCACACCGGGTTTGACTTAATCAAATCACTTGATAATTTATCACTCAGTTTTTAATTTCACATCCATTTTTACTCCTTTATTCTTTCGATTCACAGGCATTCATCGCCTTGTTTTTCAGCCCCTGAGGCTGTTCCTTAATGCAAATGCAACTTGTGTTGTAAATTATGAATCATGGCTCTGTTTTCATCACATCATGACTGTTTTTATCAAAGTGGGATTTAAATGAATCAAATCACTTCATAATTTATCACTCCATTTTTCATTTCACATTCATTTTAACCCCTCTATTTTTCAATTCATGGGCATTTTCATCATCTTCATTTTTATCAATTAATTTTTGTTGACACCCCATGTACTAGGGATTTGCTGCATTTGTTTGTCATTCATGTCCTAAAAAGGAGTTCTGGTTTTGATTATTGGTTGGTGGGGACATAACAATACCAAAATTCAAGTACATTAACAACATGATAAGAAAAGTCTACATCATATTTATCGAGATATCAAGATATTAAAAACAAAAAGAAATCACGACTTCAAAAAAATGACTCCTATTAAATAAAATCTGATGTGTACTGCAATTTGTGTCATATAAAATGTGTTCCTGTTAAACTAAAGTGTGTCTGCTTCCTTTAATTTCATAGTAAATAAATAAATTTAAAAAAAATTTAAAAATAACGTGGCTGGTCATGTGCAAATAATTGGCATGAATTGTCTTTGGCAATGAATGTTTGAATTTTGTATGTATGATTGCAAAATAAAAACAATGCAGCAATCACTAGCAGTTCTTTTAAAAAATAAATAAAATAAAATAAAATAATCAGCCTGAAATATCATGGAAGATATCGTCACAGACCATTCACACCGGTTGGACAAAAGATATAATTTGAAGACGTTAATTTGGAAAATTCTGATGATTTATTTATTTATTTTATTTTTTTTTGACACTTTTTAGACTAAACAATTCTGGCAGATAAACTGATAATGACAATAATCATTACTTTCAGCCCAAATATTAAGATGTAAGCGACATGAGAAGGATGAAAGTGAGAATGTTATATTTACCTGAGGTAGGACACTATTGGAAGACTGTGTAGTGGCTTTCTCATCTAAGGAGACAGAAAACATGGGAGTTAGGACACAGAGGATGACAGATTTTCTCGGCCCATTCAGAGTTCAGTTACTCAACATATCCTCAGAGTTTCAGACAATGCATTGCCAGTTCTGATTGTCAGGAGAGACATTATGCAGAGAGAAAGTGAAAGTGATGTATAACAAAACCATGTATTATGCATGCCGACATATCGGCTACAAGTCAGACACACTTTAGATTAATCTCCCTCACAGCACTGGGTGAGCAGAAATGATAAAGCAGTTTTAAAACAGACGGAAAATGAATCGTTTTACATTTCCGTTCAACTCAAGGGTGGAAGCAAAACAGTAAAGAATCCCCTTTTTTCAAACGCCATCATTTATCCACACAGAGGAGGGCATGATGACATCAGCGATTAAACTCCAGCCCTTCAGCTCAGTGAGGTTTTCTAATGGTGCCAGTGAAGCTGACTAAGCTGGAAGGCCTGAGGGGATGGTTTTAAAACATCTACATCAACAGCTAGGGATCCAAATGGCCTAATTTAATCCCATTTAATCCAATTACATGCAGTGCCATTCATCAGCCACAACTACAGGAGGGTCTGCTCATATACACACAGACATGGCACGGGTTGACCATGTGTGTGCAGGCTCTACTGCTGGTTAGGAGTGGAATGTATTCAGACTGCTTGGACAGCATCAGTGGAGTTTTAAAAAGTAAATGGAAAGTGACCCCAGCTCTTCATCAACTCTGCCATAATCCTGTCAGAGAGTGGTAAAGTGAGGGTATGTAGTTAAGCCAGAACATCTCTTAAAGGGAATTTTGGCACTTTCCATATGGATGTCTAGTCAGTTTTGATGGCAAATGCAGTCAATTGGAGCAATAATTTCCTCAACTGCCCGAAAAAGCTGAGTCCTCATGCTGCAAAATCTGTTGTTCTTTCTGCATCCAGTGATGTCACAGTGATGTTGTTGGTGTTAAGGAAGAAATGCAGTCTATTTCAGCTGAGTCTCCAACTCTACTGGGGCTTTTCCATTGTCACTTTTGGCTGCGCCACATCAAAACATGCCGTGCTGATTTGCATTTCAATAACCACTGAGCTGAGCCAAGTCACGCCTGAGATGGACCTTCTCTAGAGTAGGCCAAAGCGAGGCCCACCCGCCTTGGGCTGCGGTTCCGTCTCACCAACTGGACAGTGACCCCCCATCCCTCCCCCACCCCTTCTTCACCTCAAGCAAGCAAGTGTTGACTCAACTTGTGCGTGCAGGAAAGCAGAGAGAAAGACATCTCTTTAGTGCCAGTCACTTATGTTCAGATCTCAGTTAAAAGTTAATCTCTGTGGTTTGAAGTTTATCTTCTCTCCCGCCTTGTTGTTTGTACTCACATATCTGCCATATTTCACTCTCTCATGTTCACTTTGAGCAAGATAGGAGTTGTATCAAGTTACTGCTGGTGAAAACGCAACATTTCCTGATTTCACTGTTTCATAATAAAAGCTTTTAAATAACAAAATAACAGGGGACTTTTATTGTCAAGAATTTAAAAAAACAATGTGTTATTCCACCGCTTTACAGCTTCTCAACTCAAGCTTCGCCGCGCTGTCTTCAGTCACAAGACACACCTTCAAGTGAGTAACTCTGTTGTAATGGAAATGCAAATCCCTGCCGTGTTGGGCTGACATGCCGAGTCAGACCGAGTCAAGCCAAGTCAGCACATGTACGGAAAAGGGGTATAAGTAGCCGAGGGGCGTGCTAGATGAGTATTTTTGTCATCTAATACTATGTTTTGGCCACCAACGCAATATCTTTCAGCTAGGGTGGTGACACGCTGCAACACTAGATGGGCCTTGTACCACGATCTTCTCTGTACAAATATGTGTTCTATTAAATACATATATTCAAGAGCAACTGAGGCTCCTTGAGTTTATTCTTTTGTTCATCAAAGTGAAGACTGACCAGAAGTACAAGTTTTTCTTCATCACTATCGTTAAAGATTTTGCATAGAATCCATGATAGAAACGCTAAATTGGCAAAAATATACCCCAATATTAGTGACGGCTGTAGCAGGTGTAAACACTCACCCACTGACCTTATGTATAAGCTGGGGTCCTGTCCTAGGCTACTAGACGAAAATATTTGAAACCCCTCAAGATGACTGCAACATGATCATTAATCCTCCTCCTTTCTAAACAATATTTGGCATTCCCCTCCTGAAACAAACTCTCCCAAACCATTGCAAAGGATTCTGGTTTTCAGAACTTTACTGCCTGTCATCTTATCCTTTTAAAGTGGAAACATGTTCCACCCCACTAATGATAGATGGATTAAGGAGGTTCCAACAAGTGTCAAACTTGATCTCCCTTTTTCCCTTCTCCATCCTTAATTCATGTATTTATTTTGTTGGTTAGTCCTGCTTTCTGTGTGTTTGTCTTGTTTTGTTGTTCTCACTCAGGGTGCAGATGGGTGGGCTGTGGGCACCTTTAGTTGGGTTGGTGGGTTTGGCTTTCTTGAGAGATTATTCACAGGCCCTGAGAACATGTACAATACGTTTTGTATGTTTGTAAACTTGTGCAAAAGCATGGGGCATGTGTGTCAGAAGCTCGCGCACAATGCATACTGGTACATGTAGGCACTACTGGCACGCCTCTGCAAGCAGAAGAACTCAGCTTCCCTGGTTAATATAGCACAAACTGAGGAATTTACCATGAACACCTGAAAAGTCCCAAATTTTCTATTTAAAAACAGAGAAATCTAAACAAAGAAATAAGTTTTCATATAACTACTGAAGAAAAGATTTACCTTTGTTGGATTTGGACTCCTGGCAGGGCGGTGGGACTTTGGTCTGTGCAGTTAGCAACAACTCATATGTGTGATCCTCCTCCTCCTCCACTGGCTCGCCTCTCTCATCAATACTGCTGTTAGTGTACAGGGCCTGCAGAGAAAGACACAAAGAGAGCAGAGAAAAGGAGAAAGTAAGAAAAGACAGCATAATGCACTGATTTGGAATGACCTGCTATTAATTAAAGGAGAAATGTGTTTAGATATGTCAAAGGTAATCCCAAACAAATAGGGCGCAGCACATCTCCAGAGTAACTGCTGCTCACTATACTCTTTTTTATAACTAAATTTGGCTGTAGCTACTAGCTGCCCTCAGAGGCCCTCAGATGACTCGAGATGCAGTCTCTTTTACGATGAGTTTACAAGGCATTTCAGCTGGTCTTAGTTCAGTAAAAGAAACCTGAATTCAGAAGGTGTATAGTATATTAGCTGGTTAGCATGCTAACTTCAGTAGATATCCCTGCACCACAACACACAGACATCTGTGACATAGCATTATTTCTATTATCTTTACATTCTGTTGATAATGTTGGTTCACTTTTTCAGTGTTTTAAACTAAAATTCCAGCCATATCTTATGCAGTGCACCTTTAAGCTTTCACCATAGCTGGTTTATTTTAGGATATAAATATCTCCTTCAGCAGTCTAAAACGGAAAACCAGAGAATGCTTTGGTATAAACTATAGAGGAACTTCTTGAATGTTACTTCTAAAATGCCTCCTCTACAGTCAGCCACAGTTGAGGCCAGACGTGTTCTCCGATTTTGTCTTTGCTCCTTTTCCTCTTCATTTCTTTTACGCCCCCGCTACCCTAGATGAATATTTATTAAGAAGTTGTTTGATATGAGCAGCGGCCGTGAAGAGAACAGTCTAGCCGGGGTCGTGACTTAAAAGCACCGGCAGATAATCATTTTCCAACAATCCCTATGACACTATTAACAAACCTCTCAGAACTTCTAAAGGCAGTCGCACTGCCCTGATTCTCACATGTACCGCACTAAAAACAGTATGAGAGTCTGTGGTGATAGATGACAACGTGATCTCACCTCTTCGTCATGACCAGGACCAGGATGTGATGAGTGGACCAGACGATCTTTCTGTAAATGATCAGGAATATAATGTGATGAATATACAGTTGCTAATCAATCTATCATTGGTTCATTACAAGAATTAAGTTAAGAAACGCAGTTCATACCCACTCTGTACCACAAGAAGTGTAATGCTGGAGGGGTCTGAGGCCCACTCATGTGGATAGAGGATCACTATCACCCTCTAGTGGGAGGTCTGCATTTCAACTTCTATAAAACCCTGTGACAAGCCTGTGTGTGTGAATGTGAGTGTGTGAGAGTGGGTTTCATTTCAACTACTGCTGACCTTGCCAGCTTCACTATCCGGTCGTCCAGAGTCCCTGTCAGAGGACTTGCCGCTGGTGAGGCTGTCCAGAGAGTGGCAGGAGGTGGCTTCGAACAGAGCCTCGTATGGGCTCTCCTCCTCAGGCCCCGGGGCCAGCCCCGAGATTAACTCGCTCACCTTCTCCAGATCACCTATAAGACAGGTCAAAGTGTACAAAATGTAGTTTTTATACTGTAGTTGTTACTACTTCTACTTGTTCTAGTTGTCTGTAGTTGTTTTTACACTGGTATTGCCTTAATGCCTGCCATGTTTCTCACAAGTGCCTTTGACTACATGTTACAAGTGCTATACACATAAAATGTATTACATTAGGTGCACAAACGGACAAAGTTCGTAGCTGAACAAATAAAAGATAACTCTGTTGCATTTTTTTTTCTTTGTGTTTCCTGTTTTAACTGCTAACTGAGAAATCGTTCAAACTTTTCTAACATCTGGTAATTCTTACCCTTTTTCCGTGGGCTGGGACTCTCCTGAGGGGAGGGATTGGTGGAGGCGGAAGGTCAATGTCAGGGGGTTTTCCAGTCATGTGACCTGCAGCAAACAGGAAATTGTATCAGAGGTGGTGAATGTGAAATCAAGAGGACACTTCCCACCACAGTTCTCTTTTTGGTTCTCACCTAGGATGAGCGCGACGATCTCTCTGCTCTTCTGGGAGGGCATGTCCTTGACAGTGTCCAGCGCCGTCAGGCCCTTCTGGTCAACAATGTTCACATCAATACCTGAAAAATGGCGGACAACAGTGTTATGTACTGCACATATTACTATACTTTATGTATGGTCTTGGCTGTTGGCTTGTGTGGAGATCATCATGGATGATGGAGGAAATTGGCTTAAGTATTTAATTCTTTTGTATCTGAATGATATTGGTTTATGTCTATATTGGTCATGGGACTCCTGGGCAGCAGGGGGGTGGGGTTGAGATGAATGAAGAGATTGTACTTGTTGTTTTGCATATTTCTATTTGTTGTTTTTGTGTATATTTTGGTGTTTTTGCGCTTTTTACATTACCTTGTAGGGCTGTAACAAAGAATTATTTTCATTACTGATTCCCGAGTGATTGATCCTTAACAGTCTATCAAATGTCAAAAATTGTGTAAAATGTTCAAATGCACAATTTCCCAGAGCCTAGCTCGAGGGCTTCAGGTTGCTTCTTTTGTCCAACCAACAATCTGAAACCCAAAGGCTCTTCATTCAGAAATGACAACGAAATGCAGCAAATCATTACATTTAAGAAGGTGGAACCAGGAAATTGTTTACATTTTTGCTTAGAAAATGACTGGATTGATAGACTGATTATCAAAATGGCTGGCAACTAATATTCTTTTGATCAAGTGATCTGTATTTGCACTATTTATTCTATTTGCACTATTATTATTCATTGCAGTTCTTGTTCTTTATCTGTGCCTTGTTATTTTTACAGTTTGTTTGTTTTTTTATGTGTCTTGTTACTGTCCCCCTGACTCCCCTGCTTAACTTGTGTGTTTTATGTTAATGTTTTAATTCTTAGTACTTTTCTAGCATTTTTTAACACTTTTTTTGTGTTTTGTTACTTTTTTAGTTAGTTGTTTCTCTCTTAATATCCTTTAACTGCTGTTGTTCTTGGAGTACTTGTATGTTTACAGCAGGGGTCTAAGAGAAGCAGGATTTTGATCCTCTGTATGTCCTGTTTAGAAGAACGGGCAATAAAGTTGACTGTGACTTTGATTCATCGATCGATTTTTGCAGCTTCACTGCCTTTGTTCATCATGTCAGGTTAAGAAGAAAGAAAACAAGGGAAATGGGGAACAGGGAAAACTGTTTTGTTAGTTGTTTGCCTTGCTACTTTTGTGACTGTGAGGTATAAACAATAAACAATTGATCACGAAAATAAATAAATACTGTTATGTATGGATTTTGGCTGATAGCAGCAAGTGATTCAAATGTAACTTGTGTGGCACTGAGGTCTGACCTGCACTGAGAAGTTTCTGCACCACATCCGCCTTCCCAAACAAGGCTGCTTCATGGAGGGCGCTGCCTTTCTCCGTCTGAGCAGAATAAGAAACCAGAAGCATAAAGAGAGAGTTGAAACAGACACTGATGCGAGACAAAAATGTGATTGTTATGTCAGATTAAAGCACATGTTTGTTTCCTTCTACTATTGCCAGATGAATCAGACTGAGTTAAACCTGCAGCAGTCCACTTCCAGCATCCACATAAGATAAACAGTGTATGGCGACTGGCAGATTTATGCCCACCCACCGGTCCACTTCTCTACTGACAATTATGTGGTTGAGGAATCAAAGCATTTTCCAGCTCACAGGGCCATGCTAATTGAAACCTGCAGGATGCAAGGCCTGAAGGACACTGGATAGACTCCACATCCTTGATTCAGAGGAAAGGAGGACAGAGTGAAGGGAAGAGCATCTCCAGACAGATGGATGGCACAGTTTGGTACAGAGTCAGAGCCACAGGGCCCACCAGGGGAGCAGACCCAACTCTGCTTTGATACCACAGCAGTCCCTTTGCAAACTGGGAGCTTAAGAGTTTTACATTTAATCTCATAGCTTTAGTGGGAAGTAGAGAGAGGAAATGCTGCAAGAACAGATTAAGTTACCCAACGTGATTTGGGCCATGACAGCATATTAAGAAACACTTGCAAACTGAAGCTTCTAAAGGGTAACTTTGGTATTTTACAACCTGGTCACTATTTTCCAAGATTTGATGTGTCTATGTGACTAGTGGGGATGATATATATATATATATATATATATATTTTTTTTTTTTCAATTAGACAAGTATTGAGTGAGACCGCTGCAGCTGTCAGCTGTGAAACAGGCTGCAATGTAACCCTTATGGGTAATTGCAAACTGTGAAAGAAAGCCCACTAAAATTGTTTGTTTTTGCCACTGACCAGTTCAGATTGTTATTCTAAGTGTCTGACAACTTTATGAAAAGGATCCCTACACAGACAGACATTTTTGTTAAAGAGTAAGATCCTTTTTTGTTTAACTATAAACAGCTGATTTATTGCTCTCCTCAAAGCCTCTAAACTCCATTTAAAGAGACAGTAATTTTATCATTGTCATGTTCATTCCAACTTGACAGAAACAAAATAAAACTCAACAAAACCACACTGGTTTGTCTTTTCATGGTTCCAACAATTTCATCAACTCTGGTTGTTTGGTCTAAATAAACCCTTATTTCATTGTGTTAGATGTGAAATAATCTGGCTCTCTCTCTCGCTCCTCTCCTGATATTTTCACACCTAACTCATGAATGAAATCAGAGTTGGTGATCGTTGCAACAATGGAAGGATGAACCAAGACGTTTCTGATGAGTTTTCTTTCGTTTCGGTCCAGACTGAGTTGAGTGTATTTCACAATAACAAAATTACTGTTTCTGTAAATGGAGTCTGGAAGCTTTGCCAAGAGTTTCTGCTTGAACAAAATGTATTATGAATGTATCCAGAATGTTTCTAATTTCAATCTGAGCCTGTCAGTGGAAAAAATAAGCACACTGAGTGGACCTACTTTGACAGTGCACACATGACCCTTCCCAAGTTGGTTATCCTTCTCTTTTTCTGTTTCCCGGATTATGCACTGTGCTAGGCTTGTACGTTGGAAAGAAAACCAAATTTTAAGGATGGTTAAAAGTGGCATTTACAGGATCGTTAGTTAGCTAATGTTAGCAAAAGCTAACTAGCTAGCTAACGACTGATAGGCATCGTAGGTTAGCTAGCTTTGTGCTAACATTCTGATGTAACTGGCTAACTAATGATTGGAGGTACAGTAGGATTATATACAGGGTACACAGTACTGCAAGACACTCAAAACAGTCACAGTCAGGCTCTGCTTGGCCAGCAAAATTACATGGTTAGGTTAAGGAACTAAAAATACTTAAACAGGTTTAAGAAAACAACAAGGTCTGGGTTCAAATAAGTATGATAATCTAGGAAGTTATCCTAGGGGTGTGTCCTGCAAGATGAAGATGAAGATGATACAGCTGGACCCTTCTCAACAACTGATGTAGATTAGCCTTGCTTGGTGGCTGGCTTCAGACCAAAACACTAACTAGCTAACAGTTGATGTAAATTAGCTACTTTAGCTAGTTAAATTCACTTAAAACGTTTTCTTTTCTTTTTAAGACAGACAAGCCTAGCACATAGCATATCTGAGTACAGGAAACAGGAAAGGAGAAAGTTGACTGAGGTTCCAAAAAGGGCGGGACTTAGGAAGGGCCAATTGTGCATAATGATTA
Organism: Lutjanus argentimaculatus; assembly: GCA_034769285.1. NCBI lineage: Eukaryota > Metazoa > Chordata > Actinopteri > Lutjaniformes > Lutjanidae > Lutjanus > Lutjanus argentimaculatus. The sequence goes on from JAWZSL010000007.1 coordinate 28,078,812, forward strand.
CACTGCAGCCTGTTTTGTGGCTGATGGCTACAGAGGTCATGCTCAATACTGAATCAGATTAAAAAGCTGTTGTCCCTATTAGTCCCTTAGACACAAAAACACTGGGAAAAGGATCCAGGCTGAAGGACACCAAAGTTTACAAACAAGTAAATAAAAACACACCTCATAGTTGATGTCCATGCCAGCGTCCAGCAGCACCTCCACCACGGACAGATGTCCGTTCCGAGAGGCCAGGTGCAGCGGTGTGTGTTTCTTGGTGTTGCAGCTGAGTAGGTTGGGGTGAGCACTGAGCAGCAGCTTGACCACCTCCAGGCGGCCATACAGCGCAGCAAGGTCCAGTGGAGTCTCAAACTTGTTGTTCCTCATGGTGGGATCAGTCAACTCCTCCAACAGCAGCCGCACCACCCCGGAGTGGCCATACTGGGCAGCACAGTGCAATGGCGTCTCGTTGTCATTGTTCTGTTGGGGGCGAATTAAGGGGTGAGAGGCAGCACAGACACACACAGGAAAGAAAGTGACAAGAAGATATAATAAAGGAGATCAGTAGAGAGGGGACATGGTCTGAGTCATGTCCGTTAATTAGTAAGAAAAGGTGACTCAGTGAGTCAAGGTGAGGTTAAACCAATCAGTGCATAGAGCCCACCACATTAGCAGATGAAAAGGTCATGAAAAAGCACCAACCAGGATGAAGCACAGAGTGAGGCCTGAGGGAATATCTGGCAGAGTGAGGGGGGGGGGTGTGCCTGACTGGCAGAGCTACATGGACTAATGAGGACAGGTGCTGGGGATGGCACTGAGCGCCAGGGGCAGCAGGGGGCTCGCAGAGGGGCAGAGGCACCGAGACAGGTGGGGAATTAGCAGGGACATGGACCACTTGGACAAGAGGTCAGAACGTCTGTGACTTTGCAAAGTAACAAAGAGTGAGACCTGGCTCATTAATTTAGTCCTGTCAAGATGGACTGTCACATCTATGAGGCACTATTGTTTCTGCTCACACACTGGAGTCACCAAAGGCAACGATCATCATGGGAGTTTTACACATCAGACGAGCAAGGGGAAGAGAAAGAGTGTTGCATTTCCACATGCACTGCATTGTGACTGAAAGAGAAGTAACACTATTTAATATCATGAAGATAAATTGAAGAATGCCTTTTTAACCCTTTTAGATCACATTCCTGATCATATTATGCACCTTTTTAATAATACATGACTATTTTTTTGCATTCTCATATCAAAATCAAACCCTATTTTCTTCCTGTCAAACAAAATATGATGTATGCCTACACAGGCTTAAACCAACCAGTTTCCACCTATAGTATCATGACATCCATCCATCATCAATCTTTAACTTTTAGCAGCACAGAGCTAAGACTCATTAGTTAGCTAGCTAGCAACACAGCATGTGCAATGGTTGGGTTAATGACATCGCCCACTTTTCAACATCCAAATCATAATCCTCCCAAAATGGTTATGACCGCCTTTCAACATCCAAACTATTCCCAAATGCCCTGTTTTACTCAGAAATATGTCATGGTGCAGAAGCTTGATACTCCCAAAATGCCACTTCATCTGGACACTGATAATGTCAAATGACATTAACGATAAAACTACGGCTGCTACAAGAAATGATGTACATTGTCTATTAATGTGACAGCTTGTTGGTCTATAGGATGTGTAAATAGTGAAAACTGCAATTTCCAGAGTCCGAGTGACATCTTCAAATATCTTGTTTTGATAAATCACAGCATTCCTAATAAATAGAGTTGCTGATTAATTTTTCTGTCAATATTACTGTTAATTATTGACTCAGTTAATCAACTAATTGTTGCAGCACTATACAAGTACAACTTCTATGCCAATCTAATACCAAGAAGTCTGGCTAATTGCCTGACAGTAATGTAAACTCAATATTTCTTCTTAGGCTCACTGGGATTGAGAAAAATAGTGAGGAGAGGACTCTGTAAACATTAAAATAAAAATTCTGTCAATAGTAGGTAATGTACTTCATGTTCACAGTATGGTAATTTAGTCTTAAAAAAGTGAAAACAATCTCATCTTTGCAACCCATCATTTGGCCATTTGTGTTCAAAAATCCTCACTGTAGAACAACAAACTAACAGACAAGGAGGCAAACAGCAATTAAAACCAGTAATTACTATGTGAACTCGGTAAGCAGTGGTTATTGGATCTAATGACTCGCATGCTGCAACAAGATCGATGTCTAATAGACCTGAGAACCTCCGGCACTGCTGCTGATGTGATGGCCGGTAACATGAATGGCCAGCAGGGGGCAAACCCTGCAATCCAGAGGCTGAACGGAGAGGATGGCGTGGGAATAACTCTCCTGACCAACTCAAACTACTAACACACAGTGACAACATGGATACTAGTCATAATTAAGAATGTGCCAGACTACAGGGGAACCATAGTAGAAAAAAAATATCCAAGTGTGAGTGGGGCAGAACAGAAAAGAGCTCTACAATCACTGCTCTCAATCTCTCAAGGTGTGACAGAGTTGCAAACGTGATTCTTGGCAATCTGCAAACAAATCCTGTTCAACCCTCCAGTTCTTTGGCTCTATTCACATATTGTGCTTGGATGGGTGTGGCAGCTATTGTGGAGCCACATGCTCCGAGAGGCAGTCATTCCAGACACACAGAGCCATCTAAAAGGCCTGACAGCTGGCATGAGAAGCCCCCACATGGACATGCTTGATGCCCGTTTTGGGCGACTCCCAGAGGAACGTGCCAGCTGTGCCACTCAAGACAGGTCAGGATACCACGTGGAGGAGGGCAACAGGGCAGTTTTAGACAGGTGTCAGTCGCCCCTTCAATCACAGTTTTAAAAAAGACCTGGCGCCAGATGGGATCAGCAGGTATCTCCTCCATTGTTAGAGGGAAAGAGTGGGATTGAGAGGGGAAATAGAGAGTGAGTATTGTACTACAGAGGCAAAACAGGTCACAGCTTGAGCGGAGAGAGGAGGAGGTGGAGCTTAGAGAAACAAAACGACACCTGCCTATCAAAAGAGGGAGCACAGAGGCTAGGCTGAGAAAAAACACCGGTCTTAAATGAAATAAAAAAGGCCTTTCTCTGAGATGCAAACCACAGCGACCTCAGTTTTCACTGCCTGGGTGGTTTCATCAGTTGGATTTGGGATTTGTGTTGTGTTTCTCCTTTCAGCAGTATTCTCTCTGTGGCTCAACACAAACTCACATGTACTTGCAGAGAAATGGCCGGCCGGTCCGCACACGAAAAGAGCACGCCGTCTTTCATCTGTGACGCACCATCAAGCATTTGACACAGCTTTTTAGAGAGATTTACTCTGAGTATTTAGATGACTTCAGCGGGCAAACATACATGCTGTGATTACATCAGCATGACTCACTTCTTCAAACATGCAGGTTTGCTGCTTCACTAGTAATCTGAGTAAATCTAGCATACACTGATTTACACAAAGCAACAACAGGACATTTTTTGTAAACACGTGCAGCAATAAAACATGAAGCCTTTTCTTACAGTACAAAACAGGAGTGCAACATAAGACACCTGGTGGATTTGTTACCTCGAACTCAGTGTTTAGGATCATGTTAAGACTAAGTGTCTCTCCTGCCAGTGTGGTGGTCAGTGCTCTATAGCTATGTGTCAGCCAGCATCTGATCGCATTAAACATGGCTGACCAGACACTTGACTCACTGATAGGAAATAAGCAGCTATGAGAGCCCCGTCCTGCCTCCTTTGATATAAGCTATGCTACACATTTTATTCACACTCCCAACAACCCCAAACCACTTCTACCATTCATGATTAGGACTATGGTTTGTCTTTTGATTTTAGTTTGTAAACACACATTCTTTTGGAAAACATAATCTGCACATCCATACTAGGGAACAGTATTTAGTGCAACATTCCTGTGTGCTCGGGACAAACTGGACGAACTATATCAGATATATTGGCCCTGAGTCCATCTGAGGTTGGGTTTTTTTGGGGGGTGATTTATTGGCTGATTTTTGTCCTTTTATTTTGCTAATTTAATGGTCCAAACGAGTGAGAGCCAATGCTCTGGGATGCACTCTCATTCAGCGAAACAGTACACACATTGCCAGGGGTCATCAACAACTGCCAGACTAAAAACAAATGTACAAGCAGTAGTGGGGAGCAACTAATTAGATGTAATTAAATTACAAGATAAATGTAACTGTAATCTGTTACAGTAACTAAGAAAAATATATATAATTCCATTACAGTTACTAATCAAAATGTTGGTGATTAGAAAGGGGTCACATCCAAATATTCTTTTGGGTTACCTGGCAGAGATCTGCACTCTGTTGAGTGACCGCTTCAACTTTTGTTTCTGTCAGTCAAATTTGAATTAAGGCATTTTACGAATTATGGGTTTAGTTCAGTCAAAGGGAGAAACTTGAATTCAGAAATTGTACATTCAAAAGGAAAAAGGTTGCAAGAATATTTCCTTTCTTGACATTTTGTGAGTTAATATTGTTTATTGGACGTAGCAAACGCATTATAGCGAACTTGTGGTTCACACACATCTCTTAGCTGAAACGACAGAACACACACACACACACACACACACACCACACACACACACACCACACACACACACACACACTACCATGCATGAACTCTACTGTGTGCACATTTGGTCTGACATGTTTTTGGGCAATATACTATATTCATGTGCTTGCACATATTCACAACTACTAGATAAGTCCAAACAAGGTTTGTCTGCATTATACTGTATATAAGATGTTTGTATGCTCTGCATATTAAATGCTGCTACTATGTAACTTCAGTGTCAACATGCCAGCACCAATAACCAGGAAAAATATTCTGTGTAGCACCTGCAATTGCCAGACTTCAAAAACATTTGTGCTGCTGATTTATTAAATGAAAACCATGGTAAAATCATGCTGATGGATGTAGAAACCACAACTTGAAAAACAACAGCTTAAAAATCGATCAAGTCTACAGCTGCATGCACAGGAGTTGCATGGTTTGATATCCACATACAAGCCTGAGACAAAAAAATTCTGTGATTGAAGTGATTAAAGAAGAGTAAACACGGCACAAGGGGAACTAAAAATGGGTAGCCTGGTTTGAAACTAATTTTAGCAGATGGAAAGCCCTGCAGCAAAATAAAATTCCCATTTCAAACATTATTCAGTCAGTGTGACACTTTTATATTCTCTGAGAGAGAGAGAGAGAGAGAGACTCGGTGAGTTCCAGCAGGAAATCTCACACTATAACAGAACAGGATCAGCTTTATCTCCACTGTACTACCACGGCCCACGTGAGCAGTCAAACAATCATGTACTAACAAGACAGAGCTCTGAAGGCTATTACACAAAATGGCACCAATGACTAGCAGCCACGCTGGGAAAGAGATTAGAATTCATACGGCACAGCCAAGACTTCCTGGACAGTACATGTTTTTATGAAAATCCTGTCTTTACCGTGCTGCAGACGGCATAAAACCTCATCCTGATTTAGACCTCTGCACATGTCAAACAAGCAGAGATTAAGATCTGCCCTGGTGTCTGGCGCTGATTGATAAACCCAGCCCTAACCAGGAACATCTGGAGATTGCACTCCTTTGTGTTTTCATGCTGCAGAATATTCTGCGACGAGGCAGAGGAGGTAAAGAGGAGGTGCACCGTGACAGTGAGAACGGATGATGTTATGATTCTCACAACCTGGGGATGGGAGATGGTAACGCGCTTTGACTGGCGACCTCAGTCACGTGACGCGCTGGCTGGCAGCAGAACGAGGCAGGGGTTACGTCACCATGGCCCCTGGTAGTGGTAGTAGTAGTGGTGGGTGGTGGTGGTGGTGGCGGAGGGGTGGGCTGAGCAGCTGTTGCTGCTAGTGTGCCAAAGGGCTGCCCATGCTCGCTGCATGCCTGCCTCCACTGTCACAATCTGAAATACAGCGAGCTTCTGCACATTCATACAAATCATGGATCTCACACACACGCACAAAAGTGTGTCTCTGGCATTTTCAATTTGTGAAAGTGTCAAAAAATGTTTGAGAAATTCACTATCCAGCTGTCAACTGCACAATCTTTAGCACTTATAAGCATTAATAAACACTTAGAGTAAGCACTAGATATTAGGCTGGGCAATATAAGGATATTATTTCAATATTGTGATATGAGACTAGATATCGATTTTGGATATCGTTATGTAAGCAATAATGTATATTAATGTACGTTAAGGATGATTCAGGACCATAATACCTTGTCTGTGTTTATTTCACAATAATGACCAGCTTACTGTACATTATCCCGCTATAGTAAATTGGCACAAAAAATTGATTTACAAATGATCTTTTTGCTTCTCTAGAGCCTATGATCAGAACTGTGTCCATAGCAACGGTCTGCTATACACAAATAACAGACTTTGGAATGTTGTAATTGACTAATCAGAACAGAGCATTTAACAAAGCCCTGTAATAATTCATAATATGGCATAAATGTTGTTTTTATCTGGTTTTAAAGGCCGACTGTCAAGCTGTTACGTTATTTGCCTTTAGTCGCTTAGTCATTATATCCACATTACTGATGATTATTCATGAAAAATCTCATTCTGTTAATATTTTGTGAAAGCACCAATAGTCATCCCCCGATATTCTCACAAAATCATTATCAAGTTATTTGGTCAAAAATATTGTGATATTTGATTGTCTATATTGCCCAGCCTTATTGGGTATTGATATTTGATACTAGGGCTGAACACATCACAGAAGCTGCAATCTTTTGATAATGGTAACTGACTCTACTAATAATTTAATTATTTAAGTTTTTGTTAGCAAAATCACCCAACATTTGCTGCTTTTCTCTTTATAGTATTTTAAATTTGATGTATTTGAGTTCAGGTCAGACAAAACAGGCAATCTAAAGGACATCATGTTGTGCTCTGGGAAACTGTGGAAGTTCTGTTTTTTTCTTATTTAAAGAAAAAGAAAACCTAATCAACTAATCACAGCCCTAGCGTTTTTCTCCATTTGTCAATGTCCCTGTAAATCCTCATCTAAATTTCAAAGTGTTCGTCCCTTAAATGATATAACGGTTGACTCCGATAGTGGATTTTTATTTGGACTCTGTCACGCACTCCAGAGTAAACAGGCCTCGCAGTCATGTAATGAGATGAATGTTTCACTGGCTTCCTGCCATAGATGGTAATTCTCTGTTCTGTGGACTTTTTCTCCCCTTTTACAGGAAAGATTAGTTTTCCCTTCATATTCCACTTGATTAAATGGGACACACTTTCCAAACACAACTAACCCAGAATCCTTGAAGATCTCAGATACCATCTCTGCCCCTCCAGTAACAAATGGCTCCAACTGCCATCGCAGACACACCCTGAAATTTGCAAATGTGAATGCATGACAATGGAGAAATCCCGATCCTCGTGTTAAATAACAACACGTCCCCTCAAGGGCCCGTCAAATGTGCTTCAACCGTTTCTTGGCACGCTAGAGACAAGAACAAGTCCTGGAGGATGAGCAGAGAGCAGAAGGTAAAGGGAGTGAGGGGGGATGTGTTGTTGAGGGAAGTGCTGGACACTGAAGTGACAGACAGAGGGGATAAATGAGCACGCTGGCAGACTGCGAGCGTTGTGCCCAGAGGAGGGAGGGGAAACTCTGCTCAACTGATAATGAGGTGACCAAGTCCGAGGAAATTACTTCTGCCGCTGCCATTAGAAACTTTCCCTCTGTCAGCCACCAGATAGACGCTGCACACCAAGCCTGACACAAAGACATATGATCCATCTCCAGTTGGAATATGAGCATGCATGTGTCCAAAGCCAAAATATTTTTTCCCTTTATTTTTATTAAATACCATTTATTTGACATATTTTGAGCAGCAGTTTTATTCTGTTTGAATTTGAGCAAGGTAATGTACAGTTCAAGTTGTTGTTTGAGTTCACAGTAACAGCAGGCACCCGGACATCTGAGCCGGGGTCAGAGGAACTCATCTAAGCATATATTGTATTAGACATGTGACCTATATAGGAAAATGAAGCCTGGGTGAGAGGTAGCGTGAGATGAGTCTGGGCAGACCGAGGGCTATATCCTATTATGGAGTAATACACAGAATGCATGGTAATTAATAAAAAAAGAGGTCAGTGAAAACATTAAAAGGGTCTCTACTGAAGCCAGGGTTCCTATACTATATGTATTTATAATAATGATAATTAGATGATAATAATGACTACATAAACCTTATGCCATCCTTCCTTAGATGAGAGTATTGTCCACCACTAATATAATCAGTGAAGCTGGAAGCAGAGAATGTTTGCACTAGCTTAAAAAATTACTTTAATAATTAATTTATTTACAGCTGACACCACTGGTCTATATATATATATATATATATATATATATATATATTTATATGTATATATACATATGTATAAACACACTTGACCCAGACAAGAATTCACAACTTTAAAAATGTGTTAAAGCAACAATATCCAGTGATAACATAGGTGTAAAAATGTGCTATTATAATCATCATTAAAATCAATTTTTATGAAAATGTTGGTCCTATAAAGAGATTTCTGTCAACTCCATCAGATTTTTACAAAAACGTGATTTAATCAGGCATTAAAAGATCTACATTTTAGATTCTACATTTAATAAAAAATTAAACCACTAGGAGGTAGGTCTGTTATAAGGTTTAACAGCCAAGACTTTGATCCTTTAAAATATATTTTCCAGCATAATTGAAGACTAAAAATCAAAACCCCCCTCAAAATACTGTTTTGTCCCAATTCTCACGAATAAGTGAAGTACACAGCTAAACAAAATAAATAACATGGGTGCAGCATTTTTAGACATTTTAATGCAGAAATGTTATATACTGCAGCTTTAACCTAGGAAATGAGTTTGATTAATCCATAATAAATTGACCATTAATGGATCAAAATGGTATTTTTCAACTAAACAGGTAATGAACTCAACTCCTTTTTTCAGTAAACTTCTTCTGTTTGTGAAAAGTAGGCACTGAACTGTGTAACCCCAATATTCAGATGGCGGGGTCAGTCCAGGTCAGGTCCTGTGGGTCATGGTGGCTCTGCGTGACTGATGCATCTGAAGCATCAAAGTGGCCAACACACTGAGGACACTCTCAGTAGGCGAGAGCACAGAGGTAAAATGAATAAACATTAGACTGGTGGTTTCTGGAGCAGGATGACAGAGAACTGGACCCAGTCCAGGATGATTCCCTCAAGTTTCCCTGAAGGGGACCACTGAAACCCCGGAACCCCCCTTTAAAGGCTCATCACACACCTTTTCACGTCTGCACAAATGCCTCATCTCTCCACTGGGTCACTCACCACCGCTGTACAGTACAACCGATAAGCCGTGACACGGTTACTATGACAACATCCCACCTCTTCCTCTCCTCAGCAACGCGAGCTTTCAAGCACAAACTGGGAGGTGGGGAGAAGAGGAGAAGGAGGTGGAAGAGGAGGAGGGGGCAAATACACCCATTTACACACTTACACACAGACAAGCATGGCATGGAAATGTTGCTTTGATGCTGATGCAAAGAGACTGGTACACTGAAAACCTCCCATCCTCCTCATGAGATGCCTCTCTGGTCCTGGAGTGTGATGAGAGGGGAGGCAGGACGCACCCCCTCCCACCGCCCACTCCGTCACATGATGCCATCAGCCATGACCACAACCATAGCCAGAGCCTCCACACTGCATCCATGTTTCTGATTTATTCATAACAAGGCTTCAATTATTCAGCCCTATGACCAGGTAGTGGTCCCCAAACTATCCTAAAAGTGTTTACATTAAGACACCATCCATAATCTCAGCAGACCACAAGACTCGATGTTAAATCCATCAAATAGACTCAATGGAAAGAGAAAGTAAGACAACCACTGCAGGAAAATTCACACTCCAACATATAGCAGCAGCAGCAGCATTAAAGAAAGCCAGCTTCCCCATCCAAACACTAAGAAGATTAGTCCAGGGGAAATGTGACAATGTTCAAAAATAGTGTGCAGCTTTATCTACAGGCCTGGGTGGGTTTGCAGCTCTGCCTGCTGAAAATGCAATCATGGAGCCCAACACGTTCACACTGCTCTGACTGTGAGAGGCGACACTGTCAGACACGCTGTCAGCTCTGCGGTGGCCACTCAACAGCCATCCTCCTCATGTAGACTGGCTGTGATTGGGGCTTCCCTGGGCAGCTGAATGCAATGAGGGTGGTGCTTAAGCTGAAATATAAAGAAGCCGGATACTCTATGTGCTTCTATGGTAAGAAATGAACTTTCTTTCTTTCTTTTTTTCTAAGAATTTTTGCCACCTCAATCTGCTTCTTTTAGAGATATTTAAGTTTAATCTATTTTATTTTACTGATCTTTGAAGTGATACAGTAGCAATAAAATTATAACTGTTTTATAAGGAATAATAAATCAATCAGAAATAACAAAAATCTTCTTTCCAAATTATTTAACAAGACAGAAAATCTGTAGCCATGCTAGTGGCTCTGTGAGGCTGTCCTTAGGCACATAAGTGGTTTGAGCTAAATGCTAATATCAGCATGCTAACCTAATCACAATGACAATGCAAACATGCTAATGTATAGCATATAATGTTTACTGTGCTCACCGCCACCTTGTGCTGCATTCCATTTACTTCGGAAGCCAGAAGTCAGAGTTGGGAATGACGTCACACCTCAGTGGACCGCGTTCCAGAACAATAAGTCAGAAAACCAAGATAGATGCCTCCAATGAAACCTTTGTGGTGCTTGATAGCAACACAATATGCAGTATCTTGCTTATACAAACCGGTAGCACCATGTCCACAGATAGAAGTTGGAGAGTAATATGTGCACGTCTGATTTAATGAGACACAGAAAACAGGAGTGCTAACAAACAGTATATTACAACAGCTTTCACTTTTGTTGATGCACAGAGAAGCTATACTGGATTTGGATGTCAGGGTTGGTGAGGCTCTTCTGACTTTCTGAGTCAGAGATCAAACTTCAGAGGATGTCGTGCCTTAGATTTGATATGTTAGCATCCTAACATTTGTAAACCAAATACTTGGAAATAAAAAAAAGACCAGATGATGGAGCTAGATGAAAACTCAGGTGATAAAAGTTATTTCAATTCATCCTGAGTGGAGCGAGAATGTGTGCACAAAATGTCATAACAATCCACCCAATAGTTGTCCAGACCTTTCACTCAAAACTGCAAATGTCAACAACATGATGGTACTAGGAGAAAAGACTGGGGATCAGCGAAAGTCAGTAGGATTCATCCACTGAGGAACATAAATGTCTACACAAAAATTTGAACAATCGATTTAATAGTTTTTTAGATATTTCAGTCTGGACCAAAGATCAACTGACAACGTCATCCCAGGAACCACGCTGCTAAAACTAAAATGACTTCCTAACGGATGCTGACTAAACCATTAGAGCTGTGATTATGAAACTAGCAGTCAGCAAATGTGCTGAAAAGCAAAATGTTCTGTGTCACACTCATTAACAAACTATGAAAAGAATGAGGAACATCAATTCAGTACTGAGATCATTTCACAATGTATGATAATATCAGTGTGGTAAACATGCGCAAAAGATCCGTCCATTGCTTTAAAGAGTTTGTTCCTTTTCTCCGCCGTGTGTTGACATAACTCAATACTTTAGGTTCTGTAGCAATAGGTCAGATTGGATTAAGGTAACTTGCATCTACCATTAGTCATATTTATTATAGTGAAAATAATTCATAAGTGAAGAAGAATAAGCATTAATTGCAGCACTACACATTTCATCTGTTTGGCACTCTATTTGTAGTGATACACAAACCACCAGTACGCAGCGCCATCATTGCATTAGACAACTAATTGTTGTTGTTTTAATTGATAGTGTGGTCTGTGTCAGTCAATATTATCTCCTACTGCTCGCTGTGTGGTGCCAACAACTGTTACTGCTTCAGGCTGAATATTATACAAGTTTTCACATCAAATGTGCTCAATTTCCTTAACCCCAGGGAAAAAAATTAACATATAGGCTCACAAATCACTTACAGTGTCCCTCAGAGGACAGACATTTACAGAACTCTCTAGGACAAAAGGCTGGTACAACAGTAATGTAGCATGTAGCACAGAGATCACCTTCTGTAGTGGAGTAGACAAATGAGCAGAAAGCCAGAGGACAGTCAGGGATCTACAGATAGCCAGTGAAATTAAAAGCCTCCCCATATCTCTGCAACAGAGTGCCCCGCAAGCAGCAGCAGCAACAAACCAAACCCAAGCACAGCAAAGCCAGCACAGCAAGAAAGGCAAAGAAGCACTTCAAAAGGAAATGTTGTTGTCGGCAGCACTGTGTACACACCTTGGCATTAATATAGGGGTCAAAGGGCCCACAGCGTTTGAACTCTTTATGGTCTACAGAGCTCTGGGAGGGAGGAAGAGAAGATAGGCCGATGGTTTTGGTTCAGACAAGCAATGAACAAATGAATGATGATCACAAATGATTCAAACTAAATAAAAAGGAGAAAAAATCAGAGTTGAGTTAATGAACAATGAGATGTCATGAACAGGCAGGGAGAAATGACACAGAATGAGACAGACTTTCTGCTGTATCTGAGGGTGGCTCGTTTGATCAGATTTTATGGTTCTAATAGGCTATGTTTGCGGAGCTCATAATGGGTCATTTCTCCACGTCCCAAACAGAAGAGGCCAGAGATGGTGCCGGTCTGGATGCCGTCTGTGCAATAAGCAACCAAACAAACAAAATATGAAAAATATGAGTTAAAACAGTTAAAATGGTTAGGGTAAACAAGCACTTCTCACACTAGCACGGCGTCAAAGCACTTCCAAGTTTCACAGTAGAAGTCAGACTCATGATGCACTGATGTTAATAAACTCTGCTCACAGTCTTTTTTGACATTCATTTTCTTCAATACAGAGCATGCCATGCTGAAGTAGAACTTGAAATATCTCTGTGGCATTTCGCTGCTAAAAATGACCTCCTTAAGAGGAAGAATGATCAACTTCCTAAAGCTGCTCACTAAACCATTAAAGCTGCAATTATGAAACTGCTGGAGGTCAGAAAATGTGCTGAAATGCTGTGGGCTATTACCTAAAGTTTATTAACTTAAAGGGACCGTTCAGCCCTAAATCAAAAATACATATTTTTCCTCTTACCTGTAGTGCTATTTATGCGTCTAGATTGTTTTGGTGTGAGCTGCCAAGTTTTGGATATCAGCTGTAGGGATGCCTAGCTTCTCTTGAATATAATAAACCTAAATGGCACTCGGCTTGTGTTGCTCAAAGTGCCAAAAAAATGTTTTCGAAAGACTCAACAGCAATGTCTCTATCCGGAAATCATGACTTGGTAACTCAAGATAATCCACAAATCTTGTTGTGAGCAGTTTTTTGTAGGAACCATTTTCTTTCTATGAAACTACATCCACCAACCGTATCACCACACCCAAGGAAGTGTGCATCTACTCATGGATGAGAGGTTACAGCTTGTTGTTGAGTTGATCCACGCTTCTTTCTGCGTGGTGATATGAAAAGGCAGACATCTTTACGGCTTTATATCTCCAAAACTTGTTAACTCACACAAAAACAACTGCGATAAACAGCACCACGGGTAAGAGGAACAATTTGTATTTTTGGTTTTGGTGTGAACTTTCCCATTAAAAAGAGGACTAAAAAGCTACTGCTGAGGTTCTAATATGTCCTCTGCAAATACAGAATCACATCTTCCAAAAAAACAGATGGAGGAACAAATCAATTTAATACTGACGTCATTTCACAATGATATTATCAGCATGTTGAAATGTGTTTAAAAACCGGAACCTTAAGAGTGAAACAGAGAGACCAAAAATCACACACACACACACACAAACAGATGAGTAAATGCAGTGGCAGACCTGCTCGTTGAGTTTGGGGTGTGAAGGTCCTTGGTGAATGAGCAGTTTGACAATGTGTTCATCTCCCTTCCATGCAGCAAGATGGAGAGGGTAGCAGCCCTTGTTGTCGGCGATGTTGGTCAAGGCCTCGTTTCGTAGCAGCGCCTCCACCACCTCGCTGCAGATGAAGGAAGGGGACAGGGCGGGTCAGGTCAGAAAATGCCACGGGTATAAACCACACTAATAAATACACAAGGCCTTAACAAACAGCCAGTCAATAGCTTTATCTCCCCAGAGGGACAATTATCAGCGAGGGCAGACCTCATTTAATGCAGAGCATAAACACAGGAGCTGAAACAGGCTCCAACACAGATATTTTCCCCCCATTCCCAGAGTTGTTTATCACAGATCTACCTGTGTCCGTTAAGGGCGGCATGGTGGAGAGGGGAGTATCCAGTGCTGTCCACACAATTCACATTGGGGCCTCTCCAGATACTGTGAAGAAAAGAAAGGATTGTTAGGCAAAAACAACACACACACACACACAAAACAAACATTGCCAATCCCTCTGTAAAGTCTTAACTGTGGGTGTGTTTTGATCACTATCTCAGGGCCCCAGTCTCCAACAGCAGCTAGTTCACATCACAGCACAACCCCACCCACACACAGGTGGGGGTGTACATAGGGCTGGGTCATATAACTGAAAAAATTATCACAATAAAATGTTTTATTTCAGTCAATATCAATAATTATTTATTCAAAATAAAGACTAGGAGAAGAAAGGTTGAATTTAACCACCGTATTTGAATTTAACCATCCTAATTTGAATTTAATCACCTTATCTTGAATTTAACCACTTTATCTATTGAATTTAACCATCTTAATTTAAATTTAATCACTTAATTTAAACTTAGCCATTTTAAATTGAATTTAGCCTCTTTATTTAGCAAGACACAAGTAACAGACCTGCCTTTTCTTATTTCCTGCAGACAGTATCCGCACTAATTTTCTCACTCGATGCTGTTTCTGTTGTTTTCTCACATGTCGATGGTGCAACACACATGTTAAATGATTGGCTGTTTGTGTGTCAATCGTATTATGCTTCATTATCAAGGGATATAATTGGCTGGTGATGAACCAGGGTTTATCAATGTTATGTGCCATGAAAGCACTTAACATTGATTTCATTTCATTTAATTCATATAAGTGAAACTGTTCAACATTTCATTGAACAGATGTCTTATTGCTGTTAATAAAGTGTCTATTGTTGATACAAATCTCTTTATTGCCCAGGCCTACATACATTCATACACACTCTCTGAACAGGAATGAAGAAGCACGGGCCAGCAGCAGCAGCATCGGACCAGAAAACCAGGAAGGAAAAAGAAACACTATCACCAGTGAGCAGCAGCTCAGATGAGCTAATTACGTCTCGTTTACAGTAACTCCATGCAACCTCAGCCTGATTATTCTGGGCCATGTCCTGACGTAGAATAGGCTTTTGTTATGCAGTGTAAGCAACAAACAAACAAAGCATTGAGATGCCAAAAAGCACAGAAGAGGGTAAACTGTAAGACAGGCCAGCACCAGCCCGGCACTCTCATTCACTTGAGCTGAACTCAGCTGTCGGCTCAGATTGGTTTGTTTCTTTTAATTTGCAAAGAGCGCTGTGGTGAGGAGGAAAGAGAGTGATGATGGAAGGGGCGGCAAAGAGAGATGGAGGCAGTAATTTAAGAAGCTAAAGGATGTCTGGTGAGATGGAGTGCCAGGACTGGGCCTCTCTGAGAGACCTTAACACATCCTAAATAAATCATGTGACAAGGAAAATCCCAGCACTAGTGAACCAAATATCTGAGACCAGAGTCATTTGGCAAACAGAAAGGGAATGGGAGCAAAACCACTGGGCCTCACAGAGAATCAATCATGAATGGGAGAAAAAAAATGAAAAGAGTGAAGAGAAATCTTATATAATTTTTTTACTATTACTTAGCTTTTGATATATTATAGAAAATGGTCTAGAAAACCAATGAAAACCACTGATCTGACGTGAGGATAGCTTCATAAATTATGACTGCATTGGATGCTGATGCAAGAGAGTAATTTTATGAATAAAGCCTTTGGAGAGAACCCAGCAGCACAGGCTATATGCAAATCTTTTTAGTGTTAAAAAAAACATTAAAGAGACAGTTCACCCCAAAACTAAAAATACACAGTTCTCCTCTTACCTGTAGTGCTATTTGTCCATCAGATTGTTTTGGTGCGAGTCACCAAGTTTTGGAGATTTCTGCCAATATAATAGAACTAGATGGCACTTGGCTGGTGGTGCTCAAAGCACCAAAACATACATTTGAAAAACGTAACAGTAAAGCGTCTTTCCAAAAATCATGACACCGTCACTCAAGATAATCTAAAAACCGAACTACACACAACGCCTGTATCACCGCACAGAGGGAAGTGTGCATCTACTTACGGACGAGAAGCTTGTGACAGCGTGTGATGTAAACGATGAATTAATGACGTTGTCTTGGCTAACATTAGCACCACTGAGCTAGCTAGCACGATGATGGTTGGCAGGTGTAGTTCATCAGACAGAAAATAGTGAATATTGCTCACAGTGAGGTCTGGATTATCTTGAGTAACCAGATGAATGATTTCTACAAGAGACATTGCTACAGAGTTTTTCCAAGTGCCATCTAGTCCCATTATATTCGAGAGAAGGCAGACATCTCTATAGTTGATGGAGCTGCAACGATCAGCTGATTAATCATTAGTCAATTGAAAGAAAATTAGTTGTAAACTGTTTTGATAATAGATTAATTGTTTTGTTTGTTATTCTTAAAGCAAAAATGTCAAACATTTGCTAGTTCCAGCTTCTTAAATATGAGGATTTGCTGCTTTTCTTTATCATTCATGTTAGTAAATGGAGATTGCCTGCTTTTCTCTGTTTATTATCAAATTAAACTGCAAATCTTGGGTTTTGGTCTGACAAAAGGAGACATTTAAAGACATCACCTTGGACTCTGAGAAAATGGGATGGACATTTTTCACTATTTTCTTACATTTTGTAGAATAGCTTTAGATTATACAGCACAGTTACCTGCAGTCTTTGTTGTTATTTGATAACCGATAATAAATAATTTGTACAGGAGCAAGTAAAAGTTGACTTTGGGCAGGCAGATCTGACCCACTTGCCCAAATGGGCAAATGAAATAAAACATTGATCCCTTTGTATTTTGAACTGTTGGTTGGGAAAAAGAAGTAATGTCACTTTATGTTCTGGGAAATGTGAAGAGCTTTTGTTTTAACAATTTTTTGACATTGCGTAGATTAAACGATTAATCCTGAAAACAACTGTCAGATTAATCACTAATGAAAAGAATCCTTAGTTGCAGCCCTAGCAGTCGATAGCTTCAAAACTTGGCAGCTCACACCAAATCAAGATGGATCTAGATGAATAAAAAGCACTACAGGAAAGAGGAAATTGATTTTGGTTTTGCCGTGAACTGTCCCTTTAAACATCAGCTCCATGAACACACTTAACACAAAATAAATTGATCTATTATAGAATCAGTGTGCTGAAGGTGTGGTCGCAGGATGCTCAGCTTCCTCATATCAGCTTCAGTGTTAATGTGTGACTTTGCTTCACACACACGGCCTGGTTTTGTCGCAGTAATGGCTGTTTTGCCCCCCTAAAATACATCTCCCATAATAGCTCTCAGAGCAGCCTGCAATTACACAGTCAGAGCCGTCTCATTAAATAAGTGTCTTGGAGGGTTCCATAGCCTGCAGAACAATGGGCCTGACAGAGCACAGACACACAGGGATGCACCACTCTACTAGTCATAACCTAAGCCGTCTAGTTCTTACAGCGGGCCTTCTGGGTCTCATCTCACCGAGTCAGGCGCCCATGAAGACATGGGACATCAAAAGCAGGGCGTGCCAGGAGGAAATACTCGAGTGTGAAAATGCAGTGGGAGGAAATGCTGTGGATTGATAAATTTCTGTTAAGAGAGGGGGAAAATGTGTGAGCTACGATTATGTCAGCTCTTAAGGCATCACATGCACGTACTTCCTCTCCATTCCTCCAGAAGCAGCAACCAAATTTGTAGTTAAGAGCATAGCAGCGCTGTCTTCTTGTGCCCGGCCGTTCAACACATCAAAAGGCAAAACTGAGACAGAAACAGACCTCTAGTTGCTGTCCTAGATAAAGAGTTATGTAACGGCTTACAGCAAAAACCCCATAAACAAATTAACATAAACATGAACAGAGCGGCGACTACGACTGGAGACTTTAACAAATTCAGGCACAGGGCAGTAACGATGACGAGAGTAATGCAAGAAGAAGGCATGCCACGGGTTTGAAAACATAATTAACATGACTTTGTGACTGAATTGCATTGATTGTCATGTCATGCAAGTGAACATTAGAACATTTACTCTTTGCGTTAAAGACATTGCGATACAACTGTTAAGCTATCTTGTGTTACGTGAATTTTCAAATAAACAGTCCTGGAATGAATTGCTTGAGGTTGTGCAGAGAAGAAGTCCCTTTTAAACCCAGCACTAGGATGTGAGACAGTGATAAGACAAATCTATGCCAATGTGACAGACATCGCCCAACCCTTTTTCAAACCAGTGATCTATCTGACGCTCAGATAATATATTTGGGCACTATAAGACTGAATATTGAGACTATAACAGACAAATACTTCATGAGAATATTACTGCTTAGAGGGGAAAAAGACCTGACTAGATGTGGTTATAACCAGATGCTCCAAAATGAGAAGTCTGGTTAAAAATGATTCATGAAATCTATTTTCGATAGAGAAATTTAGGGAAATGTAGTCTAAATGGATCATGCACATCATCAGAGACCAGACCAGCTTTAATGAATTTGCCACCTGAGGAGCAGATTTTTACGTGTAACATTGTTTGTTCAAAATATAGAACTGCAACAATTAATTGATTATTAATCAATTGCCAACTATTTTGATAATCTATTAATGGGTTTGAGTATTTTTTTTTAAGATTCTTAAATGTGAATATTTTCTGGTTTCTTTACTCCTTTATGACAATAAAACAAATATCTTCTGGCTGTGGATAAAACAAGACATTTGGGGACATCATCTTGGGCAACGCTGACTGACATTTTTCACTATTTTCTGCCATTTTATCAACCAAAAAACCAATCGATTAATTCAGAAAATAATCATTAGTTAGTTGCAGTCCTATTCAAATGCTCATTACTTTCTTAACGTTAAAGGGAGGAGAATAAGCTTTATTTAGACAAAGCTTAATGCAATTATCCAAGTTATGCTCATATTATTATGTATTTGTGTAAATGTGATTTGTGGACTCAGTTGTCTTTTAAAATCTGGACAGTGCGTGACCTCCCTAATAAAAATGACATAAATAAATAGTCCTTACTCTTGGAAAACAATGTTTTCAACTGGCATCATCTAAAATATCTGTTCCACATAAAACTCCATTAAGTCAGATGTTCCACGAGACATGTTGTAAGAATTTCCCTTTCACATTCAAAGTCATGAATTCAAGGCTAAAGAAAATCTAGAATAAAGGCTAAAATTTATGATGCCTTTGCACATTAGTCCTCCTCAGTAGTCATGACTCTGATGTGTCATTGCCAGAAGTTCTAAAAATGCCATTCAGAATTACAAACATTGTGTCACGTCAGCCACGTGACCAAACAAAGCCCAACAGGGGTGTAATACTGCATCACAAATCACAATATGATGTCATTCTCAGAGAGACAGATCTAATCAGGGTTAATTAATACAAATCACCTGCATGCAGAGGGAATGAAGATGTCCACTCGTTACATTTTTTCACTGTCATCGTGTTAAAATTTGCTGCCTGTAGTAGCAGCTTTAAGTGCAGTCCAAGTGTTACGTCCTCATTTTGGCAGCATGGCACTCAAGGGCATGAGTCAGAGTGGTGCTCGACAATCCACTTCATCCTCTTACTACGGCTCACAACCAACCTAACTGAGGGACGGGCTTAGGCCCATAGCAGGGCAATGGGCAAAACAGAGTTGATTTGGTTTGGGAGGGGGCACATTCATGCGAACTGACTGAGGAATTCCTGTTTGAAAGGCTGAGCTAATCCTTAATTTCCCTGAGGGAATATCAGCGGGATGAAGCTGGAGTTTGAAAAAGATTCTGGGGGGCTGTAATTCTGTGTTGTACAAAGCCCGGCCAGTACGAGACGAGGAAGGATAATAACATTTTCTCTCTTTTATGTATTCTCTGCATTAGTCTGCTGACGTTAGTCACACATACTGAAAGCATTTTAAAAAGACAGTTGTCTAAAATATATGAGCTTAAACATAAATCTCCACTGTGTTTTATTCTAAAGTCCAAATGTCACAGAGCTCAGTAATAAAATGCACTGAGGAAAGAAACTGGAGTTTGGTCTTAAGCCTTGATTCTCCTGCCAAGTGACCAAACTATCAACTCAATTAAGTTAAGTGATGTGTTTAAATGTATCTGTCAGTCAGTTAAATCGAGTTTGTATTGATAATTTGATCCATATCAGGCTTTGACATTAAAAATGGCCCAAAGCCACAAAGCCACCAAATATTCCATGTAGGTGGCCCCCTGTGGCCACCAAGTTTTATCCCCAATCTGCGAGCCTTTGTCAATATGTTACTGTTCCACAAACATCACGATTCTTTTGCATCTTTTAGTTCAACATCCCACAAAATTAGTGAAAAATACTAGTAGTACTATAGAGACCGACATGTCAGGGCTACTACTAGTATGAGTTTACTAAACCTACTCAAACTGCTAATACGATGACTTACAGAAGAACCAGAAATATAAAAGGCGGACGATGAAAAAACTAAACAGCAACGAGTTTGAGGAGTGAAGGGAAGCAGGACTTTAAGTGGCTCTAACAGTCGTTCTCAAACTAGGGGGTGGACCACAATTATTGTAAATGATTGATAGGAATTGTGGGGTGGGGGTGGGGTGGTGGGGTGTGAACTTTTTTTGGCTTCTGAAGAGGAGACATGCCAGAAAAGGTTTGGGAGCCACTGGGCTAGAATATGACACAGCTAAGGACGTAATGTACTGTGGTGTGTGCTGCCAGTTTCCTCAACTTGCTGAGAACTCCAACTCATTTTTCATCTGAAACCATGCCTTCAGGACACACCACATCACAACTCATGGGAAAAGTGGACAACACAAGTGTCACGGTTAAAGGTAGAATCAGTTTGATTTGTCTGAACTGGTTATAAAAGCACCAGGAAGATGCCAGGATGTCAAAAACCTCACGTTCTGAAGTTGGTAAAGCATTCCAAGCACTTCAAAATAATGAGAAAGTGAGGAAATACAGGCAGAGGACAGGGTCTCTGCAGATACAACCACAAATACACACATCTACGTATAGAGGTCATATGTGATGATTGAAAAAGATTATGCTCATATGAGTCTACACATCATTTTTCAGGAAAATGTGCATATTAGGCCTTTATGGGAGGCTGTTTGGTTTGTCTTTTCTGTATTGTTTTACATTGGCCACCAAATTTAGGGGCTGGCCCATGGGGTCAATGTTTAAAAACATTAGCCTCTTTCTATCCTTTCATATTCACATTAGTGTTGGAAGATTGGATTATCTGTGATTGGCCATCACTGCTTGTTTTGGGGGGGCAATTTTTGTAATTTTATTTAGCTAATTTAATGGTCTTCACAACACACTCAAGCGGCACAGTACTCACCCAGTGGCAGAGGACTAGTGAGAGGAAAACAGCCTCTAGAGCCAGACTATTTTTGTATCCAATGCTGTGAATTAAAGATTTAGTTTGACCAAACCAGAGTTGGTGATTGTTGGAACAGTGGGAAGACAGGCCAAGACAGCCAAGAGAGAAACCTAAATTCAGAAGGAATATAGGTTTATAAGGAAAGTAGGTGTGAGAAAATTTCCTTTCCTTACACTTTGTGAGTTAATTTTGATCTAAGGCAGCGATTATGATCAGGATAAACCAGAATTACTAGTTGCAATACCCTGCAGAGCAGATATTTTCTGTCCATGAATCATACATCAACAAGTTCACTAATTTAACAACATAAGATAGGCCTATTTAAAGTGATATTCCAATATGTACTCACCCCTATGCCGATGTGAGGATGGGTGAAGATCTTCGTATATCTCTTAATGGATGCACGTGTGAAAATATCACAAATATACAAAGTCTCGCAATACATCGACACCATGTTTACATGCTACCTGGGAGGCTACAGTTGACATTTCGGCTAAAAACATGGTGTAAATGGCGTCTTTTGTGGTTAAATTTTAATGTTGCGGCTCACGGACACTTGGATTACACCACACAAGCAGGATGGAGACATTTTGTGTTTGTTTTGCGTTCTTTTTTTTTACATTTTATCCGTGGTCTCCATTCACTGCGATTGTACTGGATTTGGCTGCAACTCTGTTTTCTGCTGAAACTCCAGGATTGTTTTGTGAACTGAAGATCTTCACCCATCCATCACATCGACATAGGGGTGAGTACATATTGAGTGGATTATCATTCTGGGGTGGAATATCGCTTTAAAGTAAATACTTCTATCTCAACAGGATCCTACAATATTTCCAGTGGAACCCAAAGTCCTGATATATGGTTACATGTTTATTTATGGAGCCCTGTGGAATAGGCAAGGCAAAATTCAGCTATAGGTTTAAGTAAATAAAAACCCAGGTGAGTGTGAACCTGGTGTCAAATAAACCGATTTGTCTGTCAGCTTATTAGCAGTGTGGCCACACTGCCAGGGATTAGTGTGGCCCGGGGCACTGAGCCCAGCAGTGACTGGCGCATGTCAGCCACCGTCAGGGAAATTGGGCTTAATTATGCATACTGCTGGCGGGGGCTGAAACCAGATGCCCCACGGCCAAACAGCCAACCTGAACACCTTCTCCTCAGCAGAGAGAGACTGAAGTACCTGCCAGAGTCCTCCAGGCCTGCTGGGGAAAACTCTCACTGACTTAATGAGCTAAAATCTCTGGCAAGATACCATGCTGGGACCAAAGAACTACAACTGTGATAAAGTGGTGCACAATCATCATGAGGGATGGTACACACCATAATAAAAGGAAGGTGAATATACTGAATTATTCAGAAACAAATTAGGCAACAAACGCCAAATCTATGACACAGCTATGACAAGGCTTCAGGTAGGTTAATGACTAACAAGTCTTAAAGCTATTTTGCAAGAGAATTTCTTGATTATATGTTTGATGCTTCTCAGCATTTAAGGTTAGGCCTTAATTTTCTACAAATCCACACGAGCCCATATGTCACTGCGCTGGCACAATGACCCTCCTAGGCAGAACCACAGTCAACTTTTTCTTTTCTTGTTTTCCGTAGGCAACTTAGACATGATACGTGCTGGGCTTGTTGAAAAGAAAACTAAATTTTGAAGATTATTAAAAGATGTAATTTTGCAGATAGTTATTCAAAAAGTCAAATATTGTCCTGCTGATGAGCCTAAAGATGAGTTATAAAGATTCATCCTGAGGGGGACTTGAATGCCTAGACCACTTTTAAGGCAAATGCACCCAATAGCTGTCAAAAGATTACACCAAAAACCACAGATGTCAACTTCAAGGTGGCTCTAGTTGAAAAACCAGGGGTTCACCATCAGTAGGATTCATCCTTTGGGAACAATGAATACCTGAACAAACTCTCTTGGCAATCCATCCGATAGTTATTTTCAGATAAAGCAACAAAAAGGTTATTGCTAAATGTTTGACGTAAGCAAGCAGTAATCAAAAATGGATCAAATAATGAAACTGCAAGCCATAAACATTTCAGAACATCTTTTTTAAAAAGGTGTGAGACACAACTGAAACATGTTAGTCTTGTTTCAGTGCTACAGTAAACAGCTCCAGTAAAAAGGAACAGAAAATACCGAAATGAAGAAGGCAAAATCATAGCTGATTTGCCGACTCAGTTGTAGTGTACAGCCTTAACAGAGCCTGATTGAGACTTCATGGCTCATAAACGCCATAGTGAGCATTTCACAGAGCAACTTGGTTGCACCAGGAGGTGTGAATAGACTGCATGTGCCCACAGACTATGATCAGAGCAGTCCAATGGGCTCCAGCTGAATCAAAATGATGGGCATGCAAAACACCGGTGGCAGGCTGAAAAGGTAGGATGAATATAGAAGGAAAGAAGAGAAGAGATCTGATGGGGCGAGAAAAGACAGAAAACACATTCAATCACAGCCTGTCTTTCCAACAAGCTGGCATTTCCCACACTGACTTCACAGCATATGCCACTGCACAACTACACAGATCTCAATGTTTCACACCGGCATCCCCTCAACATTTTGCTTGAGAGAGCAAGCTGATGTTCAGTTTCAACTAAAATCTTGCTGGATGGATGGGCAGTTATTTTCAGTTATGCTGACAACCCACTTCTGGAAATAGCACACAACTTCTGTCTGATCTAGTTTGCACAGTTGAAGATTTTGTACACTGCTCAATTTTTCTCACGAAATTCATCAGCAAAGTCATTTGTAAACTTTGACAGACATTTTTAAGGTTGTTATAAAATGTTTGTAACCGTAACACTTGTCACATGTCACACCTTATTCTTGATGTGTTGCATGCATCTGAAAGAAGGTGTGTTTCACAGTTGCAGTTTGTTGCCAATCTGCTTAGTCATGCATGCCGAGGCTAATCCAGTTCAGAGTACTTTTCTCTGTTTCTTTTGTACGGGTTGCACACATATCAAAGCAAAAGGGAATAAGACATTTTAAGATCTAGGTTAATTTGTTTCCTGTGTGAACACATGAAGGCAGTGCCATTACTCTGGCTCCAAGTACAACATGTTTGAAGTCTGGAGGTGGAGTGGAGGTTGGCGTGGACCCAGCAGGTGGGCAAGAGGACTGCTGAGAGCAGCAGAGTGGGAGAGAAAGGAAGACGCCAGCCAGCAGGGCCTGGCCAGACAGATGAAAATGTCTGGGTCGGCGGCTGCTAGCAGCCGGCTGACACACAGGCAGGCCTGCGCAGGTCGCAAAGGTGGCCCTGAAGTCCCCAGTCGTTGTGGTACCTCTTCTGACAAATGGGTTCAAAAACAGACACCACACAGAGAGATACACTGCAACCTCAGCAGCCTTATCTTTTCCATTTGTCCATTTGTTATTATAAGGTTTTCAGTGAGTGGGGTGAAATGGAGTTCACATAAACATGCACACAAAGACTCAGTAAATATGTCTGTGTGTGGCTGCTCTGTTCATAAGCAGGACACCAACACATAAACAACACACAAGCAACTTTCTGTTTCTTTTAATACAGGAAGCACAGAGAAGAGGAAACTGCACCAACAGTTTCTTTCTTAGCAATCAACAAATTAAGAGACACTAATGTGTCTCACTTGTTAAACTTGTTGATGTCCGGATCATTTTGAAGTAGGGTTTGTATGATGTACTTCTCAACAGTCAGTGTATTACCTACAGTAGATGCCAGTCAGCACGCCTCCAGTTAGGAGAAGCAGAGAGGAGTATCAGCACTGAAGCTAAGCAATGAACTGCTATGGCCATTTAAAAAGGCCCATCAAAAAAAAAATCCATATTCATTTAAGTGTACACTATATTTAGTACATTTTCACTGCTTTACCTTGCTGTCAGACAAGCCAAACTCCAACTAATCAGTAATCAGCAATTTTACCTCGCTGAACACAGAAGTTGCTGGTCTAATGCTGCCTGGAGTGGCTAATTTGTTTGTGTTATTGTATGACTGTGGTGAATCTGAACTAACCTTTTAAAGTACCAAAGTCACACAATAACACAAACAAACTAAGATATTGATGCAGCAGTGCATCAGCAACTCCTGTGTCATGCAAGGAAATGACTGATTTGCCAATGGAGTCTGGTGGCTTTGGAAAGAGCATTATTTGGCTTATAAAAAGGTGGTTTCTCACCAGAAAACAGCTGTCTGATGGCACGGTAAAGTGTAGAAAATATTTTGAAACTAAAGTACACTTATACTGATGTTGATTATTTTTAGGTGGACCTTTTTTTAAGTGGCTAAAATAAAATACATTGTGCTGCTGACCCTGTCCAGAGCAGCACATTGCTTAGCTTACTACACCAGTACCCCTGCTGCTTCTCCAAACTGGGGACACACTTTGTAATATTATGTATTATTTACTTAAAAGAAGTGAGGAAACCAGAAAATATTCACAGCTGAGATCAGAGATTTTTTATTTTAAAAAAATTACTCCAACAGATTCATCGGCAATTAATTTCATAGTTAACAACTGATCGATTACGCATGGCATCTGTAGTGCAAAGTGCTATTAAAATAATTGGTATTAGCATTACTGCATCCTTACAAGATATGTTTTCTATTTCAGACAACTCCTAGGAAATGTTTCCTCCACAAATTAATCAAGAAACCCCTGACCCACTTGGATGAAAGCTATATTTAGCCTACCATCATTAGGTTAAAATAAAGATGGCTACATACTGCATGGAAAGTACACTGTATTTGTCAGTTTCTGCTCCCCCCTTCACACACACACATATGTGGAATTCATCACTGCTACTGAGTGCCTCTCTCCCTGCTTTCTCAAACTACACAAACACAGGGCGTAAACATAACGCGCAGAGCAGAGCATCCCAAACTCAGATGCTCCTGGAATGCTAACATGGTGGTGTTGGATTTCCCAGCTCCCACTGCTCCCTCTTGGGTTGAAGCAGCTACAGTTTCTTTCGGTTCAGAGGTCAACAATTGACGAAATGTGACTGCCGGGCACGCTGTTTGCCCAGCCTTTAGCTACCTCGGAATGATCTGAGGCTCTTCCCAGTGCTGTAAAAGTGATAGAAGCGGCCTTGTTAACACTGTCTGCCTGCACAAACAGCAGGCAGTGAGACAGTTCGCCTGAACTTTAATAGCTACTATGAAACCCTGAGGGTGCCGGTTCCCCGCTGTGAGCCTGTCATCTGCAGATACACCATCCTGAGTCCTACAGTGCACCTTCACACTCAGTGAAGATCCTAATAACAGAGAAGCTCCAGGGATATTTTTGTTTTTTAAAAAAAAGGACAGCATGTGCTAGTTCTTATGCAGCAGATAGTTTCTCAGCTGACACCACTCTGACAGCATGGATCTGCTTGGGATGAGCAAGAAATTGTGGATGTAATGGCATGGAATGATCTGGAGTTGTGCCCAAGCCTCTTAAAATGCTAACCAAGCCATCGCCCTGACAGACATGCTTACCTCGCTAGCATTTAAAGAGAGAAAATATATTTCAAGAGGCCTTTGTGGAGATTTTAAGCTGATCTCTATCACCGAATACTGAAAAGGCCCTACTTGTATTGGCCTAAATTAGTATGATACTCAAAATAGGTGGTCCAATTCTATCCACATGACAGCTTAATTTTCTTTGTAAAACTAAAAAAGTAAAGAAAATCCACAGAATGGTCTTTAGGGACTGATATGAATTTGAAAAGCCGTCATTCTACACTTTGTCAGTGGGACAAAGGACACGGCTGTGAAGCTGGGAGACGAGCCCTCATCTGGCTAAGCTCTCAGAGCGTCTGTCCAGAACTCCATGCATTCCTCTGTTAATTTCCCCTCAGTGGGCAAGCACTCTCTCTGCCAGGGACTTGTCTTACCTCCGGTCTGACCGCAGCAGCTGCCTGTGTTTGGACAACCCGGGCCAGGAAGTGCTAGTGAAGAGCTCTTCCTGTAGACCTCTGGGATCAAAACGGGTCATGGGGCCCTAGCTAATGCTATATTATGAGGAAAACACAGCAAATGCATGCCTTAAAATAGACACTACTATGGCCTATATAGTTCCAACTCACAGTGTCAACTAACCAAGCTTACTTCTGCATCAGCCACTACAAAGGTTACACTGTGACCCTCCTATTCGAGGAAGCCCTGCCTACATCATTTTGGGTGTTAATGGAGCACCACGGAACAAATGTTTGGGGCGGTGGCGGTGTTAAACACGCCGGGGTCAATGTCTATCCCATGGCAACCGCTGGGATGCAGCCTCCCAGGAGAGCAGACATTCCACAGAGCAGTGCTGTACAACTGCCTGGTTACAAAAACACCGCAAGTCTTGACATGCATCCCATTCCAATGCAAGAACGCCAAAAATCTACTGGAGACATACACACACACAGCAGCACACCTTTGAGGAATAGTAATGAAGCTGATTAGGTGAGATCATTTATCTGCATTATAGCCTGCGGTTTAAATTATACAATAAACAGGTGGTTGTTTCTGACTGTCTGTGCATGAGGCCAAACATCTTGCCACAACAGCAGGAGGCACAACAGTTCTAACTGAATGGCTGTTTATGTCACACCATAACACAAACAAACTAACAGATTAAGGCAGTGGTAGACCAACAACTCTCATGTTCTGTGAGGTAAAAAGAAGGATTTTGCCAGTGGAGTCTGGCTGGTTTGGAGAAAGTGAGATTTGGCTTAAATAATGGTGGTCTCCCATTGGAAAAGGCTGTCTGATGGCAAGGTAAAGCAGTGAAAATATTCTAAATATAGCATAGCCCTAAATTGATAGAAACTCTTTTTTAGGTGACTAAAACACATTTTGCTGCTGACCCTGTCCACAGCAGTAGATTCTTTAGCTTCTGTATTTGTGCTCCTTTTTGCTTCTCCACATTGGGGGCGTGTCAACCAACATCTACTGTAGGTAATACCAGTGTATTACCATATGGATAAGTTGGTTGGTTGTTAATTGTTGGTTGTAATGTCAACGTGTAAAGAAGGATGTGTATCCCTCTCAACATGCTGACATTACAGCAAACAGAGGCTAAAATTTGCTGGAGACAGATCCTCCAGATCAAATCTCCTCTGACAGGATTACACGCCTACACTTTCTAACAAAGGATGATGAAAAGGTTACGAAGCAATTCTTTTGGCGCAAAGGAAAGGAAACACAGAGACCAATGGACAGCCTGAACCACTGTAGTAATTTACCGTGCCATCCTTAAAACGTATTGACATTTTGATTATGCAAACTAAATCAAATGTCATAAACAATAGCAACAGTCCCCCAGGGTGCCCTGCGGTCACTAATCCTGCAGCTTGTTATACTCTAAGACCCTGTCCTTCTGTAAGCTCGGGTGTCCAACAGGCTTTTTAAGTCTTTGCAGGCCTACTTAATTCATTTCCTGCAAAGTCTAGCCAATAATTTCCCAGAGCTGCTATCATTGCCAAACATTGATTGCTCAAGTCAGAATAGATGACACAATGGGATCTTCAGTCCGCCCACAGATCTGTAAGGGAGAGACAGAGCCGGGCTTGACTGCATGACATCTCTGAATTGGATTTCCGATTAGAAGGGTTTAATGTAATTACCTTGAGTACATTGTGCAGCCTGCTCTAAGTAACACAGCGATGCATCACCTCAAGCTTCGTCATAACACTTGTCCCTCAAAGGAAGGTGGCCGGCATGGGGCTCCCCAAGGAGTAATATTATATTTTGATTGACACATGTTCACCTGCATGAGCTCAGCATTAAACTAATGGTACAGTGGAGCCACTTGTAGGCTTCTGACGTGCAGCACTTAGCCTGGCTGTAACTTTTATTTTAAAGGGATAGGAAAAGGAAAAAAAATCAATGTCAGTTTAAAAGTGTACACTATATTTAGAATATTTTTACTTTGCCATCAGACAGCCTTTTCAAACAGGAAACTGCCGTTGTATAAACCGAACACTGCTCTCTCCAATGCCACCATACTCCTTTGGAAAAATCAGTATTTTACCTCACAGAACACAGAAGCTGCTGGTCCACCACTGCTTTGATTAGCGAGTTTGTTTTTGTTATTGTGTAACTTTGGTGTTTTAAAGGGTTAGCCCAGATTCCCCAAAGTCACAAAACAACACAAACAAACTAACCAATTGAGGCAGTGGTAGACCAACAACTCACATGTTCTGCAAGGTAAAAATTACTGATTTTGGCAAAGGAATCTGCTTGAGTGAGAGAGTTTGGCCTATATAACAGTGGTTTCATACTGGAAAAGGCTGTCTGATGACCAAGTTAAGCATTGAAAATATTCTAAATATAGCATACTCTTAAACTGATATCGATTTTTTAGTGGGGCTTTTTGTAGGTGGATAAAATATGTTTCACTGCTGACCTGTCCACAACAGTTCATTGCTTTGTGTCCTACACCAGTAGTCCTGTTGTTTCTCAAACTGGGGACGTGCTGTCCACCATCTACTGTAAGTAATACACTGACTATGGATAAGCACCTCATACAACCCAACTTCAAATAAAACTAACTATCTCTTTACAAACTATACTATATACAAAATATATTTCACTTTTATGTATAGGCAGACATATAGATACAGTAGTAGTCTCTGTAGCCTAAAGGAAGGATCTTCTCAACAACAAAGCTGTTCTTTTCTGTCTTTGTAGGTCTTCATATTGCATACGACACAATGTCTGTCTCAACTGTGGATGCATGATGAAACTGCATCATATGGTTTCAGACAGTATCTTTCAGCCCAGGGAAATTCAACAATCCTGTTGTTGTAAGCCTATAATTCAGATAACATCTGCTGCAGGACAAAATGAAACTCAGAACTTATCAGATCTACAGTGCTATATTGCATCTTTATTATTCAATATTACCCAGCAGCCCTCGTCTGCACACAGTTGGATTGCATTAGGAGAAGGCCTGGCCAAGCTGCCTTTTCATAACACTAGGAGGAATCTGATGCAATCTTATTTTATCAAAAATAGTCACCATGGAGTGGGGACTCTGGCTCATAACCAATGTCTTGACCAATATCTATTCTGTAGACCAACGTGCAAATTAGAGCAGCAACAATTAATTGATTAGTTGATTAAAGTTAGTTGTCAACTATTTTGACAAGTGATTAATTGTTTCAGCCATTTTCCAAGCAGAAATGTCAAACATTTACTGGTTCTAGCTCCTTAAATGTAAGGACTTGCTGATTTTATTTGTCATTTATAATAGAAAATGAAGAATCTTTGAGTTCTGGATTGTTGGTTGGACAAAAGAGGGAAACTGAAGAGGTCACAGGAAATTGTGACAAGCATTTTCCACTTTTTTTGGCTATTGAGGTCAAGAAAATAATCAACAGATTAAACAATAATGAAAATAATCGTTAGCTGTCAGCCCTACTACTACACTGCTATAGTATGTGCACAAGTGGCATCAGGGAAAGGATGACAGTTACTGTATATTGACTAGCCTGTAGTTTGCTTTCTTATCTCAAAATCAGAAGTCACACTAATACAAGGAGCAGGGCTAAAAGCACTGGTGACAAGCTAATGCCTCGACAGAGCAGCTAAACCTTTCAAACTGTGCATGGTAGATTTTTTAATGGATGTGGAAAAACCACATCAAATGTTCATCTCACCGAGGACTTCCATCTGTAACCACTGATGGGGATGAAATCTGCCCATGCTTACACGCCACAAAATTAGTATCAGCTACCATCCAAATACTGGTACAATATGCAAGTGGCTGGTAGATTTGCCTTACTAACCAGCAAAAACACTGGTGATCTATTGAGTGACTGGTGAAATTTTAACATTCACTAGCCAAAAAGTTAATTGTCCGCCCTGCCTACACTAAGCACATGAAATAAGGAAAAGGAGTTTAAAAATAGGGCTGTTAAAAATGATTTCCAAACAGTAAAATAATACTGGTTAAAAACTGAAAGTCTGACTCTGACAACTGGCCTCTCCTCCACCAGTGAGTGTGCAAGTCTAGACTGCATGTAAGCAATTAATAATACATCTGTGTTAGTTTTTAAAGAGACCGTGGGCTGTTCTGTTGCAGATTTCTGCAGGTAAGTTGCACAATAACGCTACCAGGCCGTTTTGTGCACATTACAGTACAGCTGGCAGGGACACAGAGCTGGGAGCTAACAAAGAAGCATGCCACTGCTTCTGCGCTGCACTGCTTCATGTTGTGTTTGTTTGGCAATGCCAAATAAAGCATTACTCAGTGGGAGCAGTATTTAAGATATTATACTACAAGATATAAGAGTGGATGATGTGCCACGTTATTAGACAGGGACAACAGTGCTGGCTGTCTCCCATTCAGTTATATCCGCCTGTTATTCCCTGTTCCAGATCCTACCTGAGCAGACTGGAGAGCGGATGAGAGGAGGCGCCGTGCCCGCCGCTGTTGACGCTTCCACCGGTCCCAGACGATCCGCCGCCCGTGCCAGCGGACTGTCGCTTCCCGGATAAAAGCTTCTCCACCGCGGCCAGGTTTCCCGTCCGCGCCGCTTCAAGAAGTTCCTGCTCCTTCCCCATCGCGGATCCCAGAGAAAACCCGGAGGAGGCGCGGGGAAGAGGAGAAGAAAAAAAAAAGGGGGGGCTTGGTTGCGGGAGTGAAATTCCTCTATGCGATCTCCCCTTTTTTTTTTCCCTCAAGTTATTTCCTCAGTGCTGGGAACGTGTGTGGCGAGGAAACAAAAGCTCCCTCCGCCCGCTGGATCCGTCCGCACCGATCCACCGTGCCGCCGGAGCTCAGAGGGGGGAAAAGTTTGGTTCAGCAGCACGGTACCACCATCGAGCAAACTTCCTCTGACCAGTCCCCCGAGCCTCGTCCGTCACTTCCTCGAAACTGCCCTTTCTTTCTCCATCTCCAATCCGAAACCCTTACACACACACACACACACACACAAGCCCTAAACACCCCCGCCCTAGCTGCTTCATACAGGAGGTGGATGGGCAAAAGCAAGATGGCGCCGGGGTTACCGGAGGGCAGAGAGGCAGGATTATGCCCATCCAGTGCTTCAAATGTCTCTTTTAAGAGTCACCTCAAGAGTCCACGACAAATACTCTAACCAAGCCCTTTAATTATTTACGTTATTAGTCACTCATCCTACATATTATCCAAACTATGGTTGAGTTGTTCTAATTCAGAAACTTTATGTTAAAGTGCGCCATAACATCCAACTTAACTAGAGTGAACGAGCTGATAACCATGGAAACCAACGTTTTTAGTTTCCTTGACAGTACCGAAGAAGTGTTAAGCAACTTGTATCAGATTCCCTCATGGGTGTGAACAGGAACATTTCATAACAAGTGACATAGACAGTCTATGAGTGATAGTTACAGTTAACAGTAGGGATGATTGTCCAAACTATGATTTACCTGAATGTTGTAACCTTGTTTGTGCCTTAAAGGGATGGTTCGTCCAAAAAATGAAAATTCAGTCATTATCTACTCACCCTCATGCTGATTGAAGATCAGGTTTTTTTGTTTTGTTTAGTCCACGAAACTCTGCTGGAGTTTCACAGGAAAACAGTGTTGCAGATTCTTCCCAAACAATTGAAGTGAATGGTGACCAGTTTTCAAACATAAAAAAAAACAACAACAACAGCAACAGCAGCAAAAAACATAAAATGCCTCCAAGTCTCCTAAATGCGATGCTATTTTCCTGTGAAACTCCAGCAGTGTTTTGTGGACTAAAAAACCTTAACCCGACCTTCAATCGGCATGAAGATGAGTATAATGACTGAATTTTCATTTGTGGGTGAACTATACCTTTAAGAGAGAGTGTGACTGATATATCAACCGATATTCTTGGCTCAGTATTGGTCTGTCAGAGCTGTATTGGTACGGGCATACGGTATATGTTGTCTGATACGCACCTATTTGAAAACTTTTTTTAAACAACATAATGCAGATTGTTTTATTTGTAAGCATTATAGACAGCATTTTATGCATATTTGTTAATTTTTCTTAATTCAGGCTTAATACATATTTTTTCATCTATTTGTGTTTCTTATTCATAGATATTTATAATTAATAAAAACACAGGTTAACATTTACTGTTTTAGTGCCCTGATATAATTTTGGACAATAAAGTTGAACTACTTTAAAAGTAGAATCAGTGGGATTAGTTAGTTCTGTTGCTTGTTAACGCATCAGAAAGATAGTTAATTGTTGAGTTTCACTCCCAGGATGTCAAATACTGACATTTTGGGTTAGTAAAGCGTCCCGAGCACAGCAAAATGATGACACAATAAGGAAATACAGGCAGAGGGCAGGGTCTCTGCACATGCAGCCACCACCTCACACTACTAGTGATGATTGAAAGGGATTATATTTTGAGTCCATACATTTTTTTATGAAAATGTGAGAAGGAAAATGTTGCATACTATGCCTGTAAAATATCCTGCCTCCATTACATGTCTTTGTCAAAAGAATTCACCAATTTTGAAGGAGCATTACAAAAAATATGTTTCTGTATATTTGCTATATTCTGGATAAAGAATTTCAACTCATATAATGATATCAGTTTGTTTTTGTTTGTTTGGTTTTTTTTGGCCCTTATATTGGTATCAGCAGCACCCCGAATCAGTTGGGCCCTTCTGAAGATTTAACGTAAATACTGTATTTAAAAAGTTGTTTAATTAACAGGAGCAAAAAATTACAATAAACGTATTCCTTCATTCGTTCATTCATTTTCTGTAAATGCGAATATGTTTGATGTTCTTCTTCTTCTGCTTCTTTGAGGTTTTATGACGGTTGGTATCCATATGAGTTGTATTACTGCCACCTACCGGACTGTAAAAGTATTGTCCACCCAAAGTGATTCCATTAACAACATAGTTATTCTATGACCCAAACCCAAACGTCTGAGTTGGCATAAATAGTTCCCACAGTGAGTATCTAAATTGTCTCCAGATATGTCCATAATGTTCAAGAATTTCCTTGCAGCGTGCTCTGTCTGTGCTGTCAGTGTCTATAAAGTTCGTTCAAAACAGGAAACGGAAATCAGAGCACTGCCGTAACAACAAGTAAGCAAACTAGCGCTTCGAAGCTATCATCCCACGTCGGCTCTTAGGATATGCTTAAATTTTGTCGTTGTAAGTGCATTAATATTAACGTGATGCGTTAGTTTAGCTACCATACTTGCTAACGTAAAATTATAGCTGCTAACTCGCCAGTTTGTCAGCTAGCTAACGTTAGCTTACTTCTACCGTTAGCTTGGCTGTTGGTGCTGTTTTGTTGACGCCTGGCTGCACAGAAGGTAGCTGCATGTTATACTCGCATTTCATCATTTTTGTGATTATTAACATAAACCCGTTTACTCTTTGAGCCTAAAATAGAAATCTTCGCCGTGTAACGTTATTCACTTTTGCTGAAGCAAACTGCTACTATATACGCGTTAGTCAAACTGGTAACGTTACTATCTAATCAATTCAATGTCACGTTACAGACTCTGAAGCTGTCACACCGTGTTGGAGGGACTGAGTGATTATGGCCGATCCTGCACGGATAAAAGTTGAGGGTACACCTGAGAGAGCATCGTCCGCCAGTGAGGACATTCCTACCGCTAAACCAGAAGAGACTGAAGATGTCCAACCAGCCACAGCGAAACCTACAGATGAAAACAAAGAGACATCCTCGCAAGATCAGCCCAAACAGGAGCTTAACGCTAAATCTGTGAGTCCTGGAGAGGAAATGAAACTTCTGTTAAAGACCACACAAAAGTTTCCCTTAGTTATTACCAACTAAATCACAGGGGCCTGGTATCCCTTGTATTTTTTGATGCTGTGCTGATATGAGGTGTAGATGGTACAAAACCATAGTTTCCATTTCACAAAAAAAATCAGACATCTTAAATGTGAAATGCTAGCCAAACAGAACATTAAAAATCTTAATTTGGGTTAAAGTCAATATTTGAAGAATGAAAAAGCAGCCCATCAATAACAGTAATGAGCCCAGTTAATCAGATGTTCTCACCAGCCACCATAAAATAAAACTCAAATGGGTATTGTATAATATCTAACAATGCAAACAAATTTTAACTTTTGAGAAGTTGAAACTAGCAGACTTTGCCCCATATGTGACAATTAATTATCAAACTTGGAATCTCCTGTGTGTGGATACAATATCTGATAAATGGACTATTTGTTTCAGCACTTACAGCACTTTGTGTGCCTTCAAATTAATAATTAATTATAGTGCAGTAAAGTAAACCAAGAAACATTGCTTTTAATTCATGTACACATGTACACAAAATAGGTCAGACAAACAAGAATGATAGTCAAGTAAAATCCAATGAAAACAACAAAATGTGGAGTTTGATCCCATGTGAGTATTTACAAGGACATTGCCTTTAAAATATTAATGTGCTCAAGTTGTATTAAAATGGCATTTTATTGTAATTAGTGGCTCTAAAGTGGTTTGTCTTCCACTGTGAAGGAAGTAGCAGCTGTGGAAGATGAGGAAGAAGGAACCTCTTCTGGCCAGCCTCCTTCTAAAAGACTGAAGGTGGAACAACCAGAGAAGAAGAAGGAGAAGCGCCACAAGGTTGATGAGGATGAAATACAAAAGATGCAGTAAGACTGATATTTCTAACAGAAGACAATTCTAATCCTAGAAATACTTGTTGAAGTTGCATCCCAGTAAACATTACCATCACCACCCTTTTTTCTTCTTGTGCCTTACAGGGTTTTGGTGTCGTCATTTTCTGAGGAGCAGCTGAATCGCTATGAGATGTACCGACGTTCTGCCTTCCCTAAGGCTGCTATTAAGAGGGTAAGCTTTACATTGTATTAACATTGACGTGTTTTTAAATTCTATAATACTGCATTATTAATTTCATGTCCTTTTTTCATTTTCTAGCTGATCCAGTCCATAACGGGATCATCAGTGTCCCAGAATGTGGTGATTGCCATGTCTGGTATTTCCAAGGTTTTTGCTGGAGAAATTGTGGAGGAGGGTGAGTACAAAACGGTGATCATTCAGACCAAATGAACCAAACATCTGAGTAAATATAACATGTAATATTGTACTATTATGTAGCTGAATACTTTGTCTTTCTCCTTACAGCACTGGATGTTTGTGAAAAGTGGGGAGATACACCACCGCTTCAGCCCAAGCACATGAGGGAAGCTGTACGGAGGTTGAAGAGCAGAGATCAGATTCCCAACTCCAAGTACAAGCAGATCCTCTTTCACTGAGACAGCCTTTAATGGGGATCATGGACAGATAAGGAGAAGTGGTGCTATAGTGTGGAAAACTTGTCATGAAGCCTCTGTAGTCATACTGCAGCCTACTAGACACTGATTATTCTCTAAGAACTAAGCAGACTGAAGGTCGATGACTGTAGTATTAAAGGATGGTCAATACTCTGACCTGATATTAACCTCTATTTGTCAAGATAAATGCTTGATACAACATACAGTTAAAATGGTGTGAAATTATATATAATATGGTTGTAAATACAGTACGTTTTATACTTGAAAATATGTAATGTTTCATTCTTGTTCCTCAGTTACTTTAAAGAGTGAATTTTGGTGGTGGGAAATTGCGATCCCTTTAAGTTAAAATGGTTTGAATTACAAAAATGTTCTTTTGTTTCTTTTTATAGCTTTTCAAGCACACACTTGGATACTCATTTGACATTTCATCAACTGTTTGGGTACTTTTTCAGATTATAAAATTGCCATTGTGAGTAGTTGACTTTCACATTACTCACTCCATCCTACAGTTTTATCACTGGGTGACTTGAGAATAGTTTGGCCTGAGTGTAATATATGGAACCTTTTTCCAGATTAACAGGAAAATTGTTTCAGACAAAGCCTGACTGATCAGTGACTTCATTTCAGAATTGATGTTGTTTGTCTCACAATATTTCTTTGGAAATATTTTGTGTAGAAATATGTACTTTATTTTTGGCATTATTGGGCAAAAGTTCTGTAATAACATTTAAGCACCAATGAAATTTAAGTTGAGAGAAAACTGACTCCTGCTCCTGTTTTCAGACTTTAGAAAATCCAGCCACTGATGGGAGACTTTGGCCAATCACAGATCAGTTAAGACAGTCGATTGTGAGTCTTATTCCCAAAACTTGAGTATTTCATGACCTGGGAATGAGACTTAACAGTCAACTGTCTTTCTCCGCAATTATTTACTGCACCTTTAAAGTCAAACTTTGGGTTACACTATTAAAATGACTGAGTGAGACTTGACAAGTTTCTGTATATTTTTTTCTGGAAGAACGTGGATGCAATAGATGATTACACAAACATATTTTCTATTAAAACACAAAGGCACAACTGAAATGTGTTCAGCAATTAATCATTTATTCTTTCACTTTTAAAATATTTTCCACATACTAGCTTTGGTTCACAGAACCAATGTTATATTAGTCTCAATGAAGTGATAAAGACGATACAAAATTCAATGTAACTCTACACAACTGACAAAAATACTGTCCACAGGCTCGCCAACATTTGCGCCACTTCGGAAGATTTTACAAGGACTCCTTTTGCAATCCTTTGAAGTGATTTACATGAAAACAAGTGCAATTTCCAGTGAATTTATCACACAAGTGCAAGTAATTCACAAGGCATTAACTATACACCACTTCAGTACATGCATCTGCTTTATAGTGGCAAACATTTTGCCAGGACAGTTTAATGACAAGAGAGAACAACACTCGTCTTGACTCCGTCCATCTCCTCCTGTTTGCATGGTTGTGAGCAGATGGAACTCAGAGCACCAGTTTGTCAGCAGAGTAGGGATGCTACTTAACACTGAGGCCTGACTGAGGAGAGGGGAACTCAAACTGCACAGCTACATGTTGCATCCGGCTCCGGAAGTTAACTTTTGTACCACTGTATGTTTGTCTACTAAGGCCATGCAAAAACATAAACACCAAAAGCTGAGAAGATGACACAACCATGAGTGATACTGAGGTTAAAGGGCAGTACCTCTGCTTTATTACACTGAGTGAGGATGTGTTGAGTACACATGCAGGTGAGAAGAAACTTTAAATCATTTTTCTTTGATATTAGTCACTTTAAAAAGTGAAGAATTCCACAAACATGTAGTGTTCTGTTTCATGTTTTTGGTTACACCAAAGCTCTTTCTATTGCTTAAATATCCTACATTCCTCTTTCAGCAAGGAAATCTGTCATTCATAGCTTGCAAGGCAACCAAAGTTTAAAAAAGAAAAAGAAAAGTTAAAAATAATGTTTTCAATGGGGAGTGCTCCGGCAAGTTACAGCCACCAGGGGTCTCCCAAGCACACAATGAGACAATGATGAATAGAAGTTGAAGGTAGTTCTAACAGCTGTGCAACCATTAAGATAGATAATGTACCTCCAAGAGCTCAACCACTGATTCAACAACAATAGACCATTTGTACATAAAATGTAGCTCACAGAGGCCTTTTTCATGAAAGCATTCATAAAATGAATGTTATACTGTTACACAGTATCTCTGATGAACAAATCCATCATTGTTTGAATCCATACATAATACAGATTTATGCATAGAAAAGCAAAGTGACAAAAATTTAAATGGCAGCTGGCCTGATAGATAAAATCTGCAGCAGATCAGGATCGAACTTACTGAAAAAACATCAGTTTTTGTAGTGAATTTGGTCATTTACAAACACATTGTGTGTGCATACGTTATCAGTACCACAGCTTTTTAAAATGTCATTTTCTTTGATTGATATGGCTTCAAGACACTGTAAAACAAAAAGAAACATGCTTTGAAAAATCTAAATAAATATACACAGTAAAACAACATCCTGAATGAGCTCTACGTTCATGTCTGACCACTATACTACTGTATACATGAGAAATGTGCATTAGAGCTGCAACAATTAGTCGATTAGTCAATTCAAAGGAAATTAATAGCCAACTATTATGATAATCGATTAATTGTTTCAGTCATTTTTCAAGCAAAAATGGTTCTAGCTTCTTAAATATAAGGATTTACTGCTTTTCTTTGTCATTTATGATAGTAAATTAAGAGTATCTGAACTGTTGGTTGGACAAAAGTAGCAATTTGTTGCTTTTGGCTCTCAAGAATTGTGATGACTTTTTCACAATTTCAGCCCACTCAAGGACCCCTGTTGGTCCCTTGACCTTAGTTTGAAAACCAATGGACTAAACAATTCAAATAATCCATGAAAATAATCGGCAGATGAATTGAAAATAATAGTAAGTTGCAGCTCTAATGTGCACAGAGGTATTAATAACACTAGCAGTCTGAGTTGTTTCCTGGCAAGCTACAAATCTAGTTTAAAGGAGATCAAGTTCTATAACTCTGGCGGCTGGTATAATCTTTAAACCAGAGAGTTAGAGTGAAAAGACCAACCCAGTTACAATACTGAAGTGACTGTGCAACCTGCTCTCCACAGCCGAGGGAGAGATCGAAAGGCGTGTCGTCTTCGAGTGGACATTCAACCACTGAGCACATTGTTTCACAGTACAAAAGAAGTGTGATCAACATTTCACAACACAAAGAAACAAAATAACACTGGGGAATGATTCGACGCGCTTTCTGAGAGCGGTTAGAACTTGATAAGAGTGTGTAACCATTCCACCCCGGTGATAAAGCAACCACGGTGGAAACTGAGATGCATCCATTTCTCCATGAAAGCAGTGTAGCTCTGCTTTCTTCTTTTTAAAAAACAGAAAAGAAAAGTGCAATGTTTTCCCTACTTTTCACAACACAGTTTCAACAAGTAACAGCTGATAACATTTTTATAATACTTCAAAATGAAAAAGGAACACACACCTAATGGAAGTAATTTACATTACTAAGTCTATTCAGCTTTATGACTATGCTACGTGGAAATTAGCACTGCTCACAAAGCATGCTCGACAGTACGTTGTGTTTCGCGCCTGATGGACTAGAGCTGCTGTCTGTCTGTCTGGCAGTGTGAGTGCCTGTGAAGAGGAGGTTTTGGCATGTGTTCGACTTAACATTTCCATAACACAAATAATTAACCAGAGAGAATTAAAGCTAATGATATTTTACCCTTGCATGCTGTGTGACAAACACTGAAACCACACAATGAGTTTACTGTCCTCACTTTGGATGAGAAATAACCAGAATAATTTGTTTTTAGTACAGCAGTGAGGAGTATCTAGACTGCCAGATAAAAAGTAGTACCATTAATGTACCTATAAGTTACTTCACTACGTTCCCCTTTGAGTAATTGTTACAGGGGCTCTTTTGTAATATTATGAACAGTGCGATATAGTATGTGGGAAATGATCCAAAGCTTGGATTAATCTTCTTTTCAAACATGTCCAACATCCGGACATGCTTTGAATGAGTCTTGCTGGTTCCTGACATTCAGTCTGATACATCCTGTCGCTGTTCCTCAGCAGGAGCAGTGAGACAGCAGGTTCAGAGTTGAAAGACAGAGAGGCTTAGAGAGTAAACGTGGGGTCATACTTCCTGACTTCCAGAAGGAGGCGTTCTCTGTCACTGAGGGCCTGGCTGAGAGCAGATTGGGCATCAGAGAGCTGCGACTCCAGGGTTTGTCTCTGTAACAGCAGGATTATTGGATTGGTTAGCTCCGCTTTGGCAAGGTGCTACTGCACGTCAAGTGGGCGGATATCAGATTCTGACAGAGAGCAACAGGTGTAATTACACCATTACACAGCCATGTGTACTTGAACACATCCCTGTGCTGTCCATCTTCGAGCTGACCAGAAAGAGGACACCAGTATCACAGCTGTATTTAAGACCAACAGAGCAGATTACTGTAGATTTAAACATGAGCAGAACCTGTAAACTCAGCTCAGAGGTTTAAGTATCTTGACCTGGCCAATAAAATATTAAAGACAAAAAAAGCCCCTGTGAAAAGTATTACACAGAGCTATACACAGCCTTGTGGGTGATACAGTGTTAATATTCATTCATACACATTACAACACTTAAAATGGTTGTTTTGTTTGTTGACTCCCTAAGCTGTGACTGTGAGACAGACAAAGCTACAGTGGAGGTGATGTAGTCTGTATTTTGAGAGATGTTTTGCAACCTTATTATAGCTCTGTTCGCACAGGACCAATACCCCCCCACTCCATGTCTGTGTTTTGTTCATGCAGCCACACAAGATGAGTGAATTCTATAGTTTACTCATACTTACTGACATTATATCCTCCAGATCTCATTTGCATGGGATTAAAGTTAACAGAGGACCTCTGTGTTTGTGGTTATTTGCACATTTTTTAATTTATTTTTTACTTTAATTATTAAGGCAGGGTTTCCGCAGGTTTAAACAAGTTTAATACTTTTTAAGATTATTAGGAATGCAATTTAAGACTTATTTCACATACTGGCAAAAACATACATTCACAGTTTGCACGAGTGGTTATTGGCTCAATGTTGGTTGTGTTTTGTAGTTGTTACATCATAATCAACACGTTTTTCCATAAACACATTTAAAAGCAAAGTTGAAGTTAATGCAACTTTATAAAGTTAATGTTAACTTAACA
The DNA here is from genome assembly GCA_034769285.1 of Lutjanus argentimaculatus. Taxonomy (NCBI): domain Eukaryota; kingdom Metazoa; phylum Chordata; class Actinopteri; order Lutjaniformes; family Lutjanidae; genus Lutjanus; species Lutjanus argentimaculatus. The sequence goes on from JAWZSL010000007.1 coordinate 28,120,980, forward strand.
ATTCGATCAAATTTTTCATTTTCAAATCATTTTTAAGACATTTTAAGTCCTAAAAACCAAATTATTGGATTTCAGACTTTTTAGGGATGAGCCTCTGCAATTATTACAAATTACTAGAGGTCCCCAGGTAATATTAGTCCTGCACAGACTGGATCTGTGTGTATCTTTAGATTTTGGGAGGAATTTGGTGGTGGAGAGCTACACAACTGATTGGGACAATGACAAATGACAACATTAACTCTTACATTCAAACTGGGGCCTCAAATCTAGTATACCATATTCTCTGAGGTATATGGCGCCATATTACTATGTCATTTGGTGTGCTGAAATACAAAATAATTTGGTAAATAAATAAAAGTGTAAAGTGTAAATCAACCTGCCTTTTACCATCAACATTGTTTTAAGAGGCCTACTTACTTTGTTTCAATTTTTTATCATCAAATGTCTGGAAATGTTTGAATAGTACAACTTGGCCATTTATCTAACCAAACAAACTAAAAAAGCAACATTTCCTATCTAATAAAGCCACATGTATTTTTAAAATTCTGGCTACACCCCTGACTGCAGACACACTAAGCTGAAGCATGTACAGAACATGTCGCAGCTTGGTCTACCTTACCTCGCTCTGCTGTCGACCAGAGCAGGAACTGTTTGGGTTGTCTGGGCCAGCAGCAGGAACACCTGCTGAGGCTCTAAGGTCTGTACCGTCAGCTGCAGGCAAAAAGGAAACAGTCAAGATCACTTTCTGTTCATGTTTCTGTGAACATTTTACAGCAGAGGTCGTCAGTTGGAGTGTTTGTGGTTTTACGGTTCATGATCCTGCTGTTATTTGGGTGTTTCCACAACACTGACTAGCATTACATTTGACACAGTGCACCAAAGTCAAGTGAAAAAAATTCACCTTTGAGCCTCATAATGCCATCTTCACTGCGTTCAAGGAGCAGCTGATCTACAACGAACGAGGCTGGTACGGGTTGAGGGGCTGTGGGGTAGATTTTAGGGCTATCATCCTAAAAGAAACAGAAGAGATCCTGTATTGTTAACCACATACCCTTACAGAGTGGATTGTCCTCAAAAGTTGATTTTTTTGTGAGAAATAGATGTGTAAAGTATTGAGACTAAAATTATGCAATAATACATATCTAATTATATATACACACAATAATGTAAAATGCATTTTCTACCTACATCTTATAACCAGCAAATCCAAAATTCACTGACCCAAGATCCAGACTGTATCAGCAACCCACCTTCATAGTGATGATGACATTGCTCATGTGTAACTTCATTGGCTGACCATCAACACTGAATTCATCTTCGAGAAACGGGCCGATGTTAGCCACTGTGGAGGCTAACAGCTCTGCCTTGCAGTCTTGAACTCTCATATCCAGGAAGCCCAAAGACTCGGCCAGAGCAGAGTGTTGGGCAGCGGACGGACCCATTTCTGCTCTCATGCACACTACTGGAGAGCTCCTGTTTCCCTGTTTCTGGACTGGTCCTCCCGGAGCTGCAGAGATAAGAAGGTAGAAAGAAGAAGGTACATTTGTAAACCACGTGGGTACAAGGTTTCAGTGCCTGTTTGCATAAACTACCAGCTTCACACTTAAGTTTGTCCCTTAAGCCAAGTATTTCCCTCAGCAGAGGGGTTTGTTTAGGAGCGTTGCTAAGGCCTCTTTGGTTATCGTGCTTAGGTGTTTAGACCATGGCTTTCACAGTAGTTACTGTCATATACAGCACATGTGCACTTCAGTTACCATGGTCACGCTTCACTAACATCATCATCTTTTAATGCTACTTGACAGCATAATTGTCTGTGTTAGCTAGCTTCTCCAAAATGGACAACACAGAGAACACAAACAGAAAAAGAAAGCCAAACTGGACAGGAGATGAGAATGTTGTTTTCGCAGAATATCAAAAGCACAAGCACAGAATCCAAATTAAATTTAACCCAGCCAAAACAAACACACACAAACAGAAGATGTGGCAAGAAGGAAGCTTACTGACAAAACCAATGTGAGAAAGTCTGCTGTGAAACAAACTGTAGTTGTAAGTAATGAAGAATTTAAAATTTTACTGACAGCGAGAAAGAAGATAGGAGTCAGGAGTCAACAAAACCTGGTGAGTTGCAATACTGTCACAAGTTGCACATCGTTCATAGTGTCCAGTGAGTTTTCCCTGTCATGAAAAATGTGTCTTGGTATCTCCTCCTCCTCTTCAATACCATAAATTCAGCCATTGTCTTATGATCCACTAATTATTTCACAATTAAGAGACATGTACCTTCTAGCAAAGTATATGGGAATATTTAAGCATTTAAAGGCAAACAACATTTACCTTACAACATCCTAAGGACACCCTTATGGTGATTTTATGCAACCATTTTGTTTCATGAAACCAGGCACAGCATCCTTTCCGTACTGGACTGTGGGTTCTTTTTTGAGTTGAGACAACGTGCATACATACAGAACCATATTCTGATTTAGAGGCATTTATAGAACACGAGAGATGATGCAAAAAAAGTGCTTATCTCATTGTTTTGACCACACTTATTGGTGCCAGTCCTCAAAACCTGAGGAGGATTTGTTTGAAACTGCTGAGACTAGATATCAATCAATATTTATATGACATTGAAGTGATTGTTTTTAAAAATTGTACAGATATGTAAAATTTACATTAAACTTCAAGATGCAAAGAGGACCAGAGACCAGGATTGATTTACATTTCTTTTGCCCTTTTCTTAAGCCTGTCAAAAATACTCATCTAAACATAAACTTTTGTATAATATGATAGTAGCATCCTACTGATCAGCCAACTTAAAAAAAAAAAAAAAAGTTTTGCTCATGACAAGTAAACCGAGAGATGTAATAAGCATTGTAGCATCTATGAGCAGAGGTCTTCAAGCACTTGTTGACAGGAACAACGAATAATAACCCAGGTTACCTTGTATGAGTCCAGCCAGCAGGTCTGATACCCTGACAGTTCCCATCTGCACAGGACTCAGATTCTGGACTTCTACAGCCACAACTTGGTCTTCTCCCTTTACTTCCATGGTACAGGCTGATCCACTCAGGACCAGCAACAAGACTGAGGACTGCAACAACAGTACATAAAGTCACACTTAAACCACGATTTAGATCTGAAATGATGGCGTGTTAGAATTACTGAGGAAAAGATTTTAATTAGTTTTTGAGGTATTACTTTATTGAGGAAAACAACCATGACCATAGTAACCCACCATATCCTGAGACACGTCCTCAGTACTTTGAGACAGAGAGCTGCTGAGGTCAGCTGATGAACCTCCCTCCGTCCCTGGAGCTGGGCTGCCCCGACTGCCTGCAGGAGTGTTGTTGGGACGCATGGACTCTATACCTGACTCTGGAGACATGACACAATCTTATAGAGGACCTGTCACCTGTGTAATTCAGATAATTGCTATGGAAACGTGGTAGTATTTTAAGCACCTGAGTCCATAAGAACAACAAAGTTGTCACTGAAATCACTATCCACAGAGAGGTTTTCATCAGGCAGGCTGCCATCCAAGATAGCACTATCAAAGGAATGCTGGGAAGGCGACTGCTTCATGGACTGGTGGCGCAGGCTGGCAGCCAGAGAGGGGGAGGACTCTTCTGAACGCTGGACCTGTTCCCTTTAAACACACAAACACACACACAGAGGCGTTGAGGGACAGCCAGTGAAAGCATGTGGAGCACAGTATGGGTTCCAGACACGCAAGTCCTTTTATGTTGCCAACAGCCCAGCAACAGAGCACAAGCACTTCCACTTTCTTTTAGAGATTCAGCGACCCACTGTCACACCGAGCCGATTCCGATACCTGAATTCAGATATCTGTCGATACTATACCGATAGCAGCACTCTTTTTTTCTGATTGTATTATTTTTATTATTAGTAGTAGTAAACTTACATGAGGCTGAAACTGAACTTTCTGGGAAAGTTACTGAAAGTTCTGTCAGTTCATGTTGAAGCACATCCAGTCAGTTTTCACCATCTGAAAAGCTTGTTTAGTTTGTGTAATGTAGCTTGTAACCTGAATGGCGTTCTTCAACCATTGTAGGGCAATGTAGGATTGTGGCTTCTGACATTCACATGTGCAGCAGTAAGCCTGACAAATGGCCATTATTTGCATAATTTCCCATGATGCATTGCTGAGAGTTAAAGTTTGCTATTTTATGTTCCAAAATCCAAATGTCACTTTTTGTTTTTGTTCTGGTTTATTGTTATTGGTTTGTTGTTGTGCACCTTGAGTCGGGTGTCATTTCTTTAGTTCAGCTGTACATTAACACCATGTTAGAATGCATTTCCCTTTTGCTAACAACACTCCTCAACTCTCAGTTCACACTGTTAAGTGTATTATTTACAAACAAACTTGAAGTACTGATTTAAGATCAGAACGCAGACTGGTGATGCAAGTTCAGTACCTGATGAATTGCTTTACATCAGGGGTCTCAAACTGGCCCCATCATGATGTCAAAAATATAATATAATCTGGGCTGCAAAATTATAGATAATATTTTCCTAGTTGTTTCATGCCAATTTAAACTACTCTTCAATTGAATACAATTAAATAAAAAACACAATTCCATTAAAAACATGTATTGTATTAATGTTTTCTGAAGGATTGCATGTTGCAATTTGCTTATATTCTACATCCTGAAAAGAACAGCTTGTTCAGCAATATTTCACTATCAGCAAACACAGTGACAGAGCGGTTATCAAGTGACACTTATGATCAGTTATGCAAGTTTTGACCACAACTGATTTTAAGCATAGAAAAGTACTTAGCAGCCATTTTTATCAGGGGTATTAAAGACCAGTTCAAAGTGAGAGAAGAGTTGCTGAGTTTGTGTCCAACTCACGGCTAACTAATACATATAAAAATGTATAGAGACTGCTGTTTTCATTTTTTGTTCAGTATGATTGAAATGTAAACAAAAAAGTAATTTTCAGAAAATTGCACCTTCTTGCAGTACTCAAATGTTGAAGTGGCCCTTGATTGAGATGATAATACTATCAGTGGCCCCAAGCCAATATGAGTTCACGACCCCTGCCTTACATCATTACAGGGCCCCAGTGATGATACTGGATTGAATCAGTCCCATCTCTACTTACTTGGCCTGTGGACTGAACAATTTGCTCATCCCTGAGCCCCGACTCAGCATGCTGAAGGCGTCTTTTGTGATAGAAAACGCCCCTTTGGTCAGGTCCAGTGAGGCACTGATGGCATCTTTGGTCACATCCTTGGTGACGTTAATGGCGCTCGACAGCTCTCCCTCCAGGCTGAAGGTGGATGGTTCGCGGGAGAGGGCGGGGGAGTGTACAGGTGAGAGAGGAGGTGAGAGAACGGGGGTGTCCTCCTGTGCTGTCAAACCGTCCAACCCCTCCTCCACAGCCTCACAAGCCTCCTCCACCACGCCGTCCTGCTCGTCCTGATCAAACCCAGCAATGCCGTTTTCCAACCCTCCATCCTCCACAACCACCTCTGCAGAGTGATGAGTGGGGGAGATGTCAGAGTCTGTCATGCTGGGGCTGTCTGTCTCTGGGGTGTGTGGGACCTCTTCCTCAGGCTCTGAGGACACTGGAGGCAACAGGAGACCCAATTCTGCAGAGTCCACCAGGAGGGAGAGACACACTGTAGTGGGTTTTGTCTTCTGGCCGTGAGCCTGCTTCACATCTCGTACATCTCTGCCTAGCTCCGCCCCCAGCCGAGCCATGGCGTCCCTCATCCTCAGCAGGGCGACGTACTGGTAGTGATTGAGCCACATCTTCACTGGAGTGATGGTGTGGGCCAAGAAGTGGACAGAGGCAAGAGATGGATCTTCCTGCTCTGAAGAAGGATGGTGGGCTCCGTTGGAAGTGGCGGGAGAAGACGGTGAACCATTTTTAAAGGCAGACGGCTGACACATCCACACAGACATAGCAAATGGCTCGATAAAAGGTTGAGTTCTGCCTTTGGGGAATCGGCGAGCTCCATCAAAACCTAAGGTCACACGGGACAGACTGAGAGACCAAACATCCTGGGATCGCAGCTGCTTTCTGTCCAGAGGTTGGGGCTCCGTCTCTTGAGAGTGCTGGAGGAAGGTGGCAGGGAAGGGGTGGAAGGCACTCTGGTCTCTGGGGTAGGGGCAGGGAGGTGTGGGCTGGAAGAAGGAGCAGCTGGCAAACTTGTCGTAGGTGCCGCTGAGGTCAGCTCTGGAGCCATGAGGGCAGTGGCGGGTGTTGCTGAGAGCCATCTGCGGTACAGTAACAGAGAGCGACTGTGGACGCTCCGGATGGTCCAATATGGAGGAATCCAAGGGGATTATCAGCTATAGAGAGGAACAAAAAACAGAAAACAGCATTTTATAGGCATTAGTATAAAATTAAACAGGCTCACATAAGACAAAAATGAGCTGCACAAACATTTTAAAAGGGACAGAAACCCCAAAATCAAAAATGGCTATTTTTAACATTTTACCTGCAGTACCATTTATACATCTAGATGTTTTTGTCGTGAGATGCTCAGTTTTGGGGACATGGGCCGTAGAAATTGTCGGTCTTCTCCTTCGTATAATGGAACAAAATGGCACTCGGCTTGTGGTGCTCAAAGCTCCAAAATCATACACTTGAAAAACTCAACAGTAATGTCTCTCACCAGAAATCAAGAACAAGCTATTCAAGACAATCCAAATATCTTGTTGTGAGCAGTTTCATGAGGGACTACCATCTTTCTGTGGTACAAATGACACATTTCCCTTTCCAAAATTCCATATTTTTCCAGACTCAAATGTACAGACTTCTCTATGGATTTTTCAGACCATATTTCTGTGTCCACATGGCTAGACGTTTATTATGTAAAAACGCTGGAGATGTCAAATGATTTTACACAAAGTTTGTATCTAGCTTTCTTTTCTCATTTGGAATCCTTAGCCAAGTATATTATATTATTGTTCATCACATATTTTTTCTGTCTTTTATAAATAAGAAATGAAAATGAGTTGAAAAAGAGTTAAATAATTTAATTTCCATTGCATCTGTGCAGCCTTGTTCATTCCTTTGAAATGACAAAAGAATGCAGTCATAAAGGTTTGGTTTCCTTTAGCAGAAAAAATAGTCTGTTTACTTCTCTGAAAACTACATTATTGCATAACTCATAAATATTCAGATAAGCATAATATTTGATTATTTGTGATGCTATGTATATATGCAATTCCAAGATACTGTCACATTTTCAAACTAATTTGGTCGCAGATGTCCAAATTTGGTACAGTTATAAGGAACTTGGGGCCATGCGTGTTGCCGGCTGTGATGTGCGGGAGTAGAGGAAGCTCTATGTAGGATTGTTTTTTCACTTGCACGCAATACTTCTTGCCTTGCTTTCAACAACATCAAGCTTGCACTCTCTCACAAAGTGGTTAACATTTTGGCTGTGCTGGCTGCCTCCTCCACACATCATGAAAAACACTGTGCTTGTATGATCAATTTACTTTTAATTTATATTTTAGTCCGGGAAACACAAATATTTTTAAATACTCTCTTTCCTGTTTCCATACGTATCCAGACCTGGAAATGACTGAAACCAAATTTCATACTTGTCCATTCTGTGTAGGAACCCTGTAGAACATGAAACTGTGAGTAACCAGGTCATGTTTTCTGGAAGGAGAGATTGCTTTTGAGTTTTTCAAATGTATTTTTGGCGCTTTGAGCACCACAAGCCGAGAGCATCTATCATTCAATTATATTCGACAGAAGACAGACAGCTCTACGGCTGATATCTCCAAAACTCTGCAACTCACACCAAAACAATACTGATGGGTAAATAGCACTCCAGGTAAGAGGAAAAATATGTATTTTTTGTTTTGGAACGAACTGTTCGTTTAATCTAAAAAAGGAACCATTAATATGTAAAAACCCTGATGTATTCACCTTGAGCTGAGCTGCATCCATGCGGATGTCCACATGCTCGTCAGCCTTGCTGCTGTCTTGCAGATGGTAGAAAGCTTTGACCTGGTCCAGGGTGTGCAGCAGACCCCTGGAGAACAGATTGATCCACAGCACGCTGGCTGGGTCTACACAGAGCTGGAGGCTATTCAGCTGGGCATACAGGTTTGAGGTGGGCACTGTAAGAAGGACAAAAGGTAAAAGACAGTGATACAGGATATAAACATGTGATCATTTGTAACTACAGCATTATGTAAAAAAACATACTGAATAATTACACAGGCAAAGATTAATACTTCCAAACAAATTTTAGAGCACACTGTGTGAGTAAAGAAGACACACAGATGGGTGACAAACTAAAGAAGAAACAAACAAAAGGGTGTTGGCTCCAAAACACATTCTCAAGGACTCTGAAACTTTACTGGAGGAATGAACACCGTTCTTCCCAAAGATATTCCATCATTTTTAGTGTCTATGGTGGTGGATAAAGGCAATGATCCCTCATGCCTTGTATGGAAGCACTGGGATTAAAAATGATATTAACTTGCAGAATCAGTAGCGTCTTTTAAATAATGTCTGTAAAAATAGGTCTTTAACAAAGGTTATCCCAGCGTTTGATTTATCATTATTTTAAGTTCATGTGATTTAACTGTTTCATTTGTTTAGTTCACTCTTTTGTCTTACCTTAACGTTTAATTTAATTCTCTTCTTTTATTTTATGTAACTCATTTTAATTCATTGTCATGCTGAATTGTTTTAACTTTACTTTTCCCAAGTGAAGCACTTTATAACTTTGTTTTGAATGGTGTTATATACAGAAGTTGTTATATTATTTATTTATTATCTAATCTGTCACCCATCTGAATGTTGCTGATATGAATCTTAACCTAAAACGTAAAAAAAAGATAATAACAAAAACATGGTAAAATACAGTTGCATGATACCTGATAAACTGGGGTTGTCAGGAAAGTAGTATTCAGTAAACTGCAGATGAACTGCTGGTATGTTGTCTGGCAGACGCAGAGCTTTACGGTTGCAGGATAATAAAGACTGGGTCTTCTTGTTCTGACGGCCTCTTGTAGAAACCTGAATGTTGAGGCGCAGACGTTAGAACAGTAGTGGAAATGTCACAAAATATCGGATTTAATTTTTGGTTTATCTGCTTCATTCAAGACACAATAACAAACAAAGAAATGGGACTCAATTATTTAACAAAAGTACAAGTGTGTGACACATAACAGAAATAAACCACCTGAGTCTGAACATCAGTGATTTCCTGTCATAAATTGAAGGTGGAGACCCAGACATGAACAGAATTTCCCCCGTGTGTCTCTTGTTGTATGAAAAAGGGGAACTACGAGTGTCTTAAACCTAAAATAACCCTGGAACAGTTTTTTCATGATGAAAGGTGTGAAATGTCCAAAGTGAAAATGGAGAAGCAGCCTGAGAGTGTAACTTGAAGTGGCAGGGGGGTTCTCAGTCTCAGATGAAAGGCACTGGAGCAGCCAAAGTAAAGTGACATGTATGGGATTATTCTTTTCTTACTGAGGTATTGTACTGATTATTTTGCTTCAAACTTTCAATTATTATACAAGAATAAATCTACTGTTACAGACCTCCAGAAGGGAAATAACATTTACTCATCAATATAACAAATCAGCAAACTGATCAAATACATCAGATAGCTGGTCTGAAAGAGACCTCTGTTCCCTTGGTAAGGCCTATCAGGCAGATGCCTGTAGGGCTGATAATCAAACATGCCTTTTTCCAGTTTGAGCTGACTGCAAATGATGAGCACACTGCAGCACATGCTAACTAGCCAGCGAACCATGGAATTACAGTTTTGGAGAAAAGCCACACATTTTTCTCTTAAAAATATTCATAATGTCTAAGTGTGTCCAAGAAAAGCATCTTGATAATGCCTGTGCTCAGTAATTAAACATGCTCAAAGAGGAATGAAAGTATGCTTAATTGCACGTTGTCACTTCTTTGTCATATCTTTTTATCAACTAATCATCCTCTCCATGCTTAACACACACGCTATCAAAGGCCTGTACTTGTCATTCCCATGGTAACGATTGTGAGCAGTTATCTCATGAATGCAGTCCACAGTAGGAAAATTGTTATATGTCACTTCGTTAAGAGACCATGATAAGGGAGTTGTTGATGTGTCCCTGTTCTATGGTCCACTGTAGATCAGCTGTTAAAGGCTGGGAGGGTCTATTTAAAATTTTACTCTTATAAACTCCCGTTTCCTCAGTATAATTACCATCTGTGACTAACTGCATTCATTATAAATAAATCCAAAATCTGTGATGTTTTGCCACTGCTAAAATCGTCTAAATGCAAAGCAACTTCTAGCCCTCTCAGTGGTACAACTGACCGCTTCCACTGAGAAACAGAAGTCCCTCGCTCCATTTACTGAAGCGGAGCTTCTGTTTAACCAGGTAAATCGAATCAGTTCATAATTAGAGCTTGCCTGGTGAATGTCCACATCATCCATCCTGACCACCACACAGCTAGACCGCAGCCTCTTCAGTGACGACCCCGGAGGAGCTTTCACAGAGTTCTTCCTAGATGCCTGCTCTGTGTCAGGGGGGCTCGACTTGGGACTAGGCTGCCCATCTGAAGGATGAATATGGGAGAGAAACTCTGTCACAGAAATGGCTCGCTTACAGAGGAGCAAGTCATCCAAACTAGATCATGCCTCTGATGTTCAGAAATACTTAGGATTTTTCTTTGTACAATAAAAATGACGCTGTTACTGTTTTATAATTTCTTTTGTTGCACTGCCTCTGTGTTTAGCCACCACAGAAGAAACACATTTTCTATAATAAGACAACTTTAAATTCAAACCTTGAACTGTCTTTGCAGAAGTGTCCTTGGTTGGCTGGGGCACCTCAGTATGTGGCCCAGGGAACCCAGAAGCCTCTGCTCTCCTCTGGTACTCCTGCAGCAGTTTCCCAGCCCACTGCGCCTGAGCCTCCATGGCTCCACTGTGACGTTCCCAGTGTCGACATCCATCAGCTGTACCAGAGCAGCAACAAACAGGCAGTAATCAACAGTCATTCTGGGCTTAAAACGAATTTCCGCTCAAGAAAACCTGACACTGACCCTCCAACCCTGTTAATACATTACATAACACAATATGGTCTGTATATCGACAGCTGTTGTCCAGCTCCTATCAGTATATAATGGAGTCTTCATCAGCCTTCAGGCCCTGATAAATACCTAGGCCAAATTCCAGTCCAGCCCCTACACATTCACACTCCATTTGCGCGTTTGTGTGGTGGATCCGCCTGATCTGATTCTGTGCTGGTAAAATTTACACACGTGCACTGCACAATGGTTTATGTTATGTGCACACAACAAGGACAAAGAAAGCAGGAAAGAAATTAGAAGGAGAGAGGAAAATAAAGCAGTGTAGTGATGGCAAGAAAATGTGAGAGAAGACAGTAAGAGAGAAAAGGGGAGAAGAAAGGTTGTAAAAGGAAAAGGTGGACAGGGAGAGAGGAAAAGAGGACAAGGCCTGGCAGTAACCTGGAGCACATTTGGAGGAAATGTACAAGTTAATTTATTATGAACCGGCAATTAGATTTTTAAGGAAAAGTTAGTAAAGGTTTGTTCATGCTGGTAATTAGTTCTTAGAAGTCTGCAAATCAGACTGGTGCATCTCTAATACATATATCATATTATTCCACCTGAAGATGGCGTGTTTTGTTTTTTTCCATAGTTGTCTGCACTACTCAAGCAAGACTGCCTGGATTTTGTTTTTTGTTCTTTATAAGGTGTCAGCCATTAGAGCATGCAGTGCTTTCTTCCTCCACTGTAAACAGCTATATTTTTAAGTTTGCTCATATTTGTTTAGCTTAATTTCTTGTTTAGCTGTATGTCTGTATCTGTGCATTTGTCATCCTGCACTGTGTTTAAGTTTACTGAGAGCTACCGAGAACTGGAGTCAAATTCCTTGTGTGTGTCAACAAACTCGGCCAGTTTTCAAAGCTGCTATTCATGCATACGTGCACACAGTATGTGTGGTTATATAAACATGTAACATGTAACTGTAAATAAAGCTGTACTGTCGATATATACACCTGTCCTCTGTTAATATACCCCTCAAAGACCATGAGACTTGATCAAACAGAGCAAAATAAATATTTTTTTTCTAACTTTGCTTAATTGACAATAATCAGCTCCAGAGGCAGCTCTGCTGTTCTACATTGTACACTTGAGGAATTCCTCACAGAATAATGGCACTGGGCACTCTCTCACAGGCCATTAGTCTGCTTGAATAGTAATCCTCCTAACAGCTAGTCCTGAATGAATACTGTGCTTACAGTGAAGCAGCACAGAGCCTCAGGGTAAACTGCAGTTAAATTACAGTCAGAGAAAGGACCAGTCATCACACTCACCAGGTCTGTGGACAGGATAGTAGTCAAAACCCAGCTTCCTGAATGTCAGCTGCATGGCACCTTGTAAGCCTGGCGGGGGAGGCTCATCTGTGAAGATCACATGATAGCTGTTAAAAACCAGCCTGACTTTAATTACTCTTCAAATACTCAGTAATTCAGTGCATTCTAGAGATTCCTCTGAGCACACAATTGTAGTTTATACTGAAATAAAACAGCAAAAATAACATTTTGACCATTTTTGTTTTTTTCCCAACTGACCTTCGTCCATTGAAGAACTGTCGTTGCATACATGTAAGTCCAAGCGGGATATGAAGGTGTGGTAAGAAGACTCCTTGACATCGTAGAGATCAAAATATTGACTCATGTTGCTGGGGGTGCCGGTAGGAGCGGGTGTGGGTGGGGGCTCTGTCCAAAGGCTGTGGAGGCCAGGAGATGGAGGAGCAGTCTGAAACACAGAGGAGATAAAAACATAGACAATTACCAAGATGATTTGACCAAATTAAGGATATCTTGCAATATAAATATCATATAGGAATACAGTCAAGAGTTAAAAGCTCTAAAGTCTTTGTGTTGTTGAATGTACAACTGCAAACTAATCTGGAGTCTGTCTATTAATCTGTGAATATACTGAACATGTTTTATTTATAGTAACATAACTTCATGTTATCACATCAGACGAGCTGAGAAAAACAGTCGAAAGCCCTAATGTGGGGCTTTCACATAGTATCTTATTTATGTTTGTAGAAAAATGAAAGATTAATTGAGATAAAAAAAAAAAATACTTTCCATGTAAACAACCTCTATGACAGTTCCATTTCTTACATTTTTCTGCTATATTTATGTATATAAATAGTAAAATATTACTTCTTCACAACCTTGATCTGGTCTTTAATATTTTGAGTGATTATCACTAAACATTTGTAGATTTTCAAAGGCACTGTGCTGTTTTTCTTGTATTTGTAGGTTCCCGACAGTGTGCTGAAAAAAGTACACTATTGCATGTGGGGGCAGATAAAAATTAATGCATAAAAAGTCAGCAAGAATTAACCACAATGAGTCTGGACTCGAGAGGGTTAAAGAAACCAATAAATAAAGCCCAGTTGGAGCCATCATCAATATCACTTATCCTTGTCCTACAGTGACAAGTTAAATGTCTTCTGTGGAAAAGGCCAATTGTATTTTCATCACCGAATATCACATCAATTTAAAGCGATGCAGAAACAATCATTCTTAAGAGACATTACCTCACGTGTATAAGGTTTGTATGCTTTAAGGTGGAAAAGAGACTTTTTTCACTGCAGCTATATTATTATACGAAAGAGTCAATCTGGCTGATTTTACCAATGATACAAATTAAAGGAGAGTCTTTCCAGTGAGCCAACATGCACAACACAGAACCCTGGCTCTGTTTGACCTGAATGGAACTGAACCTTAAATATTATCATTAGTAACACCCGTGTTTACCCTACTATTTCATGTAAAAATGTCTGCTGTGAGAAGATCTATGGCATAACTTGTCTTTAAACATATGAAGTCTGTAGTTAAAGCCCTCCAAAATACTGATATGCAGAAAAGAGGCAGGACCTGTAGGGATTCAGCGGTCCTGCTCTTCCTCTGCTGGGCAGACTTCTCCATGGCCTCACTCAAAGATTTGGCATAATGGATGATGGCTTTGAGCTGAGAGTCCGTCAGAACCCACAACAGGTCATCCAGAATGAAAAGCAGCTTGGATGCCAGCACATTACAGTCCTTTATCTGAAACAGAACAATGAAGAATTAAACTGGACTGGACTGACAAATCATTTGCAATTTAGATTAGCTCACTTTTGTGGGTTCTAACAAATTCCATGACAAAAGAGTAAATGATCGGCAGAAACACGGTCCTACTCTGCGTTTTAGAGCGATGCGAATGCGACCCTGGTTGGTGATGAGACGTAACGGGGTGCTGCCGAGGTCCTGATCGTCACCCTCGATGGCATCTGCCTCGATTCGTAGACTCTGCCAGTTGATTTCTTTGAACGTCAACACCTGATTGAGACAAACCGTTCAGCTGTGGTCAAATACAAAAGCACTATGAGACAGAAAAGACTCCATGTTCATGACACTTGAATGATTTGTATCGGCGTGGCAAGGCAAGAGAAAGAAAGGGCAACAGACACATTTCCTTTTAAGTAGATTACAAGACCTCATTCTGAAAGGTTGTTCATCTCAATATAGTCTCTGCAGCTAATAAAAACCAAAACAATTTACATGATTAAAGTTTTTGCTGCAGGCCTAATGGGCACACATTGTTTCTGTGGTAAAACACTGCATTCAGTTCTGACAGAGTGGTGTTAAAGCTGGGCGTGCAGGAGGATAAAAGTGAGCTGCAGTGTACCTCTCCTCTCTTTGGGTCTGTGATGCGGGTGTAGCGGAGGTCACTGCGCTGCCACTTGGGGTTGAGGCTGTTGCCTTGAAGCTGCCAGAGCTCGAAGGAGGCGTGGAAGGCACGAGCCTGCACCTTGATGGTGATGGAGTTGATCCTAACAGACATGCCCTCCACCACTTTCTCTGCAAAGCCGTACTCGCTGAAAATACACAATGTCAACATGAGTGAGGGCAACGTTCACCATACACACAACATGGACTGCAGAATTCAACGTCAGATGTGTCGGCTTAAAGGGTAAGTTTGCTGTTTTTCAACCTGGACCCTATTTTCCTATGTTTTGTGTCTACGTGACAAAAAGGGACAACAATATTTGAAACTAGTGCAGTATTGAACAAGATACAACGCCAATTCCAAAAAAGCTGGGATGCTGTGTAAAACATGAATTAAAAAAAATAATGTATGAAATTCAGAATGAGTATATAGTTACAAAAAAACAAAAAAGTAAATATCTTCTCTTTGTACTGTATTCAACTGAATACAAGTTTAAAATGTTTTGCAAATCACTGTCTTCTGTATTTAATTTGTGTTTTACATAGCGTCCCCACTTTTTTGGAATTGGGACTGTACAATTGTAATCCCTCCAGGCGACTGTGCTGTCAAGTTAAGTCCACTACAAGGGTTCAGATTGTTATTTTAAGAGTCTGACAACATTAGGAAAAGGATTGCTCAGAGAGAAACACCCTTTTTTTCAGAGGGTAAGTTCCTTTTTTAAACCAGAAAAAAAAAAAAAAACTTTAAAATTTCTCACTCTGTTTAAAGTGACCAAATTCCATTGACATAACCAGAAATTTTACATCTCTGGTGTACCACTGCTTTGATCAGTTAGTTAGTTTGTGTTATTTGGTGTGTTTGTTTGTTTCTGTAATAGTGTGATTTTTATATTTTTGTTTGTTTGTGGTATTATGCTACTTTTAGAGTTTTGTACAGTTAAAAAATGATTGAAGCAGCAGAAAACCAGTGACATAAAATAACTTTTTCACAATTTAGTCTGGTTGCTTTGAGAATGATAAAGCCCTGTTTCTGGTTAAACAACCAAAACCTTACTCTTAAAAAAAAGGGGCTATCTCTGTAGAGATTTTTCCATGAGCCTGTTAATGGCAAAAACAAACAGTCTTAGTGGACTTATTTTGATGATGCTGTTGCCCAGAGGGATTACGTTACGGCTCGGTCTTGCTTTTACTGGCTGGTCTTGCTCAATACTGGACCAAGTTCAAAAATTGTTGTCCCCATCAGTTACTCGGATGCAAAACATTGGAAAATATGGTCCAAGTTGAAAAATACTGTGGTTACCCTTTAACACAAGATGTATGCAGGGTTACCTCTGGCCTGCTGTAATAGCTATAGGAGAGGGACCATTAGGTGGGCGGGGTTCCTCACATGTCCTCATTTCTACTTCTACCTTATCCAAGAACTGCAAAAGAGGAACAGTCACACTCTGCACACAATTGAGCAAGAAAATACAGACGTAACCTAACATTTACTAATGATAACAAGGTAGAGAGCATCAACCTATGGAGTAGTATAACAAAGCAGTAAAATAACTATCCAGGGTGCTGCTATCCAGTCATACCAAAGCTTAGGGTTATTTTGGATTAAAACATGAAGGGACTTGTTCAGTGTTGGAGAAAAGTACCAGAACTGTGAAGAAGGACAGAAATTCTTACCAGGCAAATGGGGCTTGTTTTCAACTTTGTCCATTGTATCTAAAAAGACAGGGCAGCGAGGTCCACAGAGTCAGTCACAAACACTTGCACACAGCATTCTGCACTGTTTATTATTCACTGGGCACAAGGGCACAGTGAGCATCAAGCTTCTACGACGTGATGCAAGTATTACCACAATAACTTTCACACTGTAATAGTCATACTGACATTTCTGCTCAAAAAAATCAAATAACAACTTCAAGTATCAAGTCATTATTACCATGTGCTGGATGGAATAACACCAGAGGAAATGAGAAATAAAAACTGAATCCATGATTAGACACAGGAGGAAAAAGAGACACAAGAGTGCACAAACACTTCCCTTATTGTTGAAAATAAGTGTTAATGATATACATAATTCCAAACAATCAACCACCAGGCCTCTTCTTTTACTGACAAATGAAAGACTCCTGAATTCAGAGACCTATTATTGTTGTGCAAATAATACCATCATGTATTTTGTGTTTAAGTGATTAATTTAATTTATTATTTTTCCCCTCATAATTTATTTTCTTCTCCATCTTGATTTGCTAAGGCCAAATTCTAAGATGATTGTGTTGCCACCAGGGGTGGGTATGGGGCTAATTGTTAATTGCTGTTATTTGTTTGTGTGTATTGTTTATTAAACATATTAATCAATAAAAAGACGATACAAAAAACAAACAAACAAAAAACAATGATTATAAAAAGACTAAAAGTTACAACAAAAGAATACATGAAAGTCAACCTATAAATATGAGTTTTCACATGAAAATTCAGAAAATGACGAGAGGAGACCAGCCTTGGTTTCAACTAAAGGGCAAAAGGCCTCAACTTCACATCTGTCTAGTCGATGTGATAATTGTGGTTCCTTGGTACAACTTAAAAGTCTTGTGGTTCTGAATAAGCTAAAAGCAAGAAAATTACTTTTCGCCAATAGTCTACAGATGTGACATGTGGATTAGAGCTGCAAAGATTAGTCAATTGATCAATTAGTTGTCAACTATTAAATTGATTGCCAACTATTTTGATAACTGATTAATCGTTTTGAGACTTTTTTCAAGAAAAAAAAAAGTTTATTTCTGAAATGTAAATAGTTTCATATAGTGTGTGAATAGTGAATTTTCTTGTTTCTTTAGTCATCTGTGACAGTAAACTGAATATTGTTGTGTTGTGGACAAAACACTTTAGTCAAATTGAGCTCTGGTAAAACCATGGTCAACAATTTACACGATTTTCTGACTTTATGGACCAAACAACTGATTCAAGAAAATGATCGACAGATTAATCTATAATGAAAATAATCATTAGCTGCAGCCCTAACACGGATGACTGGAATGCACTGGATGGTTTCTGAGTTTTCCGTAGACAGGAATGCTTGGATCATGATGATGTGCACATTTATCTATGAAGAAAATACTGCCATAAAAAATATTGAAAACAACAATGCTCTTGTACTATTTGACAACATTTGGGAATAATGAACCTAATCACGAGTAATTCCTGTATTTACATTTGCAACCTTTGTCAGAAATTTCTGTTTTATTTACATTTAGCTTCAGAGAGTTTTGAGCCTTCGAGCTGTGAATATCTTAAAGCAGTGATGTAAACAGCCGGCTCCCTGTGATTACTGCTGGTTGCAGGATAGGAGGAGCTGTGTATTGCATAGCAATGAAAACTGATGTTGTGCCTGTGCATGTCTGTAGATGCCAGTAATGTATAGATTTACAACTAGCAGTGAACCCTGGGGCCCCAAACAAATCATCCTACATTCTGCTTCCCACACTAAAACTTCTGTCTCGAAGACAAACAGTTTAAAGCAATTCCTGAGACTGCTGACACCGACAGAGTTTAAAATGTAGGTCAAGATTAACAACAAGACTAAGAGTCTACAGCCATACTAGCTAGGGCTGTGTAATGACAAGAATCAGGCAGTATGATGTGTATCAGAAATACAGGGGTTACGATTCAATATATTACAATACTGTAAGCAAGAGATTTTTAAAATCTAATTTTAGGAAAACTGTAATAGCATAAAAAACACATCACCATATGCATAAAAGGTTACTTATTTTATGCAATCATAACAATGGGATCTGCATTAGTATTTATCATAGTCCCTGTGACATCCAACATCAAAGCACTATTTTTTGTCCAATGTGAGCAAAGCAAAGATATGTGCTTCCTATCTCAGTGTAAGTTATTACATTAGAGTGGAAGAGTCAAATGGCTGAATTTAGATTATAAAACTGCCACAAATCTTTACATGTAAACTGTGAATTAAAAATCATGATACAGTGTTTTTGAGAATCAATACAGTTCCATAAAACCTAATACTGCGATACTCATGTGCACCTCTAATACCAACAAC
Organism: Lutjanus argentimaculatus; assembly: GCA_034769285.1. Classification (NCBI taxonomy): domain Eukaryota; kingdom Metazoa; phylum Chordata; class Actinopteri; order Lutjaniformes; family Lutjanidae; genus Lutjanus; species Lutjanus argentimaculatus. Next base: position 28,139,808 of record JAWZSL010000007.1, read on the forward strand.
TTTTGTTAAGCTGCACTTTGGCTCAGAGGTGCTTTGAGCTACATGCTAACATGCTTACAATGACAAAGTTAGCATGTTGATGTTTAGCAGGCACAATGTTTATCATATTCCCCTTCTTAGTTTAGCATTTTAGCATGCTAGCCCTTGCTAATTAATATAAAGCACAGCTAAAACTGCTGGGAATGTCATTAGATTTTCAAATGTTTGGATCACAAACCAAAGTACAGAACAAAGTCAGATGTTGAACTGTGGATGAACAGAGAGGACCAGTGAGCGGATCACCAAAGTCATTAGGATTCATCCTCTGGGGACCAAGAATGTCCGTACAAAAGTTCATGACAATCCATCCAATAGTTGCTGAGCTTTTTCATCTGGACCCAAATGGTGGACCTACCAACATTACCACCCATAAAGCCACACCACTAGCATGGCTTAAAAACGAATAAACAACTATATCACAATCCAAATTTTCAAAGGTTTAGTGGTGTGAGTTCTATGGTGAGCTAAAAAAAAAAAACTTCTAAAAACATTATTTAATAAAACAAAAATCAACCGATAAACATCCAACATATCTGGGAGCCTAACAAAAGAGGGAGTTAGTACAGACTAATAAAACAGATATTTTGGTCTTTAAATTGGAGCTTATTTTAAGAGAGTTTAGCCTGTGGGCATTTCTGTAAATAGGAAAAAAAAACTATGTTACAAAACCACAAGTAAATGCCAGCATGCAGCTGCAAAGAAGAAGTTTTTACTCGGGTCAGCAGTCACTCTGTTGACTGGTGGCAACACCACAAACAGTTTAAAGGAGAATGCTGCAGGAAAAATAGGTCAGAGTCAATAACAAGAAACTGTTTATAAAACAACACACAAAACATCAAATATTACTGCTGAAGCTGTCAAAAATATAGTGTCTTGGGTTTGGATATTTCAGTCAGTAATAAACATCGATACAGCTGCAAGCATAATGCAGAGATACAGGATATTATGTGTAATACTGTTCCCACAATGTTGGAAAAATATTTTGCTTTCTGCTTTTAAGCTATTTCTTATGACTCTCAAGGAAAAAATGAGGTTAAAATAATTAGAAATAATGTGTAGAATACACTTCTGTAACAACAATAAGAATATTATTTATAAAATCCAAGCAAAACGTCTTACACATGTAGTATTATTGGGATTATCCAGGAACACAAAGCAGCCATCCTGACAGCTCAATGCACACCGGCAGCCAGTATATCTCAGGATCACTCTGGCCTCTGGCCTTATGTGTCCCTCTGAATCATGGCTTGTCTCTCTATTATCAACAACCAGTGCTGTGGTCTGAAGGATCATAACGTGCCTCCAGCAGTGCTTATCTCTGTAGTACTGACACTACTCATTTCCGCTACGACTCTATGCACTCAACAGCAAGCTCTCTGACATTAATAAACAGAATAAAACCTTGTTTATTATGTGGTTTTTCTGCACCAGCTCTGTGTTTTATTATTCCCTCTTATAAAAAAGGGAGACAGCCTCACCTGTCAGACCAGCTACACAATCAGGTTTGACTAGTCAATAACGTACCCTGATGGCGGCTTTGTTGCAGTAGACCCGAGTGACAGCCAGCCAGGTAGGCAGGTCCAACATGTTCTGCAGAACTTCTTCATCAAGCTCCAGGTTGGAGAGCTGTCCCTCCCCCTTGAGTGTGCTCAGATTTATCTTGTCCGGGGAGAGATTCTTAGTGAACCTGAGCAAAGGGAACAGACAAAAAGTTAAAAACCAAAATGCTTTGAGTGAACACTTGCAGCAAGAGGAGGGTCATCCAAATTTTATCAGGGAAACACCTGACATCATCAGTATACGTCACTGATGATCTGGGAGACAGAAATAGACAAAATTCAATTATGCAGCTTGGCCAAGATGCATCTGAAGAAAGAGTGCGACTGAATGAGTCATCCTGGGAAACTGTAGCCGCCTTCTTACAGGGTTCACACACAGCTGTACTCCCCATCTAGGGTAACCTCTCCGAGCAGAGGGTGCCAGGGACAGGCTACAACCCCACACAGGCTGAATGTTCGCAGCAATTGGAGCAAATCAATTTGTTAAGTATTTTAATTTCACATACACCACATGACTGGACACTGTCGTGACAAATTCCCATAACATTTCAGACATCAACCAAGAGACGCTGTCGAAAAGTGACTAAATGTCAAGCTACAGAGTGTGGCTCACAGTTTGGTTATAATGACATTAATTAAACTAACGAGATGCCATGTGAATGTGGTCCAATTTGTCAAAACATTTAACATTGTTAGGGCTAACAGCACAGCGCTGTACCTGATAAGCCAGATAAGCCAGTAAAAGCTTAAGCTTCCCTTGGACATTGAGCAACACAGTAACTTTAGTTATTGTGAACAAAACATGAGCCATTGTGTTCCTAAAAATGAACATTTCATATTAACTCCCACACACCCATCAAGGGCCTTTCATGAGTCAAGCTTTAAGTGTAGAGCTGTCTGAAAATACAAAACAACTGTACAACATAGAGCAGTTTGATACAGCTTTCTTTTGCACTGACAGAATGTGAAGAAGCAATTTGGTAGTATTTATAATTAAAACATACATTAGAGCAAATATGACTGTGTAGTGGTACTATTATATATAAAACTAGTGATATAAAGCTAATTAGTAATAAGATTAACACGGTTTAAAGAGAACAGAAATTCCAGAGCTTATCAAAGGCAACAAAGAAGTCATTGTACAAACTTTGTCTAAAGCATAGCTGTTTGGCTTTACAATTAAACAATACCAAGATTTCTGAAAAGATTAACACAAAAGAATCACCCTTGAAGTGGTTAAATTAAATCCAACAATCTCTCTGTGGTTAAAGAAATCAAATGCATTTAGGTTTTAGCTTGAGTTTGCAGGTTTACAGCAAAACATACACTGGCTATGAACTTTAAAGATAAAGATTCAATCATCAGTTCAAACATTTAATCATTTGGCTGGTCTCACAATGACCATACTGCTATTTGAGTAATGCTACACTGAGCCGGATAATTTACAAGGACATATTTTTAAGCACAAAATGACACAATAAACTCAAAATTGTTTTAAGTGAATATTTCTGACAGTATCACGCAAGATAACTGAAGAGATTCTTGGACTAGTTATAAAGCCCAATATCAAGCTATGTTCAACATCATTAACATGCTTGCATGTCTACAGTACCAAGTATGTGTCCACTGTGTCTTATCTGGGGCAAATAATTATTTTTAATTATTCATTGATTCAGAGACCACAGAGTGGAGAAGAATACAAGCCAAACAAATAGAAAGCCTCTGATTTAGCACACACTTTTTGTTAAATCTCACGATCAACTTTAGCCCTCTTTGACCCCATCCAGCTGGGGTAAGAAAAACCTTTTAAACACATAATCAACTTCCACCCAAATTTATTTCTTAACAACTGTCAGCAGTGCCAAACTGACCGTAAAAGAAAATACAACAAGTTCTGAAGAGAGCTGAACAATACGTGGAAAAAAAGGGGGGGGGGGAATAATTTCAAAATATTGTGATTGCAAATGAGTCGCAAATATATCAGTGATCATTTTTGCATGTCTTTCTCACAGAAAACAAATATAAAAATGATGATTATGCTATATTTGCTGTAGGCTGTACCAAATAAGCACATCCCCTTTCATCTGGAGAATGTGCTTTGTAGGCTGGGGCATCTCTGTTTCACCACAATGTTTCATTTATCAAAAAAATTGACACCCCTGCAATTTGGGTATTGCACTTAGCCACAGGTGATAACATTTCAATTAACTGCACAGCTCTAATTCTGGTATAATAAAACCTAAAAAGTGAAGGCAATATAGTCGGCTCCATGTCTCCTGGGCCGGGACATCACATGTAGAGGATGTAAGACCAGGTACAGAGAAAAGGCTACAGCCAGCTCTGGAGAGAATGCTGAAGGTGACTGGAATACAATATTAGTCTATGTATAGCAGGGTGCCAGATGGAAGAAAAGTTGGCATATTCATTCATGTGCAGTAGGCCAAATAACCTGATAAACACACTTGAACAAGCTCAATCTTCCCTAAAGTCGGCTTAAAAAAGAGAGATCTTTTTAAATAAATTTGTGTGCAAGTCAGACCTGTTTACAGACGTAAAATCTAAAATACTTCCTCCATAACTCTCCCTATCTAGACAGACGGACAGATTTTTTGATAAATTTGTGACAACAAAGCTACATAATGATGACGTCCTGGCCCACAAGTCTCGTTTTCCAGATGTGAAAAAAACATTTTTAGAACAGACCCCAACAAATGTCATGTTATCATACAACAATCATACATTCTTGTGTAATAGGCCAAATTACATGATACACGCACCTAAACAAGCCCAATCTTTCCTAAATTTGACTTACTTGTTTACAGGACATAATCTCATAAAAAGCTAAAACACTTCTTCCATAACTCTCCCTATCTAGAAAATTATTTTTCTTTCTTTCTGCTTGAGGAGATTGTTTTGAACCGTACTGAGCATAAAATCAGGGAACGATGATTCTTTGACAAAAAGATACATTGATCTGGATTCAATGTTCAATAATTCAAAAGTGAAAATATCCATCTATATTGTCAAGTTTAAGAGTCACCTTTATTTTAAAAATTTGTATGGCATGTCTGAGTGATTTTACATAAATGTAACTGAATGTGGCAAATGGACATATGATATCGTCTGATATGACCATAGGCCCCTGAAATCAATCAAATCGAAATTGTATCATGGCAAATATCGCATCGTGGTCCAAAGAATCTATACAATATCGTATCGTGATGAAACTTGTGACACACACCCCGATAGATAGATAGATAGATAGATAGATAGATAGATAGACAGACGAAGACAAGAAGACAGAATGACAGACAGATAGACAGATAGACAGATAGATGATAGATAAGACAGACAGACAGACAGATAGACAGATAGCAGATAGACAGACTAGATAGATAGACAGATAGACAGATAGACAGTAGATAGAAGACAGAAGATAGACAGATAGATAGACAGACAGACAGACAGATAGATAGATAGACAGATAGATAGATAGACCACAAACTGACATAAAAACAAAGTAAGCAGTAGGATGTGGGTAGAGATCTTTCAACAGTAATTAAAAGGTACTGGGCCCATTGAATCTAATACAGCAGCTTTCAAAGGAAGTATTAAAGGAATCTGCACCATATAACAATATTAAGCACACATATGAACACAATTTAAAAAGTAATGTGGTTAACGTTATTGGTCCTGATCAGGCTGAAGTGGTTTGCTGCGTTCACGGTCCCTGTCAAGTCTCCTAACGTTATTCTCATGTGGCTCTTCCAGCATCTAGCGCTAAGCTAACAGATGATAACCACTGTAGAAATCAATGTAGCTAAATGTACATGACAGACGCTAGCGAATTAGCGTTTCTGTGTTAAAGGCAGTAACGTTAAAACCATCACCCAGCTGTGCTAACCGGCTAACACAAAGCCAAAGATGGCACTTACCTTGATAAATGTTTCAGAATTTGTTTTTTTAATAATCCCGGCCATTTCTGCCAGCGTTTGTCTCCTACCCTAACAAATACTAGCTCGTGGGTATCTCTATATTGTACACTACCCGAGCTGTGTGCATCTTTTTTAGCCGCTGCTGGCACAGCACAGCCTAGCTGCTACCTCGCTAAACACCGGACAGACAGCCGCTGACCCGCTTTCACACACACAGACACACAAAACATACACGCTGCTCCACTGAAAACACGGCAGCTCCAGTAATGACGCGACGACGCCATCTGCTGGACGTTCAGGGGACGACAGGTGGGCGTCAGTGCGGAGAATCCCACCAATCACAACCAAAGATTTCATCAGTGGTGGAGGATCCTTTATAACACTGACGTGAAAGTATGGCTAAGAAATATATCCGTTGAATTCAGGTCACCTGTAGGTGGGCTGTCTGGACTGCTAATAAAAGAAAAACGTGAAAAAACTGCTAATTAACGTAATGTCAAAATATTACATGCAAATTACAAATCCACATTGATGAACATCCCAATCCCTGAATGTATGAATTTGAAAGCTTGAAAAAAAAAAAAAAAATCCTATTTTTTTTATAGTTTAATAATATGGTTTTCTTTTTCCTGCATCTCTCTCTTTTGTTTTGTATGTTTAAGATAACATAAGATAACATGAGATAAGATAATCCTTTACTAGTCCCACAATTAGGAAATTTGCAGTGTTACAGCAGCAAGTTGATAGCAAAATTGAAGGAGCATCAATTAAAATAAATAAATAAATAATGAGTAGGTAAACATGGAATATAAACAGGAGGAAATATTAAAAATAGGACTATAATTAATATAAAATATAAAAATAGGAATAATATAAACACAAGGAAATGTAAAAAAAAAAATAGCAATATAAACAGAGGGAAATACTAAAAGGCAGAATATAAGCAAGAGGAAATAATAAAAAATAGAAAGATTGTGTGCATTAAAATATAAGTAAGAGTAAACACACTCATCAGTCCAGTGTACACCATTGCACATAGGAAGTAGGTATTTCACATACTGCACAGTCAAAATGAAAACAAACCTGTGTAAAGTATTGGTATTGACATTGATATTGATATTGAACACTCGATTAAAATGTCAGCTGAGTGAAATGTTGATTTTGCACAGTGTGGGGTCAAATTATACCTGAGTTAATAATTATTTCTGCACAGTTAGGGTCCATTAATAGTGCAGTCAGTTTGTCAGTTTTGGTGAGTGGTGGCCAACTGGGAGCTGTTTGTTCTCTACTCAGCACATTACACATTTTTTTAATACCACAGTTGGTTGATCTTGTTGTCTGTAATTGTTTGTTGAATAAAGCATTTAAAAACACACTTATGGATCAGCATAATCTGCAGTTTGTCTTCCCCATCAATTGACCGATTGTTTTGTTTTCTGAAAATAGTGAGAAATGTTGTCACAATTACCCAGAACCCAAAATGACACATCTACAATGTTAGTTTTGTCCATCAACAGTCTAAACCTTATGTTAGTAACAGTAGTTTAACTTCTAACAAAGACATAATATTTTATAATCTTGTCATATCTTTTGTGTGTAAAAAAAATCTTATAAAATAACTAGCAACTAAAGCTGTTAGGTAAATTAATGGGGACTATCTCAGATTTGGTGGAGTATAAGAAGAAAGTGTCAGGAAATGCTCCAGTAAAGTACATGTATGTAAAAAATGCACAGTTGTACAGTGCTTGAGTCAATGTACTTAATTAAATTCCATCACTGAATAAACACATTCTAAAACACATTCTATGTACAGTTAATTCAATTTCAATTGCCAAGGACAATATGCCCTTACTGCAGCAGACATTTTGACATGTCATTGTAGGAAAAGCACAGGCGTTACTGATAAGAAAACAATTGCTTCCTTCTATTCAAGCCTTGACAGTGAACTGAAGCAGTTAGGCGGAATTCAGCCATCATTTATCTTATTAAATGTTTTCCATGAAAACACCTATCCTCCACCTTAGAGCGTACAATCGACTTCCTCAGATTAATACTCGAAACAATATAAATGGCATATTTCCATCATGTTTTCTACAGTTTTACTTTGTTTGAGGTCTCCTAATATTTGCATAATAGTGGCTGCACATTCTTTTGCAAATTTGAATTTCATTTTGCAATTTAAATTTGAAAATGTGGTTGACATTTGCACTATGGGAACTATGGAAATCCAGGGCCTGGTAGTGTACAGTGAAAGGGTAGTGTTTGGTTTCTGGGCCAATGGGTGCAAAATATACAGTAATACTAAAACACTCAGGGGCCGTGTTACTACATTATGAGTGCTTACACTTACAACCTTCTGGTAATATACTACTTATTTATTTTTCTTAAAGGGATAGTTCACCCAGAAAGGAAAATTCAGTCATTATCTACTTGCCCTCATGCCAGTTGAAGGTCAGGGTTAGTTTTTTAGTCCACAAAACACTGTTGGAGTTTCACAGGAAAACAGTGTTGCAGAACGTCCAACACAGTTTATGGGAATGGTGACCAATTCTCAAACATAAAAAACAACAACAACAACAAAAAGTACAAAATGCCTCCATACTTCTCGTCTGGTATGAAGCCAAGTCTCCCAATGCCCCAACATGCAAAGTTGACTTGAAATATATCATTTACACCATGTTATTAGCCTAAATAAAAATAAATAAATAAGTTTGAGTAGATAATGACAGAATTTAAATTTTTGGGTGAACTATCCCTTAAAGTAAGATTCTGATTTTTTTTTTTACTTGCAATTGAGTATTTCATAGTGCGAAATTAATACTTTTACTGAAGATCTGAATACCTTCTTCGCCATTGCTGTAATAATATAATTATACACAAACTGTGCATATATTTCAAGTGCAGTCCAGTATTTTCCGTTTATATAGAACGAATATTGAAATGTAAAATAAATAAAATAATATATAAATAATGAATGCAATAATAAATAATTTAAATATCTATGGTATTTTCCTCTCTCCTGCAGGCCTGTAGCGGCTCATAGGTTGAGACAGAAAAAACACAGTCATGTGACATGCGCACTCGGCCCTGTTGTTGAGTTTGTTATGACAAGTCGAGGCCTCGGACTAAATTAGGAGCGAAGCCCCGTGTCTGTCCAGGCGAATCCGCGATGGAGGGCATGGACCTGGACCTGGACCAGGAGCTCATGCAGAAATTCAGCTGCATGGGCACAACAGAAAAAGATATCCTAATATCGGAGTTTCAGAGGCTGCTCGGGTTTCAGCTAAACCCCGCTGGATGCGCCTTCTTTCTGGACATGACCAACTGGTGAGCTCGGTGACTCGTCCGGCCTGCTGCGGGGTTTATGTTCGATAAAAAGATACTGTACGCCGGCTAGTTTTCAACCTAGAGGTCTCATTGTACAACGGTATTTGATTGGGGAAAACGGGAAAGAGAGCGTTATCCCACAGTGTGACACGGTGAAAGTGTTTACGTTCGGTATGTTTAACGTGGGTACAGTGACAGCTAACGACGTTGTAGTAACGTAACGACCGTTAGCTGAGTCACCGTGTCTCTGACTTTTGATTGCCTGTCACGGAGCTTAGCGGGTGTCGCATACCTGCTGAAATGTTTGTACAATAAATGAACTGTAGTCGGCACCCATATTTGTATTGCGTGACACGTAGATGAAAACAAAGTATTGTCTTTTGTGGTTGTTAAGGCTGCTGACAGGAGTTGTGACGTTAAGTTGGGCACCACTTTAAGCTAACGTTAGGTACCACCAGCTAACGGCCAGTTCAGAAGGGAACCCTTGTTTTGCGAAACTTTTCGCGAGACCTGTTTCTTCATCGTGTACCTTTTACAAAATGACGTGAGTTATAAGGGGGACCCTGTGGTTAAAAATCTGCTGAGATTTAAGGACAAAAAAACACTTGGTTACGATTAGAGAAAGGTGATGCTTTGGGTTAAAATGGTAACTCTCGCGGGATCGTTTACGGTCTGGGGTTCCCCTTTAGACACGGTCGTAGTTAGCTAGTTGCTCAGCTGAGTGGATAATTAAAAGTTTATAACCATTCTCTCATATCTCATATCTCTCTGTATGAGGACTGTGTAAAGCACTCATCACCTTTACGTTATCGACAGACGTTAACGTTATGTCTGTCTCCTTGACCACAATCACAGTGACGATCGCTACTGTTTATTACGTAACCGTCTAACCTTTCGCTTGGGTCCTGTTTACAAGGGAACCGTTGATTTGCGAAACTCTCGCGAGATTTGAGAGAATTGTCTCAATTGTGCAATTGTAATTGCGTCTTCAAATGTGACAGCGCTGTTGTTAGGACCTGCTTAGGTAAACACTAGGTTAACATTTGGTCAAAGTTACGGAAATAGCTTGGTTTAGGTTGAATCTTCACCCTCGCGAGATCATTCGCGCATCTGGGGTTCCCATCAGACCTTTCGCCTGACGATTTCCAGCTCAGAGCTCACGTAATAGTTGTGCAAGCCTAGTAAATCTTTACCTCACTGTGGGTGGACTGAATGTATTACTGTGCAAGTTTTGAAAGTACTGAGAATATTTCACAAATTGCAGATGCAGTTGTTTTTTTTTTGGGGGGGGGGGGCTCTTAATGTGACTCATTTAGAAAATGGAATAAGTGGAAATGAAAACCACTGTGTAAGGGACAGAAAGGTCATTCTGAAATCTTCCCTTGAATAAATAAATCTTTCTGCGCATATGCAGTATTAAGCCTCTGCGGGTCTGAGGAAGATAACAGAGACAGTCTCTACGGGCAGAGCAGGCTGTAGTAGTATCACGTGATGCCGTGCCGTGTAATAGCTCCTCTGCAACGAGCTTTCTAAAAATAAAAACTGCTGGTTTATGGATGACCAGCAGCATGTCACGGGAAGCACCCATTCGCAATCTCTCTGACTCTGCAGACATCTCGGGTGCTACAATATATGCATCTAAACTAGTCACTAAAATGCAAAAAAGGTCTTATTAGCAATGTAATGTTTTAGTAAAAAAAAATAGCACTCTCTCTTCTACAATAAGTTACATTTGTTTCAGGGATCCTGGTTTACTCCTAGGCCCTTAATGGGAGGATTCCTCTTTAACTGGTCTTGTAAAAGCCAGTGTGAATTCCTGTGGTAGACTTAAAATAACCGTTGCTCTTTTCCCTTTGGTAAAATTGTTACCATTCAATAACTACAGCTTCCATGATGTTTTGACAGTATACCAAGAGCAGACTCAACAATTAATCGATATTTATTGTCTTATGATTGTAAATTGAATTTATTTGGGTTTTCAACTCTTGGTCAGACAAAACAAGCAATTTGAATCAGAAAATTGAGAAAATTGTGAGAGGCATGTTTCACAGTTTTTGACATTTATTGCCCAAACAAATAATTGATTAATCAAGAAAATAATTAGCAGATCAATAAATAGTGAATTATTTGCAGATGTTATTTGCTCCACATATTTGGCCTTAGTTCATTCCTATATGCAATAAAATGAAATTGCGATTTTTTTTGACAGGTATAGCTGATACAATATGAGTCATGATTTTAGTGGGAGTGGATGTTCCCTTGTGTCAGGTGAATATGGTTTTTTGGCCAGGGTATCTCTGTAGTACCACAATGCTTCATTTATAATTTGATGTAACACATTTTACTTTTATTAAAAAAAAAAAAAAAAAAGCATTTCCAGCAATTTGGATATTTCATTTTGCAATTTTGCAAATAGTTTGATTAATTGTTCAGCCCTAATTCATATCTGTGCAAACCGCTGTTGAATCATTGAGTTTCCCCTACACAAATCATCTTATACTCCAATTTACACTTGAACTGATCATCTGAATTTCTGCCATCTGTTGTTCCAGGAATTTACAAGCAGCCATCGGAGCCTACTATGACTTTGAGAGTCCCAACATCAGTGCACCGTGCATGTCCTTTGTGAGGGATGTGACGATTGGTGAGGGCGAGTCAGTTCCACCGGACACACCTTTCACAAAGACGTGGAGGATACAGAACACAGGTAGGTCTGCTGGAATAATAATAATTTGATAGAACACAGTTATGATACCAGACCTCACAAATGAAAAATAATTACACTCACATATCATGTTGATCTCAGCACAGTTGTCTGTGTATCTTCTAGGTGCAGAGTCGTGGCCTCCTGGGGTTTGTCTGAAGTATGTTGGAGGAGATCAGTTTGGTCATGTGAACATGGTGATGGTGCGGTCTCTAGATCCTCAGGAAATGGCAGATGTTAGTGTGCAGATGCAGAGTCCTGTGTCTCCTGGCATGTACCAGGGCCAGTGGAGAATGTGCACAGCTACTGGACTTTACTACGGAGGTGAGCACAGAAAACTTCACACTGTACACTGTAAACTGTGAACTGTTGTTTTTCAGTACATATGCTCCAGAACAGACTGAAATGATTAGTCAGTAAATCAGTTATGCTGGTATTTGCTAGTATCTGCTCATGTAACTAAAGCACAGTCCTTCCTGAAGCCCAGACTTCTGCTGAGACTACAGCAGAAGTTTTAGGCCATTTTACCTCAGATTCACCGCTTCCAACAATTGCAGGCGAAATCTGGTCCAGGACCTTGGTTTGTACCGATGTTTGGCCCAGATTATCTGGTAATGTGAGGGGTTTACAGATCAGGCCTTAAACCTTCCAACCTGCTGGCACACTCATCAGGGCTGCACTGATCATTTTCAAACATGTTTGATATTTAAGAGTTAAAATCTGGGTGATTATGTCAGTACTTTCTGAGCAGGACCAGAATAGCCATAGAAGGAGACAAGTCAACAAGTTCTGGAGCAGCTGACAGTGTTGACATGCTGTAAACGTTCTAACCTTTGAGCTAAGGTTAGCTGGTATACTACAATTAACAGATATTAAAACACAAAATTAAAATCTCACCTACAGTTCTAGCTGACGAAAAGACAACCCATGTCGACCATGTCTCTTCAAACATTTTCTCATCCATGATTTTGTTTTTTTTGTTTTTTTTTCCCTCATTGCAGAGCATCACTACAGCAGTTTGTTGCACCACATCAGTATCCACTTTGTCTACATCTGCTTCCCCTTCAGATCACTTGAGATCGTGGTCCCTATAGCACAATAATCTTAATAAGAGAGAAAAAACAGTTGTGAATTTTCTCCCTATGTGCACGATGCAACTGATTTCAAAATCAGTTAGGATTTTGTAGTCTGAGCCCAGCTTTAGTTACTAGATATAGATATAATTACCAACTATTTTGATAATGGATTCATGGTTTCAGTCTTTTTTTTTTCCAGCAAAAATTCTGAACATTCTCTGTTATTACTATTATACTATTATACTATTTGAAGACAGCACCTTGGGCTTTTGTTTTTCAATTTTATAGATTATAAAATATCAGTAGTAATCAGCAGTATGTTTTCAAATGCTTATATGTAGAGATATGTCTTTTTAAACTTTAAAAAAAGAGTAGAGAGTAAAGAGTAGAGCTGCTATGATTGGCCAGTTAGTTGATCAAATGAAAATTAGTTGCCAGCTATTTTAATTTGAACTGATTCATCATTCCAGTCATTTTTCTAAGTGAAATATGTCAAACATTCACTGGTTCCAGCTTCTTAAATGTAAGAATTTGCTGCTCTTCTTTGTTATTTATGATCTTTTTGTCTTTGGTTGAACTCTAGGTTAGACAAGGAAACAGTTTGAAGGTGTCGTTTTGGGCTCTTATGATGACTCTTTTTTCACATTTTATAGACTAAACGATTCATCATGAATAGTGAAAATTGGAGGGTCAATTGATTCATTTGCAGCCTGAATAAAGAGGAAGAGAGCAAAAGTTGGTATGTAAAAGCAACAGAATGCAACAGATTAGTTACTGTCATTAATCAAGTAGACAGACCCCATCAACATTAAAAGTTGTCATTCCAACTACGGAGCGGTCATACTTGCTGTAGCCATCTTTTTCTATACTCTGATTTTATGATTGTCTCTGCCCTGAATGCACTCCTCCTAAATTAGATAACTATTAGTTTTGAACTGAGCTGCAGAAATACAAACATACAGCCAATTATTATAGTTAACCGCTGTAGAAGGCAGCCGTCATCACTGAAGATAAAGTGCTAGATAATTTTATGTGTTTCCTTCAGGGAAAAAACTTTTAAGAGATTGGACGGCCATTCTATTAGCACACACAAGCTAAATTAAGAGTCATTTATTAAATTGATTTATGTGCTCCTGCAAGTTCAACATGTGTGATGGATCCCAACAGGAAGTCCCTCAAGACTTCCCTACTTACAAATTAAGCAGCAGAGGGATACTCAATTAAAAACTGGCCTTAATTTTTCATTTAGGTGTTCCTAGCGATTATTCCTCACTTCACTACACCAGTGGCTCTAAGAGAGAATAGAATCACAGACCTGGAGCACTTTAAATCTTTGGAGGATAATATAGGTCTGTGGTCCAGCTTTATTTTAAATGATCTAAATGTTGTTTCAGAGGTTAATGGGAATTTGCAGAATGCTGGATGATATTATCTTTTGGTAAGTAACTAACAAAACCTGCTGTTTGTTTCTTTTGACAGATGTAATTTGGGTGATCCTGAGCGTGGAAGTCGGAGGCCTCCTCGGCGTCACACAGCAGCTGTCCTCTTTCCAAGCTGAGTTCAACACCCAGCCTCACCGTAAGCTGGAAGGAGATTACAACCCCTTCGCCTCACCAGAAAAGAGCAAGTGCCCCAACAGCAACAACAACAGCCTCCACGATGCCAGCGGTCACAGGGTCGCAGGGGAACATTGGCAGGGAAATCCCAACGAGCTGCAGCAAGATCAGAATGGACTTTCACACAACTCTGTGGATTTAGTAGCAAACAGTCTACAAAGCAATCTGTCAGTAGTATCATATAACCAGGTAAGACATATCAAAGGGCAAGGAGATTCTACATACTGATGAATCAGTTATTTTCTTCTCAAATTTCCATCATCTTTTTTTTATTTACACTTCTATAACAGCAACAATAACAAAAAAAGACTACAGCCACACTAAAGGCTTTCTAAGGCTTTACTGAGCTAAATGCTAAGATGGCTGGTGTTAAGCAGGTAATATTTACTAAGTTTACCATCTCAGTTAAGCCTTTTAGCATGCTAACTTTTGCTAACTAGTACAACTATACAGGATATTGCACAGATATTTTAATCTGGAACAAAAGTAGTGGACCAGCAGACTGACATTGCCATCCATAGAGACATGGCTAGAGTGCACAATGTACAAACAAAGTTTAGACCAGCTTTAATTGAGCAGTAATTTAGCATTCTGCACTAATCCTGCGCTGATGTAAATGTGCGTTGAGTGCCTTCAGCTGGTACACAGTGACTGTCTAACAATTGCTGGACGTGTGAGAGCTTTTACTGTGAAACAGGTGCAGATGTATACAGAAGTGTTTGAATTAGCCAGCAATGCTAACTTATAGCTCAATAAAAAATGGTCTAAATTTTTAAATTGTTTCATTGATTTATTTATTTAAGCTAATGTAGTTGATAATTTATTTTCAGTATCAATTTATCTTATTTTTTTCTTGATTAATCAATTCATTATTTTGTCTATAAATTACCCAAAGGCCAAATGCTTGTTTTTTTTTAACAAACTAAAAAGGCCAAAAGCCAAAAATAATCAGGTTAACTATCACACATGACAAAGAAAAACAAGCAAATTCCACATGAGAGAAACTTGAACAAAAAAATGTTATTGTTGCTTGAAAAATTATTAAAGGTCCAGTGTGTGAGATTTATGGGGATTTATTGGCAGAATATGGCCAAAATAAAATATTCTATTCATAAGTATGTTTTTAATCAGTGTATAATCACCTGAAAATAAGAATTGTTTTGTTTTCGTTATCTTAGGATGAGCCATTTTGATCTACAGAGGGCACAGGTCCTTTCCACGGAGGCCGCCAAGTTGCACAGCCATGTTTCCCTCAGTGGCATTTTGCTAATTTCGTGGCCACCATAGGTCTCCTTCACACTTGGAAGGGGAGAGAGAGAAACAAGATATTTGCAGTCTGCAAGCTAGATGCCATTAAATCCTACACACTGGTCCTTTAAATGATTTATCAATGAGCAAAAAAGATGAAGATTAATTTTGTCAGCTGACGTACATATAATTAAGTCTGTACTGCAGTATGTACACACACTGTTACAGACACAAAGTTAAAAAACACATTTAAGTCTTTATTTTGTCTCATTTTGCCAGTTCCTACATATCTTGCATCCCTACTATCAGTTTATTTTAACCATTTCTCTTCCTTGCAGGGTATACAGGAGCCCTATCCTTTCGGGCACTCTTAAATCTTGGGACTTGTCACAGTGAAGCAGCACTAAACCGTACCTCTGGAGTCTGTCACACCAATAACGAAGAGGCTTTATCAGTAGCTGGCGGAGAGTGTGGAGATTCAAAAACACTTTATGCAAACTCCGGCTACACTTTCAGAAACCAGAGGCCAACAACGCTCCTGACGTGCAGCTCAGCCTACATCCCACAACCCACTGTATGCACGTGTGAATGCTAAGTTAAAAAATGAGTGCTATGAGTCTTTTGAGTGATAACTTTCTTTTTCAGATTTTTTTTTAGTTGTCAGAGTGCAGATGAAACAATGACAGGAGTGTGTATTTGTGAAATTGTGTGTATATGTGTATGCATTGTGCAACTGAAAGAGAGACTTTGGAGGAAAAGCCATTTATTTTGCCAACTGATTCTCCAGTTTCTGCTCTGACTCTTGGTATATTGATTTGGTTCCCAGTAACAATATAACAATGTGGGTGTCTCTGAAACAAACCATAGGACATCATTATGTACTTTATATCTTAAATTTGAATTAGGGCTGCACAATATGGTTAAAAAAAATCATATTACTATTATTGTGTTAGATACTATGATTTCGATATTTACGATTAGTTTTTTTGTTTTTTTTTTTTCCAAAATTTTTCAATTTTGCATCACAATTGTCATTTTCATTGAATAAAAATGTGACAAAACAAACATGTTTTCTTACATCTGAAGAACAAAATTTGTAGGACAGCTCTATAGTACTTAATTACAATGCTGTTTGTTACATATTTACTTATATCAAAAAAAAAATGCAGCTCCTGTGATTTGAATTTGGCACTCGACCACATTGTGATATCGATAATATTTCTATCAGTTGTGCAGCCCTAATTTTAATTAACATTTTTTAAAGATATATTTAAGAGAAATACATCTAAAGCTCATTTAAAAGCCCATCAGTGTCAACATGACTTGTGCATTATGTGCAGTCATTTCTATGCTGTCATAGTACCTGCAATTTTAGATGCTGTGCAGTTTTTTCCCCACTGGAGGGAGCCAGGCGCTACTCCTAGCGAACAGAAGCCAAGATCAACACTGAAAGACAGAACTCTTATTCATAGTATAGCTCCTATTATTTCACAATTTTATTATGACTTCCTGGAGTCAAACATGATTTTTGTTGTCATTTACTATAAATGGAAGTAACAAAAAGCTTATATAAAGTTGAATCTATTTTGACATGTAAGAAGCCTCTGAGACAGTGAAGGTTTCTTCCAACAGATGAAACACCGTCATTGCTGGCACTTGGCATATAGACATAAAGAATATTAGCAAAATATCCATTATTGGTAATATTGTAGTATTCCCCTGGTTACTGTTTGAATCTAAGATTTAGTTTAGTTTACACGCAACACAAGATAACAGGAATAAAGGTCCAGTGTGTAGGATTTATGGGGATTCATTGGCAGAATGTGCAGAAATGTACTAGAACATTGATAAGTATGTTTTGATGAGTGTATAATCACCTGAAAAAAAAAAAGGATCATGGTTTTGTTACCCTTAGAATGAGCTGTTTGTATTTACAGAGGGTGTGGGTCCTCCTTCACAGAGGCTGCCAAGTTGTACTGCCATGTTTCTACAGCAGGCCAGAGCAGATTAATCAAACAGTGGCTCTAGAGAGGGCCTTTTGTTTTTTGTTTTTTTCATGGCCACCATAGTTTCTCCAGCACACCTGGAGGGGAAGAGTGAGACAAGGTGTTTGCAATCTAAGCTTACCACTAGATGCCACTCCTGCAATCCTACATACTGCTCCTTTAATGCACACGATGCCTCAGACATTTAGTTCAAGCCATATGAACAGCATTAAAGACAAAACTTCACATTATGAAAACAGATGGTGACTCTTGACTCTGAATTTCTTCATTTTAAAGCTGTCTTAGACTTACTATCATTAAGTTGAATGTATTTGATGAATGTAAAAGAAGATTTCTTTTTGAAACATATTAATTTACCCAAAGATGACACATTGTGTATTTGCATTGAACCCGAAGTTTTATTAGTGTAATTATTGTCCTGAATTTTCCTGTTTCTTGTTAAATGATGCTGAGGATGTTCCACATTTGAGTCTAACAATTCACGAGCTTCTTAAACACATTTGAAAAGTTGATAACTGCTTTGATCATTTCAGATGCAAACCACACCAGTCAATTGCTATGAAACGACAGAATCATTTGTTACTGCATATTTACTTGCACTAACTGGCTGATCTATGCACCGAGTAATGAGACCTCCATGACAAAGCCTGTGCGTACTTTTCCTCCTCCACAAGTACTGTTAAGTCCTGAAGGGTTTATCAACTCTGTGATTTTATCTGACACCCACAGCCAGTGAGTTAGACCTCATCAGGTTAACACCCTTTTCATTAAGGCACTAACTGTAAGCCCCGGGGTTACTGAGCTTTGACATGACTATACCAGCCAATAAAAAAAAAAACTACAACATGTCACTGGTGGATCTCTGGGCTCCTTGTGAAAAATGTTTAAAGATAAATGTTTCGTTCTGCCGTCTAAGGTATTTCCTGTCTATGTCAGTTCACAAAGTGTATTTTCTTCTTTGTGTAGTATCTTTCTGAAGTTTCCACTGGCCAGATTGCAGGATGAATCAGTTGGCATTAGACTCATACAACAGCACATTTATGAGAGCGAGGAAGTGCAAACAGACGAAAGCTTTTTTCCCGTGTGTTTGATGAATGTTTGTATGATTAAATTATCACTGAAATCTGAAGTTTGGGGCTTTTTGTTGTGTTTGTGCAGAAGCAGCAGACAACACTCCATCTTTTATATATTTCTCTGTTTTTGTACATTTTAACCACTATTAGTTCATGTCTGAACGTCAGATCCTGTGCAGTCTGCAGTCCTGGAATGTAACTAAATTTACTCAAGTACTGCAATTTAACAATCAATTTTGAGGTACTTGTACTTGATTTGAGCATTTCCATATTCTCATACTTGCCTCTATTACAGTTTGGAGGCAAACGTACTTTTTACTCCACCTATACAATAAAATCACCTGATAAATTATGATGGATTATTATAGATTCTGAAAATTTTCATGTCGAGGACCCCTAAAAGACCACAGACCAATTTGAGAGGATTGTGTCTTAAGGAATCTCCTCTGAGTATTTTTTGTTTTGTTTTGTTTTAGGTATGAAGACAAAAATGCCTTCAAAGTGATCAAACTATGATCACTATAAATTGTAATCAATCAAAACTCTCACTCACTAAGGACACCTATTAATCACCAGACCCAGTTTGAAATCCACTGTATTAGGCTATGTAACAGATTATACAGCAAATTAAAATGAGCTCCACCTTTACCAGCTGTAACATTAAAGTGAAGAACATATGAATGTTAATAATATAACCCAGTAATAATTTGGAATAGGTATTTCGTACCTTTTCCTTACCTTTTGATGCTATAATGTGTTTATATTTTCTTATGTAAGGATTTGAATGCATGACTTTTATTTATAAATGTGTTTTTACACTGTGGTCTTGCTACTTAAGCAAAGGTTCTGAGTTCATCCACCTCTGGTAGTTACTCTCAGACATGAAAAAAGTGCTTTTTCATTCTAGCTAATTGCCTTGCTGGTCGCTGGCATGCAGGAGTTTCACAAAATGTTCTTGTACGCTGCTGCAAATCCTTGCATGCCATTTACTATTTAGGCAAATGATGCATTTAACGGTGGCTTTTTTAATCTTTTATGAATTTACAATGGCCTTTTAAGGACAAGGAAACATTTAAATTAACATAAAAAGCATAACAAGACATTACTGTATAATTCAGTGCATTACTTTATAGAACACATTAAAGTACTTTGCTGCGTGTGCGCTTGAAGACTCAATTTACATGAACATTTATTCAACTGCTGTATTTAATTACAATTTTGAGGTGCTACTCCACTACATTTCAGATGCAAATATGGCACTTTTTATTTTTTTTATAGCCTATATAGTTAGTAGTTTGCATATTCACATTTATGATACAAGAGATTAAATTAAAAAAAAAAAATCCACACCCCAGATCTCCACATTTACCAGCTGCAACAATGACAATGATGTAATAAACATGAAATCTGCACAGTGAATACTTTTCTTTTCCTACAATAAGTACATTTTGAAGTCAACACTTTTGTACCTGTAATTAAGCAAAGGTTGGGATGCATGACTTTTACTTGTAACAGAGTATTTTCTACACTTTTACTGAAGTGCGAGATCTGAGTACTTCCTCCACCCTGCCCACCAGATAGGAAAGCACCACACG
The DNA here is from genome assembly GCA_034769285.1 of Lutjanus argentimaculatus. NCBI lineage: Eukaryota > Metazoa > Chordata > Actinopteri > Lutjaniformes > Lutjanidae > Lutjanus > Lutjanus argentimaculatus. The sequence continues at coordinate 28,159,986 of JAWZSL010000007.1, forward strand.
TGAATACACTCAGACACCGCGTGCTGATATGTTGATAGTAGCTGATAAGGGTCATTTGGTTCAAAATCAAGAGGAGTGTGTTACTTTCTGGTGTCAGTCAGTCCTCAAAATAGCTTAAAAATGACTGATGAGATGAGTTTTTAATTGAAGAAATCAGCAGCTGCAGTTCAAACTTGAGACAGATCGCAGCCAGTAGATTTACAGCCGGCTCAACTGATAAAGTTTTTCTCGCTTTCGCACTTCAAGCAGGCGTCAGATTAGATGTTAGCCTGGAGGCTTACTGGTCTGAGGAGCCCCAGCATCTATTAGTTTGTTTATTGTGTCTGTCAACAGCTCTGTCCAGGCAGCAGCAGCAGCAGTAGTCTGTGTGAAACCAAACTGCCTGAGGGAGCAACACTGACTTGACATTTGCTCAGGCTGAATGTTTTACAGCACAGCACAAGAGAAATAACGCACAGTAAAGATTAGCTGCACAGTTTCTCTCTGTAAAAGGTCCTACTCACTTAAAAGCTTCAGGAAGCTGTAATTCTACCATTTTTAAGAAGCCTTTACAGATGATTTACGTGGGTGGATACACAATCAGCAGCTCTTTAGAATATTTCAACACAACTGCACGAACATTGTTTAGCTTAAGCAAACATTTACACACTCTTGCTTTCTCTTTCCCCCTCTCTGACTCTCACACTCACTCCATGTACCAGTTAATCCACTTTTTCTGTCATAGTTTTTGACCTTTCAAAACAACACTAAAGCATTATTCTCCTGCAGGTAATATATTGATACTTCATGGATGTTGCGTCTCATGTATCCTCACATCTCCAGAATTTCTGGCATCATAGCTCAAGCTGAAATCAAGCCTACAGTACAATCTAACAACTAGTGAGTTTAATTATAAAGACATACATTCTCCTCTCCTTATGCAGGATATCTGTCTTTCACTTAATTCTGATGACGAAAGTTAGCCTCTATATTTAAGCCTGAGGCATGAACTATAACAACAACAACTTCACATTGGCTCAAATTAACAACTGCATTATATCAGCTTAGAAATACTTTCTGTAATTGTGTAAGAGTAAATTCATCCCTAATGTTAGACGTGGCTTAATGTCAATACTCTTGAGGTGAGGAGGATTAGATATATTCAAATTGATCAACCTCTCATTCAGTATTTGGAGAAGAGAACAACAGAGCCTAATGCTACTTATTGCTCAGTGGTCACAATCATCTCTCCAAACTAGGGATGCAAATGTTGTTCATTTTCCTTAACCTCACTTTCACTTTTTTCTGTTTAGTCATTTTGTTCTCACTTTAAGTTTCTTTTCTTATTTAACAAATGACTCCACTAGACAAAACTGTGTCAAATGAGGGGCAATTACTTAATTGATTAATGATTAATCATCAACATCCTTACTCCAAACCTGTGCTGCTGCAGTGTTTAGTTTTTCATTGATATGTGCTTGTTCTCAATGGCCTGTTTGTGATCAGATAACCTTATTGGCTGCAAAAATGTAGATGAATAGTTTGGATATTAATTCAAATTGTACTCAGTTCTCAATTAAGATTTTAAAAGTAACCAAGTAGATAATATAGAGTAATGCATACTTCAATACAAGTAAAAGTGCAGATTTGAAAATCTACTCATAAAAGTACAAGCACCCAAAAAACCTCTTAATTACAGCAACTTGAATATTTGTAATTAGTTGCTTCCACCCCTGGTTTTGTATATTTACTAATTAGCTTTATTCGTATTTGTATGTTCACCAATAATTCTTTTTTATTTGATTTGATTTGTGCATACTGGACTCTACTAAAAAAAAAGTAGAGCTGCAACTAACAATTATTTTCATTGTCAATTAATCTGTTGATTATTTTCTCAATTAATAAGTACAAAAATAAAATCAGTGTTTCTCAAAGCCCAAGATGATGTCTTCAAATGCCTAATCTTTGTCTGCCTTTGTCTACAATCAAAGACATTTGGTTTACTTTCATAGAGAACTTAAGAAACCAGAAAATATTCAGATTTAAGACACTGAAATCAGAGAATTTGCACATTTTTTCTTCAAAAGATTATTCAAACCAATTAACTGATTATCAAAAAAGTTGACAGTTAATTTAGTAGTTCATCAGTTAATCATTGGAGCTCTAAAAAACAAGTTTCTATGTCACTTTCCTCATCTATGTCATTTCCATCATCTCTTTCTCACAGAGGTAAAAGACCCAGCGGTGACTGATGAGTAAAGATGTTTGGGAGCCTTTATTCACAATAGAAATTCACTTTCTCGTATCCAAACAGTGTGCTAATCCGTCGTTCACGAAAGTGAGTCTGTGAAGTGTGATTAAACTTTTCTGCGCCAAGTTTCCCCCTGCAGAACCTGAACTGTAGATTTTAATCCAAAACAGACAGTTATTATTCCTCACCTCTCACACAGAATGGTGAACTTTGATGCAGTTACCTTTGTGGATCAGATTAGATCAAATTAAGTTTCACTAATCCTCTGGCTTCAGTTGATTTGTGGTTTCTGTTCACAAAGTTTGAATATCGTCCCTAAAACCGCCATTCTTGAAATGATTGTTAAAACTCAAAGGTGCTTCTCCACAGCTTCTCCCCAGGCTGTTAAGACTTGGCAGGTTTGTTTACTTAAGGGACTCTCCATCTGAACACTGCCTCGAGTCATTATTAAGTATGCACTTAGAGCAGCCTCTCTCATTGGGACACACCCTTTCTTTCAGAATTGATATGTCACGAAGCCACCGTGTCCCAAATAAGTCAAACCTTTGCTGCCGAGACCAGAAGTGAAACAAGGTGTCTCAGTGGTTGGAGTGGACAGAAGTGATCCAGTGTGCTGGGCAGGAGACAAGAATACACAGACATCCTCACCTGAGGACAGGTTACGAGAACCTTTAAGTGAAAGCCCACACTTTAACTAAAGACAGGGGAACACGGTGAAGAACCAAGCAGAGCCTCAGCACTGGAATCAACTTCTGTCAAACACTGACAAGGTAAGACTGCAGATCACAATAAGGTTCTAAATAACTATGCTGTCATTATCATTATTATCATGACCACATGATACTACCTAATACTAACAGTATCCTGGTACTTCACCTGAGTATAAGTAGTAATACTTTGGGGAACAGTGAGGTTCTTTTTCTGTTGGTGGGATCAAAACTTAAAGAGGATTCTGACTGGCATCATTTTAAACTCAAGTTAAAATAGTTTTTAAAGTGGGAACAGTCGTGTTGTGACGAGTGAATCTGATGTTTGTCTTGGAGTTTTATTGTAATTTTATTGTGCTAGCGTGTGTAAATAGTTGGTGTCTTGGGCTGTCATGTATTTTAGTTTGAGGATCCTGGTATTGTGCGCGCTGGCTCACTGTCACAACTGACTGACGTGACATTTTGTAGCTTAAAAGGGACAGTTGTTTTGAGCACCACAAGCCAAGTGCCATCTAGTCCTGTTATATTTTCATAGTTTCTGTTATATTTTATTACAGAGAAGGCACACATCTCTACAACCGCCAAAACTCAGAAAGAAAAACAAAACAAAACAAAACAGGAAGGATGAAAACTACATTATTTTGATTTTGGGGTGAACTGTCCCTTATAAATACCAGTACAGTGCTTGAGAAATTTTCATTTCATCACTATCTATCACTCCCATTACTTCTACAATTACTATCCCTCTATCATGTACACTAATGTTATGAGTGTGAAGTATTTATATACTTCTGTTTAGACTATTTCCTCTACAATTATTACTGGCTGATTATACTGAGAGCAGTGCTGCTACCATTACCACCAATACCAGTTCTACCAGTGCTCCAACTAATAATTATTATGATAGTGAAACTCTTTTTATAAAGATGTCTAGACCACTGAAAACATTATTTAAAGTGATCGTATTTCCAAATTTGAATGCAGACAATAACTAACTGATTATTGACCACAAAAATGACTTTTATTCCTTCTATTTGCCTTGTTTCTTCCCTAATTATTTCTCTATTTATAACTGAAGTGGCAATACTCACATTTTGTAAGAGCCCACTAAAAACAACTTGGAGCTGATATACTGAATTCATGTTTTGCATAAAGATAAAAGTGAAACTTTGTGTGTACTGAAACTTGTGGAGGGATTACTGAATGGGCCTACAGGGCACAGGCCTGGGGGAGGGCCCTGCACCACAGCATCTGTTTGAAGTGACTGTTAACATTTCTTAGCAAAAAGAAATCGTACTACTGAAAATAGAAACAAAAATACCACAAAGACACATAACAAAACTACAGGGATACAAAGAGACAAAACTGCCACACAGAAACAAAAAAACAACTACACAGACACAAAGCTACCACAAAGAGACACAAAGTATCACAAAGAGATATAACAGCCACAAAAATGACTCAAAACAACTACAAGACACACAAAACTACTACAAAGAGACACTGAATCTCTTTGAATCTGGGTGTTCTCTTATAAAGGAGGGGTAGGTGCCCAGAGATCAGCTGTCTCATAATCTGTCCATGGTACAGCTGAGAAATAGTGACTTGCTCTCTCTCACTTTTTTTTGACTGCAACCTGACATGGACATTTTTCTGAGCAGAGACAGAACAGCTCATAAAGGTGTGTTATCGAGCACCTTTTGTCCAAAGAACAGAGGAATGCAGGCAGCGCTGAATGACCACAGCTTTTCATATCGACCAAATGCCTCTCATATCAGTTTGGCTGCAATCTAATGAGGTGCAAAACACAGCAGCGAGTTTAAGTCTACAAATAATGGACCTGCTCTCATGAGCACGCTGCTTTCATGTAGGCAGAAAGGACATTTGTCCCAGAGAAAAAAAGGATAATCCAGAAGAGCAAGTTTTTACAGCCACTGAACATTTAAACTGTTGACGCCTGGAGGCGATGAAATAATAGCAGAGACATGGACCATGTGTCCAGACATCTGGGTCTTGCAACTTGTTAACATAGTCACAGAAGTGTTTTCTTTTAGTGTTTCTCTATTTTGACTTTTGAATTTGTGGTGATTCTGTACTGGTGTTCTTGCCGCATTTAAGACAATTAATCAGGTTTTGAAGATGATGAAATTCTGTGGAAAATTGTTGGCAACAGGCCACAAATAACAGCTCCCCTTTTCTTCTGCAATCATTTTATCAGTAATCAGGTTATTTATAGCTCTGTTTTGTTGCAGCAGCCCGGCTTTTGAGAACTGCCTTGTTCCTTATCATGCCACCACCACGCCATGTGCCATTGTTTTGGAAATGCTTTGGACCAAAGGACCCTTTGCACAATACTTCATACTCAATATTTACCAAAAAGGTAGCTCATGAATAATATTCTCTGTAACGTGTTCAGAGTCTTTTTACCCTTAAATCTGTTTTGGTTCAGACTGCGGATACTTTTTGTTACAGACTTCACTCACTTCTGTCGTGCATATTAGTCTTTTATAATGCCTCGTATATTCTATTCTAGGTGGCAGAAAGATTTAAAAAAGGCAGGATGTATTAAATGGATGCGTAAGTATTTTTACTTTGACACAATTATACACCTGTTTCATCTAAAAGTGGTTAGAGGCACCACTCCCAGCCTGGTGAGCTGTTCTCTTACTCATACCATGATGAATACACTCCAGCTACTTATCCTTTATCCACATGTCGCATGTGTCCCACCCTTTATGCTCTATTCTATCAAGCTTTCTTCTACAATTAATTTGTGATCAATCTCGATGACCTGATGTACTTGATATTTTTAAAAAAGCACTGGGTGTTACATTGTGATAGTAACCAAACACCTCTTTTACTTTTTACTCTTTTTTTTTTTTTTTTTTTTAACAATAAAACGGACAAACAAAATAAATTTGACTATAGTTTCAAAGTTTCAAACAAGTCTCAAGTCTTTGTACTCAAGTCCCCAAGTCAAGGCAGGAAAGTCCAGAGTCAAGTCCCAAGTCCTTAAGGAGAAGTGTGTAAATATATTTAGTGTTATACATCATAAAATGGCCTTAATATATGATTAGATTAAGGAATTAAGGAAAAATGCTCAGGTGAAATACTTCTCTGATAGCAACAACCAGTATGTCCTTTGAAATTTCCATTTTGATCCAGAACATCAAGTTAAAATTAATCCAGAATGCTCATTGAACGAGTAGTAAGAAATCATTAGTAATTGTTTAGATGTTTATTACGGTTAAATTGAGCAACATGTTCATGGATCCTGGCAGGCAGTCACTGAACTCAAACTTCAGAGTGTGTATTTTCAGAGCCGTGGAGTTTTGTTTTCAGGATAACAGGCTTAGCTTTTCACTGACCGACAACTGGCAGTTATAAACAGCTGATCAACTCACAGTGTAGGACTTGTCAAAATATAATATTGTGCTTGTGTAGGTTCAGTGTGCAGCAGCCTGCAGCTAAACTGGTGGAGCTTTGTCGAGTCTGGGGAGGAGGTACCGGGGGGAAACAACTCTCTTCAACCATAGATTGTAACATATTTAATATACAGTCTATGGCTCCAACTTGCTATTTGGGCTGCAGCACTAATTTTTGAATACTTGGATGTTACATATTTCTCCTTAACTTTAAGTTTCAAGCCCTAAACAACTCATAACTCTTAACAATAGAGCCTTGACTTACTGTTCTTTGTGTGACTTTAGATGTTAAAAAACTGTTGTATCTGTCTGTAATTTTCGACCCACATATTTTGCATACTACCGTTTGTTTTTTGTTAACCACTGTATAGGTTTGGTGCGGAAACGAAATTATCTTTGGTCCCACTTTTTGCAACTGGAGCTTGGTAACTAATGTTAGTTCTTCATGGTTCTCTCCTTCAACTTGAGTGGATGCTGTCGGATTGGTTCAAACAAAGTGGGTCTGGGGAATTAGGTTTTTACTTGCTGGCACACTTTCAGTCCGCAGGCCTTGAGTTTGACACATGTGGTGGAAAATATCGAGTATTTCAAGTCAAGAGGCTCGAGTCCAAATGAAGTCATGAGTCACTGGTGTTAAAGTCCAAGTCGAGTTGCAAGTCTTTTTTTGATTTTGTCAAGACGAGTCTAAAGTCATCAAATTTGTGACTCCACACCTCTCAGAGAGTAGATCACTCTCTGACATAGTTGAATAATGATGAAAATAATGTAAGATAACTGCAGAATTTCACACAGGCTGAACCTGTTTGACTTGAATATTTCCAAAAATATAGATTAATTAGAGAATCTAAATTTACTTCTTGCAGATTCTGGATCAAAAATGGGATTTTCAGTTATATTAAGACGTTGAAAGACAAACAATATCTTCAATGAATTCAACTGTCACAGAAGCTCCCTTTGACAAAGCTGGGATGACAGATTCCTTATTTCAAAGTGAGTCCCAGCAAAGTAAATACCAAGGAATAAATGTCAAGTTTACTTTTGGATTGCTACTGTTTAAATATTAGGCATTTGGGTACGGTTTCAGCGGAGCATCAATGCAACACTGTCACTGCTAAAATGTCACACAGGGTGTAAATCTGTTATGACACCTTATGGAAACAGAGCTTTCTTCTTCCAGCCTTAAACAAACCTGAGCATGGGGAGTCCAGGCTGCACTGCACACTCTCCTCTGCACATCAGTCACCCCCACCACCACACCGACACCAGAATGGGCTGGCTGGACGAGGCGGAGGACATCAAACCGTCTCGCAGCTTGCTGGGGCTGCCTGAGATCAGCTGGCCGGGGGTCTACCTCCCCTGCTGTGAGAGGTTGGCTATGGAGGAGAACCCCTGGGTGCTGAGGATGACAGAAGCCCCCGCTCCTGCTGCTCATCCCTCCAGGACGCCGGAGCTGAGCCTAGTCAAACCCAGTCAAGTCCAGGACCCCCCCTCTGGAATGGAGGGTCAGGTGGAGGAGCGCTGTCTGGAGCAGGTGCAGACCATGGTGGTGGGAGAGGTGCTGAAGGACGTCGACACGGCCTGCAAACTGCTCAACATTGCATCAGGTAGGACAGAATACAAAGGGTTAATGTCACGTTATGATCACAGAGGGACATTTAAATAGCAGAACCTGCTGCAGGAAGTGTTGGCAGAGTTGTAGTCTAATAAAATAAACCTTCAGAAGCCATCGTTTGTTTGTTTGCTCTCACATCAACATCTCCAGTGACACCACTGATAGCTGCTGAGTGTCTGAGGCCCTGCCCACGCTGTGCAAACGTTTCTGTTGACAGAAGATCATCTTCACTTCATATGAACTCAGTCAGAGCCCTAAAATCATACACTGTGCGTGTGATTATTTGCTTTTATTACAGTCTGTTTATTACCTAACTCAGAAAGTAGGAGGCACATTTATGGAAATTTATGCTACATGTTGCATCATAGTCAGAATTTAATCTAAGATTAAAAAACAAACCGCACAATAACAATAAAAGAGCGCCTGGCAGCAACTGGCAGATGGTTTTAACAGATCAACAAGAAAGAAAGAAGAGACACAAAACTGATTGAGTTGAGTCTGTCCTAACTTTTTTTTTGCAGAACTTGTTAGTTTTGCTCAATCCATCTCAAAAGGCAGACATTTTAAAAGTTAATCCTCCATAAGTGTAAGTTATTTTGGATCAGATTTTAAAGTGGATTCAAAGTTTGGGTGCAACAGAATTAAATTTAATATCAGCGTACAGTAAAAACCAAACTGAGGTCTTTAATCTTTAAAGTTTGTTCAAAAGTTGTGCTTAAGTTGAAGGACCGGTGTGAGGATTTTGTGGCATCCAGCGGTGAGCTCTCAGTTTGCAAACACCTCATTTTACCCTCACCTTGTGTCAAAAGTCCTGTTTGAAGCCAGTGTTTGGTTTGTCCATTCTGGGCTACTGTTGAAACATGGCGGTTCAACATGGCGGCTTCTGTCCAACTGATGACACACATGTAGCCCAAAGTGCTTCACGTAGCAAAACTAAAGCAGCATACAGGAGACAAATAAAAACAATGACTAATAAAAATGCAAATAGATATTTTGCATTCGCAATGAAAATGAAAGTCAGTATAAGTAAGTAACAAAACACTAAGAAATAAAATAATAAAAAAAGCAATGATTGAGGCTTGAAGCTTAAAAGACCAAGGTTATAACATTACTCCCATTAACAATTAAAATCCAGTTTAAAAAGACAGAGAGAGCTTGTTGTTCTTATGTCCAGGGGCAATGAGGTCCATAGTCTAAGGACATGAAAACAGAGTAAGTTTATGGGACAAATAAGGAACTTTTAAAAGAAAAGCAGTGGAGGACTGTAAGAATCTGTCTCCAAGAGGATCTGCTCCCTCTGCAGATATAAACAGTTCATTCTAAGGCAACAAAAACACAATGAGTCTTATTTCCTCTATTAAAAATGAGGAAATGATGAAAAATACTTATGAACATATGAATATTCCATTTCTGCCATATTCTGCCAATCAATCCTTGTAAATCTGTTGTTTTACGATTAATCTTTGTTTGTCCAACCCAGTCTAGAGTAGAGTCTAAGTAGTGTTATATTATCAATCTGTACTCGCAAGGGAGAGTTTCTTTTTTAAAAAGTCAGAATTAAAGCAGCAGAGGTTGAAATATCATGACTTTTTATTTTTTCCTGGTACATATCTACAAATTTCAACTCCCGGTCCAATTTGTAAAACAGGTTCAGTGTTAAAAACCTGCAGTTTTCAAGCCTAAAATGATATTACTTAAAGCTACTACAAGGATCTCTCACATTGTGTTGATTTTGGAGGCCCCTGTGCACAAAACCATTACAATAGCCAAAATATTATGTCAAAAACAAATTTATTTGAAGAAAAATATCCTCTTGCTTCTTTTTAACTGGGAAAATATAAACACAGGCCCTCCTGGGCAGCATGATGTAAATCATTCTTATGCAGATCACATAGAGGCAGCAGTATTAAACAGAGACTGTTCAATAACAGTTAAAAACTCCTTGTAGTATGTTCAAGTAAAGTCATTATAGCCACAGAAGAGGAATTTTACAAACTGTCCTCAGGCTAAGTTGTACTCTGTGTGAAGATAAATTAACTCTGACAAGTAAAATCAGTCATGTGGTTCCTTAAATAAACATAACACTAGTTTGAATTTTTCAACAGCAGTTTTAGGTTTTGTTTTTTGTGTTCATTTGGTTAATATGTCTTCAGGCTCTAAGTAACATTTCAGAAATTTAATTGATTAAATATCTTTTAACCTGGTTTAATTTAATGGTAGTTTAACAGTTTTCTCAACTTGACAAATTAATTTCCATCAAACCTTCCTCCTCTTCTTGTAGTGCCTTTACTAATTAGTATTGCACTGTTAATGTCAGGCAATTCAAGTATCCTTTTTTATTTTGTAAAGAGTGGTGGCAGAAAACCAAGAAGACAGACCCAAATGCTGATAACTTAAGACTGAGCTGGTGCAGTGCAGAATATTTATAGGCAAAGTCTATATTCAAATGACTTACTGATTAGTCAGCGGACACAGGTCTAAACTGGAAGAAACATAAAAAGGGCAAACAAATTCAACAGAGTACAGAGCAAAACCAAGGCAAAGATTCCAAAAGAAAACTAGAAAAAGTAGGGAAAATACTGAGACAATAAGGATGAAGACAAACTGCAACGACAGGGACAGAGGGAAATACAGAGGCTTATCGGGAACAGGTGAAACTAATCAGTGATCAAAGAAAGGCGGGAAAAGACTAAGACAGGAAGTAAAGCACGAGGAACAAGAAGAAAGGCAAAAACTTCAAAATAAAATAGAAAACAACAAAACCATGATATGGAGATATCCTGATTTTTAGCCCCTGTAAGTGTGGACAAAACTCTGAAAACACTGGATTCACACAAAACCTCAACGAACCAATAGTTTGACCCTCCCTGCTTGGTAAATTTGGTCCTGTGTTTGTAACACTGTAATCCAGTGTTTTTTAAAGTACAACAAAATGCCACAAAAATTGAAAAAATCAAATTGTGAGTTATTATGAAATTATCACAATATATGACAGATCAAAGTCTTATTTTCCATGCAAATCTTCATAGTTGCCTTCCAGTGAAAATATTCAGCAGCTGCCTCACAAAAATGGACACGTTTTTCAAAACGAAGAGACCTGGTGAGGAGACCAACAGTTATACAACTGTTCTCACAGGCTGAGCAGCTCTCTTCATGACCAGTTAACTGACCTTTATGAGTAACGTTGGTGGATATACAGTCACAGCACAGGACAGTAAATGTGGTAAACTGAGTTAGAGAGATAGTGTGTGGCAGATAATATGTATTATCTACAATTATCATCAAAGTTCAATGTAAAGTAGCAGCCTCAAACTGATGTTGTCATGATTTTACTGGTGGAATTAAAAAAATCTGTAGTCTTGTCATCTGGTTGTTGGCATATCTTCAGCTTCAGAAACTCAAAGTTGAACATGTGTGGAGCTGTGTAAAGGATCAGTCTGTGTTTTCCTCCTTTAGACCCGTTGGACTGGACCTGTGTGCACGTTCAGAAGTGGCTCCTCTGGACCGAGCACCTGTACAGGCTGCCGCAGGTCAGCACCATGTTTCAGGAGCTGGCCGGCAAGGATCTGTGCTCCATGACAGAGGCAGACTTCAGACAACGCTCCTCGCAGTTTGGAGATGTGCTGTACGCTCATCTGGACATCTGGAGATCTGGTAAGAACAAGAGAAACACTGGGGAATGAACCTACATTAACTCTGTTGTTAGCAGCAAATTAGCAGAGGGTGATTGTGAAGCAAATGAGGCGTGAGCAAGAGCAAATTAAGTATTCTGTGTGGTATAAACTCTCATATAATTGGTTCCTTTTTCTTTTTTGTTTGTTTCTTTAGCTGCAGCAATGAAGGAACGCTGCCCACCAGAAGACAGCAAATCTGGTAAGTTCTTAGTCATAACTAAATTTTGCTGCAATGATTTCACTGATTAAATTCTGAAAACCTCTCTCTCCTCTGTCAGCAGCTGATGATGATTCCTGGTCAGATGTGATGTGTAACTACCCCAGTCAGCCCATCCACCTGTGGCAGTTCCTCCGGGAGCTGCTCCTCAAGCCTCACAACTACAGCCGCTGCATCCGCTGGCTCAACAAAGAGAAAGGTGAGTCACCCAAAGCAATGAGCAGAGAAACCGGATGATAGTTTGGCACAACAGTGGATACACGTAACTGATTACAGTGAATCTTATTCACGATAGGTTTTTCATCTAAAAAGCCTTTTTCACTGAAGACATTCTGACATTTTACAGTAGGAAAGGCACAGATGTTATTTAAATTAATGAATTTAGCTTCATTTATCATGGTCTTGAATGCATATACATGCAAAAAATATTTAAATATTTGGGACCTTAATTAGTATCATTAGTAACACCTGTGTTTACCCACTATTTCATATCAATATGATTGTTGTGAAGAAGGTCTATTAGTGTGCATATAAACGTATTACATTGTCATGGCTGACTGGGACACTTGAATAAAACAGAGCCATTGTTAATATTATTAGTAACACCTTTGTTTTTCCTTCTAAGGAAAAGGTCTATTAATCTTCGCCACTTCAAGGTTTTAGCACATTTGAAATGACATTAAAAATTACTGGAACATGAGAGGTGGTCAAATAGTCGACTGAAGTATAATTTGAGCTAAATTTATAGTGTGTATTTCTTTTTCAAGTTTAATGGGCTATTATACTGAGAGCAATTTAAATAAAATATATATTTTTTTATCTTTACTTGGTAAAAACCTTACTTTAAATCCCCCTATTTAGCATTTATAAGCAGTATACAAACATTTAAACACTGATTTATAACACACCTAGTTGTAAACAGCTATAAGGACATTTGTATAGGTAGTAATATAAAGAATTTGTCAACAATTTTAAATTCTGATGTGTGCTAATTTGCTAAACCAACATGATGAGTATGATAAACATTATACCTGCTTGGATCAGCATGCTAGCAGTGTCATTGTGATGCATTGCCATGTTAGCATGTTGACATTAGCATTCAGCTCAAAGCACTGCTGCACCTAATTATGATACATTATATACCATTATTCTGAAACATGTATAATCTGAAAAATGTCTCACTGGACCGAAAACTATCGTCCACCTCTCTGGAGGCCCGTTGCTCAGAAAAGAATCCTAACCCAAATATCGAATAACGAACATTGAATATGTTTGATCTTGTTTGGTCTTATTAAAGCAGCTCAGACTGACTTTTTCATTTGCCTAATCTACGGATTTAGGTGACAGGGCATGCACCAACTGAGGTAAATCTCTCATTATTTTATTCCAACATTGGAAATTTGTCTGCAACAATAACATTACTTGAAATGTTGATGTAAGGCCAGAAAGAGAGCCTATTAAAGGCATAACCCCCCTCAGCAGTCACTACACAAACAATTGCAGGAAGATATTTTACAGAGCAGTGGTTTCCGGGATAACGGGTTGTCAGACAAATGGGCTTTCAGTCCAGTGGGTCATTTTTAGAACTGTTGGAATAGTGGCCTCACAGAGCTGCTAACGTGGCTGTACAGTCGACTCTTTCACTCTTGTTCACCTCAGGATCCAAACTGATTAAATTTTCTTTCTTCTGTCCGAAGGGATTTTCAAAATAGAAGACTCAGCTCACGTGGCCAAGCTCTGGGGCATCAGGAAGAACCGCCCGGCTATGAACTATGACAAACTGAGTCGCTCCATACGGCAGTACTACAAGAAAGGCATCATTCGTAAGCCCGATGTCTCACGCAGACTGGTGTACCAGTTTGTCAACCCTGTATGATGAAGAGGATTGGCTGATATGAAGACAATGAGCTGAGGAGGAACCAAAGATATGCTGGACATACAGTAGAAGTAACACGAACTCTGAAGCTCATTGGTTTGTTGTATTTGATGTTTCATTTCAATTGTAAAGACTGCCTACTGAACTATGCACTCCTGCCTATCATAATATCCCTCTACTTTGTTATTCTGAAAAAAGAAATTTTATTTTATTCGTCTACTTGATGCCTTTAGCACTCTCGTTTGAAATTTATTTTCAGGTGTGATGTTTGGTTTCTCAAAAGGAAACATACTTTTGTCTATGGAACTATGGAAACATTTAAAAGAGATAAGAAATAAGCTTATTTTGCTCTCTTGCCAAGAGTTAAATGAGAAGATTGATACCACTAACATGTCTGTTCACTAAATATTTAGCTGGAGCCAGCAGTCAGCCAGCTTAACTTGGTGTAAAGTCTGGAAACTGCCAGTTTGGCTCTGTCCAAAGTTTTAAAAAAATCTGCCTATGAGCACCTCTAAAGCTCACTATTGAATATGTCTTATTTGTTTAATCCTTTTAGCTTTAGGGGTGTTGGTGGGTGAGTTTTGATACCTTCGGACAGAGCCAGGCTAGCTGTTTCCAGTCTTTATGCTAAGCTAAGCTAGCCGACTGCTGGCTCCGGCTAGATATTCAGCATAGAGACACATGAGCGGTGTTTAACTTCTCATCTTAACGCTCAGCAGGAAAGCAAAGAAGCATTATTTATCAAAAAATCAAACCATTCCTCATAAATTCTCTTTAAAAATCTACTTCTTGTCATTCCCTTTCAAGTGTCGAGAATATTTCGAAGTTGCAGAGCAATGCCAAAGTAAGCAAACATAAGTGATTATTTTATTAAACCTGCCTTGATGGATAGTCCTGTTTACATTTCTGTCTTTGGGTTTATGTTAAGGGACTAAAATAAAGCAATAAGTTGCCAAATGTTGTCTCCTTTCAAAGAAGAAACAAACAGGGGAGAGCAGGGCATCTTGTCACACAGGCAAGTTGTCACATTGATAATATAATATCTCCAACACCAAAGGGCACTATCTAAAAAAATCTGGCAGCTGCAGTATGTCACAATAATCTGAGGCGAGAACAATTTTTTTATTCTTCAACCATAAAAATAAAAAACTAAACTGCACTATTTATGTAATAAATAAATAAAAGAGGGCAGAAAATGTGTATTTTGAAGTCCTGTACTAAAGCTAGCTTGTGATATAACTAGCAATAACACACATGTCACGCTGGGACTTCAGTGCTTTCTGGGACAAACTGTCACGTTACAATTTGCCCAGCCCTGCAGCTGTCCACTTTGCTAGCTGCTAAAGTTGGTGGTTGCTATTTGGGCCAATTTTTGTCATTTTATTTTTCTATTTAATGGTCTGCACAGCTGACAGGTGCTGCCTCGGTTCAGGACGCTGCTGTTGGCCCCGAGTCCAGTGAGTCGGGAGGACCAGCAAGAGACTAAAACAGCCTGATGATTTTCTCATCTAACTTATTTTGGATTTATTTCGACCAAGCCGGAGTCGGTGATTATTGGAACAGTGGAAACAGTTAATAAGGCAAATAAAGCTCATCCTATTTCGGTAAAAGAGAGAAAGTTGAATTCAGAAGGTGATCGGTAGAATTTTTTCTGTTTTATGAGGAAAACAGATGTGAGAATATTTCCCTGCTTGACATTTTGTGAGCTCATTTTGTTTATTTGGTCTCGGCTCGCACACATCTCCCACCTACCATAAAACTTTCTGGCACCCAACAACACAGCAAGATCATATTTTAGCTTAGTTATGTGGCCAACTACTCTGTCTTTGCCTCCAGCTAATACCATGACATAATTACATCAGTCCAAAAAGGGTCTCTGTGACAAGTAGAAATCTAAATATTATACAGTGCATTTGTGAACAATAACTTATTTAATTTAATATTAAAAAAAGGAGTGACTGTGATGTACTGAGACCAAGAAATTGAAGTGAAAGCAACACATGTGACAAGATGCCATGCTCTCCCCTACTAGTGAAATAAATCATTCACTCAAAATCACTCATGCAGGCCATGCAAAAACCACACGGACACTAACTCTTTTTTTTTTTTTCAACAAACTTGTTTCCCTTTCAAACCAATATCGCAATATTGACACCATCACAACAAATTTGAGTCGGGTTTTTCATCACTATATCGTCATTATTTATCTGTGATCATAATCATCTTTATGCATATTTAAATGAACTTCTTGTTACATCAAGATGAACAGGCACTACACCAGTTAGGAGATAAAAGTACATCACTAACTATGAACATACATCTTCTAGACCGCTAATATAGGGTTTCCACAACGTGAGCTGCTGTCCCCTGTGTGCATAAGGAAGAGATCATCAACATAAAAAAGCATTTACATGTACACCTTTTTACTGCCTCAACGTGGTTAGGTCTCATTTTCAACTCAACACAGTTGTACAGTTACAATAGAATATAATCTTTAAATTACATCATCATATACAAATCTGACAGCGTGGGATAACGTCACGCTTTTATGATACACTGACAATTCCATTGCAATGAAATTCATACGATATGTTACCTATTACTTAATATGTTTTCCATTGCTGTTATTTTAATGAAACACATTTACATGTATAACACTACATTTTGTCTTAATAGTCAATCACTTGCATTTTTTTTTTTTTTTTTTTTAACTTTTTTTTTCTGTTACATTTACACAACTCATACACACTGGATGATGAAGGTGTTTTCCCCCAAAATATTAACCTGGTAATGTGGATTATGTGTTTTTTGAACTTGTATGTGTGTTTGCATGTTGTGTGTGTGTGTGTGTGGTGTGTGTGTGTGTGTGTGTGTGTGTGTGTGTGTGTGTGTGTGTGTGTGTGTGTGTGGTTGTGTGTGGTGTGTGTTGCATAATATGCGCGTCAAGAGTGTGGGACAAGTTTGATGATAGAGGAGTCCTTTTTGCTATGCTGGACAACTTACTCTAAGACACAACTTGTGAGCTGGTGATGTGTTTTTCTCCTCATGTGTGAGACCCAAACCTGTCGAATTCTGTTCCAGACACAGAGCTAAACACATCTGACTGCTTGTTGGTCCGGTGAAATTTAAAAACTTCAGGACGACTAAGTTATAAAAAGCTTCTCTCCCATCTAATCAGAGATTTAGGTGCAACTCGTAGCGAGATAACTCACTAATCTGATGAAGCGTTTCCTGCTGTAAATTTAATTTCTATGGAGCAAGTCAAAGATTTAAAAACGACCACGTAGTGCACTCTGTAAGAGCCGTCTTACATGCAGTGCAGAACTGGTGATGATGTATTCCCTGTGTTGTTGTGAGTGTTCTGCAGACAAGTGAAGTTTGGGTGGACTGGGAGGCAGCTACAAGTTGATCCTCACTGAAGCGGTTTCACATGTGATATGTGAAGTTATTGCATGGAGAGAAAACATAGAGTTGATGGTATTGGGTCGTTCTTTGGCTCAGCAGGGAAACGGGCCACATAACTAGTGCTTTTTGCTAGGTAGGGCTTTAAATGACAGTAGAGAACCATGTTTAGACAACATGCCCTCTTTCAAGCCCAAACACTAGTACATTCATGTCCTGTTGGAGAGGCTTCGATCGCATTGACATGTCTCCAGTGGCCCCTCGCTCTGGAAGAAAAGTGCCCGGCTCAGGCATTGTTCAAAACCCTCCTCTTATATACTGCAGTGGCAACTTCGAGAAGATGTTCCGACTTCGCTCTGAGGGAATGTATCGCTCGTGTTTCTTGTTAGCAGTAGTGGATTTTAAAATGAGACCTGAATTCTGAACCAAGAATGAAAGCTTCTGAAGAAACTGCATCCTTTCCATGGATCTGCATGGAGATGATATTGTCAGAGGACTTGTGATGCTGAGAAAAACGAACAAAAAAAAAAATGTTAAAAACAAAACAAACGAACATAAAATCAGTTCATGAGCAAGCTTCCATTCATGAGAACGGAAGCATGTGATGCTAAAAAGTGAACTCTGCATTTTGTAGTCGAAGTGTTGCATCAAGTTGTAGCCTGCGCGAGGCTGCAGGATTCAGGGAATGCAAGTTGTTGCATAGCACATGCTGCTATGCAAGTTTCAGAAACAGTTAAAAACACATAGCACTGCACACACTGGAAAGAGGTTGGACCAAATCACAAAGAAAAACAAAAAAAACAAACTAAAAAAAAAAAAGTAGAGGATACTGTCTGTGGTACTTTAAACACTACACAGCATTCCCGATGTAAGAATGACGACTGACCACACACAGCATTAGAAATGCTACACAAAAATGGCATCACACCATATATACACAATGCAGGTTAAAGAAGCTCGTCTTTGTCGAATGGGTATAACTGATTATATTATCTTCCCATTTTCACAAGAGAACAGACTGCAGTATACTGCAAGTTTAAATAAGCTGCATTATACGTTAAATACAGCTACACAGAGAAGCAATGTGTTCCTGCACTGTTTTGATGTTATAGTTGAGTGTGTATATACTGGAATAACTGCTGCTCCTGTTTTTAAATGTGTAAGTCCACCCACCCCAAATGCTGGATAAAATATATTATACTGATATATTGTCTTTTAGGTTACTAAGTTTTTATTTAGGCAAGACTGCTTGGCGCATCTGTTGGGCAAGGGATGTGTTGCTCTTAAGTCTCTGGCTATGTGCGGTGCAATTGGACGGGACAGTTCAAGCTGCCTCCAATGGCGTGTCCTTGTCCAGTTAACGTGACTAGATTGGCTCGACATAATTGGCCGGGTACAGTCCCTCTCGGCCGTTGTCCAAGCGACCTCTACACCAGCCTTGCTCGTCTTCGTCCTCAGTCTTGGTCAGTTCGTCACCTGTGAAGGAGGAGACAAAACTTCTTAGTCAACAAGCAGTCCTGTGTCAAATACTGAATGTTAATTTAAAATAGAGAGATCTGTCAGTAACACGCCACGTTTCTGCAGATTAATGCTCTCTGGATTTTTTTGAAATGTTTAAAAATGTATGATAAATGTGTTTTTGTACTGACTGCACAGCCGGTATCTGAGAAATACTGAGGTCCAAGTCTACTAGAATGAGCAACTAATATTTTTTGTATTTTTCCTATTTCATCTACTCAGTTATTCAGTCAAGAAATTGTTTGACATTTTTGGGAGGGTTAGATGAAAAGACTGATTTGACTCGTGTGCCTGTAGAGTAAATATCAAATTATCATCAGCAGCTGGTTAGCTTAGCTTAGCATAATGACTGATGTTGCCTTCAAATTAGGTCCTTTTTCCACTGTTCTCTAAAAGAGTCCATATGAACGCCCCCTTCTTGTGGTATTCACAACCTCAGAGGTGGACATTTCCTGAAGACTTTACAAGTTGTGATGTGTTTGCTGACATTTCCAGAAATGGCAGAGGCCATGGAAGTTCAATTTTTGTTGGATGGTAAGTTAATATGTTGTAATTTTAGTTGTATAGGGTTTTTCTTTATAATATTATAATATGTCTTAGGAAAATGTTGATATTCCCAAGGGCCTCATCCTGCATTTTCTTACCCGCACGCTAGCTTGCTAAATTTGTAGCTTCTAGATGCAATTAGTTAGCCGAGCCTATCGTGCACATGATTTCCCATGTTATTACCGCAAGCTCATGAGTTCCATTTGAAGGCAGCATGAAAATTAAGAGGGAACAGGGATCCTGGCTCAAGGTGAAATACATCCACCCAGCAGCATCTTCTGAGCTCACTAATTAACATGTTAACAAGTTTCAAGAAGCAGTTTGGCATGTAACACCCTGCGAAACCACAGCGTGCTGTTTTTGCCTGATTAAACAAAGGAAATATAACATACTAATTAGTGAGCTTTAGAGATGATAGTAAGCAGATTTAGTCACCTTTGGACAGAGTCAGGTTAATTGTGTCCCCTTGTTTCCAATCTTTGTGCTTAGCTAAGCTACTGGTTCCCAGCTGTAGCCTCATAATTAGTATACAAACATGAGAGTGGTATCTCATCTGGCTCTTGGCAAGAAAGTAAGTGTATGTTTCTAATAAAGTCTAATAATAAAACTGTGGTAAGAAGATGAGTTTTTCTTCTCGATGGCTTAAAAGTCACATCAAATTTAAAGATCTTCAAGAGTAACTTAAGACCAGATGGAAAAGCAGCCTTTTGCAACCCTCTCTGTTTCAGTCTGTATCAACTCTGACCACACCTGCACAATGATTCCACAGGGTCATGAAGTACACCTGTACATCACTACATCAAGGAGGGACATTGAACCACTGGCGGTCAGCAAAAGCAAGATTTTCATGGGGTGTTAAGTTACTCTTTAACTCTTTAATATACTGGAAACAGGCCAATAAAATATCCACTTAATCTTAGCTTTTAGATTGTAGAATGTAAACTCCCTCATGATGCTAAAACAACAAATTCTCAGACAAAATACACATAACTTGACATGACCTCAGTGTCATCAAGATATATGAGTAGGTCCCTGTTTTCTTGGTTCACACGAAGGCACAAAAAGATACGCGCACGAGTACAAGCAAATATGTGATGCAATACAATTCCCGGTAATGGCTTCACACTGTTCCACTGATGCGCAGGTGGTCGTAAAGCAGCAAGAAACGCCGCACTGTGTCAACAAAACGTGAGGACAAAGACAACTGATTGCAAGTAAACATGTATGCAAATAATGAAGGTTTCCAGACAAACATTTTCTGAGAAAAGACATTCAACACATGGTGCGTAACACTGGATGTAAAGAGAAATTATATTTGTTTACAAGAAACCCCCACAGGGCACCTTTAATTTTCTTAAGAAACAAAACAAAATTCTTTTTGCATGCATTCCAATATATAAGAATAATCAATTCAGTGATTGCCAGATGTCCCTAAACTCATTTAAAAACACCTTTATTTTAAACTATGTGTTTAAAAATAGAACCTGGGTGCGTTACGGGAAGTCAGCATGAAGATACACAGCTGTGGCTTCGTCAATGGTTATTTTTCTGTGTCTTTAAATCGTTAGTCATGTCACGGTGTGGGGTTTGAAAGCACTTTTTCACACCATTTCTCAAAGAGCTCGTGTTAATTGGTGGCAAGTGCCTGTAATTTGTTTTCCATGTGGCTATTATTGACTAATCACTGCTATCTTGCAAAGAGGAAGAGGAGCTTTTAGAGTAGAAATCAGGGCAGAGTTGGTGATTTTTGACCACCTGTGCGATGTGTGATGAGGTCCCAGACCTTTTACATATGATGGCAGACAAAATCATATGTATCCTGTGTCATCTGACCGCTGATAATTACCTGCTTTGAAGGAGAGCTCATCCTGTTCCTGGCCTTCGTAGTCATAGAGAGCGCGGACACGGACTCCTTTCCCAGTGCTGGAATCATCTTCAAATGAATTTCCGTTTCCACCGTTCTCGTTGCCGGAGTACGCAGCGGGCTGCTCATCATCGGACCACTCAGTCGAGTAAGCTTGGTTCTTATCATAGCTGCTCACACTGGAGGACGGAGAAAATACAGCGTGAGATTTTAAATGACCACCAAAACTAAATACCAAAAGCATTTTTATAGTAGAAGTTAGCAGCAAATCCCATGAAAAGGTCAAAACCAATGATGAATCGATCCTACTAACAAGCATTATGTGTGCAGCTCGTTCCTCTGTGTCAAATATCTAAACCTATTACAAACGCATCATTAAACCTCACTGTTGCACTGGGGGGCATTAACTACAGTGCCCATGTTCATCATAATAAATGATCATTATAATGAACGTGGGCACTGTAGTCCATTTTGAATTGATCCCACACACACCATCCGCAGCTGAAAATAGTCCCCAGTAAATGCACTTTTTACTCCTGTTCAAGGAACATTTATTGAAAACTACAGTGCCCACCTGTTTTAGAGATTATTTAGCTTATCGACATTTGTGACTTGTCTTTAAAGACTTGAGAGCTTTGGAGTGTGAGACACAGACAGCAACGACTAACACAGTGTTGGTTTTTATCTTTTAATGAGATTTACTGACAAAAACACCAATAATGGTACTGCTTTATAATATGACTAACCTTATAAATGATTCATAAATGGTTTATAATTGGGTTGTAAATACATAAATCATTAATAAAAAATTTCCATACATGGATGTGGGCTCACTATTTGGCAAGATACAGTTACCGCTTACTACTAATTCATCTTCACAGGACTGGAAGGGGCACGAAAAAAGTCAACAGGAGTAGGCAGGAGCAGGAATAATAATTATATATTTCAGGTTTGGGATGGGACAGTGGTTTGTTTGTTTGTTTTTTTGTTTTTGTTTTTTGTTTTTTTACCCTGTCACAGGATTGGGAGGGAGAAGATATAGAAGTTATAATCCACTTCTGTGTCACCCTCCAGCAGAGAGTGACGGTGAATGCAGTGGAGCAGATGAAAAGGTGAGCAATTAACTTGCTCAATCTGGTAAATAACCGGCGTAGGTTAGTCTGTCAGGGATAAAGACTACAGCTTCTAAAGACCAAAGCACGTGTTCTTTGTAAACTGCTGGTATAGCATGGCTGTGATGGTCAGCTCGGCCTACATTGATAGAGTACTTAGTGGAAAGTACTGTACTGCAGTGGAAAATTAAGCAGAAGAACCAAAAGCCAGCAGAGTCAAGTTGATGTAGTGAAAATGAGGCTAAGGTAGGCTAAGAAAGCAATGAGAAATGAAGTTTAACAGTACAGATAAATGTGGGCTCACTAGTTGGCAAGCAACAGGTTTGCAACCTAATTAATAACGTAGTTATAAACCATTTATAAATCATTTATGAGGGTAGTCTTAATGTAAAGTGGAACCCAAATCAGTATTGTTGTTGCATCCTTTAAGAATTAAAACTTGACAACAGGAAATATCATTGACTTCATAAAATTTAATGATGATATTTGTAACAAAATATACTTTCCTGATCGAACAGAGCGCTTTAATGTGACTGATGTGATTATCAATAGATTCCTTGAACTGACCTGCTACGATCACCAGGTGGAGCCACATGGTCGGTGCTTGGAGTGGGTGGGGCTCCGTCTGGTTTCTTCTTCTTTGGAGGAGCACTAGCCTGGTCTGGGTTGTATTCCTGCGGATGAGACAGAAACACATGAAAGCAGAGTAAAGAGAAGAAGTAAATGAAGAGGAGAGATTTTTCTTATGTTCACGTGCGAAGGTTTAATGCAGCACCTCAAACGCAGGCCAGTTCATATGCATCCCGGGGCCGTGGTTGTTGCTGAACCACTTCAGGTCCTCTTGTGTGTTTGCAGCCAGGATCGTGCGCTCCAGTTCTCTGTATATTGTGGAATAGCTGCGGAGAGGAAAAATGGAACAAATAGTGACAATGAAAGTGCCAGCAGAGACCTGGGGGTGCTGCCAATTTGGCGACAGAACCCACAATGCAGTTCAAAATCTGGGTTGAGAGAGATCCAACACTGGGTCATGACAAGACTCGAGTGTCTCCCAGAGTTTTCTGCTGAACTGAAGCCCTCAACAGCTGAAGCATTTGGCCTGAATAATCCTAATAATCCTTTAGGATATTACTGTTTACGTTGCTACAGTTTCTCCAAATCTTTGCAATGTGTTTTAGATTAAAAAGGGCGCATTCACTTTGTAGTCGTATTACCTAAAATACAGGATAAACTGATCTGATTATGTTTTATAAATGAATGCAGTAAGAATCTATTTTTCTAAATTAGAGTCTCAAACATCATCCAAGCTTGAACATTAACTAAATGGATGCTGTGCAGGATTGAAGAGGTGATTTACAGCACATTAAAAACAGAAAATTAACAGATTTCAATTTCATAACTAGATTTTGGAAAGATGAGGGCATGTTCCTCATAAAAGGCAATCAGAGACTGTAATGTCTACTGGAACAAATGCTTCTCTGCAGTTTAAATCAGTGATCCTGAAGCAATATTTAATTCGGCATATCTAAATTCAAGCCAATACAAACCAAACTGCTTTTTTTAACAGAAGAAATGTGACATGTCTATGGGAAGTGGAAAACACAGGGTCAGTTGTCCTTGGCCCTGAGTCAAGGTGGAGTCCAAAAGGGCCCTCTAACATTAATAATGTGCTGTCATAATTTATCAAAAATACATATTTATATTAACACATGGTGTTTGTGAGTCACATAAAGGCTTTTTGCTGTTTGTTTTCATTGACATACTGATCCCTCCCTATAATGCAAAAATGGTTTGGTCTTTCACGCTACTATAAGGTGAAAAATTTAACATCCAGCTCCTCGCCCCTTCCTGTAAACTAAAAATGGCCAGTTCGTCAAAAGTCAGGTGTTCAGAGAGAAACAAGGGACTTCATGGCCAGGCATTTGAAAGTAAAACTTCAGGAGATCATTTTGTCATATGCACGACTGAGGTACACGGTGGGCCTTCATGTACGTGTATTTAAGAAGAGAAACTAAAGCTTGACTTGCACCATCATGATTACACTGAATGCAGACAATAAGCACGTACTGTAAAGACAACATTTCCTTTTTGGCTTTCATGATAATGACTCCAACTAAACAAGCCAGCCTCTGAGTGTTAATTTCCGCTTTTATTTGCAGTGAGTCATTATAGTTGTCGAAAATAATAGTCATTAACAGACAGCGTCTAATACGCTGAATTTGTCTACTGGAAGTGGAATCTGGCAATAATTTCTGACAAAATTGACTGTTGCACGATAAATAATGAATCCCTTTTATCTGCTCTTGTGTGGATAAATATGAGTTTTATGCAAAGAATTATTTGACAGTTGAGAAGGTCAGAGAGATAGATTCGGTGATAAACAGTGGCGGGGGGTTGTAAACTACGTGTAGTTAATAATTGCTGGTGGTTGGGTGGTAGTTTAACAACATCCTAGCTTTGTCAGTTGTTAACTACTATGGGTCATGTAATTTAGATGGTTAATTACAAACTACATATTCATAATCTTTTCATGATGTTTTCTACCGTACAATTGGCTGACTGGCTACAGTTGTCATTTAATGACAATCACCTGCTATTTGATTAAAATCACCTGTGGTTTGCAACCAAGCTGTCTGCGATTGAACGCTACGAGTTTTCCGAGAAGTTCAGCAATTTGCTGATTCCATCCCAAGAACTGCTCCCTCTCCTCTTCTTAAAACACATCCTCTGGCTGCCTAAATGAGGATTGTCCTGTCCAAGTCCCTTAATCATTAATCATTAATTTTCATTGTGAAGTAGCTCTGGTCAACAGTTCTAAAGGTTCCCCAACACTGGTGATAAATATGTTTGGGTCTAGTCTTATTCTATGTACGCCCAAAAACACATTTTCTCCAAAACTGAGCTTTCGCATGTTTCCTTCTCCAAGAAACATAACATCCATTTAAGACAACACAGGTGCGGCTATGGATTGTAAAAGAGAAGTGTGATGTGGCTGAAATGAATCAAATCCAGTCAGAATGAACCACAACGCAGTCCTCTGCACAGCAAAGTGCTGTGAACCGTCCGTGTCGACCAGAGGCAGGCTTGTTTAATAAAGGAGCTGAAAATCACTTAGCCGTGGGTCCCGGCTTTGTTGTTACGTGCAGGTTAAAAACAGCCCAGAATGTGACAAGCATTCACTCTGAACAAAATTCAGTTTGGCAGAAACGTCATTGACTGAATCATCAATTAATTAGCGCCATGAGTCTGAACGCTAATGAGAAATGCACGCCTGGCCGAGACGTGTGTTGAGATTAATCAATCCGGGGTGAACTGTACTGACTGTGACACAAATCAAACTAATCTATCGTACATTCCTTTGCAATGTGATAAAAAGTAAAGGTACAGTATGCTCAAACAATTCTTTACCCATGTTGCACACAGTAACACTAAGAAATTTCTGTCAGAAGTGTGTTATTTAATCAATGACAGTACATCTGAATGAGGAATGAGGAAAGAGCTACACTGCAGGGGTAAGATTTGATGCTTGTTGTTATGGTTTGGGGTTTGTTTTATGTTGAAAGAGTCTTTCCTCGTGTTTTTTTTTGGTTTGCTGTGTTTTCCCTGTCTTTGTGATTGCTAATTGGCTTCACCTGTCCCTCATTAGTCTTCTCTCGTGTATATAGTGTGTGTGCTTCCTTTATGTCATTGCCAGTTTGTCTTTGCGCCTTTGTTGAGTGTTCCAGCCGTTCCTAGTGGTTTTCTCCCAGTGTTTATTATTAGGTGGATTGTTGCCTTGTTTTCCTGGAACTTGTCTGTTTTTTGGACTTGAAATTTTTGCCTGCTCCTTGATGGATTTGTCTGCCTTCCTCGGCATTAGACATATATACGTAGTTGACCTTTGATCATACTTCAATGTAGCCGCCATATTGGACAGGGCGAGTGTCCAAGTAAACAAGTAAACAAATACAAGTAAATGTGGGAGCTATTTCTCAAATTCAATGAGTCGTTTTTATATTGAAGCATTCATGATCTACACAGACACAACACAACATCACAGTGCTTTTTATCCAAAAAAACATGGCAGCTCCCTCGTTTACATGTATTTGTTCTCAGGTCAGTCTTATCCGGTCCAATATGGCAGCGATGTTGACATATCACAAGATGGGTCAGTGCAGGCTCTACGTATAGTATATTCATGTTTGTAGGACTGTTCTTCTTCTATTTTTGACCTTTGTCTAGCTCATCATTGCGCAAACCTTTTTGTCATTAGGCTCGTTCAAGGCGAACTGCGTCCTGCCTGGAAAGTAGACGAGACCAGGCGGCAGATGTTGTGACAAAGAGCTGCTGTCAAGTTGG
This sequence comes from Lutjanus argentimaculatus, assembly GCA_034769285.1. Lineage (NCBI taxonomy): Eukaryota > Metazoa > Chordata > Actinopteri > Lutjaniformes > Lutjanidae > Lutjanus > Lutjanus argentimaculatus. The sequence goes on from JAWZSL010000007.1 coordinate 28,186,504, forward strand.
ACAATTTCCAGCAACCTTCACATAATATACAGAAAGTCACAGAGATATTGACATCCTGTTAGATCCATGTGTAGGCTACTTGTAGTTTGCAGACCACATTCGGATAATTATTGCTGAAGAAATAAAGCATGCAATCTTTTTTTTTTGCCTTGTAAAGCACTTTGTAATTGCTTGTTTTGATAAGTAATACAACACAATAACGTAACACAATATTTGCTTGTGAAAGCATGAGACTAATATATCTAGCGTTAAATATTGCAGTTACACAGAAAATTTGGATTTTCTGCAAAACGTGGTGTTTGTTGTCAAAACTATGAGCCAATCAGAGTCAGTCAGCTCATGATCAGCTGACAGCCAGGTGTTTACTGCCCATGGAGAGCAACTGCAGTGCCTGGTTCTGAAAACTGTGGCCGCCGTGATATCATGAGGTTATCGTTGCTCACGTGTGCATGACGTCAGAGCACGTCTGGATCAAGGTGAACACAAATCTAACATGCATACATTGTGTGGTGATCGCCGGTGATCAATTCTGCACAGGCCCGGCTCATCTCGTGTTCCGGTTTCCTTGCTTGAACAACTGCGACAGTGTGAACTGGCCAATTACAGGAAAAAGTTCCAAAAAACAAGCAAGATCCAGCAAAACAAAGTAATCCAAAACACAAGGGGAAAAACACTAGGAAGGGCTGGGACATTTGACAAATGTGCAAAGACAAGCTGGCAATATCATAAGGGAAGCACACAGCATGTATACACTAGGGGAAGCTCTTTCAACATAAAACAGGAAATAACTAAACGAAGCCTGCAATTTTCAGCTGCAGCAAGAAACCATGCAGAGATTGTGGTAAAACAGGAATATTCAGTAGACCAAAATGGGGTCAATACATGTATTAAGTCACTTTCTTCGGTTGGTTTTACTTCTCTTATAGTATTTTGGTAAATCACATGTCAGAGAAAACCCAGTGAGTGATCCTAAACCAGACGCTCCATGATACCTAAATAAAACTGGCTTCTTCAGTCTAACTGACCTTTGGTTCTCTGTGAGGTTAAGGTGGCGTTTGATGTCCAGCAAGGCCTCCTTGAGGAAGGTCAGCCTCTTGACTTCATGCTGCTGGCACTGGTCAAACACCTGCTCCATGCACTCCATGTACTGTGGGGTGCACTTATTCAGCTCCTCCAGAGACTTCTCGTACTTTTCTTTAGCCTGAGACAGAAAACAGAAAGCACGCTCATGACTGAGGCCTCTGTGGAAAATAAACCATCCAGAAAGAACCAGTGTGGTTTAATTATTTCTGTTTTAATAGCTGGCTTATTCTTATTCATGACTTGATATTTCTGGAAGTAAACTGAGCCCAAATCACCCACTGGGCCGTTTATTAGGCACACTTGTAAAATCTAATGCAACCCAGTACTGTTCTGCTATAAATTTTATCATTACTACTAATAATGACATTCAGTTTTGACTGGCATTGACAGATATTTAACTATATGTTCATTATTGAGGCTTTAGTTTGCAGAACTGGACTGTATTATACTGAGGGGTGTTTCTAATGTTTTGCCCACCCCCATCTACAAACATGAGCGATATTTTAAACACATTTAAACATACATAATGCATTCAAATGGCCAGGGAGTGTATATGCCAAAACAAAACTTAAATGGCCCTTTAAGCTTGCACTACAGTTCTTGTTTAAAGCGTTTTATGGTGTATCATGGTGCTGTGACAATGTTGTAAAACTAAATATCTGTTTCTGTATCTGAAAAAATCCCATAAAAGTAAGAAAATCCACATTTTCTCCTTCACACTACAGACATATCAAAACACAACATCTTAAACTGTTCTTCTGAATAAGAATATGGCAAAAGCCAGATCAATTAGCCTGATCAATAGCCATTTAAAGGCCTGCCAGGAGAGCCTGGACCAGCAAGATAAGACAAGGCGATACTTTGTGTGTTTGCACAGAAACACGTCTTACATCTACTGACCAATGTAACAAAAAAAACAATGTAAAAAACATGTCTGTACTAGTATTTTAGTTCAATGTGTTGTGGATATACTGTATATCAGCAGGTAGGTATGTTTAACAGCAACATGCTACCAAAAGCACCTAAATGAACTGAAAGACTTTATTTTCTCACCTTCTGCACATCCTGTTTGCATTTGTCCACTTTCTCGTGGAGCTTCTTCTGCTGGTCTGGCGTGACAGAAGCCTCAGTCTTGCCGTTGGCCTCTCGGGTTGCAGCCAGCTTCTCCTCCTTGCAGGCCATATGGTAACTTTTCTTAGCTGCCTCCATCTGTATGTCCAAACGCAGACATCGTCAGTATCTCACACACATGATCCGATTTGGCTAATGGAATACCAGGAAGTCACATTCATTCATCTTAAAGTAGGAAAGACCTTGTCCAGACAGGAAACTCTGTTTTAATGTGATCAGTATAACTACATAAATATGATTATGTCCTTATATCTACCACCAGAGACATATTTTGCTATAGGGTAAAAGAACAATGTTAAGTACAAACATACAATACTGTTGCTGCTTGTTCCAGTTCAGCTGAGTCCATGTTTGATTTTAAATATCAGTGCACAAGGAAGGAATTCATGTTTTCAAGTCAAAAAAAAAACCCTGTCAGACCTCTAAACCCTCTCATATCTTACAAGGTCAGTCTGCCAAAAGCAAAAGACCCAAACAGCCCTTCAAAACAGCCCAATAAAGGGAAAATTCAACCTTGAACACAGTGCTATAATAGTAGTTTTAGGCAGTTTAATCAGTAACTACAAAGTGTCTCCCTGAGCTGAAAATCAAAACTTGGTCCACTGACAATTAATTAGTGAGTTTTTGTTTGAAATATCACATGAAATGAATTCTTATTTAAATCTGTGAACCTGTAAGTGTGCCAGTAACACCAGCATGGGTGCACCCACAGACAGTGTCATGGAGGAGCTCCAGAACTGGCCTCTAGATGAAATCATTTGTCCACACTACCTTTACACTGTGCAGAAATTTGTTAAAATTTGGAAACTAAAACTCATACCTGCAATAACTGACTTTTTTGGTCCACTAGGGGGCAGTGCAAACAATATACACTGATATATAATCAATATTTAAGATGATTTGGCAAATTTGTTAGTAACAAGTTAATTATTTACACATCCGGCAGGAGCAACATTAGCTTTATCATTCAGAGTGTGTGTCTGTGTCACCTTAGTGAACATGAGACCAATATTTGCTGTCTTTCAGCAGTGTTTTTGGTCTCCAGCAACCCCTGAGGAAAAATCTCTTTAGCTGCTAAATGCTCAGCTAGTCTTTAACTGTGTCTCTGTTGTTTGGAGGGGGTAGTGTGTAGTGGATTTTAGAGCTAATAACAGCTGTGTGCAGCAGCCAAAAATTATGTGATGAGAGCAGTGAGAGTGAACCAAAACAGTAAAGTTGCGGGATTGAAACAATGCAATCTTGCCTTTGCGTTTAGACCTGGTATTTTTAATGCATTCTTGTTATCGAGATTGGATCTCTGTCCTCCAGAGCAAAACCTGTGTGTGAGTCGTTTGAGGTTGTGGCTAATCAGCACCAGACTCCCTTTGAAAATCAGAGCGTTTTAGAAGTTGTTAAGTCAGGGGAAACTATATCAACCTTTGCAAAATGCTGTCTGACATATTCTTAATTATTTGTCCCCTCTTGTAATTTTGGCAAATGTAAAACATTAAGTTCTTGCTTTCTTTGTATAAAAAGTCCTGTGTCAGCTTGTCCACGTGTGTTGCAGTACCATTTGTGGGCGACTCTGCGACTAGATAAATTATGCCTTGTTAACAGCAGATCAGCTGCACAGATGATTGCACACCTACTTCTTACTGTATATCATTCATTTTCCAACCTAGTGTTACTTTCATTTTCATGCAGTTCTGTTGAATAATAGCTTTTGCAATCTGTATCCAGACACGTGCAGGAAATATGCTGCACGTGTCTGGACATACCAGGTGTAAATGGTGTAATTGTGTTCACATTCTCGTTAGATTCATCATTATTATGAAAACATAAATTACAGCTGCTTTAAATGTCCAACATTATGAAAATAACTAATACTTCTAACTTAATCAATAAAAAAACTACTTTAAAGTTCTGGTATTACTTTGTGTATTGCTTTTTTTCTTCATGTATTTTATTTTTACTGTGATGAAGTTAAAAAAAAGTGAAGAGTGATAGATGAGTGAGGTGAGATTACAATGCTGATGTGACACAACATCACAAGCGTGAGATGTGAACCCGAAAAGAACTTGTTCTGTTACACTGAGGAGGATAAAGATGATGATTCATAAAAATGTCCCCTCACCTCCTTGAGCTTCTTGGCCCATGGTTTCTGAGCCTTCTTGAATCCCTCCTCCGCCTCCTTGGCCTCTTTGAAGCCTCCGATCATTTGCTTGTGATAGGCCTCCTTCTGCCAGTTCTTCACTTTCTCCACGTCATCGTTCACCAGGTTGTTCTTCACCTCTTGGTGCAGCTCACTCACCTTCTCTGCCTCGGTCATCACAGCCAGCCAGGCCCTCTCCACAGAGCCGTACTGTGGGCCTGCGGATAAAATATTTAATCACAGCCAAATATTACCACAGGGCAAACATCAAACTGTGTAAACGGAGCTTTGCAAATGGAAAGATGGTGTGAAGTACATTAATTTGTTGAGCTATTTATTTTATTCGACCCAATCCAAAGTGCTGACCTTTCTCGATGAGCTGCCTCCATCTCTTGGACCATGCAGTTAGCTGATCACCGTAGGCTTTTTCTATCTTGGCACGTTCCTGCAGGCAGCCCATGAGGTCATTGCAGAGCCGATGGCCTCATCAAATCTCTTGACAGCACGTTTGTAGTTCCCCACCTGAGAAGAAGAGACAAAGAGGCTGAAAAGACAGAAAACAAATCTGTCTTTACTAGATAACACAGGAGAAAACAATACTAGGTCAAAACTGGACTGATAACATGTATAGTACGAGCGCTTAGTGTGCGTGTGCTGACCGTGCATGTAGTCTGTTGTGATTGCTTTCCCCCATCTTTAGCATTATTGTTGTTTTATGCTGTTTATGTGTACCACTGTTATATTTACATGTCATTACACATCTCTTACTTCTGTTTTTTCTATATTGTTGTAAATAGTAGTATAATGCACATATTTTTTGACATATTTCTACATGATTTCCATTTCAATTCTTAGAATTTCTTCATGCTTACATATATACTTCTATTCTTGAATGGGAGCAACTGTAATGCAAGCAATTTCCCCCTAAGGATCAATTAAGTATTTCTGATTCTGATTCTGCAATGTTAGAAGGCTTTTAATTTGAAACGGGTACAGGGAGCGATGGCATCCATGTTCTGCACAGGATCAGAGGCTGTCCACACCTCGCTGTAAAACGCTGCTTAAGGCTGAGTCCACCACATAGTGAGTTTGCCATTTTGTAGTGCTGTTTGAACGTTAGGTGAGAATATATAATGGGTGGACAAGTATCCCACAATGCATCATGATAAGTAGTGTACAACGATGGTCACTAACCAAGCACTATATCCCCTACTGCACTGTGCAGAAAGCTCTATATAGAAACCCCTAGATAGCAAGTTGGGAGTAGTTAATGAGGAAGTGATGTTGGACACAACTTAGGTTTATGCTTAAGCTGAGTCCCCAGTACCAGGGTGTGCACAGCTGTTTGTGCCTATTCATTTTTAAAAAGCAACAGCCAATGGGGAAACTCCAACACTGACTCACTGATGATGTAACTTTATATTTCACTCACGAACTTTCTCATTTAGAGTGCTGGCCCCAGTTTTGTTGCAATCCAGCCAAAAACTACAAATGCAGGTCTGCATCAAAATGTACATCTGGCTGTGCCTGAAAAAAATTTAATGCAATTTCAGAATGTCCAATATGTTTGTGAATTAATCGACACAGTTTTGGTGCTAATGTGTTGACATTAAATGTAGTTTAAATCTTCCCAAAGAACAAGCTAATGGCTATTAGATTTTGGAAAAGCCAAGTTCATGTAAATATTGATCTGCTCTAATGAGGTTTAGCTTTAAATATTACTGGGCTGCAAACAAAACAAATTACAATTCTGTCACAATTTCTGCACTTCAAAGAGAGCTTTATGACATAATTAATGGTTTATTCTTCAGCAATATTTTTTTAATCTGATTGCTAATTATAATTAGTGGTTAGGTTTTGCTGTAAGAAAATAAGCTAGTAACATTATCAGGGTATGAAATAATTTCCCGTCCTTTCCTTGGAGCTTGATGTAAGGTCTTTTTCAAAGATCATGGTATTTGCGACTTTTAATCAGTTTTACTCATCAACAAAAATGACTACTAGAATAACTGCATAGAAACACAGCACATAAATGTGGGAGAAGGGATCTTTAAAACCATTTTAATAATGAACAGAATAGACAAATGTGTCTTTTGCTGTAAACTTATGAATGGTTCCCCACATTAGTTTCCTTGTTGATCTGTCTTTGTCAAAATACACAGCTAATTTAAAATTAAAACCAAGATTTTACATCAAGTTTCCTCATCTCACTCTACAGAATTCCAAAGCAGTAAGATGGACATTTAACAAATCAAATGAAATTAATGTTTATGTGTTGTCTACATGCAGTAAGACACTGGGAGTCACTCAGTTACATGTAAGTGGACATCTTCCCTCTATTTTACCCTATAATGCATGCTATCCAGCACATTTGGTGATATCTACATGGTATCAGATGGCCAGTTTTGTCATATTTTGAAGCAGACTTCTTAAGTATATGCTGAAAAATACAGTATGTTCAATTTATTGCAATATATGATATACCACATTACTCATGCACATGTTAAATTCAAGCTTCAGACACATTCATTTTCTCAATAAAGGCTTCAAAGCTCCATTTTTTATTTTTATTTTTTGCTCTACTACTCAGTCAAATTGTTGTCAGGGTTATTTCCTGTCAAAATTATTCTACTGCCTTTTCTGTTAGATCTCGCCACCTTAAGCGAGGCCGCCTTAAAAAAGCAGTGCCAGGCCGCCTGGCTCCGCCTCTTCAGTGTCTGCAGGGGGCGTGAGCTCATGGTGCATGATGAAGGAAGGGTAGTGATGGGGGTTGCTCGTGCCTGTGCATGTGTAGTTATGCAATGACATGGGCTTGTGTTTGTGTGTGTACGTGAGTGTGTGCATGTCAGTGTGTGTGTGTATCTGTGTGTGTGTGTGTGTGACGGCTTTAATCCTCTTGAGTGGTGTAATGCAGGCAGACAGATTCTCAGGGACAGACGATAGGGTAGAGACTGAAATACATAGAAACACAGACTGCGTGTGTGTGTGAATACGCTGCAAACACATACAGTCATACATACATCATCACACACGTTCAGCCCATAGAGAGCCTATCTGCTGTGTTCACTGGCTGCAGAGCTGCACTCTGATTGGTCCTGACATAAGCATGCATGTGTGCTGGTTTGTGTTTGAGATGAGGGAGCTGCAGGGAGGCAGTGAGACAGGTGTGTGACGGTATGAGTTTTGGCCTGTGTGACAGCTTGCCAAGTCACACCAACAACAACACGCAGGTGGACCGGTTGGTTCTACACATGAAAACACACTCGAGCTCCTGCATGTGCACAATAATCCAACAGTGTGGTGGTTATTTCATGGTTTTTATCAAGCTTCTCAGCCCGGTGTTGTCAAATATCAACATTTCTGATGATAAAACCAGAGAATTAAATGTTTTTTTCTGGTGTTTCATAAACCACAAGCTGAAGAGAGCTGCGTTGCCAGTGTACAGATGCTATAGGCAGGTGCATGTGGTGAAAGGCTGCCTCAGAGCGCCTGATGACTGAGGCTCTTTGTCTGTGTCTCTGTGGCTAAGAGCCATGACACAAAGAAGACTCTGTACTGAGGGAATTCATTAACGCTAATTTGGTGCACACACACACACACACACTGCAGCTCAGCACAAGTGTGGATGGATAGAAGTTGTATGATGATTTAATGTGTCCTGTGATGACACAATTTACAATAAATATGATTTACAAATACAGAAATACATGTGCTGACAAAGGAAATGCAACATTCTTAAATACGACAAGATTGTGTTGAAGAAGCTGGTTTTGGTCCTCACATCTTTCACAATGTTAGACAGTAGTTATTATGAACATACGTTCATCTCATTCATCCATTTAAAATAAATAATGGAAGCCCATTTAAACCAAAAAAGATAACTCTTGTGTTATAGTGCAGTCGTTATATGACATAACCCCACACAAACTGCAACAGAAACTCTTTAAGCTGTTCTAGTCTCATAAGTATGTCATTTATAACATCAAAAGTCGAAGTGGGGTAAAGTATTTAAAAATACTGAAATCAGTGATGGCACAATTTCCCATTGCTGCCTGTGTTCAAAAATGATTTATGCATGTCTTCTTGTCTGATGTTCTCACAAAGGGTCCAGAAACTATGTTCTACATGAGACCTGGAGTTGGATGCAAAGGGAAAGGGTTAACCTGAGATGCATTAAGTGGGTCAAAATGACCCAGTGGCTTAGTTTTCTCGCAATATCTTTGTAATCAAAACAAGTTTTACTTAAAAGCTAACATGTTTAAGTTTATGTTCATCATTAGCATCATTTATGTTGATTAGTGCAAATTTGGCAGTCATAAATTTTTGAAAGTAATATAAAGGTGGTGAGTTCATGTTGTCTTGTATACAAGTGTACTAATAAAGTGATGTTGATTTAAATTATCATTTATAGGAAGCCAACAAGTAGTACCAGAGTATGGTTAAGAAACGCCACTTGGAACTTTTAATATGTTATGGAGGAAACTTTTTTGAGTAATAAACATTTGTCAGATTTTCTGTTGTAATTTGCTCAAGGTTCACCCCTTTTTTCTAATAAAATGCCTGTACTTCTTTGGTAGGATCATATTTAGTTGATTTTGCAGTTCACAGCTACAGTTTGTGTGAGGCTGACACACACTTTATAATGTAAACTGCCTGGATAACTATTCTCTCTATTTGTACTTTGATCATAATGAGTAATAAGTAATCATTTTTCATGGCCTGTCTGCCAGGGTGATACACAAAGATACACAAAAAGAAATGCTAAAAATTAGCACCCAGCTATTCAGCTATTTACACCCGGCCTCGTAGTTTTGTGGTGGATGAATGGGTTAAACACACGACTCTCCCCTGTGTTCAGACTGGGGTTTGAGTTTTGTGTGAAGCTTGTAGTCTGTGTTGACATTAAATTTTTAGGCTTAGTTATTATTTTCAGTTTATTTTATGTTATTATTATTTAGCGTTTTCAGTCACTGCTTGGTTGAATTTAGAGAACAAAAGTACTTGGTTAGGTTAAGAAGCAGATCATGATTTGTTTCTGCCATGTAAATAGACACGATGGCTATTTACACCCAAGCACAACTGGCACTTCGATGCTTGTCTCTGCCATACTGGGCTATATATACCTGAGTTTAAATAGCCACATTGACTGTTCCACCGCAGGTATAAATAGCATTGTTGGCTACTGACACCTGGATACTAATAGCATCTGCTTAAAATAAACAAGCCCAAGTTGAAGCTCGTACCTTTAACCTAACAACTATGACTCAAGCGTTAAATATATTTTTGTTTCCTGGCAGGAACGGGCTTCTTTAACCAGAGCACATGAAGAAAAGTTGAGGCAGGTATAACAGTGTATGTGCATGTTCATGATTACTCTTCACTTTTGTTTCCTTATTTATTATAAAAACATTTTCTTCCCTTTTTAAAGCTGAATGTGTCATGTGTGCATTCATTATAGTCTAGATAAAAACAAAGAAGGGTTATTGTTTGTGTACTTCCAAAAATACAGACACTGCAACTTTCCATTCATTGTAAAATGTTTTTAGTTGCAGTTCTGCTGCTTAATGAGGTGAAGAAATCCCTAATCAGGTTGCCTTCAGGAACCTCTTCATTTAAAGCAATACTTCCACATTTTGGAGAATATGCTTATTCACTCTCTTGCTGAAGTTTGATACCACTGTAATGTTTGAGTGCTGTATCAATCTTCTCATCTAACTCTCTGCAAGATAATCGATAAGCATTTTTCCAGAACTGTAAAACTATTCCTTAACAGCATGAAGTCATGCCTAATTATATTTTTCTCCCTGAAATGTGGATCACAACATCAAGACTTTCTGCCTTGAATCTCAGTGGGTCTCAAACAGAATCATAACAATGTCTCTGACTAATTTTCCTATAAAATTTGGAGACAATAATCTAATTTTCTTGGTTTCAGTGGTGCCTCTGTTCGACTTCAGAAGGGAGATCGATACAAGGCAAAGAGAGGGGATAAGGGTTTGGGGCTACAGGATGAAAACCCATCATATGAGACGTGACGGTGCATCTGTACCTCCCAGAAGCTGTCCATGGTGTCGTCAGCACCTGCACTTTCATCGTAGGAGCCAGACATTTTCCTGGATGTGGCAAAACACTCTAATGACTAAACCTGTCCTCTGCAGCAGAGCGGGGTTCCTCATGCACTGGAAGAGACACAGAGAACAACAACCGCGTCAGACAGTAACATCACACAAATACGGACACAAAGCGGTACAGTGGAGTGCACAAGCAGACATTAGGAGCTCGGCTAGCCTCTGTTTATTGCTGAGGAAAAGCACTGTAGAGATTTTCCCTGCCTGGTAACTGGAGGAAACCTTTGAGCGCGGGGGGTTTCTATTTGAGACATTTATAATAATGAGATAAAAATAGTTTGCCTTCTTCGCCATGCATACAGCGCCGTGCCCTGAGGAATGAGAGGGGGCATCTTATATTGGCGTGTCCTAGAAAAGATGTCGGAGAGAGTGGAGCACACTGCCATCGCACAGCTCTGACCCTGAATCCTTCCACATTCTTCTGACACATTACATCTGAGACATAGTTCAACAACACACACAATATACACACACTACACTATGTATAGCAGTCAGGAGTGCACCTCTTGTGTGAACATGTAATTGCCAGCATTGGTATCATTCATGTTACAAGTGTACGTGTGATGTGTCCAGCAACTATTTTGTCATGTCTGTGAAATCTTTAATTAATGTTTAGACATTTCTAACCAATAACAAAAAATTAAACATAGGAATAGATTTGAAAAACCTTTTTGGTAACAGTATTTGTAACATTTCAACAACTTATTTGTTGCGCTTTAAGAATTCAACAGTTTTGCATTGTCTCTAACAGATTATCTATAGAGATGTGCAACAATTCATAATCATATCTACATATTCTCAGAATAACTTAGTTGAACTACTCACTCAACCTGTTGTACAAATATTTAAGGAACAATTAGAAAACCATTTCATTAATTTTTGTTGAACATTCTAATGCTTGACTAATGTTCAACATTGAGCCTGTTCTCATTCCTAACTCATGACTGATCGATGTCACCTGTCCTCGGAGACTCATGCATGCGTGCACGGTAATCGTTAGCGGCTGTATGAGAAGCACCAGGCTTTTGGTTGTAGTGAAAAGAGGGAGAAGGTCTGCATCTGTGATGTGGACTGTGGGGTGGATGGTTGAGTAAAAGAAGGACTTTCACCTATGAGAACTTTCACCTATGAGAACCTTCACCTATGAGAACGGTGAACGGTGAAACCAAAACATAAAACATTATCAAACATTATTAGGGTATGTAATGTTACGTGTGTCATGTGACTCGTGTGTTGGTGTGGCTTTAGTGATGTACATAATGTACTAATTGTAACCCCAAACATAATCTTATCCTAAACCTACCCAAGTAGTTTTTGTGCCTAAATCTAATCAAACTGCCCCTGCTTCACAACATTATCACGTGTTAAAAGGGCTTTTTGGCTGCGCCAGTTACAGCCACTAAAGGGTTCCTCACTGCCTACTGCAGTGAGTGGGAGGTTCTTTTTGAAAAACACAGGAAAGATCTCATTCAAAAAATGTTCAAAAATGTGTGTCATAACATCCAGCTGACTACAGTCAAAAAACGAAACACATTTGGCACTGCTGCTATGTCCATGTAGTGCATTTAGGGATGAAACAATCGGTTTCATGATAAACTGTGAACAACATGCAGTGGGGGTTTGTTTTGCAGAAATGATGACACTGACATCACAAGGCACATGATGTCATTTCAGATTGTTTGGAAGTTTTCTTTGTAAAAGTTGGAGAAAATATTCAGTGTGTATTTCAGCGCATTTTCACAAAACCACCACAATACTGATAACAGTGATAATTTCTCTATAATCGTGATATAAAATGTTCTCACTGTTTCATCTCTGAATGCATTCATACACTTCAGCTTTCACCCTAGAATTTCAACCATACACATGAAAACATGAAGTTGATTATCAGTTTCATAACCAGTCAGCATCTGCAGAGTGTCACTTGAACTACACAAGTAAAGTGCAAACTAGTTGACAGTCTACAAATTCAGCCACTTATACAGGGATCTGGAAGTTGATTCTCACTTGCACAATAGCTCGTATCTATAGATTTTAATTTTCATGTGCACTATCTAAATATGCTATGTAATCTGTTAAACATCTACAGACCAAGTGAAACAGTTGCATTGTTGAATTTTAACTAATAAGCACTTGAAATGTTACAGATACTCTGTAAACTCTCAGTAGGTGGCCAATTTCCTGTTAAATTGTCCATTTAATTTGTTTTCTGACTACATTTAAGGAAAGAAAAAAACATTGTGTAATTGCAACCCTAAAATAGAATGAGACAAACACACTGAAACAAGATCAACACATCTTTTTTTAAACCTGTAGCCATCCCCTAATGATCAACACATCTATTTTTAAACCTATAGACGCCTTTAATGATGCGGGTTTAATCACCTATTACTTAGTGAAGCCAACAGAATACAGTTCCTGCTGGATCTACTCCAGGGTTTAAGGTGATTTATATTTATTTGTTTGACGTCTGGTCGATATCTTACCACCATGGTTAAAAGAGAGGAGACTGCGAGAGGCTGTATTGGTATTGAACTCTGTTTGAAGCCTAATCCATTCTGCTCACATGACTAATGGCTTTCCCTTGACAGAGAGCTCTTCATCGCACTGCAACAACAAATATGACAATACGATATATTGTATGTGCCTGATAATAATGAGGCTCTATTGATGATGTTCCTGCTCTGACATGCTTTCTTGGTCTTAAAGCAGTTGATTGCGGCGCTTATCTATTTCCGAACATGGTCCAACAGCGCAAAACGCAACTTTATTATAGCTTTTAATTAAAATGATAAAGACTTTATCAAAACGTTATTAAGAGAAGAGAGTAGTAATTGACTGATTCTTCGTATGCACAGTCCAAATTAAGCGTGCAAGATAGAGGTCAACGCAGATGAAGGATGACTCGTGGCCATTTCAGATTATAAGCTGAGTCAGCATTCTTCAGTCTGCAGCATCACAAGGTTTGTTCAAATATTACCAGCGCCCTCTCCGTGCTTTATCCTTCAACCTCCTCCTGCAGTCAAGTGCAAACTAATTCCTTCATCCCTGGAATGAGTCATGAAAAATGACTTTCTGCATCAGGCTCAGTTTGAACTGGCCCAACCTCACGTTTCCTCACCCACAATACAACAACATAATCGTCCTTGTGAGGAAAATAAGAGTCCTGAAACTACAAGGTCAGCTTATGAAGGGAGAGTATTTTTAGTTGCAACGCTCTGTGTTTTCACACAGGGGTCTACTCATCAAAATGTTATCAGGGGAGCATGTGTACCCAGCGTTATTGGTTCTGGTTTCAGCTGCAGAACAGCCAATCTTTTCCTGCTCGCTCAGTGTTTTCTGCAGAACATTGACTGATTCAGCCGAGCTGCATTTTATCAAAGGCCTCGGTTACTGTCAGCAGCCATCACACCAGCAGCCTGTGGGGCCTCCAACAGTCCAGGCTTTCAGACATCACCAAATACCAAAGAACTGCGAGTGCATGATTTAGCAATTTTAACCGTCACTGTCTGAATCAGAGACAACTTGAGCCTTTCACTTGCACTGGGATCAGCAGCAAAGTATTTTTCTGGTAATTCAGCTTTTTTTTTTTCCGAGAAGAGAGCTCCATGGCTCAGAGAATAAAAGAATCAAAGCAATGTTTTCTGTGCACTCTACTCCGCTATCATACCTTCAGGGCTCGATACAATGGGAACTGATTCTATTTATAGGGAAAAAAACTACTGAACATAGAGGAATACTAAAAAAGTTGACTGTTAATACCGTAATCCAGAACAATAGATTTCAGTCATCATCTATAAAGGACGCTGGTGCAAAGTACACAAAGTATACATGAATACATTTTCCCACAAGATACAGCCCCTCTGTATCTTTTCCATCAGTTTATCATTTACCATCGTTGCTTCATCTTTTTAAATCTTACATATAGATGTAGTCTAGGGCTGCACAATATAGTAAAAAAAAAACATATTCAAATTATTCTGAAATGTATTGGAGTTATAATATGATTCATGATGTGGGAATGATGATTTTTGCATTACAATTTTCATTTACACTGAAAAAATGACATTTGTTGGGGTCTCTACTACACAAACATGTTTTCTTACATCTGAAGAACAAGATTTGCAGGCCAGGGCGTCTCTACAGCACAACGGTACTTCATTATAATGTTGTTTCTCCACATTATTCTTTTATGAAAAACTGCAGCTTCTGTGATTTGGATATTAAACATTGCCGTATTGCAATTTTTGTGATATTTTGATTAATTGTGCAGCCCTATTTAATACTCAACAGTCTGAGCCATCTTGTATTCCCCGCAGCACCTTCTACAGACTGTGTGACTCCACATCAGTTGGGACACAGTAAAACCCCGTCTTGAAAACGGGGACGCGACCCCTTTATGCCAATCCACACTCGGGAGGCATGTCAGCCACCCTCACATTCAATAACCCACTCTTGGCATCAATGAAGACATTTCGTGATGATGACAATGTCAACGATGAGACATTCGATTACTACACTGACCTCTGTTAAGAAAATTGATTCAACCTCCCACAACATCCAACTCTTCCTCCTGTCTGAAGGGCACACAGTATATTGAAATTAGGAGTTATGTAAAGGAACAGTTTGAAAGTTTGGCAAATATGCTTATTTATTTTCCTCTTTAGATTTAGATAAAGTGATGGATACAACTCTTGTGTCATTATGACATTATGTATGTCTAACACAGTGTTGGGGGTAACACACTACAAAGTAACTCATTAGAATACTCAGATTACCTTTTTGTTATAACGAATAACGTAACACATTCATTTTGTAATTCAAGTACTCATTTATTTAGTTATGTTTTCAAATAAGCACCCTGTTCCTGTTACAACTTTACATCAATTTTCACCACTGCAAGCAACACCACCCCTGCACCGTCACCGGAGGAGAATCCGAGGGTGACTTACTTGCATTTGAGACAGAGGGACAGACACAGTCTACACCTACAGACTTGGTGGACATGGAAATCAAAGAGTATCTGATGTCAGGTCTCGAGATAGATGTATATCAAATTCCCCATGATCAAATCTTTCTGCGAGTCAATATTCCAACACTATACACACTAGTGCACCTGTGGTGAGGCTCTCAAGCTTTGGAAGTCTCGTCAGAGAAAACAACTGTCCGCACACGTGTTGAAAAACTTCTCCTGCGCTGAACATTTTTTGGGTGAGTCTATGTGATTCGAAAAGCTTTTGGACTTTTACAGTTTGTATGTAGGCATATTTGAGTAACTAGTTCACTGGCTGTATGTTGAAACATTATGTACTAAAGCCTGTGTTTTATTGTTTTCATAGAGGCAGCTGTGTAACATGCCTCTGCCCAGTTTCGCTGTTAGATTGTCAGGACAATATACGCAAAATGCACAAGGGATCGCACAGGGATTTTGTTTTTTGTAAAAACAGAAGTACTTTAATGAGTTACTTTTCTCTGTTATTAATGCTGCAGCATAACAAGTTACCTTTAAAAGTGATGCTACCCAACACTGGTGTAACCACAGGGACCAATAACATACTTAATAAGAACCACTTGCAATGATATGTGTAGGTGGTGGTAAATTAACCAAACTGGCTCAAACTCTGAGTTTTACTCTTTTTTACTGTGTTTAATCTGCATGCTTTTACTGAACATGAAAAATTCCGAAAAGCAAATTTTCTGCTGTAGTACTTCGATGACGACAGTGTTTCACTTGATGAGATTAGTCTGATTAGTCTTCCACAGACATGATCATAAAAACAGCAGAGGTTTAAGACACCATAAGCCTAAAAGTCATACCTTATTGACAAAAAATATATTTAATTCATTTGGAAAAAATCTAAACAACAAAAAATGCACAGAATATCATATGATATAAAAACTTGAGTATGCGATGATGCAAGAAGGCCCCATGGAGCTAAGCAGCCCTAAAGAAGCATGTGTTAATCTCAGCAACAAACAGACACCATTGGCGCAGCGACCTGTCCATCAGTCAAGTTCTCCCATTATCTTCTGCATCCGTGACCACAACACCTACTGACATCAAAGCCCGTTAAGCTGCCGCACGACGCCAGAATCCCTCACAACAAACCAAATGTGTCCAGAAGCTTTGTTTAACCAAAACTCGCACACATAAACCAATTTAACACTTGATGATTAGAAAGCATTGGGATTAACGCGATAAGTCCCAGATGGCGTCCACACGTTTCCTTAAATCGACAATCTTAAACTAACCCGTAGTCAAGTAAGTCAGTAGCATAGATAATTAATAAGTATGCTTATGAAGTTGAAAAGATGACTGGTGAAACCTGAAGAAGCTTTGAAAAATGTCAAAAGTATTGAAAAAGGAAGTGGTATCGACTTATTCATTATTGACCGTGTGCAGACAAACCTGAGCAAATTTGATATAAATGGTACAGATTACTGAAAAAAGGCTGTATATAATGAAAAGAAACACCCTAAATATTGCATTGATATGTAAGATAAAAAATAACAGCTGGTCTGAACACGACACATTTCTCCACTTGGATGTATCTTTCAGTTTGAAACTGTTACCAGCCCACTCACTGACCAGAACACTTGCTGCTGTCAAAGCAATCCCTTTTGTAATTTAAAGTCTTTCAGGAGTCTGTTGTGATTGCAGAGGCGGTATCGCTGTCTGAAGCTGACAAAATACTACTACTGAAGCTTTTGCACATTTGTAACTAACCGAACATTCCTCTGCGCGTTCACTCACCATGATCGGCTCCATCATTGAAAAAGAAAAACAATCCCAAAATCTGAAAACAAACGCAAGTCCTTGAAATGACAGACCCCCCGTGGATGTAGTCCAAATGTGTCCTTTGCAGTCGGTACTTTGAATGGTCAAGGTTGTGTTGCAAATTTTATTTTTCCAGCTTTGACCTCTGTGGCCAAAGTGAACCCAGAGCGGACGATAAGTCTGACCAAACCAGCATGTCTCAGAGGCTGAGGGATAATCCTGCAGTGTGCCACTTGAATAGCTTTAGAGGGGGAGGGTGCTCGCTAGGAAGAAGAGCAAAGAAGCGGATAGGACGAGTGAGACAGAGAGACAAAAAAGTGGAGACAGGAATGTGCTGATATGAAACTAATTATGATATTATATACTGGCAGGATAGCTCAGTTTGTTTCTGCAGAGGGACACGTGCACCAGAGTTTGTGACAGAGAGGGTACAGACGAGGAGTTCCCGAATATCAATTTCATCACAAATGCACTGCCGGCACATTCAGCTCTGCACACCTGAGACTGAGCTCACAGCAACATGATGACGCAACTAAATACTGCAGGTACCCGTTGAACAAGAGGGAACATGAAGAGAGTTAAAGAGAACCCTGATCATGGTGAGACAAATGTTCCCGACACTGTCAGAGGGTCCAGCATTGACAAGCCTTTCAAAGCACTGAATGGGAATCACAACAAACGTATAAGCTTGTTACAGTAAGAAGATTTCAGAGAGATGAACTAACTTTACTCCAGCACACCACCAAGCTCATTGTGTCCTCACTGATTAGACAACAGAAATTTAAAGACAAACTTGCTGACCAAAACATTTTTTTGTCTTTAGTAATGTAAGTAAATCAACTATAGCTGCACTTAAAACTAATAATTGTACATGTGGCTTCATGCAGAGCCTACACCTGACTGTGGCCTACAAGCATTAGCACTTGTGCACTGGTGTGGCAGCACTGCTCTGCAATTACACTGTCAAAGTGCTAGTTGTAGGTGGGGTTTCTATGCTATTGTTTCTTCATGTCCTTCAAACAAAGGCGACTGAAACTGAGTGTATCATGTTGGAGCTGAAGCTAACTTTTACAGAAATCGCCGTAACACAGAAAAGACAGAAGATGTCGGAGGAGATGATGGAGTTGGATGATGGATGCTACAATTATAAACTGAAAGTGCCTGCTCCATCCAGACTCGTAGCACAGACGACAGGAGGTTGTTTGTATGGTTGTACAGACTGAAATCTGCTGGAAGGGAAATTATGTGGAGCCCCAGCATCGCCAAACAGTCATAGAGTGCGGGCAGATATAAAAATGAGGATTCTGTTGTTCAACACATTACCATGAAGCTGTTAGCTGATGCTAATTTATCTAGTTAACTTGGCTAAACCAAGCTAAACCAAGCTAGCCTTGACAAGGAGCTTTACAACACAATGTTAGCAGTACTTTGCAACTTGTCAGTGGATGTCAGCTACAGTTGTTGGGGTCAAGGTGGGGGATGTTTGATAGACATGGCAACTCAAAATGTAATAATTAACTGACCTTGTTCAAAATAAGTGAAAAATCTAACGTTAAAGATCAAACATTATTAGCGCTCTAACATTACAGATATACTGTAGAGTGCTGCAGGAATGAATCCTAAAAGTAAGTCAGCATATTAGCACTTCTGGTTCACTCGACTCTGAGTCAATTGGTTTTTTGAAAGGGTTTTTCATTATTTGCCTGTTCTGTGGTTAAAACAAGCTGAAGACATTTTCACATTTTGTTCTACAGCATAAAATATGTCTATAAAAACCCCACTTGTGAGTTCTGAGGCATTTAAATGTTTTAAAGGTGGTTGCTAACAAGTGGCTAAATGAGACTATAGAGGTTATGGCGGACATTAATGTCTTTACACCAAAAACTAGTCTGGTAGTGGTGTCGCTGAATCACGCAACCGTAATGTAGATTGTTTATACCTTAATGTTAACTTTGTATTTCTGGCGATTGCATTTCAGCTTCAGAAATCATTAAAGTGTGTAGATTATCTTGCTGAATAAACCCTTCAAGTATCAGAAACTTTGTTTGCCACAGAGCTTATTTTCTGAACTGATTGAAAATCCAAGGGAAAAAGTCCATTGGCTATTTGTAGAGGGCACCAGAGCGATGGTAACTTCCAGGTTGGTTCCTTGCAGCACTCTATAGAGCATCAACACACATCTTTTCTTTTTAAAAGTCTGGTGTAATTTGTAACACCACTAATGTCACTAGGTTATTAACCTGTGGAAAAATTTCCTCTCTGTGGGATCCCTACTAATGTGTCCAACCAGTGAACCAACTGAGGCAGGAGGAGGGTGAATTGTGGATGTCCAGCCTCTGAGAGGCATGGGTGAGGAAGCGTCCAATCACATTTGTTGCTGTGTAGTTACATTTCTGGGGAAGTGTGCATCACACTGTGGTGTAAATTCAACACTGAAGTATAAATCCTGCTTATATCAAACATTTTGAAATGTAAGCCCACATGAACTGTTTTTATATAGTTTGTTTATTTTGCATTCTGGTTGTCTGTAGATTCTGTTTGATACACGCTGCGTGTCTTCCTCTTGCACTGACTGAGTAAAAGGACACTCAAGGAGAGACAGAGGGAGGTCTTTCATTGAGACATGAGCAAGGAGAGAGTGACAGAGAGAAACAGTGGCAGGGAGGAGAAGATGAAGATTGAGATGGATGCAGGGAGGGACGTGATGGGACGACAGAGGCTGGAAGAAGGTGCAGCAAGCTCAGGATGTGGGATGGAGCTGGTCAGACAACAAGGCTGTTCCCGAGCGGAATAGAGAGAGCCACGGGGCCAGAACGGCAGCTGAACACATCAGGACAGAGATGTGATTCATCTCACGGTGCAGTGTGGAATAAGCAGGCCGTTGGATGTTGCCAGGAGACAGAGCTGCCTTGTGCAGGCTTCACACACGCCGTAACAGCTGAGGCCATCATTAAGCCGGCCATGTGACCCATGCTTTAGACAGGAACAAGAAGGCTGGTTCAGTGACGCAGTGTCAGCTGTCCATCTCGCAGTGGACTCTGTGGGACGTCCTCAAGTATGGACATGCACCAGCACACACGAGAGGGGAACTTGTGAAGTGTGAATGAACCAAAAGAGACAGAGGGACAGAGGACTGAAGAGGAGAGACACATTCAAACAAGATGCGGTAACCAGAGCTAAATAAAAAGAGACAGAGCGGTGGAGATGGAGGTAGAGGGGAAGCGACGGAGTATCAGTGAGGGTGAGGTGGTGTTGTGTTATGTTTATAAGCTGAACGTGTAGTGTCAGTGAGGCCTCCTCCCTGCTCGGTGGAGCATGGAGCGGGAGAGTCAAATGTGAGCTGACGTGTTGATCCAGACGGGGAGTCTGCAACAGAATTTAGGAAACAGCCGCCCTCACCTTCTCTCTCTCATCCAGCAGCTAACTATTAGCCTAGACAACAAAGAAAAGCCCCTGAAACAACTGCAGGCTGCTCTTTTGTTATTTGTTAAGGACCAATGTGATGAACAAGAGGAAAACAAACAGTCTGATATGAGCAACGATAAGAGTGATACAACTGCTTCCACGTGGAAACAACATGGGAGGCACATTTATCTTCAAAGAAATGCTCACTGTAAACAAGAAATCTGCAGCCATGCTAGTGGCTCTGTGAGGGGGGACTTAGGCACAGTGGTGCTTTGAGCTAAATGCTAACACATTTTAGTTTAGATAAGATAAGATGTACTTAAATGTCCCCGTAGGAAAATTTGTTCTGGAAATTTGTCAGCATGTTAGCTACTAACATTTGCTAATTTCCACTGAACACAAAATACAGCTGCAGCCGGGAATGTCTTTAGCTTTGCAAATGTTTTGTCATGAACTTAAGTATTGGGAAAATATTTTTTTGATCTGATGGTGGCAATGAAAACATGAACTAATAGGATGTTACAATTCTCCAAATCCATGATTTGATTTTAAGCTCACGATTCAGTTTTCTGGCTATGTCGTTGTCAGACTATCGAGTCTTGCTTCAATCCAGTGATCGAGATCATTGGATTGACAGCTTGACCTTGACAACAGGATGTGCAAATATGCAGGAATGGAGGAAAAAAGGTGGTGGAATCATCAATTTTGGCTTTTTGATTTTTGAATTTCAAAACTAATTTCAACAGAATATTGAAATTGTGACACCCCTATAAAGTGAGGTCAGCACACTGTGGCTCCCTTGAGTACAATTTACTGGCACATCAAAGAGTGACATTTTGAGCAAATGCTATTCTTCAGACTTCAGTCTGGCTCCAGTCTGAAGAAGAGCAATAGAAAAGAAAGTAGAAGAGCAATGAAAACAGCTTGTATTGATCCAGCACCTGCCTTAAATAGCATTTGGATGTGCATGACTACTATGCATTAATCTATAAAACAAAAATGTCAACTCGGTGGTGCTAGTGGAACAGTCAGGAGATCACCACAAAGGATTCATCCTCCAAGGATCATGAGTGCAGGTACAGAAAGTTTGCCAATTAGATGTCAAGATATTTTACTGAATATCTGAAAAATCTGACCTGCTGGTGGTGCTGGGTCAGAGAGTCCTGAGGATCACCACAGTCAGTAGGAGTCATGCCGCTGGGACTGTGAATGTCAGCAAATCTAAATGCTCAACATCACATCTTTAGGAAAAACTTACTATCATACATGCAGTGGTAGATAAGTAAAAGTACCAATACCACAATGTAAAGATACAGATTTCTGCATTTACAATCCTACTACTAAAATCCTAAAAGTCCTGGTTCCACAGAAGATCTGCCCCTGTGACTGATATAATATAATAACATTATTAATACTGATGCATTAATGTCTGAGCGGCAGGTTGAGGTGACGGTCAGCAGATAAATCTGAAGGATCGTGAGATGAGATGATGATTAATGAGGCAGGACAAAAAGAGGTCTCTTTTTTATGAAATACTTGAGAGTTTTAACCTCTTTGGGCCTCAAACTGTGTGAGTTTTGAGGAGAAATGTCTATTTGAAGGAACTGCTAACAAAATCATGAAAAGGGGCTACAACTAGACACTGCCTTTTGGAAAAGATGATACACCAAAACCTGGTAACCTACATACAGTTTGAAAACGTGAAATGGAAATACTTCAGTGTACAAGTACCTACATTAATGGATGAGGGTGGGACTCTGATTCACTCTACATGATCCCACTGAGATCAAGTGACGTGACTCTTATAACCTGTAGCAAGATGTCACTTTCATGACAAATAAACATGTCTTCATAACAACAGAACAGCTACTAATCAAACACACGTTTCATTCAGATTTGTAACATCTATATTCGATTACAACTGCCTGATATTGTAACATAGCAACCCAGTCCACGCAGGCCTCTGCTTGTGCATGCAGGCTAGCTGTGTGTGTGTATGTGTGTGTGTGTGTGTGTGTGTCATGATTTCAGGCAAACAAGCGCAGGATGACTCAGCTATCTGATCATGAAAGTCTCCAGAGGTGCTGTGGGTCGCTGCACAAGAATCAAGTTTCTGCATCATTGTTTGGAGGGGGGTGGGGTGGGGTGGGGTCCTCTCCTGTTCTTTCATTTTTTATCAATATCTATTTTGTGTAACTGTGTGAGTCAGCCAGGTGTGTTACTGCTCAGCTCCCTGAACAACAGACCACACAACAACAATAATTCATCAGCACTGGGATGTGAATAAGAAAAAAGAAAAAATCAAAAACAAAACACCAGCGTATTTAATATAGATTCATTTCTGTAGGAAAATGTTCTGTTTCTCTTCCCCTGTCCCCACAGGGAGATCAGAGGTCATGGTCTGCTACAGGTCATATGGAGCTGGTGGGGACTGAACAGGGTGGATGCTGACACACCACACTGCCTGTCATCTGACAGCTCATAACACAGTGTGAACTCTGGTTCAATCTCCAATATCTGGGTTTGTACAAATACCATCCAATGTCACGATCAGATGAAGGTAATGGTCTGGCACTGTACAAGAACACATGTTGCCAACTGAACGTCTCTTACGCAGTTTATCAAAATAATAAAATGTCTTTTAAAGGACCTAACTGGACAATAAATGACTCTTGGAAAAGACAATAAAAAGGCAAATCTTACAAGGAAGGAAAAGGGCAAATCTTGTCTCCGACTAGGAGATATGAGCATGTAACAGTTGCCAGGGCAGAATAATAATACTGTCATTAAGTAGAAGGGCTCTCTGAGAGCACAGACCTCTGCCAAGGCCAAATGTCCTGTCTCACAATGTTAAAGAAGAGTGAAGAATAATTTGTGTATCCGCACTGTGATTCGGATCTGCTCCAAAATTTAATGGGTTCTTCCTTGGCCAGTGCTACACCCTTTCGGCAAGTTTTGTGAAACTCGAGCCTGTAGTTTTTCCATAACCCTCGCTGAAAAACAGACAAAGAAACGACACGAAAAACATAACCTCCTTAGGGGATGTGATAATAAATCGAAAGTTCATTACCAATCACATAGTAGAATTAAAAATGGAAGGAGAATCATAACACTGACTTTGGTTTAAGGCCTTTGGCTGAGAGAGATGAAAAAGAGCTGTGCAGGCATGAATGGGCCTCATTCAATTCAAAATATAATAATAATATGAGAATAAAACGGCCAACCTGTGCACTTCATTCAGGAGTGATCACTGAACAATAGCTACAGTCATGCTAGTGGTTCTGTGAGGCTGTAATTAGACACAGACGTGCTTTGAGCTAAATGTTAATCAGCATGCTAACATGCTCATAATGATACAACATGCTTCTTACATTGTAGTCTAGTTGAGCCTGATGGGAACATCATTAACTATGCACTTTGGTCATAAACTAAAGTGTTGGACAAATTAAAATTTTGATATGATGATGATGCAAGATAAGTTAGAAAGTTAAAAGATCGCCAAGGTCATTACTATTCATCCAAAGGAGGACATTTATCTGCGGCAAATTTCCTAGAAATACAGCGCATCCAATAACTGTTGAGATATTTAATCAAAAACAGAAATGTCAACCTGCTGGAGGTGCTCGAGGTAAAGTCAGGGGTCATCAAACCAGCAGTCTTTATTTTCTGGGGACCATAAATGTGCATCCAATACTTTTGCATGTAACAGTGATGCATGTGCACAGTAAGTCTGTGTATTGGCAAGAATCTGGCGATACAATACGTATTACGGGTTACGATTTAATATATTGCGATACTGTAAACAAAGGTGATATATTATCACTTTTTAAATCTAATTTTAGTAAAACGTTAATAATATAAAATTAATTAAAGTGCAACAATAATGCCAAACTTATGTCTACTCCTGAAAAGTTTTTTAGGATTTATTTCATTTTGTAGTTTTTACTGACAATATTGCACATTGCTGTTGATGATGACATGATGTAGTTTTGTTATCTGTGTCCTGAGGTGACGTTGTTCTTGCACTACACGAGTGAGTCTGGACCGACTGAACCTCCCTGGAGTCACGCAGCTAACATAGCTAAAAACTAAAATATTGAGCTTAAACTAAAGCAAGCCTTACTTATTAACTCTGTGTTACTTCTCACAGAGTGATCAAACAGTTCACATCAAACTGTTTCTGTCTCTCTGTTCTGTCTCGCCCTCCTCTGCACGTTCTCTCTCTCTCATATTGCCTCCATCTGACCTTATCGTAACCTCATTTCTCTTCTTGCACAAGAAAGATTCTCTCTTGGTGGTTATTATGTTCCTCTAGAGTTCAACACTGCAACACATCTGAAATACAATCTAAGTATATAATTTAATAGTAGTCATACCTGCTCTAACTAAGAGGCTGTAAAAACGTCAACTAAGAATTTAATGAGCTCCTCAGCGAGATCAATCAATGAGCTGCAGTCATAATGACATGACTCACTGTCTCCCTAACCTTGTTTACAACTATCACTACAAACTAGACACTGTGTAGACATTAGTTGAAGCATGACTCTATAGTTACGCAGCCTTTTCAAGTTTATTTAGAACATTTCCATTCATACGAGAAGCTTGACAACATTTCCAAAACAGCTGTCAGAAGCAGACACCAGTGACAGCCCAGTGGGTGGCATGTGCTCGTCCAATCCAGTCTAAGAAAGGTTTGGGTCGCAGTGAAAGACAGAACTAGTATTTATCATTGTATTATACAGCCTACTTGAAAAGTTTCTACACAGTGGTGGAGACGGAGGTGTCATAACAAGGTATCAGCTGTCCAGGGATCCAGACGTGGAAGTTATATTTACTATCAGCTTGGGAAAAGTTAAGTTACTGGCTGCTGGAGCATTTCCAACTCTTGGATGGGGAAGAAACCTCAGAGCTACCAGCAAAGAAAAAAAAATCTAGTTCACTGATGCGACTGAGCACATGAATACATCAGTTGACAAAATTCAAATCCCAAGTAGAATTACAGTGACACACAGCCAATCAGAGAGCCTTAAAGTCTCAGTGCCTGCACCGCTAATGAAGGGCTGAAGTTGTAGTTTGAGCTTTGTAGGAACTGTTAAATACATTTTGGATCAGTTACACCACTACGGCCTCTGAAGATCTGAATATTTCAAGTCAATCCAATACCCATTTGATCAAATAAAAGGCATAAGAGGGCAACTAAGAGTTAATTTGTGCAAGGTCTCCATTCTAAGAGACTATTTCCTGGCAAATTCTTTATAGCCTACTCAACATTTCTCTCTGCTTCAGTGAGTCAGTGAGTTTCAGAGATTATTAAGTTTATTCCATTCATTTGCAGCTGTGTATATAAAGGTATTTATGCCACTGAAAATCTGTTGAGCTGGCTCTTGTTGCACAGTTGTGATTGCGTCTGAAGTGATTAAAGTAGTTGAACAGACAATTTTAGAGGTAAGTCCCAACTTGATTTGTATGACCCTGTTTTCAAGCCAATTAAGTTGTTGAAAATATACTAAATGTTCATGGATACTGATTGTAGACTGTGATTTACAGCTTCAAATGGCTCTTAAGACACTCAGTATTTTTTGGACAATGTTTAACATGATCAGTTAACAAATTGTGCTCAATTTTAACTGCTCTCTGAGTGCTTTTCTTACTGTTAGACTAGTCTAAATTAAGTTTTGCGTTTAATTGACAGGGAAATTATCACCAGGAACATCCCTACTCACAATGGTTATAAACCAGTAAAAAAAATGACAATGACCTACATAAACCATCATGTTCTGACACATTGCAAACACAAAGTTACATTTGCATTTTTGAACATAAAACAGCAGACTTACTCAGTCCAGACTGGGCCTGATGGGAATGTGGACCTCACTATGATATTTTAACCTACATTATAAACAGAAGCAGAGAGCTAGAGAGCAGCACACTGCTCCGTCTAAGTTGCAAAATGTCGATAAATATATTTATCCAGTGTTTTTTATTGGGCATCAACCTTGGTTTATGTGTGCATTGTTGCAAAAATAGACTTAAAGCATAAACAAACATCTTGTGAGCCTGCGCAGAGCTGCAGACATGGGGAAGACAGGAATGATTGAAAGGTCTTTTACCCTAAGTGATGCAATGTAGAGGCATCTGTGGGCATACAGCTATGAAAAAAAAACATGACCCTCTTCCATCTTATAATGCCTAATCATACTCCTGTGTTTATTTTGGTGAAAGTAACACAAAAGTAGTGTAACGCAATACTCTACACAGACAGTTGTATTGTAAAGTAACCCATTACTTTAAAATGACTAGCTTTTAATACGTAATGTACTCTACTGCACTTTATCACAATTTGTAAGTAACTTGCATTGTCACTGTGAGCATGTTTGCATGCTAATGTTTGCAGGT
The DNA here is from genome assembly GCA_034769285.1 of Lutjanus argentimaculatus. Taxonomy (NCBI): domain Eukaryota; kingdom Metazoa; phylum Chordata; class Actinopteri; order Lutjaniformes; family Lutjanidae; genus Lutjanus; species Lutjanus argentimaculatus. The sequence continues at coordinate 28,213,556 of JAWZSL010000007.1, forward strand.
AGCTCAAAGCACTTCTGTGCCTAAGAACAGCCTCATGAAGCCACTAACACAGCAGCAGACTGTCTTATTCAAGATACATTCAACATATGAAAGTGATAAAAGAAATAAAGTTGAAATAAGGAGGTCTTGTAGCTCAGTTGAAAGAGTGAGCGCCTCATGTACTGAGGCTGCATGCTGCATGTCGCTCCCCCCGACTCTCTCTCTCCCTTTCCTGTCCTCACTTCAGCTGTCCTATCAAAATAAAGGCATAAAATCTGCTTCCTAAAAATGTTAATAAAGTTGAAATAAGACTGTTGGAAATGTACCACCAATCTGTAAAATTGTCCAGGAGACTCTTGTGTTTCTTAATGTGAATATGAGTAATGTGAATACAGTGGGAAAGCTATGGGCCTGCTGCTACGTCCACTTATGTAAATGTAGCTGCCCAATTGAATCATCCATGCCAGACACTGGGAAGATATACAGTGTACCAAAAATCTTTTTCAAGAACAGATAAACAGTGAGAGATGCCAGACAGCTTGAAACAAACAGAGGGACAGAGAGACAGTCAGGGAGACAGGAAGAGACTATTGAATGGATGCTGCCTGGATCTGTCCTCAAATTGGCTGCTAGGCGGAAACATACATTTCACAATAGGCACCACCTATAAACACACACATTCATGTACAACCACACACACACACTTTGCGACTGAGTTGTGATTTAACACAGCGTCCCAAGCGCTGCTGCAGTGGTTATGTAACTATCAAGCCTCTTGCCACAAGCCTCCTGGTGACAGCGTGGTGAAGACAGGGGAAAAAACGGCCGGGGGAGGGCAGAGAGAGACGGACCAGAGAGGCAGAGAGAAGCAGAAGAGGAGGAGGAGGAGACAGACATATTGTGATGGCTGGTGATGAAGGAATGAACTGCAGACATGCAGCGGTGGATGTGAGATGGAGCAGAGAGGACGGTTCCAGTCCAGTTTTTCCTGACGTCCAGGCAGACAGAGACAGCAGCAGAGGAAAGGAGGGAGTAAATGAACAAGGCGATAGTCAATCTGAGAATGTAGCTCTTCAAACACACAGGCTTTCTGCTTTCTTAACGTTTAGCTGCCTGATGCTGCTCTGAATACTGATGGACTGCCTTCAAACACACCGCCCGTGCATGTGTGTATGTGAATTTATGAGGTCTGCAGAGAGTGGGAGGTGGAGTTACTGAAGAGGAGAGAGTGCTACAGATTATTTCAACTAAAAAGGGATGTACATCTCACAATATTTAAAGGTTAAGTGTGTAACATATAGGAGATATAGGAGGATCTACTGGCAGAAACAGAATATAATAAAATAAATGTTTTCACTAGTGTATAACCACCTGAAAATAAGAATTGTTGCGTTTGTGTTACCTTAGAAAGAGCAGGTTTCATCTACAAAGACCTGGTCCTATATACAGCCTTTTGCATTTTTGCATGAGTTTCACGGCCACCATATTGTCTCCTACACGCTTGGCAGGCGAGTTGTTTGAAATATGCAATTGACGCTTCGCTAAGCTCTGATGCTGTTTACAGTGATAACGGTGGCACTCACTGATAGAGGCTGGATGGTCGAAAACATTTTGTGTGATTTTCTGCCAGACATGATCAAAAAAAGGCTTGTTGGATGATACTAGTCCTGATGTGACGCTCTTCTCTCTGTACAGCAGTGGCAGATTTAACATCGAAATTAGGAGTAATTGTTGGAACATGAAGACTTCAATTTCACAGTGAAGCAAACAAAAGCAGCTTCTCATTTCTAGCTGACAACTGTTGATTTTGTCGGCTAAAATGATAACTCTCGCTGGCGGTTTTCATGAGTGTAGCTGGCTAGTGTGAGCTAACACATTTTAAACTGTTACTTAACATCTGCGAACATGATATAATATTAATGCCTGAAGCTAAAGCTAGCTTACACACCAGCAAACACTGGTTGGATGGTGAAATATAAAACGTAACTATATGTATATGATAGATGACAGAAATACACTCATTAATGGGGGACATGGAAGCGCAGGGGTTGGTGGACTTTGAGATGGTCACCCAACCAGACCAGCTGCACCATGACTGCACCAGGAAGAGAGCCACGATACGAGCTAAGCTAACCCGGCTTAGACCTAAGACAGTGAGCCAGAGAGAGTGTGTCATCATCGACCCACTGACCATCCCTTTCATTTGATAACCGGAGTGTTGTCACATTGTAAAACATAATTTGTTTGTACAATGTGCACAATGAAGAAACAACGCATATAAATCTTGTGAGAGTTTGACAAATCTTGGCTCATTAAAGTAATGAAAACAATAATTCTTATTTTCAGGTGATTATACACTAATGAAAACATTCTTATGAATATTATATCCCATTTCTATCATATTCTGCCAATAAATCTGTGTAAATCTTACACACTGGACCTTTACACAAAGTACAGCTGAGTCTGAAGGGAAAGTCATTAGTTTTGCAGGTCACATAAATCATTATACCATTTGATATTTTGACTTGATAAAAGGTAAAGGTAATGGCCGACTTTACTGTGATCATACAATCTTACAAGTGGGCAGCCACTGTGCAGTGCCCAGCGACCAACTCCAGTTCTAAATCAGAACTGGTGATGATAACACAATTAAAAAAGTCAGATAATCATCAAAGTTGTCCAGTTCATCTTGAGGGGGACATGAATGTTTGTAATTTATTGGTAATCTATCCAATAGTACAATAGTAATTTTACTAAAATACTCCTCTGGGGACTATGAATGTCAGTACAAAATTTCATGAACAACCAACCGACACTGCCATCTGCAAAACCACAACGGCAGCATGGCTGTGGATGGGAAAATCACATATTTCTTAAATACTGACCACCAACACAAGCCTGAGGCATCGGGCACTAACACACCAATATATAAAAAAGTAATTTGGTGTGCTGGACACAGTCAATATGCTCCTTCATACAGTTAAATATAATAACAGGACACTGAGAGGAGAATACAAGCAACAACACCAGTTTGCCCTGAGATACGCCAAGTGAATGTCCAGACTATAATCATCTTACATCCCTATTTATACCCACCTCTAATACCCAGAGGCCATTCAGGCAGAGTGACTGACTGAGTCCACTGTTTGTCCAGAGACAGGACTGGACACTGAGACTCAAATCACACCTGAGTTACAAAAATCAAGAGTTTGGACTCGCAACTAGACCAGGACTTGTTTACGGTGAGACTCAACTCATAGCAAACAGGCAATTTGACTGCTTGAAGACATAAACTCAGCGCTTGAAAGCAAAAACTTAAAACTTAAAAGCAAAAATCTGGTCAGCTTTAACAAAGGAAAACTGCGGCAAGCTGTAACTCATTCAAAAATCTGTGTAGCATGTTTCCATATGATAATTTGAAATAGCTCATACAGATAGTGTTTATCTGAGGCAGTCTTCACAACAGATATTGCTAATTTGGCTTGAAGAGTGAGTGATAGATATGTCTAATCATCATGAGCCAAACTAGTGCTGGTGGTGGTTAAATTAAGAAGGAAGGAAGATAAATAAGTCTGGTGTAAATGTTTGTATGGACGAATTAGATAACCAGCCTGAAGGCATAAACAAGCCACACAGCCTGGGCGTCCACCCCAGCTGGCACGAGGACGCAGTGCTAATCAACTCTAAATCTGATTTTAAGAAATTAGAAAAACACCATCCTACTTCCCACATTTTTATTTTAGGCCATGCAGCAGGTGCTGCTGAGTGCAGATAACAAATCAATTTAATGAAATGTTTTATTTGATTACTGCCTCTTTGAAAATTATTTACTGGCTATTGAGCAACCACAGCTCTAGATTGTAACACATTAACTCTACTTCCTTTCCCTCGATGGAGCTGTTGTTTTTTGTTTTTTTTTTGCAGTTATTCTATTACAGATGTAGTGTAGTATCACCCTAAAGACTGGCTTCACGACCTGATAGAGAATTGTTCTAAATCAAGACTTTACTTGCTCCAAAACACCTTAAAAAGCTCTGACATTGTTGAGGTGATTCATAGATGTTTGTCAATTAAATTGTAGATTATTTTCTTGATTAATCAATGAAAAATGTCAATAAGTGTTTCCCAAAAGCAAAGATTACATCCTCAAATGTCTTGTTTTGTCCAAATAAAAAGATATTCAGTTTACCGTCACAGAAAAATAAAGACATCAGAAAATGTTCATTTCTAAGAAGGTGAAATCAGAGAATCTTGACATGAATCTTGAATCTTTTTTTCCTTAAAAAAATACTCAAACCATTAAACTGATTATCAAAACAGTTAGTGATTAATTTAGTAATCGATTAATCATTGCAGCTCTGGTTAAATGTTTTCTAAAAACCTAAAGAATAGAGGTATTTCTGTAAAGCAAAGATGCAACATGGTATCAGTGGTGAATTTGTGGAGGAAGGTGATGTAATTGTAGAGGCCAGAAAATAGAAAATGATGTCTGGAGGGACGAGACTGGGAGGGGTGTCAAATTCATGACTCTGCAGCCTTCAGCATACACGTCCTCACAAACTCACCCTCAGAGGAGCCTCTGACTTTGATGCTGATGCTGTTACGTTAGCAATAAGGTAGCTAGTTTTCACAGCTGCATCACTGATCTGTCGGCTGCAGACTGCTGTTTCCTCAAACCTGCCAACAATTAATTTATCTTCCCTGTTCTCAGTTTTCCTTGCAAGTTCTTGTTTTGTTTTGTTTTTTTGTCTTTTTTTTTGTCATGATGAGTCTGATAGTGGCACCGAATATATTGCTGGAGCACTTAAAGGTGCTGGGAACACACCAAGCACAATAGCTTCATATTTACCTCTGTGAGGTAAATCCTCCATTTTTCTCAGAAAACCGAACACTCTTTTTCCACTTTTCTCCTTTTAAACAAAGACTTTTTCCACCAGCAGCTCCTGCATTCACAGTAGCCAACACATAACAGTGTTGTGTCACGTAGCCTGTATGTAAGCATGTGGGATCTATAATAAGGATCCAACTGAGGGCCTTTGACTCTAATTAGGACAGCACAGCCGCCAGGATACCACTTAACTATAAGACCACGCTTATAAATGAATTATAAATGGTTAATAACTAGGTTATTAATTAGGGTGCAAAGGCTTTATAAATCATTAATAAGCTGTTACAAAGCATTAGATAAAAAGGGCAACAGTGACCTGTTGCTTGGCAAATAGTGAGCCAACATTTAACTGTACTGTTAAGCCTCAGATCTCATTACTTAATTAGTTCACTTTGTTCTCCCATCAGCAGCATTTAGACCTGTCTGTTCATCATACATTTGTTAATAAGTTACTGGCATTTAACCACTGCCAGCATATCTTAATAGTCAAAAGGTTTCATTTGGCATCAAATTAACATATCAAATCACCAGATTTATACAACAAAGCTTTGGCAATATTGTTTACTTTGACATTTTCAGCAAGTTATCAGGAGCCTTCATCATTATTACATCAGATGTTATCGTCAACTTCTCTGAATTCTGTAAAGGCTCTATGAGAGGAGGGACTGGGGGAGGGGATTTCTGACGAGCTTTGGGAGAGTCTTCTTAAATGTGTGCATACCTCATGTATCTGCGCCGGGCATGGGTTAATTCAAAATTTATGAAAATACTGACCATTTCTCTGAGAGAAATGTCATTAAAGTCCATCTTCAGTCATGTTTTAAACAATATAAAATGCTCTGCGAAAAGTAATAAATTCTAATTTTCTTTCTTTTTTTGCAAAATAAGTTCAGATACCTTGTTAAAATGGTTACATACAGCTCTACACCTTAGCTTCACATTGTATTATAGGGTTGATGAATATGCAATAGTCCCTGCCCTCTCCACACCCCCTGTAACGCCATCACTGCTAAGTCTGGCATCTCTCAGTTGCCTTTGCCTAAGTGCCAAGCAAGATCTAATAGCTTTTGCAACTTTATTGGCTAGATGCCTCATATCAGTGAGGTGGAAATCACCAATACCGCCGTCCCACACTCTGTGGATACAGGAAATCTTCAGTACTTTACAGCTTGAAAAAATCCAATATATACACTGAAGGGCTCTTCCAAGAAATTTAGAAAGATGTGGGGGCCTTTGCAGAGAAAATCTTCCCTCTTATCCCCGAATAAGATCCCACTGTATTTTTTTTCTTCTTTATTTATGTCTTTTTTCACTCTGACTTGAAAGATGAGGTTACCATGTTTACTGTGATGTGCGAAACATGACCAGGCTGACTGTTATGATATTCCTGTGTTGTCAGTTTGTGTGTAAAACACCAATAAACAAAGTGGTGGATCAGTTCTGGCTGTTGTGCCATATGTTTGACACCACCAACTGGTATAAAATATCGCTGCTGGTGATATTATTTTCTTTGTGGCATCTGGTGCTAAACCTTTGCTCATATTTTGTTTACCTAAACTATAAACACTGAGGCTCCATTCTTCTGACCCAGCTTCCTCTCCCAGTCCAAACTGCACAGGATCCCAGGAGAAGCCTCACTGAATTGGGCCATCATGTTCTGATGAGCCTTCTTGCACATACAAACAACAGTCTGTGCTCATCAGACAGCTGCTTAACCTCCCTGCTGCAGCGAGGTTCTGTCATAATGCCCACAAAACAAAGAGATCAGACAGGGAAATCAATAATCACTCCTGAGTTATCATTCTTCCCAGCGAGACAGACGGAGCTTCTCTTAGTGAGATAACACGAGTAGATCTGAGATAATCGCCTTGACAAACGATGAACAAATACAAATACAACACAAAGGGTAAATAATTAAGAGAGTCAAAATGTTATTGCTGCTCTATTGAAACCTATTTCAGATAATATGATGAAAAAAAAGATACTGTAAGTCATCATAATGAGAAAATAATGACTCATTATCTCAAAATAATGACTCAGTATCTGAAAATAATGACTTAATATCTGCAAATAATGACTCAATATCTCAAATATAATGAATTATTATCTCACAATAATGGGCCAGTATTCAAGTTAAGTAACTAATTTGATAAAGTTTCTCATTATAATGACTTATAATAATCATTTTTTTTCATCACATTGGCAAAAATGGGTTTCCATACTACAAAAAGAGATAACAGATAAGTGGATATAATCGACTGTAGCTACTAGAAGGCTGAAATGCAACCTCACAGCAGCACTGTAATCCTATACGTCATGTTAATCATGCAGTACACACCCATGCACAGACTCAACCACATAAAAGACAATTCAATATAAAAGTCTCAAAATAAGAAGCGCAGATGACCTCCACTTAGCCCTTGAGACAGACTGGAACACCCTCATGAAATATTAACAGCATTGACAAAGAGCTATTAATTACCCAAGCGGTCTGTTTAACATTATAAATTATACAAAAGATCTGTAAAAAGCCTGGTACAGTCCCTCTGGATCACGTGTGAAATGTTCAATGATCAAGCAAACAGTAGGATTTTGGAGAACTGACAGCACAAACAGGCACAACTCACCTTCTCCACCAATGGGAGGTCAGGTTTCCATACACCTCAGAGAGAGCTGTTGGTCCCCTGCAGGAGATCACCTGTGCAAAGAACAACATGAGATGTTGGGGGTCAGTGCTCTGAGCATCGAGTAACAGCACGTTTAAGTGCTGCTAAATTGCTCTTAATGGGAATATAAATGGAAATCAGCCCAACACATTTGAAACAACGTGTCAAAACACTAATTATCTTTACAGAGGCAAAGATATTAAGAGATTAGTTGAATTTCATTTTGAACTATCACAATTAGTAAACTCTGACACCGTGGGAAGTAAAAGATTTAAGAACCTCAGCCTCCTCAGTTTCTTTATAGTTATTTATGCACAAATACACCAGCTGTTTTAATAATAACATAATTCATGTTGGCAGAATTATAATGCTAAAGTAATCAAATTATGTACTGTATGGTCTAAATGGAGTGAAAGAACAACAGTTTTGGTGTGAATTCTGCAATGATTCCTGGATTTTGAGCAATATGTGACAGCAGTCGACACACTACACTGATGTAAGATGAGAAAATAATAATATACACATTCAGCATTCATTTTAAGAGGTGTAACTTTCTGCAATCACTAACACATACCACATTTTAATGGTATGCAGCCCACACAGAGCACAGAATTCAACACAAACTGCTCACCCACACTACAAAACCTTAAACAACCTAAAGCCCATAAGCTATCCTCTCATCTTGGCAAAACTGAGTCTATTTTATTTGGCTCTAGGTGTAATTTAAATAAGTCTGGCGGTTTTAAAATCATGGTTGAGGATGCCACAACAGAAGAGAAATTCTCATTAATTACCTTGGATGTACAGGACACTGGATAAACATTTATCTGGAGAGGACATGGCTTTGAAGGGATAATCTACTTGCAAAAATTAACTGCAGGATATGTTTTTTGGGTAGGATTTCAACATTTCTGGACTTTGAAAACACTGACTGGTGCTCTAGTGCTTGGTATGCTGTTAAGTATGATGGTATTCCAAAGACAATCAAAAATAAACTTCAGCTGTCAGAGACAAAGCTAGTCATGCTAGTTCTTGTATCCTAAGACTTAAAACACTCTCTGGCAAGACAACATTTTTATACTCAGCAGCTGTTCTATGCAATAAGCTACCTAAGATCATGAAAGAAATTGATGGGGTGGAAAGCTTCAAAAACACTGTAAATAAAGTGGTGTAGAGAGAGTGTGAGTATTTATGGCCTAATGTAATGTTTTCCCTTGTTGTGTCGTAATTAGTGCTATTTTAACCTCCTCCATCAAGGACCACAATGGAAATAAGCGTACTACAAACTAGCTTTCTCATATTCATTGACAATTTCTGAAAATTTGTACATAGAGTGCATAGCCTTTTTTATTGTTGAATAAAATCAACCACTAAAAACAGTAATTTAGCCAGTATTAGGGAAGCATATTAGTAGAGCTAATCATATAATGTATTCCAACACCACAAACATTGACTCTTGCCAGAATTACAGATTAAAAAACACAAAAAGATACTCAATTAACTCATACATATTTAGGTTTGAAGCTTATAATTGGGTGAGGAAAAAAACAAAGACTTCATTTTTGTTACATTTTTTGGAGTTACTGTCTGCATTCTAGTTTGCAGCATGTAATTTAAGCTACTATATTTAAATCCACCCTGCAACTCCCCGACAGCGTGATTGTGTCAGACATGTTCATATGCACTTGTGCTGGGATCATCCAGTGGATCACGGAGCTCTTTTTCTACATGAATTAGTCCATCACGGAGCTGGTTTGAAATGTTTAAATTTGCATAAAAGAAGAGAAACCGAGACTCTACATTGTAAAAATAGAAAAAAAAAAATAAAAAATCTGTGGCTTGAAACACATGAACTGCAAAAACAATTATTGATTAATCAATTGCAAAAAATTAATTAAGAAAAAGCAGAAATGCCAAGAATTCCAGCTTCTAATATGTACAGATTTGCTGCTTGGGTTTAAGCTAAGAAGCAGTTTGAAGAGGTCACTTTGGGGTCTGGGAAAAAAATAAATCTAATCCAATAAATAATCAACAAATGAGCCAGTAATGGAAACAACCCTAGTCGCAGCTCCAGCTTCAACATCACGCTCATATCATCATACAGCCATCTTGTTTTCTCTTTAACACCTAGACATTAAGTGTAGCATGCTGATGAGGTTATAATGACTTCAATTTGGCTTAATGTCTTCAAAAATGTAATGTGACTGTTTGGCTGCCTGTTTTTCCTCTTTGCTGCATTTGTGTCTGAATAAATCTGTGTTTTTAGTAATTTAGTTGCCTGAATCTCTCTCCCAGGATAAGCACTTTAGATAATGGATGGATAGATGGACTGAAATTTCAGGCAAAACATGATGAAGCAGCCCACCCATCATCAAAATGGAGCAACCTGAGATGTGGGCACCATGGGATGCCTGACAGCGGCCACCTCCACCAGACTCCGGCATATAAATTCATATTAAAATGCTGAGTCATGGTCACTTTATGCTACTGGTGTTTTTCCTCTGACTGTTCATAACTCTGAAGGATACAGACATCAGCAGTCCCCCAGCATGGATTGTCAATCATTTAACAGCTGGCTGTAGTTTGAAACAATTACTTGATTAATTGATAGTTAATCAACAGATTTATTTTTAGCAAATTTCCAAATGATTAATCTGGTTCCAGCTCCTTAAATGAGAATATCTGCTTGATCAGACAAAGCACATTTTAAATGGATGTTTTTCCTCAATTTTCTGACATTTTCTGGACGATTAATTAACTGTTTGTTGTAGCAGCTCTAGTTTCTGATCAAGAATTTCAGTCCTAGCAACACAAACACACCATGATGAACTGCTTTACTCTCCGGTCAAAGAGGCAACATTTTATCATCTGTCTTCCCCGTCTGCCTCCCTGCCTCTGAACATGAGGAACACACCCTCTAGTGTTCAGAGCAATGACCTGAAGCTGCTGCATTCACAGGTACATTCAACTGTCACCAAACAACACAAACAAAACCCACTAATGCCAACATCTGACCATTCACACCAGTATCACTCCAAATTAAGTGATTCATGCCCTCACTTGGCTCACTGGGACTCCATTTTGAAGTGCCCAAAAGATTCTGACACACACTAAATTGGTGCTCTGCCTCAGGTTGAACCACATAATGACGATTCAGACAAACGCTGTCATGTTGTAATGTTGCCTGTACTCACAACGAGACATGAAACAGTGTGAACATTTCACATCACCAAAATTATCACGGTTATCAGTATTATCGCAGCATTAAGCTGATAATGTTCAAAAAGTACTGACACACACTGAGATCATTTTACCAAGTTTCATCTAGAAAACCTTTCAACAATTTGAAATGGCATCATGTCTTTTGCAACATCTGAGTTCTTTTTATTGATGCAAAACAAACCCCTGTTGCATTCTGCATCTCCATCTGGTTTTGTTGATGCTGTGTCAGTATTAGCCCGGAGTTTTTCCAAGCACCAACCACACTAATCAAACATGGTTATCATGAGAATTAATAACGCCTTTTGTATCATATTTGGTACGTGAGTTTCTGAGACCTCTACAACATTAGTATGATCAATATTTTCATGAAAACACTGTTGTATGCGATCTGAGATGTGTCTTCTGTCCTATGGTGGATTATCAGTTCGCTGCAGGCAGCAGCCTGCCTCTGAGTGCAAAATCCAACATGGCTGCCTTCATGTAGCGACTCGCACAGTTCTGGCAGCAAAATCTTTTCTAATTTGGACAAGGTTATAGTTGTAATAACAGTTGTATTGTTGTTAATATTCATTATGAATATTTACTATATTGAAACAACCTATAAAAAAAAGAAACATCATAATGAAAGTGTGTTAATCAAAAAAGATACAGTCGGCATATAAGAGAATTTATCTGGGAATCCATCAATTATTATTCTATTGGATTTCATGATGTAATCTGCACTGTGTCTACCACAATCAGAAACACAAAGTTAAATAAAATGATTAAAGTTTAAAGACAAATTTAGAGTGGAAACTGAGATATTTAGATTTCTTATATATGCAACTCGCTCTTGTTATATTCACTTGGATGCTGCAAAAGGCCCAGTACTTTGATATGTTGTGTGTTTACGTCCTCTATTTACAACCCTGTCTAGAAATAAATAAAGAATAATAATAAAGAAATAAATATTTTTGTTGAAAAAATAAGACTTTCGTGAAAGAATCTGGATCTCAATCCTTAGGGAGAAAAAATATGATTTTTAGCAAGAATTGCAGACCACAGGATAAGTAGCTGCTACCTTAGTGGCAGCTAATGGGGATCTGAATAAACCAATGACAATGAAACTGCATTAAAAATGATACTGCATTAAAGGCATCAGGTAACATGAACCTCATTCATTCTGTTGTACAAAAAGAGACACACCTGCTTGAGTAGAAAACTGGAGAAACATTATCTACTGCTACCTTCTGGAGATAAAGTTACAGCAAAAGACCCATTACTAATCTTAAAATCAACAATCAGATACCACATTTAGTGTATTGATTATTCCATCAATATTTCATAAAATAATAAGCATCTTACTATCTAGCTCTCTGGCTTTTAGTGTGAAATCATACACATAGAAACAGATTCACGGACAGGAAGACAAAATGAGACTCTTTTTGTGGTGTGAGAGGCGTTGTGGATGCTTCAATGTCATAAATCTTCCACCAAGGATAGAGTCTTCCCCTGTGTGTGTCCTCCTGTGCTCTGAGAGAAATGAGACGCTCCAGCTGCCCTTCAGACTCTGTCTCTGTTCTTACATTGCCTCTTTTTTCACACCTTGTCAGACACCACCATCCCCTCCTTTAACAGAGCAGCAGCAGCCTTTAACCCTTTCATCAACGAGCACATTAAAGAGTAATATATATATATATTTATATATATATATAAAAACAGCCTCGCTATTTCACACGTTGTCCTCTCTGCCTCACGCATGATGACTCAGGTACGTCCACAAACGCCGAAGACCGACAATGTAATATAACAACAATAAAGGTCATCCACAAGAGTAAACACCACCTTCCTCCATGTGATGGAGACGAGAATCAGATCTAAATGAGACTTGTTTTGCACCACCTTGATACAGGTTTGTATCTGAAATCAATATTCTGCATCAGTTCCTCTATTCGCCTTCACATTGTCTTGATTCATCGTGATGAAATAACTTTGTGTGCCAGACAAATCTCATCTGAAACAAAATGATTATTATGTGTTAAGTAAAATTAATTACAGTTTTAACAAGCATGTAATGTGATCAGAACAAATCAGCCCTCACTTTTAAGACACCCTGTGCCTATTTTAGATATCCCACATTAAATGCACAGTATGTAATCTCTGCTGCTGTAGGGCTCTCGTACATAAGAAATATAATATGTAGACGCTGCATTGACCGTGTTGGCCTGTTGCTCCGAAACATCAGCATCGCCGCCATATTGGACTGGTCAAGACAGGCCTGTGAACAAATACATGTAAACAGGAGAGGCTCTGTAAGGCACTATAACATTACATTTCTCAATGAGTCATGTTGTGTTCAAGTTATCTACATAAAGTCGGAGAACAGTTTTGTTTTTCTAATTTACTCCACATAGATCATGAGCCCTTGATATAAAAACGACTAGTTGAAATTGGTTGAGAAATTTAAACATAATAGTGCTTTTAATTCAGAAAAAAATGCAGCTCCCCTGATTAACCATATTTGTTTACAGCCCAGTCTTTATGCGACCAAAATGGCAGCACCACTGACGTATGATCCAGAGGCCAATGTGGCTTCTGTGTATATGTCTACGGTTTCTCACATCCAATTACAAAGGATGTCGTTTGTTGACATTGTAAGGTAGTGCGGGATCATGGAGTTGTTTTCGTCATTGTTTAACAACCATCATTGCTGATGAAAATCTATCTGACATGATGCAGCAGAAATCAAGTTCATGGACAAGGTTTATAAAGTTTCATTGATGTTATGTTGATTACGTTCACTGACCCCCGTCCTCACTCTCTGACGTAGCTTATCCCTTCTTTCCCTAAAAGTATTAGGAACAGGAGACCACATGAAACAAGGTCTCAACAATAATGACTGCTCGAGCGAGTGAGATGTCATGTTGTGAATCTAGCAACTTGCCCAATTGGGCAAGTAGTAAAAAATAATTAAACACAGTTTCTTCTGGAGCTGATGATGGAAGCAGCTAAGGAGTGAGGCATCTTGCTTCCTTCTCATCTTTTGTTGTGAGTTGCACATGAGCAGTGCCTACAAGACACTTCTGAGAAAATGGCAGGGGACAAAGTTTAAAAGCAGTTTGAAGGCACATTTTATTTATCCTGGAAACAGGAGTTTAGTTGGGTGGTGTTAGAGGAAACTCCAGCTACATATTGGGCAGTTTGCTGCAAGTTTGAGAGTGTGGTGGATAAAAAGGGGTCATTTTTTAAAGGTATGTCAAGTTTCTGAGAAGTGTGGCTGGAGTGCCACAACAAGAGCTGACAGCATCTCGCTTGCATGGCAGCTGAGAGGGCTGCTGAAAAACCCCTCCTGTGGGGGCTCGCCTTGTCTACGAAACACGAATGCTGAGGCAAGTCATTTAATCACAAAACTGATCATCACAGCATATTAAATTTTAAAAAGACGCTAGTTACCAGTTCAACTAGTTTGTTTTTATTTGATAACTGTTAATAAATAAAATGATCTGTATGGGGGCAAACAAAACTGAAGCCTGGAAACACACCGTCACCTTGAATAACATTACAGATTCCTCTTGAATATTGTTGGAGACATTTGAGATTTAAGTCAGTGCTCACAATCTTGTCCTCAGGCCCCCCTGCCCTGCATGTTTAGTTTCCCTGATCCAACACACCTGATTCAAATGATCAGCTCATCATCAAGCCTCCACAGAAGCCTGATAATGACCTGATCATTTGAATCAGATGTGTTGTAGCAGGGAAACATCTAAAACATGCAGGGCAGGGGGCCTGAGGACCAGGATTGAGAAACACTGGATTAAGTACACAACTCAACAAACTATATAACAGAGGAAATGCAGAAATGTTACGTACTGTACCTTTGAATAGAAAAACAAACACCCAAATGACAATAGCTTGAAAAGTAGTGCTTTCCACAAATCCCACGCTCCTGTTAATCCTCTGTCACTGAATATGGACACGGCCAAAAGGAAACCAAATTGAAGAGGAGCTGGATTAAAAATACCTAAAGCCATTTCGCAAAACTGACTAAAACTTTTTTTTTTTAACTTCTGGGTGAAGCTCCCTATACATGACCACTGTGTTCCCTGTGGTAGGTAACACTCATGTCACAACTACTGTTTTCTATTAACGGTTAAAGATAACCACAGATCAAGCCAGTGGCTGCATGAGTGCAAATCGTAATTAAAATCCTGAGCATGAAGACGCTGCCTCGCCACAATCAACAACAAAACAAGTCAAGCGTGGAAACACAAAATGAGCAACACCGCAGACACACTGTAAGCACTACAGGAAGTCAGAGATGGCACACTTGTGGCTTTGGAAAATAAATGCACGTCCTCGAAGGCCAAAGAAAAATAGTTTGTGACTTAATTAATGGCTCCAAGATTCTCAAGGACGCAGACAAGCACAGACTGTACACACAGACTCGGAAATAAACACACTGGCAGAGAGAGGCTACCTGAGTTTCAGTCTTGATACAAATGCAGTTTTGTTTGTTTTTACATGACCTGTTCAACAACAGAGGCTGAAATTCTTACATTTTAAATGCTGCATAAACACAAGCAGCTATAAGGAAGTTCAGCATATAGGGAGGTTTTTCCTCGCCACTGTCACCTTAGTGCTTGCTCTTGGTAGGAACTATGGGGTCTTAAATAATAGTATAAAGACTACTGTCTAAACCTGCTCTATATGAAAAGTGCTCTGAGGTCTTCTCTGTTTACAGTTTAGCAATATATAAACAAAACTGACTTGACTATACAAGTCCTTTGCTCATAAAATTGTCTGAAATTGTTCAGATTTTCAATTAAATCACAAACTATCTGATCAAGGAATAGATAAACAAGATTACAAATCTGCCCATAAATTCAATGCTGTCTTTCAGTGCTTGGCAGTTTTCGTTATTTATGATGCTATGGACACTTTTAGTACCAAACAATTACGGAGGTTTGATACCTAGGTCTACTTACTCGGCCCAAATTTAGGCAGCTAAAAATCAGCGGCTCTCTAAAGATAAATATCACAAGATGATTAAAGGGATAAGAAAATAAGGCATTTGCGTTGCACAAAACTATTGACTCTTCATTTTTTTCCATTGCTTTTTTCCTCCTGTTAGGCAGGTAGATAGGCTCTGCTGGGCTGTCTCCAAATAAGCTGAGATCTGATTGGACTAAACCCCAAGCAAACTTGTCTACTTGTCTGAGTTGAAGATAATTGACTACAGTTACAACCGTAATCAGATGCGGACGGTGGGTACTATCTCTAAATGCCTTACACTCTGTTTATTTAACATGACTGATCACAGATGAACGATTAGTCGACAATGACGCACAGTGTCAACTAGTGATTTTGATAGTCGACCAATCTGTGAAACCCCTGCTATGTTAGCAGTGTACTTATTAAAGCAGAAAGACACGCTGTATACCTAATATGCACACTTCAATATTTGTTTTATTGCAAGATAAATGTCATTGCAATGCAACAACGGCAGATTTTCCACAAATTGTTCAGGCCTAATAGATGGATAGATGGATAGATGGATAGATGATGATAGATGATAGATAGATAGATAGATAGATAGATAGATGGATAGAAAAAGTACATAAATCAACGGAACTTGGAAAAAAAAAGACTTTTTGATCAAACATTCTGCCTGGAGGAGTTCCTGATGATACATTTCACTTGGTTCTACCTGTGAAGAGTGAGGACTCTGCTAATAAATAGCCAGTACTCTTTAACTTCCCCACCGTCCACAATACAATTGGATTACCCCCCTGGCAGTATCATCATCTCCTCTCTGCAGCCTCGTGTCAGGCTCTCTTGGGGGCACCTTGACTGCTGACAGACACGCACTCCGGCAAACAGTGAATTCAGAACCGCGGACAGCTCCAAAACAAGCACCGACCGGACTGTCAGCTGCTACGTCACCATGAGAGGACGAAGAGCTGCAGGGCTGGAAACTTCACATACTAGCCCTTTAATCAGCCATGCATTCTCTGTGGATAGTGGCTTTAAAGAAAGACGTGACGAGCAACATCTCCACTGTTAAACGCATAAATGTGTCCGACACGAGACACTTCCGTCAGCCGTATAAGCCTGGATGCATTTCAGCTCGGAGGCAGATCTGATGAATGATTAAAAGACCACATGCACCTAATCCCATGTAGAAAACAGGATGCTCCTCCTCTGTTTGTCGGTTTGTCAGAGAGAGAAAGAAAAAAAAAAAACAATGACGCTAGAGATGATGGCTCCTCTCTGTGCTGTGACAACCAATTACATAACGTCAGAGCGGAGTGCTCTCATTAACATTCGCGTCCATTTCACAGAGAAACCCTCAAAAAAACACATCAGTGACTCATATGCAAAGAATCTGCAACACTAAACCCCATCATAAAGACAAAGCAGGCATGATTGCGACATGTTTGATCGACGTATTTCACGTTTCTAGTCTTGTTTACGCATTTGGCGCATGGAAAGAGACATAAAATGGCAATCCTTTCCCAGCCTTGACCACCATCTCCATCTACTATAGTGCAACATGGCAACATATTTGATATTATACTCTGTGCTGATATTCTTGTGGAGCACATTTAAGCAGATAAACATTGCATTGCTGGTACAATTTGCACACTGGGGTCAAATTTGCTCATCCTGGCGATTCGAAGGGCAACAGAAGCAGCTGCATAGTAAAAACAACACCCTGCATCATGCTATACATGCAACATTAGGTTGACAGTACAAAACCAAACTGTTTCATTGGAAAGCAAAGCCTGCAATAGTAATCCAAGATGATGCAAGATGGTCCTCTTCACACTTGTCGTATGCAAACAACGTTACACCAAATAAAATGACGCATGCATAATTGAATATAGGTACATCTTTAGTATTCTAGTGGATGAGCAGTACTTGTTCGGTCTCGCAGCAGACAGAGGATGAGACATGATCCAAACGACGGAAATGATGCCAGATTCCTTTATCCCCGCGTCGCCCTTTGCTTAAAAAAAGGATGCTCAGCTTCTCCTCCTCCCGGTGCAGCAATGTGGCACCGACACGGAGCAGACACACACAGACTTACCAGAGATGCTGCCTGCCTGCCTGCCGCTGATGAGGTGCACCGCTGCCCGACAGCCTGTGCTGCGATTTCCTCAGTATTTCCCCTTGCAGTGACAGAAGGTGACCCTGCGTTCTCTGCAAGACTCTGCATCCACTAGATCACGATGCACGCAGCAAGGGGGAGCTCCACACACACAGCACAGCACAGCGCAGGCTGCGTGCACAGGGGGGATGGCCCAGCGATTTCCTTTCAATGGACGACAGAAATAGGCTGCGAGGAAACGACTGAGCTAATGCAACTTGGAAAAGGGGCTTTTCGAATTCCCCTCCCTGCATTTGACACATGAGATTAGGGGAGCTTTGCCAGATGTGTCCGCAGCTGCAGGTGGGAGTGGGTCATTTGGTATTTTTTTAAGGTTTCACGAGGTGAAAGTTTTGTGTGGATCATATTTAAATCTGTGGGAAATATCTTTAATTGTAGATAACAGACCATTTCTAAAATAATATTGCGGCTCACGTTCATAATTTATAATGGGGAGAGCCCCGAGTGTGACTTCCACTTTCCAACCAATAAGAAGAGCGGATGGTGAGAGGAGGCGTCACTGCTTCCTCTCGTCAATCACGCCCACATTGCACTACACTGCAGGGAGGGAGATAGAGAGTGTTTTTGTCCTTTAACTGTCAAACCGACCTGACGAAGCTCCAGCCACTCTTTCAAGTACACAAGGAAGGTCTGTTCACCTGCTGCTTTATGTAGTTGTGCACAATTCTTACATCTTACATCAACAAGGGAGTTTGGCCCCCTTCAAGAGTCTACAGTAATAATAAAGTGATCACTTTCTGCAATAATACGAAACAATCATGTCATGCCATGTTGTTTTTTTGTACGTTATCACTTAATATACTGAGCTAAAAAATTTAAAAGCTTGAACAATGTCGCTTTCTTTGTCTGATTTGTCCCAGGTCAGATGTGCCCCTCTGACAAAACAACTGGCCCCAGCCTGGATGGCCAGTAAAACTGGACTAGAACCACCACTGTCGGTGACAAAGATCAGACTGGATGTGTTGGGAAAAATGGTCACAAAGGAATGTAGCACTGAGATCTTGTAATCTTTGCATTTTTGTCACTTTTTAGGTGATTGATTTGGAAGACCCAGGGTCAGATTTTAGAGATGCACGATATGCATTACTTTCAGTCAATAACTGATAATTACCTGCTTCTCGTGGCCAATACCAATAACATAACTGATCATTTCACTTTTTTTGTGTTTTAAAAATAAGTTCAGAAGTGTTTATGCACACCTGACGGTGAGAAAGGCTAAGATGTAGTCAGCAAAGATGGATGATTTAATATTGATGCGTCTAACTCCAACATCGCTATTACAACAAAGACAAAAAACAGTTCTGACTTTTCAAATATTAATTTATTTTTTCTAGTAAAGACCATCAGGGAAAACCAACATAAATACTTTGGATTTTATAGATGATTTTACCAAAGAATTAAAAGTTAGAAATGTTGTGTTGTCTTCCTCTGAAACTGTAAAAGAAATCTCCACACAGCTGACGACATGTTTTGCTCTCTAGTCAAGTCAAATTTTATTTATAAAGCCCACATAACCACAAATAACAGTTTGCCACTGGAAGCTTCACAATCTGTACAGTGTTACAACACCCTCTGTTCTTAGACCCTCACTGCCGGTAGGGCAAAACTCACCAAGAAACCCTTTCAGGAGAGAAAATTAATAATCCACACTTCAGGGCTTAACACAGGTGCAGCAGTTTGTCATCATGAATGCGACAACAGTGTGATGTGCTTGTTCTTCTTTTCTTTCCTCATCTTCTTCGCTGTTTATTGGCAGATGGCAAGCCATTTTTAAAGAGACGTACTGCCAACCACTGTATCGGAGTCTGTAGATTCTGTGCTTGTTAAGTCAATGAAAGCCATTTGGCTTCGTATTATCAGCTTTATTTATCTGATATAATTTCATCATCGGAATAATCATTGTGTATCCCTATTAGATTTATCTATTAGCTTGATAAAATACATGATGAATGTGTCGAGTAGATTCATCAATGTGAGAACCCACACTAAAACCACAAAATCCAAATAATAGTGCTTTATTTTTCCCTTTATTTGCTCAAGAAATTCCTGATTAGACACTGGATCAATGAATCAGCATCATATTGTATTCCAGAGAGGATCCTCTACAATGCAAGGAAAAGACTCATAATGTTTATGAGATGCCTCACCTCCTTTCAAATATGTGGGCTGATATTCAATCGCTGTTTTACTTTTGTCTAGATATAAGTTTATTTCATATCCTAACATACTTTCAAACCAATTTCTTATATATATATATATATATATTATATATATATATGTGTATATATATATATATAAATATATATATGTATATAGGGTTTTGTAGTTTAATACCACTCAAACAACCAAAACAAATTCAGGGTTTGATGGAGGTTGCTTGTCTTTTTGTGGTCATTGTTACTTTAAAGGACAAAAGAGTCTGTACTATACTTTTTTTTTCCTGAGAATTACTGTTTTTTCTCTCATTTTTGTTGTTTGAATTTGTTTCTCTTAATCAGTATTGTTGAAAAATGTTGAACAGCACAGATATAACTACCAGATGCGCACCATGCAGGCTCTTTTCATTACCGTTTTCCTTTTTAGCGCCCTTTGTATCATGTAGAGCTACGACACTTTGCTCTTTATGGGCTGGTTCAAATTTCATCTGCCTGGAGTCTGACAGTTGTACTAATTATCTACTTGCCTACAAAAACTAGATGAAATGAAAACACTGATGTTAGATATCAGCAAACATCTCTGATAAATCAGGGGAAAGAATTTTCTTTGTTTTTTGCAGTGCTGGTCCTTCCAACTCTCAGCGGAGTAAAGCGCCCTGCCAGAGCCACTCAACATCTAACACAAACAGAGTGAACAGAGGAGGTGTTTGTTCTGTGGAGACGAGGATGCAGCAAGAGCAAATGCCTTAAAGCAGATCAACTGGATGCTGGCTTTAGTCTGACTCTGAGGAGCAATAACTATATGCTAATTATGTAACGACACAGCCATCAATACAGAATATTGTTCATTTGATCTCTGCAGTCGCACACAACTGCACAACTCGTCATTATCTGTGTGCATAAATGCTTTGTTGCGCAGTATGGCTGCACAATATGGTAATATGGTATTATACTATGATTCACAATTAGTTGGAATGATTATTTTTGCATCACAATTTCTATTTTCACTGAAAAAAACTATTATAATCATGAAGATGTGACAAACAAACAAACATGTTTTATTATAGCTGGAGAACAAGATGTGCATCTCTGCAGCACTTCAGTACATCATTATAATGCTGTTTGTCACACATTTTTCCTTTTTAAAAAAAAAAAAAAAAAATCAAATCTATATTCAGCTCTTAACACAAACAGCCCCTTCCAGGAGTGAAAACTGATATCTTAGGAAGCTTTTCATCTTTCCTTCCTTCCTTCCTTTCTGCTTTGATTAAACAAAGCAACCTTGATGCCTCCTTCTCTCTGTTGTGGTTAAACTGTGACTGTTGAGGGAAATCCAATCCCCCTGGAAGTGATTATATTGACAGATTTTCTGTGCTAATCAAATTCTCGTTGAGTGTTAGGAAAACTAAAGCATTCTGAGAAAAAAGCCTGAGGCTGGGATCCACTGCGCCTGGTCTATGGTTCATTTCAGTCTACGGATTAACTCTCTGTGTACCTCTCTTTTATATACACATCTAGTACTTCATATGCTTAATAGGAAATATATATAGTTTTTACTGATATTTGGCTACTAATGCTCAACTAAGAAGGATTATGGGTATTTAACATGGCGACTATTTAGAGGTCTGAGGAAGTGTCATGTGCTCAAAACGTCACAAGCAATTAAATCCTTTTTACAGGAGCTATTTGATGAGCGGATCTATCTGTTTCTACTCTGCTGATTAACCTTAACTGAAAGATAATCTCATAACTTTATATATATTTTATATAACAGTCAGTTTCCACTGAATATCCAGCATCTACATGGTCATGGAAAATATACAACTCAATATATATAGAACTCAAAGGTCTTTAGTAACATCTAGTGGCAACAGACTGACAGTGCAAAAACAAACACTTAACCTGCTTCATAACAAAGAGTTAATTCTGATGAAGAGATGCCTCAAGTAGACTGTCTTCTTTTACATACAGAAACAGGCATCAAACCGATGGAAACGGGGAACAGCATTTTTTTTGTCTGGATGATCTGAAAACTGGGTTGTCGAGTAGATTTTGCCTGCAGAAAAGCACACAAAATCCATTTTCATGAGCTAGGAAGTTAGTTGGGCTAATGTCAATTTAACCCTTTTATTTTTTCAAAATTTAGTTGGCCCTACACTAAGAAAACAGCACAGAGGCTGCTGATTGGAGCGCTTGCGTTGAGCTGTTGAAGGAAATGATTCAGATGGATCCCAGGAACAGGATGACCCCAGGTCAAACCTTGGACCATCCATTCATAAGAAGGAGCTGCCACAACCCCAGCAGCAACTCCCAGTAAGTGTGTCTATATGAGTCTGCGTGTTAGGTCTTCCTCTTGTCACAAAGGTTACCTTATAACATTGGCCATTGTAGATTACTTTACAGGTTAGTGTAATGTGTAGAGTGTGCAATTTGAACATACCCGTAAAAGTGTAAATTTTAACCTTTGTGTGCAATTAAAGTGCAGACTCTGAAACCAATCAAAGTCGGCAACACCGAAGACACTGCAAAGGTCACAGCTGATGACAGGTGGGTTAGGGTCAGAGAAAGAGAAAGGACACATTTATTGTGCTATCAGTTTAAAATATTTGCTCTCAACTGAGCACACTTCTGATTCTGAGGGGAATTACTTAATGTATGAGCAGGGGGACTCTGTTTGTTTGGTGCATGTTTTCTTTGTTTACCTGTGGAACCTCAAGTACATGTACATCAGTCAACTTTAAAATTAAATATGGAGCTCAATCCCAGATAAAATGTATGTTAAGGGGCCTTGAATGTCATCTTCTGTGTTTGTATCATTAAATGTAGTGTATTGTTTGTCTCTTGTCTCAATTGTGACTGAAATGTCATGTTAAATGTATGTATTTTGTTTCTTGTCCTAATTTTTGTTATTGATGATGTTGTAAGCGGACCTGCTATGACACAAAACAAATTTCAGATTTGTTCTGACAATAAAAGTATAAAAGTAGCCAGTTTTTTTCCTGACTTCAAAAATACACCCACCAACACCTTTTAAGCTGACTAACACTTTGTACAAGATAGAACATAATTATGTCCAAATTATGAATGTTTATACAGGGTAGTAATCACATCAGTTTCTGAGACAGCAGAGGTGTGATGAATAATTGGGTAAAGTTTTTATGTTTTTCCCATGATGAGTATTCCAATTTATGGTGCATTTAAGGACAACACTGCAAGCAAGTAACAACAGGCCTCTGGTGCAACTCTTAGGCCCAACTTTAAATGATTTTGTCTCAATAGTGGTTAGGATCTCAGAGTGAAATAGTCATGTCACTCCTTATTTCATTTATTCAGCAGT
Source organism: Lutjanus argentimaculatus (assembly GCA_034769285.1). NCBI lineage: Eukaryota > Metazoa > Chordata > Actinopteri > Lutjaniformes > Lutjanidae > Lutjanus > Lutjanus argentimaculatus. The sequence goes on from JAWZSL010000007.1 coordinate 28,236,954, forward strand.
TTTTGTATTCATATTTTTATTATGCATATAATAAAAGTGCTGAATAAATCTTGGAGATGTCCTATTACCATTATCCTAACATTTGACAACAGAAATATATTTTTCTTTCTTTATCAGCACATCTAACTTGTTACTGTAAATGCAACTGCAAAGTCCCTCATATCCACAGCAATCAATGTCTCCTGTCACTTTGTTTACTTCATCAGCTGTTCATATTAACTTTGATTGTACATTTTGATAATATATTACTTGATACTTGCTCATTTCCACATCCAACAGAGGACTTAACTAGCCATGAATGACAAATATAACAATTTCATCATTTCATTTCAAAAATTTAAAGATTTTATGAGTTATTGTGCCACCAGAATGCTCCACATAAATAGAAATGTACATTGCTGTAACTCTTTCTTGGCGAACAAAAACCAAAAGCATCACTTTAACTTTTAGCTAAATTTAGTTGGCAAAACTGTTGCATATGCATCAATCACTTTCTGAAGAAAATTTGGTCTTTCTTGCTGCGCTGTTGTTTGATGAAGCATATCATCAGACAAGAGAATGTAAAAAATATCTCATCGCATAAACGCAAGAGAGATTTTAAAAATTCAAATTTATTTTTGTTAAACTATAAGCTATCTTTTTTGGAACCATGGAGGGGCAAGTGGTGTTCTTATGGAACCTTGTGGTTTCTGCAACTTTTCTCTGTAACGTCAGTTCAAGGAAGGTCAGACTTCAACTGTTAATGTGAGCGTCTCTTACGAGGACGACAACTAGACATTTTCAGCATTTGGAAAAAAAACACAAGCAACTTGCTAAAACACACAAGTAGAAGTAGACTTAAAAGCACAAGCAGACATTTTGAGCTGCCAATTTAAATCAATCAAAATTTCCATTCACGCTATCAAAAACAGGAGGCTGATCGCGTGTTCCATAGAGCCTCACACCATTGCCTCAAGAGATCATGTCACAGTTTCCCTCTAATCTGGACAGGCACCGTTTTGTTGATCTTGTATCGACTAACAATGACTCCTTGTGCGTGTGTTTGTGAGTCAGCAGGCTGGGCAGAACAACACGATCAAGCGTCCAAAGACGGATGCACACCTGTTATACAGAAGTTACAGTTATAATTCATCCCCTGCTGCCCTGATGTGAATATTAGATATAAATTAGGCATCTGTGTTAAGTAAATGGCATCGCTACTGATCTGATCTCTGGAAAATAAAAATAAAAATAAATCTGGTAATTTCATTGAAATTTCAAATATGTTATTGGCTAATTACCCTCTACTTTAGAGACCTCATATTGGAACCTGTTGGTGATTGTAATCTAACTTATGATAGTGGTCCATCACCGACAGCGTCAAAACAAGCCCAGCCGTGGTTCCTCAAAACAGCCATGTCGAAGCTTTCAGCAGCATAATGTCCCTGCACATGCAGACAATATTCACCTCCATTTTGTCCACATTGTCATGTCCTTCCACTCTCCATTTACAGCGATTCCTTCCTTCAGTGACTAAAGCGCTGAGTATACTTTTAATTTGCAGAGGTCAGTGAGCCCAAGGAGAAGAAAAAGAAGAAAGGAATCTGAGGTTTCTTCTCTACATTGAAGAGGAAATTTTTCTCCTGCTTCCATGTGCCTGAGGACAACGACCAGTGAAGCAGTCTGTGAAGATTTTCTAGTAAAACTCTCTCTGTCAGGCTCAGTTCAGCCTAATCAGTTTCAGTTGCACTGAATTGGGATTAGATGTTTGAAACTCTATCAAGCTCTCAGAGTTTTACTGAAAATCCTTCACAGTGATTTCTATGGGCAGCACGGTGGCTCAGTTAGCGCTGTTGCTGCAGAGCCTGAAGGTCCTGAATTAGAATCTCAGGTTCTCCCTGTGAGGAGGGTGCATGTCCTGCCTGTCTTTGCGTGGGTGTTCTCCGGGGGTTCTGGTTTACTCCCACAGTCCAAAGACACGCATATTACATTAGACTGAAATCTGGACTTTCTAGTCACAAAAAGCTACTAAAATGAATTTCAGAGGAGGTATTAGTCCCTTATTTTTTGTTCCTCTTAAACCTGTCCTCCTACCTGAACCTATTAACAAAGGTTCTTTCTGATATTTTGACTGATTACGTCTTTTGGGCGATACTGAGCCGCCGTTTACATGTTCAAGTTGCCTTGTCATGAGTCAGAGGTATCAGTTAAGTGATGTCTGTACATGTTAGCTCTGACAAGAGGTCTAACTATCCATTAGCATAAGTAGTTAAGTAAGGGTGTGGGTTTCAACAGAATTTAATAGTAATAAAACTTAATCTTTGAGGCAGCAGAGATGCTATGAATCAGAGTTTTTTTTTGCATTTAAGGATAACATTGCAAACAGGTAACAACAGGCCTCTGGTGCAACTCTCAGGTCACAACTACAGATGTACAATAGTACTACATTTTGCATCATTATCCTAACATTTGACAACAGAAATATATGTCATTCTCATGGCATCAAATACCGGTGTTTTGGGTTGGTAAAGCATCTCGAGAACAGCAAAATAATGAGAAATACATGCAAACGACAGGGTCTCTCCGGTCACAACCACACACTTCTCGTGACTCATAAATGATGATTGAACGAGGTCATGTTTATATGTTTAGTGAACTTAGAAGAAATTATGCAAATATTACCATCACTGATGACTCTTGTACATTAACGGTTTCAAATTCAGCTGCACAACTTTCAAATACAGTGTTGCTTTTAAAGTTGCATTCGGCATGGGTTGCAAACCTGCAAATGCAGAATATGCCGCAGGGTTTGTAAAGGCACCATTCACCAGCTCAAACAATGAGAGAGAGAGAGGGAGAGAGACATAGAGTGAATTAAGAGAGTGAGTGCTGTTGGCGAGAAGCAGTGAATCAAAGAAACTAAATGTTATTTTCAGATTGTTCCACAGCAGTTCTGTTTTAAAGCACAAATAAACACGCCTCCGTACAACGCCGGATTTTGTTTCAATACAGCCAAAGTGTTCCTCAATCTGCTCTGAGTGTGTGTGTATCTCTCTTTGCATCTCTCACAGACAGAGGCAAGAGGAAATAGACAGAGAATGCGATATAACAATTGTTTGCTACATTTTCAGAGTCCTCAAAACCTGCATGCTGTAGGCCTATTGGCTGGGGGCCACACACCACTGCAACAGGCTGAAGCCCAGAAATATGCCAAACACAGCAAAATACTAGATAAGAAATACTAGAAAATACTAGAATACAGACAGAGGGCAGGATCTCTGCAGATACAGACACCAGATTTTACACATTTTTTTGGTTAATCAAAATGTGGGACATGGTCTCAATATGTGGGACATGGAACAAGGGATGAAAATGCTGTCCAGTGACACACAAAGTGGAACATCTGGTCACCCTATTTCTGAAGCAAAATAATGATTTACTAATGAGTGGCTTAGAACATTGAACATTTATTAATCAGTGGCTGGTGATTTTAAAAGCACATTTGAAAACATTAATTTACTGCCCTGGTCATAACTTATGATTTTTATAGCAGTGGTTCCCGAATTTGGGGGTGTAGAGCCACTGCAGCGTGGGAATTTATAGTGTAATATAGTAATATAGTGAATAAAGTTCAATAAGCATGATTTATGTAGGGGAAGTACACAAACAAGAGTTTCCTGATCCAGTTCATGGTGAACTTTATATCACTAAAACATAACTTGAATCCTTTTTTATAAGTTGCTTCTATGGCTGCAACTAACAATGATTTTCACAGGCGATCAATGGTTGATTATTTTCTCGATTAATCAGTTACTAGTTGTTTGGTCAATAAAACGTCAGGAAACGGTCAAGTGGTGAAAAATGTTGATTGAAATGTTTCCCAAAGCCCAAGATGGCATCCTCAAGTGTCCACAACCCAAAAATATTCAGTTTACTGTTCTAAAGGAAGAAAGAAACCAACAAATATTCTCATTTAAGAAGCTGGAACCAGAGAATTTTGACTTTTGTTCTTAAAAAAATTCTCAAACTGATTAATCGATTATCAAAATACTTCCAGATTAGTTTAACAATTGATATAAATCATTGCAGCTCTAGCTGTTTCCTCAGTTGATAGTAATTGTGTGGTGGTGGTCGTGAACCTTTTTGGCTTCTGAAGGGGGGCTTGCCAGAAAAAGGTTGGGAACCACTGATTTAGAGGGATTATGTTTATATGAGTCTACATATTGTTTTTTTAGGAAAATGCAGAATAGCATACCTTTCATTAAACTATGTAGGATTTGGCAGGAGTTTGGTCCACTTGGGTGTGAGTGCTTCTTACCATGTAAAACCGCAGCGCTTTAAGTCCACAGGAGAAGCAGCTGCAGGTTCTGAAACCAGCACTTCTTGGGTTGTTGACCCCGGTTCGGGGTGGCAGGATGTTGAACCGGGTCATGGGGAACACAGGATCCTCGTTTGCCCTCTAAATGCTGTTTTCTCTCTTTGTGTGAGACGCAGTAAATGGTCCGAGGAGCCTTATGGAAAACCATGACATCTAACTGGTGATGATGACAATGTTATTTTGTGACGCCAGCTCCTGCCAGCAATGTTAAATGATGCGTTTCAAAAAGATCTGGACGACAAACGTTTCTGTAACACAAAACGCACCACACGAGTCGACATAAATCGGATTATGTGCGTTTCCGACACGTATATACTTGAAATAATGGTGAAGGTTAAAGTTCATGACAACGGGAGACAGTTTCAGCGCTTTTGTGTCGTCACTCCGCTTTTATTCTGAAAGAGACCGGAAGTGATGCTGTTGTTGCTGCTTACGGAAGACAGGCTGCCTGCCACCACAACGTTACTCAAAACAGAGCATTTTACACACCGCACAGTGAGTAAACATTTATTTGAATTTATCTGAAACGACGGACAGATCTGTTGTGCCTATTTAGAATTCGTCTGAATGCAGAGAGGACTATTTTTTATTTTTTTTGTACAATAAAACAACTTGTCAGTGACGGTGACGTTAGCTGCGTTTTTCTGCTGAGGGTCAATAACCGTCAGTGGAGCCTTTAAAGAGGAAAACTCATCGACACAGATTGTTATGTTTTAGTTTATGTGTTGTCACTTATCAGCAGGTAACAGTAAAGCAGCTGACAGCAGCAGGAAAAGTAGCTTTTATGGCGCTTGCTAACAAATTCACCATGTTTTGTATTAAACTGCGGACTTCATAAACTTGACATATTAATCAACCTTGTCTGCCACTATATGACCATACAGCTTTCCCCGATTGTAACTGTGGGTAAATTCCTTTCTTTCCCTCAGATTTCTCGCTGATTAGGGAGGGCAGTGATACCATGTGGGAGTCACATGAACGACAGGATGAGGCATAAACAACAAGCGGGCAGCTCGAGGAGAGAACCGCTGCACAGCGTCCGCCACAGGGAGGGGGTTTGCTGCCCGTGAAGGCCCTGCACAAGCAGCCCCCTGTCTCTACTGAACATATGCAATGAACAGCACCACTGAGTCTCCTGCCACCATAGATGGGGATCTGGCAGTCGGCTATGTGTTGGTACCATTTCTCCTCATCACCATCATTGGGATAGCTGCAGCTGCGGTGAGTGGTTTGCTGTATTGGTTGGCATAAAATGACCTCCACAAAGCAAAGGGAACATTAAAAGACATTGTGATGAATCAGAATTAAGATAGCTTATTATACACAGTATTTAATACTCTTTATTCTCTTTCAGGTCATGTATATACGTAAGAAAAGAAGGTAATACTTTCAAATCTTTGTATATTGATTTTGTGGCACAATGCTTGTAGATAAACTTGACTTGCTTCACTTCTGTGTCACTGTGATTCATTTAATGAGTGTCTGATTTCATTTATTGTGTCTCTCAGAATTGACAGACTCCGTCATCAGCTGTTACCCGTTTACACATATGATCCTTCAGAGGAACTCAATGAAGCTGAACAAGAGATGTTGTGGAGAGAAGAGGACACACGGGTATGATGCACCATTGGTTTTGTGTTTTCTGGTACATTTTTACCTGCAAGTGGGACAAATTATAACGCAACCGTAAACAGGATAGACGTTCTTTATGTATGTAGTGAATTAAGCATGCCAGACCTTTACAGCTGACCACATTTCCCACCAAAGGCATTTCTACTGTTGCCTTGTTTACTCACACACTGTATGTATTCTAGTTGTGTGGTTGTCTTTGGTTGCACCATTCACTCTAACAACACAGCAGTTCCTCAATTGGTTAGTCACTTCCTCACCCGCATAACGACATAGCTATAAAGTGTACAGTAGAACGTTTAGTAATAGTAGTAGTAGCAGCAGCAGCAGTAGTAGTGGTATAGTAGAAAAGTTGCAGTACTCGTTTTATTTGCAAATCTCACATCCCTCACAATAACAACCAGTGGCTAGTTTTGATTCCTCTTCAGTAGTCAAATATTTTCTAAACATAAACAACACAACATATGGCCTCAAACATTTCCTGCCGTCAATATGAATGTTTTGTTCAAAGCAGATGTAAAAAAAAAAACCAACCCAATCTGTGTGAGTGTGTACATGCAGCTGTCATGTTATCTAAAGTTTAAATTAAATTATGCCTTACCTGCCTCTGAAGCTCCTCTGATACTCCTCAGGGTACAAAGACTCTAGGGTAGAAGTAGAAATAGATTATTATGAATTGTATAAAAGTATTTAAATTAAATTATTTCTTTCAAAAATCATGCACCGAGCCATGAGAAACACTAGGCGGCAGATTGACCACGGGTAGAGTTCATTTAATATTACTTCACAGTTGTGAAGAAGTGTGAAACTGAAAGAAAAAACCCATCATATCAAGTTTTGTATTGGGTTAAGTGGTATTATTATGTCCTTAAAGGGTCAGTTAAACCAAATCACAATAACATTTTGTCAATTAACTCCTACTAGATTACCTCACGATTACCACCACTAGTTCTGCACCCCATTTACACCTGGTAGTAAAATGTGACCCTGTATCTGGATTAAAAAAAAATGTTAATACAAAACACATCAGATTAGAATGTGATTGGATCTGCCTGACCACATCTGGGGGTAGTTTGGCTCGCGTACAAGGTGCTGATATCTGTGCACACAACATACATAACACTGACTCAGATATTTCTTTTTAGCTAACATAAAATATAAGTTGTTCAATTTAGAGATCGAGCAAGCAAAGAGGGCTAGAAGAGACACACCTTACTGATTATTTGTCTGCTCTGTGCCATGAAAGTGCCACAAGATGTGTTATTCAACAGAACTGCATGTAATGCGGGTAGCAAATGAATGATATACAGTAAGAAATAACTGTGTGTGCAACACTGTGCTCTGCATCTGTGCAGCTTATTTGCTGTTAACAAGGTGTATAATTTGTCGAGTCACAGAGAAGTCTACATGTCAGTAATGCAACACACAGATACAAACAGTATTTTTCATACAAAGAAAGGAATAATTAATATATTACATTTGCCAAATTTGCAAGTGGGGACAAATAATTAAGAATATTTTGTAGACACAAGTTGATAAAGTTTCCTCTAACACAACAACTCACAAAACACTGATCCTGATTTGCCACCATGTCAAATTACTCATGCACAGGTTTTGCTCTGGAGGATAGATCTGATCTTATTGGGGATAATGAGAATGCATTAAAAATACCACATGAAAACACAAACTCTAAATCCGACTGTTTATTATCTGGATAACATATCTGGGTACAGAGCCCATTTTAATTCCAGGTTTAAATGAGGTGTTGATTTTATCTGCTGGGGCTTTGTGACATCCATTCCAGAGATTTCTGCCACTAGTCCAACACAGAGAAAATGCCACAAAGTCACAACAGTTTTACATATCCTCAGTGGGAACAATTGCCTTGTAAAAATGACGTGCTGAGCTAAACTTGCACTTTGCTTTTTTTTTTTTGTCCTCAGATTGTACAAGGCTGGGCCAGAAGTTACCAACAGCGACGCCCTCTTCTGACCAAAGACATCAATGCATGATGGTAGTAAAACATGGCATCTGTGCTGTCAGTGAGGAGATGAACCAACAGCCACAGAGATCAATCATTACTGAAGTCATGCACAAGACTTTGTTTGTTTGTTTTGTCTATTGTTTCTACCATTTGCCGTTATCTTTGCGCGCATCAGCAACAACCAGTGTTTCTGTTTTTCCTGTTTTATGTACAGAATGACTGTTCATTTTTATGTTTCTGATGCCAATCCTGTGTGCCTAACAGACGCAGTACCTTAAACTTATTTATTTGAAATTATTTATTCAGACTTTTGACTGTGGTATTTGGTGACAAGATTCAAATTTAAGAAAGGTAGAATAGATCTAAAGGTACAGGTTACTGTTGGTTACTCTTGTTTACATTCACAATGTTGTTGTGGGCGGCATGCAGCAAGAAGTCATGTTCCTGTGGGTTGCAGTAGGCATTCGCACTGACTATAATTATATAAGAGGCTGTGTTCACAGTGTGGTAAAAGACAACTGTTCTGCACTAGTTAAAAATCATCACTCCTGCTGTTTGAGGGTTTGTGATCATTGCCTGGTGAGGTTGCTGTGCAGAGGTTGTTTGCAGTGTTTTAAAAACAAATGATGAAATGTGTCACATGTGCTGACATGACACACTGTAATATCAGTTCCAAAAAGAGTTTAAAGTTTAAAGTTTCAGAGTTATAAAGATAGAAATAGCTGTTTGGTGAATTTTATTTCAGTTTCACGTTGAGTCAAAAGCATATACACGCCCTCTTTGGTTTTAATTTCCTTTCAGGATTTAACTAGCTGCCCCACGATCCGGACCTTTTTGTGGTTTAGCCAAATCCTATGACTCTTGTCAATGGCATGAAAAGCCAGATATGGAAGTAAATAACACCAACCTCCTCTCATCCTCAAAATGAGTCGTGACTAGTGCCCTAAATATGTCCTGTCTACAAGGCATGGCACCAGCACAAATTTACCTCCAGCTGAAGAGTCTGTTCAGATGAATGCCATAGGTCTGACTGTATCAAGCACTCAGGAAACCTCACGTTTTTTTCCCTTGATGAATTGCAACTGTTTCTGGCCTTTATTTGCCTTGCATTTGTGAATGTAAACTAAATACAATGGAATTGTTAAACTGTTCTCATATGGGAACAAGTATTGTAGTGGTTGTGAATATAAATGCTTTGGATTATGCCTGAACTTGATTTTATCAGGTATGACATCTGGAGGTGCTTCAGAATGAGCTTTTACATGGATGTTTTCTGGACCTGAAAACATCTTTACCCCAGAACATGTTCCTTGGTGCTCCACAGCCATCTTTACATCTCACTGTTCATTTTCTATGCATTATCAAGAGATTTTTTTTAATTTTATGTGAAAAACTAATAAAATAGGGTAGCCACAATTTAAACCGTACAAACGTACAATCATATGATGTTGATTTGCACTGGTGAAACACTGGTAAACTTTTACTGGAAGGCTCTGACTTCAGGTTACACTTGAAATGTCAAAGAACTACTGATGCAAATGTGAATTTGGCAGCGATGTTTTAAAGGTTTCACCTTCAGACTGCTGTACCGGTTAGTTGCTTTAAGAGAGAATTGTTGGGCTAATTTAAACACTGAACAAACAAATAAAGTAATAACTTTGTCTTTTGTGCTGTAATTGTCATCATTTGCAGTGTAGTAAGCCTAGTTGTCCTTAGGCTGTAAAGAAAATTACAGTGCATGTCAATAAAGGTGCAGTCTGTAAGATTTAGGGCAAAGGTCACCAGCCTTTACTATAAAGGCATTTTGTGCCAAAAAATAAGAAAAAAATCTGTCTGGAGCTACAACTATTAAAATATATTTTCCTTGGATATTTTTTTATTATATGGCATCCATAGCTAGCTAGACTCAATACTAATTTAGAGGAAAAGCCACTGAGTTGTAGATGAAGGCTATGATGCATACTTTAGTTGATGAAATATTGTTTTTTCAGTGCATAAGCTACACATTTTTGGAGTATGTAGGACTCACGTTTCATCTACAACAATGAAGATTTGAAGACAGGTTGCTGGCCCCCAAATTTAGGGGAATGTTTTAGCAGAAATAGAATATTATAGGTATGCTGTCATGAGTGTATAATCAGCTGAAAATAAGTTACTTCAGAATGAGCCGTTTTGAAATACAGACAGCACGGATCTTCTTCCATGGAAGCTGCAACATAGACCCGCCATGTTTCTACAGTAGCTTAGAATAAGGCTGCAACTATTTATCATTGATTATTCTGCTTATTTTTTGCAATTAACCACTTAGTCAAGAAGTCAAATGTCCACAACCCAAAGACTCTTCATTTACTATCAGATAACAGGAAAAAAGCAAATGCTTCACATTTTGTCTTGAAAAATGACAAACAATATCAAAATAGTTGACATTTTCCCTTCAGCTGGCTCAATTAATCACTGCAGCTGCAGCCCAGAACAAAGCAACACTGGCCAAAGGTTTTGCATTTTTTGAAGCCACCATAAGTTCTCCTGCATGGTTGAAAGGGGAGGCGGTTGCCATCTGCAAGTACACCACTAGATTCTAGTAAATCTCTACACACTGCTCCTTTAACCTGCATGTGTGTAGAAAAACTTGCAACAATATAGAACAAGACAGAAAATTGACAAAGAAAATTCTCTTTATTGACCATTTCTGATACAAATTGTTGTAGGGCACCATAGAAATATAGACATTGTACATTTATATATGGTGTACATTAAAAAGAATGATCCCATCCTGTTGAGTTTACAGTATATAAATGAACAGATGCAAGATGTCGGTATGTAAAATGACATTGGTATTGTTGAGAGTAGTTGTAGGATGTTGAAAAAGACGAGAAAAGACCGTTTGTATGTACGAGTATGGCGAGGGGTGGCTGGTGTGGTAGTGCCGAACACACGGTGGCCAAAACAGAACGGTTAAGTGGAAAGAGCGCCCAGTCTATCACAAACACACAAACATTTGTCCATGAAAATCTGAACCAATATTTCAGTGCACCAGAAGAATTTTTTTTAAACGGATAAAAACACACCTGCTAATCTACCACAGTCAGCGAACACAGTTGTCAAGCTGACAGGTCTCCCTGACTTGCTTCACACATTTAATACAACCTGTCTGCAAGCTCTGGTTATGAATGAGCCAAAGACGACGTGCTGCGTATGCACACACAATCACAAACTTGATACCTCATTACAGTCAGGTTTAAAAAAAAAAAAAAAACAAAAAAAAAAAAAACACAAACTTTGTAATAACGACATCTTTCCAACTCATGCCAGAGGTTACATTTTAAAACAACAGAAAACCAGTTAAATGCAATTATATGGTAAAAGTAAGCTGTTGAGTGAGGTATGAAACTCCAGGCCTTGTATCGCCTGTTTGCAGTTTTCCGGGTTTCGTAACTGAGGTTGTAGCAGCTTAGGTGTGTGGAAAAACCCAGTTAAGTGGACTGTGACCGCGGGTTCCCTGACACTTAGAAATACACAAACATCTTTTATTTTTTTTACCTGTAGCAGACAGCATACAACACACATGTTCAAAAAAAGACTAAGAAAGTAGATTAACTGTACTAAGTGATGACAGAAGGACCAAGCTAAGTGAAGCAGTGAGAGCTAGATGGAATGAGAAGACGTACAGCCCTGTTTTTTGGATAGTAGTGCCACCACACTATCCTCTTATTACAATCAAACTCTGTGTTTGACCAATTGCAATTTGCCTTTTGCGAGTGATTGAGTGAGCGCTTGGAAAACTGAGGACCATGTGAAGACAAAAGACGCCAAATGTAACAGCATTTTTGTAAAAGCTCCCTGAAGAAACGACACTGATGCTCTCAGCCTAGAACTCTGCCAAACCCTATCCTTAAAAACACACATTATACCAAAAAAGATTTGAGTTTATTATAACATGAAAAGCAGCACACTCATGTTTTTTTTAAATGGTATGTAACCCGAAGGAACAAAAACAGTAAGTCTGACCAGACTATTCCAAATACTAACGATACACTTTACATCTCCCCTCTACACGCCGAGGACCACGAAGGAAGTTTGAGAAGCAGGAGTAAATCTAAACTTGTCCTACAAGACGGGGATGAGGGGTGGGGGTAAAAGGTGATTCTGCTCTACTGGTGAGAAAGGGGGTGAAATCAGTTAAGAAATGTGGGGGGGAGAACACTTCTACCATCAGTTACCTATTCTCACCCTACCCTAAACGCTGAAGCTCAACTCCATCTATAATACGACGCAAAGGATAGGTTAACCACTTCACACGAACACACAAAAACAAAAAAAAAAAAAAACAAAAAAAACAAAACAAACAAACAAAAAAAAAAAACAGCAAGTATAGGTAAAATTCACCTTTGTCCAGTACAAAACATGGAGAGAAATCTATATGCCCTACCATCTCAGATGCGGGTACAACAAATAAGTAACATTAAGCAGAGAAAATGTCCTACAAACCATCTTTAGGGGAAAAAATGGAAACGTCCAGGCTCCTTTGAGCACACTTGTTTGTCCAGTATAAAAGACTTGTGATAACATGACATGTAGAGAAAAGGGCTGATACCTTTCATGTAAATTCTTAGATCTATGCTTGAGCAAGGTCCATCGTTCTATCCAGTGCTGTTGCATGATATTTTGTACTGTGTTTTTTTAAACCCTCCATTTTTTGGCAAAAAAGAGAGGGCTTTGTCGTGAACAGTGGTCATGTGGTGGCACTGGTGTTGGAGATACAGCCCAGTTCTGGTTAACAGTAAGTCAGTATGTTGAGTGAGGTAGCATGCGTTGTGAAATTACTGGTCCTCTTCTTCCTCCTCCTCCTCAGATGATTCCTGGGCCTTTTCTTCCTTCTCCTGTGACAGAAAAGAAAGAAAGAAAAAAAAAAAAGTTCAGTCAGGCCTTGACTACACCCACGAGGAAAATGCCTCTCAAGTGCCATCAACAGTCAGCAACAATGGCTGCCTGTGATTCATGTCTCAGTGTGACTGTTTTTACTTTTCATAGCCCCAAGCACCAGCATGAAAAAACATAAATGTTATTATAAATGCCTTTGATAAACCACTGCGGCATGAAGAACACCCAGGGGAAGGGTGAGCCATCTGTAGTGAAAAGTGATTCATAAAGAGCGGTGAGTCACAATGAGGCATCCTGCTTTTGCTCTCTTTGCCTTTTTCCTCCTCACACTCGACTCACTACAAGCCCAAGACGTTCATTCATAAAAACGAGAGGGATAGTTAGGCGGGTAACTTTGGGTCATTCCTTTCTGTGACTAATTCGATCCAGACTTCTTTCAGAGTACGCCCTAACCACTCATGCACATGACAGAATGTTACTACAAGACCGCAATTTCTTCCTAGATTAAACATGCTTCTTTGACCGGCTGTACACAGTCTGGAAACTCAGAAAAGGAAGTCATGCTGTCAGTTAACACTGTTAGGAACACTTTAAGGAGAAAATTGTCATGCAGGCAGTGGTGGAAAGAGTACTGAATACAGTATCTGTACTCAAGTGGAGGTACTGCTACTTTTAGGGCTGGGACAATTAGCTTCTCTCCTGAATCGAGACATCACGATACTTGGGTGCAGATTCGATATGTATTGCAATTTGATAATGTATGAAAATCATACAGTTGTCTTATGTACATCATGAGTCTCATTTCCACAAACAATGCACATCATGTCAGTTAATCTTTCTGAGTTTCTTTTCGGCAGCATCATTACTATACTCTTTATAAACAGTAAATAAAATACTTTTTGAAATATATTGCTACATTTAGCAGATCCTGGTCATCATGCTAGTGCTATAATAAATGAAACAGAAAATACAAACATACGTGCTCTCCTTCTGGTACAAGTGATGGCTATATTTTTGAACTCCTTGGGTTTTTTTTTAGTTTCACTTTAGCACTCTTAGTACTCACTGAAGAGCTACAGCATCCTTAAAGGGTCAAAACTCAAGAGTCACAGAATTAATGCGCAATGTGAAATCAGCAGCTAACGGTTTCAACGGAACAGGGGAAATACTATGAGCACACGTGTTGTTTGCTGTTAATCATGCAAAATATAACATGATATGGTTGAGAATATTACCACCATTGCAATGCTAGCTTCCATTAGCATGTTAAAGGTTAATCCCATTATGTGTTAGCATCAAGCTAAGGGATAAAACACTAGCTTCAGAGAAAGTAAAAAATTCAAGAAAAAAAAAAAGATTCAGTCCAACATTCTTCCCAAAAACCACCTAATTTACTTTTTAAACCACTGATGTTTAACCTTTCAGTAGACAGTCAATCAGAGGTAGTTTCTGTTTCTCCAAATCTTCAGTCTAAATTATTTCCAACTCCTGCACAGTTCTGGTCACATCTCCAAACCTGTACCTGCTGCACTGTTTTGTTTGTATGTCCTGGTTTTCATTCAGCCCTACTGGCCACATAAATGCAGTTTGAAAGGCTTGGATATAAATTCAAATCATAGGCCAGACCAGTAGTGAACAATTACAGTTCTGTATTTTTCATTGGTTTTTGTTTTGCTTCATTGTTTGCTTTTGCTTTCAATTTGGTTTCGTTTCACTTTAGTTTTTATTGTTCATTTGTTTTTGAATGCAATATGAAGGGGGATTTATCAGGGGCAAGATTTTAAGATAGTTCAGAACAGGTGTTACAAAACAAACAACAGTTTGTAAGGATAACTGACTCAAGCCATGCAGATATCCCAGTATCAAACATGTGCAACAATGCCTCTTTATGCCTGTTATGCTGACAGATTCGAACCAATTGACAAAGACTAAAACTAGAGGCTATACATTTTTTATTTTATTTTGTTGTGTAAGTAGATGATGTTGTTTCAGTTTGTTTTATCTAAAGTCTATGGGCTTTAGTTTATTTCAGTTCATGTTTTTCCGCACCTAGTTCTAGTATTCAGTTTAAATCAACAATAATTACCTTAATAGTGAATTAGCATTATCAGTAATTAACTAGATTACACAGTGTAATGTATACTTAAAAGTAAAATTACAGACGCCTAATCAAACTCATAAAAGTACAAGTTCCCCCCCAAAAATGACTTAATTACAGTAATCTGAGTAGTCGTAATTTTTTAGTTCCATGCCTGCATGCAGGTTCAGATTTGCCTTTGCATGCTGTCTTGGTGTCTAGAGACCTTGGGCGACCAAGAAGCTGCTCTAAATGAACACACGAGAACCAAAATAGCTGTGATGAGTAAAAATGACTCGTCTGAGAGGAAGGAGGCAGGCAAGGGGAATTAGGAAAATGCAATTTTGCCTGCAGACAGTCATACCAATCATAATTCAATTGGGGGGAGAGGAATGGTTTAAAACAAATGTGAGCACTGATGCTGCACAGTTTGTCTCTCTTACCTCCTTCTTAGGTCTTCCCCTGCGTTTCCCTCCTGCAGATGGGGCTGCTGCTGCCTTCTGTGAAAGAAAACATGGAAAAGGTTAACAGTAATGCATTTTGTTTGTTGTGAACTGGCTGATCTGCTCAGTTAAAGCCAAGATTTTGGGGGGATTGGAGCAAAAACTTGTTGCATAAACAACATATCTGCACAAAGCTCTGCCTCTAGCTGCCTGTAGATGGCAGTACAGCCTCTGCAATGAGAGAGATAGAAAAGGGGCATTGGGTTCATTGGCTATTATCTGGAAGGCCGACAGGAACTGCACACAGGGCACTCCAGTTCGCTGGCCACCTGGTCTGAGGCTCAGAGACAGCTGGTGGAACTGAGCGGAGACACAAACCCTCTGCAGCTCGGCCCTCGCTGCTGCTAAACCTATATCATACATGTATGAGCGCTTCACTCTCCCTCTCCGCTCTCTCTGTCTTTCCCATACATAGCAGCGAAGACAGAGCGCACGGGGGAGCTGGAGGGTTGGGGCGAGGGAGAAAATCAGTTGTTGCTATGGAGACGACAGGCAGAGAAGAACTAGGGCTGTGTGCTGGGTGGGGGCGGAGGGGTGCTTAGTGTCAGCTTGGAAACAGTCTTGCGGCCTCTGCACCTGCACCACACTGTGCATGACAAGCTGCAGGAAGCTGGAGGACAGGAAGTACAGAGCGAGCATCACTCAAAAAAAAAAAAAAAAAAAACTAAGGCAGTAAACCAAGGTCTTTACAATGGGAAACCCTAGCCCAGGCTATTTCTGACACCAGGAAGGGAAGCAGCTAAATTGCAGCCAACCAATATATCACAAGTAACAGCAGGACGTCCTTTTAAGAGGATGAGGTTAGCTACCGTTGAAATGTTCATCGACCAAAAGGAATCAAGAGTGAGAGAGGAAAGATGGGACAGTGAACGCTGGGTGCATCTTCTTTCTTTCTTGGCATTCCGGCTCAGGATGCATGTTAGCTGTTGCTGAAATCACAACTTGTCACCATATTTTAAAAAAACAAACAAACATGGCTGTAGACAGCAGCGACTTACTTTGCCCTTGGAAGCTGTCTTGTTCGTGCTGCCCTTCGGCCGTCCTCTGGGCCTCTTTGGAACAGGAGAGCCACTAGCTTCCTGAAAATCAACATGGTCAAAAGTTAGCAAACCACAAAAAAAAAAAAATCAATATTTTAGTATTTCTTTTAAAGGCATATTATTTGGAGGATCAGGCCTTTGCTAGGGATCAATATATATACTAATATATACTATAACACATACATAATACATACTACATACATAGCAATATTCCTTTAAAATGTCTATTGTAGCGGACTACATCTACTGTGATATCACATGATGATATTTTATCATTTCTATTTCATTATATTAAAAGAACTGTTACTGACTGCTGCCATTGTGCATGCAGATCGATATAGCTGTGCCTGGCCAAAATCAAACTGATAATACTGGCTGACCGATATAAGTATCGGTGCATGCTGCCATATATTTTTTACAGAACATAACAAAAACTGGTTTTATTTGTTATATTTTATAGGCAAGATTTTGGCACTATTAAATACCAGTTTACGCTTTCAGTGCCCTGATGTCATTTTGGAATTTATCAAAATCAGCTCCAAAAATCCAAAATTGGTCAGGCCACAATATAGCATTCATGCAAATGTTTGCACATACTTATGTCAAGGCTTGCTGCTTATTTTATTAAAGGAGGAAAGCAGGAGTACTTTAAGATTAAGAGGGAAAACATTTATATTGAACAAAAAAAATGCTGTAAACATCTGATTTATTACTTAATAAATGCCTCTTTTCTTTCTTTTTAATATGACAAACATTGTATGATGAGCCTTTTATCATGGTATTATCATATCTTGAGTTTATGGTGTGGTTACAAAATGACGTAGGCACGGATACACTTCTGCATGCAAGACTCACAAAGTTCATTATTCAAGGTCATTGTGATTGACGTGTGCTTTAAAGACTGACAGCTGGTCAGAGCCACAGGTTGCCATGGTCTGACAAACTGTTGTCTCACACCCACAACTATGTTCAGAATAACAAACAGTAGCTCATAAACAAAACCGTAACTAAAAACATGCCATTTAGAAACTCAGAGGCAACGTCACACTGAGGTGTTTAAGGGGAATACCTGAGCTAACATTTTAGGGGATTACCGTCAACTCCAAAACACAAGGTAAATTCAGTACGGGGGATCTTATTCATGTGATAATTTGTGGTTGCGAGCTATGTCATGGCTGACTCGTCTCACGTTGCATCTCTCGAGTGTTTACAACCGCAGCTCATAGCAACCGAGCAATTCAATACTAAAACACCCGGCGCTGAGTGACAGCTATATGAGCCATTCTGTGCCTCCACTCTGCTATGTCATCCATTACATGACGAGCAGAGGTGGGCCGTGAAGGGGGGTTAAAACCAGTTTAAAGGTGTAGGGTTACAGGTTGCTTACAAACTGGTGAGACACACAGGATGTTTGTTGTAAGGTTACTACATTTACACTGATAAAGGGGTGAGCGAGTGGTCACAAGGGCTCCCTGCAGCCATATCTTGATTCAGGGGCTTATATGACATGGATATGCATGAGCACCTCACCTGCAGGAATATCTAACTGAGCATCAGCTGGAACAGATGTGGGCTGAACTAAAGGCTTATTTTGTTTATCTACTTTTACACCTCGAAGTCTTCCCCCTTCTCTTAATGTAGATTAGTAGATACAATTGATATTAGCCAATTATGTCATGTGTTGCAAAATATGCACCCATTGGTAACTTTTTGTGCATATTTGATCCTTTTTCTTAATTCAGGTCTGATATATGCATAGTCAGCTCCATTTCTGTTTTCTGTATTTATAATTATTAAAGCTACCAGTTAAAGTTTCAGTGCCCTGATATCATTTTGGACAATAAACTTTATTGTTTACCTGTAAAACATCCTGCTTCCATTTCACAACTTTGTTGCAAGTGTTTTTACTCCAATAATGATGATAATGGGCCAAAATCCTGCATGGCTGGGCCCCTATTAATCACCAGCTACTTTTATGATTGAGTAACTGTTTTGAGTCATTATTGCAATGCAAAAATTTCCAAATCCTGTTTGTAGCTTCTTGAGTGTCATCATTTCCTGTTTTTTTTTTTTCCCCAGCAATCTAATTGATAAGATGACAATACAAAATCATTAGTCACAGGATTTCAAGTTTTGTGCATTCTGTTTTTAGCTTCTCAAATGTGAATGTTTTGGGATTTTTTGTCAGTCCTCCATCACAGTAAAGTGAATCCCCTTTGGACTGTGGACAAGCCATTTGAGGACAATTTTTCACATTTTACAAAATCAAAAATCAAATCATTAAAATGATCCAACAGATAAACCAATCGGTTTGTTTTAGGGTTGCAAATGTTGAACATTTTCCTGAACCAATAGTTGAAACTGCAAACAGTCACTTACCACTGATAATTAGGTTAATTTCCCCTCATTTTAAGATTAAGTTTCCTTATTCAACAAACAGTGTCCAATGAGGCGCAAATGCTTCCATTTAAAGGCTAACACGTTTTTAATCTGTTTAATTCCTACCAGATACCTATCAATTGATTTTTAATTATTAGCATCCCTAGTCAGTTGCAGCCTTCTTAATGCATGCACATGTCCTTGTTGTGTTCAAGTTATCCTCATGATATGCAAACATGACATAAAGACACTTTTACTCAACAAATGTAGGAATAAATGGTCACTACTTACGTCAGAGGATTTTACCTGGGGCGTCTTGCGGGGTCTTCCACGCCCCCTCTTCTCTGGAGCCTCTTTCTCCTGCGGTGAAACTGTCCCCTTGTCGCTCATGTTTGCTTAGCTTTTCGAGACCTGGGACATAAATCACACCGGTCAGGCTTGATGCAAGACAATGCGTCGAGCTCACACACACATGCAGCTGAGGAAAAAAAAAAAAAAACACACTAGGGCAATTCAACTCACTGACCGCAACAACAAACCACAAATGACCGGGCTCACCGCACAGCACCGGTAACTCAATTAATCCGCATTTATTTCCAGGTCTATTTCTGTCTCGTGTGCGCTCCATTACACCGCCGACGGAGCCTCACAAATAAGGGATTTACATCATGGTATATCTCGGGACTCCGTAGGCGGTCGTAGGCCGCATAAATCTGCGAAAAGACCACTGAACCCGACCATGTTTAGAGGCCCGTTTGCTGTAGTTGTTGTGGCCAGTGATAATCGGGCCTTGCATGAAACTATCTAACAGCGTGTCTGCACGCCGGGGGCCGTGGAGAGATCTCCGCCGACGCACACAATGGCCGGTGTGTGCTCGGTGGGATCTGCAAGGCTAAAACGGAGCCTGCACGGGCGCTCGGAAGGCGCAGAAAAATGCAAGCGACCGAGCGAGGTGGTTGGGTTCGTCAGCGGCGGCGGTGAAAGCCCGGGCCAAGGCAACAAAAGACGGGCTTCACATTGAGAGCATGCAGCCTCCTCTCGCCGGAGCTCCGGCTCTGTAAAATGCATTAAAATGACCGAGCGTGCACGGTTTCATGCGCTCACCGTCTCCTTTTCATGCACTCACCTCTGTCGCTCGGTTATAACCTCTGCTCCAAATACTGAATTTAAGACGAAATGTTTCCTTTAAGCCTGGCTGGTTGTACCCGGTTAAAAGCCTTGCGCCGATCTATAGGCTACAGCTTTTATTCGTCAGACAACACACAGCCCGCCCCTTCCAAATCCCAGCTTCATGCAGCGTTAAAAAAAAAAACAGTTATATGAATTGGAAAGGCAGAGAGGACAGGTTTTAATGAAAAAACAAAAACAAAAAAAAAACAAATATACGCGTTCAGATTATTTACCAGCAGGTTGAGAAGTTTGCTCATCCGACGTCCTATAAATAGCACGTGTCTCGTCTCCTGCAGATAAAGGGAAAAAGGCGCCAGCCAGCAGCAGTTTTGGGGCAATTTAAAGAGCCGCCCTCATGGGAACTGAAACACTGGAGGGCGGAGATATGATAAATGGCCACCAACAGTACTAGAGGAGCTCAGCCCCCCCTCTTCCTCCTTCTCCTCCTCCTCCACCTCCTCCTCCTCCTCATGGAGCCTTAACATCCCCCAGGTTTGATCACAAAACACCAAAAACCATGTGTCAAAAGTTGCAAAACATACTTTCAGCAACAGAAGAAAGTTGTTATTATTAAAATACATTGTATTTGAAATTCTATGTAATTTGCTCAATTCAATTCAATGAATGAATTGAATGTAAATCTGTGTAGATATTTCATTTACATAAGAAAATTGTACAGGAATCTAATGAATCAACTAATCTTTTCTCATTATCTAAATAATGTAATAACAGAAATATGCAAATTTTATTTTATTTTATGGTTAATTAAAATATTTATTTTCAGAGTACCTATAAACATGAGTTCCTCTAACCTGTGGTCTTTCAATATGAAGTGATGAGTTGAATTAATGTACTGTACAGAGTCAGATAGATTTATTTCTTTATCAGCTATGGTGGTTCTTTAAAAACAGAATCAGTAACACTTTACCTTACCTATTACCTATCCCAGAGAGAAATTGATCAAAGTAAAGATAACATCTCCCACGATCCCATGCCACTTTGCAATGATATCAGACTATGTCTTTTATTATTGTTTTTATGTGAGAGATACCCCTAGTGGCAGAATTTACATATTGTGCATTTAATATCAAGTTTATTTGAATAGGAATGTTCCTTCCTGCACAAAATCAGCAACATTTCATTTACTTTAAAATATTTGTTTAAAAAAGTCATACAATGCAGTGGAATCAACCAATATTTTTCCAGTAACTTAACATAATGAAATGCCTGTTTTATTTGTTCAAGTTAATTAAACTTAAACATTTCTAGTAGATATTTTCAGAAGTTGTAAACGTCTTTTGACTTGAAATGATGAGTTGAGTTGAATGTATTTTGCAGAGTCAGATAGATTTTCATCAGCTATGGTGGTTGTTTAAAAGTGAAGTGACAACTTCCATGATCCCTCGCCACTTCACAATGCCATCAAACTGCGTCTTTTGTTATTGTTTTAATGACAAAAGACCTCAAGTTTTATTTGTCCAACTCAACATTATTTCATTTTAATTTTCATAATACTTCAGAACTTATAAACATAAGTCCTTCTATCTGGAAGTCTTCTGACTTCAGTCAACTCATTAAATTAAGTTTGAAACATGCTCAGTATGTTCCTAGAGCTCCCAGCATGCAGTTTTTTAGAACTAAAACTCTCCTGAGACCCTTCTTTATAGTTTTAAGTGTCTCTAACACACTTTAAGACAAGTCTCTGTTGAATAGTTTCACAAAAATGAAAAACTGCAAACCAAGATGAAGGTATTCAGTTTAGTCCCTATACCCCTTAAAATGTAATTACTTAATTGGGAGCAGTTTCACATGTTGTCTTTGTTTCAGTTTTGGATGAAAGTAGCCCCAGCAGGAGTTCTTTGTGTGAAATGAAGAACTGATTTTTCAAACTGAGAAAATGTAAAAGGGAATCAAATTTGTTTGTAATGTTCATCGGTGTAACTGAATAGTTGTTGGTTCAACTTAATATCTTAATATCTTAAATATGTTTTCTCAAATTAATATGAGGTTGATTTATGGAGAAAAGTTAATTTGTTTTGAATCATTACTTGTTTTTTTCAAATTCAGTCAACTTGAACTTTTGAGGCAGTCCAGACACTAACTTTTTAAAGTTAAAAAACTTTTCTTTTTTTGCATTGTTAAACATATTTTTATAATATTTTCTCATATTTAATTTTTCAGTTTTCTATGTATGCTTTTTGACTTACATTACTTTTTTTTTTTTTAACTTTCTTTACATTTTTTTCTTATTTTGTTTATTGTTATGTACCAAAACACCAAGGCAAATTCCTTGCATGTAAAAACTTGGTAATAAACCTGATTCTGATCCTCATGAACGGACCCTACATACCACAGACTCCACAGTGATGGTGACTGAACTATGACCTCCCCCAAAGTAAACACAAGCCGGTTTTAAGCTCAGAAAGGCATCTCGTTATTTTCCTCCTAAAACCTTATCTTCTACAGTGGTAAAAGAGGTATTCACATTCTTTCCTCAAGTAAAAGTAACAATACTACAATGTAAAACTGCTCCATCGTATAATGTCCTACATTTTTCTCTTAAATGAAGAGAGAAGTAAAAGTGCATGAAATGAAAATACTGAAGTAAAGTAAAGTATCTCAAAGCTTTGCATTCAGCAGTATTTGAGAAATGTATTCAGCAGTGGTGGAAGAAATACTACAACCTTTTACTTGAGTAAAAATAGAAATACTATATCCTAAAAAATAGCTTATGACACATAAAAGTCCTGAATTTAAAAGGTTATTTAAGTCAAAGTACAGAAGAATTATCAGTAAAATCTGCACATAGTATCAAAAGTAAGATCATTATTATTTTATTTTCTATGCAGGTACATGTGTATGCCTGTATCTACGTGCATAAGAAATGAAGTTAAGATATACATGGATATGCATTATCTGCATATCCTGGGTACTTTTGTATACATGCGTGATATAAAATGAATAAATTTAAGTTTAATTATTTAAAAAATGTATCCGTATATGCACGCTCATTTTTTGTTTGCTCTGTCAACGAGAACTAATAAGAAGTTGTTCACAAAAAGGAGTATTACTATTGTAGAATATCATATTATCCTTTTTTAAATCACAAACAAATACATATATGCACATAAGAAGAAGAAGAAGAAGAAGAAGAAGAAGAAAAGCAGAAGAAGAAGAAGAAAAAGAAGAAGAAGAAGAAGAATCATATCATTGTTTTTAATTATGTAAAAAGTAACTTGTAGCTATCAGTGTAAAATAAATGTAATGGAGTAAGAAGTAAAATATGTGGGTAAAACTAGTACGAACGTGATTTTAGAGAGACTGCTGCTATTACTGTGATTTAAAATATAATTGGGTAAAACATTTTTTAAGTACCTATCTATCTGCAAAGCCATTTTGGGGTTACAGCCACCTTATATTCTATCTATCTGTAATTTTATTCAATAAAAATGTGTGACCAGATATGCTCTTCACTCAAAGGTCTAATTTTTTTTATTAAGAGTTCCCTCAAAGACCAAACAGAACTAGGTAAAAGATTTTTCACTGGATGCGTGCTGTTCCCTCTGCCTAAACTTTTCTGAAGTCAGTTAATTAAATTTGGTCTCTCTCTGTGAATTGAAATTAGTGCTGCAGAAACTGTGTGCTCTCTCTTCTGGCTGCTGGTGTTTTGGGACATTTCGGGACAGTGGTTCGCAACTTCTTTGTCCTCTAACAACTTAAAATGAAGCAATGTCTTCTAGCAGCCCATCATCAGCTGTTGCATATGATTTGTCACGAAGTCCAAACCCAAAATCAACCAAACCAAAAAGGGAATATTTCAGTGTTTTTTAGATACCTAAAGATTAAATATTTTCTGGTAAAAACATTAGCGAAAGCTCTCATTTTTTTGTTGTTGTTGCAGCAAACGCCTGTTTTTTCTGCCTTCCTGTCCTATGAATTGTCTCACAACCCCTTATACTTATCTTGTGACCCCCTTAGTGGGGTCTCGACCCCCAGTTTGAGAACCAGTATCTTAGAATCTCTGCGTGTCAGTGTGATAAAGTCATTGTTTTCGATTGGTCTTTTTTTTTTTTTTATGATTTTAGACAACTGTTGTGTTTACCACAAAATCAAAAATACATATGATTCCTCTTACCTGTCGTGTTATTTATCCATCTAGATAATTTTGGAGATCTCGGTCGTAGAGATGTGTGCCTTCTGTCTAATATAATGGAACTAGATGGTATTCGGCTTGTGCTGCGCAAATATCCACCAAACAAAACTCAACAGTCATATATCTTTCCATAATCATATCCCGGTTCGTCACGATAATCCACAGACCTTGTTGTGAGCAGTTTAAGCAGGAACTATCGTTCCTCTACTGAAGACCAAATGTATCACTGCGCAGAGGGAAGTGTGCATCTACTCATGGAGCTGTAATCTCTCATCCGTGAGCAGACACACAGCTTCCTCGTGCACGATGATTCGCTTGCCGGGTGTAGTTTGTCAGACAGAAAATAGTTCCTACATGAAACAGCTCACAATAATGTCTGTGGGTTTTCTTGAGTAACCTGCTCACGATTTCTAGAAAGAGACACTGCTGTTGAGTTTTTCAAATGTAAGCACCAGAAGCCGAGTGCCATCTAGTTCCACTATATTCTTAAATTCAAGAGAGGAGACACATCTCTACGGCCGATGTCTCCAAAACTCTGCAACTCACACCAAACCAATCTAGATGGATAAATAGCACTACAGGTAAGATGAAAAATATGTTTTTTTAAATTTTGGGGTGAACTGTCCCTTTAAGGTGCTATGTACGTTGTTTCTAGGGTGAAAACTTTTATCTGATTGTATCTGAGTTTTTCATTTGTGATTTCTTAAAATTAGATCTCTGTCTACTTCTGATTTATGGCACACTTCGTGTTTTCTGTCTTATGTTTTTTCATCATTACTGCTGCCTTATTTTGGCCAGGGCACTTTTGTAATAGATGTTTAATCTCAGCGAGGCTTTCACAGTTAAATAAAGGTTCATTTAAAAAAGAGGTACTCGGTAACAGTTGCTGACTTATGAAACTAGAACATTTTGGATGAAAGTGAAAGGCTGGGGAGAGAAGGCAGAGTTCTGAAAGAAAACTTAAGTTAGACGAAATAAACAGCACTAAAATGAATTGAAATTACTTTTCTGTTTTTTTTGCTCATTATTTACTTGAAACAGCCGGCGCAGTTGTTTAATACCTGATGCCTCAAATAATATGTAACGTACTTTGTAATGGATGTGATTTCAGCTGTAGTGGTGCACATTATTTCAGTAAAAGTCACATCAAGTCCACAAAAAAGCTGCTGGATTACTCCATCATAACATTATATGTTCCAAACATTGTATGAAAGCAGAAGTGTTGATGTGCCTCTACACCATATGACATTTTTTCCTGATTGTGGCTCTAGGTCAGTTAATCAGTAAAAGAAAAAAAAACTCCTTTCATGCATATAAACACAGGTGGACCCCTAATGTTTCTCTCACCTGGTGTTGATTTGACCATTTTCCATTTGAAACAGATTAAACATCTTCTGACTACTGCAGGGTGTGGTGAATACAGAGTATAGTGACAATCCAGACTGCTCTAATCAAAACACCTACAAGTACTTTCACACAAGGGTTTCTGATGTAAATGACCTGCCCATCTGGAGCTGATGGGTCCTCTACTATGCAACTGAAAACAGATACTGAGTATGTAGAGTGACCTTAAAGTGGTCGAGCAGGCCATTTGCTGTCATCTGCACTCTTAGAAAAAGGTGTTCCAGGTAGGAACAATTAAACTCAATATTATAGAACTCACAATATGGCCAAGTGCAATATCCAAATCACAGAACCACAACCAAAATCACAATTTTTTGAAAAAGGAAAAATGTGTGAGAAGACTGCATTATAATGAAGTACTGTAGTGCTGCACAGATGAAGGAAAACATGTTTGTTTGGCAGAGACCCCAACAAAAAGTAACAATTAAAATTGTGATGCAAAAATGATCATTCCAGCTAAATGTATTGTAATTGCAATGTCGGAGAAAATAATAGCAAAATGACTTTTTTTTTACCATGTCGTGCGGCCCTAGTTCCAGAAGGGTTCCTCCTGAAGGGATGAGATTCTACCCGGAGCCATTTCCTTCTGAAGAACCCGTTTTTTGAAGAAATGGTTTGTCAAGGGTTCTTTCCACCGTTCCATTAAGAACCCCTTCTCATCCAAAGAACCCCTTTTCGAAAGAAGAGTTCTTCAAGGATCAGAAAGGGTTGTTTGTACCTTAATATAAAAAGGTTCTCTGTATAACTCCAACTGTGTTTTAAATAAAACCTTTGGAATACAAAAAGGTTCTTGGTAGAACCCCCCTGGATGGGTTCTAAATAAAACCCCTACAATATTAAAATGTTCTCTGTAAAACTCCCTGTGTGGGTTTGCAGATAAAACCCTAGCAATATAAAAGGTTCTCAGTAGAACCCCCTGGGTGGGTTCTTGTTAGCCCCCTTAGAAGGTGGAAAGGTTATGGATAGAAACCCCAGGGAGGGTTCTGCATAGAACCATTACATCAGGGACTGGTTTTCTGCAGAACCCATTGTCTGTGCTCAAAATAAAAATATTGAAATGTAGAAAGGCTTCTCAGTAGAACCTCCTGGGTGGGTTCTGCTTAAAACCCTTAGAATATTAAACAGTTCTCTGTAGAACCCCCAGAATGTGTTCTAGATGAAATCCTCAGAATATACACAGTTCCTCTGTAGAACTTCCTGATGGGTTCCAGATAAAACCCTTGGAATATAAAAAGGTTCTTGGAAGAGCCCCTTGAGTGTGTTCTAGATAAAACCCCTACAATATAAAAGGTTCTCAGTAAAACCCTCTGAGGGGGTTCTTGTTAGCACCCTCAGAACCCTTTCCTTGATAGCCCAAGGAGAGTTCTGGGTGGAACTATTGCACCATAGAAAGGTTCTCTGTAGAACCTCTCATGGAGGGTTCTAGGTGAAACCTTTCACAGATGGTTCTAGGTGAAATCCTTTATGATGGGTACTAGGTAGGATCCCTTGAAAGGGTTCCAAGGGGAACCTTTATAAAAGGTTCTATCAGGAACCAAAAAAGGTTTTTGCAACTAGGACGAGCTAAAGAACCCTTTATGGTTCTAGTAAGCACCTTTATTTCTAAGAGTGTGTTTGTATTTCACCTCTCCGTCTGTTTAGTCAGGATTTACCTCCATTAACTGGAGATTGAATAAATTAAATTAATTTGTCACACAGAAACATTTGTCCTGTGCAGATAGCGGATAGAAATCAATACACTGTACGTACATGATGAGAGGAGTGGGAGTTTGGTGAAAAGGCGATTGGATAGGGCATGAATGGAGGGAGCGCTTTTCTCAATGACTCCAATGTTCTTCTCAGCATGTGCTTGCCTTGCATGCCACCCCCTTCTCTCCCCATTTCTCACTCTATTCACTTCCTTCCTCTCTATCTCCCACAACTACTTCAGCCCCATCCCCCACACCCTCACACATCTCTGCCATATACCCAGCCTTTCAGTATGTGTGGATGGAGACAGGGAAATAGGTCCACTCTGTGTGTGTGTGTGTGTGTGTGTGTTGGTGAGGAATGTTGTCCTTCTCAACCACTGGCACCACCTGGAGACCGATGAGGGGACTGGATAATGTGACTGATCAGAGATGATGCAAAACAAATGTTGGCATTTTGCATTTACATGTGAAGCAAAACAGCTGGTTACAAAAATGGTAAAATCAGCGCAGATGCTGGAAATTGATATTGGTGCAGAGCAGGGCTTTATCAAGTAGCATATGAAGAGGATTTTCTTTACATCTGACACCAAAATCATGTTTAAATTTTCAAATGCTCTCCTTTGGCCATGTAACAGCAACTCACTGTCTTAATTGAGTTAAAATAGGAGGAGTCTAAAATAGGATTATTCCCATTTGGTTTTACAGAAGCAAATCTAACTTCCATCCTAATTCCTCCTATCTTATCTTAGCACAGCCTTTCTTATCTTGCTGAGCTACACAACTCTGTAACTGCTGTTTTTGTCATCTTTGAAACATACTGAAACACACATTCAAATAAAAAATGGAGCGAAAACAACAATGGACACTTTACTTAATACACATTTCCTATCTTGATGTTCTTTGTGGTCAATTTAGAACAACACTAACTTGGGAGATAAAAGACCGGGCTAGCAGACACAGTCTCTACTGTATGCAGCATCCATTGTTTAGAAACAATAAAAGAGTAAGAACAAGTTGACTAACACAGTGTCAACTACTGTTAGCTAACACAACCTTTACTACTGTTAGTGGACACGCCCGTTAGCTAGGTTAATGGCCGTGTCCACACCCGCTTAATGGTTATACTGAAGTTAGCAAAACTGATGTAAGATTTTGTTAAGTCAGGATGCTTGTGTAATGCATATCTTTTGTCTTCATTTAGGATGGGAACACTGACTTAGGAACTTTTGATCTGCTTTTTTCCTAAATCACGTCCTAACCCTAATGAGGTACTGTGTTGTACTTTGGCTACCATACAGTTATGATGGGATCTGCAAAGTTGGAAGTTTCTGTACTACGCTCCCAGGAGTTTTCATCATTTTATGTTTTTTTTCTTGCTTCATTTTGATGATTCCCACCATGCCGTTACTACAAAGAACTGCCTATCATCACTATACACATTAGGGATTCATAATTAATCCAAATATTTCTGAAATCGCAAGATGACTAAGTGCAGTTTCCAAATTGCAGATTTGTTGTCCCAGCTTACAAATCTTCTTCCTCAGATGTAAGAAGACATGTCTGTTTGGTAGAGACCCCAACAAATGTCACATCATCATGATTTTAATTTTTCTTTTTTTCAGTGAAAATGAAAAATGTGATGCAAGAATAATCATTCCCTTTTTTTTTTTTTTTTTTTTTTACCATATTGTGCAGCCCTTGCGCAGCTATATGTCATGTCAGCAATTTGAACACAAGCGGCTTCTGTCTGTCAGAATAATTTTGCAGGATGGAACTGAACATCCTGGAAAATTGCTGTCTTATCACAAAGTGTGTGGTGAAAGTCTTGATAACATTTTCACAAAATGTTATTATCAGTCAATGCTCAAACAGTTTTTTTTTTTTTTTGCTCACTGATCAGATTTATTTTGAAAATTTATCCGAGGATCATCACATAAATTTCCATCGGTTATTAAATTTCATTAGAACATTGCTCCTTATCACGGACTGATGAATAAATATTTTCTACACTGGAATGACCAGATCTTAACCTCTGGCACGAGAAAACCACTGAACAAGCCGGTGAGTCAGTCTGAATTTAAATGCTAATCAAATCTTACAAGAGACAAACACTTCCACATCAGACGCCCTCTTCGCAGCCGTCTCCTGGCTCGTGAACTCTGCAGCAGCTCAGGGCAGACAGAATCCTATTAACCACTGGGGGGGTCTTGGCCCACTTTGGCATGCTCACCCCTCCCCCCACCTATGTCCTCCTGCCCTTTTTTTCCCCTCCTCCTCCTCCTCCTCTCCTCCTCCTATATGCTCATCCGTCTTCCCCCTGCAGCACGCTCTCTAGCTCATTCGAGCAATCCATTTTTAGGCGCTGTAAACCGCAAGAGTGCTGCAGCCAAACCAACTAACAGATGTGGACAAAACATCCTATTCCTGCCTGTGCCTGGGTTTCCCCCTGCCTGTGCTGCTGTTGGCCCTGGATGAGCCTGAACATGACTAACGCACACATACACACACGCCACTCACATCCTCTCTCTAAAGAGGAGATGAAGGGGAAAAAAAAGGGAAGAAGGAGCAGAGGAGAGAGGGAGAGAAAATCCATCGGGAGGGGAGAGGAAAAGTGTGGGAGCAGTTGAAAGGCAAGGTGGGCGGAGATGGGAATATGTGTGTGGGTGTCTTTATACTTATGCGAGGGGGCGGATGGAGGTTAGTGGGCGGGGGGATGGGGCCCGGCTGATTCAGTCAGACTCATGAGTAGTATCTGACTCACACAAACACAGGAAGTAGCGCGTGCTGCTTGTTTAGTGAACACAGCACTGTATTTATGTGATACTCCTATAAGCAGGGGATAATAGGCGTTCTTGCACTACCTAATTTCACCTCCGTACGTCGGTCACTGAGTCAACGCTCCACTCTCCCTTTCAAATAGTTTCATATCCACATCCTGAGATTTTTGGACCGGGATCCAGCGGGTGCATCAGTCATACGGTGACTCAAGCCTGTGAAATTTCTAAGGGTGAAAACAGTGCCATATTTGAAACTTCCTTTGGCAACAACAGCCTTAACATGCCAATAGGGCTCTCTTTTTGAGTTTTATTTTCATTTTTCTGACATTTGTTGTTCTATTAGAATCAATAACTAAGAAAGAAAATATATACTTTGACTCAGCTTCAGTGTGTAAAATTCAGTGGTGTCTAGCACCTAGCTTGCAGATTGCACACATCTCACCTCACCCTCCACTTCCAACTGTGTTGAAGAACACGCCATGGCTGCGAATCTCACGCAAATACAAAAAAAATTAAAAAAAAAAAAAAAAAAAAAATACACAAATATAAATCAGTTTAAGGCAGGGATACTTAAATAGCTTTGCCTGGGTGCGAAGTCTGCAAAATGACAGGACGCCAGGGGCCAGTTAATAAACAAACATTAATAATAACATTATTTATCAGATAAAATAAATACACACTAAAAAGCCCATAACTCATCTGTCTTTGAAATTCTTTATTTTCAAATTAATTGACTTATTAACTTACTAACTAAATTAACTTGATGCAAGGATTGAAAGATAAATCAGAATTTTACTGAGTTAAATAATTGAAAGAGTTTTTACAACATTAAAGGCATAATGTGCAACATTTTCCTCAAAAATAATGTATATTTGCTGTGCTCGGGACATTTCACCAACCCAAACGAGTAGCTCAGAAATCAAAATCCTACAGATTCTACCTTTAAAATAGTTGGAACTTCTTCCATCATGCAATCACTGAAGTGTTGGAATGATTCATACATCAACTGCTCCTACCAGGGACTGAAAGAATAGCATATTTAAGCTCTTTCGGTGTGAAATGCACATTTATCAGTTCAGAATTATCTTCTGTTCCTTAGGTAAGGTTGTCTTCCCTTGCATACTGCATTTTGCACAGCCTGAAAGTCATCACACATCACCCAAAACACTTTTAAATTCCATTTCTGCCATATTCTGCCAATAAATCCCTGTAAATCTTACACACTGGGGCTTCAAAATCATCTTAATCACATCCAGTCCGATCAGTTGTGTATATTATTATTAAGAATCATGCACACAGTGGAGCTTTAGCGTAACAAAATACTCAAAACATACAACACATTTGCACTTAGCATTGTTACCATGAATCTCTTCATTTCTGGAGGCAAACTCTTGTTCCTTTGTGCTTTTACAAGGAGGTCAGAGGTCAGGGTCAGCTACAGTGCAGCACTGCTCAAGCTGACGGCAACAGACCTTATTCACAGCAGCCATATTGATATTAAATAAAAACACAGCTGTTATCAATGATCCTTGAACATTTAGTATAGCAGGGCCTTTCCTGTGAGCTGACATGCACAATAGCAGCGGCCTGACTCATTAATTAGTATCATTGGTAACACCTGTTTATCCTAATATTTCAAGAACAAATACTTTGTTACTGTACTTAGGTAGAGTTTTAAGGTAGCTGTACTTTAAACGTGAGTATTTATTTTAGCCCCTATATTTTGTACACAATTATCTGTACTTTCTACTCCTTACATTTTCAAAAAAGGCTCATTACTAAGGTTTTAATGCATTTGAGGGGAATTATTAATTATTTTTTATTTTGTATCACAGCGATTTCAACCTAACTGGATGGTACAATGACACTGTGAAAAGACGATTCCTCGGTGTATCCATCAGTACATATCAAGACAAACATGACGTCAAAGACATAACATAACATAAGGTGAAGAAAAGGGGAGGTTCAGCCTATAAAAATGTCCATCAGAACTTATTTTCATACTTGAATAAAGAAATTGAATCAGTACTTCTACTTTTACCAGAGTCTTATGTACACAAGTATCTATACTTCACTACTATTATGTGAACTGCAGCAGCTTTTTGAATATATATATATATATTTAAAACCCTGCTATAGTATATTTGTTGCTGTGTTTCCTCATCAAAATAAAGGTGTATTTTGCTTAAAAAGCATCATGTCCTCAAGTTGAACTATTTAGATAGCTGTAGATGCAGAGTAAGTATCTGTAGCCAAGGTTAATACAGGACAGTCTGCTTTCTTCACCAATAGGTGGCAGACAGACATTAGATTTTGCAGCCCATGCGTCATGTGACATCTGTGAGCAATAACACCATCTTGCGGTGAGACTTGCACATGAACAGTGCTTGTATGTTGAATGAAAAAAATATTATTATTTACACACCAGAGAGAGAGAGAGAGAGAGAGAGAGAAAAAAAAAACCAAAACAAGTAGCACCTCTTCTCCTCGTTCCACCACCACCCACCATAAACAGATTTCCTCCAGAGACATGCGTCTCTGCTGAAGTGTTGTTGTGTTGATGTTCCTACCCCTCCACATCTGTCAGTGATGAAAGACGCCTCAGCTCTGGTTGTCAAATATGTCTCCTGGAAGTTGAGCACATTAGTGGATGTGCCCAGCAGAGGGTAGTCTTACTCTGAGGAAATCTGCAGCAGCGATTCCATTCACCTGAATCTGAGGTGTAGCAGATTTGCTGTCACGGAAATGAAGACAATGATGCAAACATGAGTTGATAACTCCAGTCATAATGAAGTAATTGTGGCTCCAAGACAACTCATCCACTCAAAACTAATAAATCTATTAACAGCCAGAGGAGTCTGATTATTTCAAAAGATGTTAATATACAATTAAGGCCATTTCAAAGAACACAGTCTTGCAGGTGTCCCCCATTTCCTCATTAATTCTTATAAAATATAGACTCCACACTCTGCAGCCTGCCCTCTAGAAATGACAATCAGAGGCAGCTGAATTAAGTTACTACTTAATTCAACTGACCCTCATCAGGTTTAAATCCAACTGAAGTAGAGAAAGCAAAGGAGCTCTGTCACCCTGACAGATGAGCGTGTGTTTCGGAGCGGTTGGGAGGGGTAATAGATGAGAGTCACCTTGGTGACGGTGCATCTGGAGTTTTAGGATTCACGCTACCCCTCTCTGTCCTACCTGATTGATCAAAAGAGAAGGGGCCCGCCTGCCCATTTCGGGGCCTGTCACAGTCCCGTGTGGCAGCTGCAGTCCCCGGAGAAGGCTGCTGGCCCGGGCTGCATCTGTGCTGGTTAGTTAAAGAGCTGATCTGCGCGCAGTTTTATCACTGTTTTTTATTTCCATGGGAACGGAGAGCTGATTCCCTCAGCAGAGTGGTGATGTGATGGCCACAACAACAAATAAGAGCCCGGCTTTACAGTTGGGGATAAAAGGTTTACAAACTCCTCTACAAACCAGGTGCTAGGCTCAGCTGCAGAGCTGAGTCACTTCAGGATTTGTCTTATTGATTGCATTTTGACTGGCATTCCCCTGTCAGGAAAATTGGAAAGAGGGCACTCTTGCCTCTAACCAGAGTAAACAGCATTTGTATGAACAAATCGTGGCCAGACAGCGGCATTTTAAGAATATCACCAAAAACCTAGAAAGCAAAGGAAAACAGCATGTTCGGCTTACTTTGTTTTCTTCACAATCTACATACTATAATTAGATTTAAAGAGGTACTCAGAGTTTGAGCATTTAACTTCCATAAAAAGTTAGGAGACGACCTATTTAGCATTGTACTCTTATAACATTGTCAGAAATTGATGCAGCAGAAACAGAGATGTATCATTTTTATTCCATATGCTCTTCTTTCCTGTCAAAATCTGGCCCTACATTATCCACAATGCAATTCGACAGCCAGCGTTCCAGCCTGTTCTCATTCCCAAGTCATCATTTTTGCTGACATTTTGTCATGCTCCTCGACAACTCATGCAGACGACTATGGCTGGGCTATGTCTACCACTTGGCATAAGCCACAGTGAAACATCGCTAATGGACAATGATATCACTGATATTGTTTTTCTATACTTTCTTTTATATATTATATTATATATATTTTTTTTAAAAATATATTTGATATGTATGTATGTTGGATATCAATTGGGCAGTACTTTATGCTGTTTTTCCTTTAGTAAAGCACGTGCAAGGTGTTATTATAATAAACCCATCTTTCATTTCTGCACATATTCATAAATTCTCAGACACTTTTAAATTCTGTTACTGAGGGATCAGTGGATGATGACTGTCAGGCATCGCGATGGGTCGATGGTATCATCCATTGGCCCAACCCTACAAGGTACCCTTTAGTGGCTATATGAGACTCACCAGGGTTTGATGTACTATAAAAGATCATGAAAGTTCATGCCTAGAGGAGGTGGGGTGGATGGGTGGCTGAACGAACTAATGGACTTTACCCTTTTCACCCTTGGGTTTGTGTCCCAGGTGAAATGTTTTAAGGGACATAATGCTGCATGCGTCAAATGACCTGCGTCATCTAACTTTTGTCTAGTGACTTACTTTTGAATGCACGTGTAACATACTTATTTTAAGTGTGGCCATCAGAAGCAATTTATGCAGCCTTGAACATGACATGAAATCCATGCATTATAATTTAGCAGTTTCAGTATTTTTACTTTTAATAGCCAACATTCAACACACTACTTGGCCACAGCGTCAAACTGGGCCCCTCAACAAGTGCCTGTCAGGTAAAGAATGTCAACTTGTAGAAAGCTGCTGGTTGCCTGGAAACTAATGGCACCCTATGAATGTTGTGAGAATTATATTAGCCTAAGTTAGTATTTTCAGTGAATAACTTAAATGTGACCACGGAATATGGTTTAGGATAAAAAGGAGGTTTCAAGAAAAATGCATCAACTCTCACCTCATCGGACCTCAGGGGGCAGATAAAGCGATCTGCCTTATCTGCAAACTGGTGAATTCATTGAACACCATTATGAGATCAATCAAAAATCCTATGGCAAGTTCATGGGTTTCCTTTGTGGCTCTCAATCATATTCTGTCTCCCTAAATTATCAAAACTTTGAGAACCCATATTTTAACCAAAACTATTATCTTTGCCGAAACACAGCCAAGGAGTTGTGTGTGTATCACAATGTTAACCACATGTTAAAAAGGCTTTCTAGCAGCGTCTCTTACAACCACTTAAAGGCAAAGCAGCGTCAGTATTTGACGAACTGGGATGAGAACAGGCTGGCAGTTTGATTGGAGATACAAGTGTGTTATGCAAACTGCAACCGATGCTGTCTTGAGCTGTTAGTCTCCAGCAGAGAGGAGGAGTGGACTACAGAGGTCTGATAAACTCACTTCTTTCTAACTCCACACCCCCAGATTTCTGCAATTTTCGGATTTGGAGTCTTCAGCCCCTACCAACACTGCCTCAAGTGGCAATTAATGAGACTTTGCCTCTGGAGCTGCGACAGGCTTTCTGCAACTTTTTTCACATATGCACTTGTACTCGCCAAGACCTGTAAACACACTTTGATGTGTAAAATCCTTGAAGCTATATGTGACCGTTTGGTAAATAAGACATAAATTTCTTTGCCATTTTCCGTGTCTAGACAGGTTAGAAAAGAGGAAACGGACAGCTTTTAGATTGACGTGGATTGTGCTTGGAGCCTGGAGTCCAGCTGTTGTAATTGGGAAGTCCCATAGTGTGGTGTCTGGAGAAATATCAGTTGACAGATCCCCTCTCTGACACCAGGATGTCCGTCTCTGGCCTTGACCACATCACAGTGTTCGGTATCCTGTGCAAGCAGGTGTCAGATAGCTGCCTATTGATGAATGATTAGAGTTCCTGAAGATGGACTGTGGCGCTGCCACCCGTGGGGGTCTGGGTGAGACGGATGGGCCCATTTGTAATGCAGAGGGGGCCCCACAGCTGCATTAACTATTAAAGTGTGGTTATCTCAGTGTAATGGTACGCCAGCAGCACTGAAACAAACTACAGCAAGAGAGGGGGTAATCCTAATGTTGATGTATGGGCTCTGCTTCTGTAGATTATAGGCTCTATTCTCCAATCGGACTGATTATCTGTGAAATGTCACATATGGTTGAACTGGTAAAATAAATGAGAACAATGAAGTCTGGCTTTGAACTATTATATGGTCGACACGTTTAAGGATATCAGGGGTCTTCAACATTTTTCAGGCTATGGACCCCTCAGCTGATAGAGAAACAGAGCAGGGACCTCTGACTACATACACTGCACTGAATATTTTGCAGGTCCTGACGTAGCCATAGCTGCTATTCCAGCAGCATCTGTAGTATGGTTAATGGTAGCTTTGTTAGCCTCACCCTCCACACATTCACCTGTGATTTTTGAGGCGGCAGATCTGTCTTTTGCTCGGGAAGTTACAAACTGATCCATTGTTGTTCACAAAAGTGTCTGTACACTTGGGATAATCACAGAGGTAAATAACCCTTCCTAAGTCACGCCCCTTTTTGCTCTGTGCTCCAGTAACAGTTGAGCAAGCTTTACCTCGGCCCAGTGTCCCCTTTTCTGTTTCCTGTACTTAGATGTGCTATGTGCTCAGCTCGCCTATACTGACAAGAAAACCAATTTTTTAAGATGGTTATCAGATGTTTCTGGGGAGCTGTAAGAGTGACATGTATTCACGTTTTAAGTTAGCTCAGTGGTTTCCAAACTGGAGAGTGGGTCTCCCTGGGGGCTCGTGGAGCCATTGCAGGGCGTGGATGACCAGGGGAGAAATATAGAGTGAAACAAACCTTAATGAATATTATTTATGTGGGGGGAATAAACAACAACAAAGAGTGCGTTGATGCTATCATACTGACCCTTATTTCACTTAAAATCATCTTGGATCCTTTCTTATCAGTTATTTCCCCGATTATTGTTAATGATTCTTAATAATTATGGGGGGTGGGAACTTGTTTTGACTTCTGAAGGGGTCGTGCCAGCAAAATTGTAGGAATCACTGAGTTAGCTAATCTACATCAATCATTAGCTAGTGGGTTAGCCCATGTTATGCCGAATTAGCTAGGTTAAAATGATTCGCTGGAGGCAAAGCAAAGGAAAAATTGACCAAACAGAGCTGCAGATCACATAACCAAGCTGAAATGTAATCTTGCTCTGTTGCTGAGTGCTAGAATTGCAGTAATAATGGTGAATTGAAGATTTATCGCATACCAGCTGCTACTGCCAGTAGAATAAAAAAGTTTTGAAAAAAATCTGGTTCTACAGGCTGTTTTACTCCCAATTGTCCTCCTGGCTGAAAAGAAAAAGTGGTCAATATATTTGTCTAACCTCCAAACCCTATGGTAATTGTAGAAGGATGGTTCATCCATTGAGTGAACATATAAGGTTTGGTCAGTCCGGTCCCATTGGTTAATATCAATTTTTCTGGAGACCTGGAGACAGATCAGAAAACACTTGGAATTTCTTCAGCTATTGTTAAAAAAAACAAGCCAAGAAATCTTTCAAACTAGTGTAAGATGACATGTTTCAGGAATTTTTCCAGCCAGCTAAGCTCCATCCACAATAAGCATCCAACAGAAAAGTATGTGTGTATATTTAGCTTTTACAGGAAAAGGAAAAAGTTGACTGAGGTTAACAAGCAAAGAGGGGGGGACTTAGGAAGGGTCAATTGGCCTATATTATGTTCCAATTATACGTAGCTAACTAGTTTACGATGCACACAATTATTTGTGCACACGCCTGCAGTAACTCTGAAGACCCCCTAACCTTGTTGAAGACCCCTGCAGTATATGATAGATGTTTGACATCATTAGAACAATAATTTCTCAGTTAAGTCTCATCTGTGGAGATAGTACTTTTTTAAACTCCAAGTTGGATTTAAATGAGCCTTTAAACCTTAATGTCAGGTGTTCTTGGCTATTGCCTTTTGTTTACTAAATGATTCAATTAAGACTTGTCACAGTTGGTTACTCCACCTGTAAAAAACATCTTTGTCTTAACCACACACACTTTCCTCTACTCTGTGGGACCAAATAATCCCAACCTCAGATAAAAAAGGGTAACAAAGCTTGGCACAGAGGTTCAGTTTGCCAACAAGCCTGAAATGATATAGTTACCACCGGTCTGCCTCACAGCACGGCCAGTAAATGAAACAAAGACCCATGAAGTAGGGAGGGCAGCAAATGTCTAAGGGGTTTCACCTTTGCTGGCTCTGCTGTTTGTTTTCACTTGCCAACAGGCACTGCAAGGAAGTTCACTTGTTAAACTTTCTACAGATTGCCAATATCTTTATCTGTTCTCCTGCTCTCACCAGTATAAGTCTTGAGTATAGCAAAAAGAGGGAGAATTGATTCCACTGTACCTCCCCTCCTCTCGTTTTGTCACCCTGAGGCCCGTCTTGTAAATGTGCCCTCAGAGTCGATTGGCCTGAGGGATGGAGGAGCGCAGGGAGTAGCTGGGTGCAGGACTGAGCCATCCATCCTTGGTACCTGGGAGGTGGGGGGGTGGGGGAGGGTGCAGGGTGGCGTTCCACCTGCCTGCTGAATAAATCATCGCTTAGTCCATTCTGCAGCTGCGGTCCAATTAACCAAAGGGAACCCTGTGAATGCAGTTAGGTGGTATGATTAATTACACAGTACTGACAATACACACCAAAGCTCACAATATCCCAAAGGGCAAACACCAAGCACGGCTTTACTTTGCAGATTTTAGCTTCTTTTTGAAGAATTGTTCACAATGTTATTATTGGGAGTTTTTACAATTTTGCTGACATACAGCAACTAATTACATCTATATCCAATATGTGGTCCACGCCTGAAAGTGTAGAATCTCCCACACACTCACACACAGCACATATTTTAGACACACATGAATCATGTGCAACAATTTCAAACTTAGACTTGTCGCAAAGCTAAATATTAAAGGGAAAGTTCACCCAAATCAAAAATACACATTTTTCCTCGTACCTGTAGTGCTATTCTTCCATCTAGTTTATTTTGGTGTTGTTGTGATTTCTGTCTTCTCTCAAATATAACGGAACTTGATGGCACTCTGCTCGTGATGCTCCAAAATAATACATTTGAAAAACTCAACAGCAATGTCTCTTTCTAGAAATCATTACCTGGTTACTGAATATAATCCACAAACCTCGTTCTGACCAGTTTCATGTAGGACCTATTTTCTTTTTTTTCTTTTTTTTTCTTTTTTTTTTTTTTTTTTTTACCAAACTACACTTGCCAACCCCATCACTAAGCTAGCTAGCTCTGTGGTGCTAAAGTTACAGCTCAGTTGAGGAGGAAACTAACATTAATACCAGTGTTGTCACAAGCCTCTCGTCCATGAGTAGATGCACGCTTTCTTCTGCATGATATCACAACAAGGTCTGTGGATTATCTTGAGTAACTGGGTCATGATTTCTGGAAAGAGACACTGGGCCTCATGCAAGAACATTTTTGTATCATTATCTCAACTTTCTCTTAGTTTTTTCCTACAGTGGGCTCATACAAACATGTCAGATTCAGCAAATGCTTGTAACTTGAGATAACTGCGTAAATGATCCACTGGTGCGCATTTGAGTGCATATGCATGAGACTTGTGAGTTAACATAATTAATGCCCCAATAATCCCATATAAGGCTATGCTTGCTGCCCTATATGTCAGGACATGTTCATTCGTGAAAATGACATCCAAGAGCAAAAGGAACTATACGAGTTCAGAGATTGAAGTCCTGCTTTCAGAGATCCATAAAGGAAAGTCTGCAAGTTTAACAGTGTCAGTAATGGAATTAAGGGACCTGCTAAAGGCGAAGGAATGGAAAAAAAAAGATGTTGTTAATGTTGTGTTACCTGAGGGTGGTACTGCACTGAATTATAAAAGAAACGTTTCAATATGGAAATGGTTTTAAAAAAGGCGTCTCAACACAAGAAGGAGGGGAAGTCAAGGGAAAGTCTCATTCACAGAGACAGTGGACAGAATATATGCAATAATAGGTGATGCTGAACTGTCAAGCATTGCAACGGAGGATTTTCCCCTGGACAATGACTTGCATAAAACCTGCATGTGAAGATAAGTTTAATAGGCCTGACAGCAGGTAATGGCTAATTTAAATGAACAAAGAAAGGCTTTATGTGTAAATTTAGGATTATATTATAATTAGAAATGCAATCAAACAGTATAATGTTGACATATTATGAAGTGTAATTTATTTTTCAAACTCAAAATGTCTTCAAACTAATGAAATATACAGTAATTTGTGCAAAACTGCAGCAGACTAACTGCACAGGACTCCTATGACATGTCTAGACCACTCAGGAAGTGTGTTTGCACCTGAAAATATGAAATGAATGGTGAATTTGACAAGTTATCCTCTTAAGGACAAATCTGCTTGTACAAGTGCTTCTTGCATGAGGCTCATTAATTCTGAGTTTTTCAAATGTATTTTCATGGCATACCAGAAGTCCAGTGCCATCTAGTTCCATTATAATTGAGAGAAGGCAGATATCTCTATAGCTGATATCTCCAAAACTCAGCAACTCAGACCAAAACAATCTAGATGGATAAACAGCACTACAGGTGAGAAGAAAAATACGTATTTTTGATTTTAGGGTGATCAGTCTCTTTAAACTACATAAAATCATCAGCACAGATCTTCACCTCTTACATGCCAAGTCGACCTGTTATAGTAATTTAGGGGGCAATTATTAAAAACCCATGACAAAGCTCTTAGTCCCACTACTCCAGCTCATTTGAATAGTGCCTTTAATTGAACATAAAAAGGCACAGGCGAAGGTGGAAAGGAAAGGTTAATGGGACTGACACAAAGGGCAGACAGCAGAGGAAGTCTAGCCTTAAGTGTCACATCCTGCTTTCATCACAGCCCATACAAGGAGCCAATTAGGCTCGGCCAGTAATTAAGCCAACTGCAGCGGCCGGGCTCTGGCCTTCGCTTTCTGGGGGATTAAAGTCCTCTCCAAGACAACTGCTGGTAATGGCCTCCATCCCTCTATCAATGATATGCTCACACTGACGTTTGACTGCTGCCACATCCAATAGAAAGGTCACAGAGGATGTAACAAATGAGAATAGAGGAAAGGAGAGACAAGGAAGTAATTGGTGGACGGTCTGGTCAATGGGAGAAAGACTGTCCAGCCACTGTTTACTCTTTACCAATGTCCATTCAAGATGTTGCAGTGCAGAGGACAACAAACTATCCCTTTCTATTTCCAGCATGTGTGCCTTGTTTCACGACAGGAACAGAGAGAAAGTAAACATGGACGTGACATTTCCAACTTCAGTTTAAAGGTTACATTCAGTTTAAAAAGTTAGAGCTTACACAAGACCTCTGTTTAAGGTATTTCTTAGAGAAATGCAGTGCAGTGGAGTAAGTATAGTTAATGTCTGCTCTTCATAGAAATTATATTGCATGAAGCATGTTTATTTGATTTAAATCGCATATCCGTCTACCATTATATTTGACTTACAGGAGCATGAACTAGCTTTAGCATTAGCTTGTCCTGCTGAAGTGATTATTTACATTGACGAACCTGGAAATTGCTTTGTATCTTATTCTTTCATCTTTTTGTATCGGTTTTATACACTGTAACTAGTGTTTTTGTTCACTCTTACTGCTCTCATTAACCTCGTTTTCACTCACAACTGGAAGCTGTTTTCTGCAAAACAAACAAACAAACAAATGCATGCATGCATTTAGCAGCCTTAGAGCCAGACATTTCCCTGAGGATTTGGTGGAGACTAAAACAGAGCTAAAAGAGAGTGAATATATTTGTCATGTGGACAGACATATCCACTCCAGACATATGACTTCAAATGAATGATAATGTTGCCTAAAAAAACGACAAAAAAGTTATAGTTTGACATTTTTAGAAGTTATTCCTTACTGACAGTTAAATGAGAAGATTGATACCACTCTCATGTCTGTACAGTAAATATGAAGCTATGGCTAGCATCCAGTTAGCTTGGCTGACTGAAAAAAGAGGTAATCAGCTAGCCTGGCTGTCCAAAGATAACATAATCCACCTGCACCTCTAAAGCTGAATAAATAATACGTTTTCTGTCTCTTTTTATAAAAATGGCCGGTGGTGGTTTTACAGGGACACCTGTGTCAAAATATTTCTATCCATACTAGCTGTTAACCCGTTTTTCCAGTTTTAATGTCAAACTATTGCTATAAATTTAATTAGTTCTAGCCATACTTGGATTCATATTTATAAATATTGTACAATGAATTTTTTTATTTACAAAAAAATCAAAATTGAAATTTCAGTAAATAAAGAAATTTGTTTCGAAGGCCCATTATGTCAAAACCCTAATAGTTCAACACATGTCCCATTGGACCAAAAGCACTTTTCAACAGTTCCTTTTTCAGAAAATAACAGCCCACTGCTCTGAAGGCCTGTTGTTCTGAAAATATACACTTTGACTCACCCTGCAGATTTTTGCTCTTAATATCTTAGTGTACTTTGATGCGCACACATGAGGTTACTGTTGTCTGGTAACTGTTGTTGTCATGGTAACAATAGTCAGGTGACTTTCGTTGTCATCATGATAATAATTATAAACACATGGGTAAATGCGAAATGGTTGCACTTTGGTTAGCTTTAGGTGACAAAACTACTTTAGGTTCTTGGTTTGGGTTAAAATAAGTGTGTTTCATTTGACAGGCTCACGGACAAATGGGCTCTCGACATTTTTCATTACTGGGGTTTCAGAATAATGGGCTGTTGGAACAATGTCCTGGCACTGAATTATTTGAATTTTAGACAAACATTATAAACTTCAAGCATGTTAGCATATTTATTTTCAACAGCAATCTGAGATGAGCCATTTGAGCCAATCGTGTTATCATCAACTACCTGACGCAATGAAAATGTGTATTTGATTTTTTTCTTTTAAAACACTCATATATTGTGACCAGTGAGAAGATGCATAGAGTGCAGAAAGTGGAGTGGGGATGTTGGACAGTCTTGTCTATGCTCAGTTTGGTGTGAACTGGTTACAGTCGGTGAGAAGGTCTCATGAACGTATAGAATCTGCATTTAATAGCTTGATGTCACACAATTAATACTGCATTACGTCCTTTAATCACGCTGGTATTGAAACCAGATTTTTTTTTTGACAATTTATGCTTATTGCTGAACACAAGCTGGTGACCACAGAAATGTATCCCAGCTTCTATTTATACTAGACAAAAGAGCAGCTGGGCTAATTAGAGTTTGAAAACAGACGGTAGCCTAAAACAAAACACACACATAATAAACCCATCAGTCTAAATATCAAAATTTCAAAGCATATGGTGATCTGAGAGAGTCGTACAAAGCAACTCACTGTTTGATCTGTTTTGTCAGAAAACAAAAGGAAGGAATAGACATTATTAATTTGTAAAACCCTGTCCAAATTAATGACATACATCAAAAATTTTGACTATTTATTAAGTAATAATTAATGGTACAGTACAACTTTAGCTTCATGTATACATGACACAATAAAGCTTTTGATGTTCACCTGAGATGAACGCAAATATCAGTACAAATAGAAAAACACACCACATAAAACACACTAGCAGATGCCCAGATGAAGCGTTTTTTGAGTTTTCATCATTTCATACATTTTTCATTTTGTTTCATCTTGCAACTTTTAAGGATACACAAATGGATGGTTACCCCCACTAGGTTCAGGTAACAGCCAGTTAGAGCTCTCTCTGAATCCTTTGGGGGACCAGCAAAAGCCAAAAATCAGAGTTTTTTTAAAAAATTTCTGTTGCTGTTGGCTATTAATAATCTAGATTAATAAATATCTCGCAGGTTTACCTCCTCTGTTTGAAGGTTTATCTGGAGTATACCAAACACATTTTTAGCAGTTTTTAATCCTCACAGAAGCAGCTGTGGTAAGAACACAAACCGAGTTGTCCTCAACACTGCGACTGTAAAGGCAGTTTAGTTTTGATGTACTTGCGAGGAATATCACGAGCAAAAGCAATTAAGATAAGCTGGAACGCTCAATGTACTTCTTGCATGTTCAGACCAACTCTATTTAAAAATTTTCTTTGTGACCATGAGGGTACATCTTTGCACAATTATGGGATGCTGCTGCACATACATTTGCATTCTGACAGTAGCAAAATCTTTGTGTATTTTGCTAATATAACCTCAAAGGCTTTTTTTTTCAGTGGCT
Organism: Lutjanus argentimaculatus; assembly: GCA_034769285.1. Classification (NCBI taxonomy): domain Eukaryota; kingdom Metazoa; phylum Chordata; class Actinopteri; order Lutjaniformes; family Lutjanidae; genus Lutjanus; species Lutjanus argentimaculatus. Next base: position 28,281,208 of record JAWZSL010000007.1, read on the forward strand.
AGCCATTGATAATCCTGTTGAATAAACATCATTTTCATGTGTAAATATTTTCGTGGGTTCATCTTAGGCTGCCTTCTCTCCCACACGGTACAGGTTCATCTTGCTATAAAATGCATTGTAGTTGTGTTCTGACTGCAGCTGCTTCTGAGGATTAAAACCAAACATGACTTATCCTGCACGCTGTGATTGTAAAGGCGGTTTGGTGGCTTTTTCCAGATAGGGTGTCTCAACGTATAACAATGACTCTTGGCTGCAGCTGCAAACATTTCTCTGAATTGGATTACATTCACACAATGTATGGTAGGCAACATTCTCATCCTAGATAAACTGTGGCACTGGATAAAGGAGAGGAAGGGAAAAAGCACATATCTGAGGGCAGAAGTGACAATTCATCTTAAAATAAAATGGGAAGTCTGCAAGGCAAGCTCACTGTTTGTAAGAGGGCAATGGCCACTGAGTATGAAATTTAGTAGAAGAATTGCTCAGTATTTTGGGAAATGTGCTTTTGTTGATATTTTCTTTCTTGCTGCTGTCACACCTGTCTGTTAAATGTGAAACCAGGAGATGGTTCATTTAGCATAAAGACTGGAAACAGTCTTTATGTACGGATTAAACAAATGAGATATGTAAGGTAAGATAATGCCTGATGAGATGTCCATAATCAGGAATTATTGGATGATGGGGAGGCCAGAGTTCATTTCCACTTATACCATCATCACATGTCAAGGGAAAGAAAATTAAAGGGATAGTTTGGATTATTTGATGTGGATTGTATGAGGTACTTATCTATGGTCAGTGTATTAGCTACAGTAGATGGCGGTCGGCATGCGAGGGGCAGTGTACTTCTTGCAGCTTGTGTGCACAGTTGCCATACTGTTGCCCATTAAAGCCATAATATGCTGTGTTATTCTTTAAACAGAAAATATGTAATATAAACCCAAATAATATCCTAACTTCAATCTTAGATTCGCTGGCTACCTCTATAAAAACATTAAATAAAACTTTTGATACTCTTCAGGCACTGTGACTCAATGTACACATTTGGTTGCCAAGTTGCTCATCAATGTTTTCCAGGGTCCTTGCTGAGTTTTGGATGATGCACAGGCCAGACCTGAATGCAAGAATTTAAAATTTCAGCCAAGGTTTATCATTATTTATTTTCTCGAGGCCAAGTAGCTGTATTAATACATTAAAATGCATTAAAACTGTTGGAATCAGGCTCTTTGCATATGTGAAGGAGTGGATGTGTGAGAAAGGAGCAAAGCAAATTTTAAGCTTCCAACTCAGATCCCAAAATTACCTGAATGTATAATTTCAAGTGAAACAGCTTCTCCATGTTAATGTGCCCATTATCCTTTGCACTTTAGCCTCAAAGCTATTTGCTCTGTTAAAGAGATTTCAGTTTGATCATTGCTGCTTAGATTTCATGTCTTGTCACTTGTGTGAGGTCTATATTATATTAGAATGAAGTATTTTGTTAATAGCAGTTGGTTTGAGTTGGCAAATATTGACAGGTATCTTTTATCTACTTACCAAAGACCGCTGTTGGAGCACTGTGTGTATGTAACCTTTTTAGTTTGTCTTATTGTTGTTGATTTGTAAATGTAGCTTACCTGCAATTAGTTTATTGCAAGCCAAGCTAAACGTTATGTTATCTGTCTGAGGCTACCATGTTGTTACACATTATTTTTAACTGATAACTGTTGTGTATTTTACTCTTTATTCTTGTTTAACACTGCTGTGATTGTTTAGTATGTCCATGGATGCCTGGTTATTTTTTAAAAGGAATAACAGTCTTGTAAAGTTACATCATTATAATTTAAAACAAAGTTCCTGCGTTTCTACACCACCTAACCAATTAAGACTAATTGGACAAAAGCACAGAGGGGATGTAGTGATGAAATAAAAGTTGGGTAAACTATAAATATCCGCTCGCTAAACTGTACAATATTAAAGTTCCCTTGAAATGGCTAGAAGCTAGCTTACTCATTTTACATGTTTTCTGTAAAAACAGGCAGTTTGTAGTAGGGAGGCAGTTTGCAGACATTGATTGGTCTTTACAGTAACCAATAGCACTGACTGTGCGTTGTGCCAGCCTGTCATGCAGCAATAACCACAGGAAGGAGAGGGGTAATATTAGCTGACTTTTCATGGATTGAGAGCTCCCAGTGAACACAGTTGGACTGGGACAGACAACAGCCTGTGAGACAAATGACCCCACTTTGACGACACAGATGGGCTACAGTAGGAGGTGATTTTCTTGCCAGGTTTGGCTCCTGGCACTAACAGCAGTTAGTGGTTTGCTAACTTACTTTAGAAACAAGTGATGCTATCTTTCCAGCAGGAAACTCTGTAAACAACCACTGTGCTGTATTCCCAGTTAGTCTCGGGGGCTGTGTTTGTCCTGGTGACCGGCAGCGTTCACCGGGAGGCTGTTGAGCCCAGTTCCATTGCTCACAAATGCTTAGCTACCTCAGCAACAAGAAAGCTGCTAAAGCTGTCTGTCCATCAGGAAACTCTGTAGTTAAATCACAGAGAGTTGTAGAAAAAGAAGACAGAATAGACAAAAAGTGGGGTCACAAAATCCTAACTTTGCTCCTATAGTAACTGAATAATGGGGATACATCTGCTCTACTCCACTTGCTCCACTGCTCAGGCACCTATGTGTATGTTTATTAAATTAATTTCTGCGTTGCACTTCCTGTGGGGATTTTTCATATTTTCTCTTGGCATGAAGGACAATGTAATTCATTTGACAGTTAGTCCATACTTTTGTGAATCCAGTTTACTTGCTAATGGTTTGAGCACCTGCCCACCTGTGCACAGCATACCCTGCCAAACAGATATATAGACTGAATCAAAACATCAGGTCTGGAAATTTGTGTTCCCTGGCGAAGCTCTCAGCCTTCCTCCTGGTTTCCCATAACAGCGGTGAGCACTCTGAGCCTTATGGGGAAAGAAGGCATGCATGCATGCATAGGCACTCGACAGTCAGCGTGAGTGAGTCAGTGTAAGGAGTCACTCTGAGGCAGACGTCAGGTACAGCACGTGGTCTTTTTTTTTTACAGTCATCTTACTTTCGGGGAGCAGGAGAGCTTTGTGGTCCTGCCTCCTTCTACCCCGAAATACATAAAAAAAATCAAGTCATTTCTCTCTCATACTGATTTAGAGAAGGTAATTCATGCTTTTATTTCATCTTGTCTAGACTACTGCAGCTCTCTCCATACCTTTGTCAGCCAAGAATCAATCTTATGTTTCCAGCTCGTTCAGAATGCTGCAGCTAGAATTTTAACTGGCTCTAAAACATCGCGACCATATTACCCCGGTCTCAGCACATCTGAACTGGCAACCAGTAAGATTTAGAATTGATTTTTAAGATTTTACAGACTACTTGTAGTGCACTGAAAGGTCCAGCCCCTTGATACATTGCTGACCTTTTAACTCTGTTTAAGCTGGAACACAACCTTTTTGTCATTAAAATAATTTAATCTCACAAATCTGCTGCTATTTCACTTGTTTAAATTTACAGTATGAAACCAGACACTGCTCACCTGTTCTGTTACCTAAAACAAGGTTATTTGACAGCAGTTAGAAAAACAAAACTTCTTATCTATAATCTTCTGTGATATAATTTTATGATATAATTCTCTAAAAGAATTATGGAATGATTCAATGCATTGTACAGATCTAGCTGAACTTAACGTTTTAAGCTTTAGTTTGGCCTTCTTTCCATTATTGGTCAAATGTTTTGTCAGTGTCCCAAAAATTGTGAAAAATGTCCCTGACAACCTCCCAGACCCTGAGGTGACATATTCAGTTTGCTGGTTTTGCCTGACAAACAGTACAGAACTCAAAGATAATCAATTTCCATTTATACAAAACAGAGGGAAAGCAGCATACACTGACATTTAAGAAGTTGAAACAAGCACAATATTTGGCACTTTTGTTTGTCCATTTGTTCAAACTGAAATATGTCTTCCTGCCAAAAACTCTGCCAGTGTGCTGCGTTGTGGATTTAGGAAAGGTAAACGGTGTACATTTGTCTTACGCTGTGCATTCAGCGGTGTTAAGACAACAAACACGGTCCATTTCAGGAGTTATTCCAATTTTCCTCACTTGGTTATGTCTTTTCTACAAAGTGCCTTGTACTGTTTGTGTTTTCTTTTGTTGTACACACTGCTGTTGTGTGACTGATCGGTGCGCTCGATCTCTGTAAAGTCCTTTGAAACATACTGTACTTGATGAATGGCAACAGAAAGAAACTTGACTTAAGAATCTTTGTTTCAAGCTGGGTGAGAGAAGTGAATTATAAGTATTATAAACATATATTGAATTATAAACTTTAGAGTAAGTATTGATGATAATAATGATAGTTCTCATTCAAAATATTTTTTTTTAAAACTCCAAAAAGGAGGACACATTGTAGCACAAATTAAAGCAACTGTTGTGGGAACAAAGGCGTCTCTAGACTGTGTGAAAACAACAAGCATGTCTCACTGTGCCAGATGGGTAAAATAAAATCTCTGTTGCAGTCTGTTTCAAACTACTGTATATGATACCAATTCTGAATCATGATAAAACGATGATTTTGTGGTAAATGTGGTAAATAAGCTTTTTTTCTTTACACATCAATGTATATTGTGTCATTTCATGTCATATTGTAGATGGTTAGTTTGTAACTGTGGATTGTAGCAACATTCCCACTGAGGTCCAACATTTCTTACACTGTCAGAATTTTGATGCAGCCTGTTTTTGGTCACTGAAGCTCTAAATACACCATCTGTGGACTTTTCTCACAATGTGATCTGAGAACTATGGTTTTGATTGATATGACCCCTGTAAAAAGATTATTTTCAAATGCCTACCCAATTCCTTTAATTTAATTCTCGTTTAGTTTTATAATTACATATTTAAATGCATAGTATTTGATTCATGCTAGTTCCTCAATCAAAACAGCAAAAAAAGAAGGACTTTGTGACGTGAATGGGCTCATGGGAGCTGTTGTTTTCATTGTTAAACAACCGGTAACACTTCATAATAACTTTCATTAATAAACAGTGAATATAAACATTAAATATATTTATATATGCTTTAAAAAATGTTAGTTAAGCACTTGTAAAGTTTTAGAAACATCAGTTGCAACTTTATAACAGTTCTATCAAATAATTGTAGATGCACAACACAGTATTTATTGACTGTTTACAAAGTATTATAAACAGTATCAGTATCAGCTGTGACTTTACAATAAAAGATAATGTTTGTAGAGCACGCGATTCTCAAATACTATGATCTGTTGGTACCTCTCTAGGGTCAGTTTTGCATGTGCAGGGCTTCGTGGTCAAATTAATAATAATAAATATGAAATTCAAAATGGATTTTCAAAATAAGACAAAATAGGGCACAAAAACTACTTGTAGAGGTTTAGGAAACAAAACTACTTTGGTAGGCTTAGGAAAAGATCATGCTTTGGGTTATAATAATAATAAAAACAGATTTTCAGGGTCTAAGACACTTGTTAAAAGATCAGATAAATTGTTTACTGAAATGTCTGATCCATCTCTCCATTTAATGATTTCTTAAAGGTTAACAAATCATTTGATAATAACTAACAAATACTTAGAGTATGTAAAATGTGATAATGTGTGCAACAATAAACTGTTTACAGATTCAATCAGAATGTATTTGTGATTGTCTCTTATCAGTACATAATTTAGAAACAAATTTTATATAAACTAATGATAAAATAACATAAATTACGCCATTTCATTGTTTGTTAACTGTGAAATACTAAACTAATTAAACTAAAGTTTAAACTAAAGTTTAATTAACTATCAATTTACCATTTATTAAAGATGGTTTTACCTTGTTGCAAACATTTAGGATGATGTAAGAACACAACTCAACATAATATACAACATAGGCCTTGTTGTTTTAAAGTGAAATGTTATATATTATGCCTTTAATTTGTTGTTTTAGAGTTACACATGTATTGCTCTCACCAGTAGGTGGCAGAGTAAACTGTCTGTGGTGCATTACTGAAGACTCATAGAACAAGACTAGTTGCAAGTGATAGTCTGAGCCCATGATCTGTCGTGGGAGCGCTGCTGTACTGATAGAGAGTAGGTTTTACTAAATCTTTCTGGTGAAATAATAACAGTTAACGTCTGAACACTGACAAAGATCTCAAGACTACGTTCACCTCATGACTGTCGACTTTCATCTGGAACATCCCAACGTTGCAGAATGTAAAAGGGCCTTAAGCGTTATTTGCTTCCAAAGGCTGGAAAACATCTCTAATGCCACGCTTGATAGAAATGAGTAGTGATGGTGAGACTATGCATTATTTGTAAAGGCTGAGCGGCTTTTGCAGCTCGCAGCTTGTTACTCTGCTGGATTTTGTCAATACGTGTGCACAGAAGAGGGATAATAATAAAAGAAAATGTCAACTGCTCATGCTGAAACAATAAACATTAAAAAAAAGTGCTGTGTTAGGATACAAACTGGCAAATGCACGCATCAACACTAATAAAAGTCCACATCTATGACGCCGGAGAGGTCACCGTAGTGTTAAGCAATGCTTAATGCTGTGGAGGCCACCTGCAGTTACATTTACATCTGTGGAGAGCTGCAGTGTTGCCAGGCAGGACAGTGGGCCAGACAGATCCATGGCCCGACGCCCAGAACTCTGCTGCTGCTCCGTCCCGAGGCTCAAACTGCCTGTCCCAACCTGGCTCCTAATGTAACCTCCACCACCAGTTCACAAACTATGGATGACTGTGTGCGTGTGACAGATAGACAAATAAAAACAAACACACTGTAACACCAGAAGCCAACTTCTTCAACATTACTGTTTCATCTCATTAATTTCTTGTTGATGTTTGGGTTATGTAATGTGTAGCACATTTCTGATCCATCTGTGATTACAGTAAGGTGCAATCACAGATGGATACTCTCATCTGCTGTTAGCACAATGCTGCCTAACTGCCAGCTTTGTTTACAAAGTGATTTGTTGGATTTAAGGTGGTTTTTTTTTCTGTTTTAAATGTGTCACTTTCACCCTTCCATGCATGCAAGGATGGCATGTGTGAACGCACGTCTAAAGATAGTACAGAGAGGAGACGTACATCTGTATATTCATGTGGGATGTGTTAAAGAAAGCAAAAAAAAAAAAAAAAAGCAGAAAGCAAAATGTTTCTCATCTACTTCAGCAATGTAATAAAAATATACTAAAAATGTTGCTGGCCAAAAAAAACTGCTCATTTTAAATTTTAGCAGTATACACTTTTATCAGGGTTCCTGCACCTTTTCAAAAAAAATGTGGTAAATAACATATTTATACACTTACACAACCTTGATTCCAAAAATGTTGGGACACTGTAAAATTTAAGTAAAAACAAAATGCAGTGCAAATCCTTTAAGCCTATATTCAATTGAATACAGTAAAAACAACAACAGATATTTAATCTTCAAACTGAATGACTTCATTGTTTTTTGTAAATATACACTGATTCTGAATTTGATGCCTGCAACATGTTCAAAAAAAAAAAAAAGTTCTGACAGGAGCTGTTTTACATCACATTTTCTTTTAACAACACTCAGTAAGCATTTGGGAACAGAGGACGCTAATTGTTGAAGTTTTGAAAGTGAAGTTCTTTCCTTTTCTTGCTTGTTACGCAATTTCAGGTGCTCAAGAGTGCGGGAGCTCCATTGTCATATTTTGCACTTGATAATGCACCTCACATTTTCAGATGGAGGCAGGTCTGGACTGCAGACAGGACAGTCCAGTAAACTCTGTGATTACAGAGTCATGTTGTTGTAACACACTGTTACTCCACGGCAGCATATGTTACTCCAAAGCCCATGATGCCATGGACACTAACACTGTACTGTATTCAACTGATTACAGGTAGAAAATGACGTACAAATTATTGCATTCTGTTCTGTTCAGGGTTGTACTCAAAATGATTATTTCACTTCTTCATCACATTAAAGGAGATGTTATTTCATGATTCAAAATGTGTCACCTGTCTGTAAGTGGACTCCAAACTCCAAGCTGAGCTTCTTGTTTTAGTTCTTTATCTAACAAACTATTAAGTAGTAGGTTAATATGAAAGTAGGGGAGACCAGGGAGTGTTGAAACACTGGGATAATTGTAGCACTGTCAGTTTCCTTTTTTAGCTCACAAGTTACATGTTTCTGTGAGCAACATTGTGGATGTTACGACCAAAAAATGATTTTCAGGTAAGAAACAATAAAAAAAATCAAGACTATTTTTTTATTATATGGCACATACAACAGTTTGACTTACATAACAAAAATGAGCTGTTTCTCTAGTTTAATTTGAAGTTTTGCATTCAGGCTACCTGGTTCACTATTTAATGACTGCTTGGGGTGGAGACAGTTGAAACAGTTGGTTAAAATGATGTGAATATCTGCACCATGTGAATGGAACAAACTCGAGGCAAAAAAAAAAAAGTGTGAGTCAAGCGTGTTGTCAGTTCTGAGACCACAAAGCTGCACCCACAGGGAAGCCATCCTGCCTAAACTGTGACACTGACTGAACCCTTATGTGACACATATGCACACTGCGCACGTTGTCATGTGAAAACTGTTCACTTTATTCAAAAGTTTGCTCTGTATTACTCACTAAAGTTTTCATAAATTGGACAGTGTGGATCTTAATTTTAACAAATAACCTCTAATTGTTTATCTATTCCAAACTAGTGTTACAACTCCACCTAGTAGTGGGGTAGGTTGTAATAATGGAACTCTTTGTATTTGACATTAACCCACATCATCTGTGGTTGTGTACTAGATGTGCAATTGAGTTTTATTTGTAGTAGACAAATATGGACACCATGTATCAAAGTTTGAGAAATCTGGCACGAACAACCACCGAATTACTGAAGGTCAAACAGAAAAAGTTACTACCATCCCCAGTCTCCCCTAATGCAACTATAATTTCAAAATAAAAGTACTTTTCAAACCTTGAAATCCTTACATTAAAATTCAAGTGTGTTCAAGGATTTCCAGCACCCGTATGAACCCTGTTTTATGTAGGACAACTGAATAATAATCTGCCTGCAATGGTGCGGTTTGACTCAGTGTAACATGTATAATGAAAGCCAAAATTCATAACTAAACAATAAAATACGATGAGTGGCTCCTTTTGATTTATTAATCATGAAGAACACATTGTGCGTTCCAGGTTTTCATCTGTTTTGTAAACACCTAAATCTTTGACCGGTGCTTTGAATAATGTGATTTTGCCAAAAAAAATAAAAAAAACCTCACAAGCCTCTCTCATTCTGAGTGCCATGAAACACTTGTCATATTTACTGAGAAGCTGAATATTGTTGAAAATCTTTGTTTGTTGTGGCGTGCTGAGTTGTAGCTCTCTCGAAGCTTTCATTAGGAGCCCTGTTAGCCAGGTCCCCTCCGCCCGCACTGCATCACCAGCTTAACAGGAGATAGATGGCCATAAATATGAGCGGGGAAGCCGAATACCTACAAATAACAGCATCTCATCTGCTCTGTAAGAGTTTCTAGCGACTGCGAGCAACGTTACGCCCCACACAGTAATTACCTGTTTCATTCCACAGACATACCAGAGCACAATTCATTCTGATTTATTTGTTATTTGGCTTTTAAACAAGGGCGTGACTCTGCATTTACTGAGACTGAATCACTCTCTGGATGGTGAGTCTATCGCTGCAGTACTCGAGCAGGGCTAATCAAATCCTGCTGCCCGCCACAATCTGGACGGTTTTTGGCCGGGGCGGGTGGGGGTGGGGGCAGAATAATTCATGAATCTCCAAGCACATGTGAAAAGGTGAAAATAGGTAGACTCTTATTGCAACCCACATTAATACTACTGTCAGTATTAATAACACTGTCTTAATTCAATAATTAAGACAGTATAAATAATTCAAAATAAACTAAAATTATCAACAGAATGTGGAGTTTTTTTTTCACTGGGTGAAATTTTCTGCTATTTTCTGTCTTTAAATCAATCAATCTATCAATAAACTGTGCACAATAAAGGAAAGAACAGCTGGACAAACTAATAAAACTAACAACGGACATAGAACACTTAAAACTACAACAATTAATCTATTATCAGTCAACTAGTAAATGAATCTTCATCTATTTGGATAATTAATCAATCGTTTTGAGTCATTTTTTTTTTTTATAAGTGTCCCAATTCTTTGATTCCAGCTTCTTAAATGTGAATATTTTTGGTCTCTTTACTCCTCTCTGACAATAAACCGAAAATTTTTCAGTTCTGGACAAAACAAGACATTTGAGGACATCATCTAGAGCATTTTCACCATTTTCTGACATTTATGGACCAAACAACTAATTGATTAATTGAGAAAATAATCAACAATTAATCAATGATGAAAATAATCATTAGTTGCAGCCCTAAAAACACTATATTAGGCTAAACAACTTCACCATCTTTCATACCGAGGTAATCCAAAAGTAACAGAAAGTAATCAAGTTGCATTACTTTAATATTGTGATACTTGGATTACCCTACATGTTTTAACAGGTAATTAGTAATTGTATTGGATTACATTTTTAAAGAAACCTTCCAAACCCTGCTTACATATAGCTCCTTCACAGTTAGTCTTACATTCTGAAATGTATAAAACTTCTCTAATAAACACATTATGCATTCCAGTCTCTGATTGTGTTATTCATTATTTTTCTAAGTGAGAATCCTCTTGGGGAAAAAAACAAACGAATTTAGCCTATAATTGTTCCAGTCAAGAGGTGAGAAAAAAAATATACACTGAAACTCAGATATAATAGCTTACATAATTAAGAATCTGGGCATTTGCTCTTGCAGTGTTTTGTAATTGAGTTGTGAATTAGTGGTTTCATCTCTATCATGAGTTGAAATCAGTGTTTTAATGTGGCTGAACAATATAAAAATGTGATAATAATATCATAGCATAGCATAGTCACAGCATAGTTACCTCGTGAGCAGCACAGGACAAGCTGTTTCAATGATTTAGGGAACTAACTGCTGACAAGCTTTTCAGATTTGACAGTTTCTCATTAATTTTGCACTAACAAGCCGAGGAAAAAACACGAGGCTATCCAAAGTTGTTTACACAGTGTTTTTCCACCGCGGCCACAAGCATGCGAGTACATACTAGTGTAACTAGATGTTCCAGATGATGATGGGATGTTTCTGCCTTAATGGCTTGTTGGGATTGACTACAGAAGTAGACAAGCCAACTGTTTTTTTCTTCTACGATCTAAGCACTTTTTCAACATAGTTTACAGGGTGTGTTCTTGTATAAGATATTAAACATCGCTGGGAGAGGATGTAAAATAAAAAAAACAATAATGATATCTTCATTATTCTGGAGAACCATGCTTCATTCATGCATTCTGCACCAACAATCCACAGAGGCCCACAGTGTGCTTGAACACTGGGCTGGATGTGAGTAAAGTTCATATTAAGGGTGTTTTCATAGACCGGGATGCATATTTACATGAAGCACTGCACCAAAGAGACTTGGAATAGCTTTATCTCTCATTCCTGATTATTTTTACAAATTGAATAAAACATCTGCACCACACAGATTCTCTGCTTTTTGTAGAGAATCTGTGTGGTGTTTTTGCTTTTTTCCCTACTGACAGGGGCACAGACCCCAGAGATAGACTTTGTCTAAACTCCTATTCTATCACTCCAATTTTTCATTTATTCCTAATGATTTAATATAATTGTTTTCTCTTTGTTTGTTTTAATTACTGCTTTTCTAAAAATACAAATACATTGCAGTTGTGAGGGACCCCGGTCAGCACCCGATTATGCAGTTTTATTAGATGGAACTATTTATTGATTGAGCCCATGTTTGCTTGATAGTATCGCACACTATCAGGGGGGTAGGGGGACACTCTGTCAGTCATTCTGAAGGAGACAGACACAGACGCAGCAGACACAGATTTCCGCATTAGCTGTGTTCGTTTTACGCAACGTGCAAATTATTCGCAACTTTCCTTAAATAATAATAATTTGTTTTTTCTTTGGATGTCATTAATTACATAACTAATAATGCTTTGAGAGGAAATGTGTTAACATTTTGCTATGATGGTTATTTCTTGCAGTAGTTTATTCTTGGGGTCCTCAGGGACTGTGGTCAGGAGTCCTTGAATGTGAAATATGTTGGTGGGATGAGGGTTAAGAAAACATGCTAAGATAAACACAGAATGGAAATCTTATAACTCAAAAATGTAATGAAAAAATCTCCTCCCACGAATATTTAACCTTTACACCTCCTGCTCTCTCTACATTTTCAACATCTTAAGTGTTGACCGCAGATCAACAGCTTGTCAGACCCACAGCATGCATTAGATATGAAGTGAGTGGAAACAATGAAAACAATAAGGCATCGAGTCCGCAGCTCGACGTGTTAATAAAGTCGTAAATATAGGCTCACAGCTTCAACTCATCTTTAATTATAAACATAAATAAATTATTAGGCTAAGTTGTTATACAGTGATCATTCAGGTCTACAGCTCTAAGTGTTGTTGATGATAATGATTTTACAAATATTCAGGATGATCTTACTGAAGTAAAGAGATTAAAACACAAAGAAAGTGTCATATTGGAGAGTACAGAGGAGTATTATGGCCAGGCATGAATGAATGAATAAAATGAGAGGAGGAAGAGAATAAAGTTGAAACGTCAAGAGTAAAATTGAAATGTCAATAGTAAAGTTGAAATGTTGAGAATAAAGTTGAAATACCATTTTGAGTATAGAGCGATATTATTGGCTAATGTAGGCCTGTCGCAGATATATCAGTATCGCCATATATGTCTTCCGATATGCCCCGATATGAAGACTTTTTTAAAAGAACATATAATGCCAAAAACGATGCTTCGGGTGATTTAGAAATGGTGTCATCATGTAGTTTGTCCAGAGCTGCTCCTACTCCATTGTTTACAGTATAAAAGCAGTCTTTTGAGTACCCTGCATAGTCATATTGCTGCAAAACCAGTGCACAATCCACAAAGAAAAAGTTCTTTTTTGCAACTGTAATTCCAGCTCAAACATTCACCATATCAGCCACCATATCTATGATCAATCGTTTTTTTTTCTCTTCTAGCATGGGTATTGGTACTGGTATCAAAAATCCCATTTCAGTCGGGCTCTAATTTCGATAATTAAATCGACTTTCGACGTTGGGCTTCATTCTCAGCATTTTCGATTTAATCTCAAAATACAAGAAAACAAACAAAGAACCCCCTCCACCTTTAATTTATCTGTTTTTTGCTTATATCTGGCTCGAATACTCTTCCATAGGAGAGAGATTTTCAACAACATGGCAACCTGAAAGTTTATAACTGATCCACAAAGCACTGGTAAACCATGTAATAAGCATTAATAAACCATTAGACACAGTTAATAGCGTGTGTCTTATCTGAAAGCGGTACAGATGTGTTTGTAAATGTAAAAATCCACAAAACTCCTTTTTTTTTTTTTTAATTTTTGCTCCACAGACACAACAAACCGAGCGAGCAGCACGTTAAAATGCAGCAGCTCCAGATGGAAGCAGCTGGATCGGCTGCGTTCATTCATTACTGGACGAGTGCGGAGCGACTGATTAGACTGATGGATCAATAAGTGCAATCAGCACTGTAATGATAAACATATAAAGAAAAGCGATTCCGACGAACAAGTCGAAATTACCCGAGGGATGATCCGAGGTAATCACTGCACGGTGAGCACGAGCTGACATAAACGTCCGGAGAGAGTGAGACATGGGAGTGTGATTGAACTGTATTTGTGTGTGCGTGCACGTGTGTGTGTAATTTCTCCTGCAGAACTTAAAAGACTCATGAAGTATTCTCACGGGCTCACCGACAGCAGCGAGGCGCGGCGGCAGTGGAGCTAAAGATGCGCTAGTCGGCGCCTTAAGAATGAAATTCAATACTTGTGTGTTTTGTTCTGTGGATTGTGGACCACAGTTTACTCTGAGGACCTGAACCTGGAGAGAAGCCCTGCACACCCCGGCCTCAAACCTCCGCTAACAGCATTCATGCCCACAAAGGATCAGATACAACAACCCAGAGATGATTTCGGAGCTGGTTTGTGTCCAAACCGCCCAGTGAGGCTGAGATGCGTCAGCGCGTTACTGTAAATATCTTCAGTGTGTAGTAGGGGAGACTGGGGATGGCTGCAACACTGTTTTTGTATTTCTCTCAGTTAATCAGAGACTATTTGGACTAGACTAATCAAATCTTTATATATCAAACTAATATCTGTCAGCTAATTACACATGCAATTTAGCAGAGTCTAATATTAATGTAATATTCTGTGATGACACTTGTGAGATACAGACTGTGAATGTTGTGGCAGGTTAACTAATCAGGAGATGTAGACTCTCCTTTCATCACAAATGAATACAGGTGTATGTTCACTTCTTTACCTCTACCTGAGTGAGGCTATCTGTGGTTGAAATTATTCCAATCATATTCACATAAATAAAAGACTTGGTGAAAAGACAGCAGTGACCCAGTGTTTTTTCTTTTTTTTTCTCACTTAAGTTACTCACTACTCAAGTATTTTTTTCAGTAAATTCTTTGCACATAACAAAATTTTACTTCAAAATGTGTACTTGTTTTTGCAAACTAAAAGTACTTTTACTTCAGTATAGATTTTAGCCACTCTACCCACCTCTGAAAGCCTTCATATATTTATGTTTTTTGTATTACAATAGTTTCAGACCTTTTCTTTGGTAGGCTGCTCTTGTTTTCTGTTGGAACAACAAGCTAGTAAGAATGCATCTTGTTTGAGATTTCTGATTGTCTGCTGTTTGTGATCAATAACAAAAACTAAAACAAAACAAATGATAATATATTCCATCTGTCCAATTAGCTCAAAGCTGTGATTTGGAATTCAGTGGCTTGCTGTTTTCATGATATAACACAGAATAATAATCAGGGTAGACTATTAGCCAAAATTTTATTTGATGGGAGGTGGTAAGGGACCAGAATAATGGACACAGGGGCACTGGCCCCCCAAAAAGGTTGAGAACCATTGCTCTAGGGCCATTGTCAGGTCAATTTTTCTCTTTTTCCAGTAAATATTACTTACTTACTTGTAGCCTATCCCAGCTGACATTGGCCGAGAGGTGGGGTACACCTTGGACAAGTCGCCAGTTCATCACAGGGCTGACACATAGAGACAGACAACCTCTCACTCTCACATTCACACCTACGGGCAATTTAGAGTCAGCAATTAACCTATCAACTCCTCGGGGGACCTTATTGCTGTGCGGTAGCAGTGCTAACCACTGCGCCACCGTGCTGCCCCATGACAAAATATCATGTGCTTAATTCATGCTAACCATAGAAGACACCAAAACAATGATTCAAACTCAGTAACTTTTGATTAATTCATAAGGTCAGGACAGTATGATAAACATACAGCTCATGAAAAAAAAAAAAACTTTTTTTTTTTCAATAAATTCAGCAGATGTTGAATGTCTTCCAGGGAAAAGGTCTAAGCATGTGTGTCATCACTCTGTCATATTTCAAATACGACTTGTTGCAACTGTTCTCTGTTGAAACCGTCCCCAGTCTACCCTAATCCATGCTAAATGTCGATACCAGGAGCAGTGAGAGGCAAATCCAGGAGAGAATCACAGTTTTTACACGTCAATCTTCAACAACTGCAGGCTGTGATCTCAACAACATCCCTGACAACAAGGAAGCAACCAGCTCCTTCACATTCCTGAGCCCCTTCATCCTCTCCTCTTCTCTGCCTGCATGTGACAAAATAACAAAACTCCTGAAATGACTTGTCAGCTGCTTCAAATCGGCTTTTAAAACCACATAGAATCTGGAAAACCTCCATCCTTTCTGTGTCTAATTCCAATTAAAGAACCCCCAGTCCTCGACCTCGGGGTTAACATATCGATCTGTGTTTAAAATGCAGCTGATTTCCATGCAATTTTACAAGCATCAATTTCACGCACTGTCCCTTTTGTTGTTGTTGTTGTGGAGGAATGCGTTATAGCAGCAAGCTTGCCTTTGGTGAGGATCTAATTTGCAGCGCTTAATAAAAAATTAAAAAAAAGAAAATAGAGAAAGGAGGAGATCATTTCCAATCTGTGCGCGGTGGGAGGGAAGATCTGTGCAGTCAGAATAGAAGGAGCAGGAGAGGAAGAAGAAGAAAAGTCGGAAATCTCTGCAACCCCTGGAGTCTCATTCAGCACCACTCGCTACTGGACAGCGTCTGAGGAGCAGCGGAGTTGATCGAGAAACAGGAGATTTGTTCCAGCCTCGCGTCTGGGAAGGACGCTTTATTATCCCCCTACAACTAACAACACTTAGTGATTCATACCGGCATTTTGACTTCATACATCTGTTTTCTTCTTCATTCCATTTTTTTTTTTTAAAGAAGATTTGACGGCGGGTTTTGGCAAGCAGCGTTCAAACAGGAGGCGAGGAGGCGCTGCCAAACAAAGACGCAGAGAAGAAACAGAGAAAGATTTTTAAAAAACTGGACGGTTTAAGAGAACGAAGAAGTTGATTTTCTCCACTTTAAGCTCACTTACATCCGGAGGATTTAAAGGTAAGAGTGTTTGCTTTCTTGTGTGTCACATTAGGAGCTGTGGGGTTGACAGGCGTGCATCATCCCAGAGTTACGCAGCTGTGAGAGTATGCTGCACAAAAATCAGTCTGTTTCTCCATCAAGATACTTGGAGGCATCTTTTGCTTGCGTTAAAGGATATTTATGAGCAATTAATCACAGTATTTGTCTTCTGGTGGCGTTTTTATTGACTTTACAAACCCTCTCCTTGTGGAGATTGGTGTGAATTTTGGCGTGTATGGGTCTGTTGGAGAGGTTTAAGCCCTGTTTCGGACTCAACAGATGAATCATCTTTATACTGAAAGGTTTTTTGGAAGCAGGAACGAGGCTGACGTTTCTCGTGGAGCTGATGGGGGGGGGCGAGACTTGACAATACAATGAACCCCTTCTTCATCAGCTGTGTGTGTGTGTGTGTGTGTCTATGGGAGCCCCCTTCTGCAAGCCCCTCTCTGCTTTCCGCTTCACTTGGCTTGATGTTTGTGCCTCACACACTAACACACACAAGCGAACCCGAGGAGTCTATAGGTTTAATCAATGCACACATGAAGACAGAGGTTCTTTTTTAAAAATTAATTCAAGTGGACAGAAGCGATGTAGGTGCTGTTTTTTTTTAAGGCGCACTGGAATCTGTGCGCTTTTGCCGGGCTGTTTGTAAGAATCGGTGGCAAAGCATCTTTGCATTTAATCATTTTCAAGTGAGACATGACGCCCTGGTGGGTCATATGGTTTGGTGACGCCTCACTTGATTATGCATCACAGTCAGAGAGGAATGCATTAATTGCTGCTCTTATTCCTGCTGCTTGAAGGCCGTTTTAATATGATGAAACATTCAAAGAGGACATTTATTTCTTGCAGAATGTTTCATTGATGTGATTGGACTGTGCAAAGAAAGAAGCAATCTGTTTGCACAGGCATCCTGGTGTGATATGAGCCAGTATACTTAAACATTCCCATGCACTTACTGAAGAAGTGCAATAGATTTTCTCCATTCCCACTTTAATTTTTTTTAATTTTTTTTAATTTTTTTGTCATGACAGTCTGTGTTTTGTTGGAGGTTTGTTCCACTCTATAACCCTCTGGACCCCCCCGAGTCTATATCTACTTTAAATGCATCACTGGATTTCAATTAATGTAAAATGAATCAATTGAGGTAAATACTCTTTAAATTCAAAACTCTGTGTGATGCCAAAAAGTGAAACCTTAATAGTCAAGGGTGTAGATTTCATTTCAACATGGGGGTGGGGGCAGCACTTGTTAGAGGGATAGTTCAGATTATTTGATGTGGTGTTGTATGAGGTATATGTATCCATAGTCAGTTAGAAGCTAAGCAATTAACTGCTGTGGACGGGGCCGCCTAAAAAAAACAAATATCAGTTTAGGTGTATGCAATATATTTAGAATATTTTCACCATTTTGCTTTGCCGTCGGACAGCCTTTTCTGACAGGAAACAGCCATTATATAAACCAAATATCACTCTCTCCAAACTGACCAAACTCCATAGGCTAAATCAGTCATTTTACATCGTAGAACACGGGGGTTGCTGGTCTACCCCTACCTTAGTTTTAGTGTTTGTGTGTGACTTCAGTGAATCCAAACTATTCTACTAAAACACAGAAGTCACACAATAACACAAACAAACTTAACAAATCCAAGCAGCAGTAGCTGAGGTACTCCTGTGTTCTGCACAGTAAAATTACTGATATCACATATGGAGTTTGGTTGGTTTGGAGAGAGCGATATTTGGCTTATATAACAGCAGTTTCCCATCAGAAAAGGCTGTCTAAAGGCAAAGTTAAATGGTAAAATATTCTGAATCTAGTATACACTTAAACTGATATTAAGTTTTTAGGTAGACCTTTTTTAGGTGGCTAAAATACCTTTTGTTGCTGACTCTGTCTGCTGCAGTTCATTGCTTAGCTTCTGTGAGGGTGCCTCTCTCTGCTTCTCCAAACTGCTGGCGTGCAGATCTCCCTCTACTGTAGTTAATACACAGACTATAAATAAACATCTTGTACAACCCCACTTCAAATATTTCCCTTTAAGCGGGGTTCCTCCCTCCAAGAAAGGGTGTCAAACACTTAATTTCCTGCATTTTGGTGATTTTTATGCACCAAAATTGTGCCTTTTTCTCCATCAATTTATGGTAGAAATGTATTTACTTATGTAAAGGAAAACACTCCATCCCCTCTGAAATCTACGCCTCTCCGTTTACGTCTCTATGACAAATGACAACATCCCACAATGAAACACTTTTCCATTGTTTGTCTTTAAAGATCGATCAGATTCTCCCTGAACACTTCTTAAAAATAGCTGTCCTCACACAGAAATGTTTTACCAAGCCACTAAACATTTAATTTGCACCATTTCATTTTGTTTTGGACAAAAACAGGCAAATGGATCTTTTGAAGCTCCTAAAACATGTGCTTTGAAATACTAATCAAAAACCTTCACTGCCAATAACACTTTCCCTTTTCTTCAGCCATTCCTACCTTAAGTCTCACAGTCAGAGAGCAGGTTCATTGAATCCTTGCAGCACTAATTCTCCACCCAGTCTGAACCCTTTGAGCGATATCACACCGTCTGGAGTGTAGATCTCCATCAGCAGTCACAATACGTGAGCATTAGTGAGTATCCAGGAGAAAAACCGTCATGGTAGCTTATTATGTGCCACTGTAGACAAATCAATTCTGCTACGAAGTCAGGTGGATTGTAGGTTTCTTATCATATTAGCAATAGATCAGTTTATCATTTGCACAGATGCACAGGTTTAGATTTGTCAAACATTAATTTTGCTAATCCAAAATCGTGATATGTTACAGTCAACTCACTCTGACCATGAAAACTGGAGACAAACTCTTCTGGCTTCTCTTATTTTCCTGTTTTTGGTTTGGTGTGTGGCCTTCATCAGAGCATATTTGTACTTCATTATCCTGCTTTTACTGAATTTCCCTCCTTTATTAATGCTACACTTCATCAGCCCCGCAGTTACTATTCGACTGTGCTACTTTTAAATAGTATATCAAGGTGTTTTCATCAGGAAGAAAGAAGAGCAAAGAAATAGAAGCATCTCTAAATTCCCTGCAAAATTTGCAGAGATGTCATTTTTGATTTTGCCCTGAACTGAGCCCCCTGTCTGAAGCTCTGCACCACCCCCCCAACAAGATCCACCAATTAAATGGCTGTGTTTGGTTTCGGCTATTGAGGTTAGGGTTCAGGCCATAGTTCAGCTTAGGGTCTGCCAATCAGAGGTGGGATTTGTGGGCAGCCTGGGAGGAAGTGCTGCCCCAGAGGCCCAGTTCTGGGAAAGAAGCAATTACTGCAAAATTTATTGTCGACAGCTCCCAAAAATGCTTGCATCATTAAAAAAAAACCTCAAAATGTCTACTCTCTTTGCTGTTTAGAATAGAATGTTTCTCAGGACTGTGTAGGTGTGGCAGATCACATTTTGATTGATCTCCCTTAGGAGCACCAGCACAGAAGCTAAGCAATGTGCTGCTGTGGACAGGGGCAGCAGCAAGACATATTTTAAATACCTTTAATAAATCTATATCTATTAAAAGGTCCAAGATTTATTGGGATCTATTGGCAGAATATGACAGACTGAATATAATATTCATAATATGTTTACATTAGTGTATAATCAACTGAAAATAAATATTGTGTTTTTGTTACCATAGAATGAGCTGTTTATATCTACAGAGTCTGTCATGTTGCATTGCCATACAGTAGCCCAGAACAGACAAACCAAACATGTTTTGCACAATTTGTGGCCACTGTAGGTCCTCCTACCCACTTGAAAGTGGAGAATAACACAAGGTATTTGCAATCTGCATCCTCGCCATTAGATGGCACTAAATCCTACACACTGGTCCTTTAAGTGTACACTCTATTTAGAATATTTTCACTGCTTTATCTTGGCATCAGACTGCCT
This sequence comes from Lutjanus argentimaculatus, assembly GCA_034769285.1. Taxonomy (NCBI): domain Eukaryota; kingdom Metazoa; phylum Chordata; class Actinopteri; order Lutjaniformes; family Lutjanidae; genus Lutjanus; species Lutjanus argentimaculatus. The sequence goes on from JAWZSL010000007.1 coordinate 28,301,759, forward strand.
TTTCTGACGGGCAAATGAAGCTGCAACTTTACCTCGCAGAACACAGGAGTTGCTGGACTGTTGCCGCCTTGATCGGTTAGTTAGTTTTTGCATTGACATTGCATTGGCATGACTTTGGTGAATCCAAACTAACCCTTTAAAACACAGATCAAGGCACTAGTAGACTAACAACTCCTGTGTTCTCCAAGGTAAATGTACTGTTTTAGCCCAGGGAGCCTGGAGCTCTGGTCTTAATTTTGACAGCAAAGTCTGGTCTAGTTTAAGTCATAGTCTTTTGACTAAAATGCCATAAAACCACAGTAGATTTAATCGATTAAAATGTATTAGGTTTAGTTAATGCATGTGTAATGCATTACTTAAACATTTCTCATGAATTTCCAACTTATATTCCTAGAGGAGGCATCTATTTAACCTGTTATTGCATTAACAATAAGTATATTATACTTATGCTCCTCTCTCCCACCATATGTCTAAAATTAAGGATACTATATTTCTTCAAATGCGCATCTTTTTTGTATTGTTTTGTGAAATCTGTTTTATCCCATTGGGTGCATGAAACACACAACACAGCTTACACACACAAAGAGATTGGATCTCTTCCCGACTCGTCTCTCCCTAACATTTTTGTCTCATTTTTCTTCATTAATTAAAGTGATATGTCATAGTGTTTGCCATCATTATATACTTTATATTTAGTTATTATCTCATTTTCATCACCGAAAAAATGTTGTTGACTATGATGAAACAAATATAGTCAACAAAATTAGCACTTCTCTGGAGCAATATAACAGCTTCAGTAGTCCATTGTTGAGTTTGCTCAGATTCAAAGAGGCAGATTAAGCAGAGCAGAGAGGTTTTGTTGTGACCATTTGTGTAAGACAACTGACAAGGAGTTTTAATGTTTGGTTTGTGGAATCAATTGCATAATTTTTGTAATAAATGCCTCAATGTAAGCATGCCCAATTCAAACACAGTACCAGGAAAGTGTTCTAATATCTGTGCATAAGACACCAAATTACATAAAGGTTATTGTGGATTTGGGTTTTCAGTGCAGTATTCTGTATGTTTCTAACAGCACAAGACATTATTCAGTCTTTTTCCTCATTAACAACTTTCTCCCAGAGACAAAAAAAGTCTCATTAAGATGCAAAGCCTGGAGAAGGTCCAATAAACAGCGTAAGAGACTGACTGTCAGCACAAAGCCTGTTACTTTTAACCTTTACATCCAAATGAGTTTCCTTGTACTATAATCTGTTCCAGACCTGATAATGTTCCCCTTATACCCAGAAAATCATCCAGGATATGTTTACTGTCATTTCCTCCATCTTTTGTAATTCATTTTCCACGCTGCTGTGAGTTAGTGTGACATTATAAGAACAGGGAGGGATAAATTATTACCCTCTGTCGGCTTCTCTTCCTTCCTTTTTCCTCTCAAGACCGAGCTGAAAGCGGGAGCATACGTCAGCGCTGAGATTCACAGGCACCCAGCAGAGGAGACAGACAGACAGAGACAAAGACAGACAGCTCGACAGATAGACGGACAGATGCGCAGACAGGCAGACAGGCGGGCGGGCGGGAGTCATTTTCTGTGTATGTCAGAGGAGTTTTAGGTATCCATTCCTCTGTTGTTCCTTGTCACTGCTTCTTGATTATGGAGTGTCCACATTCTGCATCACCTCCTCTGTCTGCGTTCTCCTCCTGGCTGTCCATCTGTTCATCAGGGGCCGTCTGTGTGGCCTTGCTGTGCTGACCACAGTCTGATGATCTCCAAAACAACTGCAGATCCATTCCTCACACTCTCAACTCAATCCTATTTTCCAAACTGCTGATTCTTCTTCTCTGTGATCCTTTAACAAGCTTTCCATTTTTTAAGGCTTTCTCATTTCTGCCATACACTGTAAAAAAAAGTTGAGAAAACTCATAATTTCAAGGCAACTGCCTTTGCAAGATTTTTGAGTTTTGGATCAAACTCAAACTGAAATAGGGGCGTTACAATATATTGTCACTGATGATAACCATATTTTAAAAATTAGGTACTGATATTATGTTAAAGGAGCAATATGTAGCAATCATGTGTACAAAAATTAGCACTGGAGTCCAGATTGTGAGTTGGAACTATAGACAGTATATTAAATAGGTTGAAATCTTATTTAATGTTTGATCTATGTAAGCCAGTTATGTTACCCTGCCCTGTCCTCCCCAGACAAGAGGAAGCTCAGGCAGGCTGCAGGAACACTGAAAGACAAGCACAACATTATAATGTCACAATAACAAGTGACAATGAGTCCTAAACTATAAGCTGATCAGCTGTTTATAACTGTCAGCTGTCGGTCAATGTAAAGTTAAGCCTGTTATCCTGAGAAAAAGCCCACTGTTCTGAAAATACAGTTTGAGAGTTTGAGTTCAGTGACTGCCTGTCTCACTGCCTGTCTCACTGCCTGCCAGACTCCATTAACATTTTGCTCAATTTAACTGTTCTAAACATCTATGGCTTCAACAAGATTATTGACTTCTTATGACTCATAAACAAACACCTACTTATTCGCATTAATTTGGCATTAATTTGAACTCTGATTAAGGTGAAACAGGCAAACAAAAACAGTTATTCCGGCCTGGAACAGATGTTTCAAAGGGGGGACAATGCAGCCGTAGCACTGATGTCAGAGAAGCCAGTGTTTCAACTTAACATTTTTCCTTCATCTCTGATGACATATCATGTTCATTTTATGATTTATTACTGTAAATATAATACAGATTTTTCCATTAATATATACATACATGGTCTTAAATCAGTTACATTTATGGTTACAGACTCTTTCCACTTCTCTACACTCTTTTTTAAGTGTAAGTACTTTGCCAAAAAAAGAGACAAAAGGCACAACGAACAAAGTTAAAGTTAAACAGTTTGAGTTGGGCTCAAAACTCAAATCTTTTGAAATACATTGCCTTGAAAGTTTGAGATTTCTCAGCTTTTTTTGTTTTTACAGTGCACGTGTCTCCCGGTAAAATAGTGTTATTGCAGGCTCTGGAAGTTTTTTTTTTGGGTAAAGTTTCAAAGTCCAGATGCTCTCGTGTTAAAAACCCTCCAATGCTGGAAGTAAAACTCTCTTATCTCTGAGTAAGTGCGTGAGAGCAACACGCCTACAGGTTGAACATCTTCATTAGAGGCCTGTTGACACTAATCGGGGATGACATCCACTAGCACTCTGGTTAATTTACAAGATTTACAGCACAAACAATGGAGCAAATAATCTTTCCATCCCAGCAAGAAGAGTTCCTCATAACAGGGACGCATTTGACAAGGTGTCGAATTAATCTTAGTCCTTAGCAAAGGTTATTATGCCACATGCTGTCCTCAGCAGAACTGGCTCCGGCACACATTTTAAATAATGTTTCCCTCCTGACAGGCAGAGTTCATTCAATGGATCCATATCACTAATACATCTGTTATAATTCAGGCAGGGTAATGCTTTGGTCTTACCTATGGAGTCATGTAAGGGAGATAAAGGACTAGTTATAAATATTTAAATAGCACAGTGAATAAGCACCTTTATCACTCTGACACATAGCTGTGATGTTAGCTAGTTCATTTTTGTGTTTTCTCTAAAAGCGAAATGCTTATATATAATCACCAATTATGTTTTAATCACTTTGTAAGTTTAGATGCTACAGGAAACTCAAAATCGTGTGGTCTTTTTTTGTTGTTGTTTTTTACTAATTAGGTGCTAATTGTGTTGGTGGTTTTTCCATCAGCTGTCTGCTACAAATTCAGCTGTTCAATGCTTCCATTTACATTAATGTCTTTATCTTGATTTCCTGGTTCAGTGGAAACAGTCATGAATTTTGTCATGTTATTTTTCCTCCTAAGACTGTTCTGCCTCGTCCTTTCCTACTGTGCTGTGAGTAGCAAGTACTCATTGCCTTGTCACATTCTTGTGATTGCCAGAAAGCCTCGGTTAATGTAGTAAAAAGGTCTATTTGAATCGAAACCATGATAGAAAACCCCCTGAAAAAAATTATTCATCCACCAAGTCTAAAAACATACAGTGCTCACACCTAGCACGAGGCAACAAGTACTAGCCAATCACTAGGCAGAAAAAAAAATCAGCTTTGTCACAGATGAGTTAAGATTTCAAATATGGTACACTACTCTTCCTTGGGTCTGGCTTTTGTTGTGTAATTGACAGATTTGTTGATTAATAGGAGAAGATTGTGATTTGGCTGAATTTTTCACCATAAAAAAAAAAAATCAAAACAACTTATTCCAAGTGACAACATGCAGGATATTTGTTTGTATTTCAGCCAATACAAAACAAATTGGGTCTGGGATTTGTTATGGGACGTGGTAACTGGCAGTGATAGCATATCACATAAATTAATCAAGCAACAAGAACATATTGTACCATTAAAGCAGAAGCTTTGGTTCGGCATTAACGTTAAATAGGTTGTTGGCATCTCAAAATGAATGCATCCATCCTTCTCCATCTCTGCCCCTGAGGCTTAAAGATCCCCTTCAGACATGTATTGAGACATATAGCTAAATAAATAGTCTGCTTGGAACAATAACAATAATAATAACAACTAGAACTGCAAGCAGTTATGAACGGGGGCCAAGCCTCCCGCGCGACTCGGCCCCCGAGCGTCACGGAGCCCACGTAACGCAAACGGCTCTATTTTGTTAGGAGGAGGCACACCGCCAAGATCTGCTATCGAATGTTGGGTCGAACAAGGCTGCACTCTCTCTCTGTTCCTCTTATTGCAATGGGAAGAGCACTGCAAGTGTCAAAGGCAGGATATGTTAGATGTAACAAGTCACGCCCACTTTGACCAAACATCACTAAACTTTACGGCCGGGCTTGGGAGGGACTCCAGATCGTGCTCGCCAAATTTCGTGCGAATCCGAGCAACTTTTTTGTCGCTTAATGTTTCTCTGTTTATAGCGCCCCCTGTTGCCCAATTTGCACCAAATTTGCCACAGAGCCTCTGGTTGACCTCTGCAGCAAGTGATTTGAGTTTCATGTTGATAGCTTTTATTTTGACAAAATTATGCAATGGTATGTGTTTTGTAGCTAGAAGAAAAAGTTGCTTATTTATAAGTACCCGTGTCTTTTAGAGTTGCAAAATTCTTTTGTTGACCTTTGATCGGGCGAGTCTATGAGGAGTTCCAAAAAGTAGGTTTTTGACATGTAGCGACTTACAAAGAAAAATGTTCTGTGGGAGTGGGCGTGGCCTATGTGAAAAGATGCGGCTCTATGTAGGGATGACGTGGATATAAAGTTTGTGAAGATGTGATTAAAAATTTGGAAGTTACAGGCCAAAATGCATTTGCATGCGTTCCAGCGCCACCTAGTGGAGTAGATGCACAATTTTTGGTATGGGTGGTCTGTGTCCTATTCTATATATACCCTGTAAATTTCACAGCCCTCAGCATAATGCTTGAGCTGAAATAAATGTTTGTTGTTTATCTCGTAATAAGCCACGCCCACTTTGACCAGTCGCGATTACCTTCAAGACATGACCTCAGGAGTGACTCAGCATCATGGCCACCAAATTTAGTAAAAATCGGTGTTGCCGTTTAAGAGATATAACGTTCCCACACTTGTAGCGCCCCCTAGTGGCCAAAATGAGCCAAATTTGGCTCCTACCCCCACAGTGACATGCCAACCAAGGATCTCTGAATTGGTGTCATTGGTTTTTATTTTGACTGAGATATGCAACTGTTTGCATTTTTATAGCTAGCTAGAAAAATTTATTCGTTAATAATTAGCGCATATTTTGACGGAACAAAATTCTTTTGATAAATTTATGCCAGGTCCAGCGGAAGACCGTACATGCCAAATTTCACAGTGATCGGACCAAACCCCAAGGAGAAGTTTTAAGAAGTAGGTTTTGCAGTTTTCGTGAGTTTGCGAAAAAAAATTATAGGCGGAAATGGGCGTGGCCTAGGCCAGGTGATTCAGGGCTATTCAGGGAATCTGAGGATATGAGGCTTTTGAATGTGCGACATACGGTTTGGGAGTTATAGGCCAAAAGGTGTTTCCCTTTGTTATAGCGCCACCTGCTGGCAGACATATGTCTATTTTTGCGCCTGAGGTACGTGCAGGGGTCTGGAGCAACCCTCCAAATTGCACCGCCCTCCCATGCACGGTTTAGCCTGCAGCACCACTTTTACCAACGGAAAAATAAAAAAAACTATAATAATAATAATAAGAATAAAAATCCGAACAAAAACAATAGGGTTCCCAGCACCGCTGGTCCTGGGAAACGCGTATGCTTGTGCATACGCGTCCCCCAGGCCCCGCGGGCTTGGCCCCCTAATAATAATGTGTCTCTGATGTCTCTCTCTGCAAAAAAAAAAGTATAATTTCTAATACTGATATGTTAATAAGACATAATATTGTGGAAATAATTCATCGCTTCCTTAACAGACTGTATGCTCTGGTGGATCTTTTGTTTATCATTTCATCTGGTTGCCACTTTTTGTATGCTTTTGTACAGTTATGGTTACGGACTTTCTCCACCTCTCTACACTGGTATTTTGGGTCTAATTCATTTTCCAAAAAAGAGACAAAACACACAAATTTTTAACTTTCTGTAAATGTCATGACAATATTGTGAATTCTTTTGGGCACGATAATCATATAGTGAAAATATAATCTTCAGACAGCCTTAATTTACACATTAACATCCTCAAAAAGTCATCTACGCCTTGTACTTCATTATAAATGTGAGAATATATGAATATGCAAATTTTGTTTATTTCTAAAGTCTTGTTGTACACAAGACGTCTCCTACTTCACTGTAATGTCCATTTTCAGTATATGTGCACTGATGGGTTCAAGTCTCTACATCACACTTGTAAATTAGACCACCGCTGACCTCCAAAACTATTTGTGAGGTCACAAATCATGCTTGTAGGCCCGCCCCTTAAACTCAGACTTTCAGTGAACACAGAGAAACTTTCCACCTTCAGCGGATGTGAAAATAGCCCTCTAGTGTCAAACTCTGCACGGACATCATTCTGCACAGTGAAGCTCAAACATTCAGCCGTAGGAACAAGAGGAAAAACATATTTTTGAGTGGAGGGGGGACTTTAAATACACACACACATGCACAATTAAATACAGATTGTCATTCATCTGGTGATTGCAAATAGTCCTCCAAGTGAAACGACAAAGTACTTTGTCTGTCCATGCTCTTTAGAATGACACAAACACTCGTTCTCCAGTCCGATATATCAGACTATACATTTATAGGAGACTTGTAAGACACTGTTTGTCAGTTTTATGATGTGACAACCGTCACAATTTTAAGGTTTAGGAAAAGATCATGGTTTGGGTTTAAATTACTACTTCGTTGAGGTTTCGGGACAACTGGGTTAGCGGGTAGTCCGATGTTTTGTTGTCTCTTCCATCCGCCCCGATCTCCTCCCTGAGTAGTCTCTCTGATAATGTCCTTCTACTTCCTCCTTTGCTTCTGAGAGACAATAACTGCAGCCTCTGGAGGGAACATATGTCGTTATTGGGCTTTTGCTTGTTTTGTGTTGTTTGTTGTAGGTAAAAGTGTTTTTTTCATGCTTTTCATGCCCGCCATATGTCCAGAGTAAACTTTTTCATTTGGTTACCTGTTGGGTTGAATGTGGTGAGGCTGTGCCTGCTGTGTTTCAGTTTTGGGGTGTTAAAGCTTCTCTAATTCAATCAGGATGTTTATGGCTGTTTTTCTTTGTTTTGTTTTTTTCCTGTTACCTACACAGCTGTACTCACTGATTAGTTACCATAGCAACCTGAGTCATGTGGATTTGTTTTTGCGTGACATTTTTAGGTCATTTGCATTATGGACGTGGTATCCTCAATTTCATTTGCTCATAACAGAAGTTCTTGAACCCTACTAGTGTTTTTGGTGATTTTGGGGTATTTTACTGTTTTTATGTACCTTTGACAGTTTTGCAGTAAATCACATGGATATCCATAGTTTGATCAAGCTTCCTATAAATTTAAAGGGTTCTTTTCTCATATATTGCAGTCATATGTAGGAATACTCTAGTTTTCTACTTTCCTTGCGTTTTTATCTTCTAAAAAATAAATACAACTGGCCAACTTCTGCATTTTTCATTGATATTCACTATGTGCAAGTGGAGGCATTTTCCCGCTTTCTTTGTCACTGTTAAGGTCTGCCCACCACCCATGAATATGTATGAGCATATCTTCAGAATAATAAGATCCCTTGAAGTGCCTTAAAAACAAAATCCTGGTGCAATCAAACTTTAAAGCTGGTCCAAACAAACAACGCTGCTTCCATGTGTATCACAATGTGTATGGAAACTTCTAAACAAAAATAATTTGGATTAACAAAAATAGAAACAATTTCACAGCTTATTTAAAACAGACAGTTTTGATTGTATTTGATAATGTGGCTTTGTAATGATGAAGATATTAGCTGATGAGAGTTCAGATTGAATGAGATCCAAAAACAGAACTCTTCCAGTATCCAGCATAAATGTTCTGTCTACAGCAGAAAATTGTAGAAATGAGTGGGAAAAAATTATCCTCACTTTTCCCATAATGCATGACTTCAGGGCCAGTTCCTTTTAGCTGCAACAGACCACTCCAGATTAGTTCTTGTTCTGCACACCAGTGGTTGGCAGAAATCTCTTGCCAGCAGCAGTGGGAAGGCACAGCCGAGTTCCTAAATCCTGTAGTCGACAGCCACCCAACTCTCTGTGCACCACTCCGGCCTTGATTACAGTTTGTGCGCCACAGTGGCTGGCTCCAAAGAAAGAGCCACATGGAAATATTCAATTATATGTGCAGTTGGACTGGATGGGCGAGGTTATTGCAGCGATTTAGAAAATTGCAATTTAACATAAAGTCATACACCATTTTTAAAACTACTCAGTAAGAATTTACAGTAAGGGTACATTAATTATCATGAATTTATAAGCATGAATTCATTTATGTAGTACTTCATGAACTGTTAGGAATATACAAGAATTAACAGTATCTCAAACATGACTCAATCCAAGAGCAATACATTAATTAATGCAGCAACTAAGGTATTTCAATCATTATGATCTCTGAGTTAATGATGTCTTCTTCTGTCTGTATTCTGTTTAATTCAAAATGTTACACAGTTAAAGGGTTAGTTTGGATTATTTCAGCAGCAGGAGTACTGGTGTAAGGAAGCTAAGCAATGTCCTGCTGTGGACAGGGTCAGCAACAAAAGATATTTTATTTAGACATCAGACAGCCTTTTCCGACAGAAAACCACCATTATCTAAGCCCAGTATTGCTCTTCCCAAACCAACCAAACTCCATAGGCAAAATCAGTCGTTTTACCTTGCAGAACACTACTGCTGCCTTGATCTGTTAGTTTTGTTTGTTTATTGTGAATGTGAACTATCCTTTTTTTTTTGGAGTTTGGTGGGTTTGAAAAGAGCGATATTTGGCTTATATAATGGTGGTTTCCCACCAGAAAAAAACAGTTTGATGGCAAAGTAAAGCAGTGTAAATATTCTAAAGATATTGTACATTTAAAATGATATTGTTTTTTTAGTGTGAATCTTTTTTAATTGGCTAAAATACCTTCTGTTGCTGACTCTGTCCACAGCAGAACATCGCTTTGTTTCTGTGCTGGTGTCCATCTATGTGTTTCCAAACTGGGGATGTGCCTTTAACTAATGCACTGCCTATCGATAAGTACCTCATACAACACCACATTATATAATCCAAACTATCCCTTTAATCTAAGCATTACTTCAAAACGCTTCAGGTAGAGTCAGCCATTTTCTATATCTATTATGTATTTGGGCAAAAAAGCAAATCAGATAATAACATTTGGCTTCAGTTCAGTAATCAATTATTTAGTTTGAGGAGAAATTGTATGTATCATATATGCATAAGCAACAAATGGTTAATAAATGTGATTTTACAGGTATGCCGCCATTAATCATAAGTTATTCATCAGTGCTAAAGACGGACAAGTCACCACTTTATTTGAAGGGTCACAAGTCATGAAGAAGTAATGCTTAGTTAATCATAATTACAGGACTTTGACTTCAGAAATGACAAGTGCGCTATCGTGACTGGTAAGTCCCCCCCCCCCCCCCCCCCCCGTCCCTTTAACGGCAGATTTGCCTATCAAGAAGACATGAACATCATTAATAACTCAGAAATCATGGTGATTGAAATACCTTAGTTGTTGCATTAATTAATGTATTGTTCTTGCATGAGATGCTGTTAATTCTAGTTCATTCCTGATTGTTCATGAAGTACTATATGATTGAATTCATTGTTTTTCATGCATGAAGTCTTTAATGAACCATTACCATGAAGTGTTACCAGCTGTTCTACATTCGGTCAGTGTTTATGATGTGACAGGTTGTAAAAGCAAAGAAAATCCTGTACAAACATCGTGAACCACAGCTGTAATCTTATTCTGCTCCTGTTCTTCTCCACAGTGAATGCATATAGATCCTCTATTCAGATCCAATTTTCTCATTAGCCTGCCAGTGCCTTTAAGAAAGATGGATGCAAAAAGCATTCATCCTATATCCTACACTGGTTCAAAGACCAATATAGGTATCACTGCTGGCAGACACTGGACATGATTAATTGCAATCCCATGCTCCTCTTGTTTTGCCCAAGTCCACAATCGAATATGAACAAAGCATGAGAGGAAGCTTGGGACAAATATGAGGAAGCACAATGTCATGTTTCAAAGCAAAACGCATTAACATATTGACTTTGGAGGAGTGCATGTTAGTTACCTGAGGTCACTGTTGATTAGCTCGCACAAATTAGCTCAAGTACAGTAAGACACGCAATCAATTAAAGAAATGCAGACAAATAAAAGCATGCAGGATTCATGTTTTATTCAACATCTCCCGCGCTCTCTGTCAATAGTGAGGATTACAATCATACTGCTCCCCTCAACAACATCCACAGAGTTGTGTTTAACAACATTAAATTGTAAAGGGAGACTGCCATTAGAGGCTTTAGTTGTCTCACTTGGATGTGTTTTGCTTTATAATGGGCCTGTAGGGCTACTACTGTGCACCGCAGGTCCACTTAATGGTGTGCTGATCTGTTAGAGCCCATTACTCAGAGAATCCTTGTCATTGCCCTTGCCCTTCCTCAGTAGCACCACACTTCAGCTCACCGGTAATGAGATGTCTGTATTTACACCAAGTCCTGATTACTAATGCAGAGGCTGCAAAATGGGATAGCATGTCTACCACTCCCAGCTTTCATGTCTGACACCTGTAAGTGGGGAATTAAAAACGGTTACTCAAATTGCAAACATGCAGACACACGGAGCCAGCCTGCCCAAGCAACAACCACTGTCTCCCGGAACAGAAAAAACACTGAAGGACGGAGGGAATAACATGGACATAAATATAAATACACAGCCTGTCGTGAAGGTGAAACAAGAATACCCAAACATTTCACCTGTGTCTGCTAGAAATAAGGTTTCTGTACCGAATGGGTGTCGGTAGAAGCAGTGGTGAGATAGTCGGGTTGAATGATGGGCGGACCGTGGTTCATCTGTGTGCAGCACACATCTGATTAGGACTGGATAAGGTCAGGTTATAGAATGTTGTTGTTGTATTGAGGTTAGAGAAAGATGGTGGTTTGGTTAAAGCTACTGCAAGGAGCTTTTATATTGTGTTGATTTTATTATTCATTAATTAATATTTAACCTGTGAAGCCAAAGGCAAGTTTCCACATTTGTAGACAATAAAGTTTATTATATATAATTTGAGAGGCTTCTGTTGACAAAAGCAGCTGTTTCCACCATAATAGCCATGAAATAAAAAGACAAAAAAAGTAAAGTAAAAAAAAGTAAAATTAAAATAATAACATTATCTAAATAAAAATCTCCTCACGCTTCTTTTTAACTAGTTAACATCTTTCATCTGCTTTCAAAGAGACTATATACAGTATTAAATTGAGACTGTTTCATAACCAGTTCAAACTTCTTGTGGAAGCTTAAAATAGTGGAAAAATAGACACATCCTTTATAATGTAGACTTTTAAAATATCTAACTAGGACCACAATCCTTCCCTAACTAACACTAAGGAAAAGTTTGATATATAGTTAACCGCTAACACTAACTTAGCTTAGCATAAAGACTGGAAATTGGGGTGACAGTTGGCCTGGATCTGTGCCAAGAAAACAAAATTTATCCACCAGCACCTAAACCTGAAGCGCTCTTTGCTGGCTGTGCCATTGTTTTCCTATGAGGAGAGTGGTGGCGCACAGCTAGGTAGAAGCACTACCCTTAGCCTGGTGTACCATTCAAAACTGCCACCAAGTACAGCGCTCAAAGTTCAAATTATTTCAACTTTGACCTCAGCTATGATGACAGTGTTTCAGAGTTCCCCAAAACAACACAACATTGAAAACACACCACAATATTGCAAGGAAAATTAATGCACAAAGAAATATCAACAGTCAAGTGGTGCTACGACATTTAGCAATCAGCGTAAAATTAAGAACTTAAATCCAAAATCCAATGCTTGTGTTAGCTCGCTGTTTGTATAGCAGGCAGACAGGACGTATAGCTCTGCGCTTTGCCTCTTCAGGTCTCTGCACCCTACCTCACGGTGGGCTAAGTGCAAATTTCTTTTCATGCAAAAACATCTTAACTCTCTCAACAAAAAAGTGAGCAAGTGCATTTCCCAAAATGTAAGTGCTTTAAGTTGTATAACTATAATCATAAACACATTTATCATATTTTAGTTTGTGTAGGCGGATATTGTAGGAAAAACTGATGAATGATGTTGACAGCGGATAAATTTCAGACACGTTCAGGCTCAGTATGAACATTTTGTGTCTTTGTAGATATGTTCATTAAAAATCTATAATTATTATGTTCAAAGCGCCGACAAAGACCCACAGTGGTTGAAACATGCTGGCATTTTAAATGATTTAGTCTCTACAAGGCTTTTTAATTTTACCTCCTTGTTCATTCTATTTTTATTTTGGAGTGCCGGGTTTGCCTTCACATTTATTCTTTTTTTTTCTTAGAGCACCTGACACACTGTCTGTCTACGGTTGAGTATACAGAGCAACTAGTCATCTCCTTTTCTCATGTTTCCTCATTATGTTGATAAAAACCATAATCCAAGTGGCAGTATGTTTATTTTACAATGACTTGCTGTTGCAAATGAGTACTGAATATCACTTTTAGGTGACAGGAATGATCGTTTACATGTATCACATTCTTTTTATTACATAAAACATTCTTGAATACATTTAAATGAATATTTTCCAGAACTGTCAGCTCCTGGATAGTCTTTTTAGGTCTGCAGTAAACTGCAGAACTAAAGCAATTTGTGTCAATTAAATTAAATGTAAAGGAAAAAAAAAAAAAATCATCTACAGGGTTATAAAAATACTCCAGTGTTGAAAAGTTGCTTTCAGCCAGGTTTCCTTGAGCGACTCCACTGTTGACCTGTGCTGTTTCCTACAGATTTGGTGTGTGAACAGAGACAGACAGCATCCTCAATGAGCTGTTGTGAGCCATATTTGTTTCATGATTCAAGATACCTCAGACTACACAGTGTGTCTTTGTTTACAGCGTGGCTGTAATGGAGGCTCTGTAGACTTTCCTCAGTCAATACAAACACTATTCTGGACCTCGGCTGCTTCATAACTTGGCGGCGTGAAGCGCACACACACACACACAGCGGCATTGCTCTCGGATGCCTTAGGCTGTTCTTCTCTGGATGTCTTATCCATGTAGAGAAATATTAGTACATGGCATGGACTGCATTTGATATATTGGGACGTTCCACTAGATTTAGCTCTACTTGAACCACCAACATACTGTAGGCTGTAAGGATATGAATATATGGTGGCTTTATTGAAAATGCCTGATGAAAGACAAATATTTTAACTGGTTTTAACACTCAGCTGCTGCAGTCTTGTTATCTAGGACATATATACATATATTGTTATATATGATTTTGTGTAGTGGTCAGGTTTGATGGCATTTTATTGAATCTAAATCTGTTTGAGTTCTGTGTCAAACCTACTTAGCCACTTTGGAGTTTAAAAGGTTCAGCTTTACTTGTATTATAGAAATCAGGATTGCATAATGAAATGCAGATGTAGCCCCATCCACACCACACACACACAAAACAAACAGGGTTTCTCTCAGCAAAGTTGTTTGGCCCAGTGACAAGTATCTTTTGACGGGGGCCGGCAGCCAAGTGTCTTTTTTGACAGAGGCCTAGTGTGGGCACAGACTGCATTAACATAGGGTCCCATAGTGTCTGTGAAAACATAACACAGATGGAATCTCAGAATTGAGTATTTAAAAAAGCCACACAATAGATTTTATAGAGCCCTACAGTAAGTCAGTGAAGCTAACCGGGTTAGGGTTAGGGTTGGGGTTTAAAGTTTTACAAACAATCTGACAATGTAGTCTTGGAATGCTGTGTCTTCAACAACAAAAGAAATTAATTTGCGTTGTTCTTGACATGGAAAATTATCCTTATATTGACAAATATATTGTTGCACACCTTGTATGTTCAAAACTGTTACTTTTCAGGAAAAATCTGCGTTTTTAAAATGACTGAATGGTGTTTACACAAAGACAGTGGCTCTTTTCAATACTTTTCAATGATTAAACATTTGTAAAACCCACAGACAGACGTAAAATGTAACCAATAGAATTGTTTATGAAAAAAAAGTCAAAGTATGAGGATAAAAGCTTGTCTGTCTCTCGCTGTTAACTACCATACTTTTTTTGTCAAAATAAGGTCCCATGTGGACACCAGAAAGAGAGGGACTTCACCTCTCTACAGTGCACTCACTTTTTAACTAACAGAAATTGTTGTTCAGCTTTCCAACCATTATATGTATGTTTCCAACTGAAGCAACCCACTGTAACTGTTAAAAAACATCTCAAAAATACATCCCCTGATCAATAAAATTCCCCGATGCTTAGGCCTGGCAGGCCATTAGGCTTGCAGTACACTGGGGGAAAACCCTGAACAAACATTCAAATATTTCAAATAAAAAATAAAACTGACAATAAAATAGAACAAAATATATAAAAATAGCACTAACAGAGGAAATGAACGGGGAAACTAAATACGTATGTAGGTCCATACAGAGGCCACATATGACTAATCACTTGTTGATGTACTACTGCAACAGGCTTGCAAGCTGGGAACATGTCTGTGTGAGTCAGTCACGATAGCTCTTCAAACTTCTTTCTATTTTTTTTGTACTGGGCAGTTTACTCTGCATCTAAGAGGAGGAAAAAAAGCTCCTCCAACTAGCCAGTTTGCTAATTGTCAGTGGGGAAACTTGCGAGGTTGGTCACCAGTGGCACGATAAGGTCACACAGTTTATCCAGATGACATATTTCTACCTTCAACTCCTGTCTCATAACTGAGGACCATTCCTCTTTTGTGAGGCAGTTCATACTGAGACAGAAGTAGTTTAAATAAAAGTTGGTGCAGCACTCTTTGGCTCTCAGCTCTCTCAAAATTAAACACTGTCAAGGTGGTTTGATATTGGTCAAGAGCACAAATTTGTTTGCCCAAGTTTACCAAACTTGAGCTTGACATGAAAGATTTGTGTCCAAATCTGTTGCTAAAGGTGATTACACTGAAACAAATTAACTTCGCTACAAACCTTTTCTGGTTTAAATGTTGTTGATGTTCAGCCTTATATTCATTGTGAAACTTCAAAACTCTGCCGTTCTTCATTTGTCCACAAAGTCACCTACAAAGGCCCAACACAAGATATTTGAGGCTAATACTGATACTGATATTTGAGTTGAAAATGATAAACCTTCTGCCCTCGCATACTTTCTCCCGTAAATTGGTGGCCCAGTTCCAATGTCTCCCCTTACGCACTTTAGCAAGACGGTTCAAGGGTCCTGGTGTGAAATCAACAGTGTTTGAAGTGCTCTGTCAAAGAGCTTCTGAGCTTTTTGTAAACACTTTCTATGAGTCTACAACTCTGCTTTTACTTAGGAAATAACCCACAATGACAAAAAACTATGACAGTGGAATTATACACTGCAAAAAAAGAAAAAAAAAGAAAAGAAAAATAAAACATGATGGGAGTCAGCAAAGTGATATATGTTGCTAACAACATGTCTCCACTTCCTCCCACCGTACAAAAATGAAGCCAAAATATCCCAGATATGAGTGCTGCCATCTTGTGATGGTGACATCATTTGAAGCTATAGCTGAGTAGTGATCAGGGTTGGAGTGGCACTTCTGAATAAACTGTAAGAAGGGCTGAGCTGTCAATCATGATGTGAAACCCCATTTTTATAGATTTAAATAACTAATTAAAACTAAAGTTGTTAGAAAGATGAATAATTGAGCAAACATTTTTGGGAAAAATGTATTTGCCCTGTACTTTGATTTTGTCCCATCTGCTAACATGGAGGGGGTGGGGTTATGACCTGTACTGCAGCCAGCCACCAGGGGGTGGTCAAGATGTTTTGTTTTCACATTAGAGAGCTGCCACACCGTCCATCTTTACATACAGTCAGTGGTTGCTAACCAGCACTATGTGTAAGTTTGCTGGTCCTATGATGGTTGAGAAATGTAAACATTATAGTGCTTTTTATCCAGCTCCCGAGTTAACATGTCAAAGGCCAGTCTTGCCTGGACCAGGACGGTGGTGATGCTGACATCTTGCAGCAACAAGCTGAAGCAGTTAATGTGCCGCCTGTGTATTAAATGTCTTTGGTCCACACAGTTTGGAGCCATGAAACCGTCCTGCAGTCACACACTAGATAAAGTCTATGAGGGCTCAGTGTTAAAGGCTTACAAGGACATCAGAACTTGGCCTGTCTTTTTAATGCAATCTGCGGTTCAGACCTGGAAAAGATCCGTGAAGCGCCTTCCTGCATTTACTTTGTCAGATTTGTTACCCTGCTCAGATTGCTAACCATTAGCCCTTTTTTTCAACCATCGATTCTGGTGACGTGCCTTTAATTCAATCTCCTCTTCTATAGTGTCTGCATTTGGGTCCTCTCCCACTTGCCCTGTGCCTGACCTGTGACAATTAGCCATTTGGATGAATGGCTTCTTTAATGACTTGCACATCTCTCCATACTAATAAAATACGAGAGAATAATAGATTCCATTAGGGATTTTTTAGACTAGGAGCTTAACAACGTCTGTTATTTTACCAACTTAAAACTGGATCCAAAATAGCTGCAGCTCTCTGAAGCTCTAATTAAGGGTGTAGTGTGAACAAAAGGCCAACCTTCCAGGTGTATGCTGTGGGCACTCACAGCCAGCCTTTCATCACAGTGTGTTAGAGTGCAACAGCAACCACCCGTACAGACTCGATTCAGGCTTTCTAATGAAATGCTCCATCTCTGTCATCAGCCTGCCATTTTCACGATCTATTAAATCTCATACATTCATCGCGCTGTTATGCATTATGTGCCTTCTTGACTCCTGGTATCCTGCAGCATTGTTTCAATTATGAGGAGCAGGGGAGCCGCCGCCAAAGCTTCATCAGGAAGTCATATCATGATTTTCCATTTTATGGATTTTTTTCAAGGAGTTTAAGATTACTTCCTGAGTAATTTTCCACCTTGTATGGTGGCCTTCCCTCCACACAGCATGATAACCGAAGATCAGTGGCTGATGTTTAATGTATGCGTATTGCTTAGTTTTCTTTGATGTTAATGTGTTTGCAGGGTTTAGCATCCACTCAGTCCAACACACAACACACTTCATCTAAAGTTGCACTCCAACATAAATGACCACAGGGCTGAATTCTGGAATAATCTCCACCAACAGAGTGCTGGGGCTGCATGTAATGGCACAGCTTAGATGTTTATTGGAATTTAGACCACAGTATTTGCCCACAAGGTACAAAATAAATTACAACTTTCCAGCTACTTGGATCATCGAATGTGACAACTTGGAGAACCACAAGAGTTTGAAAGCTCCAGCGTAGGATCTAATAAATTAAGTTGTTTTAATGAGTCTGAATCTCCATATATCAATGCTATAGCAACAACCTTGTTTGATACTTGTACTTAAGTATAATTTTGAAGTACTTGTACTGCACTTAAGTATTTTCATAGTACGCTACATCACCGTTCTACTCCACGTTTTACAACACTACTTTTATTTGACAGCAGTAGTAAATGGTTACTTTTCAGATTAAGAGTCTACATAAAAAAGCATTCGACAGGCTTATAAAATACAATGCCCCATTTAAGTTTAAAACTTTCCAAACTTTCTGGCTTGTGATTATACAAAAACAGTGTCTGGTTTGGCTCCATTGTCATGTTTCAGTTGTTTGCAGTTACACCAAAGAGTCATTTCCCCTCTAAACCTCTCAGATGGTTTCATTTAAATGTTTAAACTGTTTGAGGCCCACATTTGGAGCAAAATTGTTCAATATTTCACAGAGAGAGAAAAGTCCAAAAAAAACATACGTTTGTGTTGCAGAGGTTTGTTATGCATTGATGCATCATAATAATCCACTATAATAAAATCTAATAATGTTGATATATGCAGCCTGTCAGTCCCTGTTCACTCCCAACGCTTTATATATGGCAGCTCGGTCCCCTAACCAGGGCGCTATAGGTGTCCCTCTAGTGTTACGTTATGATGTTTCATCAGGATTAGTTTTTGTTGTTGTTGTTTATGGTCTGTATCATTTTTTTCCATCTAATATTACTTTACTGGTTTTAATTTTTCTTTTTCTTTTCATATTACCTGTGTGAGACTAATGCTGTAAAAACGGGACTTAAGTTTCTAAACCTAAATATTTAGACTCAAAATCATAATCGGTAATTGTAAGTGAATTTTCTTCAATTTAAAACTGAGGGAGGCCTATGATAAGCCTTGTAGTCTGTTGGTCTACCTTGCACATTCTTGTTATTTTTCTTATTGTTTTGTTTATGTCTTTTTTAAATATGGGTTAAATCAAATCAAATCAAACTTGTCAAACACCAATGTTTTGTCACTGCCCCTCAATGAGTCATATAGATGTGTACAGTACATTATGTATACAAGCCTGGTGCTGTATGAGACATACCAGGCTGTTGACGTCGTATAAAGAGGGAGCAGTCAGCAAATGAAGGAGGTGGGTGGGCTGGATAATGCAAACACTTTCATCCAGTAGACCGTGATTCATGTCCCATGAGAAAACCAAATGTTAATGAAGGTTTTAAGGCACTGTTTCTCAATCTTTTTACACTGTGTACCACCTCGCAAGATACTGAGCTCTCCAAGTACCACTCTGCTGTTTTGCACGATTTGGTGCGAGCAGGTGCTGTGGACACTTCACTGGCACTTCTTGCCACTAGCACTTGTGCTCATTTAATTGTCATCCAGGTGATTTTCAACACAGCTGCCTAAAATATTCTCCTGATTTGCACTTCTTTTCCCAATAGCTCCTGTAGTCTGCATATGGAGGAGGTGGGTTAGATGGAAGTGCTCACTGTCAGTTTCTTTCATTTACAGTCGCTTACTGTCTTGCCATGCAGTTTAGCATGTAATGATCAGTAATCATGGATGGCATATGTGGGCGCTGTATGACTGTGACTATGTAGCAGGCTGATATTAACACAAAAATAAAACAAAGACAAAACTTATCTTAAATTATTGTTTTTAAATTACATTTCATGATATTTTATGTACTTGTTTTCAAAATTTTGTAGTATTTTGATAGTATTTTATGTTTTTAAATTACAGCCTGATCGATATATTGATATTGGCTTGATATGGGCCTACAGTGGTTACATCAGTATTGGAATATGTTTATTGATATGCACAAATATTTTTACAGATCATATAAAACAGGAAATGATGCTTGGGGTTATTTAGATTTAGCATGTAAGACAAAAAGTATATAATATTCTACAATAAAGTTATTTGTTTAAGAAAACAGCATTCTGAGTGCCTTTGCACACTCATATTGTTGCACAATCTGTTGCATAGTCTATTTTTATTCCAGCTCAAAAATTCATTATACTTGTTCCCCTGTCAGTAATCTGTGAATTTTTCTCCTCTAAAATAATTATCAGTATCTCTCTCAAAAATCCCATATCAGTCGGGCTGTATTTTAAATTAATTTGTTTGATTTTCAGAAAACATTTCTGACATTCCTCTGAGTACTCCCACTCTCTGAGTAGTGTGAGAATGACATAACGTAACGTAATGTAGTTGTTGTAACCCCAAATGTGGTCTTATCCTAAACCTGCCCAAGACGTTTTGTTGTAAGCACCTATGCAAGTAGTTTTTGTGCCTAAACCTACACAAACTGGGACAATCTCACAACGTTACCATGTCTTAAAAAGGCTTTCTGGCAGCATCTCATACAGCCGCTTAAGCGGACCTTGTGTATCAGAGAAGGGGGTGACAAAATATTGGTATGTGTTGAGCTTGGATGAAAACCTGAGTATGAGCATACAGAGCAACAAACTGTGCGTATGGAGGAGGTGGGATGGATGGATCTGTCAAACAAACACATGACTTACAACCAGGAGATTGGAGTTCATTTTCTATGTGAAACCAAAAGTCAACGCTAGCTTTTTAAGTTATATAATGTACGCAAGTTATGTAAATTGGAAAAATTATGTTCATAAGTTCTGTTAACATACATAAGAACTAAGCCCAAACCATGATCTTTCCCTACACCTAACCAAGTAGTTGTAGTAGTAGTAGTTGGGCTTTTATTTTGAAAGTCTAGCCAGATGTTGGATATTTAGTATTGTTAACTTGACTGCAGAGCCCTGCACGTGCAAAAGTGACATTAGAGGGGTACCTACAGTGTTGTAGTTTGAAACCTAGGACCACTGTCCAAGTTGTCGTATTTGACAAGTTGGGAGAGAGAACGCAGAATATGTGGTAATGTACCAGTAAAAGGAAATGTTTATCTACAGTTAGGAGTACAGTACTTTTACATTTGATATTTTTGGTACATTGTCTAATAATACCTGTGTTCTTTTGTACATTGCTGTGTTGTTACTTTTACCAAACAGAAGTATTTCTTCCATCACTGGGTATGTGACGCTTAAAGTAAACCAAAATATTGTTGTAATATTATCACATTTCTTCCTGAAATTAGCCAGTAAGTAAGCAGAATGTGTTCAGCTGCTTGACAGCTTTTAATCTATAGGTTTACATTTTGAAGAAGTTGAATAATGAGATCTGTCTCTTTTCGGTGATTAAATATGTGGTTTTGTATGTAAGTAATGATATGGGAAGGCTTCTCATCACAGTCATTTGTTCTGTTGATTGTGGTTGGGAGACAATAAGTCCATCATACAGCATATTGTTTACATCACAATCTTGCAGTATTCAAAGATAATAAGGCCAACATACGGATACTGTACGCCCAGCTAAACAAATTAAACAGAGTCTTCATGAACGCCTGAATGAAGTCAAACACTTCCCGTATCTTCCCAATCATAGATCATTGAACATTTATGGCAAAGAGCTGGAGGCTTTCCTTTTTTAAGAATAGTCCAATATCCCACTGCACACAGTTCAGCACACTCTGACTGCCATCCAGGGAGGATTAAAGCACTTCTGAGGGCAGATAGTGGCCTTATGTTTTATTAAGTATTCAATATTCATTTACATGTTAGAAGTGGTGGAAGAAGTCTTTAGATCCTTCACTTAAAGGGAGAGTTTGGATTATTTGATGCAAGGTTGTCTGAGGTACTTCCTGTTGGAGAGAAATTCGAGAAAGACAGACACTCTGTTGCGGCCTTTGGGAGCTTTGGAATAACATACAAAATAATGAACACATATATGTATATTACTATTGTATACATATAAGCAAATACCAACATACTACTCAAAGTTCAATAAACAGTGGACACGATAGTAGACAGTGGACTGACAGTTCACAACATCATTCATTCATTCATTGTCTGTAACTGCTTATGACATTGGGCGAGAGGCGGGGTACACCCTGGACAAGTCGCCAGTTCATCGCAGGGCTGACACATAGAGACCGACAAGCATTCACTCTAACTTCACACCGATGGGTAATTTAGGGTCACCAGTTAAACTATCATGTTGCATGTCTCTGGACACCAGGAGGAAGCCGGAGTACCCGGAGAGAACCAACGTGGACATGAGGAGAAATGCAAACTCCGCACAGAATAGAGAATAATAACACTAAACCTATATGTAAGTGTGAAAATACTATAAAGATGTAATCATAAACTCTAACAATGATCTATACTGGAGTGTACTAATGATACTCATGTAATGTTCTGGTGTGACATATCCCATTGCAGTAGAAACTCCTCTTCCACGCTTCGTGTCGGCACATACTATTCAGTCCACCGGGGTCATGCCTCTATCCGTAGGTCCCTTAGCAATTCAAACCAGCTTTCATAAAAAGTTCAAAGAATTCTCCTGTTCACCATCCCCAGGAACCGCCTCCTCAGCATGGGTATGATGCGACATGTCAACAAGAAAATCACAATTAGAACGATACATGCACCGACCCCTACATTTACGAACAAGGATCCCCATTTTCCCAAAGTTTGGTCTAGCCAATCCCATGACATGCCGTTTTTTTTTCCAGCATTCTCCCCGAGTTCCTGCCCCACCTTCTGAAGTTTAGTCATAGCTACTGAGAATATTCCATCAGGTGCAGTATGGTTAGGAATAAAAGTACAACAATATTTTCCAAACATTTGACAAACACCGCATTTATCTACCAAAAACCAGTTTAATACTTGTCTATTCTGCCAAGACATTGTGCTTGTTGCATGTAAGCCTCATTCTCACCAATGTACAGAGTCCCACCCATCGTGGATGTGGATTATTCAGCAAGACATTACCCCCACACATCCAGTAACTATCTGCAACTGCATGTGTTTGGTTCACTCAACAAATGGAGCATCGGAACCTACTTATATTCTCACATCTCTGGTCCAATCGGACAGGGTTTTCATACCATACTGGCATACTAACAACAACTGTGTCATGTTAGATTCCGGAAACCAAGACAACACCCAAGTAATTTTACAATTAACAGTGGTGTTGCCCAGTACAACTCCCCCACTATCTGTTAAGAAACCTCCACTCGCAAAACACTCATATTCTTCTAAATCATCCACTCTGTAATCTGTAAGGGGCTCATTTTGTGGAGCTGAGATTTCAAATTCTGTGCATTTCTCATGAAGTCGGCTCTCTGGATACCGCTTGGATATAATTTAGATAGACAATTGTGAGTTCTTCATGATCCATGCAATAATCTGCATTGAATACCACACATTGCACACATTATGCATTCTTCAGATGTCATTTCCCGTACAGTGTACCATGCCATTTATACCACCCATTCGATGATTAGCATTTTCCCATATTTATCTGCTGAACTTCTTACACTCCTGTGAACTGGCCTAACCCACTCATGTTGTCCTACATTATCGCTCCCACTGATCACATATCACAATTGCAATTTCAGCTAAAATAATCGCAATATCTCTTTTTTAAACCATATTGTGCAGCCTTATTTTGTATTAATTATCTAAATCTGCAAAGAAATGAGTAACCAAAGCTTTAAAATGCACACATGGAAATACTTAAAGCTGCAGTGGCAATATTATGTCATTATAATTTTGGTTACTAAGAAAAGTTAATTGAAAATGTGTGTCTGTGATCTCCTACTCCTTTGTATTTTAGTTTTTCTGAATCAAACAACCAAATGGGGTTAGCTAGCTCATAACTAGCCAATCAGAGCAACTCAGTACAAACAATGGTACTGTCCCTTCCTCTCTGGCAGGCTTGGTCGCGCTTTCAATGTTGTTTCTAGTCAGGTAGGACAGACATTAGTCTGTTAGTTAGTAAACCTACAACGCTTTACAACCTTGATGTCAACCAGCAAAATGTGTGTGTGCATGTTTGGTGCGTCACTTGGCGGGAGGAGCTTGGCGGAGTGATACAAGGCAGCAGAAAGAAAGGACAAATGTTTTGCATTGATGTGTTCTAATTGCAGCTTTAAGTAAAATAAAGTACATCAAAATTGTACTTAAGTACAGTGCTTAGACCTTCTGATTATTTTGCAGTTGCTCAAGTGTACAACATAAGAACTAGACATTAAATGATACTTGATTGGTTCTTCTTCTTTATTTGATCAGCAGAAAATCACTGAACTATTTTCATAATCAATTTATAGTTTTCAGTCATTTTTAGAGCAAAAAAGTTAAATATTCTCACTTTCAGACTCTCAGATATGAGGATTTGCTGCTTTTCACTGTTTTGTATCATTGTTTGATTGAGCATGTTTGGGGCTTGATTGGGCAAAACAAGCAATTTGAAGACGGCTCTGACAAATTGGTAATGAGCACTTATCTCACTGTTTGTTTGACAATTAATAGATGAATCAAGAAAATAATCAGTAGTTTAATTTATAATGCAAATAACTGTTTGCACCCCTGATGAAAATCCTCTAAGATTATAAAAAAAAATATTCACTCCTGAAGCATTATTTTGAATGTCTTCTAGTCACGATCACTTTAATCTTTGGGAAACAAATAACCACGAGCAATATTAACATCATGTGTTCCAGTTTGTTACATAACGCACACTACTGGTCTGCATGAGGCATTCACAAACATAATACCATCACAAGAACAACAAATATTTACCAGTCAAGACATACTGCAATCATTAGATCCAAATATTTACCTCTTAAAGGGTTGAGCTGAATTATTAATGATAATATTGGTTAACAAACCAGAGGCTCTGCCAGGGAGAGTTGTCTGCTCCCTCAAGCTTATTGAGTGGGATGCACTGGATCATTAGAGGCTAATGTCAGTCTGGTTGAGGGTAATGAAAACATACAACCTCAGAGGATGACATGGCGAGCTCAGGGGTAACTCATGTAGGATTTTCTCTTTATATTTTGTCTAACAACCACCTACACTCTATAGTCCCTAAGAACTGTTATCAGATGCTTGATTTCAGTATTTGGACATCTCGCTTTTTGTTGTCAGTCGACAGAGAAGGAGTTCTACAATTCTGAAGCACACCAAGTCTCAAAATGAAACCAAATAAAAGCTTAATTTTGCATTCAGTTTCATTTGGAATGGTGCATAATTACAGTCCACATACACATTACCTTTATGTACATTCACTGGAGCTGAAACCATTAACACAAACATTAATCAGCCACTATTTTGATAATCAATTAAACAGAGTGATTGTCGAAGCAAGAATACTAAACATTTGACGGTTCCAGCTTCTAAAATATGTTTATTTTCTGCATCGTTTTTGTTTTACGTCGTTATAAACTGTATATCTTTAGGTTCACACATGCACTTATCTAGACATCACCCAGAGGAGCTGGATGTGTGAACGCAAATGTCCACATCACGTCCCTTGGACTTAACTCTGTCAGCTCCCTCGTTAAAAGTCCAGGTGAGGCAGATGTGTGAATAGAGCAGGTCTTTGTCTGGAGTCAGTGAGTGGGTGTGTTGATGATGCTGCATGGTGTACAGCTGCTTCGTACTCTTTTCTGCTTGCCTGAATGTAGCTTTCCAATCTAATCCTTTCATTGATTGTTTTGTTTTCAAACAGATATAGGCCAATCAATATAAGTCTCTTTTTTTTTACCTCATGATTTAATGGCTTTCTTCATCATCTATAAGGATAAAACAACATATTTGCACACGGGAGTCAAGCTGTCCTCCGTTTCTAATGCAGTTAGTTAATTTTGAGACCAACTATGGCATCACCTATTGGTTTGCGCACCACTATTTCAAAGCCTTGAGTTTAGCTTTATGGATGTCACCATCTTGTTTGTCTTTTGCAACCAGAGCATGTGCAATACCAACAAGAGCATGTAGGTGGTGGGTGCTGTACTGTGACCTGGGTGGTGCTTGCTTTTGGTTCATCCATTCAGCAGGAAATATTGGCGGCTTACCTTGCCACAAAGGTTCTCGTATTTAAAATAAACAGTACAGTAAAACATGTATCTGAAAACATTTGCAAGAAATAGACAATGTAGTTACAGAATACTGGTTCATATTTGATCGCATTGTCTAGTTTGATCTGAGTTTTGGGAGACTCTGCTGGAAATTGGAAATGCAACGGTGGCTACCTAGTTGCAATCTTTCATGTATTACAGCTGAACAGTACATATTTTTGGTGAGAAACAGCAAATGCAGTAACAGAATATTGCTTCATATTCGATCAATATGATCTAGTTTGACAGATTGATCTGAGTTTCATGAGCCCTGTATGCTGGAGTGGACGGATTCATTGATAATGACTTGTCAAATACACGGTAGCCCCACCCTGAAACATACCTTGCTTTATCATCTATTCTTACTCTAAATACCAATAAATACAATAATTTACTAAATGAATATCATGCTGTGTGGAGAAAGACTTATGAATATTAGGTTAGAAAATAAAACATTTGCCTGACGTAACATAACTTCCGGTATAATCCACGCCCAGGTCTGGTCTGCTATCCAAACACAGACAGATAAATTTATTGAATGAACAGATGCAGACACAAATACTGACGTCCTTGTATACCTCTACTGTTGGACAAATTAAGTAATTTCAACATGTGACATTCAGACATTGTGATTTCCAACTATGTTCTGATATTTCATAGATGAAGCAAGAAAATAACACATCCGTTGATAATTAAAAGAATAATTTGCTGCAGGCCTATATTTCGCTAAACTATCCAGGCACCCTAATCCAATCTGCTCAGCCAGACAACGCTCAGTGAATATCTACAACAATCTGATCACATCTGCGCTGACAGCGCTCTCATCTCCTCATTGTCTAGAGATCAGGCGAACTTTCAGCAGTGCCATGATATGGCTTAAATGAAAATAATTCCCTGTAAAATCCCTTTGTAAATTATTTTTATACTCCTGTGTTGGCCCCCCCCCCCCCGGTTGCTTGTCGCTTGGAACATGCCTAATCTACTTAAAACAAGTTGATAGACTGGTAATATAAATGAGACTGCTTGGCCATCTGAGGATCTGTCTTCATTAGGAGCGGATCTGGAGAGAGTTTCTATTAGCTCACTATCAAGATGGGGAGACTGTGAGGAGGAAATTACGCATGTCACAAGACAAAGTGCGAGCGGCCCACAGCTAAGCCCAGCGGAGGATGAAAAGCCTTAATCAGCGACAAGGACTACCGGTGACAGGGCACCATGATCGCCCCATGCGTCTCAATGTAGAAGATTATATCCAGCCGCTGACAGATTGACACTTCCTCTGTGAGTTCCTGCCTGAAGAGAGGAAAGGATGGCACCGTTCCCCTTCCTCTCCTTTCCTTTCCGTGCTTTGTTCGTCACTATCAAAGGTCTTTCCCAGATTTGGGTCATTATGTTTTTTTTTTTTTGTCTCGTCTGCAGGGGTAATAACACTTACTGTTCTTTGAAAGATAACAGCAGCAGAGCGAGCCCCGGGAGGACCGCATGCATAACTCGCAAACAGTGTTAGAAAATAAATTACAGTTATAATGGCGCTGAAGAGTTCAAAATATCTGAGGACGTTGTCATGTGGAGCCCTTAAAGTCAGTTTAAAGGTCATGATTCCATCTGAATGAAAATTGTCACTGTTTTTCTTATCTTTTCCTTTTTCACTCTC
This sequence comes from Lutjanus argentimaculatus, assembly GCA_034769285.1. Classification (NCBI taxonomy): domain Eukaryota; kingdom Metazoa; phylum Chordata; class Actinopteri; order Lutjaniformes; family Lutjanidae; genus Lutjanus; species Lutjanus argentimaculatus. Next base: position 28,329,357 of record JAWZSL010000007.1, read on the forward strand.
TTGTCCTTGTCACATTACTATTATGAATACACTCGTCAATATTGCTGGTGAAATGTCTTCCTCTGTTCATTTCAGTGCTTTGCAGCATGAGAAAAGCACTGACGCCATTATGCAGGGTGCCCTACAAACTGTGTTTTTTTCCTATTAGTCATCTGCTACGGCTAAAAAGGGTTCTCTATAGATGAGAAGCAGCTTCCTGAAAAAAAAGGTTCATCATTTTTGCCTGACCTTTCTAATAAGAGTTAATTTAGTCGAGATATGGCTCCAAGCTACAATGGCGCTCTCCATTGTGCAAATAAGATAACAAGTTCAGGGCTAATGTACGGACATGACACTGGAGAATAAAAACAAACAATAAGCATTGTCTGTAGGTGTTTGTCTATCAGTTTGTGGTACTGCCAAATCAGTTTACCCGCCTGTTGATCCACACTTGGCTGTAGCTTCATCCATTCCCAAGGTTACTGGCCACGCCGCCTCGTTCTTTTGTCATTCCTCTCCTTCATGGGGCACTGGCTGATAATTAACTTGATTTAATAGTCCAGGTCCTCTGAGGAAACTGTGCTAATTAACAAACAAGGAGCTGATATTTTCATCTTGCTCTCAAATGAAAAGGGTGCTAATTGTTCAAATGGTAACCTAAAGCAGCTCAGACTGTTATCTGTATGCTGTATCTGGAACAATGACTTTATGTGTTATGTATCTTGCATAAAAATCACTATATCAACACTTAAAAGTGGCGATCTCGAAGATTTCGATCCTGGTTGTAACAGCAAACATTGTTTAATAGCACAGGTCATAGAATATGGGGGGCAGGGGGGGGCAGCAAAAAAAAACAACCTCTTTTCTTTAATAAAGAAGTCAGGCATTAATTAATCTTGTTCTGTCATTCTGTGAGCACCCGAGATCTGATTTTATGCTGCGCTGGAAGTCTGTGAACAGCAAAAGTGACAGGAGATTGTTACCTGCTGAGAAGTTGCAAGAGTGCATCCTGTCGCCTGCAGCTCTTCATCTAACAGCTCACTGTGGCTCGGATCGCTGTCAAAATATGCCAGAAATGACTGCATTTTTGATGAACGATAACATACATGCTAAGCTGCATTTTCCTGTGACTGCTACATAATAAAGGTCAACTTGTGTTTCACCTGTTAAATACTTTTAATGTGAAGGTGATCTCAGAGCCCGTAAGCTATCGTCTGACAGCAGTTTAGCAGTCTGCATCCATATGCAGATGTCTGTTCATAGAGATTACATTAGCACAAACTTAATATAACATTTTTTTCAGGGAATATCACCACAGAAGCATAATTTATAGTGCTGCAAATATAAATATTGTAGTGCTTTCATCGGTGGGCCCTAGGCTCAGTCACCGTTGTGCTACCTCATTCGATGATAGATAATGACTTAATTTATTCAAATGAAAATCTTTCAGATTGCCACTTTAAAAGAGCACTCCATACATTTATTGCACTCCTACAACACTCCAATAGACAGTAAAAGGGTCAAAATCAATGGAGCACAACTAGAGATATTGCCTTTTTTATTTCACACATTTCTTTTTCATTGTCAAAACCTGGTGCCAGCATCACCCACAATACATCCGGACTGCCAACAGATTGGTCAGAGATTTGGGTGTGTTATTCTAGTAGCGACTAATGTAGCCTCATGTGGCTAGCTTCAAGCAGAGAGGAGGAGTGGACTACAGAGGTCCGGCAGGTCTCTTTCCAGCTCCACATGCCCTCATTTGTTCCGTTTCAAACTAGTAGTCCTCAGTGCCAACCAGCGCTGACTCAAGTCACATTGCTTGAGGCTAATTTATCCAACTTTGCACAACAAATACAACTAATACAGCTTTTTTCCCCACATATGTAGCGGTACTCCCTAAAACATGCACACAGGCTTTCATGTGTAAATTTGGTGGGTTCCCCTTTAAGTTGACTTACTTTTCTTTAAGTGTTTATTCAAGACAGCACACATTAATTAACCCTAACACAGTTGTCTTAGTTTCAGTGGGAGAACTGACAGATGGGATTGGCATGAGTACTGTAGTCATGTGACTTGGTGCCAACATCCTGGGATCAACTTTATATATAGTTTGTAAATTCAACATGTCCTCTCTCGCAGTGAAAACATCACTACTCCTGACGTGGGTGATGATGTTCTTACAGCAACATAACAACATGTTGTAATGTTCTTAAGTACTTTTACATAGTTCTGGCAATTTTAGTTCAAATGTCTGTTTTCTCATTGTATATGTTGCCCAAATGGGGTTTAAAAAGTGCGCTGAATTATCGATTTATTTATAATTTTACTAGATTTTAGTCGAGCTGAAATGAATAATTATTTTTCAAGCAGCAACACTGGATATATTCTAGTTCCAGCTTTTTAAATGTGAGAATGTGTTGTTTTTCTCTGTTTTATGTGATTATAAACTGAATATTATGTTTTGTACTGTTGCTCAGACAGAACAACACATTTGAATATGCCTCCTTGGGCTTTGTAATGAATTTGAATTTTTCATTACTTTTTCACGCTGTTACTGATTGAATGGTCGTTAGTTGAAGCCCTAAATTTTATTGAATATTAAGTTTAATTCAAAATTCAGTTGTAAATCAATTAGAAAGTAGAAAGGTACTCGGAGAGCACAGACCTCTGTCAGGGCCAAGGCCCTATCTTGCAATGTTCCGAAAGTTAAAAATAATTCTTGTATTCACCTTGTCATTCAGATCTGCTCCAACATTTAATGAGTTCTTCTTTGGCCCATGCTACAGCCTTTCACCAGGTTTCATGAAAATCTGGCAGGTAGTTTTTCCACAATCGCTCTGACAGACTGACAGACAGACAAACAAACCAAGCGAACCAAAACCAGAACCTCCTTGGCAGAGGTAATACCTGATACCTATGTTATCAGTGTCTGAATCTTTTGTAAACATTGTCAGTTACTGAGGGAAGAGACAGGAACAGGTAGCTGTTTTTGTTCCCAGTGGATGAACAGATTCAGATGAAGGATAAAGAGAGTAAGACAGAGAGGATGAACTTTATGCAGTGAGCCAAAGTGAAGAAATCATCTGCTTCAGCATCATCAGTAGAACCACTGATGACGGCAATAATGAGGCAAAGCATGGATTACACAAGAGTTGATATAGCTGTAGCAATATATAGGTAGGAAGGATATAAAATAAAAAGTTGAAGATTGTTATTTGGAGGCGAAATCTGCATCTGTATACAATTCTGACAAAAGCTGATGCAGGACGTGCTTCACTGGTCAGACCTCTATCATGTGTAAACTGGAGAAAATGCTCAGAACTGCTTTTTTCATCTTTCACTGCCAATGAGATGTTAAGTTAGCTCGGAGCGTTTCCACTATTCACGGCCACAAACTGTTTAATTATAATGGCATTTAAATGTTCTGCTAAATTAATGTTTAAATAAAGATTTGAGATTAATCTTTAATAATGTTTAAAGGTAGGTGCAAATACAGATGAATACAAACTTTAAAATAAAAAATGAAAGTCATGGACAAATAAGTATTTGTGATCAGGAATGGCATATTGGCATCAGTATTGTGTGGATAGTGTAAACTTAGTCTTATTGTTATTTTCTGCTAAGTTGCATTGTTTTCTCCTCAACTGTTTTGCTGGGGTTAATTGTTATTGGTTGTTAAAGGGCCAGTGTGTAAGATTTACAGGGTTTTATTGGCAGAATATGGCAGGAATGGAAAATATTATTCATGTATGTTTTCACAAGTGTATAATCACCTGAAAATAAGAATCATTGTGTTTATCTTAGAATGAGCCATTTTTTTCTACAGAGGGTGTGGGTCCTCTTTCATTGAGTCCACCATGTTGTTCTGCCACGTTGCTACAGTAGCCCAGAATGGACAAACCAAACACTGACTCTAGGTGCATCATTTCGGGTTTTTGTAGCCAACATATGTTCTCCTGCATGCTTGGAAGGGGAGGGTGAGAAGGACGTGTTTGCAATCTGCAAGTTCACCATTAAACGCTACCATATCCTACACACTTGTCCGTTAGCTTTTTCTTTTATCGCAGATTGTTTGTGTGGTTATTTATAGGCCGAAATAACTTAAAATTAATTTATTAATTTAAACATATTTTGTAAAGAAAAATAATTTGATGGTGATTATTTGACTCTGACGATTTGTAAAACAGCAATGACTTAATTTTCTTCATTATTTCTGTGTTCTTGCCTGTTTAAAGGTTAACATGAATGTGATGTAACATGAATGTACCAAATTTAGCCAGAAGGCTGATTTTCATTTGCAGATTCATTGTAAGCATTAAATAAAACATCCAAGCGAGACAAAAAGCAGAAAAAACAATGTCAAAACACATTGAATACAGCATAAATGATACAACTGTGTTGCATCTCAAGCAGTTTAAACCGCATCTGAATGTTGTGATTTCTGAATATTACACTGTATGTCATGCCTGGCATATCAAAAGCTATTTTTCATCGCAGCGTTATCTGTTTCTTTGCTATTGTAGATTTGCTGCATATTTCAGCTTGTGCCAGAGGTTATGTAATGAGGCTTGTCGCCAGGGGTTGTGCTGACACAAGGGACCCGGCTCTCTTCTCTGAGTAAGTGCCAAGAAAGAGAACCTAAGGTTAGAAGGAGCAGGCGGAGAGTGCAAATGCCTGCACTCTAAATCCCAAAAGCTTTATATGAGATTGAATGATCAAGAGTGAATACAGCATCCCAACAAATGCAGAAGATACTGTAGTTGCAGGACTTTTATTTGGATAAAGAGCTACAGTAGCACAGCACAGGTCTAAGAGGTACTTAAGGGTTGATATGAAGTGCTTGTCTATTCTGCGTCTCGGCTGACCTTTACAGTAAAGAGCCTGCAGAAATAACGGAGGTTCAATATTCCTGCAGGCGGTGAGGTTGTGGTTTTTTTGGAAACATATCAGCATGGCACAGTGACACTTGTCATCTTGATTGGTTGGCTGGGAGCGGCAACAGGGCAATGTGAGCCCAAGCTGTCGCCTGTCTCCACCCGGTCGTCTGCAGTGATTAAAAATGGCAGCGCAGTTAAACCCTCAACCACAAGCGCACTTCGGGGCATCGTGTCATGTTCGGTTTTAGGCAGACTCCTGATGTTGCATTTAAACAAACTTCAAAAACATTATGTGGCTTCTCTTGTTGTCGCGCTCTTTGCACCAAAATTTGTTGCAAATTAATTTTGAGAGGTCTGACACCAAAATGATCATGCATGTCCATGTGATTGATTGTGCAGTTATCATGTGATAACAGAGTTTCTCTTTATTGTTTTACACTTAAATTACCTTCAACAAAACAATAAACACAACTCTTTTGCTGCTGCTCCCACTTTTTATTTATTAATTATTTATAACTGAACTATGGCTATTTCATACATGGTACCATTTTTTCCCCTGGGAGGGAAAAGTCATGACCTGCTCCTAAGGTCTGTGGCCACAAAAAGTTACTCTGTGGCCACCAAATATTCCCCTGTAAGTGCCCCCCTGTGCTTATCGCCAACAATGATTGTGTTGAGGTCATTACTGTCATCGCCACAATTATATATTTGAAAGGTCAATCTCATTAATACTCCACCTAAGACATCTTGGAATTGCCAGTGGGTGGATAATGACATGCTAACAACAACAGCTGTTTTCAAGATGGAAAACACAGAAGACATTGGGTGTTGGATTCATCATCATGCATCTATTTTACCACATCTTCAAAAAGACACTACAGCTCAAGGCTGGATTCTGAAGCTCCTGAAAAGCAAACAAATGCACTGGACACAATGTTGTAAAGGTACAATGCTACTGTTAGCTTAACATTAGGCTTTTCAGGAGAATCAGAAACACAAAAGGTGGGCAATGAAAAAACAAAACAGCAATGACAATTTAGGAGTGAATGGAAGCTTTAAGTGGCTAGAATCGGACACATCTAAGGACATAAGGTACTGTGGTGTGTGCCGCCAGTTTTTTCCTCAACAAGCCAAGACATTAAGCTCGTTTTTCATCTGAAACAAAGTCGGCAGGAAACATCACACCACTATTCACTGGAAAAGTGGACAACTCAAGTGTCACACTTAAGGAAGGCTGCATTAAGTTTACATTTGGACCACCAAAAATGTACTTTTGCCACCAAATTTGAGGGCCTGGTGTCCTGTGGGGCCAGTGCTTGAAAAAAATAGCATCTACCCCTGGACCTGCTCCGCTAGTGATTGGCTTATTCTTACTCTAACCCTAATCAATCACCCCTGATGCCTAAATCCGACCAATGGCAATGAGTAAAAGTCAGTCAGAGGCAGAGTACGGCTGGTCATGACTTTGCCCTCCTGGGAAAGAAATTTGGTATTTTTAATGTCTGTAATTTGGAATCCTAAAAGTCTTTTTTCAAGATTAAACTGCATATTTTAGAGAGGCCTTTCATTGTGACCAGTCCAAGACACACCTGTGTAATTATCATTCTGTTTAATCAGCATCTCTCTGTACCACACCTGTCAGGTGGATGGATTATCTTGGCAAAGAAAAAGTGCTCACTAAAACAGACTTGAATAAATTTGTGTTTGTGTTTGTGTTTATATTTTTGTCATTAATCTGGCCACTCCCTGCATTTACTGATTGAGGCTCCTGTATTATCTGTATTTGGGACATCCTGCATCTTCAACTTGCTTAAAATCATGTTGGATAAGAAGCAGCTCTCCTCTTCTGGAGTGGGATCAGTGCCTTGAGGGAGCATCAGGATATATCTTTTGCTTTGAAGCTCTGAGGGCTGCATAGAGTTCATCCAACTGCCAGTTTAATGGATTGAGTCTGGCTTTTCAGAGGTGCCACAGAGACTTAGCTATTTGCCGTGCTGGTTAAAAGTCAAGAGACAGAAGAAGCTGATCTATTTCCTGCCTTCGTCTATCTCTCTCTTTCTGTCTCGCTTATTCTCCTGTTATCTGTTTGCTCCATTTAAATCCAGGCTGATAGATTCATTTATTCATTGTGTAATTGTGAAACAAGTAAGCAAGAAATGAGAATACTGTAACTGCCACTCATTTCAGCATTTACTTTGTCTCAGTGAGCGTGATGTCAACACTGTGCAGATTAGCACATCTAACCTTTTTGAATTATTATCTCATTTCATAGTTACAAATGTATATCTTTTCAAACACAGCTCTATTATAATACAATCATAGTTTTGGAAGATTTCAGCTCAGGATATCCACCATTTCCCACTTGTTCTTACTAAATGCCATATTATAGTATTTTCCACACCAGAGAGGAACTATTACAGATAACATTTTTAAACTGCAATGATAGTGTTCTGGGAATAAAGCGTTTAATTGCGCTGAGTTTTCACTGTAATAGAAAGTGAAGGGCAAAATAATTGAAACACAAGATGAAAAATCTTTGAAGTAAATAAATCAGAACTTCAAGGACGGCTACACAAGTCAAATTAAGCTGAATATCGGACACAAGTGTGGATGTGTCAGTTTTAAAAATAAGTCTGGCAGTCACACTGCTTAAATACAAATTATCAAAGCAACTTGGAAATAAAAACTTGCAGAAAGCTGAAATGGGTTTTATTCCAAATTGCAGTTTAGTGCTTCCACTTTTTTTCAGATATCCTTTTTTGAGAAAATTCAAATTAACTTGATTTCTTTGAATTAACTCAACCCGTTCAGAATTCAAAAATGCTCCAAACACACACACAAAAAACTTTGTAACTGCAGATTTCTACTCTAAATGCATGCATAAATCATTGGCAATAAAACATGATGAAATACTTAATTATGTGTTATCTTTTCTGTCTTTTAATAAGACGATTAATAGATTAAACTTTGCCTTATGCTTCCTCTCTGCCTCACAGTCGGCCATGCTTGCTGAAAAAATTGGGGTGTGGCTCAACTGCAGTCCACTTTAGCTGACGTGGGACACTGTGATTGGAACATCCAGTCATATAAGTTTGTGCACTTTGGTGAAGTCAGATGACAGCAATTCTGCATTCATGTGGTGTCAGAATAATTGGATAAATGAGTTCCCAATTGACAAAATTGAACGCTGTGAATGCCCCCTCAAGTCAGAACAAAAACTCAGACAGTCTGAGAAAATTCTGGTACATGACTGGCTGAGCTGTTGTCTGCTGACGTCATATACTGGATGCAGAAACATGGAAACTAAATGTTTGTTTGATTGTAAAAACTTTGCATTAATTCACATATTCCATATCATTTTTGTTCCACATGTAATTTGTAATATGGTGTTAGGTTGTAACCAGTTACTGACCATGTAGAGTGACCTGGATTCATTTGAAAAGTTAGTTATTTTTATTATTTATTATTATTTCATTGTTTATTTTTGCAGGACAGTATACAATTAAAAGTAAAAGAGTTAGTTAGCAGCTAATTTGCATGTGTTGCCCCTGGGCAGACAAATAAAACAACAACAACAACAACAACAACAAAACACAAAACAATAAAAGACCAATGATGTTGACACTTTTGTCCTGACTTTGGCCATAGCTAGAGGCTGGAATGGATGGGGGATGTGAAGATTAATTTCAAACTGAAGACTTAAAGTTGTTCTGTTCCTTCACTAACGTTTCTGTGAGGAACAGCCTCAACTTGATCCCCAATTTCACTTCCTCGTATTACTTTTCTCACCGTTTGGTGTCATGATTAATCGTTGGCTACGGCTCACAGCAGTACAGAACAGGGATATCCTCTACTGACAGGGCAACAGGGATGCGCATTTAAGAACACCCCCTGCCGGAGTGCAAGGCATGGCCTGCTGTGCTTATTTACACTGAAATTTTCTGAACGCATCATTACAGATCAAACATTTAATTCAGTCCAGGGTGGTTTGAATTCTAACACAAAGTGACAGCACATAAAATGTAAAACTGTATCACCAAAAAGGAGCAGTTGCCTTCAGTTAAACCTCACTGAATCAACAGTAAAGTTTATGAAGCTTATCAAGCTGCGGCCTAAATGACAGAATTTAAACAGTATCTCTTCAAACGAAAATTGGACATGATGAGCAACACAAATTTGGCATTAACGGAAAGGCAGCCATTTGGAACCTGCTGGATAGATAACATGTTGTATGAAGGACAAAATCTGGATCATTTAACAGTGGGAAATTACAACAATTTTATTTTAAATTTGGTGCTGTGTGGTCTGGGCAGCCATTCAGTCTGATCAAATGTCAGGGATTACAAGGCTTTTTTACAACACGATGTGGGATTAATGCTGGACACACTCTAACCTTGTAAAGTTCCCATAATCTAACATGATAATGTCACCATTAACCCTGCAAAACAAATTCAGCACTACCTTCAAGAACACCAGGATCGAGTCAAACAGCCTCCATGAACTCCACAAACACAACCACATGAAAACTTTATGAGATGGCCTAGAGTGCAAAGCAGAAACCCACCTCCGTCACCAGCTGGAGGCTTTCTTTCTTGGAGGAGGGTTTAACATCCAACAACACACAGATCTGCAGAGGTATGTCGGCATTCAGAGGACTGAAGCTGCTCTGAGGGAAAAATGTTGGTCTGACTCCTCACTAGATACCTGACATTCATATATTTCTCCATTTTTGAGTGTGTGGTTTTAATGATGACGAAAGTGTCTGAATGCACCTCATTATGAAAGTGTGATGGCAATTTAACACCTTGGTCTCATGTCTGACTAAGCACCTGAGCCCCTTTCATGCAAGAAATCTGGCAATCTAACATTACTGTAACACTTCCAGCACAGCACAAGCCCGAATGCCGTCAGATTAATGGTTAAACGCACAAAGACAAATTACATGCACGTCTCGTTCACCTGAAGATCACTGTTCTACATTTCTCACTCAAGCATCATCTTATTCGATCAAAGAAAATAAAATCAGTTTAATACGGCACGAAACACTGTGAATAAGCTGATTTTACGTAGTTAGATTCTTCTCATGTCAGATCAGTCTGTAAAAATGATTTTCCCCCTTGTGGTGCGACTGCAGCAAAAGAGGTTACAGAAAACCCCTTATGCACCTTCAGTAATAATAAAAGCAGCCGTCTCCCTCCGTACATTTTCAATTTCTAGTCATGCCAACTCCAAGGATGAATGAAGGAATATCCAGGAGAAAGACTTTAGTGTTGTCATGATACTGGAATTACTGACTCTGATACAACACAATTTCAGGAAACTAACTCATTCTTTCTTTAGCTTTATTTTTTTTTCTCTTTATGTCAGGCTAAATAAAATAAAAATGATCTGACTAAGTAATCTTAGAAATTAAAGGTATAATCAGTAGGATTTGTCCAAGCTGTCATAAACAAAAATAGTTTGTTGTTGCGTCAGGGGCAGGGTCTCTGCAGATACAGACACCACCATACATTGATTTTTCTTTCTTTTTTTAAAAAATGAAAATGCCTTCAACAGTACTATGTATTAAGCACAACAGCATCTAAGTTAATTCCCTTATGACCACTTCTGTGCATAGTCAGAAATGAGTGTTTTCCCACCAGCTGAAACTAACTCTTAGGGGGATTAGCTTAGCTTTGAGAATTACAAATGGCTGTTGGGCAAACATCATGCACACACACTTATTAACTACAGTTTACTGGACCATCTTGTTTAATGCTTCAGTAATATTGAAATGGGAGCTGACACCAAGCGCTCACAATTCTTCAAAGAAATCAGCATATTGGTCCTTGATTGCGATTGTGATTTGCAAAAGTTGTTGTGTTAGCACCTTTCATTAGCACTGTTCTGTAGCATCGCTTGCATGTGGGCCTGCTTGTATCCTTTGGGTTTTCTTGTTTATTTGCCTCAAATGCGAAGTATTTCCAAACAGCACTGTTTTCTTTCTTAACCAAAACTGGTCTCAGGGGCATTTGCCATCTTTAAAGTTCCCTTGAAACAGCTTGCAGAGTACTTATTGCTTAGTCATATTAAAAACAGGCAGCTAGAGAGGGACGTTAGCACTTCATGGATTAGAAAATGGAGGCGATTTGCTAAGTTTAGCTCCTGACACACTGGGGCTGAGTCACGGCTAACCTGAGGTAACTTAGGTTAGTGCATAGCTACTTTAGGAAAAAGCAAAGCTATCTTTCCATCAGGAAACTCTGTAAATGACCTTAATAGTGTATTCCCTGTTGGTCTCGGAGGCTGCGTTCAGTCACAGTCTGGTTGAGTTCAATGGGAAGCTGCTGAGCCTGTTTCCATCGCCTGTTAACAGCAGCTAACAGTTCCGGTTAGCTACTGGGAAACTTTTCTTAATTAAATCACAAAAAGTTGAAGCGGCACAGGCAGTGTCTTAAGAAAGAAAGTGTTTAATTGGCTGGAAACTTTGTATAGCATAGTATACTTGTCAGACAGAAGAGGGAGCAAGAAAGTACAGCTTGTATCGGTGTATTGATGGTGCGTATTAAATATTCAGATTCAATATGTATCCAGTCTGTACTTGTGCACTGTCACACTTTATAAAACACTGTGTCAGAATTTTCTAATAAATGATGATGAAATTGATGAGAAAATGTATTAGAGGATTCATTGTGTGAGGTGGGCGAGTGTTAATTAAAGCTTCAAAGGCAAAATACGAATTAAAAATCCATCAGTGATGCAATCTGTGGGAGAACAGAAAATACTCTTTTTCCTTCATATCTTCATACTTTTCAGCTCCCTGCTGTTCTCCCCTGTCGTGTGAGCATGTGTGTCCTTTCCATAAATGTCATATTTGAATAAAGCCATAAGGAACATTTACGTAAAAGGTACCTATGTCTGAACAACAAAAAGCCATCACCTAAAAAAAGAAATAAAATAAAATAAATGAAGGGGGCATCCATATCTTTAAAGAGTTTAAGTCTTAAAAAAGTGATTTTCAAGACGCCACTGCATCAGACAACCTGCGCTCTGTGTGTGTGAGTCTTTCTAAAATTCCTTGTTGGTGAAAACAAGATGACTCAAAGGACCTTGCTCTTACTGCGACAAATAATGTCTTAAATCATATCAGGTTTATTTAACTGTTTCCATATCTTGCACAGTCCTCATCCTGTATGCAAAGTTCCAGCTTTTGCACTTATTTTCTGCAATAAACGCTGCAGCGACATGGAGCTGTACTCTGAGGTGTGATGGAGTAACAGAGTATGAAAACACCATAATTCAAATTCTGTCACTATGGGCAAATAACCCTCATTTAAAGGGTAAAAGAAACTCCAAATTGGATCCTTGAGTTAATGGCGTACGGATGTAAAAGCATGTTTGGGAAGTGTGTTTTTCTTTTAATAAGGACGGACGACAGACAAGCCTTTTAAATTGGGTCCAAAGCAAAAAACATAGGCTGCCTAACCTCCTATAATAGAACTCAAAAGTGATAAATAAAGGCCTAACAGCTTTAATTAGTTGTCAGTATGGGGTCTGAGGCTGTGAATCCTCGCTGTTTCCCCCCACTTCCTGCACCTCCTCTCCCTCAGTCTCAATCTTTTTCTGCCCCCCCTCCATTTCAGCCTACTTTCTCTCATTGATACCCTCCATGTGTAAATTGAGGGAGGCATTTCAAGGTTGTCTCCATCTTTGATCGTCACACAGTGAAACCCATAGGAAATATCAAATATTAAAGCAACAGAGCTCCTCAGTAGTGTACACTTTGAAACACGGCATGCCATGAGAATGCATAGCGTGATGTTCAAAATGCAAAGCAGCGGTGTTACTGTCTCTTCTCAACGCACTTTCCCCGGGGATCCTCTTTCCACTACTTTGAACAGTTTGGTATTTGAGCACATGAAAAACTCCAGTGACTAGAAACAGGATAACAAAAGAGTGTAATCCAGGCATGTCAAATCATGTTGCCACCGAGAGCAGAGAGTTTTCAGATTATACCTGCTGATTTCACTGAGAGGATGAAGGGATGACGAGAGAGGCGGAAGTAATTAGTCAGATCATTTGGGGCTTGTATTGGCAAACATTCAGAAAAATCTCACGGTGAGCTCTTTAGCATAAACATTTATAGGAAGCAGTTAAGTTCCAGCTTAGAGGTGATTTAGGAAAGTTCTCAGAGTGACTCTGAGCAATGAAAAGACAAGAAGTTTTATCTCAGTGCGGAGGTTTAAATCTCTCCAACTAATGAGCACAAAAACACACACAAATCTCAAAACTCTGACCTCAGTTTATACCCTTTTATTTCCTTGGCTGGAAGTATAGCTCTTTGTTAAGACACCTCTAAACCAAAAGAAACCCAAAAGAGAAACTTGGTGTCTTCCAAAGAGATAAACTTACAAAAATACATAAAGAATTACCAGAACATCAACCTTTATAAACTGATAAATAACACTAAAAACCACAAATTTAAAAGATAAATCAGTACATCACAGCAGTGATCCAACTTGCTGAGTGTTAAGTTAACTTTATTGTTACCTCAACTCACAAACTTAAACGGTGCATTGAAACACTAGAAGGCTTTTAATTTGAAATGGATACAGGAAGTGTTGAGTTTGTATTAACAGTGTAATGCACTAAATTTAACAGGGCAAATGGGAGCAGATCAAAACAAGTCTTTGTACTAAAATATTGTAGCGAAGGCCTACATTTCCCATCATGCCTGAACTGATTACTAACTCTAAATCTATAATATGTAACACTTCTGTCTACAAACACAAGACATGTGTTATATATTTTGTTGAATTGTGTATCATCCCAAATGTTTCCAACAATGGTCAAATGCAGAAAAATCTGTCATTTATTCAGGGTAGTGATGCATTTCCTGTTAGAGTTGCCCTAATTTATGGAAAAAAGGATACATTGAATATGTCAGAGAGTGAGGAAAGAAGTCAGTCAGTCAGTCAGTCAGAAGCAAGTTTGCCATTTTATGCTCCAGAGTGCAGGCTTTTTCTTATTGTGTTTGGACACTGTTCGATTCAGAACGTGGTGGTTTATGTTGGAAGCCTGCTTGTAATTTTTGTGCTGGTTTATAGTTTATAGTTTTAGTGAGATGGCTGTTTTTTCTTGACCTTACCTGTAGTGTTGTTGTTTTAGAGCTCTTGAGTACTGGTGGGTGAAACAAATCTAAATGTTACTTGCATATTCCTCCAGCATTTGGCTGGTGCTAATTTTGCTCCCTAGTTAAGGCCACTGGGAGCTGATTTCTTTCTGTCATTCCACGCTGTGTGCCACTATTTGAGGAAATGCAGAATGCACTTACCAACTGACAACCTAATAAAAATGGATCTGCAGCCCAATTTGGTTCCTGACCCTATGTTTGGGAAATGCTGCTGTAAACATCTTCACTGGTCTCTCCCAAATCTTATCATGCATACCTGAGCATCAAGCAAGCTAATTAGGGTCGTATTGTTGGGCGGGTTCGAAATGTAAAAGAAAAAAGTTACACAAATCTGGAAGAGTATATAAGGGAGAGATCTCCTCGCATGTTTACTTCTGGAAGCATGTTCAAGCCATTATGCTGATGAGGGGATCAGAGTATCCCTCTTCTTTCATATGGAATAAGCAATCATCCACAGGTGTGTTGGGGAGGCACTAAATTACAATGAGCAACAGACACTTTTCATCAAAGACCTCATTTACGCTTCACTTTGTGAGTATTTAACCAACTGGACAGCTATCTGATATTAAAAAAGCTCAGTGTAAACATATTTACAAGAGGCATTCTAGCCACATATTTAAAAGGTCTATATGGAAAAAAACACCTCTTTAAAAATGATACATAATGTTTACTCCTTCCAAGTACGTCACCAGTGATCTGTGCAAATATCCACTCGCAGGGTCTCGTCCCCTGTGAGAATGACAGCTGCAGTGACTCAAGTGAAATTAAACAGAAATTAGCCTTTGTAACTCTCTGACTCATTAAATTGTCAGATAAAAAAAAGTGCCTCAGGTGTTTTCAACACATTTAGTGACAGAGAAAGTGCAACAAGCTGCTGAAGCATTTATCTGATCTTTGATAAGTTTAATCAGTGAATGATCTGCGTGGGTGAGGGAGCGGCGTGACTCAGAGCTGTGAAGACGACAAAACTTTTGTCTCGCTTATAGTCCATAAATGCTATTCATCCATGTGTTCTGTTCAGATATTGATGGGTGAAAGTTAGTTAACTGTTACTGCTGTAACCATGGATACAAACTACTAATAGGGATAGTTCAGGTTTTTTGAAGTTGGACTGTATGAGCTACTTATCGAGTTACAACAGTCAATAAATGGTGGTTGGTTCACCCCCAGTTTGAAGAAGCAGCAGGAGTTGTGATGTCGGAAAAGTGGACTGCGGACATAGTCGGCAGCAAAACATATCTTAGCTACTGAGAAAAGACCCACTTAAAAAATCAGTCAGTTTAAAGTTATAGTTGGTAACTTCTATAAAAAAATATCTTTTTGATATGTGGAAGAATCTGGTTCCTTTGGCCTCCTTGGCCTTCTTTCCCATGCTTCTATTGGCATTGCTAGAATCCACTGCGCCTGAACAAAAGCAACCAATCAGAGCCAGCTTCCGACCCAAACCGTCACCCAATGGGCACAACCCTGCAATTTAATTTTTGGTTGTTTTGATTCAGGCACGGTGGATTCTTGCAAATGCCAGGAGGAGCCACAGGAACCAGGTTTTTTCACATATTAACTGTCTCATGCTACTGTCAGGGGAGAGAGACAGTTTCAAGCAAATATGACAAAAAGTTATTTTTGGAGAAGTTAACAATTGTAGTGTGTGCTATATTTAGAAGAGTTTCACTGCTTTACCTTTGCCATCAGACAGCCTTTTCTGATGGGAGACATCCGTTACATAAGCCGAATATCATCCTCTCTGAGGCCACCAGACTCCTTTGGCAAAAACAGTAATTTTATCTTGCAGAATACTGTGAATAAGGTTATTGTGTGACTTCCATGAATCTGAGCTAACTCATTAAAACATAGGAGTCACACAATGACACAAACAAGCTATCTGATTGAGGCAGAGGTAGATCAGCATTACCTGTGATCTGTTTTTGCCAAAGGAGTCTGGCTGCTTTGAAGAGAGCAATATAGCTGCAAGTTTCTCATCAGAAAAGGCTTTCTAATGGCAATGTAAAGCAGTGAAAATATTCTATATATATTGTACACTTAAATTGATATTGACTTTTTTGGGTCGGCATTTTTTAGGTGGCAAAAATGTGTTTTCCTGCTGGCCCTGTCCACAGCAGTATATTGCTTGGCTTCTTATAGAGGCACACCTGCTGTTTCTTCAAACTGGGACCGATCGCCATCTACTGTAGATAATACACTGACTATGGATAAGCATCTCATACAACCCCACCTGAAAAAAACTATACCTTTAAGTAAATCTTTTGCAGTTACCAAACATCTGGACTGAAGTAGGGCTGTCCCTGATATTCATGTAGCCCTGAAAAACCGAGACAGATTGCAAAATGTGATCTGGTTTACAGAAATGTATATACAGTATGTGGCTAAGTATAAACAAAAGTGCATTAATAAGCCTGTGAATTTTATCTGAATACAAAACACTTGAAATGTCAAGTGAATGGGGCCAAAAGGACACAAACACACATCGCACCATGACCTCAAATCCCACTCAGAAACATCTTATAACAATATTTCTATAAACAAAGTTCAAATGTGAACACCCACCCTAAAAACAGTTGAAGTTTGTTTGACCCCTTTGGTTGTTATGATGTTTTCTTTTAGATGCTCTAATTGGTTAATGGAGAATGTTTTCTGCACATGCACTGATGCATAACTGCATAACAATTTGCTGTCAGAATGCAAACTTTCTCTAAGTAAATATTTAGTTTGTTTTTCTAATAGTCTTGCAGTGCCCACAGGATCATGCTTTATCTGTGCGGATGTGATAAATGTATCATTACACTTAGATCAGTTTCCTGTTAGGAGGAGGTGGACATGAGTCACAACTTTGACTGCTTGCATGATTTCTCACTTATAGCAGCAAGACATAAATACGTACCTTGTTGTTCATCATCGGATGATGCAGACGTCTCATCAGTGATTCCAACAACACCAGAGGAGTCTGTTATATCCATTAACACCGCTTCATTGGCTCACAAGGTGTGCACATCCTATGGTAATGAAATTAATTGAAGTGGTGGAACAGTGTTAATGGTGTAACAGCATTGATTTATTGAGTGAGAAATACAAATGTGTCCCTAATGGGACGAAGATCAACCACAAATATCACCTATATAAATCTGATCTGTTGGATCTAAATGGACCCATGTGACTCTCTTGAAGCACTTTTCTGTTCGTCCTGCAGTCATTTTCTCCTCCCTTTAAGATCCACAGATCAATAAAAGTCCTCATACTACATAATACCTTCATATTTATGTGGACTTAAAGGGAGAGTTTGAGTTAAGAAAGCTAAGAAATGTATTGCTGTGGACAGGGTCAGCAGCAAAATGTATTTTAGTCACCTAAGAAGGCCCACCAAGTGTATGCTGTATTTAGAATATTTCCCCCACTTTATCTTGCCCTCAGACAGCCTTTTTTGATAGGAGATTGCTGTCATATAAGGCCAAATAACGCTCACTCCAAAGCCACCAGACTCCTTTGGCAAAAACTGTAGTTTTACCTCACAGAACACAGGAGTTGTGTGTCTTTACTTTTTTGTGTTACTGTGTGACCTCAGTGTTTTAAAAGGTTAGCCTATGTCACACAATAACTAACCAATCAAGGCAGCAGCAACACCCGTGTTCCGCAAGGTAAAATGACAGTTTTTGCCAAAGGAGTTTGGAGCAAGTGGAGAGAGCAAAATTTGCCTCATTCAACAGCAGTTTCCCATCTGAAAAGTCTGTCTGGCGGCAAGCTAAAGAAGTGAAAATATTCTAAATACAGCATAAACTTTAGTTGTCCCAATACCAGAATTTTAAGCTTTGATACAATGCCAGTATAAAAAAAAAATTATACTTGATACCTCTTTCAATACCAAGGCAAAAAGAAAAAAAGTCTTATGCACATAAAATAGACTCTTTCTTTCTTTTTAATTAACACCTGCTGATACAGAAAAAGTCACCGAACACTGTCTGGTTTAGCTGCAAGCCAAATTTCAGGCAGGGCAATAAAGACTGAACTGACATCTTAAATGAGCTCTTAGTTCCTTTTTTAAATAAATTCAGTTCTCTTGAAATGTTAGTTTTGTATTGTTTTTAATGTGGTATTGAAAAAGTATTGATCTTAGTACACTTAAACTGATATTGAATTTTTAGGTGGGCCTATTTTTAGGTGGCTAAACTAAATACTGCTGACCCTGTCCACAGCAGTACGTTGCTTAGCTTCCTACACCGGTACTCCTGCTGCTTCTCCAAACTGGGGGCGTGCTGACTGCCATCTACTATAAGTAATACACTGACTGGATAAGTACCTCATACGACCTCACTTCAAAAAAATCCTAATGTGATTTTTGGATTTTAGGATTTCACCATTGGCACTTGAAAGCTTTGTGAACACAGCCTCCGGTGCAGTGATGGTTAAAATGAAACACAGTGATGGTTAAAATGAAACACATGAGCACGCTCCGTGCTCCGTGCTCATGTTCATGATCTGACACCCCTGTTGGAAACTGTGATGTCACCCAAAGACAGTGCTTTCACAGGGGTGTGGATATTTCATTTTCTGGGTCAAAGCTTCTACCCTCGCTGAAACTTGGTAAAGCTTGAAAAAATTACATTCTGTGTTTTCACTTTGCTGACAACAGAGAAGTTCTTGAAAGAGTAACTTGATCAAATGGTGTTTTTGTGTTTGTTGAAGCCGTTTATGTGCATAGAAAGCAGCATTTTTCTGTGCCCCTAACGTAAGTCATTTGGAAGTCATCTAACAAAACAGCACAGTAGATCCATGACAACGCACTGCAAATACTTTTCTTGTTTGACAATTTCCATCATCTTGTGTCTCTGTGCTAGATAAGGAAGAAGTGACCTGACCCTCACTCCGACAGCACTCTGGGAGATGAGAAAAGCTACAAGGGTTATGAAAGTTCATCTGACAGGTCCACAGGGAAATGTCACAGTGAGCACATTAGCTCTCTGCCCCTTTCACATCTACTGACAAGTGTCAGTATGCTAATAATCAGAAATCCATGTCAATAATGCTCTTCATGTTATAGCATGCCATGCAAGGCTCCTGCTGCTCCTGCTGCATTTTAAGAGAGCATCTGTTCTCTGCAGTGTCCCTGTGTGCATGTGGTTTCTTCCAGTACATGCTATAGCAGACAGGATCTGATGAAACATTAAAGTTTCAGAGCGGGTTTGTGGTCTCTGTGGAGAGGGAGCAGATGCTGAATGTATGTACCATGGTTTAAATCACATTTCCAACCCTTTGGGCATCAACCAAGCGTGGAAATTGTGTAATTTTCGAGTGCAGGAAAGATGCAGTTCCCATATAGCTAACCAATATTTATTCACCACTTTCACTGTATTTACTTCAGATAAGTTAGTTCCTGATGTTACACAGGCGCCTGTGTTTTGATGTGAAATCTTGGTCGTCTTTATAGAATCACCACCCGTGCTGATTAAATAACCAAGGTTCATTTTGATGAACTGACTGCATGTCAAGCAACTATTGCCAAAACTGCCAAGGTTGTTTCAGAGATAGGCACATATTTAAAAACTGTTGCAATGTGTGCAACACACACATTTCCACAATAAGTGAAGGATTCTACTGTTGTATGTTTAAGTCAATATGAGAACCCAGAAGGGTATAATATATGCCATTTGTTAGAAACTTTGATCCAAAATGCTGTATCGTACCATGAAGGCATCACATTATAGTACAGCTTTAACCCCGTGGGATTAGTCACATGATTTACACAGTGAGATGTCTTGGGGTGTAAAGATGAACTCACACATACCAGAAAACTGATATACAAGAGGCAGAGATTCAGCTGCATCAAACAGAATAACAGAACCACATTATACATGAAATTCTGAAAAAAAAAAAAAAGAGTTTACAGTGGTGAAGAAACATCTTCCCAAGAAACTCCCTCCCTTTCTCACAGACATTCCCACACTGAAGGAAATGCAGGACCACCGTGTAAAACACAAACATTTACATTGAATTAGCAATCAAAATATCCATCTATAATTTGTGAAACGTGACACTGCTGCCATTTGTGATCTGTTTGCGAGCAGTCGTTGCAAAAGGCTTTTGTGGAACTGGGGGGGAATCTGTCATCTCCACCACACATCTCACTCTTGATTCAAAGGTCCACTGTTCAACAGTTGGGGGGATCTTTTGGCAGAATATGGCAGATATGGAATATTCATAATTATGTTTCCAGGAGCCCAGAATGGACAAACCAAACACTGGCTCTAGGTACAGCCTTTTGCAGTTTTTGCAAGCTTCATAGCCACCGTAGTTTCTCCTACATGTTTGGAGAGGAGAGTGTGATTCGAGTGGTATTCAGTTGGTTCCAACCTACAACCTCCCCGCTAGATGATACTAAATCCTACACAGTGTTCCTTTAAAGGGGCGGCTGATGTAAGATTTTTCTTCTCCCTGCTCCTTTCGATCAAGGAATGTGTTTCATATTTGCCGCTTATATTTTTTGTGCTGGAAGTGTGTACTGAAGTAATTAGAAAAATAAATCATGAATTAATATAATGACATGAGCGCTGACTGGAAAGTTACCCAGAGAAGTTAACACAAGGTGAGTGCCACTTGTGTTAGCAGCTAATGCTAAGGCTAAAAAACTGCAGTTCCTTGAATGGCCACTTGAGCCTGGCTCCCCTGTATACTGCATAACTGTACAGGGGGTGATTCTTTTTATATAGCTCACTCATGTGAATTATCTAAAGGCTTGAAATTATACATTATTAGGGGCTTGCCAGCTTTGAGTGCCAGGAGGGTGCTGTCATAGTTGGCTTGCCACTAGGTAACCACTTCAGCCTACTTGGCTGCATTTACACTCAACCTCTTTGCCCATTCTTGGATAAGCCAGGAGGTAGACGGAGTCAGGCACTGCCAAGATGGAGACAAGGGGTGGGAATCTCTTGGCACCTCACGATTTGATGCAATTATAAAACAATTATCGATGCATTTTGATACATCAAAGATTTTAGCTTTTAAGCCAGGAGTTGCCCATTGGATCTTACCCATCTGCAGTTGATGAGCTCACACTCAGCCATCCTCACCAAAATTCAAGAAGTAGCCTAGTTTAGAACGTAAACATGGCACACATGTTTATGTCTGTTACGTTTCACCATCCAATTGATGCAGCCGTGGGGAACGTGCAAAATTGTTACAGGAGATGAAAATGTCGAGACTTGGGTTTTAAATATCCAATTATTAATTTTTCTGCATCAATTCATCATTTTTTTCATAATTCAAGAAAGAATCCTGATGCATCTAAGATTTTTTTCCACCACCCTGAATGGAGACTGCAGAGCCTTCACACTGAGAGCTTTACACTGGCTCTTTAGAAAACAAAGGTATCCACTATTTATTAGTTAATGGCGTCAAGTTGATGCTACCTCCAACAGGAACCTTAGCTTCTCCTTGATGTAGGCAAAATGTTTTTTTGTTTGTTTTTTTCTTTTACAGTGACCTGTACCCATACATAGTAATTGAAAATACCAATACTCAGGAGTAGGCTTGTTCGGTATACTGGCACTAAATTGGTACCGGGGTACTGACGCATTTACTATACTGCGCTTGGATGAGACCGGTACTTTTTTTTTTTTTTCGCCGCGTGACGTCACCACATTGTAATTTGCGCCGAGGCGAGCAAGCCAGAGCAAGCAGGTGAGCGAGCAGCGTGGAGCAGCAAACGCAGCAGGAGTCCGGCGACAGAGAGAGATAAAGGAGAGAAAGAGAGAGGGAGACAGGAGCAGGGAGAGAATGGCAGCTGCTGCAACCTTCACTACGCCGCAACTCGTAGATAACACAGGTGCGCGAAGTGCTATATGGAATTACTTTGGCTTTAAAACAAATGAGCACGGTGAAGCCATTAACACCGAAGCACCACTGTGCAAACGGTGTTACAAAACATGTCTGGCCAAGGGTGGAAACACTTCCAACTTGGACAAAACACTTGAAGGACAAGTACCCAGACCTGCATAAGGAGTTCAGAGAACGACAGGTAATAACTTATATACCCATGAAAAAAAGCCACATTCAGTGTTAAAAGCCAGCCCCCTTCACTCTCCACAAAAGTAGCTCTGGAAAAAAATTCAAGCTGCACTGCAATTAGCTACCACTTTCTCTAGTTTAAACAGCCTATTTATATTATTTTATTTTATATTATTATATTATATTATATTTATATTCTTACAGTGATTTTTAAACTTTTTTGCCATACATGTAGACATGCTGATTTACGATAAATTTGAAGTGGTCCCTTAATTTTTTTTTCCAGAGCTGTAAATGCACACATGCCTGATCTTTATGAAGTAACAAACTTTTACATACACATTTAGCCATTTAATATGTTATAAAGACTACAGCAGTTATAAAGACTAAGATTTTCTATTAAAATAAAGTCAATAATGACATTTTTTGTGTTCTCTTTTTATTTGGAAAAGTATCGAAAAGTATTGAAAAGTATTGAAATACATGTTGGTACCGGTATTGATACCAAAATGTTGGTATCGTGACAACACTACGAGGATGACACTGTGCACCCAGGAACTGAGATAAACAACATTCAATCAGCAGAAATTCAGAAAAAAACAACAACAAACAAATAAACCCCATCCTTCTTGGGGACTGGCTATAAAGTTATTTACTGCTTGTGTTTGATAATGCTTGCCTGGTAAAAGGCATAATTTTCTGAGGCATTTCAGTTTAACTATTGAAATTTGGAGCTGGAATTGATTCATTTATTCCAATCAAAAGCAGTGGCTGGATCGAATTGTATCAAATCAACTGAGATAAACAACATTCAATCAGCAGAAAAGATAGCGTCTGTTGTGTCCATGTTAATCCTATAGCTCGTTGATGCCTTGCATGAATTACGAGCGTGACCTCTGCTATCCCTTTCACTGAAGTCGCAAAACACAACCTGTCACACCATTAATAATATAATATGACAACACAACTTATCCCTGAACTCCATAACATTTTAGCTACCACAAAGCTAACTTTGTTTGCTACAGCTTGTTCAGGTTGTCCTCCCATCCCTCTGTAGTAGAAGGCTGAGGTAAGATCACATTATCCATTTTAAGGTGTGACAGGATGTGTTCCCACATCATTTATTTCCCAAAAAGCTTCAAGAAAAGGGAAGTCACCAGTAGCATAAAGCTTACTCTTGCAGACGCTGCTTCAGGGAAAGGAATAAGAGGAAGCAGTTCCCATATTTCATACAAGATATCTTTGGGATAGGAACGATGTGGATCCTTACAAATGCATCTGTGTTCTTTTTGTATTTGATCATGGACTGTGTGCCTGGATATACTATATTGAATCATCTGAGAGGGAGAGATACACTCTTAGGAATAAGGGTTCCAAAAGGGTTCTTCTTGAAGGGCTGATGTTCTGCCCAGAATCATTTACTTCTAAAGATCCCCTTTTCTAAAGGAAGGTTTTGTCAAGGGTTTTCTGTGAAAGACTGAGGGTTCCATTAAGAACCATTTTCACCCAAAGAACTCTTTTTGGAAGAAAGAGTTCTTCAAGGATTGTCAAAATTCTTAAAGAACTCTGTTGGGTTCTTGTAAGGAACCCCAGACAGGTTACAGGTGGATAGAACCTCCAGAGATTGTTCTGGGTGGAACCATAGAAGTGCTCTCTGTTGAACCTTAGGTGGAACCCTTCACAGATGTTTCTAGGTGCAACTCTTTATATTGGGTTCTCAGTAGGACACCCTGAAAGGGTTCCAGGTGGCACAGGTTCTAACAGGAACCAAAAGGGGCTCTCCTATGGTGACAAGCTGAAGAACCCTTTATGGTTGAAGAAAGAACTTTTATTTCTAAGAGTGTCCACACTTCTAACATATGCTCATTCTGACACAGAGTTTTCTCAAGCTGCATTTCTATCAGGTGTGCTGGTTGACTGGGCAAGCATTTAGTGTTTGTGTTTGTTTGTGCTGCCACAGGATGGTCGATCCATCTGCTGCAGTCACTGAGACTGATGGTGAGATTCCAGTGTCCAGTGGAAAGTGACAAAAGAGAAAAGAATAACTGCGGCCCATATGCTTAAGGACAAGAGAAACCATTAAGAGCCCAGAATTACTAAGCAACCTCACTTCAAAGAGATGAACAACAGCGCTCGGAGCGTTTTCTTTTTTTGTCATCTTGCCCATCTTGTCTCAGACTTTCAGCACCATCAGTAGACCATTAATAAAGTGCCAGAGAACAATGCAGAAGTGAGAACACACACGTACTGTTGTTGTCCATGAATTCGAATTGTGAACACATCCAATTCTGTATTCATCAAGCAGCTTTACTCTACACCGTAAGTGCCAACTAGAACCCTATGGGGTTCTTTGGCTTGTCCCCATAGGGAGAACCCCTCTTGGCTCCTAATAAAACTTTATTATAAAGGTTGCACTTGGAAACCTTTCAGCAGGTTCTACCTCAAACCCAACTTGTAGGATTATAGCTGGAACCATCTGTAAAAGGTTCCACCCAGAACCTCATGAGAAGTTCTACAGAGAACCCTTCTACGGTGTAATGATTCCATCCTTGACTACAATGGTCGAAATGTGGGAACGTGCTGGGAGGGAACTGCTTCAATTACCTGAGATTTTTTGGTGGAAAAAGGCCTTCAGAGACCTACCTACTGTAAAGACCTACCAAGAACCCAACATAAAGGGTTATACCTAGAACCATCTGTGAAAGGTTCTACCCAGAAACCCCTATGAGAGGTTCTACAGAGAGCCCTATAGAGTGATGTAATGGTTCCACCCAGAACCCTCTCTGGTGGAAACATGGACTCGTTCTGCAAATAGCACCAAGGTTCCTTAAATCTTGAACAGAACCAGTTCAAGAACCAGAGCTATTTTGGTAGAAATGGCCTCCAGGGGTTCTACAGAGAACCCTTTTATATTTCAAGAACTTCATCTAAAAGTCACTAAGGGGGTTCTGTTGAAAGTCGTTTTATATTCCAAGCATTTCTTATAGAACCAATCCATTGTATTCTAAAAATAGGGTTCCATATAGAACTTGTCGTCTTCTGAGGGTTCAACAAGGGAAAAGGGGTTCTTTATGGAACCCCTAATCTTACAGAGAACACTTGATTAACTCTTTCTTCAAAAAAGGGTTCTTTAGAAGCAAAAGGTTCTGGGTAGAAACTAAGCCCTTCAGGAAGAACCTTTTTGGAACATTTATGTCTAGAAGTGTGACCTTAAGTGTGACATTATTACCATGTCAATGACAAAGGATTGCTTCTTCAACCTTGTTGCACGAAAACCAAAGAGAGCTCTGATTATGCTGATTATGTAAGGAAATTAAAGTGATTACTGTAATGTGGAAACCTTTCTAGCCCTCGCAGCGGTTACAACATCACGGACCTTTAATGGGAACACCACAGATAGAACAGGTTTATTCTCTGCAGTAATTAGAGCTGTTCAGAAATGTAGCCTAGTCTTTAAGGAGAACGTTTCTTAATTGCTACCTTTGTCGCAACATTGCTGCTGTTTGAAAGGATAATAACAGCCGGTCAAAGTAATTGTTGCTTTATGAATTCATTTGTGGAATTGTACTGGAACGCTCCCCTTAGAAACTGGTTATTGTTCTGCCCTCAAAGCTTGTTGCATCTCTGCACAGATGCTGCTAAATTATGTTGCATGACAAAAAAAAAAATGCTAATACACTCCAGCAAGAAATCCACATCAATTGAAGAGGTGAGGGAATAATTTGCAAAGAGTCAAGAGATTTTGGATTTCAGAAATTACTATTCAAACCTGGATGAGAGGTTCTGGTTGTGAATGTGAATCAGTGCAATTAAACAAGGGACAAGAGCACGATGCAGCCCCGTTAATTAATAAGTATACAGTTTTAAGTTTCCTTGTGAGAGGCAAGTGGAGACCCTGCATCCTGCCCTCTGGAATTGATATGCCAGTCAATGACAGTGATTACCATGCCTGCGGTTCCCCCTCCTACGCCTTTCCTGTCAGAGCCGCAGAGATAATGCGACAGCAGACATCATTTGGCCTTGTTGTGATCATGTTTTACTAACCGAACAGAAGCAAAGATAACCCAGTTGTTTCAATTGTCCCGCGCTGTGAGAAAACTGTGATAAACCGGCCTCTTTGCTGTAGGCCATGTAGGCTGTATGACCACAGATACATCATCATAGAAAGACTCCGTGACAGCACATGAAAAAAGTCTATCTTGTTTTAATCAGCGGGAAATGGATTGCTGCAGATTCGGAAATTGCAGTGTGAGTAAAAGCTGTAAATGCAGGAGCATGCACACACAAACTCTACACACAGGGCCTCTCTATCAGGCTTGTAACAAATCACGAATATCTGTGTAGTGCACACTTCCCTGCACAGTGATCTTAACTTCCCATCAGTATTTTCAAAAGAGCTTATGTGCACTTTTCTATGTACATATATATATATATGTATAGAAATTAGTAAGGAATATCCATGGTGTCGGTTTTATTCATCAGATGCCATGTAGGAAAAAGAGCAGAATTAAATTTGATGGAAAACTCATTTTCTATGTCACCATGCACCGGGGTCTTTAAACTTTCCCAGACAGAAATGATCAAAAATTAACACTAATGTGTACTTATAATTTCAGTTCTCTTTTGCTCCAACAGACTCACTCATATTCAGTTAAAAATCTAGTGGAGAAAATGTGTGACATCATTGAGTTAAACTGCTTTTTTTAAAAATTATTATTATTTGACTTGTTCTCCCTCATTATATTGCTTTCCTCACATAAAGGGAGCATAATGAATGTCAAAGAATAAATTGAACGTCACTTTAATGAGAAGGAATCCACAGGATTCACACAGAAGACCAAATGTAAACACAGAGTGATTATAACAGAGTGATTATTTTCTTTTGTGTTAAAGCAGTAGATTAACATTTTGGGAAGTACGCTTAATTACTTTCTTGTGAAGACTTAGATAAGAGGAGTGATACCACTTTCGGCAACCTCTGTGGTTCAAAAATGAAGCCCACAGATTTACAACCTGGTACAAAAAAAACAGTCTCTATGGTTAGCCACTAGGTAGCTGCTTTATTCAGCCGCCTCAGCTCCACCCACACTCCACCTCTTTACCCATTTTGGATTAGCAGGCAGTGCCAAGATGGTGATGGCCAGATCCGCCACACCACAAACCAAAGCAGGGAGATGCTAGTTAGGGAAACAGCTATCCTCTCCCTGTCCAAAGGTAACAAAACGCATCTTCAGCACCTCTGAAACTCACTATAGGGTTAGGTACCCATACCGGCACCTGAAATTTGGTACAAGTACCAGCTGCTGAGAGGGGACTATGTCTTTGTCTGCGTCGGTACTCAGTAGAACCAATGTAGTCTGGTCAGTATCCTTAAAAGTATTGAGTTTGATACCCAACCCTAAAACTCACTAATTAACATGCCTACAGGCAGGGTAGCATTTCACCCCTGTTTCTAGTCTTTGTGCTAAGCTAACCAGGTGCTGGCTGTAGCTTCATATTTACTATACTGACATCACAGGAACATCAGTCTTATCATCTAACTCTTGGCAAAAAGCGTATAAATGTATTTCTCAAAATGTCAAACTATTCTGTTCTGTATCTTTATAGCTGATCTGTACCTTTCATTTGTGTAACCCAAGAAATAATATTTACATTTAGATAAAAAAATCAAAGTTAATCCTCTGTCTTTATTTGGCTAATCTGACCCAGGACAGTTATCACATTATCCCTTGTCTCTTTCTTTCAGGTTTTTCTGTGTTTCAAACTTTGGTGAATAAAGATGGAAATGAAAAATATATATGTACACATATCAGTCAGAAAGAAAAAAAAACCCTCGTCCCTTGAAATGTAGATACATTCAGAAGGGCGAGTCTTTACACCCATTGCATGCCTAATCAACATCCACTGAGAGAGTTCTGGCTCATTAAACAGGCTCTTTGTGCTGGCATTAATAATGCAGAGGCAATGTGAGAGCCGTGATGTGCTCAAAGACCTGCCATCTCGTTAATGCACCATTAATCACGCAGGTTAAGACAACAGCCTTGAGGGCAGTTGACCTCCCTCTCTTTAGGGGGTGCGGTCAGAGAAGCGGGCACCTGTCCTTCTTGTCCCTGACACTCAATGACTCCACCTGGAACGCCCTGAACGGCGTACTGGGTGAAATAACAGGGAGAAAAACGCATTCAGAAAAGAATTTAAAGGTGCAGTAAGTGATTCTGTAGAAAGGTAGTGGATCATTGAGGTCATCAAATGGCTGACTACTAGCTTTACACAGTAAAACTTTTACAGCAAATTCACTTGGTTGAAACTTAAATGAAACTATGTTGCCATTGAGCTGCATAGTGTAAAGCCCTCTGCATCACACAGAATTCAACGGCAACAGTTGCAAAACTTCAAGCACCAGCCAACCAAAGTGTTGACATGTCAGATGATGACATCAAACATGCCCACGTTCCAAACACTCCAACTGATTTCAACTGATTGATTTCAGCTTGGCAACACCTTATCACCAACATGTACAAATTAATAAAAGAGGACGGTCTTTGGGATGCTAAAGAAGGAAATAATTTTGACTGTCACAACAGCTCTCAACAAAAGAACGTAAGCGAGACAAAGTTTGTTTACATTTTTAGTTAGCAAGTGACAAACGTTGCTGCTAGCTTGGTTTGAGCTGTGCTTTAATCCAAAGTTTTTATGAGAATCTGAGCTGTTATCTAAAATGCAATCATATATCAAGCTACAGTTTCATACTGATGTCAGGAGCAGGCAACAAAGACCTGGGTATTTTTTTTATTTTCTATGAATCAAAGGTCGAATGCACTCACCAAAAGCTTGTTGGATCAAGTTCCTTGAATAGAGAGTGAAATGATCCGTTGGTGTCGTTTGAGTAGCTAGTAGATTGTGTTTTTTCCTCTCGTGTATCAGTGAGCATTAACGCAACAATAATTTTTTTCCCTTTTCTCCAGGACAGCCATTATCATACAAACTATCCAGCAAGGAAATAATAGAAAATAAGATACAAAGATGCAGATGTAGTTGTAGTGACATTTATTACTTGATATAATCTAACAAGAAAACAATTATTACTAAAAACAAGCAAACAGACAAACAAAAAACAATCTAGCTAGGCAATTTAAATGTAATTATCTGTTATACTGTGTTGCATGAGACTTTAATTATTTTTTAATTGCTTCATATAACTGTTAAGTTGCATGGAAACTATGATTCATGTGCTTTGCAACCTGCAACTAGCTGTGTGACCGTTTCATGGTGTAAAGCCAGCCTTACTTTTTGGGAATGAGACTCAACAATCAACTATCTTTGTGACCTGTGATTGGCCACAGTCTCCCAGATTTTCTTAAGCCTGCTGACAGAACCAAGAGGAGGAGCAGAAATCGATTTTTCCCTCAGACTACTTGAATTACATTAAGCATAATGTAATTCAGATGTAGGTTATTATGGAACTTTGGCCAAAAGATGCCAGAAATAAACCGCCTAAACCATCTTTAAATATGACACCTTAATGTGTGTTGTACAGTATTTGCCCTCATTTTTCACCCTCACCCCTTTGTGCCTGGCGCATTATTTCCATTATTTAAAGCTTGCAGTGGTAAATAACAGAGTCAACTTGACAAATTTGGGTAGAAAACTAACACCCTGAGAAGTGTGCATTAAGAAAACAACAGGGTGTTAATGAAAGTAGCTCTGAATTTAATCCTTAATTCCCTCTGAATATGTGTATGTGTATAATCCTTATCATGGCACCTGTTTTTGTTTCACTTAGAATTATCCATATGAAAATGAAGGTGCACATCCTCAAAGTGAGCTTACATTTTTTCCATAAACTGTCAGCATGCTGTAGTGCATGTGGCTAAAAAGATTAATTCTACACAAAGAGTGTTTACTGGAGCTATTATGTGTTGTGCTGCTGTTTCCAGTAATTTTAAAACATAAGGTAAATGGGTGAGAGTAGGGGTAGAAGTAATAATAAGAGATGAGAACGTGACCTGAATCATCTTGACATGAGTTTTTCCGCACCCACATGGGCATTGCCACACTTTATCTGACTACATTTCCCTCAACTGGGGATAGACTGCTAGTTTGCAGGCTTTTCTGATTCGCTCCTATTCCCTTTTCCTCCCACCTGCTTCTTGAACTGAAATCAATGTTCCAGTCCTTTCATCCTCTCTGCAGATTGCCTCAACCAGGCCAGAGTCTATCAGGCACCACCAGACTGACATTTCCTTCTAGCTGCAGCACCTACGGGGGACTCCATAACTGACTCAGCCCCCCCTAGGGACGGATAATCCCAGGCTAAAACCCCCAGATTCTGTGATTAATGATATGTCTACTGGTTGTGACCCTTGTTCTCTTGCTGTGATGCCTCATGTCGAGCCCAGGGAGCTTTGGAGAGCTGACAAGGGAGACCTGTACAATTATGCACTGGCACAGCAAAGCAGCCCCCTGGCAAACATAGACAGAGCTTGACAGGGCCTTTATTAGCAACAAGACATGCAGCGCATATACAGTACAGTATACTAAGAAACAAAGCCAGAGTGGAGCCACAGTCGTTTATACACTGTCTGAAAGGTTTTCAGCATTAATAAATAGTGTAAATTTATTCAAAATGTGAACTCATGCCTTTTCCATGTTACATACATGTATTCTTTATATAGCCGCACATATGTTTAAGCTACCATGTGGAGTGTTTCCCATCAAATGCACTGAATTGCATTGTATTCCTGAGGCCTAACAAATATGTTCAATGCATTTCCCTCCTCATAGAATGTGCAAAACCCATGCCTTTTCCATATTACATACGTACATGTATATTGTATGTAACCACCCATATGTTAGGCACCCTGTGGAGTGGTTCCCATCAAATGCACTGTATTGCATTGTATTCTATAGGCCCGACATATGTGTTCAGTGCATTTCCTTCTTATAAGACATTTGCAAAGCTGATGTTTTGAATATTTTCAAGGCTGCAATTGTTTACTGCACTGTTAATCTGTGTAATACGTCATGTAGCTTGTAGGCTAGCCAGCAGTAATGTGCATATACAGTATGTGCCTCCATGCCTCAAGATACAAAACAAAACCAGCACTGGCTGATCATCACATTGCACCACACAGTTGAGACAGGATATCTTTAATTTTCACTAACTCTGGACTAGTGGCGTTGTTGGTTATGCTACCCTTATTTGTCACGTTTGTAAAGACATGCAATTGGAAACTCAAAACTGCCTGGAGGTATTAATTTCAGTCTTAATGTATTTGTCAATAGAGGAATGGCAATCTGCCTACTGCATGAGCAAATGAAAGATTTGACTATAACACTAAAAGTCACAGTAAAGGGCATGCATGTGCAGACATTTTTATATTTTAAATACAGATTATATAATGTGTCACAACAATAATTTTAAAAATGTTCTGAGCCTGGCAAAAAAAACAGTTGTGTGCAAACTTCTGTTAAGTTGTTGTTCGCGGTTTTACTTTCAAAGAGTGTAAGAACAGTAAGTCAAAAGCAACAGCTCCAGAGGGGCTGCTCAGTGACCAACAGATAAAACTTTGAGTGTACTGAGCAGTCTCCAGCTGTGACTGTGTGCAACTGTGGGAGGTGCAGCAGGGTGTAGCTGAAAAAGAGCATTTGTGCTCAGCTAGCCTGCACACTCAAAAATACAACAGAAATACATTTACATACTAAAAATAAATCACACATGTACTATAATATGCACATAATGGACCCAGATTTATATATTTTGATCCTCCATAAGTATTAAGATGATTTGTTATCATCATACAACACAGGGTTGCATAACGGAATGAGAGTTGCAGTTCCTTCATGCTTCAGGCATATAAAAAACAAATAAGTAATTCAATTTAGAATGGACTAAAAAAACAGATGAGAAATTAAATATGAAAAGCATTACATACAATTATTTACATCTATACACGTACACATACACACCCAGGAAGTACTTTTACGGACAAAGTGGGAGCTTATAGTTTTATGTGCATCACACCAGGCTAAAGATACAGTTAATTGGGTTGGGGGATAACATTAATACAGCATAGTACCGCAATATTTTTATCAATACACAGATGCCATATATCAATCCTTTATTACATATATTTTTAATACTGCAAATATTAATTCTTTTTTTTTTTTGTTATGAGGATTAAAAAAAAACAATTGTTTTTTTTTCAGCCCACTAGATGGTGTTTTTTCTGCTTTTTCTGGTAGATTTTTTTCTGATGAGGTCTGCAGGGTTCACTGTCTGCAGGATTGGTTGCTTTTCATGACAGTGTTGGTCAGTCTGTCTGCTTGACAATCCCATTTCGCTGCATTAAAAATGATTAAAGTGAACAGATTGAGGACTTTATTTCATTAGACAAAACAGATGTTGTCAAAGTTTACCACTGGGGGTATAATTTGCAAGTGAAAAAAGACCAGTTGGCATATATGTTTTCGCAATACTCATCATATTGCAAAATAATTACGTAATAATAACATGTTGTAATTTTTAGTCTTTATCAAAGCTACTGCACAGAGTTTTAACTGGTTATAAAACAGTCTCAATTTAATTATGATGCCTTTATATACATTAGATTATCAAACAAAGCCACCAGTGAGAAGATTGGCTATTTCTATATATTTATTCTGTCTGCCACTGGGTCGGATTCTCCTTGAAATGAGATGGAATGAGTCTGTTTATATTCTCCCAGGCAAAATTACCGCAAGAAGTACGTTAGCCCGTTAAAAAGAAGCAGAAGAACATTTTTATTCAGATTAATTTATTTTCTTCATTATACATTTGCAGTTATAGCAGGGGAAACTACTGGTTTTGTCCAAAATCAATAAAATAAAAAAAAAATCCTGGAAGTAGCTTTAAACAAGGTTCACACACAAAAACATTAATCTCAAAGTGGGAGGAGAAGATTTATGCCAGATTTCACTATTAGCTAAATTCCATCTGCAGTCCCTGAGCAGGTAAACACAGAACGATCACCAGAATCTGTTCAGAATCATTCATTTACATGCAACGCCATTTCATAGTCTCTATCACATTAACAATCATACACACAAGTCTCCAAGCACACACACACACACACACACACACCAACACATTCATCCAGTACAACTATAAGAATACAGTTCATTACAATTAAAAAGCTGGATCACGGTCAAATTAATGTCGACATGTCTGGTTGCTCAAAAGCCACTGATATTGTAATAATGTCGTATAATGGGGCCTCTGGTGATTCCCCCTCTATTAGTTAAGTCAGGCCTGTGCACCACTGCTGAGACACTGGTTCACCTCCTGCAGGCCGTGCTTCTGGCTCGGCACGACTGAGCACAACTGGACAAGCCCAGAGAGGGATCATGTCCTGGAAACTGGTTTAGTTAAAGGGATAGTTCACCCAAAAATGAGAATTCAGTCATTATCTATTCACCCTCATGCCAGTTGATGGTCTGGTTTATTTTTTTCAGTCCATAAAACACTGCTGGAGTTTTTACAGGAAAACAGTGTTTAAGAATCTCCCACACAACTGAAGTAAATGGTGACCATAACATAAAATGCCTCCATACTGCTCGTCTGATGTAATCCAAGTCTCCTAAAGCCACGACATGCCAAGTTGACTTGAAAGACATCAATTACACCATGTTTTTAGTCCACGTCTTCACTGAAGAGCCTTAGCTTGGAGCCACGCTCACGTGTGCGTGCAAACTGTCTGAACCGGATGTGGCGGTGTGTGCGTGCAAGCAAACAGCCTGTCGGCCTTTTGGAGGTTTGGATTACACCAGATAAGCAGTATGGAGGCATTTTATGTTTGTTTGTTTTTTGGTTGTTCTTTACATTTGTGGTCACCATTCATGTAAATTGCTTGGGAGATTCTTTGTGGACTAAAAAACTAAATCTAACCTTCAATTAGCATGAGGGTGAGTACTGAAGTACTGAATTTTCATTTTTGGTGAATGTTCCTTTAATAGTACCCAGTCATCTTCTGCCTCACAAGTGAGAGGCAGCAGTAACAACTACATTCTGCAAAATCAGAAAGTCTGGAAAATACAAATTTGATTTTCTTTTATATTGCTCTATAATTATGCCATTGTTTACAGGTAATTTCTGTTCATTTGGGCTTCACACTTGTGATAATGAGGGTACAAATCATACAAATTGAACAAAAGATGTTGACCTTGTTGAAATTTTATCCACAGGAACATTTTAATTGTGGCTCAACTAGAAAAATTCCAGACAATTTAGAAAAAGAGGGAACAAGATAAATGTTTGAGAGCAAAGTTTGGGGATAGTGATTCTGAAGTCCTGTATAAATTTGAATAATCATCTCCTCCAAAGTGGAAACAGGAAAGTACTAGTTTCAAGTGTCATCACTTCACTCTTTAGCAGCTAATCTTCTAAATAAGTTGACTTTGAAGCTAGACAATAAGCTGCAGTGCAATAAATCTATCCCGAATGCACCTTAGATTCCCACACAGACAGCACCTGATGGGCTTAGTGAAAAGCTTTTGTTTTTCCCATCCAGAACCAAAAAGATCAGGGTACAGTATCAGTAGAAGACAAATTATGCTCCAGTACTAATCTTCACCACAGCGTCACCCAGTATCCAGCTGTCCCATATTTTACAAAGATACTCATACAAATCTTTTACATGATCCCGTTATGGATCAAAGTCTTTTTTCAAAGCTTTCTTCTCAGAAAATCCCAATTGCTCAATCAGACACCTATTTCCGCCGAGGAGCCTCAAGTTAATGACCCTGTTTCTCATTTGGGCTCCTCCCTATTTTCCTCTGGCGTTGAGGGTGAATGCTTAATCTTCAGGGGAAGCTGTCAGAACATGATGAATGCTAGCAGTAGACTGGCTCTCAAAACCTGCATTAATTTTTAAGCACAATTACTGGAACAAAAATTTTTTAATTCAGCGATGTGAGATGACTGCAGAGAGGCACACGCAAGACCTGGAAACTCGCACAGGAGGGTTCTGCTGAAACAGTATTTTTAGGATCTTTGAAAACCATCGGTGAGAGTTTTGTCGAAGAGTCAAAGAGGGACACGGAACAGTTTTCACACAAATGTTTTTGCCTTGATCTCCGAGCACAGATGGCGATGTTGCGGGGCTGCTAACCCGTCCAACTCTTAGCTGTGGTTAGCAATCAATGTCCCATTCATGCTCTGCCTCATCTCCTTTGATCCAAGAATTAACAAGACAGATGAAAGGAACAATTATCAGGTCCCACGCTTCTCTTAAAGGACTGCCTTACACAGAGTTAGCTTGGTTTATGCTAAGCTCTGCTACAAAGAATATCTGCTGCGGAGAATTCAACGAAAGAGACTGAAGGGAGAGATAAAGAGGACTTAGGAGGCTGTGATGGAGGAGGGAGGGGGTGAATAATTAATGGGTTGTATTCAATTGTAAAAACCCAAGATGCACACAGCAAGCCTGTAAATATGGATACTGCAGAGAGAGAGAGAGAGAGACAATCACAGAATCTCAAAGTTCAATGTCAAAGGACCCTGAATTGAAGGTGCCTTCTTTTATCCCTGTGAAAATCATGTTTGGGAGACTAAGTCCTTGAAGTTTAGACTCAAGGATTTAACAGCAGTGAGACTATACAGGAAGAAACCGTGGAATCAAATATGTTTCCTGCTGAAAACCACAAAGGAGGCACAAGGCCGTGCTCAGAGTATCTACTGTTACTGTGTGCTGGCATGAAAGACATGCTTTCTATTTTACTGCAGTCGTCAGAGAAAAGCAATGAGTCATCTCACCCTCGAAGTTCTTTATTACAACAAGCCTCTTTTGTGGTTATTAATGAATCTGACGATGTCCAGTGGACACATTCAGATCTTGTTCTCACATTATGTATATTCTTATATTATATATTGTTTTATTGTTTGTTAGTATAGTTTATTGTTGTTTGTTGGTGCACATCTATGATCTTTGTGTTAAATTCCTAGCTGCAAAACCTAACTTTGTCAGGTCTAAAGTTGAAGCTGAGTTAATATCTCTCACTTATAAGCCTATGGAAATAAGCCTAGGATGTTAATAATGTATGATTGCACCTAATTATCATGTTCATCATCAGTTAATCTGTAGATAATTTTCTCCATTAAAGGGATGGTTTGGATTATTGTAAGTGGAAGTCCATGAGATACTTATGGATATAAGTGCATTATCTACAGTAGATGACCAGGGAGGGGCACCAGCACAGAGGCTCAGCAATGTACTACTGTAGATGGGACCCACTGGAAAATAGCTATGTTTTAGCCACCTAAAAAAGGCCTTCCTACATAAATTAATGTC
This sequence comes from Lutjanus argentimaculatus, assembly GCA_034769285.1. Classification (NCBI taxonomy): domain Eukaryota; kingdom Metazoa; phylum Chordata; class Actinopteri; order Lutjaniformes; family Lutjanidae; genus Lutjanus; species Lutjanus argentimaculatus. The sequence continues at coordinate 28,365,728 of JAWZSL010000007.1, forward strand.
TGGTTAAAGGGTGATGTCAGTGTCATTCTATTCTAGGTTTTTTAAATGGAGGCTCCCACTCAGCCATTACAAAAAGCAGTGACGTAGGTTACAGTGCTGATTCCCTCCTCCTCTCTCCTCCAACAAAAGAGGTCCGATCCTCTCATAGTCTCAGCTGGGAGATGTTTACGAGTAGTGACGTTGCAACTGTCACAAGCTCTTCGCTTTTATAGTCCAAAAACAAAATGAACTCACATAAAATATCAAGAAAGGAAATATTCTTACACCGGTTGTCCATAATAAACCGTACACCCTCTGATTTCAAGTTTCTCTCCAAAAAAGTCTTTGTCGGTCTCTCTACTGTTTAACAATCATCAGCTCAGGTTAGGTTGAAAATAAATCCTAAATCCACCGTGTTAGATATGTGGCTCCCTGCTGCCTCTCTGATGGCCCGCTTTGCTCTCTCTTTTCCACTTCACGCCTCTCATGTCCCAGCCTGCTGTCTTCATCGCTCCCGAGTCGGAGTCCTGATCGGGGCCGTTGTGTATCAGCTCGGTACAGTATTCCCTGTTGTCAAGCTGATCCCTGCCAGTCTCAGAGACTGTGTTTCAGCCGTATTCACTGAGAGGCTGCTGAACCCGGTTCAGTTTCCCGCAGTGTAAACATAAACACTCAGCTGGTGCTCTGAGCTGCAGGTACAACCAGACTCCAGTCATATTAGGGCCTTTAGCTACACAGCCAACTGAGCTAATGGCACCTAGTGGGTTAACTACAGCCAAAGAGTGTTCATTTTGACAGGTGGCCATATTTTACATGCTGCTCTTTCAACCTCAGGGGTTTATATGGCAACATCATCATGCAGAAACCTACTGTATGTCATGTCATTTGGGAGAAAGCTTTTAGAAGGGTCAGGAAAATAGCATTTTGATGCCAAAACATACTTGTGTACGCTATATTTGGACTATTTAAACAGCTTTACCTTGCCGTCAGCCCTTTACTTTGGCACTACATTTTCTCAACCATAGTACTTCCGTATCCCTACATATACAGCCAAGTTCAGACCAAGGATTCACAGCAAGATAAAACCGTTTTAAAACATTGCAGGGAGATGTTGAAGCAGTGTGAACAGGCTTGCCTCAGCTCGACTCAAGCTGGCTGATGGCATCGCCTGTGGCGGCAAATTGCCAGCGGCTGGTTTTAGAATGTCTCGTGTTTCAACAGCCAATCAGCTCACAGCAAAGTCAGCAAATTGTCAGTTATGGCAGAATCTTGGACGGAAGGAGGAGACGATCATCACATCAATTAGTTTGAGGAACGGCCGTGTCTGTATGAGACAAGGCTTTGGGCCACTTTCAGGCAGAATCAGATATTGTGCAGTGGTCTGAGGGGTGTTTATTTGTGCTATAAAAGAATCACAAAATAACATTTTATTTTCTCTGATTCACCAGCGCTCACTCGCCGTAGCTGAGCGCTGTCTCTTGGTCGTGTCAAGAGGGGAACCCTTGATTTGCAAAACTCTTGTGAGATTTGTGTACGTCGTTTCTTCATTGTGGACCTTGTACAAACCAACTATGTGCCAACGCTGTCGTGATTTGTGGCGTAATACAGCCCGATGCACAGGCAGTACTATGGTTGAGAAAATGTAGTGCCAAAGTCAAGGGCTTTCTGACAGCAAAGTACATCGGTAGAAATATGTAAACAGATTTTTTTTAGGCCTTTTTATGAGGGTACAGCATTACAATGTTGAGCTTCCCACTACTATTTGCTGTATATAATACACCGACTATGGTTAAGTACCTCATTTAACCCCACTTTAAAAAATCCATACTATCCCTTTAACTACTTAAAGGTGCAGGAGGTGAATCTTGAGAGGTTTGCCAAAGTCTCCTGTCATGGGCTAGATTGTTTATAGTCTCAAAACAGAGCCAAGAGGAGGTGCAGAAGTCTAGTTTGCTTTCAGGCCACTTGAATTACATTATGCTTTAAGGTTATTGTGGAACCTTTGCCCAAAGATGCCAAAAATAAACTGTTGACCCCAGTTTTATGCATTTGGGCCATAAAATGTTGGGAAATAGTGAAAAATTCTCAAGATGATGTCTTGAAATTGCTTGTTTTCCCACCAACCAGCAAACTAAATCCCAAATATTCACATTTGAGAAGCTGGAACCCAAGAATTAATGGCATTTTACTTTACATTCCTTAAACAATAAGCAAAATTGTTGCAGAATAGTTTTCTGTCAGTTGATGAATTACAGTGAAGCAGATGTTTGCAATGGAATTCTTGATCTCTCAGGAGCATCCTCCAACAATGCTTATACAATATATACAGAAGAAAATTACACAAGCAAAATGAGAAGTGAGGAAAAAAAAAAGTAAGACTAATTGATTTATAATTTAAGCTCTAAATATATGAGGAATATCTTGCAACCAAATATCTGCAGAAAACTGTTCTTTTAATAAAAGTTTTGTGTCATGTTATAGCTAAGTCCTACATTTCTTCACAACAAATGCAGCATAAAAAGCAGTGTCGGAATGTATTCCTACATTAGGTCATGCTGCTTTTGAGAATACAGTACATGGACTGTGACTGCATTAAGTGACTTGGCTTGGACACTGGTGGGATTGATGGACAGCTGGACAGGCCATCATCACGTCTCATTTGGCCATTAGCACCTTCAATCACAGCAGCTCACTGTCACGGACTCAAAGCTCCCTGAAAGGAGCTCCTATCAACTCTGCGGGCAGTTACTCTTCAGTCCTCAAACAGCTTCTGTGGCAGAGCAGGTCAGAAGCTTCTGATGGCAGCAGGATCACAGCGGACAGGCCCCGTGGCTAAGCTCCAGGCCATTGTCACAAAGCCATGTGGTGGACCTGCCCTGGGAAATGCACGTATCGTGACTGACTTCAGTGCTTCTTCGAAGTGAAGAGCCATTGTGAGGTCACATTTTAGATTTCGGGTTCACAAAGTCAAGCGAAGCGTATGTGCATAGCTGTTAATCGCAAGTGTAGCCCTGAAAGGCTTCACAATAACAGGATTAGGATCATAAAACAGTAAATGAAAAGGACAAGCCCTCCACACCAGTCAGCTGAGTAGAGAATAACTGCAACAAAAACATCAGTTAGGACAAAAGGTTGTAAAGGAAGAGGAGAATGCCAAGGGTACATGGGCACAGATAACAGTCGAGAGGAAATGAAAAATGCCTTGTCAAGCTTTTAGATCACATCACCAGTCAAATTGTGTACCTATTTAACAATATATGCCAAACAAATCCAAAACATCCAGTCATGTTTCCTTCCTTTTCTTCCTGTAAAACATATGATGGGTGCTTATGTAAATTTAAACTTTAAGAGGTGCAGAGTTAAATAAATAAATTTAAATATAGGCTATGATTCATTATTTAGCTAGGTAGCAACAGTATGGTATGTCGGCGTGTCTTCCAAGGTGTTTACCACCTCAAATCATGCTCTTTTTCCCCAAAATACTTTAGCTGTTTAGAACTGATTCATTTGGGGAAAGTGGTATCTGTGACAACAGATTATGCATGAGGCATTTTACAGTGGACTGCTTCAGCAACTAGCTAACGTTAGCTACATGGAGGATATGATGGGTGCTGGGCCTCACTGATTAAAGTTACTGTACAAAAACACAACTGAATGACTCTATTCACTGATTTGGGTGAAAATGAATCATATTTTATTGAGAAAATGTTTTCTGGTTTTCCCTCTGATGTCATCCACCTGTGCAGCTTCAACTCTGTTTCAGAGTTTCTGCTTACTTAGCTTCTGTTAGTGAGCAACAAAACCGAGCTCAGCAGCCTTCCACTGAACATGGTTGGTCACTGGGACCAAACACAGTCTCCAAGATTGACAGGGAATATAACGCCAAGGTCCTTTACAGAGTTCCCTGATGGAAAGACAGCTCTACTTTTTGCTAAAGTAGCTAACTGCCGTTAGCTTGGTTAGCCATGCAGCTAAGTTAGAGGGGGGATGACATGCAGCAAAGAGACGCAGATGGGAGTCGAACCCACGGCCGCTACACAGGACCCCCAAACCTCAGCACATGGGGCGCTTGCACCATCAACAGAGCGACCCGGCCACCTAGCTGTCTGTTTTTACAGGAAACATGCGGAATGTGGAAAGCATTGACATCTTAAACTTTCTTTTGCTGCTTCTGTGGTTTGTTTCTTTTCTGTGAACAGTTGGTTGATACACAAATAGTGTTTCCAAGCTACTCTAACATTCATTTGACTGTAACAATGATCTTGCACCATTTGCCTGGAGCGCTCTACTGTACCTCTCTAATGGTTTGCGAGACACTTTCTGCCAAGATTCACAGAAAACAGCTTGGAAAAGGAAGAAAGAAAAAGTGGCAGATTCTTAATAAGAGAGCACTGGCAACCCAATTAGAAATGACGCAAAGCTTACAACCTAATACCCTTTGATTCACTGTTTGTATTCCTGTATTTAACTCCCAGTTCCACTCCTCTTGGCATACTCATGACATGCTCTTTCAGCCACACTCCAGCTGCCCAGCATGTACGTTTGACACGGAGAAGGGCAAAAAAAAATCACTTTTATAAAATCTTTAGTCTGGGGATTAAATCCATGTCATCAGACCAAAGGCTGACTGGGTACCCTTTGAAGCTGGATAGATCCTCTAAGAAGGGATGAATGGCAAAATAGAGGAGAGATTTCAGTGTTGGCAGATAGCATTAAGAGAGCTGGGCTCTGCTCTCTAGTTTTTTAGTAATGATACCACAAAAAAGGAAAGATGACAGTATGAGGAAGTGACTCTGCCTGAAAGGGGACCGTGTTGTGATGTTGATGGGGACCTTTGATACGAGCGCCAAAGAGTTTGTGGCCCGATGCTCCAGCAGCTCGACATCAATCCACCGCTGACCAACACAATCTGTGACAACATCTTATCCACTGAAGCCCGAGCAAAGTAAATCATTGTGGAAGAGACATGCAGGTCTGGTGTACATAACTATTTTAGTGCAACCTTGTCTCTATAAGTATTACTTTTAAAGACTACTAAATGGTATTTTAGTATGTTTAAGAAATGAGGTTCTCAATTTTTTCAGCCAAGGACATCCTCAGAAGAAAGAATAAAATGACACTGCATATCTTTTACACTTCTACAGTCTAAGTTATGTGAAAGAACACAAGAGAAATGTAGCAGTTTGACAAGTATTAAAATTATTTGCACCATCTCAACACAGAATACCCATAAAACAAGACAAGTGTCATCAATTCAATTAGCTGCAAGTAACACTGTACCTAAAGGCAAATCAAGAGGAAAGGACTAACTGGAAGTGCATAGCAGAACACACGGACACACCGAGAAAGTGTTTGACTCTTAGTGCGTACATAAACTAAATAAAATGTAATTTGGAAGGCTTCATTGGCTCATTGGGAAGACACTGCAGGCATATGAGACATTTTGGCTGCCTGTCCAAATTCAATAAAACCATATTGGAGATACTTGTCATTGTATTTCCTTGCTTCAGTTTTTTTTTTTTTTTTTTTCATTTACCTCATCTGTCGCCGCAGCTGGTCGTCTCAAAAATCTGTCGGTTGTAACTACCAGTCTCTGACTGACCAAATTATTGTTTCCACGGTAATGGGTGAGCTGTGCTCGATGAACATTTTAAGAGTTATAGATTTGTTAGATTAGAAGGTAATGTATGAACTATTTTAGAGTTTTATTTTAATATATTTTAAAGTAAAATATACCGTGCATGTTTCTTTATATCTTGGCAATTTAAATGAATGAATCTGAAAACTTTTCAGGGTTGACAACATTTTTTCTGCAGACCAGATGCTAAGTATATGATTTCCCACCATACAGGGTTCGTGTCGAGGTGGTCGGGTGGATGGTGAGCATTCAAAACTCATGAAACTGGAAGTCAAATCAGGTCAGATTTATTTATAAAGCACATTTCACATGGTGGGTATAAACTCAGTGTGCTTCAAAAAGGCAGAGACCAAGGTCTGCATCCTGCTTGTGGTTAGGTTGAGCTACAAAACCATTCAGTTAAGATCCCACTATTTGTTCCGCTCCAGCTGTCCACTATGACCATGTTTTTAGTGTTCACCACTGAGCAACTCAACAACTTAATCTCCAATTTTATTGCGCCAAAAAGGGGCAATTAGTTTTGCAGCAAAGGTTGCGTCCCAAAAAAAAACAACAAAAAAAAAACAAAAAAAAACAGCTGACAACAAACCAGGTGCAGGTAATCTAGAAACCGTAAAATAAAAGATGTATGTACAGAAATATTAAAAAATCAATAAAATCACCCGAAGCCATAATCTTGGTGACAAAGGAAACTGTAAAACTGATAAATATGGCAATAAAGCAATAAATATGACAAGGTAGGAACCCAGAGATTAAAATTCCTGAGAGTTGAGCTGAGCCCTTCTACAGAGGACGAATGAAACCAGAGTGTCGGTGCTTTGCTCTGTACTCCGGGAGAGAAACGTGTTATTAAGGCCCTGCTGTGACCTCCTGACACTCATTCAAATCACTCAGGGTGTGCTCCATTTGGCCTTGCCAGCATGCCACATGCTGTGTGGTGACAGGGGTGGAGAAAGCCACTTGAGTACAAATGGCAGGTATTACACTGAATCCCTATAGGCTGACAATCAAACAATATTATTAAACAGTGGCAGGCAGTGTGGTTAAAGCTGTGGGAACACTTCTTGGAGGAAATATATTCAACATCTGGTAAACATAAGTAACAGGTAGGGCAGTCTATTAAAGGGACAGTTCAGGCTTTTTGAAGAGGGATTGTTTGACGTACTTATCCATAGTCAGTTTATTAACTAGAGTAGATGAACATCAGCACACCAAGCAACACAAGCACCAGGTTAGGAAGCTAAGCAATGCACTACTGTGGACAGGGTCAACATAAGTGTAGCAACTATGTTTCAAGAGTGTAACACTAATAGCTGAATAGGCTCTTAGGCTAATTATCAGAAGACTAGAGTCCGGCTCAAGGAGGGAGTGACAAGAGACTGAGTTTGCGTTTGGTTGGTACCATATATTATTGAAGAAAAATAGTAAAGACACATATATATACAATGGACAGAAATTCAAAACGAATGGCCATTCAAAAGGAACAACAAGTGCTCAATTCATTTTCTTTTTTTAGCATGACAATATACAACTCAAAATAACAGAAATACTAATACCAAGATCAGCAAAATAACTTGTGAGATGATCACTGTTTTGTTTTAGCAACCAAAAACATTAACCCCACCCAGCCACAGTTCATTCAAACCCATGTCTGAGTTTGATCGCTAATCCAGAAGGAGGTAAGTGCATATAAGAGTCCGTGAAGGGGTGTGTGTGTGTGATTCGGTGGGCAAAACGCGCTGTGTGTGGGGGGGGAAGTTTGGTGGGCTACACAGAGCCCCTACCGGCCCAGCAGGGGAGGTGCAGCCTTGCAGTTCTGTTTTCCAGTGGCTCTCAAGGCTCTAGGCCTGCTCCTTCTTTAGCTCGCCATCTGGTCCATACCTGGCCTGCAGAACAAGGCCAAAGTTCAACCAATCAATCAATTATCACATAATAACCTTAGCTCCAGTGTGCACACAAAAAAAAGTAATAGCACCAGTTGCACTATAATTCATTTCCATACAATAATTCAAAAATACAAAAATATATATAGTAGTATTTACATTTAATATAAACACCAAAATACTTGCTATATTATTCAACAAATCAGACATAAAGTACTGTAAAGTGCTTAGCTTAAGTGCTCATGTAGTATAGCACTGATCTGATAGCATTCATTCACAGAGAAGGCATTTTAAAAACATGAAGTAATTTATGACCTCAATGGCCTTCCATACAATCCATACACATTCATTTAGTTGTCATGCCATTTGATTTATGAATTGACATTATAAAGAAACAGGCATAAAGTTTGGCATGTGAGCATGCTAACCGTGTCCATTGGAATGAATGGAGGCTAAGCTAAGCTAAGCTAACACTTAGCACAAACATTTCCTTACTCACCAATTCCACAGAATACAGCTGACGCACAAACTCTTCCGACTGACTTTGGAACGCGACAGAAAGCTCCTACAAGGTAGTATAAAGTACATTGAGTGTCAAGCCGAATTTTGATGTAAAACAGCGAAAATAAACCTCTACCAACCTGCAACCCGACTCTCAACCAGCGTCCCCCACTGAACACCTTCAGACTGAATTACAGCGGCGAGATAGACGGATGCCATTGGCTGTGCCGAGTCACATGACCGCGTGTGATGTCATTCAAAGGAAGTCAGTGATTGGCCAGACTGACACTAAAATCTCGCGAGATCGGGCCGAAAACACGCGAGATTTAGAGACAGGACTGATACACAGAAGAAGTGTCATGGAGAGAAAGGCTGACATATCCAGGATTTGTCACCTGGGTTACACCCTCCCCCCTTAAAATCATGCAACTCCGGTGCATGGTTAACTACATTGACATAGGGACATACATGAGGCCAGAAGCAGGGGTACTGAAAGCTTTATCGTAAGCATCGGCTAGACTGTGGAAAAGTGTTTGCACTACCGAGATTAGTGGTTTGCCTAAAGCGGAGTACTGCAAGCGCTCGGGCGGCTTTCTCTGTCTCGATGAACGACGGATAGGCTGATCAGGTTCAACCATCTCCACAGCATCCCCATCCTCAGAGTCTGGAATAGAGGTGGGTGCTTCAGGAGAATCAGGTGCCAATGTTACTGCCGAATTAGGGGATGTCTCTACTGGGCCTAGGCGCTCTAGACCTCCCTCAGGAACGACAGGGTCTTCGGGTTCTGGTAGGTATTCTCTTGTTTCCATCTCCCTCTCTTCTTCAGGTTCCTCAGGAACAGCATCCTCCTCCTCACTGGATGAAGATGGATCCAAGGCATCGGCAGCTCGAGAGGACTCCCCAACAGCAGGTAATTGGCTTTCAGGTAAATATGTGCTCTCAGGAACTGCATCATGGCGGATTGAGGATGTGACAGGAAGAGCACCTTCAACATGGAACATCATTGGTTGCAATATCGGAGCTGGAAGAAGTCCCCAGTCCTCTTCTTCACTAAAACACCCCTCTGGATCTACAACTGGTTTCTTCAGACTTCGAGTTTGGGGTCTGTTTACAGTTGTAGCTGGTGGCAGCTCCGGTTCTTTACTCTCGGGTAAAAATCCACATGGAAGTAGGAGGTCTCTATGCAGGGTTCGACTTCGTTCAGATGAATCCTTTTCAGGTCGTACCGTGTAAACCGGGAGATCACCAGCACGGTTGACCACAACGTAGATGTCCTTTTCCCATTTATCCTCCAGCTTGTGTTTCCCACGCAGCCGTACATTCCGGACAAGGACTCTGTCTCCTTTTTCCAGCGTAGATGGTTTGACACGTTGATCAAAGCGCATTTTGTTTCTTTTAGCTGATTTTGCTGCATTTTTGGACGCAAGCTGATAACTTTCCTCCAGCCGAGAGCGAAGGTTCTGCACATATTGAGAGTGCGATGTGGATGGTGCACCTCGGACAGGTAGTCCAAAAGCTAAGTCGACAGGTAGCCTTGGGGAACGTCCAAACATGAGCTCATAAGGAGTGTAGCCTGTGACATCATTTTTAGTACAGTTGTACGCATGGACCAGCGGCTTTACGTACTCCTTCCATCTCTGTTTTTGCTCAGGCTCCAACGTACCCAACATGCTCAACAATGTTCGATTGAACCTCTAAAACAGGATTCCACGAGGGTGGTACGGTGTAGTCCGAGTCTTGTCTATACCAGCAATGTCGCAGAGCTCTTTAATGAGATGAGACTCGAAATCAGGCCCTTGGTCGGTGTGCAGACGCTCTGGAATACCATAATGCACAATGAAGTTCTCCCACAGACATTTAGCGACCGTCTTTGCCTTTTGATTAGCAGTTGGAATAGCCACAGCGTATTTGGTGAAATGGTCTGTGAGGACTAAAATGTCTTTGGTGTTACTCCGATCTGGCTCGAGCGTCAGATAGTCCATACACAACAACTCAAGAGGCCGGCTGGTCTTTATACTCATCAATGGTGCAGCTCGCTCCGGAAGTGCTTTCCTTCGAATGCAGCGGTTGCATGTCTTGACCTTTGTTTCAACATCTGCTGCCATACGTGGCCAGAAGAACCGGGATCTCACAAGGTCAAGCGTTCTTTCAACCCCCATATGGCCCATGTCATCGTGGAGGCTGGTAAGGACAACAGAACGCAGTTCCTCTGGCAACACAAGCTGATATGATACATGCTCCTTATCCTGCCGCCTTCTATAAAGGAGGTCATCCTGAAGTTCAAGGCGGTTACATTCTCTCAGCAGGAGAGCAACATCTGGCAACTCCTTCCGAACAGTGGGAGGGACTTTCTCACCAGTTTGGAGTTGGTAGATCACCTCACGTAGACTGGGGTCCGCTCTCTGCTTCTCCTGGAGGTCAAGGTGAGATAGTGAAGGCACAACTGGTAAACCCTGCTTAGTCTCGCTGGCGTAGTGGTCAGGGATGGCAGTGGCTGACATGCTTAGCGACTCAATCAGAGTTATGCAGCTATGAGGGGGTCTTTCATGACCTGAGGCTCTCAACAGACAACTGTGGCAAATGGCCGCCACAACGTCTGGATCCAGCTGAACTGCGTTACCAGGATCTACATGGTCCTGGGTGAACTGGTTGACCATGTCCCATTCTTTCTGACAATTCGAGTCAGCTGACTGGGGATGGGATCTTCTAGAGAGTGCGTCAGCGTCTTGATTTTGGCTCCCTGCTCGGTATTGTAGTTTGAAATCATACGTAGAAAGTGCAGCAAGCCATCTGTGGCTAGCAGCGTCGAGTTTGGCTGACGTCAGGATGTAAGTCAACGGATTGTTGTCCGTAATGACAGTGAAACTGGACCCATACAAATAATCATGAAATTTCTCTGTCACAGACCATTTCAACGCTAAGAATTCCAGTTTGTGTGCCGGATATCTGGACTCACTTGCAGACAGCCCCTACTGGCATACGCTATAACACGTAGCTTTCCCTCCTGCTCCTGATAAAGTGCAGCTCCAAGGCCTGTAGTACTTGCATCAGTGTGCAAAATGTAAGGTTCTTTTGGATTAGCAAATCCAAGCACTGGGGCTGTCGTTAGTTTTTCAACTAGGGTATCAAATGCATTTTGGCAATCTGATGTCCATCTCTCATTGAATGGCTGTTTGGCGTCATACCTGGGTTTCAACGATGGCTTACAGCTTTTATGACGAGTTGGCGTGTACCCCTTTGTCAGATCATTTAAGGGTTTGGCTACAGCTGCGTAGCCATGAATGAATCTGCGGTAATACCCCGCAAATCCTAAGAAGGATCTCAATTCCCTCAATGTCTGTGGAACTGGCCAGGATTTTAGTGCACTTATCTTATCCGGGTCAGTCTCCACACCCTGTTCAGAGACAATATGGCCAAGATAGCGCACAGATGTTTGGAAAAATTTACATTTCTCCGGTGACAACTTGAGGCCATAGTCTTTGAGTCGCTGGAGTACTCTCAACAGCCGGCTTTCATGTTCCTCAAGGGTGTTGGAGAAGATTATCAGATCATCCAGAAAGACAAGAACCTCCTTCAAATGTAGGTCGCCCATGCACCTCTCCATAAGGCGCTGAAACGTACTCGGTGCATTGGTTACTCCTTGGGGCATTCTGTTAAACTCCCAAAAACCCAATGGTGTCACAAACGCCGTTTTTGGTTTATCAGCTTCAGCCATTTCTATTTGGTAGTATCCTGACTTGAGATCGAGGACGCTAAACCATCGTGAGCCAGTGAGAGCTGAAAAGGACTCCTCCAGATTTGGGAGCGCGTAAGCATCCTTGATGGTGTGAAGGTTGAGCTTACGGTAGTCGATACACAGCCTCACGTCTCCATTCTTCTTCCGTACAACCACAATTGGTGAAGAGAAAGGGGACTCCGATTCTCTTATCACCCCAGCCTCCAACAGGTCACGCAGATGGTCGCGGACTGCCTCGATGTCACAAGGGTGGATAGGTCGAGCTCGATGTTTGAATGGAGTCTCGTCATGGAGGCGGATGTGGTGTTTGACACGGTCTGTGCGTCCAAAATCCAGGTCATGGTGGGAGAATACTTCCGGAATCTGTTCAAGCTTGGATATGACTCGGTCTTTCCATTCTGGAGGTACTGGGGAATTCCCAAAGTCAAACTTCAATTTGACTTCTGTGTTCGGCTGTGCAGGGATGGAAACATTCTGCGACAGAATCTGTGGTGACAAGGTGAGTTCTGCAATGACACTCAATGGTGAGAGAGTAATATTCTGCCCTGATTCATTGGTGACAATAATTGGGATTTTGTATGGTGAGTGGTCTGGGCAGCGTAACCAGGCAACTTTTTACAAAAAGGGCACAGGCAGAGCTACGGATGGTGGTTCTATCAGAGCACACTTGCCAATGAGTGGCGGATTGGCACGGATGGAACCCTCAATTACCATGGTGTGACCAGCTGGAACTTGGACAGGTGTTTTACTGGCCAACCTCACAACACCCTGGCTGGATCCTTGGGTTTGCTGATGCCGTAGCTGGAGTAGCTGTAGAACTGCCCTGTAGCCATGCAAAGATGGTTTGTAGCTGGCACACTCACTTTCAAGGCATGTCTCATAAAGTGGTTCCAGTGTGTTCATCCCAACTAGGACTTGGGAGTGAAATCCTGGCCCGAAGTCTGGAACTACTAGTGCCAGAGTAGATACATCCAAGTCAGCACCAATGAACTCTTTTGGAAATGTTATGGTCACTTCAATATAACCCAAGTACGGTACTTCTTGTCCAGCAGCTCCCTCTACTTGTAACAACTCACACAGCGGTTTTACCGGTTGATGTGGGAAATGTTGATTGTAGATTGATATGGGTATAGTTGTCACTTGGGATCCAGTATCCAGCAAGCACTGAAAAGTTTGGCCCGCTATGTTGACTTGGCCGGTACATCTGGATCCAATCAAACCTTTTGGCAGGTGGGTAGATTCAGTTGTAGTGGAATGCAACTTGCCACTGCATTTCACTGCTGGCTGCTTGGTGGGACGTAGTGGGTCCTCAGCAGTTCCCGTTTGTCCCTCAACAAGAACTCGCTCTAGTTTAAAGACGAGCCATGATGAGGGTTGGATATCTGCCATTTCTTCTGTTTCTCTGTGAACTGTTTCTTTTTCATTGCTACCAGTGAAGGGTTGGGATCGTTGTCACAATTTGGCTTTATGTGACCATCCTCACCACAGTTGTAGCAGTAACCTGGCTTGGGTCCTGCTGTTGGCTTTGTAGAGGAGCGAGTCTGTTTGTTGGTCTTCTGGCTTTCGCTGAGCTTGCTGACAAGAGTGGACTTGGAGGTGGGCTGCTTTTGCCCACCGTGGGCAGCAGTGAGAGACGCCAGCTGCTTTTGTATGTCGGCTAGCTGCTGGGCGAGCTGCTGTGTGATAGTAGTCAGGGCGTCGACTTTAGTTTCTTCTGGATTGGTGTAGGCGTATTGGGCATGTGCCCCGGCTCTGGCTTTTGAGCCAAGGTGCTGCTTCATACGCTGGGCTTTAGCAGCCTCTCTGTCTTCTTCTGTTCGGAGTAACAGCAGGAACTCAGCAAAAGATGGCGGGCGGGACTTGCGTTGTTTCAGTTGGAGTTCTGATATGAGTGTATTGTCCCAGCAGCCACGACAAAACTGATTCAGTAGGTGACGATCCAAAACAGTGGCTAAGACTCCCCCTCTCTTCAAGGCCAAATTAAGTGCGATTTGCAAGCGTTGCAAATATGTCGAAGGTTTCTCACCAGCATCCTGGAACATCTCCATAAACTTTGCATACAGTTCATCGCCATCTTGGACGGTTCCATAAGCAGAGTCCAGGATCTGAAGAAAGGTCTTTGGTGGCGTTTCTGGCTTGAGGTGCTTCACCATATCTGCTGCTGGTGGGAACAGACTCTCAAATATTTTCCTTGAGCGTTGTAAATCTGATACTGCAGGATCTTGCAGCAGGAGGTCAACACCAGAGCGCCAGGTTTCAAAATCTGCTTCATGCTGGGGTCTTGGAATTCGGCCTGAGAAGGATCTGAGCCTTTGAGAAGAAAGGTGTGTAGCTCCATCTTCACTCTTTACAATGTGCTCAACTACATACCGCTGCACCCCAGGTGGATTCAGATCAGGGGAGTGACATGGCTGGCAGTGAAGATCTTGGCATGGTTCCGTGTTGAGCAGCGGGATCAGGATGTACATGTGGAAATTCCTCCTTTACATCTGGAGCTGAGGCTGTAGCACCTTGCAGACCAAAGAGGGCAGCACTTGGCAACTGTGCAGGAGGAGTGGTACTGGGTACGGAGGACATCACACCATCACTGACATCTGGAAGAGTCTTCACTTCTGATGAATCACTGAGCTCGTGGATGGACTGGCCCAGTAGAGACATCACTCCCTTGAGGACTTCTGCATAGTCCTGTCCTGTGAGTTTAGCTAAATTTTTCAAGTCAGAAAGGTAAGTTTGTGTCTTAAGCTTGCCTTCAAATTCAGAGCACACAGCTGACAATTCGCAGATGTCATATGTAACTTTTTCACTATGACAAATGTAAGTGTATGGCAAAATCTTTTGCAACTCAACTAAAGCATTGCAACTAAAGCAAAACTCTACGATAATCATCGCATCAAAAACACAACCAGATTTGGAAATGGATACAACTTTGGATGGCTTGCCATACTGACTCAAAAAAATCGACAACTTCGTCGTCTGTTTCCTGACTAGTCGCGTATTTGACCAAAACAGAATTGGGAATCTTTATGCCGTGTTTCTCCAAAATGTCCATGTTTACAATATAGTGTCAAATTACTATTTTTTTCCCGTTCAGCTCTGTCCAAATAACCCTCCTGGCTAGCTCGCCACAATTTATGTAGCAACTATGTTTCAAGAGTGTAACACTGTAATAGCTGAATAGGCTCTTAGGCTAATTATCAGAAGACTAGAGTCCGGCTCAAGGAGGGAGTGACAAGAGACTGAGTTTGCGTTTGGTTGGTACCATATATTATTGAAGAAAAATAGTAAAGACACATATATATACAATGGACAGAAATTCAAAACGAATGGCCATTCAAAAGGAACAACAAGTGCTCAATTCATTTTCTTTTTTTAGCATGACAATATACAACTCAAAATAACAGAAATACTAATACCAAGATCAGCAAAATAACTTGTGAGATGATCATGTTTTGTTTTAGCAACCAAAAACATTAACCCCACCCAGCCACAGTTCATTCAAACCCATGTCTGAGTTTGATCGCTAATCCAGAAGGAGGTAAGTGCATATAAGAGTCCGTGAAGGGGTGTGTGTGTGTGATTCGGTGGGCAAAACGCGCTGTGTGTGGGGGGGGGAAGTTTGGTGGGCTACACAGAGCCCCCTACGGCCCAGCAGGGGAGGTGCAGCCTTGCAGTTCTGTTTTCCAGTGGCTCTCAAGGCTCTAGGCCTGCTCCTTCTTTAGCTCGCCATCTGGTCCATACCTGGCCTGCAGAACAAGGCCAAAGTTCAACCAATCAATCAATTATCACATAATAACCTTAGCTCCAGTGTGCACACAAAAAAAAGTAATAGCACCAGTTGCACTATAATTCATTTCCATACAATAATTCAAAAATACAAAAATATATATAGTAGTATTTACATTTAATATAAACACCAAAATACTTGCTATATTATTCAACAAATCAGACATAAAGTACTGTAAAGTGCTTAGCTTAAGTGCTCATGTAGTATAGCACTGATCTGATAGCATTCATTCACAGAGAAGGCATTTTAAAAACATGAAGTAATTTATGACCTCAATGGCCTTCCATACAATCCATACACATTCATTTAGTTGTCATGCCATTTGATTTATGAATTGACATTATAAAGAAACAGGCATAAAGTTTGGCATGTGAGCATGCTAACCGTGTCCATTGGAATGAATGGAGGCTAAGCTAAGCTAAGCTAACACTTAGCACAAACATTTCCTTACTCACCAATTCCACAGAATACAGCTGACGCACAAACTCTTCCGACTGACTTTGGAACGCGACAGAAAGCTCCTACAAGGTAGTATAAAGTACATTGAGTGTCAAGCCGAATTTTGATGTAAAACAGCGAAAATAAACCTCTACCAACCTGCAACCCGACTCTCAACCAGCGTCCCCCACTGAACACCTTCAGACTGAATTACAGCGGCGAGATAGACGGATGCCATTGGCTGTGCCGAGTCACATGACCGCGTGTGATGTCATTCAAAGGAAGTCAGTGATTGGCCAGACTGACACTAAAATCTCGCGAGATCGGGCCGAAAACACGCGAGATTTAGAGACAGGACTGATACACAGAAGAAGTGTCATGGAGAGAAAGGCTGACATATCCAGGATTTGTCACCTGGGTTACATAAGGCATGTTTTAGCCACCTAAAAAAATCATTTCAGTTAAAGCATATGCAATATCTGAGTATTTTCATCGGTTTGCCTTGCCATCAGGCAACCCTTTCTTCTCTCTTTGAAGAAATCAGCACTTATTTCCTCAAGAATCATGCTGCTTGAAAAGAAAGGTGTCTGAATGTGCTACATCAAGTAGTATTGACAAATGTTTTTGATTATATATTGGAATTTGTCTTGGGTAAATACAATAAGACAATTAAAAATGTATGTAGAATTACCAACATGGCTGAAATCCTACCTTGTTCTAAGCAAACCTTTCTTCCACCAGCCACAGCCAGAGAGTATATGTTTCATCACGGAGGCCTTTTCTTTCATCAGAGATTCTGGTTTCATAGCAATATTCAAAGATGATAATCTTATATCTCACCCTCACTTTACTTGCTCACAATTTTTGCTGATATCATTTCTGTTTTAGAAATGTAGTTGGTTTCTTTGTGTTTGTTACTTAAGTCCTACAGTATATCAAGAAATATTTTCTTACTTACAAATTTCCAGCTTAGTAAAATCTGAGTAACATTTTAAAACAATGGATTAAACACCAATAAACTCCATAAAGATTTATTCAACTTTTGATTTTTGTTAAAATGATGTGGCATATTTTTTCCTAGTCACTATGGTAGTGGCTGTTTGTAAGAATTAGGAATTAATACATCTTATGCTAAGCACTGAAAGGGAAACAGGACTTCCTCTCTCTACTGTCAAACTGTAGTACCGCTCATCATTTTTCAGACAACCTTTTATGACAGGAAACCACTGTTATATAAACCAAATACCACTCTCTCCAGAGCTGCCAGACTCCTTTAGCAAAATCAGTAATTTTACCTCACAGAACACAGGAGCTGCTAATCGACCACTGCATCGCGCTGTTAGTTTGCTTATTATTGTATGACTTTGGTAAATACAACCATACAAGACAAACTAACTAACCAGTCGAAGCAACAGTAGACCTGCAACTCCCGTGTTCTGTGAGGTTAAATTCCTGTTTTTGCCAAAGGAGTCTGGTGGTGTTGGAGCGAGCGATATAATGCCAGTTTCCTGTCATAAAGGGCCGTCTGACAGCAAGGTAAGGCAGTGAAATATTCTAAACATAGCATACATAGCGTACACCTAAACTTGCATTTTTTAGGCAGCTAAAATATGTTTTGCTGCTGTCTCTGTCCACAGCAGTGCATTTCTTAGCTTCCAGCACTGATACTCCTGCTGTTTCTCCAAGCTGGGGCTATGCTGAACACCATCTACTCTAGGTAGTATATTGATCATGGTTCAGTATCTCGTAAAACCCCATTTCAAAAAACCTGAATTATACCTTTAAAATGTTGTAGCGCTGTCTATAAAACGTCTTTGATTGTACATTCATCTTTGGGCAGCTTGCAAATGTTGGCCAAGACAACGACTTTTCATTTGTCAGCTGTGTGAAGTGTATTCCCCAGTCTCCAGGTGTTGTGATTGATTGAGGCCGTCTTATATAACATGTGCCATTTTATGAGCTTAATGTAAATGGTGTGGAGAACACACAGCATTGTGTCTGTGGGGTTCGGAGATCACCCCACGCTTCCTGAAAACACCATATACCAGAAAGTGATGTATGATTATCTCTACCGATGACAGTACCAGAGAAAATGAGTTCCAGGTGTTCAGCAGTGAAATTATGGCAGGGATGCAAGGATGAAGAGCTGTGCCTTGAATTGATAGAACTGTTTGCTTGCTCAGGCCTTGAAAGAAAATCTTTGGTCCAGAGGAAAAAGTAGAAATAACAAGTTGAGTTCTAGCAGCTGAAACAGACACAGTGACTGTAAACAGACTGCCTCCCGCCCTGATTCCCCTGTTGAACACTTGGACCTCATTTTAAACTGGGACTTTGGCTGGTGGAGACAATCATACATCACCTTCTGCTGTTTAGAGTTTTCAGGAAAGATTTGGGGAGCTTCTAATGCTCTCGTTCCTTCTTTTATCTTTTCAGAGATAATGTTGCCTTTGAGTCCTTCAGGAAAAGTCGGCTCCCATCTGCGTCCCACGTCTGTATGTAAAGGAACACAGAACAGAAGTGAATGGTGGTGTTCTCATGATAAAAATTCCACTTTATCCATTCAAGCATGCCTCAACATTGAAACCCTCTTTGACAGGGTGGCAGCAACCGGAGGGATGCAGTATTCATGGCTTCTGTCTCCAGGAGCGCGGATAAACCCGGGCTATACTTAGAAGCTCAATGTGTGATTTGAAATATGTGATTCCTCGCAAATACGTCTTTGCCCCCCTATTGTCACCACCGAGGGAGGTACACTCGGAGCATTCGCTTTCTGTGACAAAACTATCTCCCCTGCACACTCAGAAATGTGCTCAGCACTGTTAGCCAGCTATTACTTGACAATTAGGGTGCTGCTCTTGGGGAGAGATTTATTGGATTCAGAGAGTGCTTTACATGGCAGCTGCCACAGTCTTCCTTCATTTGATTTGTGTGCAGCAGACACAAGAAATGTTTCATTCTTGTGATTAAGCGTGGAAGAAATTTGCCTGTTAGCTTTGCCTTAGACTTTGCTGTTTCTTCAGACCTATAGCGATCTAATTTCCACTTTGTGTAGGAACTTTTTTGGCTGAAATATACATAAAAGCTGGAAAAGCCATCTAAGAATGGATGTATAGTGCTAAAAGGATTTCTAAATAGTCTAAAACTCAGCTCTTACCATGAGAAATATATTATAATTTCAGTGCCTCCTCTCATTTTGACTTCATGAGTCATTCCTGTCGGTCTGATCCTTCATCTCCCCACGCTTGACACCAGTTTATTGATCTGCAGGATTAGTGTCACAGCATCATCTGGCTTGACTATCAATCAGTTCGATCAGTTGCATTCATTCTCACTTGGTTGGGAACCAATGCCACATGTGGAGCAACTGTGAGAAACTGTACCATGTTCAACATCTACATTATTGTTGTACTAATGCAGCTCAGACTGGTGGATCTATACCAGGGTTTCTGTCTAACTCACAGTCCACAACAAACAAGCAGTAATTTATAAGCAATGATAATCAGCTGCATTTAAAGGTCCAGTCTGTAAGATTTACAGAGATTTATTTTGGACTACTGCAAAAATGGAATATAATATTAATTGGTAGTCTACATTAGTGTATAATCACCTGAAAATAAGAATTGTTGTATTTCACTACCTAGAATCCACAGAGGATGTGGGTCCTCTTCCATCGAGTCCACTAAGTTGCGTCACCATGTTTTCACAGTACCACAGAATGGACAAACCAGACACTGGCTCTAGATACAGCCTTTCGTGTTTCGTGCATGTTTTGCTGCCACCGTAGTTTTTCCTACACACTAGGAAGGCAGGCCCGGTTCCAGAACAAACTGCAACTGAAAATAGCGGAGGTGCACTAGAATCAACAGTAAAGGCTGACAACAAGGATGAAAAAAAGCATGTGGTCCCTGATGAACAGATTATGCTGAAACACAGCTGGAAAAAATTGAAAACAGTCTTAAGTGAATGCAATAGGCTGGTCCTTCTCTGGAACACTAGGCTTTATAAATTAGAACGGTACCAATGATATGTTGATAAACCCACAGCCTCTGAGAAGTGCCACGCCAGATCGCAGTGCTGTTACACACAGCCGTTCACTGTGTTTACCTTCATTAAATCACCTGAAAACAACACCGGGCTGCTACAGTATAAGCATACAGACTTCTAAACACAGCACACTGGTTGTTATAAGTCCATATTCTTCTTTTTTTTATGAAAGGGCATCTGGTTACCAGAGTCTGGTTACCAGGGCTCATCCTAGCCTCTTTTCCAACTGTCTTTTTAGCGAACATAGCTCATGTTTTTTTCTTGAAACACATTTCAAAGCATTGTTGTGTAACATTAATTACTAAACTATGTGACCATGTACGATGTGAGACATTAGAATTCTTAGTAAAAGAGCGTTGGTCCAATGTAATCATCACTAAATCAATTTCTTTACTTTTTTAATATACATCTCATTATTGTAATAACTACCTAATGGAAAATCACCCTCCATCTGTGCTTGGGTGCAGATTTGTGGTGGTGTGTGTTCTTGTCGTGTCGACGCTCTGAACATATTTTCTGTGGTAAAGCTTTCCATTTGGTGAGCTGTTGTTATGGTTACATTTTAGCTGTGATTGTTTCAGAGCTATGAGACGCGTGATGTGACTGACTGAGAGGCTCTTTAATAATCACCACACTCACTGATCTATATTCAACTTCACCAAGTCAAGAGGGTGTGCATGGAGGCGCACAGTCCATGCACCCCAAACAGACAGCTGAGGACACCATGGGTGGTCTACCTACCACCTTGTGTTTTGGCATTTATTTTTCAAATTCTTTGAGGTTGCAAAATATTAAACTGGGGGTGCAATGCACTCTGATAGAACTGGGCCCGTTGGAAGGGGAGGGTGAGGGGAGGTGTTTACAATCTGAAGGCTCACAACTAGATGTCACTAAATCCTTCACATTGAACCTTTAAATTCACCGAATACAGCATAATGGACTAATAAATCTGTTGGTTAGCTGCTATTTGAGCTTGTCTGTAGTTTTGAATAAAAAGCTATATATTGTAGTTTAGACTTCATGCTGTCCACTCCTTAAGTCTGTCTCATTTGGCACATTTAGGATATTCTGACTCAAGCACTTATGAACCAGTCCGCCTGGCTCCTTAACAGCAAAGCTCAAAGGGTGTTTTTGTGTGTTGATGCTGTAAACTGTAGAGCGACATGAAAAATTAGTTCAAGCAAAGTGGGACACACACAAAGCTTCAGCTAGCGCCTCTTGTTCATTGCTTCACTGCCTCTCATACGCACATTTCTTATCTGTCTCTCTCTCTCTCTCTCTCTCTCTGAAAAACAAAATTCTGTCTTGAATTAGAGATAAAGGAAACCCCGGGACAAAGTCATGTGCTTCCTCTACCCATACGATTCTTCTATCAATAATTGTGCATATGTTGGCAGATCCTTGAAGGATTTTGTCATGAATAATTCACATTGTACATACATGCAGCGAAGGAGAGACATGGTTTAAGACTGCAGATAGTGGAAAATCCGTCATGTAACACAGAATCTGTATAAATAGGCATTTAAGTGCTGCAGCACTGCATACGAAACAGTTAAATTCTGGGATTAATTTCTATCATCCTGATCTATAGGGGCAATAAAGGGGTTCTAGCTGAGAGGAAGATATTTGTTCAGACTTACAAGATAATATTTCTTGTTTTCTTTCTGCCAGCAGCATGCATAGATAGATTTGTTAATTTATTAAAAAACAATTTCAATGTGAAAGACACCATAAGATTAGAAATGTACAATGTAAACACAAAAGAATCTGGCTTGTGAATCTTTAATATCATTATTATGCCTCTATGACCTCTTTAAAGAGTTGTTTTGTCCCATTCTGCATTTTCACTGTTTGATGTTCTCCACAGAAGTCTTGAATCATCCACCCTGTTAGCCGGGGGCCGTAACACAGACTGTTTGTTAATGGAATCTGCATTTTGCATGAAGAAAGTGTTAATGAGTGAATATGAATCGGGCCTAATATCTCCAGCTCTGGTGGAGCGAGCTAATGGACAAAGTCCTGGAGAGGGGAGAGAGGGTAATGGAGAAAGTGGGTATAGGTTGTGAGGTGGGTGTCTGCTGCCTGTTATGGAAATGGGATGAACGCAGATAGCCCGGTATATAGAGTTACAATGCATGTAATGAAGCTTCGTGCTCACTCCCCTCTGCTTTCCATTTCTTTCAAGTACTTTCCATGCCCCCGCACCTTTGTACCCTTGTTTTTGTCTCCTTCACTACCTTGAATGTGACTCATCATACAGGGAACGTTTCACACAGAATTAATGTGACAGTAACTCAGCGTATGATGCATCCACGGTGATTGGTGTAATACTTGCGACAAAGGTTATCCTGTACTTTGAAAAGAAAACAATGCTGCATCTGAGATCATCTCATGTTGTCTCGCATAGACGCTTTAAAACTGGGCGGCATCCCTTAGTGCCATATTGCTGCAAATTGTGTCAAGATTTCATAACTCGGTCAAATCTGAACAAACCGACATGACACGTATTTTTAGATCTGGTCAGTCTTTCAGAGGGTCATATTTCTATCATGAATAAACATCCATATATCACATCAGGGTAAAAAAAGAAAACGCTCCTTACAATTCTGGAACTTGCCTGAGAAACTACATTGTCAAATATTCTTTAATATTAAAGTAATGTCAGTATATTCAGGGGTACGTTGCAAACAAGAACTAATTACTAATTTGGCATACTTTAAATGGTGCCAATATGTTAAAAAAAAAGGCTAAAAACAAAAAACAAAACAAAATGGGATGGTAGTTGTAGCCCACAGCTAACTAGCTGACTCCATAGCAACATTATCGTTACTGTTTAAATATCCCAAAGTATTATACGAACTGTAGCTCCAAAATATAGAGGGTGGTAAGATGATTATCCCCCAGTGAAAGCAAGAAAAGATTAATCATAGGAGTGACAAAAAACATTCAATGTTAAAAATTTAAAAATTCTAAAACGTGGGCAAGGGACTGAAGATGGGTTTGGGGTGGTGACTGAGTGAGTCAGGAGTAGCTCAGTGAGATGGGCCAGCCACCTCTAAATAGAGGTTGTTAATCTTCTTTTTTTAAATATAAATTTATATGCACATTAGTCCCAGATGGTTGACTCAGCATTAGCCTTGCAGGGTTTAGGATGATTTAAAACAGTTGATGGAGTGTTGAGCCATTTTCAACCCAAGAAATGCAGATTTTTTTTTTTTTTTACAAATTTGGCAAGAAACGACAATATTAGAGTTACAATATGTAATATTTCCACATTAAAAAATCTAAAATGCTAGACATATGTTATATGTTTTGCTAAGGTGTATTGTTTCATCATCCCAAATGTTTCCTACAATGTTCAAATACAGACAAATACAAAATATTTCAAAGGTAATGGAGTGTTTCCTGCCTGTCGTTGACAGCTAATTGCTATAACCTCCGGGAAAACACAGGATAAGTCAGATATGTCGCAAAGTGAGGAAGAAAGTTAGCAAAAGTGTAACATAAATAAAAGTTTAGTATTACCTCATAATTTCACCCTGAGTCATGTCAGATAGATTTTCATCAGTTATGGTGGTCATCCAAAAGTGAAGATAACAACTCCCATGATCCCATGCCATGTCACGACATCACACTGTCTTTTGTTATTGTTCTAATGTGAAGGAGACCCCTAGTGGCAGAACTTATTGTATGTTATCCACCAGAATCAATGCGTTCCATCACAGCACCATCATCATTTAGTCTGTAGCGCAAAAAACATATAAGTATACAGTACGTCTTTAAAACAAATTCATGCTACACTATCAATATTTTTTGTTGTTACAGTAGACAAAACCGAATCCACCCCCGCAGCCCACCCCCACAATCACATACATGCAGCTCCTGCATGATGTGATATATAAATCCAATCATATAATTTACCTTTTGCATGTACAGTAAATTCCAAAATGTGGATTACACATATAAACCTGTTTACAAGACACTTCTAACATGCTGCAGACTGCATTACATTCTGTCCTCCTACTGAGGTGTAAATAAACTGCATTCTTCTCAAATACCATAGCCAGTGAGTCACTGCTTTTACAGGATCTGTCACTACTCTCCTTGGCAATGAGGACAGGCTTCTTTCCCTCTGCCTTTATTGTCTAAAAACAATAGTCACAGTCTTCAGTTTGACGCCAATAATAATTAAGCTCCTGTTTCTTTTGTCTATCAGCAGAAGAATGATACTGAGGCAACTGAACATTAAAATTCTCTCTTCTGATGGATTGCTGTTCTTTTAAAATGGAACAACAATGTAAAATTGACAGTTACTTCAAAACAGCAGTGCATGAGTCACTACTGCAACAGTTTCTACTCTCTTCAGCTCCCCTTTTTTCTGATATTAAGGTAAACTTGATCGCTTACAACTAAAAATCAAATCATGGCGAAAATGCCACATGATAGAAATACGAATAACAAATCTGAAGCTACAGAAACCATTCATGTCCTCTAGCACACCAGCAGACAGACACACAGGCGGTGTAAGACTCTCTGTACTGAGGGCTTTATCTCCATTCTCCACTGTGATCATATTGGTCTTTTGGGCCTAAGTATCTCCTCTGCTGAAGCATAACGGCCAAAACAGCAGTTCCCTGTCGGATTAGGACATCACTGTCAGACGGTCCCGGCTACACTCTGACAGACCTATTAGCAGGACGCATGTCATTGTGAAGCTTTGCGGAGACGACAGGATGTAAAATCGAGGGGTGTGTCCTGCTGCATTTCTTTGCTGCTTTCCTGAGTTTAGCCAGAATGAATAAAACATCAAAACATGACACCATCAAATAGTAAAAAGTGTGGTAGTAGCAGTACACTTGTAGCACCGTACAGATTATTTAGTATTTCTGAAATATTCACACTAATTTGTTTGGTTCTTTTACATCAGAGGTGCTCAAAAGTCATTTTTTGCAAATCCAGGTTAAGTCTTAAGTCAGCATGACTATATCTAAGGAATTCAAAGCATGTTGTTTTTATAATCAGTCTTCATCTATAAGCATACAGTATCAGCACTGATTATTTGTTTGGTTATATCAATCTTTTATTCCAAATATAAAAGAGAGCGGCTAAAAAATGAATACAGATTAACATTACTCAGGGTAAGTAACTGTAATCTATTTTTCAATTAAGCAATATTAAATGAGTGGGAGAGCTTCAACACCATTATTACCAAGCGCCTCGGTCCTGAACACATCACTGAAATGCTAATAATGATGTTAGAGCTCACCCTCGAGTGTAATACTGTGATTATACAACAGGTTACCAACAAATTAAAAGATAGAATCAAAATGTTTTCGTATTGTCGGGCAATTTCCTCTCAAAATAAAAAAAAAAACAAAAAACTTTTCGCTACTGTTATCTCAGTTTCTGTGGAAACACATCAGCTCTGACTAATACCTGGAAAACAATCGGTCTTGTCAGTGAAACTCCTGTCTAATGAAACCTAGATTACTACTTCAGCAAGTCACGACCCTTAGTAACGACCACGCAACAGAAAACCATTTCTAGTCCATGTTGAGTCAGCCAACTAACTTGAACTATTATTAATGCTTTCTAGAGACTGTGGGATTTCCAAACTGAATAAATACCACACATGCAAACACAAAACTGCTATGTAACTAAGATATCTGCTGAAAAAAAAAGAAAAAAAAAGAAAAAAATCCATGGACAGATTTAGCTACTACGCCCACAAATTCTACTAGCACCTGTCACAGGCTCACCGGGGTACAGCTGATGGAGGATGCTGAACAGAGTTTCTATGTGATCCAAACATTTCCAGTACATTTGCTGGCATTAAACCTTTTAAAGGCAACATTTTAACTGTGGTCACACAACTGTTTGCTCTCTGGCTTGTCATGCCCAAGGGAGGCAGCACCTGTACTGAAGGGGCGGTCTGCAGCAATCTAACAGCACCATAAATATTCATTAAAGAAAGCTGATTTAATTATTGTATAAATATTGCTTAGACAGCAGCAAGAAACAGCTTAACAGGAGGCCATAGTCTATCAAGTCCCCTTTAGATCATTGTGGATTGAGACATCAGCTGTAGCACCTGTGGGCGCCAACGTTGGGTCAAGTGTTGAAGCTTTCCTTGTATTCATCAAAATTCTTGTTGAACAGGAGACATGAATTCAAAACATTTACCAAGGATAACGATGGCCTTGATGACACACAAACAATGACTGAAATGTTATTCAGTTGCTAATTATTGGCCGAGTTGCTTTAGAGGCAGTCTGGCTTGGTGGGAGTTTGCTTGTCATTCTGCCTCGGCGGTGGCTGGCGAGTAGCCAATGGCTGATTCAAAATTTAGAATTGCTGTCGGCAATCTTTGATCATTTGGCAGAGGGAAGACTTACACTTTCCTGAACCGTTTCAGAGGGAGTTTTTATATGTCCCTTCATTTTAGCATTTAATCTTTTTCCAGCTCTCCAATACTTAGTCAAATCCCCAAGAGCATCTCCCTAGTGGGCATTAAACTTTTCCTATACTTGTAACGAATTTAAGTAAATTGTGCTCAATTAAAATGTCAGAACAGCATGTGTGGTGCTGCTGAAAAAGAGTGTTAATTTAAAAAAGAGAAAACTCCAAATATATGCAGCTAATTGCCTTGGAAACAATTAACAAGATAGATAGCTAAAAAGGCATGAAATATTAAGTTTTATTTGATTAATTATTGACTTTTTAAGAGAGAATTAAATGACCCAAAATCACTGCTTAATTGCTCACCTACATGTTTACCTTAAGTTTCCTTTAAGTGCAAAACATTATGTAAATTAACTGATCTAGTGAGATGGCTTTTTCCCTATTTACTACAGAAAATCTTATTATTTTGCTCTACATTGTAAACAAATAGATTATAATAGTGATTAATTAACTTTAATTAATTGTTTCCACTCACTCAGCCATGTGAATGCACACAAATGCCAACAAAAAAAATGCATCCTTGTCTCATAAATCAGAGACACACTCCAGTAAATACTATATTCCAAAGTTTATTCTATAACAATGTGTAATTCCATTTTTAGTGGAGTAAAACCTTTAGCTCTGTCAGCCATCAGTGTGGCGGTGCACACAGCAACAGGGGACTGTGGTCGAGTGCAGAGGAAGCCGGAGTTCCTCCTCGTCACAGTGAGGGGAGACGGTTGCTCTGTGGATTCTGCAATTTCCCCAAACTCCTGCTCTCTGCAGACAGCTGATGTTTATCTGCTCTGCCCATCTGGGCCTTGTGACTAAACATCTGGTAAAGCTGCCAGTGTGCACGCAGTGTTTCACAGAGTGATGACAGTGAAGGGGCACCGCTGTCCACCCCTTCCAAAAAAGATCTCGAGAGGCAGGGAGGACTTCATCTCAGAGACGTCAAGGCTTATTCTCAAAACCTGACTCAATTACCAGAGTGATGTCCTGCACTCAAGACGGTGCACTGTAATTATCTCGATTGTAGGTTTATTAGTGTGTGATCACAATGATGAAGGATAAGCTGACTTGAAGTAAGAACATTCCTTGCCCGCGGCTTTTCTTCTTAATTTTCAGGCCAGGATTATGATCTCATTGAAGATTATTAAACAACATTATTACCAATGCCCACAACGATGGCCAAATTAAAAAACTAGTCTTGGGGGCCACCCCTGCTGCAGATCTTTTCAAAATAAAGTGTGGAGTGCACTGGAGAATCATAATGGTCCACAAAACAGGGAGCATTTTCCATCTACATGGTACTTTTGTTTAAAAAAAAGTATTAATGGTGATTAAAAAGTAGGTGTAGTGGGTGCTGCTCCATCATCTTCACCCTTTGAGCACGTGCTGCCTTTTCTCTTTCTACCTGTTTGTCTGTTTTAAACTATTTTACAAAAGGCCAAGCCCACTTAGCCGCCTTTTCCTCTTCCCTCTGTTTGAGGCTCTCCGCTAGAACGAGATGTTTTGCAGCGACTGGTAGGCCTTCATCCATTATGGATGCTGTGTTTTAGGGGGATGATCTGTGCAGGATGATATAAATATCTCCTTTTGGTTCCCAGCAGGATGGGAGAAGCAGCACAAGACAGGCCACTGTGTAGTGTTAGAGCCGGGCATCTTTATTATTTGATTTGATGTCCAAAGTGAAAAGAAAGCAAAGATGCACACGTGACTAGCAGTCAGCAAAGCCGTCATTAATTCATGAGCTGGGGCAAATCTCCTGACACCTCCACTCCGACGAGATAGTTTGACAAATACGTACTCAACATTAGAGAAAAATATGTTGCAAAAATGGGCTATTAAAGGGATAGTTTGGAATATTTGATGTGGGGTTGTATGAGGTACTTATCGATAGTCGACACTTGACTTTGATGTTAGACAGACTTCTCTCACGGGAAACTGACATATAAGCCAAATATCGCTCTCTCCAAAGCTGCCAGACTCCATAGGCTAAATCAGTAATTTTACCTCATAGAACACAGGAGCTGCTCGCCTAAGCTGCCTTGATTTGTTAGTTTGTGTTATTGTGTGACTTAAGTGAATTTGACATATCCTTTTAAAACACAAAAGTCACACAATAAGAAAAAAACTAACAAATTGAGGCAGCATTAAACCAACAATGTCTGTGTTCTGCAAAGTAAAATGACTAATTTGCTTATAGAGTCTGCTAGGTTTAGAGATGGTGATATATGGCTTATATAACAGCTGTTTCCTGACAGAAAAGGCTGTCTGATGGCAAAGTAAAGCTTTGAAAATATTCTAAATATAGTGTACCCTCAAACTGGTAATTGATTTTTTGACTTCTCCAGTCTGGGGGCATGCTGACCGGCATCTCCTTGTCAGGTCTGTGTGACAAAACCAGCCCAAAACCAGCTGTGGCACCAGTAGGCAGAGAGCACAGGCAGGTCGTGTTTGTGTGTTTATGTGGGCGTGCATGTGAAATGTGCCAGGTCTCTGTGTGCATTTATAGATGTTATTAATGTAATTTGCATGCAAAATAGGTCCACCCAAACAGTGGACAAAAAAATCATCCCGAGGCAACACTTCAAACGAAGCCCAATTCTGCGGGAAAAACGCAGATCTGGCAACCCTGATCAATAAGTACTTCATAAAACCCCACTTCAAATAATCTAAACTGTCCCTTTAATGCCAGCTACACCTCCATCACCATTAAAATAATTGCAAAATAGCACTGCTCCACAGTGGTGGGATAGACAGCTGCTCCAGTGTAGCACAACTTTCTGATCCTGAACGAGGTTTTGCCCTTTGTGTCCTCTGTTACAGGCCGCAGCACGGTGGGAGGCTGCATGTTAGCATACAAAAGCAGCATGAAGTCAAGCCTGGCAGATATGGTTGTTTTGTGTGTGTGTGTGTGTGGTGTGTGTGTGTGATGGTCAATAGAGTGAGAGAGAACGAGAGAGAGAGCTGCAGGCCTCTCCCACTGTGTCCGGATCCACCGTTTTATTAGTCCGGCACTGTGGAGGAAGGCAGCCTACAGTAGAGAGAATGCACACTCACATGTATACACACACACACACACACACACACACAAAAGAGAGAGAGAGAGAGAGAGAGAGAGAGAGAGAGAGAGAGAGTACTGTACATGTTGAACAGGAGGTGGGACAGTCAACGAGGGATAAGCAGATATGTTCACAGCTCGAGGAAAAATGTTTCTTTGATTATCAGAATCCCATGCTCTTAATTTAGCAGTATATTTCATAACCTTTTGGTAAAACACTGGAGAGAATCTACATGAGCAGAGCAGTGTGCGGTTATGAAGTCTATGGAAGGGTGCCAGGCAGCAGCGAATCAGTTATGCTCAAGGCACATAGAAATAATTCATTGCAGTGCTCTGAAAGCAGTTGAAGCATGGGTGCAACACAGAACAGATTTCCTGTGCAGAGAGCTGGGTCCAGGTATTATTTCTGCCTGAATTTTAGGATCGAGAGACTGCTTTGGGAACTGTGACTGTCCAATGAATGCAGATGTGCTGTGCAGTCCTGAATACGATGTCAATTAAAATATGGAGAGCATGACATAGCAGCTTGCCTCCAATCCACTGACTTAGGTAGGGCTCTGTGGGAGATTCCACAATAAACCTGAGCTGTGTTGGAGGCTCATACAAGGCAAACCTGCATAAACACATGGAGAAATCTATTGTTGATCAGATCAGTAGAACTCCATTTCATCTTTCACTTCGCTTTTTTGTAGAAAATACAGAGTTCTTCTCTTTCTGTTGTTTGCTTCGTGTCTAACACTTCTCCTCTCTTTTTGCAGGAGCCTGCTGTAGAACCCGCTGGGCCCTCTTGTGACTTCCTGCCTGCTTGAAGGACCAAGAGAAGAGAGCTAAATGCACCCGAGTGATTCTGGAGAAACAGAGAAGAGAGGCTAACTTCACACCTTTGTTCTCGCCTTATGAGAACGCTCTCTGTGGACTCCCGACTCAGCTCACCCTGTACCGTTTAGTTACTGCGTGTAGCCACAGCTCTCAGGTGTGGGAAAAGAGTGAAACACAAAGAGGAAAGAAGAAAGAGTGGAAGATAAAGAGAGCGAGGCTGCATAATTAGTATTACCGAGTTTGTGTCAGAGCTAGAAACCATGAGAAGAGGCTTCTGAGGACGACTGTGCTCTGAAAAACACTGCGGCTTACCTTCAGGACATTTGTATGTGTGTGTGGGTATATGTGTGCACACCTCTTTCATTTTCAAAGGACTTGAATTTGTGTTTGGATGCAGATTTAGCCTTTCATTATGACTCTGCGAGGAGGCTTTGAGAGAGCGTGGATTGGCTGCCACAGAAGTGTCTGCTGCTGGGTGTTGCTGCTGGCTTGTTATTTCTTGATCGCCTTGGCAGCCAAACCCAAAATGCCGGGCCACACACACCTCAATTCAATACGCATCGACGGGGACATATCTCTGGGTGGGCTGTTCCCGGTGCACGCAAGGGGAAACGATGGCAAAGCCTGCGGAGAACTGAAGAAGGAGAAGGGGATCCATAGGCTGGAGGCCATGCTATTTGCCCTGGATCGTATCAATAATGACAATGAGCTGCTGCCTAATATCACCCTGGGGGCACGTATCCTGGACACCTGCTCCCGGGACACCCATGCTCTGGAACAGTCGCTGACATTTGTTCAGGCGCTGATTGAGAAAGACTCAACTGATGTCAAGTGTCTCAGCGGAGGGCCGCCAATCATCACTAAGCCTGAGCGAGTGGTGGGAGTGATTGGTGCATCTGCCAGCTCCGTGTCAATCATGGTAGCCAACATATTGCGTCTGTTCAAGGTCAGTTTCTCCCCCAGCTTCTTACTTTTTACTTCACTTTTTCTTCAATATTGTTCTGGTCATGGCTGCGGAGCACAGATATATTTGAGAATTCCCTACACTCTTAATAAAGCTGCTAAGTAGAACCATAATGGGTTCTTCGACTTGGGCCCTTTTTGATAGAGTCTCTTTTATGATGAGTTCTAGGTTGAATTCTCTGTGGAATCGGAACTTTCATGAAAGGTAAAAACTGGAACCTTTATATACCTAGAACCTTCTGTAAAAGGTTTAACCCCCTATGAGAGGTTCTACAGAGAACAAGAAGCCAACCAGGGGGTCTACCAAGAATCCTTTTATACCCCAAGGGTTTTATCTGGAACCCACCCAGGGAGTTCTACTGAGAATCTTCTTATATTCCAGTTGTTTTAAGCAGAACCCACAAAGGTGGTTCCTCTGAGGACCCTTTTATATTCTAATGGGTTTATCTAGAACCCACCCAGGGAGTTCTAGAGAGAAACCCATTATATTCTCAGGGTTTTATATAGAACTATAAAACCAAGAAGGTTCTTCAGAGAACCCTTTTATATTCCAATGGTTTTATCTAGAACCCACAAAGGGGGTTCTACTGAGAGCCCTTTTAGATTAAACCCAATGATTTTATCTAGAACCCACCAAGGAGGTTCTACTGAGAACCCTTTACTATTCCAACGGTTTCTTCTACAACCTGCAAAGGGAGTTCTACTGAGAACACCCTTTTATATTCTAATGGTTTCATCTAGAACCTGCAGAGAGAGTTCTACCCAGAACCCCTTTAGCATATGTTATGCTACAGAATCCTTGACAAACTCTTGACCAAAGTGTTCTTCAAGGATTTCAGCAATCCTTGAAGAACTCTTTTTCCCGAGAGGGTTCTTAGGATGAAAAGCCTTAGCCTTACGAAGAACCCTTTTTCAAAACCGGTTCTTCAGAAGCAAATGTTCTAGGAAGAACATCAGCCCTTAAGGAACAATCCTAATGCCTACAACAGGTTTTAGAGATCGGTTGAAAACAATATAAACAAAAATGAAACTTAATGCTGATTTTGTACCACGTAAGCAAAGTTCACTGTAATGGAATAAACATGGACACACAAACACAGTCAGTTTCATTTGACATTTCCCAGTTCTTACTGCCTTTCTTTTGACCTTTTTATTTTCCTCAGAAGCTTAAATCACATTTGTTTCAGACATTTTTTTCCACTGTCCAGAAAACTAAGTGCTGATCATTACATAATAATTCTCCTCACTAATGACACTAATTTACCAAGAGTCCTTAGTGTTGCCTTCCCCTAATTAATTCGGGGAAGCCATGCATGGCACCATGAGCTGACTGTACTGCTATTGAAGATGAAGATGAAAATGAGCTTCTGCATCATGTTGGTTCACCGGATGCAAATTTTATGTGCAAATGAGAACATAAAAAATATATGACAGGACTTTTGTAATACCTGCTCACTGCTGTCAAACCAGGAACTACAGGGCACAACCAAACTAATGAGCATAAGTATTGTGTCAAAACAGGTTGCCTTTTTTTCATAATATCCATGCCAGAGTAGCTGCAGAAAGAAGACAGTGGTTATTAATTGTAACCCTTGTTCTATGAACACAGGTGAGTACTCTTAAACTGGGTATATGATTTGAGTTCATTTCTGAGCTGCTCGACTCATTTGAGAGTCAGACCGAATTTCAGCTTAATCGGGCGCTGTTTGCCGTGCAGTGCACAGGTGGGGAGCAAGGACCAATCAGCTGCTCCCAATGGGTCGCTGGACATTCGGATGAATTTCGGACATGGCAGAGAATTGGGTCAGATGTTGTTAGGCTCTCGCACAGTCGAAGCAGAGCCAGGAGATAATTCCCAAACATCAATTGCCAGTGACACAGAATGTCTGAAATAGCGTGCTGCAGGAATGAATCCTAAAACACGGAGATTAGTTTGCATATTAGAACTTTCAGTTCTTTTGTCTCAAAGTCAATCGGTTTTTAGTTATTTGCCTGAAATAAGGTCTGTGGTTACCACAAGCTTAAGAGATTTTCATGTTTTGTACTTTGAGATAGGATGTCAATAAATACCCTACTAGTGAATTTTGAAGCTTTTACGTGTGGTTGCTTACAAGTGGCTAAATGAGACCACAGAGACCATGCCGTAGCTCATTTCAGCTTAACTTTAGCTTTATACCTCTGGCGATTTCATTTACGCTTCAAAAAATCAGAGAAGTGGTGCTCATTTGTGAAGATTTTCTTGCAGAACAAAATGTGTAAGTATCATGAACTTTTGTTTGCCACAGAGCTTATTTTCTGCACTAACTTTTTGTAGAGGGAACCAGTGGGATGCTGACTTAAATACGTCATCCCTGCAGGACTCTATTTCCATGACCACACGGCACATCATGTGGAGGGAAAATGGAGAGTAAAACGTTAATAAGTATGAAACTATTTAATGCTGTAGGAGGTGAGCATAAATAAAGGCCTTATTTTCCCTGTTCCTCGTCCATTTAGCTTTTAAGTGGCAGTGGCAGTTTCCATTGGTGTTTTCATCTTACGAAATACAATATGTAGCCACTGTTCTATTCATGCAAACCATCATCTTTTGAAAGGGTCATATAGAAGAAGAGGCCAGAGTCTCCTGCTGTGACATTGATTCAGGAATGTTTCACCTGTCTGCCGCCATTCTTGGGCCTACTAACTGCTCAGCAGAGGGGAAGAGGGTGGAAAGTACAATAAACCATGTCACAAGTCTGATTGACATGTCACAAGTCAACCAGAATAACTGCAGCACTCCTACATCCTTGCTGCTTTTTTAGACTTAGGCGACATGAGGCTGGCATCAGTATCCAGCCATCACAAGTTCTAGTCCTTTACATCCACAAGTGCAATCCTGTCACACAACTTTCACCATCAGGGGAGTGCACATTCTTATTAGCCTAACACCAAGTGAAAAGAAGGTTGGTGACATTTCTCACACAGGAACTGTCTTATTTCTCAGCGCTGTCGAAGCAAGCAGTAAGTTGGTCAGTGCACTGCTCCAGCTCTCTATGTCACACGTCTTCTCAGCCTGCACAGGAATCTGGTTTATATATGCACCAAGTCTGTGTGCGATGTTTCCACAGTAGGACATCATCAACAACCAGTCCACAATCAGACTCTCTGCTCCACGACATGGTGCAACACTGCTTGGGAAGTCCTGACACCCATGGGTCTTGTTTTAGCACAGAGGACAGCAAGGAAGGAAGAGAGGCACAAATATATCACCAAAAAGTAAGAAATAAGCCACCCCATCCATGCCATCTTTACCGACTTGGCACGGCTCACAGCTGTCCACACACTTGCCTCATGACTGCGTTGAGCATGGATTCAGAAAGGCCTTAAAACCTGGAATGACTGCCACACCTTATGCTATTACACAACAGCTCTCCACCCCCAAAATGTTCCACCAAACAAGGCTGTTAATGCCGCCAGACTGCTTGTGGAGGGCACATGAATCACCAGTGGAGGGCCTGTCCACTCACAGGCTTGTGAGACGTCTTCACACAGCTAATTGGCAAGCCTCTGTTTGGGCAGGATTTTGCCAACAAGTTGTTGTGTGTTCCAAATGGCATGCCAAATCCTGCAGTGGGAACAAATTATTTAGTTTTTTCTTCTCTAAAGGGCAGTGAGCTTCTCTGTCCAAGACTCAGTGTTCTTGGGCAAAGAATGAGTTGTGTGTGAGCGTGGTTCTACTCAGACTCTGATATGGACTGAAAGGGTGCACAAATTATTCACCCACTGAGCTGAGGTCAGAGCGAGCAGGAATCCTTTTTTTGACGGACAATGGCCTTAGAGGTATCTGCCCAGTGGGCTTGAACAGCCTACTTGACAGGGCCTTGAGCACGAAGGACAAATCTCACCGAGGGACAGAGGAACTGGTTACTAAAAACTCCCTTTTCTCCAAACCATTCCAAGAGATTCATGTAGGTAGCTGTAGATGTAGCTTTGATGTGGGTCTAACAAACAAGCCTCTAGCAGAGGTAGCAGGAAGCTCAAGTGTTTGTGCTTCGGTTTCTTTCCCTACAGTAGGAAGTTATCTTGGATGATCACGCAAGCACTGAATGGCCCTGTGCCACTGCTGGATACAATGCTCAAATCTCCAGTCTGTCCTTGACATGATACAAGCAGTGAGAAGTATCGGGAGCAGCCATTAGCTGAGCATGTTCTACATATCACAGCTCTGCTGCAGAAAAAGGCGCTCCTGCCTGACTATGTGTCAGCAGTGGGATCAGATGAGAGAGGGGAAAGCAAAAAAGTGCTTTTAGGTAAAAGACCATGTGCAAATGCATCCACCTCTAATGGCGGAGTTGGCTGAGGTGGGGAAAAAAAGCACCGGCTTTCACACACATTTCAGCTTTAAAAAGCAACAGGAAGTCTTGAGTCAGTGACACATTTCATGTTTGTCATGGAGCGTCAACATGGCATGGCAGTGCATCAGGATAAAACATGGAAGGTAAACAGGCAGACTGTTCAAAGTGATGCTACTTTTATAGTCAAGTCAATTTTATTTATATAGCCGACAATCTAGGGCTGGGTGATATAGTTGAAAAAATAATCATGATAAAATGTTTTCATTTCAGTCGCTTTTTTAAAACAATTTCCTCACTCCTTGCACTCATTTTCTCGCTCCATGCTGTGTCTGTTGTTGTGTCACCCGACGACAGCGCAACCAAACAACACACCTGTTACACGATTGGTTGTTTGCATGTCACTTGTAATGCGCCGCATTGTCAAGGGATATGATGAGCTGTTTATGGGCCAGGGCATATTCATCATGTGCTTTCATGGCGGTTGACATTTAATGCAAATGAAACTACTGAAAATGTTTGTATTGCTATTGATCAAGGCTCTACTGCTGATACATATATTGTTTTATTGCCCAGGCAGAATCACAATTTGCTTTAAGGAGTTAAAAATCTAATATGAAAAACACAACTGTTTGGATTCTCCAGTTTAAATGTGTAACACTGTCATAACGAATTGTATAACAGCAATGAGTTGTCCAACCTTCCTCAGGCTCAAGATGTTTGTAGACATTTTTTCAGCAGCACATGTTGGAACACCTCCAATCAGCTAAATGAACAGTGAATCTGTTCATACAGTGTAAATCCGACAGAATATGCTTCATCAACCCTGTCTGTAAAACACAAACCTCACAGTGTCACTGAACACTGTCACTGGACTGAAACGGAAAACACTGTATATAACAGACACACAGTGGCTTCCCCCAGCTTCTCATTTTCTTTCTTTCTTTTAAATTCTTTCTTTGCTCAATGTGAGTTTTCACAACGTCACACCACATGCCAAGTAAAGAGCAGTGCTCTCTACCGCAAGGAAAAAGCAAAAGCAGTCACAACACCGGTGTCAACCTTTCTTAAAACGTCGCTCTTTACTCATTTATTCCTGTAATATTTCAAATAAACATTGTAGAGAACTGGTAAGCTTTAAAGCCTTTAATCAACTTATCTTCTGTTTTGCACTCGACAGGCGGAACCATTTTTCATGAATCACACTGATAGGGAAACAAGAACCCATGGAAATGTGATTTGTATGGGGCCCAGATGTGGCCCCAGGTGAAAAGAACACTCCTGGGTTTAATATTTTTAATAATATTAACACTACACCGGGTCATGAGATGATATTGCATATGCATGAGCCAGACCCCGTAGTTGTATTTCAATTTACTGTAGTGAACCAGATTCATATCACTCCTTGTTTTAATTAATTTGTGCCTTTGTTTTTGTAATTTTCTCTTCAGGATTTAATCATCCTGCGAACAAATTTAATAATGTAAACAAGTTGATAAAATGTTCCCACTGTGCTTAATATAGCTCATCATCTCCACCATTCGCCATCCTCTATTCTACACAGTTGCATCAGGTTTGAGTTTATTTGATTGCATTGTCTCATTTAATGCAATTATCCTGATATGCTGTTCAGGTGAATGAAGCATTTGAAGGAAGAAGAATCATTTTGCTGATTACTGTTAACTTTGGGTAAAAAAAAACGTATTGTTTTAAGACAGGGCTGCAAGGCAATGCAATATTATTGCAAAAACAAAAACCCACAACTGTTAAAATGCCAACAACAGGGATATTGTAGAGAACTGGACATTAAGTTGGCTGAATTTTCATTTTCTCTACACTGTGGAAAGCATGAAAAAACCTTATCTCCAGGTAAAATCTGGACCTGTTTATAAAAGTCCTGTAACGTGATCCGTGACATACAAACACACTTACTTGTCACTTACTTGTGTTCTTGGAAAAGTAGTGCTCCTGCAGTTTCCTCAGTGACAATGTGCCTACCTTGTACTATCAAAAGTGATAACTTTTGGCACTTTTAAAAGGCAGGAAAGCCACTGACGACATTATTCTTACAGTTTCTGATCGCGCTAAATTCCTCCTAAACATTTGACTTGGCCTTCGATGATATATTGTCCACAATTTGAAATCTCATTTTCTTTACTCTCTTATTGTTTCCACGCAGTTTTAGCAATGAAAGGCAGGAGAAGTGCTTAGTGTTAAAGTGTTTAGAGACTGGCTTTGGTTGTGTCACAGGCTTTCACATTAAAACATTCTGGCGGCTGATTAGGCTAGATAATATTAGCTGATTTACGTGTTCAAAACACTGTACCATCATTATAATTTCTGATTTTTCCAGAAATACAGCAACATATGTTTGTTCACACCCACTGTCTGCCCGCATTTAGTTAATTTTTCCCCATGCCTGTACTGGTGAATTTCTATAAATATATATTTTTTCCCTAATACACAACTTAGCAGGTTATGTGACCCAGTGCAAGATTCTAACATTAACTTCTGGTGAGATAGATATGATAGCAAGATAATCTCATTCTCTGGTAGTTGTCATAAGACACCATAGGGAAATACAGCTATTTACTAACTGAATAGGAGGAAGATGAGTCAGGGTGAGGGTGAGTGGGTGTACTCAAAATGAAATAACATGTGACACAGATAACAATACAGAAAAAAGACTTCTCAACACATACCGAACAATGTAAGACTATCCTTAGGTGGATTTTTTCTTTAAGTAGATGCCACTGTAAGCCTGTGATAGGACCTTTTTGCAGAAACACTATTTGAATTCGGAGTGTAAAAAGTCAGCAAAGCCCATCAGAAACCACTCTGCTGCAATTAAATGCAATCCTCTGTTCTTGCCGTAAGGGTATTGACTAATAAGTAAAGCTAAGGTTGTACTCTCACGACACGGCTCGGCAGGTTCTGGCTGTTTTCTCCATCATTAAAGTCACATAAAAACCATAAGCAGGACTCCCTTGAGTAGCGGGGAGGGTTTTACCGCTCACCACTTCCCTCTAATGACTTAAAAAATTGGGCTTGGCGTCTTTCAACCTTTCAACCCATTTCTTTTCTTCACCTGAACTTCAGGGTTGAAGATCTTTTTTGTATACGATACAATGTCTAGACTGTTTTGTACAGTGATTAAGACATGAAGAAGCTGTTATGAGGTGCTGGTCAGTAACTGCTTACGGCTTTAGGTGCTTTGTGCTGGCAGTGTTTTTTTTTTTTAGAATTGCTTGATCCAGTTTTCATGTTTATTTGATGATTTAATCCACACAAAGAGCACATGCATAAAAGCATACAACCTAAACATAACATACCACCCGTATATTTTTGGAACTAACACTGCCTTCCTCACAAGACTCTGTGAGGAAGATTTTGAAGAATTTGTTTTCTGACTGTAATTGGCTTCATGCTCGCAATTGTTTTTCAGCTCCTCACTTTTGGGCTTTTCCTTATCCTCCTCACAGTCTTTGAGTGGCTGAGGGTGAAGTGTTTGCTCAGCACTTCAGAGCAGGCAGGATTCCGTCCCCATGGTGTGTCATGAATATTTTACTATATTGTTACGTAATTTACGCCGAGGGATCAGGGTTGAAAGCTCCCTCTCTGCATCCCCTCATCACTGGGTCCAACGCTTGGTCTGTTCTCATCAGTTGGGTCTTTATACTGCTGTATAAGCAGGAGCACAGTGCACCAGAACTTGAGGTAATTAGTGGCTGGTTGCTTATGATACTCAAGACAGACTGGGTATAATTAAAGCTCCAGGCTTTTGATTGTGTCTCTTATACCTCCCTGAAAACAGCTCCACTGTCTGGCTTGAGGGATACTGCCGCAGCAGTCAGAAACTGCAGGAGCATGCACCATGTTTCAGGTATGGAAGCTGACTTGCTGAGACAATCATAAGCTGTCAGACAAAGAGGGGGGTAGCTTGGGCAACTTCCACACAGCAGCTTTCTAAATTAGGTACAAGCAGGCACAGCCAGTCTGGAGGACTAAGTCTTTCCTCTGTGGAGGAGTGAGCTTTGGAACTGTGGAGACAGATGGAGGGAGCTCGGAACGCAGGGGTGGTAGCTAGGTATACACTGAGCAGAATGAAGAGGGTTAACTAGTTGCCTGTTGTGCTGTCTGTGAAGCAGAGACCTTGCATCCGCCTCTCTCTTCCCTCATTAGAGACGGAGGCAGAGGCCCTCAGGCACCGTGCCTTACTCCCCCTCAGCATTTCACTGTGTTGAGACAGGGCTCTTATTGGATTACCCCATCAGCCTACACTGAGGATATGCTGAAAGCTTTAGAAGCTATGAAAATATGCACACATCTGCTTTCTACTTTCACTTGTTAATGGTCAATCTATTCATCTAGCCACAAAGGTAAATGTCATTTTCTGCTACTGTCTGACCTGAATAAAACAACAGACGTTAGAACAAAATGTTGTGTATAAACGGCTGCTGTGATGATACAGAGATCTGTTTTTTGAAAGCACACAAAATGAACACTTATATAGTTTTCTGCTCCGTTTTGAAGCCAATTACGTGCCATGTCTACTGAAGTAGCAATGAGTATCCAAAGGATGAGATGTTAAAACTCACCCCAGTATCGTGACAGTCCATGAAAAAGTCACAAAATGCTAGTGATGGGCAAACAAAGCTTTTGTGAAGCTTTGAACCACTTTAGCCTATGGTATTGAAAATAGGTTAATTACTCAAAGCTTTAGTGAAAACCAGTGACCTCCATTGGCAAAGTGCAGAGAAGTGCAGTCTAATTAGACGGATCAACGTAATTGATATGTGATACGTAACACATGTTCACACACTCAGCTGATTTGCCAAGAGAATGAACCAGTTGCTGGTTCAGAAGTCATAGGTCACATGATTTTGTCCGTTGAGATATTGGACTTTTACACAGGAAGAGACCAACAGGGCAGGGTATCGTTAAAAAAAATTACGATACCAGGACCAATGAAGGACTTTATTCAATACCTTTTTTTGAAGGTTCTTCGTTATGAAGAATGCTTGAAGTGATTGGCTTTGAGCAAAACCATATCATCTGTCATTTTTTGCAAGATCGAGGCACCAAAAGAATTGAATGCAGGTCTCACTTGACTGAAGAAGTTTCTGTACTACTTGGAGGTGGGTTATTTAAATCAATAAGGTTTTGAGTATCAATACCAGCCCTAGAGACCGATAGTCGATGTTGATTGTTATTTTAAACCAAACCATCATCTTTTTCTAAACCTAGCCAAGTAGTCTGGGTGCCTAACCTACCCAAGACCTTTATTTTGAAAGTGTAACTGGACATTATATTTTCTGTCCATGTACACAAATATAATGGATTAAATTTTGTGACTACTTCACAACTTGCCACAGGACTGTGTTGTAAAGCTACATTCATCACAACATGTAACCACTTGCACATTACAAAGCCATTCAACCCAAAGAAGTAAGTGCAACTTTAAACTCTGTACGATGTCTTCTGACTTAATGGACACTTAGTTCTATAATGGCAAAGGTTTCACCAGATGCCTTCTGAC
This sequence comes from Lutjanus argentimaculatus, assembly GCA_034769285.1. Lineage (NCBI taxonomy): Eukaryota > Metazoa > Chordata > Actinopteri > Lutjaniformes > Lutjanidae > Lutjanus > Lutjanus argentimaculatus. The sequence continues at coordinate 28,406,891 of JAWZSL010000007.1, forward strand.
TCCCAATAATAAAAACATGCTGTAAGTAGGGCACATTTTGTTGTAATTGTTGTGTTCAAAGGAGCTTGCGTCCCTCAGAGTGCAGTCCAGCTGGATGCTACACTCTGACTTGCTGGTGCTTTATCAAACCTGGACAGTAATCCCAAGGTGCACCCTGTCACCTTCACATTGCGCCAACCCCCTGGAACTGGGTGGTAATTGAGGAGAGAACGCTCTGGACAGGAGAATTGGTTCTGACTGAGCTCACTCCCTTTCTGTGCTAAGTGTAATTTGGTGCACACTACGCTACATTAACTCATTCTCGCAGCCCATTCCCTGAAACCCACCCACCCATGCCCAACAAATCCCATGTACTCGCTGGAATCGCTACACCCGGAAACTCAAACCAACACGAACAAACAGGGAAGCGAATCAAATAAATGCCTGAAAAACAAGCAGCGAGCAATTGTTTTCAGTGTATTCACAGACCAGTGGGCCTCCACAGTTTTATCTGTGCCCCTCAACTTGAGTTTTACAACAGAGCAGACCAAATCCATGAAGCTGTCTTTTCTCGACCCCAGATTGCAGACGTCCCCCATCTACCATGCTCTGGCTACAGAGAAGAGGCTCCTTTAGTTCAGGATTAGTTCCGACTCGACTCACTTTGCCCACCCAAGCCCGAGTGGTCAATTCTCAGGACAGTCATGAGTGAAGGCTGCCCAGAACCTTGCCTTTTATTCTTGGCACTATTTTATCCCCTTTCTCCTGCTGGTTGCAAATCCCTCTGCAGGCAATCCGAACCACTGCTGGTAATCACCAAGCACAGTGACAAAAAGCTACTGTGTGGCAGTCTCCTCCTGTGCATTCTCTTTCTCGATATGTTAGGTTTCACTCAAATTAATTTCTGGCGTTTAATTAGTATGCACTAGCATGCCTACTGAGGGGATGCTGGCAGGAGGGGGAAATGGCTTTTCTTCTTTAAATGTATGATTTCATTCCGCTGAGCATTGCGGTGAAATTCTCAAAGGGACAACGAAGAGCACAACATAAATACCGACAGGGTTTGGTTATGTTCTCTGTGCTGGAGCTGTCACTATACCACAGTGGTTGCAATTCTTCAGTCTCAAACATTTAAAGATGTGCATCTGGTCCCCTGCCCTGACTTTTCTATAAATGCTTAAAAAAAAAAAAAAAATCACATCTTCAGAGTAAAATCCAACAAACGGAGCAAAGCCATCACATAGTTTCCCTGAAAAGAGCGTGGGATTAAAGGCTTGGAGCTGTCTCACCTGCATAATCTCACCATCAACCCACCAATCCATCACTGTCCTGCTGTGTGGGGCTGTGCTGCTTAAAATTTACTCAGACTTAAACAAAGGTTTGAAGCCACAAGGAAGAGAACACAGAAAGCCTTGAGTGGCTCAAACAGATTTAAATTAGAAGTAATCAATGGCGCCATGACAGCTTCCATATTGATTTTTCAGAGAGTGATTTTTATTTTTCTTCAACTTGAGCAGTCAAAGTGACAGTGTCAGCTGGTGAAAAATGAGTGATGAACAGAGAGCTCAATTATTTTAATTTGAGCACAGCAGTTTCTGTCTTCTGTTCTCGACTAATAAATATAAAATAATACAAGGAACTAAAGGTCAGTATAATAAAAAAATTGATGCGGCCAGACTGTAAAGTTGCCCGAGATCTTAAAGGGATTGTTCTGTCAGCCTAATGCCAGCTGATATCCTCAGCCTACCCTGCAGCGGGGACAGAAAGAGAAAGTTTGGCCGCCTTCAGGCTAAGCAGCTTGGACATCATCCAGCCTTCCAGCACATGAGACAACATGGAGGCCCCCATGAGTCACTGCTGTGTCACACAAAGGGACTCGCTGTTTGGTCAGAGACAGTTGGGATTCACCATGAAAACATACAATTCAAGCTATAATTTTGCAATAAATAGGGCTGGGGAAAGTTTATTCACTACTTTCAACAATATGATTTTCTTTAGTGTCAAGCACTGATATTGTAAAATGACAGCAATTGTGAATTTATACTTTTTAAAGCCCCAGTAAAATATTATTTTCTTCCCAATTGAACAATGGCATGATGTTATGCTTTTTCTTCTTCTAATGTGTATTCAGAGGATCTGATCATCCAAACTATAGGTACTAGAAGATGTTAGCCCTCAGGGCTTTCTGCAAGAAAGGCTTTAGGAAGTCTTTTTTATTAATCTCAGTTCTCAGCTGCAGTTTGGTTAGGTTTAGGGAAGGTGGAAGGTCAACTTCATTGTGACACATACAATTATATGCGGTACAATTATACAGTCAGATTTAGCCTCTGCATTTGACCCATCCTAGTGTTTGGAGCAGTGGGCAACTGCTGCGCAGCACCTGTGGATCATCTCCAGTTGTAAGCCAGTGCCTTCATCAGGGGTACTGACTGGAGAATTGACCTAACACATTTTTGGTGGTGGGGGAAACCGAAGTACCCAAAGGAAACCCACACAAGCACAGGGAGAACATGCAAACTCCATCCAGAAAGGATTCGAACCCACCATCTTGCTGTGAGGCGACAGTGCTGATCACTGTGCTGCAAAATTAGGTGGCAAAACCACTTGGTTATGTTTAGGAAAAAAAACCCTACTTGGTTATGTTTAGGAAAAATATCTGTATAAAATTTCATGGCAATCAATCCAATAGTTATCGAGATATTTCAGCCTGATCCAAAGCGGTTGACCGAGACAGACCAACATTGTCATCCCTTTAACCATGCAGCTAGCATGGACAAAACTGACCCACTCTAACAGTCTGATGGTAACAGTCCTGCTCTGACATCGATCCTGGATATGAGGGTTCTTGTATTGCCTACAATCTGTTAACCAGGCTGACAGTCTGACATACCCGCTATTAGAAAAGATAAAAGATACCAAGCACTAGCTACATTTGGCTTTTAGTGATGTTTAATTAGAATGTCATCCTCGTCTTAATTAAACAAATATAAAACTCTGTGAAATGCAAGAGCTGATAAAACCATAATTTCACATAATTCTATCAATGTGCAGCAGTTACGTGCAGCACCAGGAAGATCTAATGAGGACAGAACTGGTGTCATGAATTTCTACTAATACATTTCTAAATTAATTCCATTGATCTCCCCAGCTGAAATCATTGATATTGATTAACCTAATCTCACCCAACGCTCTGAGAAATATATTTAAAACATGCTCCAGAGACATAATTTAGTTTTTTTTTTTTTTAAAGTGGTGGATCCGTCAAGGAGTAGGGCATTGATTAGCTCAATAAAATTTGCTTAGGGTTTCTTGTGTAAGTCTTGATTTTTACAGACATGCCAAGGAAAACAATTATGGGGTTGCTTTCTTATTTCTAAATACTGATGGGTATCAAAAAATGAATGAAATGCTTTCAGTGACTGTGACAGCTGATATTTATGTATGCTAAACAGGCAAACATGAGATGAGAAAAAGCAACTCTATAGTGGCAGTACACTCTTCATCTCTTCAGATTCAGATGCTCTTGAAGTCTAAGGCTCCAGTATACGTGTGTGATGTTCCTACACCAGATGGTCCCACTAGTCTCATGAATTTGTTTACATTTTCTTCTATTATGATACCCCTGAGCCAGTTTTCTGTTTCTACAGCAGCACAAAGGTGGAGCGCTGCCATCGAAGACAGAGACTATTTGCATGACTTAACAGAGGCTGCCATTTTATAAAATCAGTTTATATCTAAAACACAGCGTCCAATGAGACCGGCAACAAAGGTAGAGACAGAATACAGAAACCGATCGTGCATGCTCTCCAAATATTTGAACGCATTCACATTACCAGCTGGCAGTAGAGGATCAATTCTCATTTACAGGCTAATTATAATCTCAGGAGCTTCTTCACTCAGTTAAAAAACACGATAAATCCTTACAGACTAGCAGTCTGTTTGTCACCACTCCATCACCTTGTTTCTTTAACCTGCAATCATTAACCGATCAAGATTTGAAGACCTTCCATTACAAACACACACACGGATATTGACCCAGCATCTTGAATCTGGTGTGACAACATGCCTCATTTCCTGACATGTTTACCGCGTCCATCTGTGGCTGAATGTCACTGTTTGGGCTTGTAAAGTGCAGGATTGGAACATATTGCTATCGATTTTCTCAAAAAGGTGACACGTTGATATTAAATTCTAGATGAATATGTCAACTTACGTGTCAGTTTCGAGCCCAAGGTTTCAATTTGTGCATCTGGCATTTTCCAGCCTGTACGACAGAAGATACACGTCTCGTCCTGCTTTTACTTTGCTTACATATCAGCAAACTGTAAACATCTCTGCCCTCTGACTCCTTCTCACAGGGTAATTTCCGACATTATTGTTAGGAAATGTTGTATCAATATAAGTTCTATCTATGACACTTTGAGCAATTTGGATGCTAAGAATTCAGTATAATCATTCCCCCTGTGGCATGTAGCTGTGTTTAGCAGTCCTGACAATAAAAGTAATAAGAATACTAATAAAAAGGAATAATAGTTGTGTCTCATGAGGCCATTCAGCCACAGATTCTTTGTGAAATATTTTTCTCAGGAACCAGCATTTTGTATTTCACTGAAGTAGCACACTGAAGTAGTGTTTTGTATCCTGAGGTCCTTTTATATTTGTCACTGCTGATCTGTCTCACATAATACCATTCGTTACACACTTTTCACTCTGATGCAACATATCTTGTGGGTCATCTTATCCAATCCTTGTTGCAATACATTATAAGTGATAGTTTTGCACTTTCAGGCTACCCCTGAAGTGTTAAAGTACTTAACGTGTGAATGTGTGTGAATTAAACATGGGCCTCAATAATAACAGTGTAATACTGCTAATAGTAGTGTAATACTTCGCATGCGGTTTCACATTTGATGGCCCTGCGGGGGGTCAACAATTACAACACACTTAATTAAAGTATATTAGCATTTGGGTGCAATATACAAGTGCAGATAATGTAAACACAAACATTGTGGTCAGATTTCTTACAGTAATTTTTTGAGATTTATGAAAGTATCTGTAATTGACATCCAGAGTTTTCTGATCTGATGCTTCTGTTAAAGGGAGAGTTCATCCAAAAATGAAAATTCAGACGGAGGTCGGGTTTAGTTTTTTTTAGTCCACAAAATCACTGCTTGAGCCTCACAGGAAGATAGACTTGCAGAGTCTCCCAAACGTAAAAAAAAAAAAAAAAAAAAAAAAAAAAAAAGGCTCCGTACTGCTCATCTGGTGCAAGTCTTCTAAAGTCCCGACATGCCAAATTGACTTGAAAGACATCATTTACACCATGTTTTTAGCTAAATTATTCTCCTTAGCTTGGAGCCATGTTCATGTTCCAGCAGTGTTTTGGGGACTAAAAAATTAAACCCAACCTTCAATCGGCATGAGGGTGAGTAGATAATGACTGAATTTTCATTTTAATTTTCATTATCCCTTTAAAAGACTTTCTGATCTGACTCACCTTTTAGGTACAAAGACACTTTGTAAAGGTTAGAGAAACATTGCATTCATGGCTAAAAGAAACTGTGAGGAAAACAGCCCTCTCAAAGTCCTAAGTTGTGTTTTTTTTTTTTTTACACATCCAACCACTTTCTCTACGGGGTTTCTGGTTTCATAACATTGTCACACTATTTCCTCCTTTGTCTCTGACAGAGAAGCTTGAGGGCTTTGTCAAACGTAAACATACAGTATGCCATTCGTGTTTTAACAAATTATGCATTGTTTTCTTGAGTGGACAGTCTCAGTTATGGTTAAGCCTAATCAGGTAGTTACAACTACAAGAATGTGTGGTGCACATGCTCTACAGAAATACGTTAAGACACATATACGTGGATGTAAATTACATTCTTTACAGTTGGACATTTTGCTTCACATGTACAGTATAGTGTTTCTAAATTACAGAGCACCTATTTAGAATTTTCACTCTCCCTGACTGTTTGCACAAACTTTGGCAGTTTATACAGATTTGACTCCAGGAGTTCTTGGGTCATTGTCAAGGATGCTGCAGTCTCCCTTCCCAGGCTACTTTTAGTGCATCCATATACCATGATATCATCTCAGGGTGGAGATCTCTACCATGTTGGGCTTCCCAGTAAAACCCTATAAATCGAGACATGATTCACAGCTCCGACAGTGTCGCGGACCTCACAACACTGCTGATTCGCAGTAAATGAAATGTCAACAGAGCTGCGGTTTAATCACATTAACAATGTCACATTCCTTATTTTGTCATGCATGACTTTCTAAATCAGGGAGAGGATTTACTACTCTCTGTATTATAACCTCCTGTCTTTTGTTTGACCCCAGATTTACTGTCTTATGTGTCGCAATGACACTGCAAAGTCAACAGTACAGATGGTAAACCCACAAGATCCCATTGACCCCTGCTGGAGCATGACCATTACTTAAAACCCCAGCAGTATCGACAGAGGGATGAATACAGTGAGTGGATGGACTCGTTCCAAAGTCATCCAAAGGTGTTGTCCCATTAGATTTAAATGATAGTGCAGTTTGTGTGTGAGAAATCAATATCTGTGAATGGGCATATAAATTAAACTTTCTATACATTCCGTCATTGATACTTTCGGAAAACAAACGTTCATACAAATAGTTGAGTTTGCATTGTGTCATATTTGTGAAGTGCCTCAGGAGAAACATGAAGTCACATTATTTGTTCTTTGTATTTGAATCAAAAACATCAACAACACATCAGGAGCAGTTTGTGCTAATCTGAATATTCTCAACAATTTTCTTTCTTCTATTTTGGAAAGAAAAAATCAGACACAGTATAAACTGCACACAAGCTGTGGCTTTTGGTGCATCCAAAGGGAAGATAAGCTGTTCTATAGCACATATTTCCTGTAAATGAGAGTCATAGCTCTTATGTTATAACTGAAAACATGCCTCTCTATAAGCAATTAAGCAGCCAAGAGGGAAAAAGCTTTGGATAATTATATTCAATTAAAGAAAGCAGGTAATTATGCCCAATGTGAGTGTGAAACTTACTTTTACACAAACAGAAATTAGTTTCAGTGGTGCTTAAGAGTGTTCTAGATAAACCCTGAGGAAACTTGGGGTTTAATCGGTGTGTGTTTTCTTTTTCACAGGATACAGGTCATGGCTGGATAAGGAGGATAACACGGTTTACATCAATTATCTCATTTTGTTTGAAGCCGTGAAGTGATTTATAAAATTAGCCGCAATTTGAACCATTTAAGACAAAAAAATAAATAAATTAAAAAAAAATGGTTTCCACAACAAAGCAGTCCTAGCAGCTGCAAATGCAGTCACTCCTCTCCTGTAAAACAGATTACCTGTACAGACAGTGACACTCTTGTGTAAAAGCCATTACCATCGACTCAGTGAATACATGACCTGCCCGTGTACTGTTCTCACAGTTAATCAACTGGTCAGGGTTAATGGAGGCATCAGATCCTGACACAGATGCCGTCAGTAATTCTGCAGCTGTAGCAGAGTGCTTCCCCCCCATTTTAAGACACCTTTGTTAAATGTTTTAAAACAAAAAAGATTGCCTTGCTCAGCCAAATTGGTGGTAATGTGTTTATAGGAAAAATGATGGAAAATTGTTCTTAAAGCAGCTCTGAATGTGTTGGGCAGAGCTCAGTTAAAGTAAACAACAGCGCTGTTAATCGGTGAACAACAAATCATGGCAGACTAATTGTTTTGGCAAATGCTCATGCACATTAATCACATGTACTTCACACATGAATACATTTCCAGGGAATTTAATCTTACGTAATAAACTATATGGATTGCATGTGACATGGAGGCTCATTATAAAATTCCCTTTTGTGCTTCGCATATGATAGCAACAGTGACAGGAAATGTGTAATATCATTTGCATAAAAAAAAAAAAAATATAATTCCAGAGACAATCTCCTGGTTACTCAGGAGGATCTACAGACCTCACATCGTGGATTGGGTTAGGGTTAGGGTTAGAGCTATTAAAGGGACAATACGTAGTCAAGATAATTCACAGACCTTGTTTTGAGCAGTTTCTCGTAGGAACTATTTTCTTTCTACCGAACTGCACCCGCCAACCGTATCACCGTGCTGATGGAAGCTTGCATCTACTCACTGAACGGAGGTAAAAACTCAGCCAAGGAACACGACATTAAAGTTAACATCCTGTGCTGTCATGAGCACGAGCCTTTTGTCCATAAGTTCTATAGCTACTGTATATAGTGCAACAGTTTGATTACATATGAGATAGGGAAGACACCTCTGTGGTAGGGTTGGGCAGTATGATTTAATTTATCAATCTGCCGCTGTCAGCCCATCAACTGGCGACTAGCCTAGCTAAATCTAGGACATGTGTACGAGCTGTGAGTTTGCTACATTGCGAACACGTGTAGATTTGCTACATTCAATAAATAAAAAAACATAAACTCACAAAGTGGAGATATTCTTAAACTTATTTTCCTTATTAAACAGAAAAATGCAACTGTACACCCTCTGAATTCAAGTTTGTCTCTTTTACCAAACAAAGATATGTCTTGTAAACTTATTGTTAAAACACACTTCGTTCAATGGTGTCAGAAAAACAAAATAAAACTCACTAAAACCATCTTGGTTAGTCTTTCTACTGATCCAGCAATCTCAGACTCTGGTTAAAATAAATCCTTAATTCACAGTGTTAGATGTGAAAATAATCTGGCTCTACAGGCTGTTTTTCTGTCACTCATCCTCTGGCTCAGTGGGTCTTTAAAGGTGTCCCTTTAAAGGTGCAAAATGCTAAAAACTGTCCACATTGGGCTCTGTGGATTACCTTGAATGACCTGGTCAGATCTGCTTCTCTTATATTTTGCAAAGGGAATTTTCTACTGCTGTGAGTACTAGAAACAAATTCCAATTTTATTTTATAATATTTTTTCATTATATGACGTAGAGTGTGCGACTGTTGCTAAAGGGAATGTGCTCTATGTTGCTCAATATGGACCTACTGTGGCTACAAATTAAACACAGCTTTGTATTTTAGGCTTCGAGGGAGAATCAGGGGTAAGTGCACGTGTCCATCAGCAGCAGCTTTAATGGATATCAGAACTGCATGAAGCCTTCAACAGCCATACATTTTTTAAGTGCTGTGTCATGTCATCAAATACAACCTCAGTGTATTTGGCAGATTTCAGAAGTCAGCTAAAAGCATTAACAGGAGTTAACCCTGAACTGCAACAGTTTTGTTAAAATAATTAATCAGTTGTAACTTTGAAGCAGTGCGACAACAGTCTGTAGAGTTTTATGATTCTCAGCAAGTTTACTTATATGTTAAATATTTTATGCTACCGTCAGTCTTTGTAAAAGCCACATCAAGAGTATTACACCTTCTTATTTCCATTTGCAGGTCCTAAACTTCAAAGATCTGCCTCAGGTGAAAAGCCTGGTTTGCTTACACATGGAGAAGTTGGCTGTCTGTTGGCATCAATGTCAAAGCACACACAGGAATGACTAGATTGAAACACTCAGGCAATCAGCCTGCACTGCTTACAGACTTTAGCTAAGCACAGCTTGATTTTGAGCAGGAGAGACTGCAGGCACACTCACTCAACCCACTCTGTTGTCTCATAACTGCTGCACACTGCATGCACTATCAATGCTTTTCACCGCCCCATTTCTCTTTTCTGCAAGTTAAGCTGAAAAAAGGAGTCATGAAATATTTAAAATCCGACTATTGGGGTTTGCAGAGGAGTGCCTTTCTTTCTCCCTGAGTCCCAGAGAAGTTGTACATGTAGGCGCACGTTGACCTTGATGTAAAGAAACACAACTTGAGGGGGAACACATGGAGTCAAGTAAAAATAACTGGGTTAAAGGGATAGTTCAGATCATTTGAAGTGGGGTTGTACGAGGCACTTATCGATTGTCTGTGTATTAACTGCAGTAAGTAACGGATTGGAGAAGCAGAGAGGAGAACCAGCACGGAAGCTAAGCAACGAACTGCTGTGGACAGAGTCAGCAGCAAAACATATTCAAGCCATTACCTATGTTTACATGAACAATATTTCTTATGGACGCTAAATGAAGTGATCTGATGTGAACATCTGTTCACATGTGCAAAAGCATTTAATCAAAATATAACTTTTTTGACATCTGCAAACTGCCACTATGAAGCACCTAATCTGCTGGAAATATATGAGAAGAAGTGTTTCCACCTGGTTATTTTCAAGACGGATCCACATTGTATCCTGGGAACTATAGTAGCATTTTTTAAATCTTTTAAGGTTTCTAAAATAAAAGTTATATTCTCTTGCATGGTTCTGTCCTTCCCAGAAACTCATCAGTGACACGTCATCTACCCCCACATGGGTCAGATATGCGCAGAAAAATATATGTATTTCAACCAGAGAGAAACAACTGGGATATTATTTTCCACTGGAACGGACCCTTCTCAAATTCCTTTCAATCCAGCCAGATTGGGCTAAACTCTTCCAATTGATGAATTCTGATTAGGCTGTTATTCTGATTATTTGTGGAATATAAGGGTCCATGTAAATGCAGCTAATATTAGTTTAAGTGTATGCTGTATTTTCACAGCTTTACTTTTCCATAAGACAGGCGTCTCCATCGGAAGCTGCCATACATGACTTACTCAACCAGATTCCATTGGTGAAATCAGCAATTTTACTTTGCAGAACAAAAAAGTTTCTTGTCAGTGGATTGGAACTAACCTTTTAAAACACCTAAGTTTCACAGTAACACAAACAAACTGACAGATTGAGGTAATGGTAGACCAGAAACTCCTGTTTTCTGCAAAGTAAAACTGATGATTTTGCCAATAAAGCCTGGTTGAGAAAGAGAGAGCGCTATTTGGCTTATACAACGGCTGTTTCTCTTTGGAAAAGGCTGTCTGATGGCAAGGTAAAGCAGTGACAACACTTGTAAATGATACTGATTGTTTAGATGAGCTGACTATCTCATGCAACCCCACTTCAAATAACCTGAACTATCCCTTTAAGATTTAGATGGTGTCAAGTTGGTTCAAGTAACAGGGGTGGAGATAACGAGAGTGGGCCGTCTCTCGTTTGTTTACATCATTGTTTCAACTGTTGAGACATCACAGCCAGGATTACATTGAATGGGTCTCTTTGGGATCGGTTCTAATTTGATTAAACAATCTAGGCAAATTAATTGTAATTTGCATTACCTTTTGTGTGGTTCAGCACAGTTAGTTGTCAGCAATTAAAATGCTTTTAAACGTGGGAGATAACACTGACGCAGACACACAACGTTCACGAAACTGTGTCAACCCACAAAGCATCTGAACATGGATTAAAACATTTAGTGATACACTTCTTTCCTTCTGTGGTAAGCTGATAGTGCAAGGATTTTGTTGTATAAATCATGTAGCGGTGGTCTACTAAAATGTTCTCATTTGACCTTAACGAGCTGATCCAGAAACCAGTTTAATTTAAAGAAACCTTTGCTTTACTGTATCAGTTCTTTTTAATGGTCTGTCATAGAAAAGAAAGAAATAACCCCATTAAATCTTTTTTATTTAGGAATGTGATCTTAATAGCTTTGTAATAGATAATTAAGTGGTACTAATAAGTTGCCTTCGAGTACTTAAGGGATATTCAGAGGGGACTCAAATCCCATAATATTAAAAGGACAGATAAAACTTACCCTAGATTCATTTTTGAGTCACAGAATGACAACATGCGGTCTATAAAAGTTTGAGTTGAGAAACTTGACGATATAAGCCTGTATTAACATTAGGATGCTTTTCTTCTATATCAGTTTAAAAGCTTCAAACTTTTTTTTGCAACAATCTTGTTCATTTGATTTTGGTAATTCAATACACATCCGATGGGGTACAGCCAAAGCACACAGATCAATAGTGCAGTCAGAGGCTTTAAAAGCTGGCAGGATGAATGGGCGGCAGAGTGCTTTGAATTATTCAATGGCGCTGTGGATTTGTCAGTCTCTTTTTGCGCTGACCGGATTGTTTACACAGCAACATTCAAGAGGGCAGTGACCAAGATGTGAAATATCAGAACAGACATCCTTCACTCATAATCTTCATCCGTCTGAGGATAAAACCTGCAGGAGAAATAATGCACCAATCAAAGTAATCAGCTATTCAAGATATATGTTTTCTTATGGGAGTCAAGCTATTAATTATATTGTGTTACAAGAGAAAAAAAATCAAGGTCCTGCCTCTTATGCAAAACATGCCTGTAGCCAAGTTGTATTAAGGTCTATTACAGCAATTAGTTGACATGTCTTCCCCTGGAATGACAGCAAAAACACCAGCAAACAACAAAATGGACTGGAGGATGCTGTTTTTAATAATGTTTTAACTTGGCTTTACTTTAAAAAGACATGTCAGCCACTTAACTACAGGACTAAATCTATATTTCACATAATGGATGCACTTATTTGTCAATTTTCCAGTCATACAGTCTGTGATATACTTATATAAATACACAGGAACACATACGGGTGTCACTTTAAAACAGATCTACTCAAGGGACTAAGCCATGTATTAATGTTAAAGCAGATTTGTTTCTGTGTTGCACTTCAATCAGTAAGCCACTCATCACTAAATATGCTCTAACTTTATTAAATCGGTAAATCGACACAGAAAGAGCACATGACGGCCACGGCTACTCAGCACTGTGGACCATCAGCACCTGCTTGTTTTTAATCTAATGGTGTGCTTTCTGTCTGTCATCACATGTGACTGGCTGCACGCACACATGCATCAACGCATTGTTCAGTCAAAGCTGAACAATGTAGAGAACAAATGTGTGGAAAAGAAAGAGAAAAGATGTGAGTGCATTAAAAGGAGAAAAGCCCAGCAGGAAAGTGCAGGAAAATACTGCAAAATATTCACGAGAAGGAGACACGCATGTGGTTGTTGTATTGTGATGCTGAGCCGCCCTCAACATTATAGTAAAACAACGACTCAGTTGATTCTACTGTATGTTTAAAAAAAATAAACGGCATCAAGCTTTGTAGAAAAGCACAAATGATTGCATGGAAATAACACTGAAAACAAAGTCTTTGTACTCTTTTCTGTCATGTGGAAGTACCTCCAGTTAAGAGCTACAGAGCTTCATGATGATCAACACGAGTGCAGTCAGGACTTTGAGGAAGTGCCAGGTGCAAAATACAACAACAAAAACACTCCAAAAGTACAGAAAAAACAGGTATATGAATATTTATTCCTGTAGCTTTAATCATGTAAGTGCAATTGACTAAATCTTGACACTTTAACTTTGGTGGTTTTTGAAGCAGTTTTTGTGTAGAAATAACAGACACGTGTGTTAATGGCATAAACAGAAAATTACAGTATAGTGACAGTTTCAGTATACAAAATCAGTTTATTTGTCATTATATAACTGGGTTATATAGTAAGATTTAGATATAGCTCCCTCTTTGCTACTCATAAAAAACACTTAAAATATATTCAGTACATTTGTTTGAGAGACAAAAAGTAAAACAAAATATTTTACATGGAGGAGTGCTGAGGATGAATTAAAAAGTCTCACAGCCTGAGGGAAGAGGCTGCTCTTCAGTCTGGTGGTACGTTGCGAATATTCTGTATCTTTTGTCAGACGGCAGCAGGGTGAGCAGGCTGTGGCTGTGGCGGGTTTGGTCTTTTAGTATCCTTTGGGCTCTGAGCAGGCACCTCACCTCGATATCACTGATGCTCGTAAATGGGTACCAGTGATGTTGTGGGCAGTTTTAATCACCCACTGAAGAGTTTTTACTTACTATGGATGCCTTTAATTGCTCCTCTGTAGAAGTTAAGAAGAACTTGGCACGGGAATTATGCCTTTTTAAGTTTTCTTAAGACTGGTTCTCTGTGATGTTAATTCACAGGAACCTAAAACTGTTCACTTGCTCCACCTCATCTCCACTGATGAAGGCAGGAGTGTACGTCTTCCCCCCCTTTTTCCAAAAATCAAGAATCAGCTCCTTTGTTTTGCTGACGTTCAGCAGACTGTTATGAATGTGTGGAGATTCCCGTCCTGAATTATTATCCCAGTCCAGCCCTGGCTATTAGAAGCTGTTTGTCAATACAGCTGCTTACTAGCTGCTTGACTCCAGCACAGCTTGATAAAATAGGTTTATTTGTGTCTGCTATTGGAGGCTATTGTGTTTTAGCTTATGCAATATACATCAGACCTGCACATACGGGTACTTTGCTATGTCAGAGCACTATGTCAGGCTGCACCCCCTTTTAGGGGATAGAAAGCTGGAAATTCCATTCACAACAATGCAGTTTTACCTGTTTTTGAATTACAACTTTGACACATTTGTATAAATTCATGTTGAATTAAACAAACCTTTGTTTTATAGACATGTCTAGTACAGTATTTATCCTGTTACCTTACCTGAACCTTAGCATTTGTGATATCTCAATAAATTAATGTTGATCAGTCAGCCCTCAGGCTGCTTCATTTTTCCCCCATCCCAGGGGATCAATGAGCCAACACAGTGGCCAGACACTGCTAAAACTGAATTACCAGGTATCGTTAGTCTTAATATTGACTATAAATAACAAAACCTGCCAATAGAAAACTGTTGATCCAAGCTGGGCTGAGATTTAATCAGAGACACCAGTCTGATGCTGCTGTACTGTCACATTATGACAGAACATCTGAACATAATACGTCTTAATTGTAATCACAATAATTAGAATAATGCATACATTACATACGTAGATTTCCATCATTGATTATAGCTGTTCATAAATAAGAGGAATGCATTATTGTCATTTACCTTGCTGGTGATTGGAATTGACAACTAAATTGTGATTTTTTAAAATTTTCTTTTTACAAATTGCAAACACTGGCGATGTGAGCAAGAAGAACAGAAGTCACTCAGGCCCTCTCATTTCCCTTTGGGTTGAACAGCCGAGCCAGTATTCATATACAGTGTATACTGTACATGAGTAGTGGAGATAAAGCTGTAACTCAAACGGCTAATGAGACAGAAAACTTTCTCCAGCTGAAGATTTTGTACTTATTAGCTGCAAACAGCCAATCAGACCGCTGAGCCCATTTTGTTCCCCTGGCAAATATAGTTAGTGTCATGAACAGCCATAAGTCATTTTCCACTTCTAAGAAATGGCAGAAAGTTAAGTCCTTTGTAGTTGAAGAGGGAAACAAAATTGGCTTTAAGTGCTTGAGCTGAAGAGGGAGTCCAAAAGAAACTGAACAGAATAGAAATAAACTGGACAGATTTTGAACATGAGTTGAAAGTTTGTCAGAGCTGAAAGAAATTTCAAACAATGAACTGAAAGTTCAAATCACATTTTAAATGAAGGTAAGCACTTTAATCTGGACTAGATGTTACATGTGATAAATGGATGTTACTCATGGCTGAAACTTTATCTGTTAAAGTTCTGCTGCAACACATATTTAAAGTCACTCTAAAACATATATCCAATCCAAGACAGTGACGATCTAAATGTCTTCAATGACTGACAGTTTCCTTCTCCTAAAATACAGAAATTATCATCTCAAAAACTGTCTCGAGAAGAGCTGCATCTGTTCATAGGTTCATGTTTCTCTTCAGCAGTTTTAATGATTTATTTTCATACACTGCTACCTAATTAGTGTTTGCTCGCAAGGCATATAATAAAGATTATGTAACATGTGAGGCAAGCAAGAGCTGTTGAGTATCTCCAAATTTAGTGTAAATTTTAACCGGAAAAACCAGAAAATTGGCAAAATAAAATTTAAAGGCATGACATGCAGGATTTCCCCCCAAAAAGAAAGTAACAACTCATACAAACAATCCCTCTCAATCATCACTTATGACCCATTATAAGGGTGTGGTTATGTCTGTGTCAGAGACCCTGCCCTCTGCCTACATTTCCTTCGAACGGGAATAAGACCTAACAATCAACAATCTTGCTGGTGTGTCTCAAAACAATTCCTGCATATTCTACCTCTAAGTGCTTTTCCATCCATTCTACCTTTAAGTGCATTTCCATCCACCATCATTACCGAATATCAGGATTTGGTTGATTGAGATAAAACAGCTGGTGGTGTTGATTCTCCGGTTCAGTGCCATTAAACCACTGCAGAAGAAGAGATGACATGAGTAAAAGTGGGCCAGTCAAACCTTAAATGGCAGAAAATAAGCTAGAAAACAGGTTTGAAATATAGTATTTATGTTTCATGTATCAATTTGCAAATATGTTGTAGTTTCCTCATCTCTCAACATTGATCTGATGTTTTAGTCTCTTCGCAGAAGCAGAAGCTTCAGTGGAGGCTTTAGTCAGATGTTTTGTGTACGTCAAGATTAAGTCTGTTTCCACTGCTCTTTGTCACATTTTGCTTTTATCGATACACCAACATTTTCAACTCAACCAAGTGTTAAAACCTTTCTTTGGCAATATTTCATGTTTTTGTCTGAATTTTTCAACAGTTCCTCCCAGCAGCTTGTATTTTCTCCTGCAATTTTTCGGATGCCAGTAGAGAGTGAAAGATTTATGCAAGATAAAACTAGACTCAGTTATCTTTTCTCCTTTTCAGTGACACACATCTACTGCAAACCTCATGCTCACTACAATCTATTGCTCTCTATCAGAGTGAACTGAATTACATTAATACAGCGGCTGAATGGCTATTGAATTACTCTGCAACATTCATTGATGAAACAAGGTGGACTTTCCCACCACAGCTTTTATCAGAAAATGAATGAATAAGCGGAACATTGCAGCCATTAGGCTACGTTCAGTAATGAAACCTGCAAAGTAGGGCTGCACAATGAATCGAAATATTACTGAAATCAAAAAGCTGCAGAACCTGCAATTTTTGACCAAGGAAAAATGTGTGACCAACGTGTCAGAGATGCCCTGGCCGACAAGTTTTGTTGACCAGATGTAAGAAAACATGTTTGTTTGGTACAAACCACAACAAATGTCACAACATCATGATTTTTGTAGTTTTCTTTCAGTGAAAATGAAACATGAGGTGCAAAAATTATCATTCCAACTAATCGTGAATCATGTCGCAGTTTCAATATTTGTCAAAATAACTGCAGTTGTGATTCTTTTTTAAGCCTCCGCACCAGTCATACATATGTATACATACATTTGAATGTTGTACAGTACATCCATTGCTCCATCCCCATCTTGTAAACGTGCCATCTCAAGAACGCCTTGAGGGAACTTGGACTCAAGTTTGAACTGACTAAATTTTGGTGGTCACCGTGGCCACCGTGATCTCATCTCTGTCCCGTTCTTGTGAATGCAATATCTCAGGAATGCTTTGACAGAATTTCTCAAAATTTGGCAAAGATGTCGAAGAAGATTTTGAAGGTAGCTGAGCCGCACTCTTGTGGAGGCGATATCTCAGGAACACCTGGATGGAATTTCTTTAAATTTGGTACAACCATCCACTTGAACTCAAGGATGATGTGATAAGTGAGAATTTTGAGGTCAAAGGTCAGAGTCACTGTGACATCACAAAACACGTTTTTGGCCATAACTCAGGAGTTCATAGCTTATTGCTTATGACAAAATTTCACAAAAATATCTAATAGGATAAAATTACGAAATGATGACATTTTATATCCAAAAGGTCAAAGGTCAGCTTCACTGTGACATAATGGTCAGCTCTCTATCAGTCCTCTGTATAGTGAGTCTCGAAGTGAAAGAAGCATGTTTATTACATACATGTTGATATAGTGAAAATGTCCACTTTGTCAAAAAAACACTTAATGCCTTTTATTACATTACTTTAAATGTAATTTGTGAGTCTGGACAGACATGGATGTAAACTGCAACTTGACTGGTTGGGGGAGGCCTACAGTTGCGAGGTGGCAAATTCTAGTTTACCATACTGTGCAGCCAGAATGCAAAGTGTAAGTTCTACTGGAACCTGCATAGCCCATGGTGATAACAATGGGGTAAAATCTGACACTGAACTACAAATGAGAACCTACATGGTAGATGTTTCTGGTGAGACTACCAGAAACACCTTTGTCAAGTATTGATCCAGCTGCTCCTCATCCTTAGTGGATGTTTTTGTGGAGAGGGCAAAAAAGAAATAAAGGATGTGGCTATTATATTTTAACATAAGGCCAGAGAAGTGTTTGAAGAGCATCATTATGGTAAAATTTAGCATTCATACTCTGAGTGCAATAAATCAGCAGTGTACACACCGATTTTATGTTGTGTATGTTAATCAGGCAGTAAGTGGTCCGAGGTCCTGTTGCATCCATATAATTACTGTAACACTGGAATGAATTTGTTTGTTGAAAATGCTTTGAGAAATGATGGCAGATGAGTGGACAACACAAAGATGCACTCAGCTCTCCTCAGCACCTGCTCCCATTTATTCCAAAACACTGAGACACTCACACTTGTCAGCCGGAGCTCGGGGAGACCAGATCTAATTAGCTTTCGCTCCTCAGCCGGGAACTCCAACCTCCTTCTCCCAACTCCAAACCACAACTATACCTCATTTCCCGACACTTCACGCAGAACAGTAATTATCAACTTCCACTTTTATAAGCTATCTGTAATGGCTCTTGACCAATTATAAAGTGGTTGGATAATTAGGTGCCTTGGAGAACGGGGAGACTCTCAATTGTTTGTCGTTTGAGGCTATCTTTGAGGAATTATTTGTCAGAAAAGAGCCGAGTGGAGTAAAACACCAAAGAGGGGAAACGAAAGTGAATGAGTCTGAGGAGATGGAGAGGCTCCAGCGGTTCGGTGTAGAGAGGGCGCCCTACCCACTGAAGCCACCTGCAAGTCCCTGAAACTCTCCTCAAGTGCTGAAGCGGCCCGTGAAATGGCTTCCTCGGGTCGCGTAACCCCAAATTGTCTTGAGAGAAAGAGGTTGTACATAATGGCGTGTATTCTACCACCTCCTACTAGAGCACTGAGCGATAATGGCAGCAAACATACAGTAAATGTGGGCAGAGTCTTCAGGCTTTGTTTCTGTTTGTGTTTATCAGGCATCCACAGATCCCTTCCAGTGTAGGCGTCTGGGGTAATGGATTAGAGTACTGGTGCCAGAGATATCATGGTTGAGAAAGAA
Source organism: Lutjanus argentimaculatus (assembly GCA_034769285.1). Lineage (NCBI taxonomy): Eukaryota > Metazoa > Chordata > Actinopteri > Lutjaniformes > Lutjanidae > Lutjanus > Lutjanus argentimaculatus. The sequence continues at coordinate 28,425,928 of JAWZSL010000007.1, forward strand.
CTGCATATTTTAGAGTTTCTTTGTCTCCCTGTGAGGCCTGTGTATTTCACTGGTGAGTTAGACTGTTACTGATATGCCCCCTGGCATGGCGGTCCAGTGTGAGTATAATTCAGTGCAACAACACTGGCAACCGGAGGGTGTGGAAGAATGGTGGAGTAACGGGCCGGTCAGGGACGATTTAACATTAGCCTTACTTTGTGGCTGCAGGAAAATTGATTTTTTTTTTTTTTTTTGCATAAAAACTACAGCCAGGTGCACCAGCATTTATTAAGAACTACTCCTGGCAGGTATTATGTAAACTACCTGCCAACATTTCAGTGATGACTTTAGTTTAAACTGTATATAAAATGTACAGCAAATGTTTGGGTGCTTGGAATAGTGTTTTGTTTGGTTTGTGGCATTCATAAGAACAACTGCTGCCCTGAAACAAATGACAAGCAAGTTTCAGCACCTCATCTCTCTGAGTCATTTCTGTTTCCCTTCTCACCTACTTGCACCACACATTTCTCAGCTGGTTGCAGACAGATTCAGGATCCTGTTAAGCGCAACACACCGTTTAAAAAAAACAAAAACACGTCAGAGGGATTTTCCAGCAAATGTTATAGAAAATGTGTAAAATTTCCACAACAGCACCCCCCCCCATCGATTCCTGCTGCATCCCCGAGTGCGTGTTCTGTCACGAGCGTTCATTGATAACTACCATCATCTTTCAGCCATCAATTTTAAAATGGGCCCTCATGGAAGGAACAGATGCAAAGATGAAACAATGATGAAACAATAATGAGATGCTTACTGACATCGTATTCTTATTGATGCTTCCTGAAATCCTGAGATGCATAAATTGCTCCCTTGTCTCCACTGGAAAGTTGCACAGCTTCATCTAATATGTGATGTTGTCAGCTTGCATTCTGTGGCTTTGTTGAAGATATTCTCATCGCTCATCAATATTTTCTTCATGTCAGTATTACTAGAATTACAGAGAGCTCACATTCGTGCATACTTTCAGTGTGTTGAGGAACTGAATCCATTCAATTGAAGATAATCTATTCAGCACATGAAGGTGTTTAGAAAAGAAGCTGTGGAGTGGCATCTTATACTTCTATAACTGTTTTAGCCACATTTCAACTGCATGGCACAGCTTAGATTGGCCTGACTCTGCTTGCTCTTTTTTGGTCTTCCATAGTTGATACTACTTGACTCTAGCTTTGGGCCTGTTTCCAGTTCTGGAGTATGCAGGATTTGTCGGTTGCTGTAGAGAGCGAGAGAAAGAGTAGCAGTGGTTGCAAGAGCTAGAGAATGAATAAAGTGAGGGAGTGGCACTGATGAGAACAAAGCAGTGAATTAAAAACTGAAGTAAAATGGGTTTTTTTTTCTGAGTGTTTCCCAGTGGTTATGTTCTAATGCCCGCACCTCCACACAACACAGATTTTTGTTTAATTGCAGCTGAAGTGAACCTTGATCCTGTCACTGTGTCCTCAGTCTGCTCTGCCTGTGTGTGTGTAGGTGTGTGTGTATCTCTCTCTGTAGCTCTCACAGACAGAGAGCAGAGGAGAGAGATGGAGACAGTGATGCTAACTGATCGCTACAACTTCACAACCTGTGCTCTGTTATTGCCTGGGGGCAACTCGCCACTGCCCAAAAGGTGATGCCCAGATTCGTCCTGAACTCAGCAACATATGAGAAAATAAGAAAATTCAGGCAGAGGTCTGGGTATCTGCAGATACAGACACCATCACACACTTTTATTATGTCATAAGTGATTAGTGAGAGGGATTATTTTTATATGAGCCAATACATTGCTTTTTTTTTAAGGAAAATGCTGCTTAGTTTGCCTTTAAATAGTTGGGGGGGAAAAAAATCAATAGGGACCATTACCTCATATACTGTAGAGGGTCCATACCAAGAACAATATACTGTAAAAATCATTCTAAGTCAAGAGGACAGCAGAGTCTACATCACAACTACAGTATAAAGCTGCGGTCCAGCAGTCTTGCTCGTATCCAAATTGACCAAATCATTGAGTCCTACTTGGAGGCATGAATGATGGCCAAACGACTGACCATCACAAATCCACCTGAAGCCTCCAAGAATGTCTAATAGAGGCAGTTTGTCTTCAAAGTGTGAGGTTATCATTTTCATAATCAGTGCAAACCTTTTATCTTTACGGAGAAAAAGCCCTCCTCCTTTCATATTTTATGGCTTTTTATTTAAAATGATTTTTGTCCACTTAGGGGCAGTGGAACAAGCTGCATTAACATATTATAAACTCATAAAGTTGATTTGGCAAATTTGTTCCGAACAGTTGCTTATTTACACATCCAGTCCAGCCCACTCATGAGTCTAAGTCCAGCATTCACTCTCCTTTTAGCTTTGGTTTGCCCTCCACCAACCCCTGAGCAAAACATTTGGCTCTCTAGCTGCTAAATTCGCCAATATTTTCACCAGTTTGTTGCTACCTGTACTAGTCAGGTGGTGAACAGAGGTTGTTTTGTTGGTGAATTTAGAAACAATGCTGTTGAGGGCTGTGAGAAAATCAAGACGGAGAAGCTGAGGGCCATAAAAACACAAAACAATGAGCAGAAAGACGCTGAAAGCTCTGTAGATCCTGTTATAATTCTCCATGGGTAATATAAAAATATTGATTATGGCAGCTTTAAATCTACTATGACAGGGTTTAAAAACAGCTTTAGTCATACTGTATCAAGCTTTACTTTGTCTCTTGAATTGTGCACTGGCGCCAGACCTGGGATTCAAAGTGAGCAGGTGCTGCTCAAATCTACAGCAGTGTATCATCATCGTCCATGTGTGTTTCTTCTTCTCTGGTAATCTGACCACTGTGAACATTCTCATACACAAAGGAAGGTTGTTGTTTCAACTCTGGAGTTAAAAGCAAAGACAGAATGTGTTGTAGATATTAAAATTTTGATGGAAAAACATCGATTCTAGCAATACAAAAATAGTTGCATAGGTTGCAATAAAAACATAGCTGATAACTGAATTTTTCTCATATTCCTATTAGAGATACATCTTTTACACACAACAGCAAACACACAACGTGTTATGTCTCTATTGCACAGAGAGAGAGAAGCAAACCATCGATACATTGCTGCTTAGATGCAGACTTGTAAGGATGGATGTTCAAAGTAAGAAGGTCCACAGTGGGTGAAGGGATTCAGACCTCACTAACATGATAAATAAACTGGAGGCCTTGCTAAGCCTAAAAGTAACAAAATGCAGCTACTAGACCCCCTAGACTACGTATGAGAGCTGGAGTTAAGCAAATGGAAAGCCACCATTAATGCTGAACTAATTAACACGACAGGCCACCAGCTCATTGCTCGGTGGTTGACTGAGATCATTATTGAATGAAGCGAGGTAGGAAATCACTACCAGCATTAACTCTCACTTAAAACAGCTGCTGTGCTACTGGATGCTCAAACAGGCAGAACAGTGAAGTTACAAGCGCATCGACTGATGGCTGTCAGAAGACTCATGAATGATGACCAGTCATCTAATTCAAATAAATCAATGAAGGTGGTCTTTAAAATTTAACAGCATACACTCTAACTATGCTGATCCTGCTCCTGCTGTTTCTGGTTTAGCTCCTTACTACTACCACGTTGCTACATGCCACTGTAACTAATTAAGCTGCTGCCAGTGTCTGTTGTGACACCCGCTAAGAAGCCAAGAATCCAAACTCGGATTACTTTAAGCCAATGGCCTTTCATTATATCAAGGCCTCACTCAGTCAGAAATTCCTGCTTCAGGCCTTGGAAACCACTCATTACCCGACCGCTTCCACCACCAACCATGCATGCAGCGCGTCCTAAACACACTGGCGCTCGTGTACAGTTTTGCTTGAACTCATTAGACACCAGGGCCCTAACTTTCATAAGAATTTTGGACATAAAGATGTCTTTTTTTTACCACAGAAGACTGCTGGGATACACAGTCCCCAGACCCTCATTAACCTATGCCAACTGCATCAGAAGGTATTTAGGATGACTCACTCACATTTGATAAGTTATGTTAAGGCTATTCAATTGGCCATCCGTGGGCCAGATCCTGTCCTTAGGCAAGATCATTTATGTAGAAATATGTATGAAGAAAATAGTAAATGTACCATTGTGTTTATTAATACAACAATCAAATTCTAAGTTTATAGATGTTTACATTATTTGATCATTAAGACACTTATTATTCCAAAAAGTTTTAACTTTAACAGTCTAACTGAATGAAAAAAGATGTTAAATAAAATATCATAAAAATGATCAAATCAACTAATGTAACAAATCTAATCTAGGATTACAAAGGAAATGTTTTTCCCTAGACTTTTGTACGTTATGTTTCTTTTCAGATTGAGATAAATATAAGAAGGTGCATCATTTTGCACACATTTAAATTCCTAACTTTATAGGTAAAACACAGGAAATGCATACTCCGTCCCTTGGCATCTTTTTTTCAAATCTGGTCCTTCAAAAAAAAAAAGTAACTGAACTGGCCTTGAAGGGACAGTTCACCCCAAAATCAAAATACATATTTTTCCCCGGAGTTGCAAAATTTTGGAGATATGGGCTATAGAAATGCATGCCTTCTCTCCAACATAATGGGACAAAATGGCACTCGCCTTCTTGTGGTCAAACTACCAAAAAATACTTTAGAAAAATTCAAAACCAGTGTCTCTTTCCAAAAATCATGACCCAGTTACTCAAGATAATCCACAGACCTTGATGTGAGCAGTTTCATGTAGGAGCTACATTCTTTTTAGTTGAAAGAAATTAGTTCAGTAGACTCTACTGCAGAAGATGGATGGATAAATAGCACTACAGGCAAAGGGAAAATATGTATTTTTTGCATTCATATGCACTCAAAGCGCTTCACAACACGTCAACATTCACATTCATACAGTGATGGCAGAGGCTGCCATGCAAGGTGCCAACCTGCTCATCAGGAGTGATGCAGCACTTTCTATCTAAAGTGCCCCAAGTTGATTCACCCATACACACACGCACACACACTGAAATTTGTGTTTTAGTATTTTTGCCGAAGGACACTTCGACATGCAGACTGGAGGAGCTGAGGGTCAAACCACTGACCTTCTGATTAGTGGACAACCCACTCTACCTCCTGAGCCACAGCCGCCACAGAGAGCTGCACACATCGACTGTGAAAACTTCAAGATCAAAGAATTCTTTAGTTTTTCTTTTTTCTCCCTTTCTGTCTCATATAAACTCAAAAACCAGAAAGACGGGGACATACACACACAACACAGGCAGCAGACTAACATCAACAATGACTTTGCCAATATTAGGAGCCGTTTAGTAAATATGCTTCTTTGACAAAATCAATACCACTGTCATACATGATGAGAAGATCGATACCAGTGTCATGTTACATACATGAGAACTGTTCTTTTCCTCAGACTGGACAAACTGTTGTTGAACTGAGACAAAGACAAAAGCTATAAAATTACTTACCTTCAGTATAAGCTGAGTGTGAGTAAGCCTGCTCACATTGGATAGATTGGTCCCATGTTTGAGACCTCTTGGCATTCTATATAACACTTCAGTTGAAAAGTTGCAGCTTGTCGTTTATATTTAAGATAGGAAGTTGTCCAGAACTTTTCCCTCGTACAAACATACTGTTGCAATCTCAATCATTTCACAGTGTTCAGTATGTTTGCTGAGCTCATATCTCAAATGAGAAAAGATTTGTAAGCACCACGAAGAGTTACAACATGCTGGTTGACTCACATTGGCTCAGAACATAACCTACTAGAAGACTGTGGTGTTGGCTCTGCTGTTTGAGGCTGTTTCCAGGGTGTTCCTTGAAAAATCAGGAGACAGATTTTGTTTTGTTTTGAGTTTGTTTTATTGTGCTCACCACAGAACCTCACACAACTCCTCGGATTCATTGGGGAGCATCTTGGAGAGCAGAGCTCTTTCTGTCAGATTCGACTGTTTCTGAGTGAAATGGAGCAATGCATTTGTTCAGGCAGAGCACTGCAATCATGCACTCCATCAGGCGGTAAGTATTAGCTCTTACAGTCACCAATCACATTCAAAAAAGTCAATGAGTCTTCATAATCTGACAGTGCAAACTCTCACTTTGCTGATCATTCACGCCAACACAACCTCGCCATTACCTACAATTTTGAACAGCTGAGTCGAGTGGACTCCACAGACTCAATGCAGTGTGTAATCAGACAAGTAATTGTGCACGAGGTATTTGGTTTTAAACTTCCCAATCAAATGTGAGGGCATGTTCACATTTTATTTAGTCTGGTTGAACCGAACCCTGGTGTTTGGTGGAGTGTTTACCCCCTTGGAGTGGTTTGTTTGAGTTGGTGTGAATGCCAGACTCAAACTCTGGTGCAGACTAAACAGCCACCATTCAACACTGTTCTACCCAATAACACAAGTGCACAATTCAATGTGTCACTATTATTGTTTCGAATTATGAAATGTCCGTCGAAAATTAAACGTCCATCATTTGCAGTCACTCACTCAAGACAAGTGCATCATAGGTTTACAGTTTCTGGACTGTTTGAGTTTTTTGTCAACGCCAACTGGATCTGTTGGAAAATTGAAAAAATCCATCACTCTTGTGTTGGTTCAATTCAGGAACCTTTAGGCGTGAATGTGCTTGAGGAGAGCACAGCTTTGCACAGATACATATTTTGTTGCTGAAAACCCTGTTATCTTAACATCTCTACTCATTATAGACACAGTTTTCATTTATTCTTTGTGTAAAACCTGATAATCATCTTTAATCTGTCAGTCATTGCCATTTCACAGCTGGAGAAATGTAGGTACTTGACTTTGTTGTGAACTGCTTCACTCTGGGTACAAATAAAAACAAATGCCCTGATACCATAAAGGTATGCATCAGGGCATAATTAGCCATTTGCTCCTAATTAGCATTGGCATCCCTGTCACCAACAATGCAGCATCTAGTAGTTCCAACAGCAGGCAGATTGTGTGTGTCCTTGTGAATGGGAAGCATAGTTTTACACTCATACAAGACAAATGACATCATTCAGGCTTCATATTTGATTATTAATAGGATGTAATGTCTTGGCATGGTCTTTAGCCGTGTTCTAATTATGGGTTTAATAAACTTGCAGTCTGTTTTGGAGCAGAAACTAAAATTACTGTCGTCTCATGAATAATAGATCCTGTTTTAAATACCGTATGCTTCTCAGTGCATCAGCATGCATACACTTAAGGACATTCTGCCCCACTAATGTGTTTTCTGGATTTTAGGACATGTGAGTTGTATTCTGAGTGAGGTTTTTGTGTTTTTATTTGTGAATTTCAGAGAAAATTGCAGAGATTCTGTGGAATGACTGCAGGAAGTGAAACGGGATTATACAGTGCAGCCAGGCTGAGTGTGGATTGATAGAGTTTATACAATCAAAAAGAAGGGGGATACCCTGTTGAATGAATCAGATGGGCTTATCCAAAACGAAACAAATATAATAAATTCAAATCTCTCTCATGCTTACCAAACAGAATATATGTTTTTAAATCCAGGACTGAGACATTTTGGTGTGTGTTTGTTTCCTATTCAAATGCTAATCTTGATTCAAAGATATTTGGCAGAGAGTTCCTTCATGAATTTAAGAAAAATGCACAAAATAGATAGTGGTCCCACAATGAATGCCAGTAAGTCAGGGGTTCTCAGAGTTATGAAGACTGAGTGCCAATTTAGGTAGCCAGATTGAGGCAAACCCATGAGATTTGTGATTGGTCTCATAATTCGGTCTTTGAGCACCAAATTCTTTGACCCATAGTCAGCGGGCATTAACCGGCCTTGGGAAAGCTGGGCTCAACTCGCGTAGTTGTTGCTGTGGGCTGTAGGACCCCCATGGAGTCTCATTCCATCTTCGTAAGCACACGTGTGTGAACGTGTGTGTGTGAGACATCTGTCCCCAACAGACCTCACTGATGTCATCATTTGCGCGCTTCAATAACAGGGTTAACCTGTGGCTTTACGTCACTAATTATGGAACTCATTGGTTTCCAACCCTGGTCCAGGCCCCCAGCAAAGAAAAAATACGAATACGAATACGAATACGAATACGAAATACTTTATTGATCCCCAAGGGGAAATTCATTTGTCTGTAGTCTCATCTATTTGTATAAGAATTATAGAGTCTGATGGCAGTTGGTATGAAAGATCTTCTGTATCTCTCTGTCCTACAACGAAGAGAGAGAAGCCTTCCACCACCATTATTTCTTTGGTCCATCAAGGTGTTATGCAGTGGATGATCCATGTTGTTTAGGATGGCCTCCACCGTCCTCATTGTGTCTCTCTCCACAACTTCCTCCAGAGAGTCCATCCTTACTCCGATCACAGAGCCAGCCTTTTTCACAAGCTTATCCAGCCTCCTTGCTTGCTTTTTTCCCAAACTTCCTCCCCAGCAGACTGCAGCATAAAATAAAACACTTGCCACAATAGACTGATAAAACATCTGCAGCATCTTACTGCAGATGTTTAGAGATCTGAGCTTCCTTAGGAAAAAGAGGCGGCTCTGCCCCTTTTTGTAGAGTGCATCTGTGTTAAGGGACCAGTCCAGCTTGTTATCCAGGTGTACACCAAGATATTTATAGTTTGTTACCACCTCGATGTTCACTCCACAAGTGTTCACAGGCTGAAGAGGGGGCTTGGATCTACGGAAATCAGTGACCATTTCCTTTGTCTTGGAAAAATAGTAAAAGGTTGGGAACCACTGGTATAGTGGAAAGTGTGCACTGGAAAACCTCTGCACTGTACACACGCCCTCATGAAGTCCGTTTCAGAGTCAGTTTCGCAAAAGAACTGTCCACACTCATGCCAGCAGATACTTAACACATAATTACAGCTCACATAAAAAAAGACCCACTTCCATCAACTCAAGACTAAAAGTCTACAGCCATGCTAGCAGCTCTGAGAGTACTTTAAGAAAAATACTAATGTCAGAGTGTAAATATGCTCACAATGACAATGATATGCTGATATTTCATGCATTACATTTACCATGTTCACCACCTGACTTGAAATGGTTGGTTAGCCATAACAATGAGCCACCATGCACAACACCAGCACCCTAAAACCACTGAGATAACTGCAATTCAGCCCTCATTATGTTAATTTGTCATACTTTTGCTTTTCCTACTGTGACATGTCAAACTGTCTGCTGTGGAAAAGTTCTTTAAGTAATGAGAATCTGCAGTACAGAAATGCCATAGATGGTTTGAGGGAATTGGAAAACAGTATCTCCATTACATAGTTTTATTCACCTCAGAGCACTGACTAATTTATTTTTCATCTATGATACATATCGTGATCAAAACTCTTTCAAACACAAATCTAAGGAATTCTTGTCAAAAGTGTTTCATATTTTATGATGACATCACTAATAAAGAATTCAGAAAGCGTCTTAAGTGAGTTAAAGAAGACATTAAAAAACTATTTTCATGGGTCGTACTTTTCTCCTTCTCTTCGTAATGAGTATATTGCAGTAAAAGGCAGTCCAGGTTCTTTGAGGGTGCAAACGCACCCTCAGTTGAAATTTGAAAGTATAGTGCATTACCTGTGTGTGCATTATGGTCATAATAGCTCTACATCATGGTAGTCGTCAGGCTTGGTGGCGGTGCATAGCCTCTCAAAACCAACATGAAAAAAATGGAAAGTGTTCCTTCAGAACATAAGCTTGTTTTGTTGCTAAGTGATATTACAAACAACCAGTAAATCACCTGTTTGATGGACCCTGCGGTGCCCTCTATGTGCTGGGCTTTTCTTTAGTGGTGGTAAGCTATAAAATAAGCTCACTGACAGCAGCATTAATATTTTGGCACAATGTTTAGTGCATGAGAATTGGCCGAGCCATATTTTTTTTTGCGCACAGTTCAAGTTGCTTCAGTTTTTATATTTGCTGGAAATCTAAGGTTCGTTGAACATGTTTAGAATATGGACTCACCTGCTTGTGTCTTTTTCAAGTTTCATCCTGGCAGCTGATTGTTCATATTCACGTATGGTTAAAAAATAGCTGTCAACAATGGCAAACTTACTATAAGAATAAAGCCCGAAGGAATGCTTGTATAATGTGAGGTAATGACAAAGTAGTGGCCATAGTGAGTGAAATTACGATCTGAGATGACATCACAAAATGCGTCATGTATCTGGAATTGTCCATCAGCTACGTCAAACTGAACAGACTCTGAAGATAAGTAAAACAGATTTTATTCTGGCCCAAAGATAAAAATAGAAAGACAAAGGACACCAGATAAATTCTGGAACATATCTATAAGACATGTGATTCTTTTGAGGAACTTTTGCAGATAAAGCAAGCTGTTGCTGAAAAAGAACGACGCCGTGTTCACTTACTACTGTTTACAACTTTTTCCAACTCCTACTTCTAGTACAATCTGTTCATCGGGGACAGATTATGCTGTCATCTACACTATTTTTCATTGCTGTTGGCAGCCCACGGTGTAGCTACCAGCGCACCCCGACTAATTTCAGATGCACAGTAACTCATTTTGTTCTGGAACTGGGCCTGGTAAAATGGGAAAGTGCATTCCACCACACAGGTCTGGTCAGGAAATAGCAACCTCAGCAAAATCTCATGCTGTATTTTATTTTTATGAACAATGGAAAACATCTGCAAACAAATGCATACTAAGACCCTATTTCAAAATATAACACTTAAGAGTGTATGTACTATGTCTACACTAATTTATAGGAGTTTATACTATATAACATAGGGTATAAAACTATAACATTCTTCATGCAACAGACCTGTCTGTGAAGACTCTTAGTCATCCAGCTCATGGTATTCACTAAGGTTTATTGTAGGCAACTGGACTTGCTATTTAAGCAAGTCCAGTTGCCTACGATAGCAGCAGAAAATGCAGACAACTGGAAAATTTTCCATAGAATGTGGCATGGTGTATTTTATGTAGATAATCTGTATGACAGGAGGATACTGGGACGGCTATATAGGGATGACTTGTGGGGGATGATCTGCAGTACAAATCACTTCTGCATTAAATGCCCTGCAGCAGCTGTTTCAAAATTAAGAAAGTGCAGATTGTTCTATGGATGTCTCTTTTGTCAATCCAAATATTCATTTCGTTACCTTCAAGCGTGGTATGAGCAGTGTGTGAATGAGCAGACCAAAGGTACACAGGAGCAGCTGTGCACTGACACCGGAGCTGTTCATCCAGCTTGAGAAATTAATGATACTCTTTAATGAATATGAATTGATACGGTGTCATTTATCATGTTTTGATGCTGCTTGTCATCCTCCTCATCTTTATTATCATCACTCTAAAATATACCTGCCCTTGGCTGTGGGCATCTGTTGGCATGGCAGCACACACACCATCTCTGCTGCACTGGCACCAGCAGTGAAGCTAATGTTTGCTTCAGTAGGGCTCATTAAGCTGAGCTGCAGCGTGAATATTGTTAGCAGCAAACACTTGCAGCAGTTGATTCTTTGGTGAAAAAAAAGTTGTTAGTGATGCTTTTGTTTTTTCTTTCTTTTTTGTTTGTCTGTGCCACTTGGTTAGCTTTACTTTATTTGACTTTGTTTCATTCTCCTTCTCCTGTGCAGTAGCAAGGAAAATTAGCTTCAAGTGGGAGCATTGTGCTAAAAGTTGAGGAGTAGTGCAGCAAAAGTAATTTATATGTTTATATGCACATGGGAGAGACTTTTTCAGGACAAAAACAAATTACAATTTGTGTTAACCCTATACTGTGGCATTTTTAGTCAACAACAAGACTAAGGGTCAACATCCATGCTAGCTGCACAGCTGTGCTTGGAGTTAAATCATGATGTCAGCATGCAGACACACTCACAATGCTGATGGATCATGTAGAGAACCCTAAACACTCGCAGGATTTGTACTAGTCTCACCCTAATGTGCTGTGATGGGCTGCTACTACTGTGCTGTGATCAACTAGTACTCACTGCCTGATAATGCATCCGTGTGATTGCCAGAGAGTTTTTCTAGCTTGTGAAAGGGTCTAATTTAACCTTAAATGATGATCTTCTCTTAAACCTTCCCAGGTAGTTTTTGTTACTAAACATATCCAAATAGTTTTTGTGGCAAAACCTACCAAACAGAAGTAGTTTTTTGTTCCTAAATCTACCCAACAAGAATAGATGTTGTTCCTCAGTCTACCCAGCTCAAGCAGTATTTGTACCTAAATCTATCCAAATGTAGTTATTGTTCCTAAACCTACCCAAGTAGTTTTCTTCCCTAAAACCTTCATTTTGTGCCCAAACCTAACCTGACTGTGACTAAAAATTGATAATAATAAGTCAGTTAAGTCTAAAAAAGTGCCAATGAGCACTGTTGTGCTGAAAAAACTGTTTTGTAAATTTAGGGTTCCCTTCTAGACATGATCATGGCGATGGTTAGCATGTATAATATTTAAATTGATCATAGTTTTGTGTGTTAGCGCACTAAAATTAGCAAATGAGCACTTAATACAAAGTATAGCTGAAGCTGATGGGAATGTTATTAGCAGGTATTTGATCATAAAGTATTGACAAATTATCATTTGGACTTGATAATAATGCTAGTTGAAAAGTTAGGGGTCACTTAAGTTATTACAACTCATCCTGAGGTGGACATGAATGTATGCTAGTCCTGATGGCAGTTCATTAAATCGTTTTTGAGTCATTTCAGTCTTGAACCAAAGTAGTGGACTGAGTACAGCCAGTTCACTCAATAGAAAACACAGTTAATCTCCAATCAAATCCATTTTCAACATACATCAGATACTGAAAATTAAGTAAACAGAAGAATGAAAATATCAAGTGTTTGTTATTTTTAACTTTCAACCTAATATTTGAATTATTTACCTATATATTATTCATCCTTAGGTGACAATGAGGATCATGATATTACATTCAACCTCAACTTTTAGTAAAAATCTTGCATGTTGTTTTTTAAGCTTTTCAAGGTTCGTAACACTATATTACACAGGTCAATATCAATCACAAACCTATCAATATGTAAAATATATCACATATTGAAAGTCCATTTAAATGGGAAAACTGCAGACGCACCATTAAAACCTAGTATAGTGACGCACGGTGTTGCCCTCCCTTCTATCACATATGAAACCGGTGATAATTGAGTGGTACAGTTTCATGTCCAGCACGATCACCAAATCAATCTTCAAATCCAGAGCACAGCAGGTCTGAGTGCATCTGCTCAAAAATGTCCTGTGAGTTAGTGGTTCAGACGTTTTTTTCCCGAAAATATGATGTTTGTCATCTTTCAGCGATGTTCTTTCATGTTTTTAACATAGACGTGTGAATATTTTATCAGTGTGAACGATACTTGTCATGATTTAGTTTCAGCACCCAGCGATGATCTCAAATCCCCAAATTTCTCCTGAGCTGCTGAGGATTTTTTTGGTTTGGAAGCAATATAAGAAATTACCTTTAAAGTCCATCATTTAAGTTTGGTGCCAGAAATAAAATTGAATTTTCTTGCACAAAAGCTTGTCTCATTGTAGCCCATTATTCCCAAACAGCAGTAAACATGCTTGTCAAGTACTTCACTTCAGCTGTGAAAAACCACTCCTCAAAAACTGGGAGAATGCCATTCCTCATCCCTCATTAATCTCTGCAGGTGTGGGATGTCTCCTCATCAGTGTCACTGTTGTAACATGTCTGAGCAGTTGTCTAAAACAAATGAGAAATCATGTAACTACAGAATGTCTCTTATGAGATCATGTGTTGTTTTTTTTTCACCTACAGTCTTCCACGCACTGCTCAGCCGAAGTTTCACACATCAGAAAACATAAATGCCCGCTGGCCAAAACAGGCACTCAAGATGTCGGTCTTAGTATTTCAGAGGGTGTAACACTGTGGGGCATGGTACAAAACTTATTTCACCAAATTAGATACAATTTCATCACTGTTTACACACCTGGGGCAAAGACGAGCTTTAAAATTCAGAATGAGAAGTCAACAAACGTATACTAACTAGTGGGCTAATGAAAAAATGCAGAATATTAGAGAGAAAAAAAGCTTTGTCAGACCCTCAAGTATGGAGATGAGCAGTTCTGATATTAGTCTTCAGTCCAGGGCTGGCCAAAGCCTTTATGGAGCCCTAGTCGGAATTTGATTTGTATTACAACTTCTCCAGTCAAACAATACCAGCATTCAATCCTTTTGGTATACAGATCTAGAAAAAAAATGACTATTTATATGGTTTTGCTCACAGCCAATCACTGCAAGCGTTCTTCATAAAGAAGAACCTTTGAAAAAGGGTATCAAATGATGTACTCTAGTGGTATCAGTTTCACTTTGAGGGTACTGGTATTGGTAGTGGCATCATAATTTTTTTTAATGAAATAATAAGCAAACATTAATAATGTTTTTCAAATTAAATGGATTAACATAAAAAGGCCCTTAATGTAGTAGCTGCTAATAATATCATTTCTCCATTCTTAATTTAATAAAAGTCAATTAGGTAATAACTGGACAATAATTTAATAAAATGTATAACTTATAACTTTTCTCACACAATGCAATAAATTATTACATTATTAGCTGGGTTACATGTAATAATTTATTATCAAATGTCTGACTTCCATAACACTAAGTGTTACTGTTGGTTCTTTGAAACAGCTGCTCAAAAACCTGACCAATCCTGACCCCTGGATCTCAGTCCAAACTCTTATTCTTGATCTTGTTAGTTTTAAAAGTAACTCGGGTTTTTGAGCAGGTATTTGAAAGAATCAACAATCAGGGTAAGAGACATGGAAATGTGACACTTTATAGCCAATAAATAAAGTGATATAAGTTAAAGTGATATAATTCTTTTAACCCAGCTAATAATATAATAACCAGTCAATAATGTTATAACTATTAATTATATTATGGGCAAAATGTTTTGACGTCTATTGGCCAGTTATTACATTAGCAACTTTTATTACATTAAGAATGGGGGGAAAAAAGTATTACATTATTGGCTGCAATCACTCATCTTTCTTTTAAATTCTATACTTTCAAATAAATGACTTATTAACTAGACTTATAAATTAAATGAACTTGGTGCAAGTGTTGACAGATAAATCAGATATGTTCTGAATTTAATTACTGGCTCTGCATTTTAATTTTAAATGTTTCCACTAACATGAAACTCAGTGAAAGACTGGTCTGTTGTAAATTTGCTCTTTAATATTCAAAGTAACAGACCTTCAGTGTGTGCTTGAATGTGACACCAGCTCTGACAGAGGCAGCTTGAATTTATTTAACAGTAGTTTTCGCTAACCAGCCCATTAACATAATAGTGCTTTTGAATGATTACCTTTGACAATAATTTGTCAAATGTCAAACTCTCTTGAAGGTCCTTTGGTGACTATGTGTGCCCTTAACTAGGCACTTAGTTTGCTTATGTTATGCCTCTGGCCGGCTCTGCTTCAATACAAATGTTGAAATTTTTCTGTCTGAGTTTGTTTGTTTGTTTGCTTGTTTTCAACAACACACATTTTGTAATTTCAGCATTTCTAACTAATGTCCTGACTTCTATTGGAACTCAAAAAGTAACAGAAGTTGCATCATTTCTCTTTTGTTTTGGACAAATCCCCAGAAAAGTTAGAACAGTGACAACGATGAGCAAACATCCCACACCTGAAGAGATTAATTAGAGACAAGAAATGACATTTTGTCTCCTAGTTTTTAAGTAGCAGTTTCTCACAGCTGAGCAGAAGTTGGTGACAACATTATTTTCTGCTGTTTGAATAATATGACATGAAGGGAGGAGGTATGGGAGCTTTTTGTGGGGAAAAAACAAACAAAAAAAAAATTTCCTTTGGCACCTACGACCTACGAAAGGCACCAAATCCTGAACGGCAATAATTGTCAATAAACAAGAAAAATCTATTAGCAAACTCTGAAGAAGGTTGAGTTATCAAAACACAATAATTACTTGTTCCTGCGCAGATAATCAGCTCATTTCCACAAATGAATGTTTCCCTCAGTGTTATTGATGAGTGTATAGCAATGTTCAACAAATGTAAGCAGTGTTGAGTTATGATTTGAAATAAATGCGCAGTCATGCATTCCAAGGAAGGGATTTATATTCTCTACCCTTCAGCAGAAATATCAGCAGAGCGATCGTTTGTTTTTCTCCCCTCCCCAGTGTACTATTTACCAGCTGGGAGGAAGTAAATCTCTTCATCAAAATCAATTAATCAGACAGCAAACCACAGTTTACTGAAGAAAGACGAAGCCTCTCATAATCGTATGAGGGTAGTCAAACATTAATGTGATGGGGAAACACATTAGCCTAGGTTAAATAGTGTAACCTCAAACTAAAATTCAATTAATTTGATTCAGATTTTTTTCTTCCATGGGAGGACGGTTTCTACGGTGAGTCATGACGGACCTATCCTTTGTGTATTTATTATGTTGTTTTCGGATATACATATATAATGATAACCACATCCTTCACCCAGTGTGCTGTGAAGAAAAACAAGTTCACCGTACAGTCACACACATCATTAGTCAAAAGATCTTTTATCGTTCAAACAGCAGCAACGACAGCTGCAAACACACGGCGCAATACAAACACCGGTGGAGTGTTTGTATACTGTAGCACCATGTCATCAGCACTGCGCAAACTTTGTGAATTTCAAACCTGTCAGCTCAACGTAGGTGCAATTAAAATATCGGCTGGCGAAAGAAAACATGGAGACAGTGTCTTGATCAAAGATTTCCGGACGGCCGAAGGAGAAACTCAACCGGAATATTAATCACTAGAAGTTCAGCTCATTACACACATTTCTAGGTACACAATCCCTTTCCACCTAGCCAGTAGCCTAGGACCCACTGTTGCCGCGGAAACAGCCTGATACAGATTCAACAAGGCGCTGGGTATATATTCCACAGGGAGTTTGGTCAGTGCTGACTCCAGCAGATTCCTCAGCAGAAAATTCACACACATCCTGTTTCACCTAATTGTAAAAAAAAAAAAAAAAAAGTGCTGTGTTAAAAATCTGGGGACTGCTCGAGCCCTGTTCACTGATCTGTCTTGAGATGATATTAAAACCCACTTGAATACCACTGTAATATAAAAAGATCATGGAGCGTGCCTAAAGTTTAAATTTCAGGATGGAAATGCATATTTATAGCCTTTCAGGAAATTACTCACAGGGCCCAAAAGGCTCCTCGTCATGACAAACAACATGGCTTCCTGCGGGTGTTTGGGGGCGGCTGAGTCAGCCATGATGATAGACTGGAGCACCTGCTAACCGGGCAGTAACCGAGCTACTCATCTCCTTGGAGACTAATGCAACATGTTGAGCACAAAATAGACGGGCAGTTCTGATTTTACTGTACTGTACTTCACAACCTAGTTAACACAAACTAGAAATATATAAAAAAACACCCATGGGTGTGGCACATTATCAGAAAAATAATCCCTGTGGCTCTTTTACAGTTCACTCATTCTCAGTCTGTTTAAACCCGTGCCAGGCATTTGCTCTTTCAGCGAGGAGAGGGCTGCATTAAAACTGACATGGCACATTATTCTGCTGGACCTTTTACAAGCTTGGACTGTGGCCATGAAGAGACAGACCAAATGTTTCTGCAGCACCAAGATCGAAAGGCGTCTGGTGGTGTGCCACTCTTGTTTTAGTGGCATATGTCAATTCTAAGTGGGATTTTTCGCCTATGGTCCCTATAAACTGTATGTCACTGATGTTTCAAGTGTCATATACCACTTTCCATTGGCATATAACAATTCTTATTGTCATATGCAGACTATAACGTTGCTGCTGTTGTCCTGCTGTTGCTGCAGTGCTGTCCAAGGAGGCTCAAACTCACCCTACAGCATAGGAAAAAAACTTCAGTGAAGC
This sequence comes from Lutjanus argentimaculatus, assembly GCA_034769285.1. Taxonomy (NCBI): domain Eukaryota; kingdom Metazoa; phylum Chordata; class Actinopteri; order Lutjaniformes; family Lutjanidae; genus Lutjanus; species Lutjanus argentimaculatus. The sequence continues at coordinate 28,443,802 of JAWZSL010000007.1, forward strand.
TCAATTCAATCCCTTTTGAATCTGTCAGCAGATATTTGGTTGAATCCCAAGTTAAATATAGAAAAGAGACAATTTCTTTGGCAACAGTGGGTTGAAAGGGGTATTCTTGTATTGGGTGACTTATATGATGGTGGCATACTGAACTCATTCATGGCACTGGTACAGCAATTCGGCCTCCCTCAACAGCAGTTTTGGAGATACCTTCTGATTAGACATCTCCTATCCAAAACCTTTGGCTCCACTATAACAGCCCCTACAAGCTCTGATGTGCTCTCCTTTGTGATTAAGGTATTTGGTACAGGTCACGAGGCCACAAAATATTACTCCCGTTGCGTAAAGGCTCTAATAGTAAGGGCCCCAGTTTGAAGTCAGCCTGGAAGACTGATCTCAATCTTTCATATACAGAGGAGGAATGGAACAACTTTTTAAAGAACTGTAAGAAAATATCAAGGGAACTTAGAACAAGACTAGTGCAGTTTAAAATAATGAACAGAGTATACTGGTCCCCCTCGAGGCCACACAGAGTGAAATTACAGCCCGACTTGTTGGAGGTGTGGGGGAAGCACTGGTACACTTGTACCAGTTGTACCAACATTTTGGTCAGCCATACGTGAAAATATTAAATTGATTCTTAAATTTGATGTCCCATTCTGCCCAAGCCTGTTTGTTCTGGGCGAGCCTCTCCCTCTTAAAGCTCTGAGTGGGTCCAGACAGCTCTCATACTGGGGAGAAAGCTCACAGTCACAGACTGGAAGGTGATCGCCCTACCACCAGCCATAGTGTGGTTCTCTCAGCTGGGTATTGTGGCAGCATACGAGGGCCTTTCATTCAGGCTCACCAACCAGGTGGAGAAGTATCATGCTAAGTGGGCAAAATACTTCTCTTTCATCAATATATATTAATATACATTGATATTCATATTTTGGCTCATATCCCAGAGAATCATTTAAATTTGAAGTTGCAAGACACCTTTGAATGACACCTGTTTTGGTCATTATTTGAGGCTTGCACTATACAATACTATAAAACCCATTGATATATGAGTCTTTCATTATGTTTACAAGTTGTTGTGTTTCTCCTTCTGACCAGAAATATTGGCTAGTTTTTGTGCATGCATCTCTACCTCAGCTTGGTAAACTGTTGGCTAGGTGGTTTGTTTACAACACACACAGCTGACTGTAAACAGGCAACAAGCTGTGTTTTGCAAACTGCAGTAATAAAGAGCAATTAAGACCCATATTTTGATGTATACATATCCCAAGAATGCTCTTAAAGGGATAGTTCACCCAAAAATGGAAATTCAGTCATAATCTACTCACTGTCATGTTGACTGAAGGTCAGGTTTAGTTTTTTAGTCCACAACACACTGTGGAGTTTCACAGGACAAACAGTGTTGCAGAATCTCCCAGGTGACCAGTGTTCAAAAATAAGAAAAAAACAACAGAATAAATTTTTTTTTTACACCATTTATGCCATGTTTTTGGCCTGAATCTTCACTGTAGATCCTCAGCTTGGAGCCATGTTTATATGCAGATGCACACTGTCTGAACTGGGTGTGTGTAGTGTGATGGTGTGCAACCGGTATGTTGGGTCCTCAGGAGACTTGGACTATGCCAGATGAGCAGTATAGAGGCATTTTATTGTTTTTTTCCAGTTGTTTTTTTTATGTTTGAAACTGGTGACCATTCACTTACATTGTTTGGGAGATTCTGCAACTCTATTTTCCTGTGAAACTCCAGCAGTGTTTTGTGGACTAAAAAATTAAACCTGACCTTCAATCAGCATGAGGGTGAGTAGATAATGATTAAATTTTCATTTTAGGGTGAACTATGCATTTAAAATCTGAATACCGGCATATCCCACATGTCTTAACTGGAAAATATTACATTCACAATAAGGCCTAACTCAGAACATCCAGACATAATTATGTTGTTTACATGACCTGTATCAAATCTTGAATATTGTCATATTCGCAATAATAGTGGAAGAAATTGTGTGCATGTAAACTTAGTCAGTGACAGCTGCCTACAGTGAGTAATTATCATCCAGTGCAATGTTACAGCAGTTTTACACAGTATCTGCTGGTGAAAAGTGGCACCTGTTAGCAGAACATGTGTCAGTGATTATATGTGGCAGTGGTGCAGAAGTGAGTGTTTTCAGCTCCTAAATGCGGGTGAAACTGCAGAAATGTGCCAATTATCTAAGTGCATGCTGTGAAGAATTGACACAGATAAGAACTGGTATATGCTGGTGAAAAGTGGTAGTTGACAAAGGAACATGGATGACATACAGCTTATTAGTAACATAAGACAGTAGACCGGCAATAACACACCACTCACACATCATGCCACTAAAATGATAACAGAATACCATCAAACCACTTTTCAGGATGGAAATGCATATGTTACACTATCCTATTACTTGAATACCTATTGGCCTTCCTGATAGCAATGGTCTTGCCATTGTCACTGACCTCTCCAGATTTGGTCCACCGGATGGTGGAGAAATGGATGTTTTTGCTTATCATACTTAAAACTCTAAATTTATACCAAAGTCCCCAGAGGGTAGTTGTTTCTGAGATCCAGATCCACTCAAATTCTTACATATTTAAAAGCATCTTGTCCATTTTTAACATTCAGACAAATCTCTCTGTGTTTACTTGATACTTAATATTCATGTGAACTGGTTGTGTACACAGTGAACGGTGCCTAATAAAGAGGAGAGCATCCTCAGGGAGAGAGAGAACATCACATACTGTGAAAATCTTTGCTGCAGTGGATGATATTGTATATAGTGTGCATCATCTACTCTATCCGCAGTACTTAGCCTCTTACAACAGGGTCTGTCACTCAGATAGTCGCACAGATAACTTATCAAACGGAAATGAATGCATGCTCTTCATTTTGTCTGCCCCGGGGATATCCTATCTAAAAATGTGCTGTAAGAGACCTTATGATACACAGCATGATGAAAAAATGATGAAAAAAATTAGGAACTACATTTTAAGTCACAGTCACACGGGTATTACCAAAGTTCAGATAACAGCAACTGCTACTCAGGCAATTCTTTGACTCAGCATGCTGCTGTAGCTGGAATTTAAATCTCTGGTGGAGCCGAGATCTAAACCTTTCAGACGGCGGTGCAGTGGCCCTGCTACTCCCATCGTTTAGACATTCTCAAACTCCCATGATTCTGTCTGGGAAGTCCCATTAGCTCGGTTATGCTTGGGATATGTGGCTGAGGGGACAGATATCCTGGAGCCCAGTTTGACACAGTGTTGCTTTGATCCAACAGCCAGTATCTCTAGCCCTGGGTGCTGCTGTGTGAAGTATCAGTCCCACATAGACTAACTGTAAGGCCTTGGCTGCAGGAGCGTCTCCCTCTGTGCCCTGAGGCTCAAACACTGCTCCACGCAAAGGCAGAAATCTTTAGAGGACATCCAGGATCACCCCGCAGTACAACAAACTAATCCTTCCCTCAACTTTATTGGAAGAATTGTCTAACTTTAAGGACACGCACACAGCAAGGTGAAGAGCAGTGTGAGTTTCAGTGTCGAACTTAAATATATCACAAAACGTCTTCTCCAAGACCCCATACTTTATATGTTATGACATTTTCAGGTTCATCTTGCTTTCATTCAGGGGGTATCTGTGATCATTTCTGGTTCCCTGACATCTCTGGACTCGCTGCTGTTTCACTAGCTTCTAAAACTTCTAAATTGGGCATTTCTTTCATCGGTCTTTCTGAAAAAAAAAAAAAAGAAACATGTACCTGTACTTCACATATTCTAAGACAAAATCGGCATCTATAACAGCTCTTGGTTTTGTCCACATCCATAATATCGACTAGAGCTGCAACGAGTGATTGTTTTCTTTATCGATTAATCTGCATATTATTTTCAAGATTAACTGATTGATCATTTAATCTATTGAATATCAAGAAACTGTGAAAAATGCTCAAAGTGATGTTTTGCCCAACCAGCATCCCAAAAAGCTAAGACTCTTCATTTACTATCATAAATGACAAAAAAGGAGCAAATCTTTATATTCAAGAAGCTGAAAATAGTAAATGTTTTGATATTTTTGCTTGATAAATGACTGAAATGCTTTATTTATTATCAAAATATTTAGTGACTAATTTACTTTTCAATGAATTGATTAATTGACTAATCATTGCAGCCCTAAATGCTTTCTTTTAAACTCATTTTAAAACTGTGTGGAAACAATTAGAGAGTTAAGGAAAAAACGCAATGCAGAACCAATGCAAAGTCTTTAGAGGGCTCTTCATATTGGAGCAGTGACATTATGTGTTTACTACTGAGGAAAATGGGCATAATTTCCAATAAGGACAAAATGTTGATATTGATCACGCATCGAGCAAATGCCGATTCGCCTCTGCTCTGTCGGCGATCTCCCAAAAACTCCTCGGCAAATAGAAAATCAGGGGTACAGTCCCGTAGAGTGAACTTTGCATACTCTGTTCCGAGGTGGGTTTTTTAGTTATTATTGTTAGCACAAATTTCAGTGGGATAGTGAATGAAATTAATTTCGTCTGTAAAAGGACTTAGAAGTTCTGGTTTCACTTCAGCTCTCTTTAGTCCAAAATTAAGTCGTGTACTTGTGAAATCACCATAAATACAAGGTATCCAAAACAACTGCACAACAATCTTTTCTAAATATATTTTACAGAATACAATAATTACCCTTGTTAAGACAATTATAATAAAAATGTCATTGTCTATAAATACACAATACACAAAATTACTATAAACTTTTTTTTTAAATCACATTTCATCTTAACCCATCAATGGTTAACACGTTGAATCTCAATAATTTTCAATACACTTCTCACTTTTTTACCTCATTTTCATAACGCATCATACTGAATTAGAAGTCAAGCTACAGACATCAACACATCCTACTTTTAATTTTTTCTTTAAAAAAAGCAGACAGTCCCTCAGAGCCAATGTAAGGCCTTGGCTGCAGAAATGTCACTGTGCCACAACTGGTTCATGCAAAAACAGAAAAATTTAGAAGGCACACAGAATTACCCTGTACTAAAAAAAAATCAAACAAGAATCAAAAGACACTTCCCTTGATTTCATTGAAACATTAGTCAACATTCTCACGTATAAATCCTCAAATATTAACATCCAGGCCAATTAAAATTCTCTCTTTCTCTCTTAATGTAACTCTTTAGGTCTCAGAATCACTCACGAGAGGCTCTGTGCTTATTTTGTTCATGCCAACAGTTTGCTCATTAAATAAGTAACCACATATCAAATTGGAAGCTTGTGTATCGTAATTACAGCTTGTATCACTCGTGTTTGTTCTTTTAAATTGAATGTATGAGGGACTGCAGCTTGAGAGTGATAAAAAAATTGCTCGAAACCCATGGTGAGAGAGACAACGTGATGCCGGGTAAGTGCGCACCATTTTTGTTTAAATGTTAGCTCCACTTTTTCTCCTCCTCCACTAATGGCTCCAAAACAACTATCTGAAAGTGCTGCAGTTAAATACGCTGAGCCAGAGAGGACCTGCTTAATCATTTAGGAAAAAAGAAGAGCACTTTCTTGTTGGTAAGAATGATAATGAAGTGCAAAACCCTCTTGCTTTTTTTTTTTTTTTTTCGGGGAGTGTCTAATGAGAGAGGTGCCCTACTTTAACAAAGAGTCTATCTTTTGCAGCGCACACAAAAATCCAGACAAGACAAATATAGATAACATAATTAAATCAAACAATGTGGAAAGAAAATAGGAGCTCAGTTAGACGAGAAGCTCAAAATGGTGAACTGGATACTGAACAGCAAAGCCCCGGAGACATTCGAGACATACAGTTGGGATGATTTCTGGGTGATGGTAGATTGTTATTTTTGTGGTCGGCGCAGGCTGTGATGCTCTGAGGGATTCAAATGTGGGTTTGACATGCAGAGTTTTTAATTAACGCTCACTCGATAAAAGAAAAAAAGCACACTTAATTCTTCTGTTTTATCTTCCAAAATGTTTATGTTCACTCTTTTAATTAGATGAGTTCAAATAGAGTCAAATATTTTCCTATATGTGAATCCCCAGTCAGACGTTTGAAGACATTTTAGTGTGAAAGATATTCAGTATTCAGCACACACACAGCCACTGCTAAAACAGGTTGTTTTTGCACTCTGAAAAAAAAAAAACAGAAAAAGACACTGTATACCTGCAGTAAAATTAATAGTACTAGTTTCACAAAAAACTCACCAGTCTACCGTCCTGTATGTGAGCTATGTTTTATTACAGGTAACTTGTTTAGCTGGACAGTTAGGACTCTTTTTTTTAATGTTGTCATGGTAACATTTTAATTCTATTAAGCTTTTACAGGAAGCACAGAAAGACTTCCACAAAATGTACAGCTGAGTACTTACTGCTTATGCATATTGTGTGTTTCCTAACATGCAACCAGGGACTTGTCGCAGATATTGATTGATATTTACAGTAGCCAGTATCACCAGATGTGCATTACCCAATAAGCTCCAAGTGAACACGGCTAGAACGGTACTGAAAGCAAGCCTCCGACAGTGCTGGAGGCCAGTTTGATGGGAGCAGGCTACAGTACCACCTTTTTCTTACCTGGGTTGGCTCCTGACACCCTGGGACTGAGTCATGGCTAACCAGGCTAACAGCAGTTAGTGGTTAGTTAAGCTACTTTAGCAACAAGTAAAGCTATTTTTTCATCAGGAAGCTCCATAAATGACCTCTATAAAAGCGTGCTAACAGTGGCTAACAGTTACACTGCCTCCTAACAGACAGTAAGTGAGCAAACTTGAGCGGCGGGTGAAAAACTGCCCTGAAATATATTATGAGCGATGTTGGAGTGCCATACCTTGTGATTTCTCCCTCTACAGATGAGTAAGTTAAGTGTCTGAGTTATTTATTCATAACTAACAGACTTTTCTCAAATCAGCCTTGTTTCTATATAGTTGGGGGACAGTTTACTTACTTCTACTCGCAACAGTTCCCTGTTTTCCTTCCAAACCTTGTTCTTTTTGAGGATATTCCCATAAAAAGTGTGCCGTGAATCATATAAACAATGCTGCTTCTCATTCTTGTTAGTAAGTCACTCATCGACTGCTTTGATGAGGGGAAACTGAAATGTCAGCATTGATTTTGACACAAAACTTTGCTAAAACACAGCCAGGGTGAGTGTTTTCTCAAACAAGAAACATGCTAACCTTTTTCACAGACACACAGAGCAGATAAGAAAAGCCTTACTGGGAAAAACTGAAACAATCTGATCTGATCTGTTCTCTGGTTCGCCTCACTTCCAGTTAATAAGTGGTATTACAGTTAGCAACCTTAGCAACAAGTGAGCTAAAGCCCATCAGGAAACTGTAATTAAATCACAAAGAGTTGAAGCTGAACAACCCGAGGACATCCGCGGGAAAAACAGAGAATATTTTCTCTATAAAATATGACCCAGGTTCACTGAAATTAGTGAATAAAGTTATGAAATTGTGCTTTTGTACAGTGAGGCTCATCCAATCCATGCTCCAGCAGTGCCATAAGCAAAAAAGCGTTTCCAAGGACGCATTTAGTCATCAACATTTTTTAATCATTTTCAAGAAAAAGATCAACTCTAAAATACCATTAAGAATACCTAAAAATTCCCACTAAACAACTTTTTTGTAATTGTTGGATGAGACACTAGTGTACAGGTAACATGTAGCATAATACATATGTGTTAAAAATAATTAAACAGCAATTTTGGCTTCATGGGAACTTAAATAGTTTATTATAACACATTATAATTTAAGCTCTAGTCGTAAGCTGATATAAGGGCATTTTAAAGTGTTTCAAATGTATTTCTCATGACTAAAACTACTGTGAAGCAACTATAACTGCTGTATATACACAACATTAATGATTTAATTATTGATGACCATAATAACTGAGCAAAGTCCCTCTGCTGATGAAGGCCACTACATGTGGTCATTACACTGCTTATGAAGGGTGAACAGGAGGGTTAAAGTTAAGTGATCCTGTTTTGAACCAAGTGTTGGTCTAAAGCGTAATGGGGACCATGTCGGAATAATAGTATACTATTTTAAGAATTTGGAGATTTAAAACACACACACAAAGCAAAACATATTTCTACAGCGACCTTAGCACTGCACATATATATCTTCTTTCCAGTCTGCATGCATATGAACACGTCTGAGCGCGCTTACTTTAGTCACTTTTCCAGTGATAAAATAAGATTTAATGTGTAATATGGCATTGAGCGACAGACTGAATAACAGATTACAGTGAACACCTGTAAGCTTCATGACCTTGATCACTGCCTCTTTGTGGCAGGTGCCATCCTGGCTGTTATTAATAGAACGGCTGCTGAATGCACTCCAGCAAGTCGTCTATGTCGGAGGTATTCAAAGGCTCTGATCGCTGCAAACTAATGACTTTCATTTGGATCTGACAGCTTGGTATTTGCAGGTCCCTCTTGAATTGATAGATTGCATAATTTGGAGTCATTTGTTTACCCAGCCTGTCTTGTGTGAGCTATTTCGCCTCCGTAGAACTGTAAAATAACAGAACAGGAATTGGATTTGATTAATAGGACGAGTTATAATGTTTAAGCTGATTGTTGTAAAATAATATGTGTGTGGGCTTTGTTTTCATCCTGAACTCAGACAGGTTCCTGGAATAAATGTCAGTGATATTTCTGTATGAAGGCAAGTTAATTAAAAGGCATGAAATTAATGTGGACATCAGATGTCAGTGGTGGTGGGAACATATTGTAGCATCTGATTGTTCCTCATTGGTGTCAGGTGATGCTGAGGTCTAGACTCACCCAGGGCTGTTGCCGCACTGTGCCATAATCACACCAACTTGCGTGGCAGTCTCCACACAGATGATAAGCTAATCAAATCCCCGACCCAAGTACTCCAGAGGGAGTTTGTATACGATGGCAATCTGTGAGCATCTCTAGCAGAGAGCCAAGGAGCCTCAGCTGAGACATGATCAAAGGATCCAAACTGTGCTGCTGTAGGGAGGTAGAGGAGCTAAACTAAACAGTACAAGAAACACACCAGTCAACAGCGGTGAAAAGATGGGTCAGTGAGAGATAACCTTCAGCATTTCTATAACGTGTGGTGTCTATCAGGGAAATGTAAATTTGGAAGGAAGTAGAGTTACAACATAATCCCCCTTGCTCTTGTTTTGAACCCAAGTCTGCTATGTTCTTTTTTCTATCAAAGGTTTTTACTGATATCAGTGTTGTTACAGCCCAGAATCACAGCAGTTTGTCAAATAGTTATGAAATGTGTGTCACGAAAAAAAAAAAAAGGAAATTTCATGATGTACACAAATTTAAAGAACCAGTGTGCAGGATTTACTGGCATCTAGTGGTTAGCTTGCAGATTGCAAACACTTAATCTCTCCTTCCCATTCCAAGTGTGTAGGAGAACAGAACATGACAGGCCTTGTCTCAAGCTGGTTTTTGGTTTATTCTGGGCTACTGTAGAAACCAGGAATATGACGAGAACCATTACTTCAGTAGCAAGTCATTGCCAAAATTCTGAAAACATGATGGCACTTGTTTTTCTACAGACATAGGTACCAAGAATGCAATTTTTTCTGACCCAACAGGGACAACATTTAAGTGTTTTAGTCTGCCTTTAAATGCCAAAGAAAGAAGAGGATCGTCTGCCAGCAAGCAATAGCAACAGCAACAACTGGTGCAACTCGTTGATTCCACTGGGAACATCTTGATCGGTTCCACACACAGCTGGGTGCCCCATAGGAGCGTTTCAGAGCGTTTTGTCTGCCTGAACTTGTTTACTTGCTCAGGTTTCCTTGATTTTTGTGCCATCACCATGTATAAGGAAGCTACGGTTTCTTTTTTGTCTGTTTTTATGATTGCACGTCTACATGGGTTTTATTTTGAAAAGTGACCAGATTCTCTATGCCTTTCCTCTGTCTGACTCTTGAAGTAGCAAAGATGCCCTGCAGAGCTGCTGGTGGAATCAATAATACAATATTTGTATTGTATAGAATGGCCACCATCAGCTCCAGCAGACAGCGTGCAGCTGTTACGCCACGCAGCCGCGCCCAGTGGAATCAGCAGTAAGATGCAGCAACAGCTCCACCTCGACTCATCAAAAGAACAGTAAACAGAGTCGTGTTCGGGTGTTCTTAGCGTTTGAGATGGATCATCATGGATTAATAATAAATCAGTAATAACCAGTGCATTAACTGTGCCATTTAACTTTTCAGACGAAAGGAGTAAACACTCCCAACTTACTAACTTAGCAAATTACTTTTCATTACTTTACAGATATGGCAACATGCTTCTCTGACAGTGATTTGTGTCAGGCTCAGTCTCTGTCCTAAAAGCTCTGAAGAGGTTTTTATTTCAGGTGGCAATGACTGAATTTCATTATTTTTTTTTGGTTTTTATTATGGTATCAAATTGGATATTGAGAATTGTGGTGTCCCCAGCAGAAACATGGGGCAACCTGCTCCCTCTCTAGATATAAAATGCTCAATCTAAGGAAATGAAAACAGAAAGATTCTTATTTTCAGGTGATTACACACTAATGAAAATATAGCTGAATATCATATTCCACTTTTGCCATATTCTTCCAATAGATCCCCCTACATCTTACACACTAGACTTTTAATAGACTAAATTTCATGACTATTTCACAAACTGCTGTGGTACTGTGATGACTGTTAGGTTTGCTTATTCATCAGTAATTTCTGCAATAATTATCAATCACAATTATTGTTGTTATCGCATGGATTTGTTGTGATACGGTGCAGGACCAAAGATTTTTCCCCAGGCTCCTCTTCAACCACGAAAAGAAAATCTTTGGAGTCTAAATGTCAAAATGACTTCCACACTGCCTGCAGTAACACACAGAACTGATTCCCATAACCCAGACTAATGTGTTTTTTATGTGCGTCCTTCATGTCAAGGTAACCAACAGCATCCGGCTTTATGGGTGGAAAGAGACGCATCAGACTAGGGAGAACAGAGTCAAGTATAGGCTGGAAACAGTACATGTCCACACATACCAGCCCAACATGCTATGAGCCTTTCTTCCCTCGAGAGCTGTCTTTTATGTTGCCTTTGAATTCAGATGGTCATGTAGGCCTCATAAAGTCTTATGGTTGTGTGCACAAACATTGCATATACACATAAACATACAGGATGTGTCTGAAATAGGGCTGGGCGATATACCTACAATACTGTTGATATTGCAGGAACACTATTAGTCCTGCCACAAAATAATAGTACAATGAGATTAATAATTATCAGTAATGTGGGTATAATGACTCAGTAGGTATCATGCCATATCATGATATAAGGAATTTAATATCTCCTCTCATATAACAATATCGATATAAAAATGATTACTGCCCAGCCCTTTTTTGCAAAATAATTTAAGTTTATAATTAAAAAAAGATTGTGTCATGACATTATCTCCACATCTGCTTTTGCAGCATGCACAGATGTTGTGAACCAGATTAAGTGAGAGTAATGAAAATTTGTTTTGGTCTATACAAATGAATATGTACACAAATATGAGAGTAAATAAATTTACACACATTGCAACACAGATTCTGTGCAGGCATTGCAGACGCATCACCAAACTGCTATTTAATGTTATGGCAGCACTCTCTCTACATGGCTCTGTGAGCAGGTAATATTAACCTTCTGTTAGCTGCTAGCTACTGCAACACTTTTAAAATGCCTAGTCTAAAATGCCTGTTTAAAAACAATTGTGTGTAAAGGGGGTAAGCCCCATACCAAGCACATCTGTCAACAGTGTGGGCATCACTGGCCCTGGCAATAGGGCCAGATGTAACATGTCCTAATAACTTGCCATTCATATGTATGATCGAGTTAAAATTTGCTTTTGAGATGAAAAAAGCCGTCAACCGTCATGTGGTACTCCTGTTTTAGCAGTTCAGGCATCGTTTAGACACCAGAACTGTTTTGTTTTGTGCTGTTATTAAAAAAAACCCAAATGATACCCAACCCCACATGTCTGCCTGTCTGTCTATCCCCCATCTGCATCTGCATCTCAGCTGATTTTCTGCCATTTTAAATTTTTTCTTTTAAATCTTTTTTTTTAATACTCCTAAAAATGTTGCCCACTGTCACCAAATTTCATACAGATCATCTCTGAACTAAGCCAAAAAATTTTATTTTGGGGGGGAGTTTGTTCAAATGCTTATATTAAAAAAATGACATATCTCCTGAACGCTTTGTGCTCTCGCAACCACATTTAATGGAATTATAACAAATTTGATGCCATTTGGCCAATGGGTAGCACTGTAGCAGCGTCATCTAACTATAAATGACATAATCTGTCTGTCTGTATGTGTGTATGACTGTCCTTTGCATATCTCAAAAATGGTTCATCCAATCGGCTTCACACTTGGCGAGTGTCTCGCCGAGAACTCAAGGGTGGGCTGTGGCAAGTGTGGGCATCAATCGAATGAGCAGTTCTTGAATGCGATGCACGCAGCCATACTGCATGTCTTGACACCGCTGTAAGCAACCCTTCTGGGCACCAAGCAATTGAATGGCCACACCCCGAATGGGCACTGCACTGCAATAGTTTCAATCAAATGGTCATAATGGTGCCAAATGCATAATAGTGTTTGCTGGTGGAGAGCAACAATACCCCAATCCTCTCATGCTGTGAGGGGACAATGTTGCCAAAGTGAGATAAAGCCAAAAATGACACAGTGCTGATTGTCTTGTCAGTCCTGGCATATCTGTACAAACCAGGTACATGAGTGTGTGTTGATATCCACTTACAGGTACTTGTGGGAGTAAACATCAAACATGTGCACAGTTTAACACAATGATGAAACACAATGAGATTCATTAAACAAAGAATCAATCAATTTGCAGGGTATAATAAATGACAAAAAGGCTATTTTTGTTTCACTCTGCACAGTTTTATACAAGTGTCCTCCAATCTGCAGCCAAGCGATGAGAGACAGATGGATGTCTACAATATGGGTGACAGATTGAGAGCACATAAATACTGCCTGATGCAATCAAAGGCAATATATGTTTGTCTTTTTTCTTTGCTTTGCTCCTTTCCTTTCACAGTTCAAAAGGCAAAAGTGAAAGTACACATAAAGCAAAAAGATATACACCACATGCACTGTAAGATCTTAGTTGTATTCTCTCATATTTGTTTTGGCAGTTCTACCTCATTTTAATGATAGATAACAGCCAGTATGAGTGGCATGTGGTATTTCTTGCCATTTGTTGGGAGCAGGGTGCCATATTCAAGCTGCGACACAGTGCAGAAAGTAATATATTACCGCAACCCAGCAGCATGCATTACTGTTGAGCTGTAAGTGCATACAGCCACTCGTTACGACTGAAATTTATGTTGCCATGTAAATAATTAAAGAGCCGTGTTTGTTCTGCAGTGTTCGGGAACATGTGGTGAGTTGGTATCGCAGCGTGAGCTTGCTTCAAGGATTTCATTGACTTTCAAGGAATGTAATCATTATTATGTCTTGGTGGCTTTTGGTCAGATCAGTGCAATGTGTGGGAGAGAAGGTAAGGCAGAGAGTGCCTGATGGGATCCGTAAAATTGGCAAAGCGGTAAACTGTATAGGACCGTGATGGATGGCTTGGAAGAGGGATGCAGGGTAATATTTTGGGAGGGGAAATCTCATTTTCTCCAAGCTAGCTTAAGGGAGCACTGAATTCAATCAAACATAAATGTAATCAAACATGTCATCGCTCTTTGTAGCCGTAGAGGGATCTTTCTGACCACAGACTTACAGTACTCCCTCTCTCTCTCTCACACACACACACACACACTCTCCATCCCTCTCTCACCCTCCTCTTCAACACTCCATAAACAAAGACACAACAGTCAGAGTGAGTAAGGTCACTGTGAGGTTATACTGAAAAAGAGGGAACCACTTTATTAATTCTGTTTGATAAAATAATCGTTTTCTCTCAGTTTTATCTTTCTGACCAAAGTTCACATTAAATAAAAAAGCCATGCACATTGTAGTTCTAATAATATGTAACATTTCTGCATTAAAATGTGCAAGAATGCTAAGCCTGTTATTTATTTTGGTGAGTTGTGTACTTATCCAAAAGTTTTCCAACAATGGTAAAACCCAGAGAATTTAGTCGCTATAACTTCTGGAAAACCTGGGATACGTCAGTGAGTGAGGAAGGACGTCGGCAAACATGACTAAACGTAACGTCAATACAGCTTTAATATCGTCTCGTCCATGAACATGATTTCTGCCTGTCATGTCAGACAGAGTTTTATCGGCACTGCTGGCTGTTTAACAATGAAGACAAAATGTGAATAAGATTTAATTCTTTTATTATAGCACAGCAACAAAACATACCCTGCTCTGGGACTTTCAGCCCCAGAAGAACAGGGTACCCCCAAGTTCTCCAAGTTAAATAAAGACTTTTTAAGACCTTTTTAATACCATTTAGAATTAAATTTAATGCCAACTTCATGGCCATACTGGAAAAAGTATTAAAGACATAATGTAAAATCAGTATGGATTTTAAGCCCTAGAAAACAATCAGTTACCAAGTACATGAATTTAATTAAACATTTCATTAAAATAATAGGCTTAAACCACTCTGCTGTCACTTAAAAAACAACACTTTTTCATTACTATTATTTTAGAAATATATTATTTTAAAAAGAAATAAATTCAGAACAGGATTAGAACTGTATATAGACTCAATAATATACACTGGAAACAAACCAGCAGTCCAGAATGTTACAGTATTTATATAAGATTAGATTAGAAGATTAGAATACTTTTTTAATATGTTTAAGACCCTGTGGGCACCTTGGAGACTTTCTTCAGCTTTACTGTGTCATTTGTGGGTGTCACCCTTACTAAGCACAAGCCAGGAAACAGCTGCTACTCATCATAGAAATAATAACACCAAAGACCAAATATTAACCAGAAGAATAGTACAAAGAAATTACAAATACAAGAAAAAAATAAGATGTTGTGTTCTTACAATGGCCAAAAAAAAAAAAAGACCAAATGGTTTGCAGTTGTATCAGAAATAGGGATGTGAGGTCTCCTGTAGCCACGGGCCTTAAATCTGCTGGCCATGGAGTCTGGAGTAGTCCATAGCTGATGGGTACTGAGGCTGTTAGGCCACTGCTGAGAGGAGGGGACAGGGGGAGGAACCTTCTCCAAAGAGTGGACTATTGCCTACACCATTTACAGACAGTATCCTGGGGACCTCTGTGAGGAATTGCTACTGTCTGTTTTTTATGATTACAAAGGGGTATCTATTGTTGTGGCCCAGAGGAATTGATGATATTCTCTATGGACATTTTGCACATGGTGGGTTCAGATATGTCTGTATATGCATTTTTCTTTGTGCCTGCATGTGAATGATTTGATCACTAAATTAGCTGGTGCAATAACAGGATGTTTAGTGTTTATCTCTGTAACTCAATTTGTATTATTTTTCATGCCATTATTTGTCTATTGATTGTGCTGTTTTGATGAATGTGTGTACTTAGATGAAAGTATTACGATATGAGGAGATGACACACCTGCATTTTTCAGTGACAGATGGAAAAACCATATTTCGTAATGCGAGAATATATATTATATATTTCATTCCAGGTGGACGCACAATGTGCTACACAGAGAGTGAGCCACAAAAGTTGCAGCCACAAGAACAGATGCATAAAAATACTGGAGTTAAAACCAATTGGGATACAAAATAAAATCAGACCAGACCAGCAATCAACCAGTAATAAAAGTTGACCAATAAGAATATAAAAGCAAGTGAGTGTAACTTAAGTAAAATAAAATAAAAATTGTTTCTATGATGAGTAGCAGCTGTTTGCTGATCACGGGAAAGGTCACACCTACAAATGACACACTAATGCTGAGGGAAGCCTGTCGCTGAAGTGCATCCGTTGTTTGCTGCCGTGCTATAATTAATGAATTAAACCTATCGGAGAGTGCTGATCATTTCATGTGCACATTTTGAGTTTTTGGATCAGTACCCATCACATCTTAATGATACTTGAGTTGAACACGCCAGTTCTTCACAACTATTACTATGACAACAACGCCCATGATCCCAAGCTACTTCAGTCATCAAACTACCCCTTTTATTGTTTTAATGTGAGACATATCATGCGTTGAAGACTGAACTAATACAGTATATTAAAAGCTGCGGTGTGTCTGTTCTTTGCATGTTTAATGTTACAGAACATATGGGTTCTCAGTGCCTGAGATAACAACATTGCCAAGGACATCATCCGTTGTCTGACAGAAACCAGACAGGCTGCTGCTGCTGTCAATATCTACTACATGCAATGCTTTGAGCTCCTCAGCACTGAGCGTATGTTATGTCTCTAGGGAAAACGGAACCATAGGAGTGTATTGATTAATGGGTTCTCCGATTGTAAGAAGCTATGAGCACTGAAGCTGGTTTCAAAGCAGGTGCATGTGTGTTTGGGATGTGATGTCAGTTAGGCGGTGCGCGGCTGTCGCTATCCCAGAACAATGGTGTTGTTTTGGTGTCTGCATCGTTTATCGGCCACAGAACCTTGTATTTCAGCCCCTGTAGTCCCCAAATTCACAGTCAAAGCAGGCGACGTGCCTGGCTTTGACTGGACATGTCTGAGAACATGTGTGAAAACATGTCAGGGGATGAGGGAGTTGTATAACACAAGTCCATTTGCTGGACGAAGGGTAGCTGTAGGTCAGCGGGTCTCAATCATGTCATGCAGTTGAGGCACATGAACTGGTCGGAGGGAGAAAGGTTTCTTCAGCCCATTACAACGCACTCTGTTTCACACAAATGATTATTCCTGTCACACAACACACTTATGCTCTGGACATGTGATGTAAGGATGACGTAATTTTATGCAAACTGGAGGAAGAGGGAGAAAATATCAGGTGGCGTAGAGAAGAGACAGGCCAGCGAAAAAAAAAAGAAACTGTCCAAAGTTTGGGATAATTTGAAGCTGAAACACACAGTAAGTGTCTACTGTAAAACCAAACTAGCCTACTACAGCACATCAGTGTTTCAGTATGTCAGCAGAATGCATCCAGTCTTTGCATCGAATCCACAGAGGGGACCTCACACAAGGTAGCATTAATGTTAGCATTTTATGTAAATCAGTGTGATTACTAGTCGAGATGGGGGCAAAAATTACCTTAAAGACCCCCTCCAGTGAATTTTTTTAACCTTGTTAACATGTCCATGCAGTGTTTTTCATGAGCTACAAGACATATCAGGACCAAAATGAGCAGTAAATGCCATGTCTGAGCATTTCTTGCTTTGAAACAGCAGAGAGCAAAGGCAGTCTCAAGAAAAACGGATTCAGTCAGGCTGGGTTTATGACATCAGAAACGTAAAGAACAAATCACGTTAATTGAGGAGGTGATGTTGTACGTATTGTTAGCGGCGATGTCCAGCCCACAGGAGAGGCCGGATTTAGCTAGTTAGCGTGATTAGCTAGCATAACAGAGGAGAAGCCAGGTGCATCTACTTAGGTGTAGGGATGGGGGTTGGGGTGTGTGTGGAGAGGATGGGAACTATTTGCATATTTATGAAACCTTGAATACTAAATGAAAGGAGGGTGTAGATGTATATGTAAGCCATTTTAGTGAGGTATTTGAACTTATTTAGCAAAAAAAAATATTAGACACAATTAATTACTTCTTGCAGAGCATTTCTTATTGTTTAAAACGTGACTGGTGGTGGACTTTAATTATGGCTATACTGTATGTAATTGCTAATTAAGAATGTAAGATTTTAGCTAAGTTACTCAAGAAAATAGCCACAGAAAATGAAATGCTGCAGTCAATTTATGAAAGCCTGGGTATCATGATAGTCTCTCTCACACACTCTCTCCTCACGGTGATGCATAAAATACCCCAGAAAGAAAAATATCAGGTGGTGTTAAGTCGCAACTGGAGCCCAAAATGCACCAGTCTAATATAGCAGGTGTACTCAGGGGTTTTTTGTGTGATTCTGACAGATATTGTATGCAATTTAAGCAATAAAAATGTCCCTTTTTCTAAAAAGGAAACCAATTAGTTGTTCATTTTAAGAAGTCTGACTTATTTCCTTTTTTGTATATTCAGTATTGCTCTTTAATAAATCAAAAGCATTTCTTATTGAATGATTCCACTAATGGAATAATGGGAGAAATATTCAATTACTACTGTAGAAAAATCAATAGCTGGAGCCCTAGAAACACCTTTCCTGATGTTTTAAAGGCAGGGCTGAATGTAAAGGGGAGACAAACAGACTCGATGAGCCATTACATACCTGGTACAGGAAGCTGCGTAGTGAAAATGTTCATGATGTGTTCCATCACACAAATTTAATATAGATGACTGAAAAGCATGGCTGAGACACGTCCGGTGTTGATGCCCTGTTAGTATGTGTAATGCATCATGAATAGGTATATGATGATAGTTTAGGCGTGTATACACACAGTGTACAAAGGAGCTTAATGTACATTATGTCCTCCTCACTAATATGGACAACTGGTTGAAGGGACCATTGCTTTGCTAAAGAAAAACACTTAATTACAGTACATTGGCTGCTGCGGGGATTTAATCTGTGACCAGTCAGTTCCTTCATCGTCCTACTACTTGGCCAGTGATCAACAAGCATGACTCAGACATTACGCTGCGGCACTGTGGCGAGAATACGAGATGTGTAATCATGAGGCCAGACTTATGAAAAGATTTAACTTGAAAAAAAATCTGTTTCCAAAATCTGTTCCTGACCAAATAATTGCTTTAAGCAATCCTATAGTTCACCCTCTTACCTGCAGTGCCATTTATCCATGTAGATTGTTTTGGTGTGAGTTGCAGAGTTTTAGAGATATCAGCCGTAGAACTACATGGCGCTCTGCTTGTGGTGCTCCGAGATCCAAGAAAGTGCATTTGAAAAACTAAGATAAACATTTTTTTCTCACAGATATCATGACCTGATTACTCAAAATAATCCATAGATCTTGTTGTGAGCAGTCTGATATGGGAACTATTTTCTTTTTACTGAACTATACCTGCCAGCCACGACATCGCACAGAAGGAGACATGCGTCTGTTCACGGATCAGAGGCTCACGCTTGTGACAGCACAGGATGTAAACATTAATGACGTCCTCCTCGGCTGAGCTATAACATAAACACCACTGAGTCAGTCAGTGCTGTGATACAGTCGGTGGGTGTAATTCATCAGAAAGAATTATATAGTGATCACACCTCTCAAGGTCAAAATAGTCACTATAAGCAGATCATTATGATTAATCTTTTTTTTAAATGATTTCTCTTTGTCATGCAGATTACCATCTAATTGACATTTGCATATTTATTAAATGAAGGTTAAGTAAAGGGGAGATTAAGTTTTTCATTGAGAGAAAATAACTTTCTTTTCCTATCAAAATTTCTATGTGCACATAGCACCAGCCTCAAGTAGCAGCATTTGTACAAGAATTATTTTGTCCAAAGATTTTTGATCCATATAAGCCGATGATCTCCATAAACATGATCACTGCAAGGTTTTAACTGTACATGAAACAGCTCACAACAAGGTCTGTGAATTATCTTGAGAAACTGGCTCATGATTTCTGGAAAGCGACATTGCTGTTGGGTTCTAAATGGATAAATTGCACTAAAGGACTAAAGGCCAGAGGAGAAATATGTATCTTTTATTCTGAGGTGAGATGTCCCTTTAAGAACCTTTAAATGCTCGTGAAGCTGCCACACTAAGCCTGTTTACCAGTCATGAAGCTCAAGTTTCCTTTTCCACCCCAGAGACACGCCGTACTAACCTTGATATCAGTCTAGAGTAGTCAGACAGATCTATGCTTCGGGGCGACTGTGCTTTAAGAAGTTATTTCCAACAGAAGAATGGAAATAAAGACAGACAACTGTCATTGTCCTCAGACCTTTGACTCTAGATGTTTGATGTTTGAACTCAGTGGTTGCGTTTTGTGCCCACCAAGCTCTACAATGAAACCAGATTTTTAAGAGAAGGATTTGCTCAAATTGCAATTTCCCAACGCAGCTTGCATGACAAATAATGTGTTTACCATGGTCAATTACCATATCAAGGGATATTACCAGCTGAAGTGTGGTTGTGTGGAATGAATAGGAGAGGGAAATGTTCAGAGGTTCAACAAAGGTCTCTTCCCATTAAGGATCAGCTAGTTATAAAGACTGGCAGGATTATAGGTTCTGATTTCTGTTGCAGTTTTTCTGTTTGCTGATGGAAATGTGTCAAAAGCAAAGTAATCCGACCACAATGATTGCCTTAGCTTTCATGAAAACATTCACGGTTAATAACCCTGCTTTTGAAATTATAATAACAGACTGAGTCTACCGCCAGTTCCTCTATTTTCATGGCAGGGACTGTGACGTGTGGGTCACACACACCAGGTAATCATCTGTATCCTTAACCAACATCATTAAAGTAAACAACACCTGCAGCTTTGTGGTTTTATAATCCTTCGTGTGTTCTGTCTTAACCTGCCCACACCTACCTTCAACTGCTTTGAATTACAGATTATCATTGTCAGAGATCTAAACAGCATGAGAGGACTATCTGTGACCCATTATCTTAACTTCTACTGATAACACATGGACCTTTCCTTTTTTGTTTGCATGTCATCCATTAACTAAAGCATGAAAAGCATGAGTTAAAAGACTTTGTGAAGTGCTGGGATCCTTAGAAAACTGCAAAGACTCTCTATTGGATGGCACATTTCATTCGGTTTGAGTATTGATAAGGCAGGGCCGTGACTTTGAGGCGATTGATTTTGGTTTTAAAGAAAAGGTCATGTTTAATGACTTGCAAGTGCTTCATGCCAGACTTGATCCATTCCAATATTAGACAAGTAAATATCCAACAGAACATTGTTTAAACAAAGAAAAAAAGGATTTAATTAGAGTTTTTTTTTTCTACAGATATTCCACTGCAGTGTCCTCACAGAGGACAGCATTTGTGAGCTGTAAAAACTTTGTACAAATCACTTTGGCTGTACTTGGACGATACTGATGTTCAAACTGTGTTTTGTAGCCACTATGCAGGGCGACAAGCTCCATCAAGTGCTAACCCTGTGACATGCTCTGGAGCTCAATGGTCCCTGACTTGTTCCTGCATGTTGCGCTCAAAAAGTAATTCTCTGGTGGGAAACAATCAGAGACGTGCTTGTGATGTGACTAAAGAGAAAAATAGCCACATAATAATAAAGGCAAGAAAAAAAAAAAAAAACCCAAAAAAACAAAAAAACACCAGAAAGGCCGTCTCATTTTTTTTATCTGACACCCTGATATGAAAGAAACGACACCTATTTCAGATCAATCACAGACTCTTGATCTAACTTGACTCTAATTTCTATTGTGCCATTTTAGTTCAAATAAGGACAGGCTAACAACTCCAGTAGAAGAGTTTTTCTTGGGTCTGAATGTAGGGCGAAATAATGAATTCACCAAAACAAGAACAAAAGAAAGAAAACTGAGCTGATTTTTTTTGCAAAGCAGCCTTTTCCTGCTTTTCCTTTTCTAGCAATTAACTTGTCAATTAGATACATTTACATTATCATCACCACATTTACTTCAAGAAGCCCGGTACTCTTAATTTGTTTTTAGTGATGCCAAAATTGATATTAAAAAAGGTGATATGGAGACGCAATGCTATGCAAACGTCTGTACTGATCACCTTAATGAAAAACAAATCAAAGCTTATACTCTGTTTGTTTTTGTCTAATGAATGCAGAGTGTGGAGTGACTGAGCGATGAAAACTCATGCTAATGACGTCTGGAGATTATTGGTGAAAGCTCTTGAGCCGTTACTTGCCAAAGAAGGCAAAGAAAAGTTGATAACCTTTCTTCTGGGACCACTTTAGCCCCGTTGTGCGCGCAGGGTGCAGAGGTACTTAAGGAGACTCTCATTTCACTTTCCTATTAACTGCCAGTCCCCTTGTCTCTGTCCTCCAACCTCAAGTATATTGATTCGTCACCAGAGTGGGGCCTCAGACCAGGCTAAGATTGCTAAGGTTTGGATTCTTTTGGACTGTTTCGAATTGAGTTCAGCGTTGAAGGGGAGAGTTAAGTGTTCTTGTTTGTGATGTGAGGTGTGCCATCAAAATATGCTTGAACTACTGTATTGCAACCGTCTATCCAGCACTATATGTACTGTAATGTTGTACGAGTCTACAGAGTCTCAGATACTTTTAGACTCAACTGACAACAGATGACATAGAAGTGAAACTGGAAGATTAAAACTTCTCGACTGCAGTCTTTACTGACATATTTTATGTCATAGAACAAAACATGAAAATCTCTTAAGCCTGTGTTTATAACAGACCTTCTTTCAGGCATCCAACCCAAACTCATTCAAAAATCCAATTGACTTTGAGATGAGGGCTAATACGCTAACTCATTCCCAGGTTTTAAGACTAATTCCTGCAGCACTCTATTTGTACCATCAACTCCAGTGTCATAACTCTTTTGGAAACCATTCCTCTTCTGTGGAGCAGTTTATAATTCAGCAGAGGAGGTTAAATAAAAATAGATGGTGCAACAGCTAATAAACTGCAACAGTTTGTCCTCCATTTTGGACCGTCTTGTCCCTCAAAGGTCACCACTGTTAAGATGGCTTGTTATCGGTCAAGGTCCACTGAAATCGATTGATTCTGACGCAAAATTTCCCCATATTGAACAATGCTGTGAGCAGGCATTCATGCTTAGTAATTTTGTTGGTTCAGTAAATCTGTCAACTCTCTCCATCATCCTCAGATTAACATCAGCATTATTGTTCTTGAGCAGGTTAAACAGAACTGTATGTAACAGCAGGGGTTGTGATTAACTCTAACAATGTACCTGCTTCAGCCCAAGAAGAGCTTTTCCTCCCAGTCTTACTGGGTCGTCAGAGTCACACACAGATATCACAGACTTTCCATCATACCATTGCTCTATTTATAAGCCTCCCCATACACCAGTTCTACTCTCCAGGGAGGTCATTAATTTGCCTCTCTGTCAGTGGTATGCCCCACAAAAAGTCCATCAAAACTTGCAGGCTGCTTATCTATATGGCTACATTTGCTACACTGGAAATTATAGCCCTGTGAATTCTCATTAGAAAGAACTCGTTTAATTACTGTGTCATGACAAATGCTGTAAGAACCCCATAAGACAGATGACCCCCTCATTTTTTGTTTCTTGTGTTTTAATTTCAGGAAATTAAATTATCCCACAACAGTGATGTAACACTTTGGATCTGACTGCTCTGGAAAATAGGACAAAGCCAACTTATCTTAGCGAGTGGCACATTAGCTCTGAAGGACAATCTACTCAGTGCTGCACAAACACTCCACAGTGTTGATTCTTCTTTTAATATTCTTCTTCATTATTTCCAATTCAAGAGTACAGTGATACCATGTGAGGGACAGAACAAGGCGGAGGACCAGATGTTTTCCAGAGGAGATAAAGTAATCTCTAGATGAATGTAATACAGTCGGTGACTCCGATAACCCCAGGTTGCTGGGTGTGTGGGTGTTCACTCCCTCCTGCCTCAGCATTTATCAGCGGACTTCAATAGTAGGTTGACCCCTTGACCTGCATGAGCTTATATCGTGCTTTTCATTCCAGGCATAGTGCCACGGCGGCTGTGAAAGGTGTTTAATGAACTGTCGTGTAAGAAGAAGGTTGTGCTTGCCCATCAGCACTCATCCCTCCTCCCTGTTTCTGCATCACTTTCTTATTTACAGCCATATCGCGCCTGCTTTTTGCTGAGCTCGGGCATTTTCCCCGAATTGGAAAGCCCTGGAGGTGTGAATAGTTCATCTGTAGAAAGATACATCATTTGTTGGGATTTGCATGTTACAGAGGAGAGTGTGAAAAACACAAAAAGTATTTCAGTGAGACAGCAGTGTTACCTGATACACTGTCTGATTTTAATACACTTGAATTTGTCAATGAATGAGCAGGATGAATCACATCCGAGATAAAGGAAATACTTTGTTGAGCTCAACTGGATGGAGATCACATAATATCCAAAAATATTTTGGCTGAACCACATAGTTGCATCTATTGGTCTAAAACACCAGCCACTGGTCAACGGTTCTTTGTTGGACGCTGCTGGATGTGTGTTAGATCCATTCATTGTTCAGCATTGATCAGTCTGCACAAGAATAGAAGTGTTAAAATAGAGCAAAGGATTTTCAGATGTACATTGTTGAATGTTTGCATATTCCTAATATTCTTTTACACAATTAGTGATTTTTTTAAATTCCCCGCAGAGACTGATTCTTTGTAGTCAGCTATCTTTTATTTATTTATTTATTTTTTGGGCTACAATTATCAGATTTCTGTGAGTTTGCTTTATTCAGAGCAGCACTGTAATGGATACAGAGGAACAAATGCACCAGGTTCTTTGTAGTAAGGGAAGAAGCACACAGAAGCACCACTTGTTTATGTCTTCAGATAGAGCAGATCAGTCTCACAGCAATTTATTGGGATGGACTGCAATTTACTGGAAATCATTTAAACCAAATGCAAAAGTTACTGTTATTTATGTGTACTATTATGAATACTTGAGAACAATATAAGTCAACAGAACATTCTGTTGAAATAGATATAGGTTTCATAGGACATTCAGATGAATACTGCCAAGCAAACAAGCTTTTTAATGCTTTTTATGTGTTTCAATTCAAATTAGTCTTTTCGTTCTTCTTTTTAGATTCTAAATGGCTTGATTCTCTTTGGCTATAAGATATACTGTAGCTTTTGATCAGGCAGTTGTCTGTTAATTGCAGCAATCTAATGTCTAAACTTGGAATAAAATTAAAGCTACTAGACAGAACTTCAATATTCTGTTGATTTTGGAGGCCCCTGTGGACAAAAGTGTCAGCATTTCCACCACAATAACCACACAATATAATGTCAAAAGTAGAAATATCTAAATAAAAATCTTCTTTCTTTGTATTACTCGCAGTAAGTCTGCCTGGGAAAATATAAACATGGGCTCGTTCTATTTGACTGAAGGAAAATCCACCCCGGTGGCAGCCATTAAGAATAACAATATAGAACTATAACCGATCTTCTCACGGATGTTCTTGTAACTTATGTGGAACACACAAAGGCATCAGTGATACATTAAAACTGTTTCACCAGTTAAAAACTCCTCGTAGTGGCTTTACCAGCTAATTACATGGGGACATTCTATTAAAGACTTGCCACCTGCTGTGTTCTGTAACAATAACTATGATTCACATCAATTAAACTTCTTTTGTTCAGGTGTAGTCAGGCCTGCCCTTGTGCTTTATTTCCATCTTATTTTATCTAATTATGGCATTCTGCCGCTGTTTTATGTGTATTAAATGTCTTTATTATGTCACACACTTGATGCATGTTTTTTGTGTGTAAAGCACTTTGAGCTGCTTTTCTTGTATGAAAGGTGCTATATAAATAAAGTTTATTATATTATTGCTTGTGCAGCACAACATTTCATGCAATGGCACTGTATCAAAACTGTTTTAATGTCTGAATACTGCTAAAAGAGATAAATATCTGCTCTATATATGGCAAGAACTCATTAGCTGATATATATCAGAGATTTTTTATACAGTGCCATTAAAATTAAGACCACCATCTGTTAACATGCATCTAAATATCATTCATTGCATCACTGAAGACATTGATGTTTCATTTACATTTAAAAGCATGCAGAGCTTGCCATTAAGAGCCTGCTCAGTGATGACTAATAAGATGCTTAAGGAGCACCCAAAGGTTAAAATAATTACATATCAGATTATGGTATCCATTAGTGTTCTGATTATATCAGTAAACAGCAGGTCACCAAAAACATCTCCCAGTCTTGACTGTCTTTGATTTTTCTTTGCATTTCTAATCTAAATCAAGGCTCTAAAGGTCGTGGGTGTTGTATGATGTTCAGACTGTACTGACTGGACAATTACTAATTGAAATGTTGCAACCAATATCCTGACACAACTTGATGCTTTACACATAGAAATATTTCAGTCAGGGCAAGACAGCATGGTTTGGGATGTTCTCTGCGTCACAGGAGGGAAATTGATTAGACAAATGAGGCCAGTGATGTAGGCTAACTATACTGTAACAGTAGATACTGCTTCTGTTCTGGAGCAACCACAAAAAGCCATCACAAATTTACCAAACATCCATTCCCATATCAATCTACAGAGATCAGAGACAACTTGAGAGAAACACAGATCTCCATGTTAAAAGCACAGTGTGAGCTTATGAACACAAGAAATGTGTTTTGTTCTCCAGTGGAGCTGCAGAGGGCTGTGGTTGTAATGGGCCGCTCCCAGGTCAGAGTCATTTATATCAAGTAATTGACCGTTTATAGCACATGGTTTGGCAGCTATATTTGGCAGAAAAGTCTCTGCTCTTTGAGGAGCTCTCATAGAATCTGAGAAGCAATGTGGACCCTGCTACGAAAACCACTTCCCCTCAAAAATAACACAAACATCTTAGTTAAAGCAACAATACCAAAAACCTATCCATAAAAAGGCAGCCCGGTATCTCCAGAAGTAACATACAAAGCGGACAATTCTGTACCTAATGATTTATATCTATCTCAGTATCTCAGTCAGACCTATCTCCATAACCCTGTACGATAAGGTAAGGGGTTAGGTAAGGTAAGGTAAAGTAAAGTAAGGTAAAGTATACTTTGTCACACAGGGAAATTTGTTTTAGACTCAAAGCTGCTACATCACACAATATACTACCACCACGTAAACATAGATCATACATACTAACACTTGCACTCTCACATGTGAATTTAAGCACATTAGTGCAACAGTTTCTTTGAAATAATTAAAGTACTAACAAAGACAACAGTTTCACACAATAAAACCTGGTAAAATCAAACCAGTTTCAAATAACAAAGATGTAATAAAACCTTGTAATAACAGCCAGTTAAAAACCAAGTGTAAACAGCAAGATAATAAATAGTCAGGTTGCAGGATTCATGTCCCTAAATCAAAACTTTGTGCTGACGAAAGATCCGGCTGAACCCATTATTATTCAGGAATAGGAGAAAAAATGCTCTGGGTTCTTTTTATTTATTTAAATCAATCATAATCATCTTGGGTGGTGTTAAGGCCAGTATGCAGTGACAGTGATCTTGCAAAATATTGTCAGGGGGTAACTTGTTTTGGTGGAACATTTGCACATGGGGAGACAAGCCCTGCCATTAAAATGACCAAATCCCTGACAAGGAAAAGGTAACAGCTGCTAACTTGTTTGCTAACAGCATTCGTACAGCTAGGGACCAGGTTAGGGTCCTTTGGACCTTGTCGCTGTTGTTGTTGTTTCACGTAGCATCAAGGACTTTGAAAACAATAGTTGGCCAATAGCAGGCTTTTTCCAACAGCCTACTTCCTGTGAGTCTTACTATCTTTCGTCCAATGGCAACATTCAGTGCCAGTGAGGAGAGTGCTATGCCCTTTATGTAGTGAGGTAGAGGTCGGGGTGATGGATGGGTGTGTGGCTTGTCTGTCATGCAAAAGAGCAGAGTTTTCCATCACCGACCTACAACTGTAATTGCAACCACTAGTTTGAATTATCTAATAATAATCAAAATTTCATCATACTATGAATAAGTCGTTCCATTCTTTCCACAACGTTAACCATGCAATATCCCAGTAGCAAATATTATAGAAAGTTAAAATAACTAAAAAAAAAACTTGTCCCTGGACATAAAACCTAAAACAACTAACAAACTGTAGCTGTCTCTCTACCTGCATGAGTTCCCCGGCACAGACACACAGATCCAGCTCTCAGACTATATACAGTACTCTTATTTTGAGACTCCTGCTCACAACACAATAACATAAATCACCAACACGTGACATGTGCCCGCGGCTGCCAGGCTCCTGCAGCACATATCTTCCAGTCCGTTCTGTTCAACAGAAATCTCAGGCAGAGCTCCTCTTCTTTGTGTGAGCAGAAGTCTTCTGAGGGCCAGCACACTGCTGCATGAAAAGAGGGGAGAGTGAAATCAGGAAAACCAGCAGCAGCTGTGCCAATCAGCTCACCTAACACTACTCTCATGAGCCATCCACCCACACCTCTCTCTCGCTCCTGCAGCTGACTGCTAAACCACACCCACCTCCACATAAACAAACAACAACAACAAAAACACTGTCACTGAATGCAATCCAGGGCTTTGCAGAATTGTCCAATATTAATGTTTCTGTCTGGTGCCAGGGTTCCAGGTTATAATGGCCGTGCTCTACACCTACATGAATATGATTCAACGTCAGCCTGAAATAATGCTATGCTAGATATTCGCTAGAAGCTCTTGTAGGAAACTGGACTTTGCTTGAGGATCGAGAAGATACTTCACCTCTCATGCAAGAGAATTCATCCGTAGTGAGGAAGAGGCTTCTTCAGAACAAGATGCAATGTTTCACCTTCAGATGGGAGGTGAAACATCTTCAAGAACCTCAAGCAAAGTCCAGTCACTCACAACAGCTAAAAGTGAATAGCATGAGCTGGATGACTGAGAAACTTCACCGACACGCTATGCCAGACACTGTAAAATGAAGCAGAGCACTGCTGAAAAAGTCATGCTCATTAAAGTCTCTGTGAAATGGTAGTTGGATCGTCTTTATCTCCTGTAATGTGACGCACGCTCAGCCGCCAGTTAATTATGTACACCAAACTGAAACTTAAGTAGTGTAATACAACAGTACTGCGATAAATCCAGCCATCATGAAGGTTAAAATATATAGTATTTTCAATAAATAATGTGTTGAAACTGTTTTAGAGAGATGCTGATTCAATTTTATTATCATTCTGGAGGCTTCAGTTTGCAGTGCAGTTGAACTTTATTGTATTATACTGACAGGCGTTTCTATTATTTAGCCTACTGCTCACTGATATAAATGGTTCTCACAACCAAATACACCAACTTCTAATATAATTCAACTGAATAAATGAGAGCTTCCCTTCAGCCTAAATGGAAAATTCAATCCAAACTGACATTTAAAGAAACAAGTGATATCACTCCACTGGTGACGCTGTTTCCTCAAAAGACTTCAGAGTGTTTTTGTTGCTACTGTATACAACTGTTTGACTCCTCTGTAGGAATCCTAATTTATACCTCACATGGGAGCTGTTTTGATATGTAGACAAGAGAAGGGGAAAAAGTGGAATAACATCATAAATATATAATAGCCACTCTGTTGTTAAGCAGCTTTGTGTCTGAGCTCTTTCTTAAACATTTAGGTAAGAATCAGGGACAAACAGTGAACACCATGACTCATTTTTAAAGAAAAATAGATATTTCATCTTTTCCACTCTACTACAGGTCATAATTCCTAAGGGGATACTTTGAAAATAATGAAGTGACCCTCCTGTCTAGAAATATGTACACTTAACCGATGCACCAAGCGTAGAAACAGCCTCTCTTGAACAAACTCCCAAATTGCTAAAGGTTTTAGGTTACTGCAGCACTAAACAAACACAATTAATGCAATGCTTAAAGGAGCAGGAAGTCGCCTGGAGTAAGTGTTCCCACATTTACGGAACAAAATTAGATCAAAACTCTGTTGTTTGTTCTTTTACAGATGCAAAAGTTGCAGCGTAAGCCATGTGCAGTCCACATTAATCTTTGATGAGATCAACACAGGAAATATATTACACTGCCTCGCCTCATCTGTTAAATTTGACCTCAGCACTGACTAATCCTGGACCTGCAGGTGGAAAGATTTTAGTTTAAATGCAGGCAGGAATTGATAGAAATAACCTTACACGCTGTTTTAAATGCTAGTTGTCCACTGGTGGGAATAATTAAATGAACCCCCTGTCCTGTTTTGGTTTTCTAAGGTTTTCTGTTGGGGTTTACAATTTCCCTGCTGACGCAGTTTTATTAAGAGGTACTTGAGCCTGGCTTGCTGGTTGATAGAAGTAAGCTCCAATTTCTGCTCCTCACATCGACAACAACACTTGTTTACCTTGTTCACTTGGGACAAGTCTTCACGTTACACCCTGGATTCAATTTTGCCTGGCTTTTTGTTTTGTCTTTGTGAGCAAAACAACCGGGCACCAGTGGTCTCTCTGACCTCTATTTGTCTTTAGTCCTCCCTCTGAAATGAGCCATTCTACCCCCCATAGATTCCCTTTTCCTCTATGGAAACGGCGCACTGACACATTTTACATGTTTACTCAGTTATGACGGGGAAAAACTGGCTGATCAAAGCATTCTGGGAGGCTTAATGAACAGAATTTGCTGTCTTAGACAAACACAAATCAACCGCTATACAAACTTTCTGATCATTAGCCAGATACAGAAGACACAAGAGTTTATTATTTCCATAGTTTGTGCATATGTGAGCAGTTGGGAAACAGGTAAGATGGAAAAAATTGCTAAATCTGAATCTAAATCTACTCTATCTGTAGTGAAGAGGCAGCTGAAAGAGATGACGCAAATTTAACTGGACTGAATGTAAGTTTATTTAAGGTTATACATCTCCTGAAAAATTCATAGCTCTAATAGCACTTGACTCCAAAATGGTTTTCATGGGCGCCCTCCCTGGGGTGTGTATACTCTACCTAACCCACACAGCCTAGACTCGCCTGGTACAGTTTTCCACTGTGTGCATGAAAAATGAGGAAGAGGAGAATACAAGATCATTTGCTCACATGTGCGGATTAACACCCACTCAAAGTGCCAGTTATTTTCAGCAACTGTGAAAGTCAAAGGCAAAAACAAACAAAAAAAAAACACGCTACCATATTGACTTTCTTTGTGTAGATTCATTCATTTCAGGAGGATTAATTAGTAAAGTCCAATGGCGAGTGGCATCATCTGATGAACGCAAATGTGTTTATTTCAGTGTCTGCATTTATAGAACCGGAATATTATACAGTGTAATACTGTACACTGAATACAATGAAAGAACCTGGTAAAAATCTTCCATTACGTAGTCCAAGTCCCTATTAAAGGGATAGTTCGGATTATTTGAAGTGGGGTTGCATGAGGTACTTATTGACAGTCAGTGTACAGTAGGTGGTGGTCAACATGCCCCCAGTTTGGAAAAGTAGAGAGGAGTACCAGCTCGGAACCCGCTTAAGCTGTGTATTAATGTTGATGGGGTCAGCAACAAAAGGTATTTTAGCTGCTTAAAAAAGGTCCATCTAAAAAAATCTACTTCAGTTTAAGTACACACTATGCTATATTTTGAATATTATCACCACTCTACTCTCTACTACTCTGAGGGAAAACCACTGTTGTAGAAGCCAAAGACTGCTCTCCACACCAGCCAAACTTCATACATGAAATCAGTAATTTTACCTTGCAGAATACAAGAGTTGCTGGTCTACCACTGCCTTGATCTGTCAGTTTGTTTGTGATATTGTGTGACAGTAATGAATCTGAACTAAACTTTTAAAACAGCAAAGTTTCACAATAACACCAACAAACTACCAGATCGAGATTCCGTATTCTGCAAGGTAAAATTACTGATTTCATCTATGGAGTTTGGATGATTTTGAGAGAGTGGTATTTGGCTGACATAATAGCGGTTTCTCATTGGATAAGGCTGTCTGACGGCAAAGTTGTAAAATATTCTAAATACAGCATACACTTAAATGTATATTGATAATAGGTTGACCTTTTTTAAGTAGCTACAATACCTTTTGTTGCTGACCCTGTCCACAGCAGTACATTTCT
This sequence comes from Lutjanus argentimaculatus, assembly GCA_034769285.1. Lineage (NCBI taxonomy): Eukaryota > Metazoa > Chordata > Actinopteri > Lutjaniformes > Lutjanidae > Lutjanus > Lutjanus argentimaculatus. The sequence continues at coordinate 28,475,524 of JAWZSL010000007.1, forward strand.
TAAGTTCCCTGCTGGTGCTCCTCTTTGCTTCTCCAAACTGGGGGTGTGCCAACCGACATCTACTGTACTGGAAGTAATATACTGACTGAGTAAGTACCTCATACAGCTCCACTTGAAATAATCTGAACCATCCCTTTAAAGATGCCCTAGTTTATCTACAGCAGTACGGCAGGGCAGACCCAGGACACACTAGAGGGTGCATATTAGCATATTATGGATATTTTGCATATAAGTAGTGGAGTGTTATTTTAGTTTAAAACACGTTTCCATATGGTTGAGTGTACCTCAATAAGCCACTCATAAGTCAAGAGTTTTCACACAAACTTTCAAGGTTGAGTGGCTTGAAAGTTGATGGCAACTTACCTTAATATACGCTGAATAAAATGTGTCTTTTAGAGGCTCCTCAGAAGCACAGTCATTATTAATTGACTCTTCATCTTTCATGCAAAAACAGATAAGTTCACACAGTCCCTCTATCTCTCTCCCATCCGGCTTTACCTCATCTCGCCTGGCTTGATTCCTGAAGCAGAATAAATAGCGGTGAGAGAAAAAAGGGGGAGCGGTGGAAAAAAAAAAAAAATTGGGACATACCCTGTGTAAATGGAGCTGATGATGTAAATGAGCAAATTTTGGAAGTGTCTCCCTGCAGTCCACCTGCAGGCAGTACTTATCTCAATTGAAGACTGTAATGTCTTTACCTATTCTAGATAAGATGAATGTTGTCATTTTTCCACATACAAGAGTGAATTCTGAATTATTCATGAGGTCCATCTTTCCATATTAACTGATGTTATCAGTGGGGAAAAACATCATGTCCTGTATTTTTACAGTGCTGTCTGTTACAGTGTATTTTAAAGCCACTGCCAGGAGCCCCAAAGTTGGAAATTTCTAGTTCTATAGACAGAGGCTTTAAGACAACAACAACAACGACCAATAACAAGATTACTTATTCTTCTTTTAAATATGTCAGTTAACTATTTACCAACACTGTTGCTATACCCATGTAAGTGAGGTCATTTGAGTCAAATACCAAATAATATCCAGTGTGTCAAATGTGAAGTGGCGCTGCAGGAAAAGACAGGGATCACCAAAGTCAGCTGGATTCATAAAGACCATGAATGTCTGTTAAAGATTTTACATCAACCCATCCTGTAAAGATAGTTGAGTTCAGACCGGCATTTCTCGAACTTAGGGTCACAACCTAAAATGTGTTGCCAATGGGCAGAGTAAATGCAAGCAACAATGCTATGATATGGGAAATCATGTTCTAATTAAAATAGTAGAGAAGCATTTTCCCCCAATTTGTTGCTAACAAGCTAACATTACTTCTCAGTGGTAGCCATGATTACTTACATTATCTGGCTAGCTGAGATTGACATTCTGACATTTTGCCCCCAGCTTGCGGCTCTAATCTCTAACGTGGAAAGTTTGGGTCCCGGGGAGACATCAAATTTCTCATATGGGTCCCAAGCTGAAATACCAAACCAAAGTGCTGGTCCAACTGACCAGCTGCCATACTTGACATTGCAATCCCTAGAGCCATGTCACAAGCATGGCTGAAAAATATTTGTCTTGTTATAAAGCAATAAGAGACAAGATAGGTTTTCTTGTTTGTCTGTTTGCTTTTTTCTTGATTTTAGTAACCACACCGTTGCTTCAGCCAGAGTGGGGACTTGCCCTGCATCTTGAAAATATAATACACAAGGATGCACAATAATACTGGCACATTATCAAATCAGCTGATGATGGCACATTGATCTGAAATGAACATTTCTGCTGATATGACAGGTCAATAAGACGATGAAACGGATAGCAAAGTTGCTATCTGCAATGATAACTCAGCAGTCATGCAAGGACGAGCCAAATGGCACTCTTTCAACACTACAAACTTAATTGCCCATCTTAACAGCCATCATTCCGATGATAGGGACAAGATTGTGAAGAACAAAGAGTAACAGGCACCAGCGAAACAAAAACTGTCAGCGGTAGTTTTCTTATTTTGTCCGATGAATGTGAACATTTTGAAAAGCATTGTATTTTATGTCGAATCTGCCAGTGGGCCGTCATGATAAGAGTAGGAGTAAGAACATGTTGATTCCACTACAGCAGAGACTTGATGTTCCCTGCAATTAGGTTGAAAAAAATATGTGCATACGTCTGCATTGGAAATCAGCCAAAATGAGCTGGAAAATATCAGCATATTGGATAACGGCAAAAAGTCAATATTGTGCATCCCTAACACACAATCGGCTTCTCTAAAACTAATCACACCTGGTGCAGCTCTAGAGAGAAAAAGTTTGGAATACAAATCTTGTTATTTGCAACCAGAAACCCCAAAATTTTATCAACAAATAGTCCTTTTTATTTTGTTTCTTTTCCTTTACTGAATAGATCCAAATATTGGAAAGCTGACTTTTAAAGCTACAAGTGATGTTAAAAAAAATCTAATTTTTCTTGCAGTCCTGCTGTATTAAAAAACATATCTTCTGCTACCTCTCCGTCACAGAAATATATTAATGCGAAATAAATTTCATGCTTATTATGCAGCAGGAAATGGAACTGGTTAAATAAGCCCTAAATAAAGTACTGTAAATGAGCCCATCTGAATGTGTAGGAGACAAGTTTCTTTATTTCTAACATGATATTTCCCATCAGGTTAGGGTGCATGCTCAGGAAAATGTGATTTGTTGCGAACTCATTATTTTTAATTAGCTCCATCCTCTGTGTGTGTTATCACCAGTTTTACCGATAACACTGCTGTCTGTCAACAAATGTTTGTGCCTGCTGATAATGTTTATGGCCACTGCCAACTAACTAGAGGCCCAAATACAAAAGCTTTAATGAACTGTCTCGGGCTGTATTTCTTTTAGGACGTAAATCAGAGATACAGAAGAATGAATCGGGCATATAATTATACAAAGGAGTTGTGAACTGGCCTAGAGGAGGAAAAAAAGTCAGTACTCCAGCATCATCAGTTCAATCCCTGGCTGCTTGTGGTGTGGCTCCATCAAACAAAACTGGCAGCGCTCATTGATGTGAAGCATTCCGATAAATTTAATGTAAAAATCTTCAAGAATTTATGGCTCGAATACAGGAACAACAGGCAGCCAAATATACTATAGATGGTTTGTGGACCGCTGACCTCGTGATGTTTAAGTCACTTTTAAGATTGGCCTAGATTGATGAATAAAGTATGAATCTGACATTGCGTGCAAGGCTCGTTCTGAATCTTCCTCAGAAATATTAAATCCATTCATATCCCAAGGCGCTACTGAGAAGCTCCCTTTTTTCCTTCATTGATGTCTTTTTAACCAGTGCAGTAGAAAATGTCTGTTGCCTAGGGAGAGGAGACAGAGGAGGGCACCAGTTCAGGGATGTTGAATACAAAAGAGATATCCATTGTGTTAACTGCAAACACATCCAGACATTTCATTATATTTCACATTTATTAATCATCTGTTGTGAGTCTCCCACAGCCTTATACAAGAGTCTGGCTTTCCAGAGCTTAGTGATAGTTGATAAAACATAGTCACTTGAGACAGAGAGATTTTTATGTCCACATTTGAAAAATTTCTATGCTATTTTGATCACACATTCAACTTTTGTGTGTGTGTTTTTTTAATGCTAATTCAGTCCAACCAGAGGGAGGCTCAGTCAAACCTGAGCAATAATTGCACTTATTACAAGTTCCCTTCAAATTCTGTGGTAAACAAGTGCATTATGTTTTATGCAGTGACTCATTAATCACAAATGTCATTTAGTTCAAATCTCACAGCATTCTCAACCTTTAGTGGAGATCATTTGCATGTTTAACGCGAGCAATAATTCAATTTGTAATGAGATAATTAATCACAGTTGCCACTGACCAAATTAATGAGTGCCACAGTTTAACAAATAGAATAATAACCCTGTGTAGGAACAGCACAGAGTGGCTTTCAGAATAGAGGATGAACAATAAGCGCTAGGGTCCATCAAATATTTAATTCAGATGCAACATTTTTTTGTTTTCATTTGTTTTCAAGACGGCAAAGTATGAAAAATGAGCTACCTATTTGTGACAAAAGGTTGAAAATGAAATGGAACAGCCCACCCCTGCAAAAATAGGAAATAAATTCTTATCTAGTATTGCCTGTCTGTTCTCTTATCTTAGAGATAGAAAGATTTATGCAAACTGTAACAATGCAGAAATGGCTGCTGGCTACTGTTTTGCACTGCGTTTGGTGTGTGTGTGTGTATGCAAGTGGCAGAGTGCACAATTGAATAAACGAACAATGACAAAAACAGTTGTGCAGGCTGGTTGGTACATCATAACACATCCCCAGCTTTCACAACTGCAAAACTTGTAAATCAGGTCGTGGAACGCTGCAGTGGAGGAGACCTGGGATGTTTGATGCCAGAATGCAAACCAATCAGTAAATGTAAATGTTTTATTCTCCATAAAAAAAAAACAATGCCACACTGAAGGCTAACATATTTCATTTTTTCTGCTCATGGATAAACTTATTCAGATCTTTTATTCCCCATCATTAAAATCTAAAAATGTAGACATTTCTAGCAACACAGTCTTATTTCAATCCTGTGTCATGAATGACACTTTTAAATCTATCACTGAGGCTCATTAGCTTAACTGCAGGGACAACAGCAACATGACAAAAACAAGAAACAAACACTAATATATCATTGTTAATGAGAAACCACTAACTGAACAAGGATTCATGCTATAAACAGAAGGATGTACTAGCTGTAATTTTCCTTGCTTATTAGAAAAAAGCTTTCAGTTGTAGCCAATATCATTAAGTAGTGTACCTACTTTACATGTACACACCAGTGAAAACCAGGGATGTATGCAGTCAACTACCTGCACTAATGGCTGGATGGCCTGGACGTTGTGATCCAGCAAGTTGGAAAGCAGAGCTGCAACAATTAATCAAATAATCGATTACTAATCAATGACTCAAATAATTGCCAACTAGTCTGATAATCTATTCACTGGTTCGAGTAAATTTTTAAGAAAAAAAAAAATCTCTCTGATTCTAGCTTCTTTCTGACATCATCTTGGACTTTGAGAAACACCGATCAACAACTAATCAATTCATCAAGAAAATAATTGACAGATTAACTGATAATTAAAATAATCACTATGGGAAAAGACTTGAAAAACAGGTCCAAACATGTGGAGCACACAGACGTACATTCATATAATATATTTGGACCTATTTTTTCAAATGACAAGATTGTGAGAGGATTAATAAATCGATTAACTGAGAAAATAATCAACAGATTAATCAGCAAATATAATAATTGTTATCCCTGGTGGAAAGTGGAAAGTGAGACAAATAACATTTCTTATAAACAGTGTGGTTTGGTAGTATTTGATGCAAATGAAAATAAGGTTGTATGTAGGCTGTGTCAGAATTAACTGGCACATACTCAGTCAACTAGAGCAACGTGTAACCACATTCAGCACAGGCATGTGGATGTTAACCTGCAAGCGCAGCAAGCGAGAGCAGGCTGCTGACGTTGACCACACTGTGTAGCAGGTAACAGTCACTAATGTCATATGACATTGTTTACCTGCTGTCATATGTGAAAAGTTTTACACATTTCAGCTGCATTTAAAATATGATTTGGTTCGTGAAGAATGTGATTAATGGCTTCAATGGCTCCTAGTAAATGCAATATTATGTTTTCCTATAGATTTTCCTCTTTGACCAGTCGTACTTAAAACTTCCATAACAGCTTCCTTAAATCAACAGGGGAACACGACCTCTAGTGAACACAAGGAAAACATGTAGCATACAATACAATATAATGGGAATAAATGGCTCAAAAAAGAAAAAAATCGACTAGAAAGTTCCTACATGAAACTGCTCACAACAGGTCTTTGGATTATCTTGAGTAACCAGGTCATGATTTCTGGGGAGAGACAATTTTTCAAAGGATTTTTTTTTTTTTTTTTTTTTTTTGAGCACCACAAGCTGAGAGCCTTCTAGTTCAATTATACTGGAGAGAAGGCAGACAGCTGTTATCTCCAAAACTCCACAACTCACATAAAAAAAAATAAATAAAAAAAATAAAAAATAAATTAAAAAAAATCTTGATGAATAAGTAACACTACAGGCCAGGGGAAAAATATGTAAATTTTGATTCTGGGGTGAACTGTCCCTTTAAGCAAATAGGATAAACGGGAAATGAAAAAAGAGTATTTTCTACTTTACTTCTTACCATTATGTTGTGGTCTCTAAAACATTTCCACTGAATCCCACAGAGTTCAGTCTGACACAAGATTCATCAAAGTCTTGATAAATAAAACTCTTATTTAACAAACAGCATGTATGAACATCTGCCATTACACATACCCTGTAAACATGCCTGCCACACTTATGGATCCAAACAGTATAAGTGCCAAGGAGACGGAGGCAGAGAGTCATATTTTTAGAGTTTCTTGATATATTTATGAAACACATAATGACGCTGCCACTACGATAGCTGCTCTATTGAAGGCTTTTTTTTTTTCTTTGCTTGTTTGGATGAGATGAGCTACTTTATGCACAGGAAATATGTTTTACGTCAGTAGAACAGTGGAGATGTAGTTAAATGTTTGGCCATTCGTTGGTGAATCATGCCTCTGTTTGTTTCTACTGTTTGTGTGTGGTTCTTATGAAGTGAGACTGAGAATCAGAGAAACACCATCAACTGTGGTGATGTGAAAGCTACGTGGTTAAGCTTGCTCAGAGATGGCTTTTATAGAACACCATGGAAAAATGTTTGTGCTCTTTTTCATTTTAGATATATGTAAACAAATATGTGTCTATTCTTACACATTTTACATATTTGTATTTTTATTTATAGTACAGTATGCTGTCAGAGTGGGCAGGAATTATACCACAGCCAAACACACAGTGCTACTGATGCCCCAGAGTGTGGCCGTAATGCCCCTTCTAAATCAAGTAGCCTCATGGCCAGTTAGACATGCCCTGTTCTGAACGGCTGTTGCACCTTAAAGCTATAATATGTAACATCTCCTCCAAAAAACTAAAAATGTCAATCGAGAAATCTGTAATTTATTCAAGGTAATTGCATATTTCCCTGCTAGCCATGCTATCTAGCTGCTATAACATACGGAAAAACACGGCATATGTCAGATACGTCAAAGAGGACGGAAGTCGGCATATGAGACTTAATGTAAGTGAATAAAACTTTAATACATTACCTCGTCTGTGAACTTCATTTCTCCCTGCAGTCAGGTAGATTTTCAGCAGCTATGGTGGCTGTTTAAAAGTGAAGATACCATGCTATGTCACAATGTGAGAGTGACCCCTAGTGGCAGAACTTACATATTGTGCGATAAAAAGAAAGCTTGATAACGGTAGCTAACTGTTAACATTATGCAATAAGCACAAGCAGCTGTACAATGTAAGTATCACTACACGTTATGAAGTTTACCAGGATATTCCTGCATAGTCTTCACCAACTACCAACATATATAGAGTTTATAACTTGCTGTGAGATCTGACGGGTTGATACTTTACCAGCACCAAACGGGAGGTAATAAACTAGGTTAAAAAAACAAACAAACAAAACAAAAAACAAACAAACTGATATATACTGATGCTGAATTGACAAGAAGACTGTCAACATATGGCACCTTTTATCTTGTGTTTATAGAGTGATGTGTTTTTGCAGACACACAAAGAATTGTTAATATGTCACATTTCTCAAAGGGAGTTTGGTGTAATATTTTTCCCTCAGAGTGCAGGGACCTCTCGTTTAATTCAAACTGCTAATATGGCATGTACTACATCTTTTAATGTTTTGTCACCACTAGGCTACAGAAACACGACGTAACTGCTAAATACAGTTGTCTGATGTTGACTGTGGTTAGTTATTAGTTTGACTAATGGTTTACAGTTTAATAATGCCTGTTCATATCAATTGCTGACAGTAACTGATCAGGCTAATTATCAGCTAATTGTACTAAAACCGTTTTATCTTCATACAGTGTAATTATCACTTACTGTTGATGCACCATTGGTTTTGGCCTTGGTGCTCTACATTTTGGCTGCTATGCCCAAATAAATTTTGTATTTGTCAAAAGCCAAAGTGGCCTTGCCCTTAGAATGACTTAATTCTAGGCCTGTAAGTGCATCTGATAAAATGATTTTGGGGCGATCAAAACCCTCAATCATGTAATATCATCCCTCAGAAGTGTTTATTTGTGGTTCTAAGGTTGTTTCTAAAATCATGCCCTCATTCACTATTCCTTATGCTCTGAAGTCAGCAGAAAATTACATTTTTGGACACTAATGACTCATCATTTTGTATCACCGCTGGCACAAGGTGTTGTTTTGCATGACAGGGGTTGTTTGTATCTGTTCAATGTGAAAAAATAGTCTTATGCCATAGACATTTTTACTCATTTTACTAAGGAGACGAGTAAAATGGTGGAGGTTAAATGTAGTGCACCTGGTAGCAAACAAGGAGTGATTTCTGACACAGCATAATTCTCATAGACACAAACTTTCATGCACACATAACATCTACATTTTTCAAGCATATCGCTGTCAAGCTGTCAAGCTGTCAGTGGACTTTCACTGAAGCTGGGAGCAGTGCCAAAGTGCTTTAACACAGCTCTTAATGTCTCCGTTTTGCTTGCATCCATTGAGAACAATAAACGCATTTGTTGACAGTAATGTCTGACATTTTCTGTCTGTCTGGGGCTTTAGAGTCTCCCGAATCTGTATATAACAGAATTTTATTAAGAACACAAAAGTTGAGGGATCTGTTCTGTTAATGTTGCAGTCAGCTGAACCTGCTGACTGCAGGGAGGGGTAGTCATGCTGCAGTTATCTTTCTACGGAGGTGAAGAAAAAAAACATTGTGTGCTCTTGATTCTTAATTTGTTCTCTCAAATAACTAATTCGAGCTCTGATGTTAATAATTCATGCTCATGAATTACTTATTTATATTCTCATTTTAATATTATTCTCTCACAACAAGAAAGCCACTCCTTTCTTGTTTGCTGAGTTTAGCCTCTTTAGCTTTGTTTAACAATTTCAGTTTGTAATAGGTAGCTTAATAAATCTTAACTTCTATGTTCACATTTCACTGAATACATAAAATACACACACTGTCAAATCTAGACAACTTGTTAGTAAACAGATATTTTAAATATGATCTGCTTAGTTTCTAGGGCCCCTATTCCCAAGCTTCAGGGTGTCCCATTTCACATGTCGATACGACTTACGTGATCATACTGGTGTTTTAAAACTGTAGTGCAGAACTTCTGTCTCCCCTTTCTGGCACTCAGATTAATTACACAGACACTGTTGATGCAGGCTTATGATGTATGCCTACAGGTGAGGAATATTTTCAAAAATACATTCATAGTCCAAAGGCAATAATCCATTATTATAGGTAGAGTAATGTAATAGCTACATAGCCTACTCTGGATATTTTATAAATACAAGCCTCAGTTGGTTCTTTTTTTCAGCACTCCTAAACAAGGAAAAGCTACACTATTGGTTATCCATGTTTATCCTGGCCGACTGCTTTCTCTTTTTGGCTGTAATCCTTCCTCTGAACCACAACTCAACTATTAAATTAATCACCAACTATTTTGATAGTCAATTATTTGATCCAAGTCATTTTTAAGAAAAAAAGTTAATGTTTTCTGGTTTCTTTATTCCTCTATGACAGTAAACTGAATATCTTTCAGTCGTGGACAAAACAAAACATTTGAGGACGTTACCTTGAGCTCTGGGAAATACTGACCAATCTTTTTCACAATTTTCTAACGTTTTACGGACCAAATAACTAAGCTATTAATTGAAAAAATAATTGACATATCAATTGATAATGAAAATAATTATTTGCAGCTGTGCTCTGACCACAGAGTCTCTTTTTTTATCTGGAGCATCACAAACTTTTCTTGGACCTGTCTTAGGTTCCTCCTCCCTTTAGCTGAGATTTAACTTGCAGTGATTGGATTAATCAACATTTGGCGAGGCCTTGAAAGTACCGGACATTCATTTGTATGCTGAAGTCCAGCACTCCAGCTTTAACTGTTTTGTGAATAATCTGAATGGTATGGAACAATCCGAGTGGCTTTGTTTGGAACGTGAGATTAAATGGAGAGCACACTGTACCGTTCTGTTGATCAGACTATTTTTAGCTTGGCACACTGGCTGCTGTGAACCCAATTAAAGTGAGGTTTAAACAGGAGGTGTAAAGAGCAATAAATAAATAAATAAATTGCTAAAAAAAAAAAAAGGAGGATAAACACATAATAAATAGAATAAATAAACATCAACATCTAATGACTATCTAAAAGTAATTACTAATTTTTGAACTGAGCATTTCATCAGGCTTTTATATGGCTGTGATAGACAGTAGGAGATAACAATCTGTTGCTGCTAGATGTAATCCAGCCCTAATCAGCGATTACAGCTTGGACATTTCAAGCCATGCACTTAAAGCTGGCACTTTTTTTTAATCAATAATTACATTACAGTAATCATCGCTGGATGTATACTGCATTCAGTCCTTATCTGACACACTGTAACAGTGCTGAAATGACTAAATCCAAGGGCTCATACTGTTGGAAAGGCACAGTTCAGTGTAAAAAACAGTTCAGCCTCCTGATCCCCCCTGAGAGATAAAACTTTATATTATGAAGGATGTGGTAGGTCAAAGGAAATACTGCTCTGTGAAAACAACTCTCAGGAGCTATTCATGGAGCAATAATATTATTGTTAACAGGGAATGTTGGAAAACATGAATGGTGATACCTTGCAGAAAAGCGGATAGAGTTTGATCGTTGGCCCAAGCGTCTGTGTGGAGCTTGCATTGTTCACTTTAGTCTCACCATATTGATCTCAGTAACAATGGGTTGAAAGATCTCAGTGTGCTTTATGACTCAGCAGATTGGTTCTGCAGTTAGTCACAGCGTCGAGCCAAGCTGTAGAGAAAGCAACCTTTTCTACTTGGCAGAAGTGAGGTGTCTTAATGACAATAACACTGAAACTGTTGAGTAGCTGAATATAAGAAAGCACATAAAAAATTCTCGACAACACAATGGTCTGATCAATCAGTATGCCAGGAGGAGCATTGTTTAACAAAACCTACACTGCGGGGATTCACTGACTGGAGGCCTCACCTTGGATAACTTCCAGTGTTATATTCAGCTGCTTCATGCTTCTTAATTGAATGGTGAGCAGTACACTGTGCCTGAAGGTGCTGGCGAGAGTCAGCCATTCGGATCTGTAGGGCTCCTGTGAGACTAAACCGAACCCACATTTGCCTCTAACTGAACATGAAAACCAGGTGTAAAACTATCCTATAAATTAGAAGCTACAGCACCATTATTGGGGTAAACTGTGCAATTTCCCTCAAGGATCCTGGATAAATGCCCCTCTTACTGTTGCACTGCAGCACGTTTACCACAAGTCTTTTACAAACAAATTTGGTCTTATTTTTGTTTGTATCACGATTTATTATTATTTTAGTCAGTATCCACTGGGACTCACTAAAGTTTTCTCATTTTTGCTCTTCTCTAAGGTAAGAGAAAATTTTACCAGTGGTTGAGAGCACTCTTATCAAGATTTAAAAAAAAAAAACATTCTGTCACCTGTCCATAATTTTTGTCCTTACAGGAAACATAAATATTTATAATTAATGGTTAGTAGTATTTATATATAATTATTTGTTACCTACAATCAAAATATCTATAGTTATTTAATAGTCAAAATAATGTTTCATCTATAAATTTCACCAGTTCCATATTTAGACAATTCTTACCACATCTTTTTCCTGCTTTACAAAATTGTTTTATCTATTTCATATCATCAATTAAATATTTAACAGTGTTATTTATTAAATTCTAGCTGACATTTTAAATAAAAGTGTAAAAAGAAAGACATAGCTTTTCCTTTAAGTTCTAATCAGATTTTGGTGGTTAAGAAAACATCTGGAGTTGACTTCCATTATTTTTTCTCTTAACAGGAAAATAAGAGAAAATATGGGAGACAACTGAAGACAATGTTGCTGCATAGTTGTAGTTACAGTTCTTGGTGTGGACGGCCCCAGGTATCCCCTGATTGAACCAATTTTAAACTTAAAAAGGGTATCGAATATGTATGTGATTATTACATATATGTAGTGTAAAGTTTTCCAAACCAAAGAAAGAGCAGGACGGAGCCATTGTCATTACTCTCAAACTCTACTGTATAATACTGCAGATTTTGGATCCAATGCAGTAGATGTATTGGTACATGAATGGAGATTTTCCTAATGTAACCTCAGTTCCATAAAATAATGAAGCTAATGATACTTTGGACGCAGCTCAACCTTACAGCTAGCTAGTTAGCCGGGCATGCAAATATTGCATCTTGCATTGGAGTAGGCAAACACACTGTTTACCCCTTTCTGCTCAATCTTGCTCTCATGTTTTTTTTGACTTTGAAAATACAACAACAACACAAAAAAAAAAACTTAAAGTCTTGAGTATCCCTCTCACCGAAGCCCCATGCACACCGCTTGGGAAAAATCACTGTTCAATGAATCACGCTGAACAACAGCCACAACTGGCAAATTAGTTTATTTCTAATGTTTAAATACATATATGTAATTGAACATGGTGGTCTGATCAATCTGACATTTCTGCTGGACTTATATATGTACTTTGTTGCTTTGCTAGCGCTGATGATAAACTAAATCTACCAAACAGTGACATCTCACCACTGGTCAGACTTACAGCTAGTTTTGGTTAAACTTCAGTCTGTGTGTCAGGTAAATAGGTCTCTAATCTAACATTAATTAAAGTGTTATTAGTGTGATATGAAAGCACTGCATGCATATGCATTTTAGATGAATGAGATGTAGGACTATACAATTTGAAAAAACATGAAATAAGAAAACATTTAACATGTCACTACCGTTAAATTGGTTGTAAATGACACAAGTTTTCTACCTGGAAGTTATTGTAAACAAACATTATGATTGGTTTTATAGAGAAATCCAAACCTTGACTGAGCTGCTGTGCCTATTTATGGTTGCTGATCTTTGATTGGCTGATCACTGTTCAGGGGAGGGGTTTAATGAACTCTCAGTTGTTATCCTCGGGCAATTCATGGTTTTAGCTGAATCTAATATGCTGAAAACATCACATATCACAGCCACTGCTTCTTGGTTTTACAGTATATCTCAGTTGTTGTTTTACTTCATAATAATTTTAAATGAAATACCAACATGTCGCACACAGTAACAGCAGTGCTGAGTAACTGTCAGCAAGACGCATGAGTTAATTCATGCAAAACTTTTTCTTTCTGTTTTCATAGATTAAAAATATATTGCTAACTTATTTGCAGGGAAGTATTTACTGAAACATTTCCAGAGCTTGACGAAAGCTTTTGATTTTTCTTTCCCAGCAAACAGTACAGATGTATAATATTTCTGTACAGTTCTAATGAGCATCATTACTCCTGCATTGATGCAGTGCCAAATGAGCTCATGAATTTTTAAAAAGGCACAGTTATTTAAAGCAAGTGATTTGAACATTAAATCTGCATCAAAAATCTGCTTGAGACTCACATCACAGCAATTAAGCATATTTCCAAAGCCCATTAGCAATTAAATGGATAGTTCTGGGGTGAGGGGGTGCAGATTAAAGCACTTCTACAAACTTGGTGGGGGGAAACAATGTATTTGTTCACTCTGTTTGAAGTGCTGGGGTCACAAAGAGCTCACATCAGAGGACAGGAAGCTCAGCTGCTTCAGTCTCAGCCGGAACAGATGGGAAGTGCACACAGCATCACTAAAATAAAGCTATGAGAACATTTTTGAACCTACTAAGATCTTTACCAGTGAATCTGGCTGCGAGTATAGTGAGCCATCCTGAATTCACAGTTGCACAGTGCGGCTTTCATACATCGAGCCCCTGCCAAGATATGCTCTCCTTGCTTGTGTATGGCGCATTCTCTTTTCACAACCCATCACGTCTTTATTTTTTTCCTCCCAATCCCTCTTTCTTTTGATTCTCTTGAGGGAGATCAGAGGAGGCCTTTGCTGGGGAATTTAATTTCTTGAGTCAATGCTAAGAAGTGACTGTGTTCTATTAGAGGAAGCACACTGTTCAGGACTATCGCTGTAGTCCAGTGAGCAAGAAATCTCGCCAACACAAACATGATAAGCTCTGCCTGTCCCGGTTCTTGACAGAATGCTGAAATTGTGTGATTGTTACAGCGGTGAAAATCCCTCAGGTGAAAAATACAACACAGGGGAGCTTCACTGCAGCTCCCACTTATTTGGCAGATATGGGACTCGACACGTCACGGCAGCACCACAATACATGACAGCAGAAAAATTAAAACACAAAAATAGGAAGAGATTTAAAATCAGGGTCAAAACATTTGCTTAAATATTATATTTGGTATTGCATGATTTCACTGACAAACAGCACATTTTAAATCTAATTTTCAGTTACTAAACCCAATCTTTATTGTTTTTTGGTATGTAATCATCAGTACTTCATTATTGTTTAAATTCAGCAAGCAAACAGAATTTTACAACACACATTTTAAGCTCTAAAGGTATTGTTAGTTAGTGGTTTTTGGTCAACCCAAGCATAGAAATTGTTCTTTGGAATCACACATGTATAGTGATGATATCCATTTTGCCAGAACTTTGCCAGAAAGTTCCAGGTCAATATAGTCGTAAGTTCCATATTTAATTCCTTCAGTCTTCACTACATGCATTACATGAGTCGGGACAGACATCAGTGTAAACTGTAACTTTACTGGTTGGTGGAGACATACAACTGCGAGGCAGCAATTCTGTTTTTTGACTGAAAAGTCAGCTGTCAGTGGTCATATAAAACAGAGCACTCTTCTTAACCAGCCACCAGGGGCTGCAAGTGATCAACAACTACTTCAGTTTGAAATGTTGTTTCAGTTCGGAACAATGTATGTGAGGGTGATGTTAATGTTGGTGGAACTTTGCAAAGCTCCGCTGGTTGCATCGGGCAGTTATGGTGTCATTGCAGTAGGTGCTTCATCATCCGTGGCCTGGTGGGGCCTTGTGTTTTACAAAGCCCCTTTTGAGAGGAGAGTTCTATCAGAAGAAGAAGCAAGACACAACATGTGCAAGCCTTATCACCTCATATTTTATTCCAGAGATCATACAGCACTTACTTAACATATATGTACATATACATATATCTCTCTGACACAGAAATTGAGAAGTTGATTGTAGGTGCAAATGGATGAAAGGGTAATTTTCACTGTGCTGCTATGTGCTAGAACATTGAAATAATCTAAAATGAGACATCATTAACACCCTCCAAACACCTTTGCACAACACTTGAAATTCAGTCTGCTACATCCCCTCTTATGACGTCAAAGCGGTGTGAAAAAAAACAAAAAAAGTGTTCACACTTTTATTGCTTCCAAGAGGGAGAGAAACACAGATGTAAGGGGAGAAAAGTTCTGCCTACCATCGTGACATAAAGTGAGCAAACTTGGAGGTCAGGTGTATCTTAGCATGCTGCTAGCGCCATGTGTTAAATCAACAAGTCAGCTGACTGCTGCCAGTCCGCAGGGTGCAGACTCCACACATGCCACAGACCCTGTCAAGGTCTGTGTCTCTAAGTGCATCCCAGAGGAACACGTGCATGAAGCATGTCAGCCTCCAACGTCGATGTTATTCAGGGCTCACAGCTCATGAAGCAGAGCAATTTGCACAAGCTCAAAACAAGATGAGCAGCACAGAAATGCTGTGTGGACACGGCACACAGTGTGATGGCCTGGGACAAGTGAGAGCCGTCAGTCCAGCGGGCTGACATGCAACATGCACACGGTCCATTAGCGCGCACACACAGATTTCCCATTTCTGCCTTTTGTCTCCTCTGAAAGGGAATCGAGTTAACAAGGCTGCCTTTGACTGGCATGTTTGCCGTATCACAAGTCATTACCTATAAAGCCAAGCCTCCAGTGAAGCATAACCCTAAAATATTACAATAACATGACACAAGAGGACATCTTTTACATCCCTTCATTACATGAGGTGCACTCGCTGCCCCTTGTCCTGGCTTTACGCATTGGATCCCCTGGCAAAAAGAACATCAGTGTTGAGTTACACGAGTTGTTGGGAGCTCTGAGGTCATGGGCACAGATTGAACAGCTGTGCTCCTCGCACAGGCTACAGCGACATGCAGGAGGCACAGTAGTAGCGGGATCAGTGCAGCACTACAGCTGACTACATCAAAGGCCTCTGCTGTGTGAAGTGAGGGAGGGAGGAAGGGATGATATCACTTCCACAGCGGTCTGTCTGCAGTTAGTCGAGCAAATATTGGTAAAGCACGACTGTTGGTGGGTAAAGTTTACTTTGATGTAGCATTGCCAGATGCAAGTACTGTAAGTGAGGAGGTAGAAAACTTGTTTCCTCCCAAACATACAATTTTTATTTTCAAATTCAACTTTATAAACAGCAAATATACTGTATAAAGTCACACAAGTTACACTTCATTTTATTATACTCTAGGGGGCAATTAGGGACACATTATAGCAGATTTGTACAGTAAACTAAAGTGAAATCACATATCTTCTACTTCTCTTTTAAAAATAACATATGAAGCTGATCTTCTAAGGAAAGGCCAAAATTATAGAGAGGTAGAGGAATATTTTGTCTATGGGCGACTACACAGACTTATTGTGTAATACTGTAGGCAGATATTGTGATTTGATCAAAGAAGTAGGCTTGTATGGGAGCAGCCAAAAAAAATGTGTCTCAAGAAACAGGTATGTGATTTCACTTTAGTTTCCTAATGTGTCCCTAATTACCCTCTCAATGTCTAATAAGGCCTAATACTGTCCAATAAAGAACATAATATTTCTAGTTTTTGTCTAATTTAATACTGTACTACTTTAATAAAAGCACAGCTTGTTACATTTTATTGATGTGCTGTAAATTTAGGTGCCACCAAAAACAATATTGTTCTCATAAACTACAGAATAGGATGGCTGCATGATATGGGGATTGCAATTAGTGGGAATTTCTAATTTTCATTTTCACTGGAAAAAAAAACACTATTAAAATCATGATGGTATGATATTTGTTGGGGTCTGTACCAAACAAACATGTTTTCCTACATCTGGAGAAGAAGATTTGTCGGCCAGCACTACAGCGCCTCATTACAATGCTGTTTTCTCACACATTTTCCCTTTATCAAAAAAAAGCAGCTTGTGCTATTTGGAATATTGCACTTGCCCACACTGTGATTTTGATAATATTTTTGATTAATTGCGCAGCCCCTTTCCAAAGTGTTTTTCAGTGTCATATTCAGCTTACCCCTCCATCCACACATCCCTCCATCTCTAGAGGGATGCTCAAAGGTGACAGCATTTGTCAAAATCCGCAGGGCAACGCTGAGGTGCCATGACAAACAGTATTTGGAAGGGATGAGCAACATTTCATTCATGTGTCAGTCATCAGATGAAAAGGCACCGTCAAAGTCAACCACTTAGATCTCCCTTTGATCTCATTGAAAAAAAATGTGTCATTGCAATTCAAATTGTATTGAAAGGATTCAGAAAAACCAACAGAACTTACAGAATCGGCGGGTATAGAGTGAGACTGGAATGAATCCTCAAACAAGAGAAATGAGTCAGCATATAAAAGTCAGTGGGTTTTCTGAATGGTTTTTTGATTAGATGCCTGAAATAAGGTCAGTTGTTAAACACAAACTTAACAGATAATTACATTTTGTTCTAGGACATAAAATCGATCTGTAAATTCACCACTGTCCTCAAAGTTATGAACAAGTGGCTAAATGAGAATACAGAGGCTGTCGGAGACATTAAACGTCACCACGCTGAACATGTTGCGGTGTAGGTGTTCAAGTCAGGTGACCATGGTGTAGTAATTTATAGCCACAACTAAGCCCCAAAATTTGGTGCCCAAAATATATTTTTTGTGGAAACTTATACAAAGACAATACAGAAAAGCAATTTAAGGCAACTAAACACTGCCCTCTTTAACTGTTAACTGTGTTGTCCACTTTTCCCATTAAAGATAATGTTGTATTTAGAGCTCCAATGATTTATTGATTATTAATTCGTTTATCAAATTAATCACCATTGGTTTGAGTCATTCTTAAAACAATTATCTGACTCCAGCGTCTTAAATGTGGTTTCTTAGTCCTCTATTGATCGACATTTGTCACTATTTTCTAACATTTTATGAACCAAAATAGTGATTGCTTAAAAAGAAAATAATCAACAGATTAATTGATGATCGATGTTTTCAGTTTTTGTCAGTATTTCCTGTTTTATTTTGATACTCACCCTTGTCTCTCGTACTTCCTGCCCGTGTTTTCCCCCTCCTGTGTGATTAACTGCCCTGCCCTGATTGGTTTCACCTGTCCCTCATTACCTCCTCCCTTGTGTATTTAGTCCTTGTGCTGCCCTTTGTCTGTTGCCAGTTTGTTCTCAGTTGTGTGAGTGTGTGTTCTAGCCATTTTCCCCAGTGTTCTCTTGGATTTGACCAGATTTTCGCATTTTTGACCCTACTTACGCCCACTGCCTTTGGATACCTTTGTTTGTGTCTGTGGACTGATTAACTGTGCACCGATCCCCTTTTCAGTAAAAAGACCTTGTGTTTTTGAGTCCTGCGTCTGAGTCCTTTCTTTGTTGGCTCCAGTCTGATAATTAGCTTCATTTGTTGGCTTGCTTAAAGAAACAGGCGGCACACGCTGCAGTATATGACGTACTCTGATGTGTCACATTCTGTCCATTCTGTTTCATTTTTTCATTGCCTGAGTTTTGTGTTTCTGGTTCTTCTGCAAGCATCACACTAAGAGTTTGAATAGTTTTAGTAAACCAACACTTATGTGAACCTGATATATCATTGGCTGGCTAATGACGAGTACCGCTCCCTGCTTTCAGCACAAAAGAATCTGGATGTTTGTGGAATGTCAATGTTGTGCAACTTTTTGTGACCACGGGGCATTGGTCTATAGTTAATGCTGAACACTGCTTTTACTTTTGCCAGATGCATTTATGCTTCAAAAATCATAAAGGTGGTGTTCATTTTTAAAAGATTAACTTGCTGAACAAAGCATGTAAGTCATGAACTTTTGTTTGCCGCAGAGCTCAGACCACAGAGCAACTTTCCATTTGAGAGATGGAAAGTTTATGATTTATAAAAAACTAAACTATACTCACAATCAGCATTTTATTTCTTTTGCTTGCCAACATCTTGTCCTTTCGTGTGTGTGTTACCTTCAGTGTTTTGACTGTACAAACGATCTGTGATTTCTTGGAAGACCTTTTTAAAAGGCAGGAGTAGCTTAAGGACAAGCAGTCTACTTTAATACTGGCCTGGTTCTTGCACACTGAAAGATGTTCACCCACCCACTCACACACAGTCAAACTCTATTCTGGTTTAAAGCAGCTGCCACTCTGCCTTCTGCTGCCTGAATTTATCAGCCGTGGGGAATCGGGACAAAAAATTGCATCAGCATTAAAAGTGTGACCATATTTGAAGTTAAACCATGAAACACATTATTGAATGTCATAAAATCTGGTCAGTTAACTTCCTAACTGTGCGGCACAGAAGCCATAGGAAGATCACAGAAGCTGTGACAGCCATAAATCTGAAACAACTTGAGCAAGCAAAAGTTGAGATTACATCCCAACTAAGAGTTTCCTGCTAGAGGCGGCTTCTCAAAGGCTTCTGTTGTGAAACTAAGAACGGAGGCAGTTTTAAACCTTTTAAAACAGCGGCAAGGGAAGACAAGCAGAACTCTGAAAAATGCATTTGTCATCTATAGCTGCTTTCACTTCTTATAAATGTATTTTTAAACAGATTTATTTAAAAGAATATTCTGACTTCAAGACAATCTTGAGATTATCTGAATCAGTTTAATAAGCTTGACTTCCTTATCTTCCACAAAATCACATTATTCCTCAAAATTTGACCCTATTATCTCATGTAATAGGTCGGGTGTGTGTGTTGCGTGTTTGAGTGTGTGAGCTACTGTGAGTTCTGTCCGTACCTAATCTTGCATACTACCAGACCCATCAGCCTAATATTTTGTTGTGCACATTGATGACTGTATGCTCAAGGGCCTCTTGTGGTTGAGGTGATTCACAATTTTTTAAAAAAACCTTATGAACCTATTTTATTGACTGTTCTGTTTTATACTGACAGCTGACTCACTCCTCTTAACTGGTCGATAGGGGCTGCAAGTCATCAACAACTGCTAGGCTAAAAACAAGGCTTACCTAGTAGTCTATTGCAGGCCACATTTTGGTCTTTGATGTGACTCAAAAAACGTACACCCATAGCAAAGTTTAATCCAGAGATGCACCGAATTCAATTTTCTTGGCTGATTACAATTTCTGATTGGAATCAGCTATAATTCGATTACTACTACTATACTATACAAAAAACAAACAAAAAAAACAAACAAAAAAAAAAAAAAACACTTTTCACACACTTCACAAAATTTCTCTGCTGGTTGCATCTGACAGTTGCAGTAGGTGCTTCACCATCTGCTGCCTGGCAGAGATCTGCCCTCTACTGACTGTTACCGTTCTATTAACACAATAACAGCTTTTCCTATTAACAATGGCTGCTTTGGGATTTCTGACAAGAACACTGGGTATTATTGCAGCACCGGAGGCAGATCATCTTTTGCTTATATGTTTTTCAACACCAAATAAATCTCACATTATGTTAGTGAGAAGTGTGAATCCATGAACAGATTAGTGTTGCCTGACTGATGTGGAAAATACTTCTCAGAAAGTATCGTAGCTAAGCCTGTGATCATCAGGACTATTTAAAGCAACAGAGTGCCAACTGTAGAGGGTGAATAACAACCAAGGAGCAGTCGAGATTTCAGCAGATGTTAGGTGTCATATTATAATCATGCATTCGTACATGAAAAACTGCAAGGAACCTTCCTGCTGTATGGATAATTGATTTACAAATCAAATGTATTATTCACCGTGTGTAACCACATGTCTCGCTCTCTCTTTTTCCTCCTTTCTCATAGATCCCTCAGGTGAGCTACGCCTCCACGGCTCCTGAGCTGAGTGATAACACCCGCTACGACTTCTTCTCCAGGGTGGTGCCCCCAGACACCTACCAGGCCCAGGCCATGGTGGACATCGTCAAAGCCATGCGCTGGAACTACGTCTCCACTGTGGCTTCTGAGGGAAACTATGGAGAAAGTGGCGTCGACGCATTCATTCAAAAGTCTCGAGAGGATGGTGAGTCCTTCTACAAACATTCCTACAAGCTGCCCAGGGTTTATTTAGACTGATGACTGTGAAAGTGTTTCTCGCTACGTGAATCTCATTTCGTGAACCACTGAAAGTGTTTCTCTGTGATTGGACAAGCAATTCAGACTCTCAAATGTGTACTTCTTTAAACAACATCCAGTACGCAAACTTATGACGTAAACAAAACGATTTATTCAATGATTCAGTGATTTACTTCGTTGTGCTTACTGCTGCATTCGATTTAACTTTGAAAACAACATGGTGTGTTATGTGCTTATATGTTGGAATGTAATCCTTCACTTATATTTGTGGAACTTCAAAGTAAGGCTGCATTTAAAAAATCAAAAAAGTAAAATTATAACATAGCAACATGTTGTAGAAACTAGCCAGTAAACAGAAAGAGAAAACTGTCTATGCTGTGTCAAATTACTTGTTAGTCAAACATACAGTGACAATTATGTTACATAACTGAATAATAAATACAATAATAACTTGCACAGACTAAAGGGCCTGGTCAGATTTTTAGGACAGAACAATTTTGTACTGACAGAAGAAATCAAGGACTTCAGATAAACATTGGCCAAACTTGCTTAGATATTTTCGCTGTCAATCAATGGCAAAACTCTGAATGGAGGAGGCTATTGTTTTAGATACGTCTGCGGTCACTGGTGGACTTGAAGGGGGCATCCTTGGTGCCCCAAAAATGCACAAAAATGTCCTCTTAAATGGCCCTATGATAGATAAAACATGAATTAGGCTGCCCTACATGCTAGAAAAATAGTTGGCCTCAATGTGCCTCAAGAGTTAATAGTTCACTGTGTATTTTTATTGCAGTGGTGTAGTTTTTCTACTTTAAATCACATAATAAAACAACTTTAACCTAAACCAGGAATTGAAACTGTTTCACTGTAAATGTATCACAACTTTCAGCCCACTGGTGCCCCACTGCATACAGCTGGTGTCCCTACACCCGTGTCCCTCCAACAACCTGAGTCCATCACTGTCTGTGGTAAAATAAAAGTGCAGTCCGAAAGCTCTGCGTACCAGAAGTTAGTCCTGAGGTATCTTGTCTCTGTTGCTCATGCACCAGACAGCTTGGAAAGACCTTTGATATTGGCACTACTTGAAAGTGTTCTTTGCTTTTAAAGTTTGGCAATGTTCCAGAGAGATGTAAATGTTTACTGCAAGTTTATTTTTTTATAAAGCAGAGACTATTGAGTATGATTGATGCTAAAATCTTAACTATTTTTCCAGAGTCAGAATCAAGTTTATTGCCAAGTAGATTTTCACATATAAGCTATTTGTCTCGGTATACTGGTCCACAAGAGTAAACATAGTGCAAGAAAATATAAATAAAGATGAAACCAAGTACTGACTTCGTATCTGACTATATCTGACTTTGCACTCAGCTCCCAACTCTTATCTCTAGGGAATACTTGTATCTGCTACACAAGTGCATACAGCAGATGCAATCGAAGGGAACTGAATTAGATTTCTAGATATTGAGAGGCAGTGACAGTGTGAAAGTGAGGCTGCAGACCTCGCCCCGAGCAACATAAGGACTTGGCATTACAGTGTTGGGACTACAGTCATTTTGGCGAAGGAAGCTGCCGGCGCACGCTCAGTCTGACCCCTGACCCCCTCTGAAGCAGAATGTAATCACTACCGACATGTCCAGTACTCTCTGTGCCACAGCGTCCCTGTCTTCCCTGCCAGCTCTTAGCTGCTGCCCATCATCAGTCGTCCTGGAGAAGCACCAGCAGCAGATTACTACTGCAGAGGCCTCCAGACTGTCCAGCTCAGCTGCCTATTTGCCTAAGAGTCCGTGCAAAGGGGACTCAAATCCCAACACGACAATCCCACTATGATTTGAGCTTTTTCTTTTTTTGGGAACACATTCTTTCATTTTCCCCATACTTTTAAAGATAATGGTGTTTAATGCTAATTAAAGCTTAACCCTGCGTATAAATTTAAATATTTGGGAATGAGCCTCGGTTCTTTAGAAGTCCCAAATTCCCATGAAAAGAACAGACATGAAGAGTAGAAAACCTCTGGGCGCTCACTGGTAGCAACGGCCTCTACAGTCATGTAGAGGTTGGAATCGTTTTTTAAATAAGCAGGAGGAAAGTGACTCTCAAATGAATCCCCTACAAACTGGTAGGTACTTTGTTGAAATCCAGGTTGACAAAATGTTAGTTTTCTTTACTTTATATTTGCATTTTAACTGTTCAAATCTTTGCTTTATGGGAATAAAATACAGCTTTATATAGAGGATTTGTTTGGATTTGAGAGGTGGAAATAATTGAGTAACAGCTGGTTGCTGTAATGCGCTAGAATGAAACAACAACCAGTGAAAAAAAAAAAAAAAAAAAAAATTGGTTTCAAAACATCAAAATAAGACTTTTATTAGATATGAAAAGTGTTCAAAAATGCATGTAGGCCTTAAGGGTTGTAACTACACAATGCATTTTAGAGATACACAAATGCAAACAAAACCATCTTTTTTGACACTGAAAACTTAATACAGCCACCAGTCAGCTACACACAGGTGTCTTTGGATCTGCTGTTTTCCTCTGCTCAAAATGTCTCACTTTGAGCCAGGTGAAGAATCCCTAAAGGTGCCTCCAGTTCACTCCTCCCTACACTCACTCAGCCTTTCATTAAATCAAGCCCTAGCTGAGTCATGAATGCTTAAAGCCCTGCAATCCTCTCCTTCTTTCACCTGTTCCATCTCTCACTACACAGATCTTATACTTTGAGGGGTTTTATTGCATTTAGTGATGTCATTTCACAGCTCAGCGTGCCTCCTGAGGTCAAACATAAATTAGAAATTAGAAAAAGTAAAGAGATGTCAAAACAAATATTAATTACAAGAAAAGGAGACTTCTACTTTTGAATCTCAACACATCAGCTCAAACATCTGTTTTTACCGACATTTGATTCTAAATGTTGCTTTGGAAACTTGCCAAAGCACAACTGAGGAAAGAATTTAACTTTTTAGCCAAACTTTTGTTTTTGGAACACTTTCTTAAATTTCACTGTCACTTGGTTTAGCCACCTGACAATAAAAGATGACAGCATGTCAGCCAAAAACTGTCAACCACGCAGGCAAAATCATTGTTTAGAGACAAACACTGCACTCTTTTCACTGCCTTTCAATTGTAAACAAGAATTTAGACAAGTATCTGTCAAGTCAGCCCGTCGGCAGCTCCCTTAAATCTGACGACTTTGAGTGATTTTCGCTAAACATTTACAAACGTCTGTTTTCTACATGCTGGAGTATTGTTTCAGTCCCGTGTGCTCTCCTCCAATTCAGGCTTTGATTGATTATACGGAGAGACACAGAGGACAAGCAGGCAGCTCTGTCAAAATCAAAGCCACAGGTATTTGGCTGCTAAATGGGTTCTGCAGTTGTCTGCTCACATAATAAAACAGCCAGATCAGAACTGGCCAAATGTTCTATCTCATTAAGCAGCCAAAGGCCATACTGAGCAGCAGTCTCGCCCACCTAATGTCAGACTGGGCCTGTTTTCACTCTGCGGCTTTGTGTAGAGGAAAACTGATTTCAGCTTTGAATGGCAAATTTGGGTATGTTGAAGCAGGATAAAAATAATGGAGATTCTCTGGCTTTATTGAACTAAATGGCACATATATTTATTTTGTGAAAAATTCAATCATCGGTTTTGAATCACAGTGTCGTTACCGTAATTTGATTCGTGCAATATGTGTGTGTGTGTGGGTGTGTGTGGGCGTGAAAAGAGCTTGTAACATCACTTCAGTTTCAACAGTCACACATGTAAATAACAAATTGGGGGGCTGACATAGTTAGCCACTTTTTAGTCACATTGGTAATTTGGGAACACCCTACAGTACTTCATGTCTCTGTCTGACGTGAATCGAATCATGAGGCAACATAACCCAGCGTGTTACTGAGGTTACAGGACTAATGCTGTGACTTTTGGCAATCTGGTCATTCAGCATCCTTACATGACCCACAAAGGAGGGACAGCAGAGACAGCTAACGATAGCTTAACACCCTCCTTACGATAACAGGGCGAAAACAATCCTGACTGTGTAGGAACTGCCAATAACATCAGCCAACTAGGCTAACTAGCTTCTACTCTACAAGATGAGCTTCCACTTTCCAAATGTTGAATGTTGTAAAGGGACACTGTCTTAAATCACAGATGATAGTGTTTGGTTTCAATGTTTGTAGGCTGCAGCACGATGTTATTTGTCCATATGGCTTTTTTTTCTCTGACAATATCTTCAAAGTTTCTATGACAGCCATTGCTGCACAGTTTAGCATTGCCCCTTTGATTTTTATCATCTGTTTGTATCTATTACACTTTTGAAAACATTTTCTCTCTGGGCTCCAGCACAGACATGAGTTGAGTCTTGGCTCTCCAGGACACATAAGAAAAAAAAAGGGTTCAGTTTTCTTAGTTACCTGGATGATGAGTCCCCATCTAACATATGATTGGTTGCCTGAAAAGAAGCAACGGTGACGTCACCAGCGCCTTTCTGAAAAGTTTACAGATTTTCAACCTGAAACACTTGCAGCAGCTGCACAAAAAAGGCAGGATGTTCAGAAAAAGACATCGAACTCAGCACCTTTTCTCTCAGTGCTCCCTCCTCATTAGGAATAACTGAAAAAAATACACTACATGAGCCCTTAGACGGTAGCTCAGCATGGCCAACATGTCTGAACAGGTAAGGTGTAAAAAAAAGTATTAAGCTGCCATTAATTACACACAGGATTGTCAATCTAAAAGATCATTTTACAAATCAAGAAAGCTGCAGATGTCATGAAACAGCTTAAGTGAAAACTATGTACATTCGTTATTAGAAAAACTACACACCCAAAAGTTGTATGATGTCATGACTTTCTCGATCCAAAAGCTAACGTTAGCAGCTGAAGCTACGATGCCTGTGTGTTTTTGTAATGGGATGCAGCCAGACAAGCAACAGGTCTTGCTTGTTCTTTCGCTTCCTGGCTGATAAAAAGACCTGGCGTTGCCGCAAAAAACCAACAGGTAAGATAACATTACAAGAGACAGCGATGTTGGTGTTGGCGATTTACTGTACATTGACAAACATTTTTTGTGTAATTCATGGCATAATTCAAACAGGACTGAACATTTATTTGTCTTTGGGCATTTACTACCATTTAGTATTTTTTCCAAAGTAAGGTCTCATGGGGGGCAGCAGAAGGGGAGGCACTTCACCTGTCTATTGTGTATAAAAGTAGCAACACATCTTTAAACACAAAAGAAATATCTGGATAAAATCTGGATCAAGTAGTGATCACTAAGAAGGCAACACATGGGAGCTTTTTATCTTAGTAGTGAGCTGGAAAATGAAGCTTACAACTAATACTAAGCATGTGAGAGCTGCAGTGCTTTGAATTCACATACTGTATGCGTACTGTCTGGGTTTCTGTCTGTTTGAAAGGACAGCAAACTGACCAGTCTTCAAACACGGACAAACACAAATTTAACATGACGAATCTGACCAAACATCTCCAAACAATTCCAAACAGAGACATACAGCCAAGGCACAGCAATCAAACATCTGTGTTTGTCTACAACAAAGGCCACTGCATACAGATGCTGTCTCCACAAATGTGTAAAAAGCAGTCTTATTGCCTTTTAAAAATTATTCAGTTCAGTGTCCTTATAGTTAATATTTCCTTACACAAGTGCAGAGTAGAAAAAAGTTCATCTTTGAAATTAGTGCTTTATTTGCTCTCGAAGGCACTGCAGCCGAGATGCTAGCACTGAAGAGAAACAGATTGCTGTGTTGACCCACAGACCATATGCATGTGAGGTCCTGACATCAACATACTGCAGTCAGTGTTTCCCCGGTAACAGTCAGTTATATTTCCAGCACAGTCCTCATCCAGTCTCGAGTTCATAAATGGACATTATGATATTTTTAATTTGGCCTTTTCTTCACAGCGCCCTGCAGTTTAATGTTTCTGCTTAATGCTAGCTGGAGGACAGATATAAAAATTTCTCCCATAATGTGACAAAAAAAAAAAAAAGAATAATCAAAATATCAAATGTAGTCCAGCCATTCAAATATCCATTTAGTTTCTCTGTATGTCTATTTGCTTCCTGGCAAAAGGAAAAAGAATTAAATAATGAATGTTTGACAATCAACAGAGTACAGACTCACACTAACAGGTGGATTGAAATTTTAATCTTATGTTTTTAATCAAATAAACATTTTCATAAAGTATATTAGTGTGTGTGAGGCTGGTTATTGGGGTGGTGGTGTGGATGTTGAAGTGTTGTGTTAGATGCTTTATGACACAAGGACCTGCCGGCGAATAAATCTGATATCATTTGATCCGGCCTCACTGGGCTGTCAAGTGGAAACCGAATTAAACTGGAAAATCGCACAGTATTTGATCAGACTGGCTGGACTTGAGTATATGTACCGTGGAGCGGAAACAGTTTGACACTCGGGCAGTCGATATCTCAGAGGAGGTTGCAAATAACCTTTGGTGTTTCTGTGAGAGCAAGCATGAACCCGAGCCGAAAAGAGTGAGAATAACAATTAAGACAATGGAGGGGGACGGCATGTTTCTGCTGAGATGACCTTGTCTTCTGTGCATGAAGCCCACAACAGGGTGTTAAGAGGAGTTAAAAGAATTTCTGTGCTCTGAAAAACATGAATGACAGTTTTTCCTCCCTCTGAATACAGCAGTCTTGTACTGATCAGTGCAAATGTGTAACCATGAATGTTCAAAGTCAAAATGAAGACAATGTGTTTTTGACAGAGTTCCGATAATCCACATAGCGTTTCTGACAAAACAACTTCTGCGGTTCTCGTTTTAGAAGTATTTTCACATCCATCAACAGCCAGACTTCCTTAAATCCAGTAGTAACAGCTTTTTTGGCTGTTCTTCAGCGGTGACAAATCAGCGGATAACAAAGCGGTGATGCATTAATATCAACATATGTCTTTTTGAAGCTAAATCACCATCATCTACCTTTTTTCAGAAACAAATCCAGTGAAAAGCTTAGCTGAGTAAAGCTTTTCACTGGATTTGTTTCTGAATGCTGCCTTCGACTTTCTTGAATTTCACTGACCTCAACATTTGTTTTGGATAAGAAGTATTTTTTTTTTTCTATGAATAAAAAGTATGACTCCTGTGGATATTCTGTCAGCGGGAAGTTTTGTGTTTGGTCCTGCTCTAAACCCATGGGAGATGTGCAATCTGCTAAGAGGAGATGATAACTTAATTTTTTACTTTGTGTGTTGCCATGCTCAACTGCCTTCCAAAAGAGTGAGAATTTTGGCAAGCTACTGCTCTTTTTCTCTTCTTTTATGGCAACTTTCTGAAAGTCTCTGGGTTTGTTTTGACTGTGAAGCAACAAATCAGTTGACCTCATACTGAGTACCTGCATCACAAATGAATTCCACCGTAAAGTTAGGGCTGTGATGACAATACTGCCGCCATGTGATACCTACTATCACAGCGTAGGTTCACGAAGGGTCAGTCTCATGTTATTCCATTGCCCAATGCATTTTAGAGCAGAGCTGTCACACATACATGCCCAGTCAGGAAGACATTTTCTAATTGGCTGACAAGTCAGGAACACAGTCTCTGATTACTTGACAGGCCCTCCTTAGTAACTGTTGCTATGTCTGTCAAGCTTTCCATTCTCACACCGCACACATTACAGTGATAACAGTGGAAGATTTAACATCAAAATTGGGAACTGAAACTCTCCGTCTTCTATTCCACAGAGAAGTAAACAAAATCAGCTTCTCATTTTGAGCTGACGAGCGTGGATACACGGTTGAAATGATGACTCTCGTTAGCAGATTTCATAAATGTCGCTAGCTAATGTAAGCTAATACTAATGTTTGAACTCTTTGGGTCACCTGAGCAGTTCGTTTCCAGCTGACTTTTTAATGTTTCAATCTGACACATTTTAAAACCAGAACCCTGTAAAAGGTTCTTAAATATGGCTGCGTACGTGTAAGCTTTCTTACATCCCAGCAAACACTGGTTAGATCAGTCATTCCCAAAGACTGGGTCGGGACCCACAGGTGGGTCACAGGAGATTATATTTGGGTCTCCAAATAAATAAGAGACTATAGAAGAAATTCTACAAATTTAAGATTTTATCTACAGCACACCTTTTATAAAGCATATAAAATGTGTATATTGTGTATATATTATGTACTGATGTGAGGAAAAACAATAGCTTGTTAATTCTGTCTAAAAGCACTTATTTTGTCTCATTTAGGCTAAAATGTCCTGTGTTGTTTTCCTGATAAGAGGAAATCCAAACCATGACATGGGCTGTTTGCCCAGCCAGGGGCGTAGAATTGGGTAGGGACGCTAGGGACACGTCCCTACCAATATCCAGCCACTAATGTGTAGTCACTATCAATACAACCGCTGTCCGTAGTGTTTAGTCAATGATTATAACACACAAAGGGTTAACAGTCGGTCTCTGCTAGAAGTCCCGCCTCTAACCTAAATATAGCTCTCCGATTGGCTCTGCCGGTTCCTCGCTAACGTACATGTGATTGGCCATCCCCGCTGTCACTCCATCTGCTTGTAAAAGCTACTTGCAACCTGTTAGTTGGACAGGACAGGAGACAGTGCATAGGCATGTGTTTGGTTCTTTCAAATAGGAACAACCAGTGGACACTAATCTGCTTTTATTTGAGTATTAGTGACAAACCATTAATATATATATATTTTACATTTCATTTATGTTTTGTTGTATTGTATTTATGTATTTCCAATGTTATTGATGGACAGTATGTTAATTGACAGTATGATGCACAGTTGCACTACAGAGTAAAGATGAGAACTCTTCGAAGTTGCCTCCTTGTCTTTCATTAGTTGCTTTAACCTATAACATTGCAGAATGCATTAAATTCTTGTGTTCTCTTTAGATATTCAGATATGCATTATAAACATGTCAATTACTGAATTTTTTTTCTTACTATGATTGTTTGCTTGTTTGATCAGCTCTACATGACGTGAAATTATAATTGCAAATACAAAAAAAAAACATCAACTTTCAGGAGTGCTGCCTTAGAGCACTTTTGTGTCCCCACCAATGTCAAAATCAAACCTGCTCCCTTGTGCCCAGCCTAAATTACTTCTCAATTCTAAAGTTTTAACACGTGTCCATATTGTCAATAAAGCGTCAAGATAATATACAGTAGTGTGATGTGGAAATGGCAATAAAAATGGACATGTTCATTTATGCACAAATGAACTCATACCAGAATTCACTGATAAAGTTTATTGTGAATTGGGTCGCAATGGTTTGTCATTTTTAAAAAGTGGGTCACCAGGAAAAAGTTTGGGAAACACTGGGTTAGATGGTAAAATATGACACTTTTATATATAGGATAGATGACAAAAAAACACTCATTGGATTAAATTAAATGCAGTGCATCATCAGCATCATAGAAATTGATCATGGCTGTCAAAACACTTCACTAAAACCAAAATTTTCAGCCTCATGGTGGCACTAGAGGAAAGTCAGTAGGCTTCATTCCATAGTGCCCATAAATTCATGACAATTAATCCACTTGTTGTAGATATTTCAGTTCGGACCAAAGCAAACCAAATGGACCAACATTCAGACTGACAATGGTTTTCTGCTGAGATGACCTTGAGCCACAGTGCCGAGGAGGTTAAAAGCTCCAACCAGTGTCTAACTATAGGCTACTGGCTTTCTTGTAACCATGGTGACTATACACTGCATACATGAGCATCATTTCAAAATTGTCTTGTCAAGTTAAAAAAAGATCTTTGAACAAAGTGTTATTGCTGATTCACACTGTATTCAAAAAAGAGGCTGCGCAGGAAAAAGTGTAGTCACACCAAAACAGAACATCTTCTCAAACTACAAATTATAGAGTCAGAGGAAGAAAGCTTTCGCTTATTCACTTGTTTATTTGCGCTGGAAGAGGACACAGCAGATCCAGTAAAAGAAGTCTCAGCAGTGAAGATGCAGAAGAGGGAAGACGGGCATAAATGTTTAATGCTCGACCATGCAGCTTCACATAAGGAAACCTGTTTGGTTCGTATTGGTTCCCCAAAGTGTGTCAGCCCCTGAATTCAAGCAATTTGCTGAACAGTGTCAACATGAGGACAGTCTCTCAAATGGCAGACATCACTTCACCCGTGGACTGTCACTGAAATGTTCCACCTTTGAGACGCAGAACTGTATTTTCATTTGGGTCATTCCCATTGTGTAACATCTATCAAACCGCCGCGTGGGATTAAAGCTGTAGTGTCATTATGGAGGATGATTACAAGAAAAAAGGGATAAAATAGTTTTAAAGTATGATGTCTTGCTGTTGTCACCCTTGAAATGCAAGACCGTCCTTGATGCTTGAGTCTTTCCTCAGCCCCCAGTAGATTTCTTTCTGTTTATTCTTCTCTGTGAAAAGCCGCTGTGCCTCCAGTGTCCTTATTAGAGAGTGTATGGTCCTCTGCAGTAATGGAGGCTGACACTCCATGTCATTTTATTCTCACCTTGTGAAAAGTAGTGTGATTTTTTTTCCAAGTGGATATTGCACACCTTTCTACTGTATCCCTGTATGTAATCGAATTCAGCGGATTTTACAAAGTCAGGTGGTGGCATGCTTTAAAATGAAAACTGCTGGGAGAATTTATCACAGGTAGACCCATAAAATGAAACCTCAAATATCTGTAAAACAATATTTGGTTTCGTTTCTTGGTGTGCTTCCCCTGTTTCCCCAAATCTGCACCCTGATGTCTAAACATTGCAATCTTAGATTAGCTAGATGGATAATTTTAAATTAATCAGATTTTTTTTTCTTCGTAAATGACGGCTGAAGCAGAGGAGGAGGCGGAGGAGGGCAAAGATAGCGCACAGCAGCACAGGGATGACAGGGAGATTATGCAAATGTTGGAAACGAGGGTTGCGTACCGCACCCTTTGTCACGAGGGAAATGTCAAGAGGAATGATTTGAATACTCATTAACCTGCAACGCCTTGTGAAAAATGTTGTCTGAAGGAGAGTTTTCTGTAATATTTTCAATGATTTTGCATGAACAAACAGGATATTACTAATTATGTAAATACACCTCATGATAGTGCAGCTATTATTAAGATATTACAATTATCAAGACAAAGCACTACAGTCTGTAGTTTTGTAATTAATTGTTTCATGTTTAAAACCTTATTCTGCCAAGATGAAAAGAATTACCAGAACAGCCCGACAATTCAATAAAAATGTGCAAATATGCAAATTTGTATCTTGCTGTCTAATGTACTTTCTTGTTTCTAATTATACTTTGTGTGAAAGAAAGAAAGAAAGAAAGAAAGGAAACAAAGAAAAGAAGGAAGGTAGCAGTTCATGTCCCCTCGGCTCAACGTGTCAGACACAGGAAATCCCCGTCAGGGCTCAGACAGCTGCTCCTCCTGCTTCAGGCCTCATTGAATCCTAATGGATGCTGTGTTGGGCTTCTGGGGGTTAAAAGAGACGTTGGGTGAATTTACTCTGTGTAGCCACCTGTATCTCTGGTGTTACCCAGCACTGTTCCGATGCTGACATTATTCATGTTGCTGCGCCGCACAAAGACTCTGGGTAAAGTAGAGAGCAATGAGGGAAGTTGCACGGCTGCACGGTTATGGGGGAAATCTGTAAGATGTTTACTGTGATAAACGACCATGATATGTCATCAGAGATTAAGGAAACATAATACGTTGAAATCCTCACTTCTCAAAAAACAACGCTACAGCCGAGGTGTCCTCCTTTAGAATTTCTATTCCGGCCCATAACTTGTGTTTTTGTTCTCCTGTTTCACTTTCAAATTAATGCAGAATGTTCAACAAATAAGTATGTGTCTGTTTATGAGGCATAATAAATCATTAATAATCTTGAAGAGGGAGTAGAAGTTTGTAATGACTGAATTGACCAATATGTTAATGGAGTGTGTATTTTCAGAGCAGTGGGCTTTTGTTTTCAGGATAACAGGTTAAGTTTTACATCAACAGAAAACTGACAGTTATGAACAGCTGATCAATTTACATTGTCGCATGCTATTGTCAAATTACAATGTTGTGCTAATCTGCAGTGTTCCTGCAGCCTGCCTGAGCTTCCTTGAGTCTGGGGAGGAGTGGGCAGGGGGAAACAACTCACTTCAACCATAGACTGTATATTAAATAGGATTTCAACCTATTTAATATATAATCTATGCCCCCTGTAAATAAACAGAGCACTGCTTTCACTTCGATGTTGTGCTACATTTTGCTGATGTATAAATCTGTGCAAAATAAGGCCGGTCCTTATTCACAGTGGATCTCCTACAAGCAATATATAAAAATAAAACTGCAACAAAACTTTTCACCCAAAGTTAAATCGAGCATTGCATTGCTTTCACTTGATGTTGTGGAACATTCATACAATAACACGGTCACTGTTATGTTATGTCTGAGTTGACACTGGATAAGGACAGGGAGGTGAGTCAGTGAGGTAATGTTAGCAGCATTATTTTTGTCTGGGCCTTTGTGTATTCATCACACTGCAGTTTGTGGTGTTTATTCGGATGGTTGAATGAGTTAGTTGTGATGGCTTTGCAGTGCAGACACAAGTCTCACGCAACCTTTACATATGATTTCTTCTTTAAAGCAAATACAGCAAACAAGACCATTAGTTCGGCAAACAAGATCGTTAGTTCTATATAGTTAGTCTTAATGGCTGCCACTGAATTCTCATTCAAATCCAATGAAATGAGCCTGTGTTTTTTCAGCCAAAGTAACAGATAAGATATTCAGATAATTTTATTTTTGACATCATAGTTTGGGGGTATTATAGTGGAAACGCTACCAATTTTGTGCACAGGGGCCTCCAAAGTCAACAAAAGCTCCCTGTAGCAGCTTTAACATCACTTGCCCTAAATCCTAAATTCTTCAAAACAATGGATGATGATCCGTTTCGAGGGACAAGCTCTTCGCCTTCCTCTGAAAACATTTCATTTTTGTTTTTCTTGTCTCCTCTCTGTTATATATCACTCTTCTATTCTGGACTGCAGCTGAAACATCCAGGAAATTCTGCACAGGCTGCTGCTGCCGTGCAGCTGGCTGTTAGTTTAGGAAAGCGCTTGATTTAATATGCAGCAGAGTTTTCTGTGAGTCCAGCTTGCAATTTAAACATCAATAACGCAGTCAGTCGTGTTTATTTAAATGTGTGTTCGATTAATTGTGCAGCACGAGAAAATTGCTGTATATACTGTAGGCCACAGTTCACATGTTCAGCGGCTACATATTGATAAAGCACAACCTTCACACAATGCATATTTAACTTTTGTTGTGGATCTAACAAATATAGAAAGGAAGTAATTTACTAAACCCATACAGGAACAATTTGATTGAATTTCCTCTTCTCTCCCTTTATCTGCACTTCAGTTACATTGTTCTGCTGCTCAGCCCATTTATTACTTTTCTATTTTCCATTGTTCATTACCTTGTTTGATTAGCAGTTTGCGGCATTTCGCGAATGGTTTCATATCTTTAAAACTGTCACAGCTACATTTCCGAGCGTTGCTTTATGATCGTACCAAGCACCTGGAACTTGGTTCCTCAGACAGTTTAAAACTCAATGAAGGGTTTTAGCTGCAGGTGTGCAGAGAGAGAACGATTGTCAAGACTCTGCCACAGATCCTCTATTTGCATAATGTGCTTTATCTCATCATGTCACAGAAACATGCCAAAACTGCATGACTGAATATCCCAAACTTTCCACTCAGAACACAAAACTCTAATCTGTGAGTTTGTTTTATCTAGCCTTCTCAGCTATTCATTCTGCTCCTTTGTTTGTGTTAAAAATTGGGTTGACATTTTAGCGGTTTACACAATTACACAAACGTGCAAATGAGATATTTTGTGTTTGCGGTTAAACTATGAAGTCATGATTTACTAAAGGGATTCCAGTTGTTCCTGGAAATACATTTAACCTTGTTCACTTTGAGGCAAGAAGCTTTTAGAAGACTATTTTGGCACAGTAACAATTTAACAACAGGGAGCATTCATCTGAGGATTGTTCATTACTGTATCTTGGAGAAGTTGTATGCCCAGCACGGCTGGTCTGGCCTCTACAGGAGGCTGTCCTGGGGCCTGCCAGAGGCAATATTAAAGGTGAAGACACTTTATCACAAAATGGATGAACCTTCAGGTAGTTGGATCGTGCTGCAGCTGAGGGGGCATCTGTGAACCTTGGTGCAGACTGATGGTGCAGCACATTTTGGAAAGAAACAAGACTGGGCATTATGTCTGTGACACATACTTGAAACAAGTATTTGAAATGCATTTCTGAGAATAATACCAATCCAGAAACAAGCTTTTATCTTCTTCCTGTAATTTTTTGTTTGTTTGTTTGTTTTTTTACACATATACAGCATTAACAAATGTGAATGTGAAGTAGAACTGCCAAAAACCCTCTAGGGGCGTGCAAAGTGGCAGCATATTGCTGCATATTACAGGAAATAATTACTTTAATTGAGTATACAATATAGTAAAACACTGAGACATAGTCAAGCATAGTACTAGACAACGATGCACCCCATAAACTATCATCTTTCCCACAAGTATAATGATTCAGTCATGGCCAAAGATACACGCGCACACATCAGAAAACTCATTCATAACACATGCAGGTGTACACCAACACTATCAGTGACAGATAGAACATCCACCTGTAATATGGCTCAGAGTTTTCATTGGACAAGTAAGATAAAGGAGAGAATAAACACTAGTGAACAAAAAAAAAAGAAAAAATATTTATAGTAGGCCTTTAGACTTGTATGGCAAAGGAAAATATTGGTTGGTTAGAAGAAGTGATTTCCAGACTCTTTAAAACTGCTGTGATGACAAATTCACAAAATATATAAACAGAGAATTCAATATTTTGGCCCTTTGGTACAATAAACTAAACTGAGATTGTGGAGAACAGGAATGACAGGGTCTGTTTCAGTAACATCATTTTCTGGGGGGCAAAAAAGCTAATTGCAAATGTAAAATCCTGTTACTTGTAAGGCTGCAACTAATGATTATTTTCACTGGCAATTAATCTGTTGATTATTTCTTCAATTTATCGATTATAATTTGGTCCATAAAATTTAAGTTATTGCAGATTAGAGCTGCAATAATAATGATAATAATGATTAATCAGTTGGAGTATTTTTTAGGGATAAAATAAGTAAAAATTTGCTGATTTCAGCTTTTTAAATGTGAATATTTTCTGGTTTCTTTAGTCCTCTATGACTGTAAACTGAATATCTCTGGGCTGTGGACAAATACAACATTTGAGGACGTCACCTTGGGTTTTGGGAAATACTGATCAACATTTTTCACCATTTTCTGACATGTTATAGACCAAACATCTAATCAATCAATCGAGAGAATAATCAACAGATTAATCAACAATGAAGTTGCAGCCCTATTGCTGATAAATCTTTTGCTCCTACTAATTAATTAATCAACCAATTGTTGCAGTTCTACTCTTGAGCACTTTTTCTGTAATTTCATGTGCAGGGTAGAAGCAATATGGTGGAATTTTATCCCTGTATTATAAGATAAGCATAAAAACATCTTGCCGCTACACACCAAAATGAACCAAATCGTATTAGACCCAGGTGAACGTTAGAAACTGCTGCGGCTCATCGTCTGTCCACGCAGAACCTGCTGCTGGCAGCGTCAGCACTTTACAGTGAAGAATGCCGGCGACGCCAAGAAGCTATTTATCACATCTGAAGCACTGATAAAGAAACTATTGTGATGTGCCAGGGGATGAAAAAAAAAATTAAATTCAGGATGTCAACCATTATTTCACTCATCTGCTGTCAGAAAGGTATGCTAGCTACTGAAGGTAACATATCGAGCCTGACAGTCTGACATCAAACGTAGTTACAGGAAAGTTTTCAGCAGCTCTTTGACAATGTGAGAATGTGCACCTCAAGGCCCGCTGGAGCTCGCTCTTCACTCGTGCCCACGCCTGATTAGACAGCAGCATTAATGTTTGCTTTGCCTCATGAGAAGAAGCAGCATATACACTTTAAACTCTTCAGCTAAGGTTTAACAACATTTTCATCTTAAGAGCTTTGCTATGTGGATTCTCCTCGGTAAGAGGGAAAGTCCCATGGTTGTCAGGTGAGTCATTTTACCACAGTGCAGAAAAGCTCATTTCACAGTGCTTAGAGGCCTGTCTTTGATTTATAAATCATTTGCACTGAGAAGGAAAATGTCATTCAGTCATTTTGAAATCTAATTTATAGTTGCCCCAGAACCTGTTGTCATGTACCTTTTTTTTTTAAAATTCAGGATCTTGGAGCTGAATAGACAACATGCTCTCCAGCAAAACTGCTCAACATTCAACACTGACATGCAGTTACTGTTCTCTCCTCTAGAATATAGAGTGCATTATCAAATTTTTCTGTGTATGGATTGTGTATCCTTAGGTCAAAGTGCTGCAACTTCACTATTAACACATTTCAGGACCTCACAGCTGCTGGAAAAATGGGACAGTGTTGGATTTCTTGAGCTCCTGCCGACGCAGACAAATCATTTTTGCTTACACCACTGAGTTGAAATAATAGTTTCTAATGTGATGTCATGGTACAGTCAAGAAAAGTGCTGCTGATGTTAGCAGCAACAATGTTCCAAAGTTGATTTTTCAAGAAACAGATGACAGAGCAAATGTTTCAGCGTAGTTGTGTATTTTACCCATGGTGCAGCTCTTAATAGTGAATCTTGGTGCTGATATTCAGCATTTTAAATTTAAAAATCTTAAAAGTACAATACTAAATTTCTTCAACAATGTAATTTTTAGACTATGGTGGTCAATGTAATAAACAGTAACTACATGATAACTAAAGCTGGAACAAATAATTAGTGCCACATATTTATTAACAGGACTGGATGTTACAGTCATTAAAGATTCAGCACTACACTTACCTGAGTGCGGTTGCTCTTGTAAGTAACCATTAGATGAACTGATCAGTTCATTGTTTAGTCTATAAAATGTCAAAAAATTGTGAAAAAAGTGTAATCACAATTTCCAAGAGCCAAAAATGATGTCTTTAAATTGCTTCTTTTGTCCAACCAACAGTCCAAAACTCAAAGACTCTTCATTTAATACATAAATGGCAAAAAAAAGAGTAGCAAATTCTTACATTTTAAATCTGGAACCAGTAAATATTTGCTTGAAAAGTGACTGAAACGATTAATCGATTTTCGGAATGGGTGAAAACTAATCAATCAGTTGACTAAATGTTGCAGCTTTACTAATAAAACTGATAAATGAGCGTTATCCATTGAGACTGGCAAGGGAATCCATTTTGGTCAAGTACCTCAGTCAAAAATATTGTATTAATTTATTCTTTATAGTACCACCACTAATCCTTTGTACTACTTAAATGATCAATATGAAGCAATTGCACATGCAAAAATGAGTACTGCAGTTGACATAGTGAGTTGGAGCCACAGTCTGTATATTAAATATGTTGAAATCATATTTAATATACGACCTGTGGTTGAAACAAGTTGTTTTCCCCCCGCCCGCTCCTGCTCAGACTTGGGGAGCGTCTGCAGGCTGCAGGAACACTGCAGGAACACAGGACGCATGCAACCTTGACAATAACAAGCAATGACGATAAGTCTTAACTCTTTAAGCTGATCAGCTGTTTATAACCGTCATGTGTCTGTTAGTGTAAAGCTAAACTCTGGACTCTGAGTTCAGTGACCACCTGCCAGACTCCATTAACATGTTGATCAATTCAATCGTAATAAACATCTACTCCCTGTAAAAGATTATTGATCATTTCTTACGGCTCATAAACAGACACACATTTGGAAAACTTTCAGCTTTATTTTTTAACTTTAATTAGCGTAACACAGGCTCACAAAAATAAACACTATTCTTGCCCAGAATAGAAGTTTCAAACAGGGACACTGCAGCTGCAGTGTTGATGTCAGAGAAGCCTGTTTATTACGCTCGATTACAGATTTTATGGTTGAGTCAACGTATGTCACATAAATATATCATATAATGCTTTCAGATTCCATCACTAATGACAGTGTGATTTGTTTTATTTACGCCATGAACTTTAGAGGTTATTAACTGAGGCTGTGATGCAATTTACTCTTAGAAACACCAAAACAATTAAGTATCTGGGGATGTGAAGGTTTCTCAGAAATAACCAAACGAGGAAACATGACACACACAAATGCACATGCACACACACACACACACACATTACAAGACTTTATAAAAGGAGGTCGTGCATCTTTGTCTTAGCTTTTTATTTGTCAGATAAACTGCTCCTCTTGTACACAAAGTTCCCGCCTCTGCCTCATCTCTGCATCCCTTAATAGGCACCACAATTTCTCCTACTCAGAAGTATCAATACTTCAAAACTTTTTCAATGCCACATGTTTAAAGCAATGTAATTCTAACATTCAACAGTATAGTATCAAAAAGTACCGAAGCTATCAAAAGGAAAATATCTAATTGCTCATTCAAGACTTTATTTTCCTGCCTGAAATTTGGCTTGCATCATTACACCCAGACGGTTTTCAGTGATGTTTTTTTTTTTTTTTTTCTGTAAAGGACCTGTGTGCAGGTTGTTAATTAAAAAAAAAAATCCTATTTTGTGTGCCAGGGACATTTTTTTCTTTTTGCCATAGTACTGAAAGAGGTATTGAGTGTCTTTTTTTATATACCTGATTATATCAAAGCCTAAAGTTCTGGTATCGAGACAACCCCAGAAGGCAATCCAGGTTCATCACATTTTTCAAATCTCCCTCAAAATGATAATGTGCTCTCGGTATAATTACACTGTAGCGAGGCGCTGCATATTTACAGCATGCACCAGATTAAAGTGTGGGGTGAATTATATGTACGAAATAACACGTTCTGTCACCGCTGCCCTCCTGCCCTCCATGAGCTTCCCCTGCACTGTGGGGATAAATAGAGAGTGGGACCATTTCCCCTCTGGGACTTACAGCGTGCTGATATCAGAGAGCAGAGTTGCTGACAGATGTAATACCAGGACTGGTTGCCATTTGGCTTAAGAAAATAGCCGTGCCAACAAATACTTTCAGTTGATCCATCAACTTTGAGGCCAGAGAGTTAACTGCACTTCCACCCTCTTGTGTTCTCGCACATACTTTCACAGATTGTTAGCGGAGTCATCAATACAAGCTTGAGTGGATAATTTTTTTGTTTCAGAGACCGAAGATTAGACCCTTGCAGTTCATAACACTTAATTTAACAGCTAGTCCAGAGTACAGCACCTGTTGGGGCTCTACAGATGATTCACTGCTCCCTCACTTTGCATTTATTACAATAAAGGAAAGTTGTGTGTCTCATATTAATTGCCTTAGCTCTTGCTGCAAGAAATCTTTTAAAACAATCCCAGTAGCCATTCCACCGACATATTCTCATTCTAAATATAGAGGGTTTCACTTTTCTTGCACCTTGGTTTGCTGAATGAGCTAATAAACAGAAGTTCTCATGGGCAGTAATGAACTCACTAATGCTGTTCCTGTAGGTGTGCTGCCGAACAGCCAGTCAGCTGCAGCAGTTTGATCAAAAACATCTAACACTTCAAAATCTGCCCTTTAAATGGTTTAATAATGTCATTTGAATAAATGAGCAGGCTACCCAGAAGCCTCCAGTACAACCCTCTGTCCTAGAAATGCAAGTGCACATTCCTGGTTGATTATTTTTTAAACACAATATTTCCACTGTGTACCTCGCAATCGTGACATCAGAGGAATAATCTAGGTCTGTCCCCATCTAAAGATTTACCAAGTCAACTAGTAGTTGTCAGTTCACGCCAACTGTCAACTAGTTGTTGCAGGTTTATAATGTTAATTTAATTATTTGAATATATAACTTTGGGGCACGAAGCGAGCTGCCTGTTAAATGCTAATGTCAGAAGCAGTAATTATTCTACTTATTATATTTTGTTAATTTATTTCAACTCAGTATAACATCACACGAGTCTTGCTGTTCAAATGATCAGGGTCAAAACTCAAACTCAAAACTTCCAAAGGGTTTAAGAAAAGTCAGGCGTTCTATTAATGTTATGTTAACGCCTAACATCTTATTTTATTTGTGATTTTCTTACGGCACTAGTTGCTATGCAGTTATTGATAACATATTTTTGAAGACTACCCTGAGATCAGGGAGCATTTGGAAGAATCTAAAGGTTTGTGTTACATAAAGAAATCAGTATTTAGAGTAAAATGAAAACAAACATTTGTTATAGTCAGATGGTTATTGATGAATCCAGTGATGTAAATGACTGTAGAACATATTTTTGTTGGCATGACAAATGCTGGCATACTTATTTTACAGAAAACATACACGGTAGGAAGATGCATCACAGTAATCACAGTCTTCTTTAATCCAATCTAATTTCACACATCACCATGCAGATGTCTTTCCTATTAACATCAGAGCATCTCCCCATGAGTACATTTGAAACCCATTATAAAAGACTACACAGCAAGCAAGAAAATTGCTTCCTATCATTTTGTTTCATCTTATGCTTCTTTGATACCCAAATATGCAGCAGGCCCACTTTCTTTCAATAATACAGCAAAGACATGTTGCAGAGGAAGTGTACACTTAGTTTTTCTAAGTACCAGAAAAAAAAACTAGAAAAGCTCATATGCTCTCTGCAGTGATTACTGGCTTCTTTACGTGCTAAAAATTAACATATAATCTCAGCCAATAGGCCAAATATAGATCTCCATAATGACTTTGTTGTTCTCAAACCACGTTGTAGCAAAATAATTATTTATTATTATTTATTTATTATTTATTTGAAAACCATTCACTGCCAATTGGATCAGCTACTGCAAGTTAATGATAATTAAGGTACATTTTGCAAAAAAACGATTACTATACAGTACTAAATTATACTATTAAACCTTACTGTACACTTCAGTGTCCTCAAATGTTATTCATAGAGAAGTGGAACTAAGTATAGAACCAATCACAATGTTTCCTTACAGTTACTTCCAGGTAGGAAACACCTGCGTTACGCACATACAATTTGTATATATCTCATTAATCTAAAATGCATGTTTTATTCTTTCAGTAACGTTTGGGTGGAAACCTAACCTACCTGTTGGGCCACAGACTGAAGAAAATGACAGCTTGAGTTTATCCAAAACTAGAAGTTAATCCAACAGGTGGTCAGAAGCTGCTGTTGGGTAGATTTGGTTTATCATAGATGCTAACAAAGCAACACGGTGCATAAAATAAGCACAGCAAAAACATCACATTGGTCTTACCACCGTATTAACTGCATATATTTAAATGCTACAGTTACCATGGAAAGTGACAACAGAAATAAACAAATTGGCAGATTTTACATATCTCCGACTGCCAGTTATCTACGTGAAAGCGACGTCATGGAAATTCGGTCAATGAAGAGAAAAATTCCACTGCTGCCTTGTAAATTGATTTGCTCTGTACTTCAGGATATTTAAAGTGCTGCTACATGCTTTTTTGTTTAGTTAAGCTCCCTAACACATTTTGGAAAAACTTGATTTAATCTACAGACATACTGGCAATCCTATGCATCACATGCAGCATTTCATGATTTAAAGTATGAATTCTGTTCAGTTGTTTTAGCTGAAGCCTTTTAAACGGTCTCAGGTGGTCTTCTGGATGTGTGTAATACTTATTTTGAGTAAAGATACCCTCTATACTATTTTTAGCTAATCTAATGATATGGCTCTGTATTCATCCTTATATTATAAGATTCCTCTAATGTTTTTACTTATTATGAATGAAGAGGCCGAAGACAACTTTCAATATAATACAGACCAAATCAACACCAACACAAAGAGGAGTCTAAAAATATACCACAGAACAGATTCAAAGCACAAACTTAATAAAAACTGAACATTTTCAATAAGGTCATTTATATTCCAACATTATTGCATTTCATTACGTAATACAGGTCTTTGTATTTTTCTGGCCTCTCAGTATATATCTAATCTCCTCACGATATTTGTTTACATTAGCAGAGCAGAGGTGGACGGAGAGAGCATGTGTTTGTGTGCAGCCCAGTGATATCTGAGAGGAGAAACCTGACTCGCACCAGCCTCACATTTAACCGCAGTTCAACCTCATTTTCCCAGCAGTACATAATGGTGAACCCAGAGCTCATCACATGATCCAGCCCAAAGCTGGGCTCTGATATTAATCTGTACACTCAGCATGTCCAGGCTGTGCAGAAAATGCACTCAGACACATCCATGTGCTTGAAATTAATCTTAAATGAAGACACATATACTGCACAACACATACACTATTTACACACAGCTCTTATGGGAAGAGGCCTTTGATCAAATACTGTAGATAAGTGTTATAGATGTGGCGCATGACATAGATGCTTGGCATAATAATAAAGACAAATTAGAACGATGCAGAGGTGGAATTGGGGTCATTCATCTTCTGCCCTCTAATATGAGAGCCATTCATGTGCTCCAAATAAATCATCATCTCTACTACATTTTGATGCAAGTACTTTGTGCTTTTTACACACGTTTGTTCATTCGTGCAGGGTTGGAAGCAACATACTACTCACCACTATTTTTTCAAGCCTGTACTTTTATTCTTACTTAAGTATGCATTATATTGTGTAATTGACTTAATTACTTAAAAAAAAACATAATTCACTACTGAGTGGGCTTTTCAATAAATATCCAAACCTTTCATCTATTTTTATGGCCATTAGTTCACAAACAAGCCAATAAAAACTAGGGGCGGGAGGAAAAAAAAATCTCTTCGTTTGTGATTCTTTTTTCCTGAATCAGTTTTTTTAAGTTGCTGAATCGATTTTATAAATATAAGTAACTAGCGATTAATCTGTTAGCTCGCTGCTAACACATACTGAGAATTACCATTTTCACAGAAATTAGCATGGTGGCTCTGGTACAGTATTATGTCAACAAACTGACTGACATGTGGTCTGCATTGTTTTTATAAGCATTAGTCATATACAGTCTCTAAAGTGTATAATTAAACTATTTCCCATGGTCATTCAATCATAATCCCTGAGAATTGCAATACATATTCAATAGGCACCACAGCATCATAATAGTACTGAATTGGGAGATGAGCATATTATTGCAGGTCTACTGAAAACCATGACGTATGGATGAAAAAAGTTGCTGCAGAAGGCACAAGTTTGAAGAGGTGACTAATACTCTTGAGTATTTTTTGAGAAGATTTTTTTCCTTGAGTATTTTTTAGTTTTAGTTGTGGTTGAGTAATATTTCCGTTATGTAACAGTACTTCTCTACTTGAGTACAGATGTTCAGGACTCTCTCCACCACTGCACCTGTGTGATTCTCCCCGTGTTGCAGACAGGAGCAGATCAGTTACTGTCTTTAAATCCATCCTTGTAATATTGCAGAGAAGGATGAAATTTGGTAGTTTGGGGTATCTCTGTGGCTCAGCAGTCTATAATAATTATAATGGGATATTATAGTGTAATTGATCCCCCGGGGGGAGAAATTCATTTCTTTTTATCCCTTCAGCCCTGCATAGTGAAGTGAGAGCACAGAAACA
Organism: Lutjanus argentimaculatus; assembly: GCA_034769285.1. NCBI lineage: Eukaryota > Metazoa > Chordata > Actinopteri > Lutjaniformes > Lutjanidae > Lutjanus > Lutjanus argentimaculatus. The sequence goes on from JAWZSL010000007.1 coordinate 28,520,417, forward strand.
GTGACAGAACAGCACCTCAGGGACTGTGGAGGATTTAGTGTCTTGCTCCAGGACACTTTAGCAGGGTGGTTTGTTGGAACAGCTGGGGGTGGGGGGGGCTAAACCTGCGCCCTTTTCTGTTCAGGGTCAGTTTCCCTAATGATTTCAGCCCACACTCTCTCCACCCAGTATTTCACTCCCCACTCACTTGCAGCTGCATTTCTGATATGAGAGGAAAAACACAATCTGTAGATAATGTACCAACATTAAAACACAGCACACTTCTAGCAGTTCATCTCAGGTAACATTTCGCTTTCCAGGTATATGGTCCGGATTATACCGCTACTGTTGTTTTTTCCATCCATCCATCAATTTTCTCTTCCTCTCAGGGGCCTGAGCGTGTCCCAGCATGCACTGGATGAAAAGCACAGAAACACTGGACATGTTGCCAGTTTATCGCAGGCCTCTGATCAGCTGATTTGCATAAATCATTTGGTATACAGTTTCCTACATCGGAGGGGGAGGTTATTTATCTCCCTATTTAGTTCTAACCACATCACCTTGTTTTGGTTCCCGACATTTTTCATTACTTTAATCTCATCTGAGCGTATTTGTATAATGTGAACCCCTGTGATAACAGCACCAAGGCTGAGCATTGCCGTCCTGTACATAAGACTACTGGTCAGCAGCCAGACAGAATATATGGGACTATCAATGGATTGATGGAACAACACGGCCGTTCAAAGCAGATAGGAATTCAAAGCTCTCTGCAGCTCAAACAGCCTTTCCAATTATTAACTGATTGTGTCTCTTGCCTAATAAATCATTTGCTGCCATGCAGCAGAAAAAGCAGCTGATGTTTTCATTCAGTGTTGAAGAAGCTGACAATTTTTCAAGCCTGCATTGATGGAAAATTATAGACAAACTACTATAAAAGAAATATTAGCTGAAGTTCTTTGTTGTTCACCAGCTGCTACTGTTCTTAAGGCTGCTAATGTTCTTAAGGGGAAAGTTTGGGTTATTTAATGTGGGGTTGTGTGAGGTACTAGTCAGTGTGTTACCTACAGTAGATGGCAGTTGGCACACCCAAGTGTGGAGAAGCGGAGAGGAGCACCAACATGGAAGCTAAGCAACACTACTGCTGTGGACAGGGTGAAATCAGTAACTTTACCTCGCAGAACACGGGAGTTGTGTGATTGTGTGACTTTGGTGAATCCAAGCTATTCTTTTAAAACACCAAAGTAAAACATTAACACGAACAGACCAACAGATAGAGGCAGCATTAGACCAGCAACACCTGTGTTCTGCAAGGTAAATTCACCAATTTTGCCAAAGAAGTCTGGTTGATTTAGAGAGAGCGATATTTGGCTTATTCGGTGGCTGTTTACCATTGAAAAAAGCTGTCTGAAGAAAGCAGTAAGATTGTAGTAGTACGCCTGAAAGGACAACTATCTAACAGCTGCACATCCAAAATGAGCAGTGCAGTCCAAACAGCAAGTTAATTGAAATGAGTGGCATTTGAGTTTATGTTCAGCGAATGCCTGCCTTACTGCCTGCCAGACTCCACGATGATTTCTTACGACTCATAAACAGACACTTAGAGTTCAAATTAATGCTGAATCTTCACTAATTTACGTGAAATAACACAACATACGGGCTGAGAGTGTTTCAGCAACGTTTCCTCTGTGATCATGGTCATTTTATGAATTATTACAGTAAATATATTACAGATTTCTTTCTTTAAACTGATACAGATTGACATTTGCTAAAATTCCTTTTGTTGCTGACCCTGTCCACTGTAGTATGTTGCTTTGCTTCTATGCTGGTGCCCCTCCCTGCTTCTCAAAACCGGGGGTGTATTGACCAGCATCTACAGCTGGTAATACACTGACTATCAATAAATATCTCATACAATCCCACATGAAATAATCCAAGCTATCCCTTTAAGCCTGCTTGTGTAGGTATTTTGACTATGGGCATCCCAATAAACAGGCTATTTATATACCTGCACCTTCGCCATGACGCCCACCTGGGTGTATTTTGTGTGCTTCTGCACTCCTGTTCACCAAGCATGGGAACTGTGCTGCAATCAGCCACAGTGCCGGGGAATATTTAATGTTTATGGCAGCACTGTCTCTCCCACGGGTGTCAAATGAGAGGGAATATTAGTGTTCTGAGCTATTAGGAGAGCAGAGACTGGGGCTGACAATGGAAGACACGAGAGAGGAGGCTCGCAGTCTCCTCAGCAACGGATATTTTTAGAGGTGGTTTTTAGACATGGCTCAGATGTTAAGAGTGGTATAGGATGAGTGTTGGGAGAGAAATACTCAGCTCATGAAGTTTTAAGCAGTATCTGCAGAATAAAAGCTGCCTTATTTAATGTAGGTTTAACTTTGCACTTATACTTTTAGGTACAGATAATTTATTGGGGCTTTGACACACTGCGACAGGTCAATGGGAAAATGACCAAACTAGCTAAACGAGATGATTAATGAATGTTTTGATTAATTTTTCTCTTTGCAAGACCTAAACCAAAACTCTTTGTTCAGTTTGGGTTTACACAATCCACTTATTTTTCTTTCCAGGCAATTTTGATGTATAACTATAATTAATCAACAGACGATCCTGTATGTCTCTTAAGATACAATAAGGTAAAAAGTTTTTTTTTGTTTGTTTGTTTTTCAGGGCTGCTACACACTTCTAATTAATTGCATTACAACTGCCTTTCTTAATGTTCTTGTGTTTACAAAGTAACATTAGGTGGGAAATGGGGGACTCTTAAAAACTTGGTATTTCACCTGGACGTAGTGCCTTACATCCTACGTCACATAGTGTTGTGTGCCTAATGTGCGTTCTCGTTGGCTTGCTTTTGTCACTTTTTGGACAAACTAGCAAAATATAACCTAAAAAGTCATTTATTAACCCACTCTTTGTCTTAACCTCAAGATTAAACATACAAGAGACCTCACACCCAAGGGATTGTGTCGACCAAAGTGTTTTTTCCAGAGGCCAATGTATTTTTTTTAGTTGTTTCTAAATTGTGTAACAAGGGGCTGAGCTTCTATTTTACGCTGCATTTGAGCGTTTGACTTTTTTCTTGGTCATGAGAATTAAAATGCTGCACTTGTCACTGTCCCTTTTTAACCAGCTGTCCAATCACAATGGAGACAAACAGGCTACCACAAACTGTGTCCAGCCTCTGGTAACTTCAACTTCTGAACCAAACGACGGTACCCGCTGAGTTTTTCCTCTCCCACAAAATCTCATGAACTCACACAGACCGGCAGGTCCGTCCTCTCTCCCTACGTGCTTCAATTTTCCCCTCATCCAGAGCAAGAACCAGAGCGAGCAGGCTACTCTATCTTGTGCCGACATTTTTACATTCAGTATGTGTTGATAACACAAGCTACCTGGGAAATTTGGTACTTGCAAAACATAAATTAATATTTACTTACGCGGATGCTCCGTATCATAGCAACCAGAACATCTCAGATGAAATAATGCTGCGCCTACAAAGCATTCTCATACGCTCCCAGGTGAGTGTTTTCAGGAGAGCGCCAGGCATTTTCAGCTGGACAAAAACACTTTGGTGGACACAGAGTCTAATTATAACTTCAAAAAGATAGGTACACTTAGATTTTGAGTCTTTGTATTGCTGGCATTGCTGCAACTGCGACTAGACTTCCCTGCATATTTTCAAATGAATTGTACCTGACTATTGATAAATTCTCAAAATGACCATCATAATTTTAGACTGGAAATAAATACAACTATATAGTATTAAAATATATTGACATTTAGATGGACTAAATTATGTCCAACAACAAAAATCTACTCAGATGGGGCTCTGTATTCTGATAGAAATATCTTGCATGAATAGATTACATGGCAGACCATCAATTTCCATGTTAATAGTTGTGAGGCCAAAAACACAAATTAAAGGAAAAGTGAATAGTATAATCTGTATGCTTTTATACTTGACATGCATTAAATAAAAAGATCTTGTATTGCGCGCGTGTACCAAAGCACAGGAACAAGAAGCTCACTGAACCGTGTGCTGCTTTGTTCTGCAAAACTATGACCATCCGGATAAAATACCAAAAGTTTTTAGGGGATCCCGGGAGAAGGTGGTCTGGTTCAGTTTAAGGAAAGTCTGGTGAGCAGTGGTGTGCAGACAAGAGGAAGGGGAGTCTTTCAGTTTACCTCCCTAATTACATCCTGTCCAGCGACAAAATGGAGTCTAGCAAAGTGTTTTATTGAAAATCTGATTCCTATAAAGAGACCTCTTTCATTAGCTGAAATTAATATAAAACGTGTAATTAGCAAGACCAATTAAAACCACTTAAGTTGTATGAAAATGTCATTGTGGAGGCTGGCACAGCAGAATCAATGTGTGAAAGATATTTTAGCACAAAAAAAACATTTTATACATTAGGTTTGTATGTTTACATTTTTATCTATCTGTGTGTAATTAAAAAAAAATTGACATAGTAAACCTTGTTTGGGGAAAACTGTAGAATCAACTGCAGAACAGAAATTCTTGGAGCTGCTCTCTGTCATGGAGTCTGAATTGGGGTCCCCGAGCCAAGGGACCGTATCTTTGACCATCCGGTCCTTAGAGAGGAATGGCTGGACAGATGCATGGATGAATGAATGGTGCTAGAAATAAAACAAATTGCCGTGTCTACCCTACAACTGTGAGAGTTACAACACTGGTCCTGTGGAGGGTCCCTGTTCAGTGTGCCTCAACTCCCACGGGCTGGGTTCTTTCCCCCCGGCCCTGCTGGTATTCTCTCCGGAGGTTAAGCAATGCTGCAGCCTGCTGCCAGGGATGTGAGGGGAGAAGAAAAGGAAGGGATGAGTGCTCCGCTCCCACACAGCAGATGTTGGGGGAACGAGGGACTGAAGTACTAGTGAGGCAAAGACATAGAATCTAATGATTGATAGAGTATCTGAGAGTGGAGAGCTGCTGCTGCGCTGGTGCTAAATTTCCCATGTGTCTGTCTGGGTGGTTTAAGTATAATGACACAGTGAGGTAGACAAATAAACCTCCTCCTCAGTTTAAGCAAAGCCTCAACAATCAGGAGCATGTAGATTGCAGAAAGGTATGCCGATATTGTGAACTGTGAAATGCTTTACTTGCATATGTTTTGTCTATATTACATACATTCATATATATAGGTGTGTAAGTGTTTTTTGCAAGGCTCTGTTTTTTAAAATCTCAATCAACGTGAAACTGGGCGCATTGTGTGAGATAAGAAATTGTGAATACATGTTTTTTGCCCATATGTATTTTAGGACTGTGACAATAATCGCATTACTGCAACACCGCGGTCATGTGACGCCTACCGCAGGGTTGAGCTCATTATGTCATCACTGCACTTTTTATTTTGAGGGTCAGTCTCATGCTGAGCATAACGCACTGATGTATTAACATATCTAAGGTTCAGTGCTGTCACACACAAGTCAGAAACAGCTTCTGAAAGGGATACAACGCTGTAAAGGTACAAAGCTCGCATTAGCATTAGCTTAACGTCAGCCTGTCCTGCTCGGCTTACTTCACAAAACACTGCTGGAGTTTCACAGGTTCAGCACTGGCCAGTCTGCCGCTCACTCTCACTCACTTGCAAGCTGTGCACACTTACACACTGCCTATTCCTTCAAACAGCTAAGCTACACTTATGACAGCATGCTTCAATTAAGTCTCATTAAACAGTTTTATTTGCACAGTCATGGTAAACTGCAATCCTGCACTATATTGATTCTTTGTCACCACAGTAAGAAAAAAATTATAGCCTCACAGCCCTAATGTACTATTTAATCTGACCCCAGGTTATTAAAGCATCTACAAAATGCGAGTGAAGACAAATGTTCATAACAATTAGAAAACTGAATTAAACAAAACAGCAAACAGCTCATTTAGTTGTTTGGAACATTTCACAGGACTCTGTAGGCATGGCAGGTCATGTTTTAATGACCTCTCACTCAGGAATACTGGCATGGAAGCTAAAAATATACAGCTACGGACGGGGCACCAGCAAAACATATTTTAGCCACCTAAAAGAAAAAAAAAATCAGTATCAGTTTAAGAGTGCGCCATATTTGGAATATTTTAATTGTTTTACTTATCTGTCAGACAGCCCTTTCAGATGGAGAACTGAAATTACCATCTATGCCCTCTTCAAAGCCACCAGACTCCCTTGAAAAAAACAAACAAACAGTTTACCTCACAGAACATAGGTATTGCTTGACCACCACTGCCTCGATCGGTTGGTTTGTTTGTGTTATTGTGTGACTTTGGTGTTTAGACACACTGGTTTGGTTCTGAACAAACGTTAGTCACAGCAGATCGAGGCAGCAGTAGACGAGCAATTCCCATGTTCCGCGAGATAAAACTACTGTTTTTGTAAAAGGAGTATAAAACGATATAACAGCTTCAGTTCCCCATTGTTGAGTTGGCTGAGACTCAAAGAGGCAGATTAGCAGGAGCAGAGAGGTTTTGTTGCACCTGTTAGGATCGGACGACTGACGTGGATTTTTTTTTATGATTCGTTCAGAGAATTAACTGCATAATTTTCATAATAAATGTCTAAGCATAAACAAACCAAACCAAATGTCAGGAAAGTGAACAAAAATTGAAATGACAATATTTCGATAGGACTCTAAATTACATGGTGAGAAGGTTTTTGTGTTTCAGTAACTTTAATATCTCTGCTGACACCACTGAAATTCCAGACTCTTGAATGATAGATTGTGTTCACTGTGATCTTCAAGTTAGGTTTTAGAAGTGGAAAAATAACTTAATTAGGGGTTTTATGCGGCTGCGCTGAAGGAAACATCCCCCAACAGCAGACATGGGCCAGTACACACAAAGGACTGAGTCTACTCCTCCAGTGAAGGGAGCTGTTTATCCATTAACCAGCCAAGTGAATGGATAAGCCAGAATTGTCGTGTTCTAGCTGGGACATGCATGACCACAGGAAACCTACAGTATACACGCAGCCTCTCTGAAAAAAAAAAGGAAAAGAAAAACAGCCCCAGTGCAATAGCCAAACCACGGGTTTGAAGAAAAAGGAAACATCATTAAATTCATCCACAGCGTACAATCAGGACAACAGTGCCGGCCACTGACTGAGGCCCCTGACTGACTTAACCTGAAGTGACTTTTTGTACCCATGAGCAAAGCAGGCCAACATCATAGTTAATTTAATGGCATCCCCCTTTCTTTACTCATATTTCCAGTTTCCCAACCTATTAGTTTCTGAGCCGGGGCCAGGCTTTGTTTTATGGTGTGAGCCTGACTGCCATGAACTGAACTAGAGGGTATTATTCCTGCATTGATTGTTCATTGGGTTGGCTTTGTACTGTGTCACAGAAGGGAAATTCATTAGCATGCACATACTCTCTGTGGCATTTTGGCAGGGCGACAAAAGAGTTATCCTGAAATGTTGCATTGGGAATTAAATAGCCTTAGCTTGTTGGTAACCAAGGGACGCCCCCTGCTGCCTTTAGACTTGTGTTCAATACCAGAGCATTTCTAGGAAGCTGAGGACTCTCTTTAAACTGATCTGTGGGGAATTGCAGGAGTTGTAGCCATTGGTCAGTGCCTAACAAGCTAAACTAATCAATTCCAAAGACAATACTTCAGGTTTACCAGCATGTAATCTGACTGGTTCTGTGTTTCTTTCAAAAATTGTCAGATTTTGAGGAAGAAACTTCGTAAACAGAGGTTTTTAAGTTGAACAAAACAACCAATGTAATAAGACAAATGACTCTGAACAAATGGAACCAGTTTTCAATTACAAAATTTATGTACTTCCAAATGCTCCCCAATTCCCCTGGTCTCACTGGCAGGACCATAAACTGAATTGATGGGTCTCCATGTCTCAAAGTTGCCCCTCATGGTCCAAGGAAAGATTTTTTTTAATACCTCGCATTCCTCATGCTGTGAAATATTGCACCTGCACACATTTAATAGTGCATCTATCATAAAAAAGGTCCAGAGGTTTGAAAAAGATTTGTGTGGGTTAAAAGAAAGAAGAAAACACTTCATGACTCCAATAAAATATTTCCGATGACTGAGAGTGTGAGAAAGAAACACCTGGAACTGCAGCATTAATATGCACTTGATGTTTAATTGTCTGCTAATGAGATGTCTTCACAGAAGAAAAGGTAAACCTGTTTAATTTGGAAACTTTTCTCTTCTGTCTTCCAATTAGGGGGTCTGTGCATTTCCCAGTCGGTGAAAATACCACGTGAACCGAGAGCTGGAGAGTTTGACAAGATCATTCGCAGGCTGAGTGAGAACCCTAATGCCCGAGTAGTCATTATCTTTGCCAATGAGGATGACATCAGGTGAGTGCAGTTGAATCCTAATTGCTGTCAGTTAATATAATGTTTAACCTGACTTATCTCAACCATTTACAACCCCGTATTGACATTTCCTTCATAATTTTTACCTGTCATTTTTCCTTGCTTGAGTCATTTTAAAGAGTTTTCAAATTCTGCTGGCGTATACAGTGATTCATGTTGTTTAGCAATGTCTTTACCTGAGGCTGCCTTTCCAACTGGCATTAAAATGTCACAAATGTCTCTATTGTGTATAAAGAACTTGAATTGCCTTTTACTTGTAAATTACAGTCTGCTACCCACACGTCCCTATCTCTAAGTTATAAATGTCAAATATAATTATATTTGGGTGTATTCACATTTTCTTTAGTCTTGTCACTGAACATGTTGTCAGAGATATATTACAGACAAGTGAAGTAGTTTTAAACACAAAGACATCAACAAATGGTGTCATCTATGGCAACACAAAGAAACAGCTCTGCAAATAGCATAACCACTGCCAAGAGGTGCAAATTAACTTGAGCACCGACTCATGAACTGTACTTGAGTACAGTTTTGAGGTACTTGCTCTTTACACTTGGTGATTTCCATATGTTAGACTTCTACTCCACCTCACCTCAGAGGGATACATAGTACTTTTTAACTCCACTACATTTATTTGACAACTTTAGTTTGCAAGTTACTTTGCGGGTGCTGTGATTCTACAAAATAAAATAACTTTACTTTGTTGATAATCCTTTTGTACTGAAATTGAGCGTCTCTTTGCACCCGATTATCCACTCCACGCTAACTTTTGAGTCCATATTTTATCATGGTGTTGTATTGAAATGCATAATATTAAAAAGTAACAGTGTGTATTTGGTGGGAATAGTCACATGGCACTATGGCTATTTAGACCCCAGGCTATTACACCAGCATGCAAATAGCATTGTTGGCAACAGACACCTGGGTGTTTGTCTCTACCATGCAAGGCTATATACACCTGGGTATAAATAGCCACACTGGCTATTCCACTTTGGGTGCAAATAGCATTGTTGGCTGCTAACACCTGGGTGCAAATTGTATATGCCTAATTCTAAATAGACTTTTACTTATTACAAAGTATTTTTACAATGTGGTAATACTACTTTTACTTAAGTAAATGATATGAGTGCTACTTCCTCTGCTGATACTACCTTTGCTAAAGAACTTTTATTTTTTGTTGGGACTGCACCAGAGAAGAATTATCCACTTATCCATAATTTTTGAAACCATATTTTATCATGTTGGTGTATTGAGGTGTGCTATACTGAAAGGTGACAGAGTGTCTATTTGCATGCAGGTGAGAATAGTCACATGGCACCTATTTGGCTATTTACAACCAGCCAGAGTTTAGCTATAAAGTCTCTGCAGAGAGGTGGTTGAGATGGTTGAATGAGTGAAACACAGGACTCTCCATTGGGTGTAGCATTGTTGGTTACACACACCTGGGTGTCTCGTCCATGCTCAGCTTTACATATTTGGGTGTAAATAGCCACATTGACCAATCCAGCCCAGGTGCAAATAGTCTTGTTGGCTGCTGATGATTATTCACTCCATGATCATTTTTGAGGCCATATTTTATTATGGTGTTGCACTAAGATGCATTATACTGAAAGGTGTTTCTAATATTTTTCCCACTCTCCTGTGTCCTTTCTGTCTCTAATAGCTTTGTCATCCTATTTGACATCTTGTCAGTTGTCCCTATTTACGCCGACTATACTGTACGAAAGTTAACAGTGTCCCAGATTTCCTTATGGGGACACAAATGTGTCAATTAAAATTCATTATCTCATTATTAAGACGGATAGTCTGTATTAAGAATGAATTAATTAGTTGTAGTCTGAATCAACACACACACGGCACTGTTGTGGCTTTGTAAAAATGTTTCCTGGCAACCAGTTATAGGCCAGTGTATTCCTAGTGGAAGTGGGCAGTGATTTGGGGCGGTCTCTTGATGATGACCAGGGCAGAAGTCCCAGTGCTCATTGACTTAATCCGGTCCTGATAACGGGTAATAGTCTGGATATATAGTAATTACAGAAAGCCAGGGGGATTTCAGCACTGCATGCCTGCTCTATCCTTGAACCCAGTAAGTGTGAGCTGGCAGCCGCCTAATAAGAATCCAAAATTGTCTAAATATAAAGTATAAGAGACTTGAGCTGTTTTGATAGCACCCTATAATGTGATACTTAACCAATTATAAAAAATACAGTGTCTCATCTGAGCATTATATATATATATATATATATATATATATATATATAAAAAGAAAAACTGTTTGTGTCCTCTGCTGTGTTTGCTCTGAGGGAAAATGACATGGTTTTATAATATTTAGCAATATGAGCCCAAACTCTGAAATATTTAGCAAATTAAAATAAATATAGTTAAATCATCTTGTATTGTGTGCTTCAATAATATGAACATTCAACTCCTCCAACTGATTATTTTACAATAATATATATTAGATGTGTCATTTCACTTATTTATCACCTGAAACTTAACTACACAGTGACTATAACAGTTTCTGTTAAGGTTTTAGTTGTCTTGGGATGTAACTAGGGATGTTAACAGTTAACTGTTGACCACCAAGAATATTTTTGCCGAGTTACGCACGTTAATTTGCATAATGCTACCCACACACTCCACTAATGGCTTCACTAGCTAGCAATCTATGGTAAAAAAAAAAAAAAATCTATGTGAGAACATTTCCTCCAGACAGGCAATTAAGTCAAATGTAAATAGTGTGATGCTGCTCTTCAGCTTGGTGTTAGTAGCAGCAATATGCTGAAGAAGCACCTGGCTGCCACGTCTGAGGATGGCTTGTAGCCAGAGATAATGTCTCTGCTAGCTAGTGTTTTGGCGGTGCGTCGGCAGTGTTATGCTGCCAATCACTGTGGTCGAGGGCGAGGGATTCAAAGAGCTAGTTAGGTACCTGTAGCCCATAGACATATAAAGAGTAGACGCCGCATTGGTTGCTGGGGCGCAAGAAATGCGGCCGCCATCTTGGACCGGTCATCGTACTCCTAGTTGAGTGTTGTGTTGTGTTTCTCTCACCCTGTCTGTGTCTGATCTATTGACTTTCTTCATCAGTAGGATGTTTTATAAAGTCACCCCGAAACCCAACTCGCATTTCTTTTTTTTTTTTCATGTAATTCACCCGCGATTCAGTTTTCACATCAGCAGAGAAGCTGCATGTGGAGGAGAGTTTATTAAAACAATCCAAACTAACGTGATGCTGAATGACACCAACCAGCTGCTCTTATAAGATTAAACAACTGTATAAGGAGGATTTTACATTAAACAGGAGAGTCTGTGTTTCTCTGTCAGAAACTGTCAGACCTTCTCACAGCAGAGTGAACAGGTGAGGGAGGGAGAGGAGGGCAGATTGATCACTAATCAATCGCGGATGCCGTCGTCCTCTCGGACTGATTAAAAAAATAAAAATGCCAAAATTGGTCATAAACTATACCTGAGTGTCCACATAAGTGTGTGTGTGAAACACAGCAGAGTGTCACATGCTGTTCACAGACAGTCTGCTGACATTAGTTTGACAGAGAGACAGAGAGGGTCGTGTCTAGAAGGGAACCCTAGACCCGCGAAAGATCGCGCGAGTTTGATTATTTGATCAGAAACAAAGGAAACAAATCCCGCGGGAGTTTTGCAAATAAAGGGTTCCCTTCTAGACACGATCGAGAGCGGCGCGCTGCTTCAAGAATAGACAATCATGTCGTGTACAGACGTTTTTAACGTGGTAAGCCGCCATAAATAAAACAGTGTATTCACTGAGCCACAGAGAGTCACTGAAACACTGATCACTGACCTGCTGTGATGGAAAAAATACTCAGATCCTTTATTTCAGTAAAAGTATGAATACCACAATGTAAAAATACCTTTATTTTTTCTAAAATTAAGCACTTTAAGATGCACAGTTTTTCAAAAACTATTTCATTTATTTTCTCTATTTTATTTTTAAATGCATATCTGTATAATTCAATGTTAAATGACAATAAATATTGTTAAAATGTTTTTGTACTTTCTTTATTTGATTTGACAGTCAGATGTTGATTACATGCAGACGTTGATACAACTACTAGGCTACTTCAGTATCACACTAAATCATAACGCAACGCAAGTTAGACACTATGATGTTCCGGACCTGTGCTTTCAGAAATTTTCTCTAACTGGACCTCTTTGAATTTTAGTTGAATACCCCTGCTCTATATGATTTATATATACATTATCATTTTCTGATATATAACTTTTTTATATATATGTGTGAATTATATTGATTTAGGCTATATATATTATAATTTTCTCTGATATTATATTGATACTCTATATATGATTTATATATATTCATTTTCTCTGATATATAACTATATAACTATATCTGATATATAATTTATCTATTATACATGTGAATTATATTGATATTCATATATGATTTATATATATTTTCATTTTCTCTAATACATAACTTTTGTCTCTCTCTCTATATATATATACATATGAATTATATTGATACTCTGATTTATATATATTTTCATTTTCTCTGATATATAACTTCTATCTATTGTTATGTTTTATATAGAAATATAATTGTAATACAATATAATATAATTGTTTATATATGTAAATATTTATATAGTATAGCCTAATCATATATTGTCTCTTCAAATTATTAAAATAGTTGACTTTACTGGCACTATCTGCTTCTCTATCATATATTAGTGTGTGTATATGTATAATGTGTGTATTTATAGTGTTTGCAAAATACCTGTCTACAGTCTAGGCTATATCAGAATATTCTATTACTGTTAATCCCACTATGAATATTAAAATACACCAAACCATTTGTCCTTTATCATAGCTACATGTATGACGTTTGCAGCAAAAAAAAAAAAAAAAAAAAAAAAAAAAAAAAACGCGTTAAAATCAGTTTAGTATTCAGAGAGTTAGGATGGATTAAATGCGTTGACATTTCATTGCGCCTGCCAAACAGATATCACTGAATGGAGCGGGTGACCGGTCCAAGATGGCGGCCCCACTGCTCGTCAGCGCCAATAGGCAGTAGCGGTCGATGCGGCGTCTACTCTTTATATGTCTATGCCTGTAGCCAGTAGCATACCATGGATTTTTAGTCAGGGCCTTCAGTAACGAACTTTAGTAGCTTACTGAAAAAGTAACTGAATTCAGACACATTCAGACACAAACATTAATGTATTTATGAAAAAATATATGATTTTGATTTTGACAGGGCCAGCAGAGAAGGCCATGATAGCCCTGACAGCCCACCACCGCCTGTAGCCCTCATAGGTTATGCGGTCAAGAGCTACTACGACTGAACGTTTTCAAAAACACTTTGAGGAGAACAAAGATGAGCTAAAAGTCAAGCTAGCTGGAGCACACAGGCTAGCACTGACCACATACTGCTGGGCTACATCTCAACTACCTGTCACTTTATCAGAGCTGACCAGGAGATGCAGTCAGGTGTGCTCCTCACTCAAAACCTCTCAGTCTACCAACTCCGTCTCTCTCTCTCCATCTAGGCCTCCATACACGTCCAAACAGACTCATACAGGGACAGCTGCAGACATCACGGACATGTAGCAGGCTAGCTCAGCTTCATAGTCCCCCAGGGGTTGTTTGACAACCTTGCAGAGAAGCTGACTACTGCAGTGGAGACATGGGGACAACAGTCGCCTCTTGTTCAAGCCATTTTGCATTTATTCTTTAGAATTATTCGGCTAGTTACTAGTTAATAGGCTTGGGCGGAATCTATTTTTTCATACCCTCATAGCTTTACCATTATACTGTAACACCTTTATATCACCCAAGCCAACCAGTTAATGGGTGTCAGGCTATAAAAAGCAAATTTAACAGAAACTGGCATCAGTTGGATGTAGCATAATTGCAATTTCAGTCACAGTAAAGAACTGAATGTGAGTTGGAAAATGAAGCTGGGCTATCAAAGTCTGAGGGAAATGTACACGCCCAATCACAACCCCGACACAACACCTTTACTTCTTACTGTGTTATTTTCACATCAAACCTGTCAGCCTGTCTAGTCATGTCTGCATTATGTAATCTCCTGACGGTGAGAAAATCTATTTCTTTTATTTTTCCCTACATGGTGCACATAATTGCATCTTAACACATGCTCATTTCATTAAAGTTCTGGAGACCAGAGTCGGGGAAAAATCATTACCAATCAAACATAAATCTCTGAGGTCATAAATGAAGGTAAAGAGACATAAAGTTAGCTGGATGACTCACAGCACTGCTTGCTCACTTCATAGACATTTTACAAAAAACTGCTGTAATTCTTTTACAAGGTTATGCCGTCCTTTATGCAACAACAAAGTCTTATAGATGTTAAAACAACACGGGCCACGCACAGTAAAGAAGCTGATGTTGTCTACAACACAATATGAAGTTTGATATTTATTTTTTGTTCCGGCATCTTTGGGGCGATATGAAGGTCGGCAATGCTTCACATGCCAGGTGGCTGTGTTTAAATTTTATGTTGCTGTGCTTAAGCTTTCTTGATATAAGACTGCTGCTGCAGTAGAGCTTGCTGGCAGTTTTTTACAGCTCCCCAAACTTACTTCCACTGGCAACAAGCCTGGACAAATGTGGCAAGGGTGTCATTCTGCCACATCCAAGAAGAACTCCACTGTACTGGGAACGGATAGTGTGTCTACGGTGGCTTTTCAATTCTACTAAAGGGCCTCGGTGCAACTTTGTCTACACTCAGAATAGAATATTCTTGCCATGGAATCACACGTATGGCAGCTACACTATGTCTTTAGGGTGCATTTATACAGGAATGTTCTTTCACAGGTGATAATTCACTGTATGTGCATGAGATATATCAGAAAATAAATGGAAACACTGACAACACAACATTATATTATACACTGCTCTCTTTCTCTTTCCCAAAGGCGGCTGCTTCAAGCAGCTAAGAAGGCCAATCAAACAGGCCATTTCATCTGGGTAGGTTCAGACAGCTGGGGCTCCAAAATAGCCCCAATACTGAACCAGGAGGAAATGGCAGAAGGTGCGGTCACCATCCTACCCAAGCGACAGTCCATCAAAGGTATTCAAGACACACTTCCTAATTTTACCTTTCAGAAAGCTTACCTATAAAAGGTTATTTTACTATAAAAAATGTTTTTAATGTGATAAAATCTTGATACTTCCTCCACTAATCATATCTCCCCTCTATATTCAACATAAATTATTTTTCATGGAAGATCTTCAGGGGGCCATTAATGTGTTTTACTGCTGGATGTTAAGCATTGTGTCACTGCTTTTACTTATTTTTATGCTGATTAAATTAATATTGTATCAATCCATTACATTTTCCTTTTCTTTTTTACACACACACACACACACACACACACACACACACACACACACACATATCACATAGAACATAGATACCAGCCTGGAATAAACGTACCAATGTCTTACATCATTTCGTGTGTTGGTATCACAACAACATTTTTGCTTTTCGTATGTCATTTCATGCCATTTAGTCAAAAGAGACTTTTGCAGAAACGGCGTGTCATTTTAAGCGTGAATGTCCATTTCATTTTTTTCACTTACTTATTTGTACTTACGTCACACACATAACATAGCCTACATAAATAAAGTACTTATTTTAACCCATACCAAATAATTTTGTTGCCTAAATCTAACCAAACTGTGATTGTTGTTAAACACAACAAAGATCACCATCATGAACGTCACATGATATCTCAAAAAATGTGCAGGACAAAATAGCATTAAATGACGCACGAAACACAATCCCATGAGATCACGTTGTGAATACAGTAGATTCTACTACATGTTTCAATGCCATTAAATAATTATATATTCAACTCAACAAATAAAAAGGTTTTTAAAATCTCTTGGATGGCATGTAATACTCAGACAGTATGACTTAATTTGAAGTCTTTTACTGTTTTATCTAACAGCAAACCAAAGGAATTTGGATTGCTGGTATCTTTGATAGCAGAGATTCTGTTCTAGTGAATCATTGGCTGTGGATTGAGTAAATATTCCGTTATCCACCAAGACCAGTGCTCAGAAGAGTTTACAATTTGAATATAAAAGTTTTTAATAGACAAAGACCTTAATCTGACACACAACAAGCATATGCACATTAGGATTGCAGCAGCATACCAGTTTTGCAGTGTGACATGTTATGAAAATGGACAGTTATTGTTACATTTGCTTTTGTACGCCAGAATTGAATGGATTGAATGAAATTATAAAGAAGCGTTTGTTCAACACTGCTCTTCATTTTTTAAAGGGTCAATGTAACTGATAATAATTGTGTAATAACATAAACCACGACAACCGCTTATTGTAGTGTGAAAATTCCAAACCATCGCAAACAAAGCTCAAACGTAAATATACATTTATCGTAACAGCATCTCATTTCTTGCAGGTTTTGATCGTTACTTCATCAGCCGAACACTGGAGAACAACAGAAGAAATATCTGGTTCGCAGAGTTCTGGGAGAATAACTTCCAATGCAAGCTCAGCCGGCATGCTGTGAAGAAAGGATCTGGCATCAAAAAATGCACAAGTGAGTCTGCACTTAATAGCAGAGAAGGCACTCGGTCAATGGAAAGCACTCAATCAATGACGAGGTATATTGATTGGGTCTCCTGTGAATACATTATGTATGTGTGTGTTTACTTGGTATGCATGAGTAAATGTATTTGTCATCTGGGGAAAACAATCACGCTCCTCTAATTTAGGTTAAATGTAATGGGTGCACATAAGTGAATGGGAATCTCTAATTCCGTCCGAAATAAATTAATGTTCCCATTACTTGTCTGTTGGCTAGTTCAATTTGCAGTGAACGACAATAGCAATCACAAAACTATGCCACAGCATGCGCTGAAAATATAATCAATAGTAAATCCAATCAGGCCATTAGAAACAAGCTTTCAGGTCATTAAAATCAGTAGGCTCTCCAGGCTTTGCCTCCCATCCCAATGTGCAGTACAACAACTGCATCTCAAGCAGGCCAGACTGACTGATTTAAAGCTAGCAGCTAATGTTTCCAGGGAATGCATTCGTCACATATCCGTCTGTTGGAGTATGGTACAACACACAAACTGACACTGTATGTTCTCCGCTACTGTGAGACATCGATCGGTTTGCGGGGTAATTTTGATCATGTTCAGAGTCCAGTCCACATAAACTGAGGCATAAAAAGCATGAATAAGTTATACACATTATTCCAGATCAAAGTCTGGTGCAGATGCATTTAAACAAAGTATCAGAATGACAGCATTTAGAGGAGTGAATGCCAAAGCTTTCATGAACTATTGTATGCTATTGATCTCCAAGAGAGGGCAGAAATTTCATGTCCATTTATACCTGAATACAGACCAGAAAACTCCCACACTGTCTTGTTTGTTTGCTGGGATATTTATTAATGACGTTCTGGTTTGTTTGACCTCCATCAGGTATAAGGGTAGGCATCACAACACTTCCATATATGTAGAGGTTTGCTCAAATATCCAATCAGAGGACAACAGACATGGGTTCAACTCATGTTGAAGGTTGGTAGATGAAGAAAACATCCTTTGTGCATACTAAAGATTAGAAAATAATTTAAATGACATATTCATAATAAATCTTGAAATATAGGTTCTCCTCACCAACTAATCTGGATGGCATGCATTGTGTGTTTGCTCAAGGTTATTGTGTTTTGATTGGTTCTTTACCAGAGGGATACAGGTTGTGACATGTTTATTCAAAGAGACACAGAAGTAAGTACAGGAAACTTAATAGAATAAGGCTAAAAGATATCTTTGCTAGTAGCTTCAAAAACTACAAATCTGTATATCTGAAACACAAACATTCTGGCAAACCAATAGCTTAGCAATTAATTAGTTCTTTCAGATAAAATTAGGGTGAAAATCATTGTTGAATCATAATGCTGATATGGATGTTAATAGCTTATACTGACGGTAGATACAGGAAAAGCTTCCATGCCAGTTTGAGAGTGATGATAAATGACCAGAATGATTGATAGGAGAGCCTTTTACTGTATCTCTGGAAAGAAAAAGTGGGAGGAAAAATGTTGCACGAGTTGTGCTTTATTTTTCTTGTGATCCTCATAAAGAAGATAGATACTGTGGCACTCTCATGGTGGTCAACCGATGGGTTTTTCAGTGGCTGATGCTGATTTTAAGAGAGCAGGGTGGCTGATAGTTGATGTAAAACAGAGAAAAGTCATGTCTAATTCCATTTTTCACATTACAATCTATTATACATCTTAACGAGAAACATGTTGTTTTAGATGGAGTTTTATTTATTAATGAAAGAAAAAATATATTGGATTATGCTGTAGATTTCAGAATACGACTGGTATTTAACGGAAAGTGGGATACAGTGCGTCAGAAGCAATGTTAATCAGCTTTATTATTCTACAAATTACAACATAATATATATTTAACACTAGCCAGTAACTGTTTTAGATTAGACTTGCTGTTGCTAATGAAGGGGGAAAAATTAAAATAGATCTTTTTAAAGAAGAAGTTGAGTTCAAATTGAAAAATCATATTAAATTTAACTTTTATAGTCTATATCCTACATCTCAGACTATGGTATATGTACCAGTGGTGGTATGCATACTTTCCATTGTGGTACTTGAAGGAATCTTCTAAAATTTTAAGAATGAAATAAATTAATTTAAAAACATATAATCAAAATACAAAATTACAATTACAATTACAAAATGTCAAATGAAAATATTTAAATTATGAGATCACTGAAATGCAATGCATAATAAGTTTCCTACAATATTTTTGTTCCGATATCAGCCTGCTACGCAGTCACATTCATGCACACAGTACGTGCACGTCATCCATGATAAGTTAGAAGCTAAACTGTGACAGCAGTGTGGCTCTGGACAACAGCAATGAATAATGCAGCTGTCTAAAAAGTTTGAGAAACACTGTCCTATATGCATCAAATGTGATTTAATTCCCAGTAAAGCTATGTCCTGTTGTCTTTTAAGTGTTTCTTCAGCAATGCGCTGGATGATGCATCTAGGCGGTGTTGGAGAGAGAAAAAAAATACTGGGAGACTCGCCAATTCTGCCTCTCTTTTTGATTATCGAAACTGAAAGCTCCTTTTCATTGATTTTCAATTAAACATGTAAATTGTGACACCACTATAGCTGGGTGCATGAGAGTTATACAGGGAGCAAAATGAACTTTTTCACCACTTTCCCCAAACTCAAAATGCCAGATAATTGTCCAGATTCACTGGCCAGCTGATTCATTGGTCTATCACTTTTCTCATATTAAGATGTCACTTTGAGAACGATGTGCAGAACAGATGGTATAATAATATTTTGTTGTCTGAAATGTTTTTAATAGAATAATTAAATTTGGCTTTCTAATTCAGATGATATAGGACGTTGCAAACTCAAAATGTCACCAGATACAATAGGAAACATAATAAATTGGTACAACAGATGAACAGGCAAAGCTAAACAATTAAGCAGAGATTTAATTGTCACCTCTCTTAACAACAGTGCGTCCCCTGGCAAAACAGAGAGATGCTTGGAACAGTCCACACTTGCAGGTTTGAGCAGAACACGTAATCTTAAATGATTTCTCTATTTATCAGTTGTCATGGTGGCTGCTCTTGAGCTAAATTGCTGCAGGCCCTTTTCTTCCTCTGAGTAGCCTCTGGGGCACAGTAAATTTTTACAGGCAAGAGGTACAATCATTTCACTCAGAGCCTTTTGCAAGGACTATCACTATCCTCCCCATTGTTCCTTTAGTAAGCATCATTTCCTGTCCTCTCTTCTGGTGTTCGTCAGTCACAATAATACTGTATTGTATTGTCTGTCAACAGTTTTTCTTTTTAATGACACACTTAATAGTCGGACCGAGTAAATTCCTCTCTGAAAAATCTGTTGAAGACTGTAATCATCCACCAGGAACTGCAAGATGATATTGTACTAACATGATTAGATGGGCATGTAATTATTCTATTTGCGTGATATTAAAGCTTTTAATCGCACAATACAGGTCCCTGGCAGCTGATTTATGTACCACAACAGCGGGGTAGGCACAGGTCATTTTCCAGGACCGAGACATTAAAGTGTATCTGACTGAGACAGCGAGGAAAACAACACAGAGTGCAGATGTATAATTCAAGTCCTATTGCTGCTATTTTTCCCAGTGTTCTTGTATCTGCTGCCCCAGAGGCCAAGATTTACTTTGTAGCATCAGATCTACATCTTCCACCCAACCCACAGGTCATTTTACTGCTCGGCGAGGCTGTTCCCAGAGTGCAGCAAATACTTTCAAGAGTACTTGAACAGGGCAGAAGCTGCCTGCTTCACTGCTCCACATGTGTGTTAAAATACACCCAGCTGCAAGTTTATTAGCTACACCCAGCTAGAACTAATGCTGTTTCAATAAACAAAAGAGAGGTATTAATTCTACTTAATAATCGTTTTGGTCGTTGCAGGTTGTGGTGCTGTTTGACTGTATTGTATAACACAAAGTGGTGTTTCTGATATTCAGCCTACCCTCATTCAGGAAAAGAATTATACCATGGTCAGACAGCTGGTGCCATGAACGCCCCAGTGTGTGGCCATAATGGCATTTATAAAATCAACTATTCTCATGAACAGTTTGACATGCACTGTTTTGAACTGGCCACTGTGCCCTTAAAAGGTTTCCTCATTTAAAACTACATGCAATGCAGCAAATAAACAAATTCATTTATCCCACTGTCCCTGACGCCTGATGGACACTGAATTAACAGTGTTATCAGTGTTTAATTCAGCGTGTGTCCAATCCACCAACAAGCACATATTTTAGTGAGAAATCTTAATTTGGTTCGTCAATCATTCCCACAGTCTTCTCCCAATAAATTTCCAGAGCTAATCAATGGAGGCCGGTGAGGAGGATAAGGTGACAAAATCCAAAATGTGGAGTTTATATAAATGGATTACATAGGTGCCGAATTGACAAGGAGACTGTCAGCATGGGGCATGTCTTATGTTGTGTTTTTAGAGTTAGGTGTTTTTTGTGGAGACCAAAGGAATTGTTAAAATTTCATATTTCTTAAAGGTAGTTTGGTGTAATATTTTCCCAGGAGAGTGCTGGGAACTTCTGCTTAATTCAAACTCCATATGTTTCCTAAAGTTATGTCACTACTAGGCTACAGAAATATTAGGTAACTGTGAAGTATAGTATGTCTGTCTGACACGGACTGTGGTTTGATGGTTTAGAGTCTAATAATGTGTGTTTGAATGGATTACTGACGGTGGCTGATCAGGCTAATTATCAGCTAACCGTACTAAACTGTCTTCATACAATATAATTATTATTTATTGGTATTGCACCATTGGTTTTGGCACTGGTGCTCTACATTTTGGCTGTGATACCCCATAAATCTGTATTTATCAAGGCCAAAGTGGCCTTGCCCTAAAAATGACTTAATTCCAGGCCTGCTTATTGATATAAATGAAATGGAAAAACAGTGCTCAGACAATCCAAACAGTTCTCTCAATATTCTCTATATATTGAGAATATGTGGAGAAATCCAAAGCTTGAGGCCTGCCTTGTCTAGTTATGGTGACAAAGCTATGATTGGACAACCACTGTTTGGGGGAGAGGTTTAGCAAACAATAAAATCAACTTCAGTTCTTAGCTTGACTGTAGGATATATCAGATACATAGATGTGTGCAAATGTGAAAGGGTAAGAAATGTCCCTCCTTTAATGTTTCAAATTGTTATCAAGCTAATAAAAGGGCACAAACTGTTTGTCTTTGTTTGTCTCTGTTCTTTTAAGATATTTCTATCAATATTAAAAAAGATGGTTTTGTTGTCTGCAGCAGAATTGGCAGATCTCCTAGTTAACTCCTGGTTACAGGATCTACACATTGTACAGTACATGCATGGTTCATAAGAAATACAAACAGAGGTTTACCTTGCTGTGCAGAATTCAACAATTCATAAGTTTGCTTTTTGATTTGCTCAGAGCATTCACTGTAAATGACACTATTTCACGCTGCCGAACCATAAAATATGATCCTGTTTTGCAGAGCAGAATGAACGAGAATTGGCTGATACAACAAGAAATAGTGAAAAGAGGGACAAATTGGCAATAATAGAAAGAGGTTACACAGGGTCATGGCAGGAGACTCTCCTTTATCATCGCAGTTGGTCAGTAATGAGCAGGACTGACACATCAATCATAATTACTTTGGGGTGAGCAGACAAACTCTTGTCCTAAAATTTGCCTTGCTTAAAATGCTGCTGCATAAAAGCATGACAGCAGATTGTTCAGTTTTTTACTCGTCTATAGCTAATTTGGACAAAAGCATCACTCAAATTTTTGCATCCTTTAATGTGGAACATTTCAGAAGCTAGAATACAAAACAGAGCAATTTGCCAACAGTCCAGACATTTCATGCAGCCTTCTCTATAATTAAAGTTTTCTGTCTTACTGGGCTGTTGACGAAGATGACAGCCTCTGCAGGTGCGATGCTTCTTGTTGACGTCGTTTAGGCGCACACTTAAGTTCACAGTTTGAATCCAGCACGCTGGTTTGAGTCACTCTGCAGCTTCGCATCCCTGCAGACATGAGTCATCAAGGCTAGCAGGCACGAATACATGCCTGCTCAATTGTCTGATGCCCATTGCTCACTGAAAGCATCAAGGATACCACGTGCAACTAAGCAACGCTTGACACCTCTTTCTCTCAAGATGCAATTCAAATGTCAAGGTTCAAAAGATAAGCCAGACAACAGTAGAGAGGTGTTTTCTTTACTGTGGAGAAATTGTGATTGACCTGCAGAGGTTTAGAATAATAGCTGAGTGTGATAGCAGGGAGGTAGTCATTTCTTTCCCTGAGTTTCTTACCTAGATATTTCCTATAATTAATTCTAGTTTAAAGGCAGTTATAGCAATAAAAACTCATTTTCTATCTGTAGCTTGCAGCTGCAACAATGAGTTTGCTTCATCTGACCGGCCGTGTCTTTGGAAGCTATGATGACAAGCACTGTCAAGCACTGCAGTCTATTTTTGTCCCTTGGGTGATGATGCCCAATCTTCTTAATTAGAATAAGAAAATGGGAGGGGTTTGTAATGGTTGTCAACCGACATTAGTCAAACTCTGCCTAAGCCCACATTAGAAGATCATTTTAACTATTATTTTAGAGACTTTCATGCCAAAAATACATTTGACTAAAGTTGACATGGTCTGCTCCAAACCACAGAGGCTGACAGAACTATATTATTGTAGGTTTTCTGATACATTCTGACAACAGCATAATCTCAGTTCAGTGAGGGAAAGGAGCAAGTAACTGTGGCTTTAATAATGTGGCACAATATGAGAGCAAAGAGATAAAAATGATAGATAAGCTTATGAGCTTAGAGATGTGACTTAGAATCTGACACGGTCAAAGACTTACATACACATACACATGACAACAGCTGCAACTAATGATTGTCTTTATACTTGATTAATCTGTTAACTATGGTCTAGATTACTTGATCAACCCATGAGTCTATGAAAAAAGTGATAAAGCCTTTTTTGCAATTTGCCATTGTAAAAAGGTAATGGCTGAAAATTGCTTATTTTGCTCAACTCACAGGACAAAACCCACAGATTAGGGCTGTAGTCATCCAAAGAAAATCTTGGTCAACTAAAATTCTGCCTGCTTTTCAATCGATTGGTCGATGGGTAAAAGAAAATCAAAAATCTGTGTGTTATCTTTCGACTAACTAAATCTGCCATGCACTGAGTACACTCTACCTGGTTGTGCCAATCAAAGCTACAAAAAGTAACTGAGCAGTTTGATCATTTCTTTTTCATATTTAGCCATGTTGATAAATTTTGCTACAAAAAGCAACATGAACAGTTGCAGCAGTTGAACTGCTGTCGTTATTTATTTGGCCTCAAATGAGGCTTAACCATTACACAGTTTCTCCTTACTGTCCTACTGTATTACACCATAAGTCCAGCATCGCCCCAGCAACATGCTAACACCAAGTCCAACAGGCTAACCTACAAAATAAACAGTAAATAAACATAAAACATGGCACAACTGACAGCTTTCAAGTTAGAAGTCAGGTCACAAATAGCCGGTATTGATCAGTCCTCGACCTTGAACTGTTATTGGTTGGCCCTCGGTCCAGTGGAGTAAAACCCACATACATGTTGTCATCAAAAATAAACTTCTGTGCTCTGAGGCTGGGAGCCAATGTAGAGATCTGTGCTTGTTAATTGTTGTCACTTAGTTTGGAGCCAAGTAAATAGATATTAGTTTGGGTGATTTCATTTGTGAAACAGGAGTGTTTTGACTTCCCGTCTTTAAGTGTTATTTTCTGGTAAACCACATGATAATTAAAACAAAAATACATTTGTTGAATGTAATATATTTGAATATCATTTTTATATATAATCATTATTTCTAACACTTAATAGCCTCAAACAAAAATAAAAATGAAGGTCTGCATATGTTCCTCCCACCCCCACAAATAATAGATTAAGAGGCGCTTTTCTCTTTCTGAAAGTAACACCAGTGATCGTCACTCCAATGAGAATTTGGTCTGTCAAGAGCACAATGACCAACAGACCAGAAGGTGTCAGCCCTTCAAATTATATTCTGTACTATAATATCAAATTAGCAAAAGCAGCAAATCGTTGCATTTGAAGAGGGGAGGAGTGACTGTGACCATCGAGTGACTGTATTGTCAGCCCTCATGTCAAAACGAACTGCGTCATAACAGGAGAGAACCATCCAGTCTGCTCTGTCCTCTTTGCACATTAGTTGGACAGATAGCCTGTAATTTGTAGCATCACAAAGAAAGAAATCACGGTGAGCACAAGTAATGAAATGAAATTTTTGCACCCCTCTACCTTAAATGAAAGGGAGGCAAAAAAAAAGAAAAACCAACAATTTGCCTCCATTCAAAGGAATATTGTGAGAGGGAGCACGCAGTGTGACCTGGAGCTTTCTGGATCATTGTGTTCTTTGAGAATCTGAAGGTTTGTCTTGATGAAAACTCCTAGAGCACTGATAAAAGGATACTGTAACACGTTTTCATCTTCATTCACATCAGTGCTTGCTTTGCACTGCTGACTAACCTTCCTGCAGCACATCTTTACTTCCACCTTTTTCACCATCAAATCAGCCAGTGAAGCCATGTTTGAGAGGAAAAAAAACTCTTTAAACATACAGTATGTTTAAACATGGATGTGTTCTGGTATTTCTTCAAGTTTCCTGGAAGGATGATGTCGGCCTAAATCTAAACATCAAAGAAACTTCTTCATTAAAGATTTCTTATTCCACAGGAACTGAAGGATCAAAAAGATCTGCCGTTTTTTTCCCCCACCCAGATAATGTAAACAAATCAATTGCCTGTCGAAAAAAACTAAATTATTTGCAGTTAGAAGAGAACGTGACTGGACTTCTTCAGTTTACTTTCAAAGACCCCTCCAGACACGTTTAAATGCATTTTAAAATAATCTGCTTTAGTTAATAATTCTGTCTGATGAGGGTTTTCCCACATTGTTCTCACTTACTTGAGTAAGTAATTGAAAATAAGGAAAAAAAAAGGTTCAGTGTTTTACAAGCAATATGCCTGTACACAAGACTGTGTCAGAACCAGCACAGTTTTTCTCATTCCTTCCTCGTTTTCCTCACTCTATTCCAACCCTCATCTCCACTGAATTACTGTACTTAGTGGTAGAACAGGTATGCTTATGAAAAAGAGCTCTGGGAAATAGGTCTGTCGCAGTGAAGGAGTTTCTCCTGTGCTAATTAAGTTTGGCTCAACAGCGCAGTATGTGGTATTAGTGCTACTTTTGGGGGATTTTGTTTTTTACTTCATTTAAGATAAGTGAAGTACTTTGGTGCAGTAACGCTGTGTGACGTTATCTGTGGATTTTACATCAATGCCACAAAGGCAACTTTATGATCCGAGCAAGGTAGCTACCTGAGTGCTGGTCAGTTACATACAGCAGTCAGTTACAACTTTAGCCCAACATTGCCCCAGCCTGCTAGCCACATCAGCTGTGCAAAATGCTAACACCAAGTTCAACAGGCTTTGTTGAACTGTTTTGAAACAATGAACCATTCATTTAACATGGTAAAACAAATAAAGGCCTAGTCTCATGAAAAAGAAAAAAGAAAAAATGTGAACACAACGGTTGTTGCAGTTGCTTACCATCCTCTTTTGTTGGCTTGCCAATAGTGTGGTGACAGATCAACTTCAAAACACCCATATATGGACAAACTATAATCTTCAATCTACCTCAGTGGCTCCCAACTGAAATCTCAGAGGTCCCGCAATTATTAAAAGAAAAAAAGAAAAAGAACAAAAAAAAACATTATGTTAGTTTTTTGATTTTTATATTCTTTCCTGTTTTTATTTTAAATACAGGATAACTTCACCTATTTGTGTCCATAAAAATCCTTTGAAACCAGTAACCAGTGATCACAAGCACATATTGCTTTATTTAACAGGTCAAAAGCCAAAGAAGGTCAGGAACTAATGGGCTGTGTGACATGCATGTCTTTGGATGGTGAGGTTTAACAGGAGCATTAGAGGAAACCGAAACACAACAGACTTTTGTCTGTTAGCTGGCAGCGCAGATCTCAGACACATCTTATCATTAATGAGCCAAATGTCTTTGTATATTCAAGTATGAAAGATAGAGAGAAAGAAAGAGTGGTTCAAAGAGAGAAAGACAGACATTATCATGAGACAGGCTGTGACAGCCACAAAAAGAGATGGACTGCCTATCCATACTTCACTTTGCCTTTGCCTTCAGTGCCTTGTCACTAATGTCCAATTTCCTCTTCTGAGCAAATACAGGGGGAGCATATAGATAATAACAAGATGACAAACAAAAATTATTCATCTGTTTAAAGCTAGCACTTGTTAAAATGAAGTGCCACTGTTGAGATAAGAAATGGCTGCTGCAGACATCTTTCAAGGCGTGCAAACAAAACATGATTCAAGTTCAGGCAGTTCAAGCAAGAGGCAGTTATCAACTGTTTCATGTAGGGTGGTTTTTTGTCATCTGATCATGATGCGCTGTTTACATGATGTTGTGTTGTGCTGGTCTTGCAACAAACTTGTGAATGAGACGGAGAAAAGGCCAAGCATTTGTTTAGTAACATGGAAATTAACCTTAATTGAAAGCAATGGCGCAAAGAACTCAAATACTGCCCCCTTGATGACACTAAGTAGATCATTTAAATTATATATTTATTTCTAATTATAGCAAAATGTCAGAGCGATAACAACTCTTTGGTAATTAGGAAAAAGCCTGCAATAGCACACAGTGGGGCCAATTTTCACCAGAGCACGCCCATTAGACACCAAACTGATTAAGGTCACTTTTCCTACTTCCCCACATTATGTGTTATTGACATTGAGTTATTATTCAGACTCTTAGTCTTTCAAGTCATTCTTTGATGGTGCAGATGAAATGAGGTGCTGTAATACAAATTACCCAATTTCCAAACATTTATTTCCCTGCAAGCTGAGTAGAGTTCAAAATCAGGGGATTTAATTATTCTAAAAAAGCATCAACCTTCAAAGCACAAAGAACAGACTGACAGACCATCTACTGAGCCGATGCAAATGAGCCTCTATTACAGGGTGTCAGTCTTGTGCTTTGACGTTAATAAGCTCTTAAGACATTGTCACAAAGGATAAAAAGGTGTCAAATGTTATCTGTAACTTCAACGATCACTTGTCTTTCATTTTTCTGATCACAAAATATATCATTTCCAAGCAGGATTCGTCTTGCAATGCTCTATAATTCACAGGCTTTTAAAAAAAAAGTGTCTCTCAAAAGACTTTTCTGTGACATTCAGGAAAATAACACTGCAGAAAGCTAATTTCAGATTGTAAGCATCTATGCTGTAATCCCCTTGCATTCATTGAGAAAGTGGAAGACAAGCAACACACTAGAATGAACGAAAGGTGGTGTTCGAATGTATCGTAAGTAAGAGACAGTTCACATCCACATCCACATCTGGAGTGTCTAAACTGACTCGCCCTCCTTACCACAGCTGTAACAGCACTAAAATCTGTGATAGTGTGACTGTGAGATTGAGTGTTTTTCCCTTTCCTGTTTTGCTAATTCACTCACAGTTGTTATTTTGAGCCGTAAGAATGAGGTCATCGCCACTTGCTCTTGCATGGAGGGCACAGATAACTTTATTTGCAAGTAAGCAAAGCTTAACAAAAGGTTGTCTTCATTTAGGCTTGTTATTATGACGTGAAAAAAGGACAGCATTATTCACAGGTCATAACTTGCATTTATACTTCAGTTGTTCCATTATTTTTTAACAAAAACTAATCGTGCTGCAGTAAATATATAAATGCATCAAATGCACACAACAAACTGACTCTGATGTGTCTAAACAGTCCTTTTCAGACATGGAATAAATGACACTGCTGACTTAATCTTTATGTGAAAGTGATGCTTTCTGCCCGTTTACATAAATGTTCCTTTCAGCTTCATTCAGACATGACAGCACATTTACAGCGAGAACCATAATAGTTGTGCAATATATAGCACCATTTGCGAATGAGAGAGTACAACTGTGAGTTAAAATGTTTTTTTTCTGATCTCTCACAAGCTGCATTGCTGATGGATTTTAAAGCTGATTTTGCTGTTGAAGCCTTGATTAATGACAATCATCCTTGAGTGCGAGGGACACTCTTCCTCTGCATCTCACAGTGAATCTACTGATATATTTTGATAATGATAATTAAAATGAATCATTTTCATTATCAAGTTATTAGAGAGGGAATTTTGCTGCCTGTTTCATACATTCTGACACTTCACAAGGACTGGATGACAGGATATTAGGTTGGGATTCTTTTTTCATTTCTATTAGCTGTCATGCTGCATGTACATGTAAAACTATTTATCCTCATGTGGTGTCACCACATGAGGATAAATAGTTTTACTGATCTGACATGAGAAGAACCTGTTGAACAACTTAAAACTGGCTCCTTTACAGTCTTTCGTATTGTTAAATTAACTGATATTCATTCATTTTTAGGGATGGGAATTGATAAGATTTTATTGACACCAATGTCACGATCGATGCTGCTTATCAGTCCGATTCTTTATCAATTTTTCTTATTAATTTCCCGATCAATTTCATTTGAGCTGGCTGTAGCAACAGTCTGTCTGAAATGGGTTAAATGAGAGAATATTTCTACAGCAGTCGTTTTAATCTAGGTTTTCTTGTCAAAGAAAAAATCTGCTAAGCCTGCCTGCATGGCACTAATGTTATTATGACGTAGATTATTTACCTTCGGTAAGAGGGGGTTGGGAAGCAGTGCCACCTGTGCATAGAGTCAAATGCATGAATCTAGGCTCATGTTGGATAGGGTTGGGTGCTGGTACATCACACCTTTAAAGATATCGACCACAATAACCCAGTACTAAGTAATAGTTTAATTTCTCCAGTCAAATAAATACCTGCATTTGATCCTTTTTGTGCCCAGATCTAGAAAAAAAATACTATTTGTATGGGAAGTATGGCTATATTTCATGCCTATGGGTGTCTGAATAAATGCATAAAATGCATAAGGATTAAGCTGGTCTTTCCAACCTTTTTGTAATTATCATTTCACAGACATTACAATTAGCACTGTTGTCATCTTTCTTTGTAAAATTAAAGCCACGCTTTGGACCATTTCTCCTTCTCCATTATGACTCCTTCTAGTTGCAAGTTTCTAGCAACATAGAAACATCAGTTTCACGTCATTGTTTGCAATCCACTACTATCAGAAAAACATGCCGGCATTGATAAAAGGAGATGATGAGCTTGGAGGCACACCATTGTGATAGATTAGACAATTTGGAACCTGTTTTCAGTGGTTCCCATCCCTAGTCTTTTGTGCTTGAGATTAACAGTGACTTTAGAAGACAGAATAGGACATGCATCTTTCTGTTTCTCTGAATGTTTAAGCCGTGTGTGTGGCTGCAGTACGTTTATCTCACAGCAGTTAATTCAGACTTGGTGCAGCATTTAAAGTGATTTGTAAAAGTGACCAGAGAGACCAAAATGTTAAGCTAAGGAGCTATCAAATTAACGTAAAAAAGTGCATGTTTGAATTTCTACTCAAGCTACTTTTATAGGTTCAAACTTCTCCAATCTTGCCGTTTCATTTGTGTCGCTTCTTGCTGTTGGCTTATTTTACTTAAAGCAGTAACAATGTCCTGCTGTCACTATTTCTGCTCAACCTATCTGGCAGGCCATTGGCTAATAAAAGGATTAAGCTGCTAATTGAAACCTTGCTTGGCAGTTAACACATTTTCAAAGCATTAGAACAACTCTGGCTAAGATTAATATACACCTGTCATAACTAATTACATTAATACTGAAGAATGATTAGGCCTGTCTTGCTGTGTCTTCCACTCCCCCTCTACCACTCTATCACACTCTGAGCTCTTGATTAATGGATGTGAGGCGACACGTGACTTTATGGAGATAAACACTAAGAGATCATATAAACAAGACATGAGAGCACTCCAAAGATCCCTACCTATCAAAGCACATTTCCTATTTATACTTGTACTGAGGAACCTTTGCTTATTGCCTGTTTTACTTATCTTAAGATCTTTGAAGTTTTGCTGTTAGCTGCATCAAGACAGGCAGATTAAGATATATATCACCAAAACAGTCTTGAGGAGTGGATCTAATCACTGATCGACAGACCGTAATGAGAAAGGCTGCACGTGTGACCATTTTAGATTTTGGGACGGGAGATTCTGTGATTGATGTCTAGAAGAAATAGAATATAATTAGAGGTTAACATGAACAATTCAACTTCAATCTCTAAATAAATTAAATATGGTAGAAAAAAAAAGACGGATTCACAATTGAGTAATCAGACCTCTTGAAAGGCTATCATTTGCTTGATTTTACACATCAGAGTTGCAATCACTGTTTAGTTCTTACATTTCTGATTGATTGTAGAGCAGCTTTTTTTGTTCTGCATATTCTGTCATTCATATCAAATTTTCTAGTCTGGATTGCCTGTCATGACCGCAATGGCTCAGCCAGTAAAACCCAGCATGGAAACATACAGCATATAACTTAAACTACATCAGTGATCATATTTCACACACAGTTTCATGAGTTGTAATTTTTCTGCTGTTAACGTTTTCTCTTCAGACCACGAGCGGATCGGGAAGGATTCATCCTACGAACAAGAGGGGAAGGTTCAGTTTGTGATTGACGCGGTTTATGCCATGGCTCACGCTCTGCACAACATGCACAAAGATCTGTGTCCTGGGAAGGTCGGTCTGTGCTCCAAGATGGAGACCATCAACGGCACGCTGCTGCTCAAGTACATCCGGAATGTCAACTTCACAGGTGTGTACTCTTGATTCCACCTAAGTAGGCTCACAATTGTACATACTACAAGTAAAGCACAAGCTGTTATTGCACCATCCAATTTTACTATTTATATTTAAAAACAACAAGAACAACCAAATCCAGGAAATGCTTCTAAAAATACCAAGTATATATCAAAACAGGGCAGAAGTACAGAGGGGCTCACTTTGGGAAAAGTCTAAACCCTGTAGCCCTTGCTGCCTTAAGGGCTGCAGGTCCTTAAGAGCTAATAGGCCACACTGAACTGGCCCGAGTTTGTACTGTTGTCTATCATTGTATGTTGTTACTGTGTGCTGCTGTTGTCTGATGTGTACAGCGCTGTAGAAAGGAATTTCCCCTTGGGCACAAAAAAGTCTTAAGGGCCGTCCACAGTAAGAACAATAATCATTACAATAACTGGGGCAATGTCAGTACCCATACTGATGAACGATAACATTCTGTAAACACTGGTGCGGTCCAGCTCAGGAAAATGGGAGCCTGTCCTCCAACAGAAAACGACCAGAGAGGTCGTTTTTGAAAGCAGCTTTATACGGCCTATACGTACGTTTACCCTAACCCTAATCCCCCAAAAATAGAAGCGCCATCAGGCTTGGCCTTGGCAGGGTTCGTACTTGGGTCTCCTGTTCCAGGGGCGGGCGCCCTCCCTGATGCGCCACGCCACTGTTCTATTGGCTTTTGCTTTTCTTAATGCAGCCTGTTCTCCAACAGAAAACAACCAGAAACACGACCAGAAACGCTCTACTGGGTTGTTGTCCACGTACGACCTATCTGGGCGTATGATTTGGAGGATATGTTGGAAAATGGATACTGATGACCTTATACTGCTGTATGTTGTGCAGAAAAAAAAAGAGAAAACTATATGGATGTCGGTTCATGAAATTCATGAAAGTCACAAAAAGATGATGGAGCTAGAAGAACTCAACACTGTGCTACGCGACAAATTTTATTCATACTTTTGAGTCAGCGTCAGTTGGATGTATTCTGGCAATCTTCAAAAGGGGCCGTCAGTAAGGACCGAACTAATTTCAAAGACTCCATCAGCACCATTGCACTATGTCTCAGATAAAGTGACATTTTTTTATGTCATTTTCAGCCTAATATTACGTTTATCAGTGTTTTAGGGCTTCCCTGGACAGAAGATTTTTCTGGTTGACCAATAGTTGTTAGCTCAACCCATTAGTTAACTAGTCGTCCCACATTTATGATAATTAATTTAACTTTTCAAAAATTTATTTGGGGGGCATGAAGCCAGTCACCTGTTAAACACAGCAAAAATGGTAAAGACCCTGACCCTATTTAAAAAAACGTTCACGTTTGCATATATGTAGTATTAATTTCTGAAGATGCGCACAGCCATCGCTCCAAATGGATGCACGATATACAAGACAGTCACAAGTTATATGAATGTGTAGGGATGCAAATGCAAATTTGTAGTTAAATCAAGTATATATCCGGCCTAAGACTTTTTTCACCTACTAATGGTTTAGTTTACTATCAGGGGTCAGCTCTACAGGGTTTTAAAAGTAAGTTGAGTACCACAATATTTTACTGATTTTGATTGGCTGTCAGCATGTCTATACTTCTTCACATCCCTCTGAACGTGATCACCGAGCATCACTGTCCTTGTCCTAAAAGTTGTGGTGTGAATAAAGTGATAGTTATTAGTGTGTTGAAGTCTAAGAAATCATATTATTCGTACAAAGGAATCGTGAACTGTATCATTCTGAGGCACTTGAGTGGTAGAATCTGAAGCAACTTGTGCATCCTATTTTTGGGTTCACCAACATGCTCATGCAGAGGCTTTGTGAGTATACAGTGGTCTCCAATTATCAGGCTTCTGAATGTAAATTACTCCCAGCAAGTATAAGAGGCTGAGATCTGTGGGAGGGTTGACAATCAGCAGCAGAACAGCGTGTTTTATCATAGTAGATGATGTGCAGGAACTGTGCTTTGTGAGATCTCCCGCCTTATCTTGTCAGCATTGAATTGCCCACGCAGAAGATCTCCTGCTTGAAGTGCACTGGTTGGAGTCGAAATTGTACAGAAATGCAAGGGGGAAGAGAGTTAACGAATAGCACAGCCAAAACAGACATCAGTCATTTCTCAGTGGCTATTCTATATACACACATTCTATTTTTCAGTTTTACTGGCAAATACAGCGTGCAGTTATCTCTGGAGAGAGGTTTAAGTTAAATACACTTAGGTAGACATGACACAGGCCACAAGGCTCAGACCTTTACATTTTTAAGTTACTCTCTATAAAAGCATCAACTGAATACTGAGCTTCTGGCTGAGAAAGCTGTGGAATGCTGAAGAAACACCTGTCTGGAACATTCAAAAGTTTAACAGTTTATGGGTAACAGGCAACAGTATCATGACTGGGTACTGAAGGGGTATTCTTGACATTATGACATTATTTTGTCTTCTGCTATTTATCTTTAACGACTACTTTTAGAAATCCTGTTGATGAAATTTAACATTCAGCTAAAGAGGGTAGAAACTAATATTAAGAAGGTGGAAAGTTTAAGTTTAATTTACAGTCTGAACACATGCATGATTCTGAACAGTAAGGTACACTCTGAAATGTAATTACAGGCCTACTTGTACAAGGTTGCTACATAGAGAGGTCGTGAAGCAGCATGTGCATGAATTTAACCTGTTGGCTTGAGAAGAAATAATAAAAATGTACCCAGAACAGGGTCTATCTTGGGTCAGCTGCAGCGGTTATAACAACTCCAGCTAATTATACGTCAGAAGAGAAGGGGGTCAGAGTGTTCATGCAATCAAGCAGAATGCCATGCCAGCAGCTTGACACAGTCTTAAACCTACTCCACCCTCACAGATGATTATACAGTCATGGATACATTTATTTGTGTGACAATTACAGAGTGGGATCTGTGGGTGAGGGGCAGTCATGCCATATCAAGTATGTGACAGGAATAATTTACAGTAAATGAAGGAAAATAAAAAGAACTTCTGGATTAAACAAAGTACTTGGTGCAGAATCCAGAGCTCAACTGCCATCAGTGCCTGTTCATTGAAAGGGACAGCCACATGGTTATATCAAGGATCACACAAGAAAGTCATAGGACTTATTTCCATTGTGGTCCTTGTTGCAATTTGATGTTGTAGAAGTGTGTGCATGTGTGTGTATGCTTGAGCATGGGGGATAGTAGAGTGCATCATCAACAGCAAGTAAGAATAAATAAATAAATAAATACACAGAAATTATTCCCATCAAGCATTAACAAGCATTAATCATGTATAAAACTGGTCTGTTAAATGAGCTACATACAACCTGCCTACACAACTGTCTTTACAGGAGAACATTAGCTAAAAGCCAGTGTTTCAGTTTTGCCTCAAAGGTGACTGGGTTTGTAGTCTGATTAGTGCTGTTAGGAACCTTATTTTAATCCTTGGCACCCGAGTGTCTGGAAGAACTTTTACCCATCTGGCTACCGAGAGCCAGATTTGCTACACCAGGACCTGGTGTTGTGCCTGTGAGCTTCTCAGACCTGCGGGAAAAAAAGCTGAATAAGTCATTTGGGGCTACGCCACTAACAATTTTGTGAACTTGACAGCATTTCACCGGCATCACTCTGGGCTACACTGCCAGGACGTAATTGAAGTGGCACTGGATTAAGCTGGGTGCCACAAGCTTCTGACTTTCCCTGGAGAGCGGGGACTGAACTTCTGGCCAACTTTTCCCACTATCAGGACAATACCTGCACCCCCTGCATTGCTGTCAAGTGTACAGCCAAAGAAGTGGACAGATGGTTTAACTGAGATGACATTCCATGTTTGCAGGATCATGTCCTGTGCCAGCAATTCTTACCGGTTAGTCAGGGCCTAGCACAAATCTCAACTAGGCTCTCCCGGTGAAAATGATCATTTATAGGAAATTAAGCTGCTAGTGACTCCACTGACTGTCCTCACAAGAAAAATGACAGCCTTTGTCATCTGCTAAAGGGACTCACATGACCAGTGTTTAAGTTCACTTGACAAGGATCTCTAGTGGCTATAGGAATTACAGTATGATGCCTGTCTGTCAGGAACAATGTTGGCTCAGCCCACTATTGTTTAGAGCCACAAAACCTCACAGGGAGGAGGTTGACATTAATGTCAACAAACTGTGTGGCTTTGACAGGTGAGGCCACAGTTAGTTTCCCATTTTCCTACCAACATTCATCATTGGTTTTGTGTAACAGCAGCATTTTCTTATGTACAAACAGTGCTTCCCTTAACCTCAATAAGGTTCCCTACCCTTAGCAAAGTAGTTTTTGTACCTAAATTTAACAAAACCTTTACCATGGCAGTGGCAGATCAGAAAATGGGCAAATAAATTATTTTCTAATGAACATGTGAACACTATAGTGAAAAAAAGGCTGCCCTGCTGAAAGCTCATTTTATCATACATGTTTTGGAAGGGGATGACAAATAACATATATTATTGCTGGGTTTGGATGACCAGTTGAATTTGATGTTTTTTGAGCTTTTTTTTCACACTTAATTCTTAAGGCAAGCCAAGTTTATTTGTTTAACAATTTCAAATGCATATCTAGGGTTCAACATTAATGTTTTATTTTCCACTTGCCAAAGTGGGCAAGTGGGTCAGAAATCTACCTGCCCAAAGTCAGTTTCACTTGCACCTGTACAAACTGTTTAATTTATTAGTGGTTATCAAATAACAGCAAAGACTAAACCTGTTTAACCTAGGGCTGCAATGTCTATAAAATGTCAGAAACCTCTGAAAACTGTATTTCAATTGTTTTTCAATGCAAAGATATTCATTTAAATCTGATAATAAACTGAGAAAAGCAGGAAATCTCATATTTGAGAGGCTGAAAACAGCATTTTCTGCCATTTTTGCATGAAACATTACCATTTTCAATGAACAATTAATTGATTATCAAAGCAGATTAACTGTTTAATTTTTTTTTTTTTACAACGTGCACGGTCGTGGCAAGTGAGCTGTTAGATAGATAAGTGGTGCTGGGAGGGAGGATGGGGTTCTTACTTTCTTCAAGCTTCATTCAGAACAAAGATACATGGCAGTGCTGCCTCCAAAGGGGGATGGAAGCAGCAGGGATCAATTTTGTTGGTAACTAAATCGAGTTGATATTGAAGAAAATGTAGGAAACTGTTTGTCAGAAGTCATCATTTGGCATTTACTTCCTCTGGTGGTTTGGTTTATAGATTTCTGTACTGTAAGAGAGTTTTAAAAAATTGAGACAAAATAGAAAAGGGAAAACAAACATGAATTTGAATTAAGCACAGACGGATGTTTAGCTTTTGTTTTTTAATAATGTCGTCAACGTAACCTTTATTGTTGGGATAATAAAGGTTAACTTGACAGTTATGTTTGCAGCACTTAGTTTTTTATCCCTAATGGACACTGAAAGGAAACTCTGCAGCACTCAGCAGTGTGTTACTGTATGCCCCATCTTCAAAGTCAAAACACTGTTTACCTGTTCCTGAGTGTGCTTATTATTATGTAAGCAGGTCATCCCTCATTTGTGTAAAATTTACCCAAAAAAAAAAAAGAAAAGAAATGTTTGGAGTTGTATCCTGAAGTATTTGTTTAGTTTTACAGGATACTGTAGATCAGTTCTCCCAGCACTGGTATAACACTTTAATCTGAAATACTGTATAACAGGCTTGTGTTATAGAATTAAACTTCAGTCTTTATGCATTCCTTTATTCATTGTGTTATATTACTGGAAGACTTGTCAGCACTGAAGCCATTGGGGTTACAAGAGAGATGGCTAAAAAAATCAATGCAGCACATTACCGGAAAACTGCCTTGCTTTTAAGAGTCTTTCAGGACAGAGGAATGGAGAATTTAAAAGGTTTGTAGGAAAACAACAGGAATGTCCACATGATCCCAGTGTATTCTGGGAATTATCTACAGGCATCCATGCTGACTACAGGAAAGAGGAAACCAAGCACTACAGATACTGTAGATGCAGCTGATACCTATTGATGCATGGTATTGAAATTGTGATCATAGTGATGCTGAAAGAAACTGCTCCTGGTTATATTCAGAAATAGTTCAAACTCAGTGGTACTCAATGCGTTTTTTCCTAGGGATATTTAACTTACAAAGTAACCTTACACGTCTTAAACCTGATAGTAAAGCTGTGTTCAAAGTGTTGTGATTAAAGGTTGGCTGTAACTGGTTTTAAACAGCCATTTAAGTCATTAAAAGCTGTCCATTTTCATGATTACTGGTTTAATTTGGATGTAACTTGAGGAAGCAGTCAGTCACAGGATCACACAGTAAAGACAGACGGTTGAGTAATTTGCTCAGACATTACTAACAGTAATTAAGCCGTGTTATTAAAAAGGTTATGTTGTGGATGTGTGGTTGTACAAATAACAGCCACTGTTTTGCATGTAAGAAATAGGTCGTCTGTGTCTCTGCTCAGGCGAATGCAAACAATGACTCCAACCTATAAGCCCCTTTCACACATTCATTCTATCCCTGAAATGCTCAGCAACATTGCTTGCATCGAGTCATGTGTGAATGGTAGCTGGCATCGATATGCAGGGAAATCTGTAACATCTCAAGACCTGGTAACATTTTAGGGAAAATGCCAGCACAGCTGTGCTGTGTAAGACAGCAATAACATTGCAGGGACGAACATGTCAGAGAGCGAGCGAACCAATCACAAGAATCCAACAACGACTCACAACTGCTCTCGACAGCCGACACTTTATTAATGTTCTTTTAATGTATCAAATGTGTGTGTCTGATTCAAGTAGATCATGTTAACATGACTTGTGTTGAAGATTTGTTAAATCTTAAAAACATCACAAGAGCACCAGACAAAAACATCTAATTGCCCAGCATGTTCCTGAAAATAATCTTTTGCCCCATACAATAGATAAACGAAGATAAACATAGATAGGTGCTGCCACTCAGTCTTACTTCCAGTGAGTGGCCACTCACGGTGCTGCAATGGATGATTCCCCTACGACCCATGAGCCACTATTATAAAAGAGACGTCTGTAATACTGTTGACAGGACACCTCCAACTGCAAGCAAGGTCAATTATGACTCTTTCTATTTCTGTATAATTATACAGAAATTTCTAAATAATTTTTGATCTGTAGAGTTTTTGTATTTGGAAACTTTTCCTCTGCAAAGAAAAAGGCTTTAAAAATCTGAGACATCATCACAATGTAAAGTCTATAGACCGAAGTTGTTGGCGGGGCCAGTGGGAGAAACACTACTGCGTATAGGCCTGTCCAGTGGGCCACATACAGCAGAAGTAAACCCGGAAGCTACAAATTTTTTTGACTTTGCGCCAGTACGAACAAATCTCATTAGACTGAATAGGTGCCATCTTTGCATCTGGTATTAGGATTGGGCGGTATATTAAAATTTTTTAACTGTCAGCCCATCAACCGCCAATTGCAGATACTTTGATCCCACCTCCACTCTCCTCCAGAGTCTCAGCTGGGAGATGCATGTGAGCAGCAAGTTTGATATGCACATTTCATATGCTACATACATTCACTACATCCAGTAAAATAAAAAACTCACAAGGTGTCAAGAAATGAAACATTCCTACACCTACTTTCCATATTAAACCGAAAGATGTAAGACATGCTTAAATGTGTCATTATCTCATCATAAAACACTCTTTATTGAAACAAGAGAAAAACAATGTAAAAGTTGCCAAAACCGTCTATGTTAGTGTTTCCACCCTTCTAACAATCACTAACTCTGGTTTGGTCAAATTAAATCCTTAACTCACTGCGACAGATGTGAAAATAGTCTGACTCTAAAAGCTGTTTACTTCTCATTCCTCATTCAGCTCAGTACAGTTGTTGTCCAGCTGAGCGGTCGTGTACTGTGCCGCTGAATAAGAATGCTTCGCTGAGCAGCGCTTGTCTCTGCAGACCATTAAATTAGCAAAATGAAATCAAAAAATGCACGAGATGGAAATGTTCCTTAATGTAGCTGCATGTGTGAACAGTGAAAAATCACTCGCCATACCTGAAAGATTATTCCAGTAATTTACTGGGAACTCTGTGTGAAAGGCACAATAAATAATATGAAGAGTGTTTGCACTACTTTAATAATGAATCTTGCCTATCCAGGGAAATAGGAATATTGAGTAGTACGGCAAACTTGTGGGGGTATAAACTATTTCTGAGGTCAGCATCATAAAAGAGGGAACACTGAAAAGATAATCAACCCCAGCAGTGGCCCTTAACTCTGCCCAATTTATCGACTAATAGCCATGTAAGGCTCGGCCTCCATTAGGAGCAGAAATAAATTACAGTCTCTCACCGCTCAGAAACTTGGTATTTTTAAATTACTGCTTTGCATTTCTGAAGAAAATGTAGTAATTCTGTTTTCTTTACTTGTATTGTTGGGTTTGTAGTAAATGCCCTCATTAAAGAAATCAAATTCACTGAAGCCACCTCCACACTTCTGAAGTTCAACAGCAGAATCTGTATCTTAGAGTGTTTTGATCAGTTTTTTTCATTTGTAAAAACATTATATTCCTTGTGGCTTTGATTAATGGCTTTTAATGGAGTGGAAATTGAATGAATTGAAATTGCATGTTAGTTATAATAGCGTGCCTACACACTGCCCTGAACACATCTCCCCTGTCGTCTCCACACAGTAGCCTACAGTTGTGTTAATTCAGCTCTCAAGGCATTAACATAGAGTTAAATTAACAGACCATTTTACTGTGACCATTTTATTTTCAGTGGATTTGCATAAAGATGCAGCTGATAGCACTAGATGTTTTTTTCCTAGATTGCATGGCTTTAATTTTTTTGAATTTTCTCGTGCAGTATTTCCTGAAAAATATTAAACAAGCATTTTGTTATTTTCTGCTGTCTGTGCATGAAACTTGCAATGCATTTTTGCAAGTTAAGAGGTGAAACTAATCGATTAAGGCAATCAAATTAGTAGAAACATACTTCCTACACAATCCCCCGTATTGCTGAGATGGGCAAGAAAATCTTCATAATTACACATGACTGCGTCCTGCTGTCTTAGACATGCCCTCTAGATAATGCAGCAGGTTGATGCTAATGCTATTAAATCCCACGGGTTTCGATCATACCTCTGACACATGCAAAATGCAGAAGGGAGAAAATACATCTGGTCTCAAAGTCTGACTCACAGCTTTCCAACTCTGACTCACAGGTAAAAACAACAAACATCAATCAATACTGTGACCTATTAAAGTGAACAAAACACGCAAATAAATAATTCCTTTTATTCTTATGACAGAGAAAAGTGAAGTCAATACCTGTGGAGCATGGACTAATCTCTCCCGAACACTGGAAAACACTAAGCCTGGTGTTTGAACATGATGTATATCCATTTTCTGTTGCAGAAAAATTCGGTCAATGATGTAGCTCTAGCATCTACCACTGTACACAACATCCAAATATTGACCGTGGGCAATCCAAAACACATTTCAGCTGCGAGTTAACTAAGGGCATTCATTTTGCACTTTTCAACCCCCTCACTTCAACATGTTACAGAATTGCTGAGTATTCAGGGATTGCATTGAAGGAGAGAAAGCAAATTTGGTGGGAGAAAATAGACAGAGATGGGGATGCTATTAATGGTCCTTTCCTCGGAGATGCTCTGTGGTGGGCTCTCATCACTAAATCTGTGAATCCTCGTTCCCTCACACCACAATTTTATAACAAGTTGCAAAACCAGAGAGGGGATTGTAGGTTGGCTTAGAAACGGGCAGCAGAGGGATGAGAGAGACCTCAAAGTGGTAATCAAAATCAGTGCTGTCATTCGTTAGCACTCAGCGTGGGGACCTTGTGGATAACAAGCAATGGGGCAATAAGCAGAATGAAGGAGTGTGAAATGATACGGGAACATGAACAGACAGCAGCCCTGGCCCTTC
This sequence comes from Lutjanus argentimaculatus, assembly GCA_034769285.1. Classification (NCBI taxonomy): domain Eukaryota; kingdom Metazoa; phylum Chordata; class Actinopteri; order Lutjaniformes; family Lutjanidae; genus Lutjanus; species Lutjanus argentimaculatus. Next base: position 28,562,112 of record JAWZSL010000007.1, read on the forward strand.
TCAAAGGACCAGGACAACATGGCTGTCAGCATCTATTTTACTCCTATCATTAACACTATAGCAGCACTGGCTTGAAGTCCCCTTGCAGCCTCATTTCATCTTAGAACATGATGAAAATAACAGCTTGAGTTTGTACTGTATTGTCCAGCACTGGAGTCCAGCTGTTAAAATAGTTAAAATAATACACTGTATAAAAGATGGACGTAGTGCCCGTGACGTCACCCACACTTCTCTGAAGACCCATTGTGAAGCTCAGTGTGGGTGGCTTCAGCCATCACCATTTTAGCACTGTCAGACTTCACTCCGGGCTGCTCCAAAAATGGGGAGAAAAGGTGGTGTTGGTGGAACTGAGGCGGGCTGAATGAAGTGGATACCTAGCGGCTAGCCACCTGCGACAGCATTCACCAGTCACTCAAAGCGGTCATGCCCGTAATTATGCATAACTTTAAACCTTAAAAGGGTGAGTAATATCGAAATTTACCCCTGGTACAGTTGTTATGAGAAGGAGCCAGCCTCAATTGGCTTTTAGAGGAAGTGCAGTTTTTGGCACTTCCACCTTATCACTCCCCTTAAACACATTTTCTGAGCTGTAGACTTAATTATATTAAATTATTGTGATGAGTTTATAAAAATCATAATTTCATGGGCTGAAAATGGTTAATGCTGATACAGAGTGAACCGTTTAGGAATAATCTACATCATGAATTTAATATAAAAAACAGGGTTAAGACCTTCCAATAGCAGTTGGGAGGCCCATCTCCCACGGTCCCTGCTTTTGAGTTAGAGCCTGTGAAACAACACTCATTTTCAAATATATGCTGATGAAGAAACATTGTCAGGAGTTATGCTACATTTTGGTATCCCTCTACTCATTATTATCATTTTTTTTATTTTGGTGCATTTGATGACTGTAGAAGCACCATCAGACTGCAACCTTTCTTGTGTTTATGGACTCATAACAAACAGCAGGGCTGGGCTCCACACACCACCACAGACACACACACTGGTGCCTCTCAGCCTCTCTGAGCTACTAATGTTAGCACATCTTGCTACAACACAGGTACAACACTTTTAGGCCACAGATTGTGCTTGTAGTGACTGTCAAAGCCCCAGCAGTGTGTTTCCAGTGTTTCTCCGTGGACAGAGTCTGACAGCAGCTGCCCTTTGGTTGATTGTCTCTGACTACTACAATAGCTGTTACTGCTACACTGAGCAGTAATCAATCTGTCTCTTTGGTTGGTATCATATTCAAAAGACCACGCAAGACCTAACCCTAACCCTACAGTGTTTGTCCTGTGCACCCCCAACACTCCCCTCCCTTCAAAATAACTGGCTCAGACCTGAGGGGTGAAGTGTCAAAGCAAAAAAAAAAAAAAAAAACAGCAATAATTTTTTTTTCTCGTCCTCAGGAATTGCGGGCACCCCGGTGGTCTTCAACGTGAACGGAGATGCTCCTGGTCGCTATGAAATCTACCAATACCAGATCACAAATAACACCACAGAATACAAGATCATTGGTCACTGGACAGATCAGCTCCACTTAGACGTACGTATATTTTATATATTACTTAAAATATGCCTGAAAGTTTGTATGGTCGACTTTCCTAATAATCCGAGCGGCAGTTTTTTGTGCTGGTCATTGCTTGCCCTCATGATCCACATCAGACTTTCACAATAAGCCAAAATGATTCATTAGACATCCCATATTTGAATAAATGAGTTGAATTAGTGATGAAACCCTAAAGAGCACATAGCAATAAAACGACAATCTGTATCTTCACCAAGTGGAAAGATGAGTGTTGTGACCATGACTCCCATAGAAAATGAATAAGCCTAGATAAATTAGATAAATTGGTTTTGCATTAGGCATTAAACAGAATTTGTGACAATTACTACGAGAAAAATATGCAATAAAAATCCTTCATCTCCTCATCAATTAGGACTAAAGTCAACATGATCTCAAAAAACATCTTAACATGTGACCATATCATGTGACATTTCCAGCAACTCTAATATTACCACGCATAGCAGAGCTTAATTTATTCACCTTCTCATAACTCATCGCCGTTATCAAAGATTATGCTGAATGTAGCTTGCTTATGTCAAGTTTTATAGGGCAACAGCAGACAGAATAATATTAATAATAAATCATCTTCTTCCTGGCTGGCTTCACAATTTATAAGCATACAGAATAACAAAGGCTTTAGGTCAATACAGAATGCGTTGTACAGTATTTCCACTTCCATTACCACTCACAATTATGCTCATATGAGTAGGATGTAAAAAGAGAGGGGCATCTTTTTGCATTAACCTTATTTTGACATCTGGCATTATTACGTGATACAGTAATTCACAGATTTCCTCTTCAACATATACATATGCATGAAGCACGGAGTGCTGCATATGTTTACATCAAAATTGCTTTGTTTTAAATGCCAAACTCTGTGAGGAACAATGTATCATGCATCATTTTTGTTGTTATGCAACATTTGTACACATGCCTGTGGCGTTCATATTTTGTTGATGCACATACTGTAGGTATGATATTAGATTACTGTCGACATCAAGGTCCTAATTTACTGCTGCACACAGATTGACTTGTCAGCATCACCTGCATGGCAGAGACCTCCACGGAAAATCAAGAATGCCATATGGACATTTTTTAAACACAAAAGCAATCATCTAAACCATCCAGATGTTTATTTGAATAATGAATACAACTGGTTATTCCCCATCCCTTTCTGCACCCCATTTTACTTAATAAGGCCTGCTTAGAAAACTGTGCTGTAGTTAAAATAAATAATGTCAGTGCAACAGCACTGGCACATGACAATGCACTGTGTAGAGAGTGCAGCACCACGCAGCTTGACTCTATTTACTTATCTTTCCTCCAGTAAGAGCAGCATTCCTTGGAAGTAATTAAACAGCAAAGTTGTTTCCTGTTGAGTTATAATTCAATGAGTTTACACAGTGATGTCTTGATAAAAAAAGACTGCAGCTTTCATGTGGTGCATATCCCATTTACAGTTTTTTTTTTCATTCTAGCATGCACTTCGGTGTGTAAACTAACTCTTAAACTCTTCAAAGTGTTAATTGAATTGTGTCATCATGCATTCTGAGGTATCTTTTTTAATGTGTAACTAGTGTAACAATATGTAGTAAATTGTTTTAATGTTTTTGCAATAAGGACTTGCACAGTATTTATTTACCTTGGGTTTCAAGGATGTCAGTACAACAGTGTTAGTATGGTAAGGTAGAATTATCTCTCTCCTCTCATATGTGTCCCTCCAGACCAATGAGATGCAGTGGCCTGGTGGAACGCAGGAAGTCCCCTCTTCTATATGCAGCCAGCCGTGCCGTCCTGGGCAGCGCAAGAAGACCGTGAAGGGAATTCCATGTTGCTGGCACTGCGAGAACTGTGATGGCTACCAGTATCAGGCAGACACTTACACCTGCAAGATGTGTCGCTTTGATTTGCGGCCTAATGAGAACCACACTGGCTGCGATCCCATTCCCATTGTCAAGCTGGAGTGGAGCTCCCCGTGGGCAGTCATCCCTGTCCTTATCGCTGTTCTGGGCATCATGGCCACTCTGTTTGTGGTTGTCACCTTTATACGCTACAATGACACGCCCATTGTCAAGGCATCAGGTCGAGAACTGAGCTATGTGCTGCTGACGGGGATCTTTCTGTGCTACGCTACAACATTCCTCATGATCTCCACTCCTGATGTGTTTATTTGCTCCCTGCGGAGGATTTTCCTGGGCCTGGGAATGAGTATAAGCTATGCAGCACTGCTGACCAAGACAAATCGGATCTACAGGATTTTTGAGCAGGGCAAGATGTCGGTCAGTGCCCCTCGATTCATCTCCCCAGCCTCCCAGTTAGTCATCACGTTCAGCCTGATATCCGTGCAGCTCCTTGGGGTGTGCATCTGGTTTGGTGTTGACCCTTCACAAGCCATCATCGACTACGAGGACCAGCGCACAGCCAATCCCAAAATGGCCCGTGGTGTTCTGAAATGTGACATATCAGACCTGTCCCTCATCTGTCTGCTGGGTTATAGCATGCTGCTGATGGTCACCTGCACAGTTTACGCCATCAAGACCAGAGGGGTTCCCGAGACGTTCAACGAGGCCAAGCCCATCGGCTTCACCATGTACACCACCTGCATCGTATGGCTCGCCTTCATCCCCATCTTCTTTGGGACCTCACAATCCGCAGAAAAGGTAAATATTCCATTTCAGTTGTAGACTCATTTCAGTCTCTAAACACTCACTCAACAGAGACTGACGGCAGCTTTTGTTGCTAAAACTGGGCTGAAACAATTAGAGACTTCAAAAAAACTCTGCCATTTCCAAACCAATCCAAAGTCTTAAGGGTGGCCATTTATATTAAGGTGGTGGCATCCTGTGCTTACCAATGCAGAGAATGGCCATGGAACATTGTGTCTGGAAAACACTGGTTTATAGAAGAATCGTTAAATGTAGGATTATCCTGATTTTTAGCATCAAAACTATCCTACATTACACCTGAAAGTTTTGGAATACCCAAAATCAACATTTGATCTGGATTCTGGCCGTTTCCTAATTTTTTAGGATCAGGATCACATTTCCTGGTTTTGAAATACCCAATATTGAGATTTAATCCTATCAGGATAATTCTGATGTAGATTAAAGCTTTTGAAATACTGGCCCAAGACAATTGAACGTAAGCAGCGAGATCTCCGGCTGCTTGGTATCCCGAGACTACTACAGATGGGGTAGAAGTATTACAAAAAAAACAAGTGGGTTTTTTCACAATTAACTGTTTTAGATCTTATGCTAATGCCTTCACTAAGCTTTCACCAGTGATACTGTATTTACAGACAGTACCATGGGAGCCAGTCAGTTAAATTCACTTGTGCATGTTGGATGTCAGTTTTCCATTTGGAGTTCTTTTACATTTCCTGTGTGCCTCATTGTGAAGAAAATGGCCACTTACATTATGTTTGCTGTATAGCATCAGCCTCTTGTGTTTGTGGATGCTGCCACTATTCATCATGGGATGATGGGCTTTGTGCTCCACTGTGGGGATTACAAGGCTTTTAGAGCCGACTTGTGAGAATAATTCATTCACCTCAAGTTTGCTTGGATATGTTTTCTTTAATTGTGTTTCTGTGTGCATGTGATTGATTCAGCCTCACTGGGTGGGAATACCGAATAGTCAATCACTGCACATTCATGCACGCAGAAATAGCTAACGCGGGTTTGTGAAGTAGCATAAAATTACTGTGGCTGTTGATGTTTCTTGTCAGTAGAAAGTGAATCACAAATTACCTCTTACAAGTGCTAATTTTGAGGTTGCTCAACACAGATGTCGTGAGAGCAGTGAGTGGAAATGTCAAGCTACTGATCGCAACAGAAGCATCAGTATGGTAATAATGCTATGGTGCTGCACAATACCACAATAGCACTCTTTAAATTGATAACAGCATAGAAAGTGTGTTAAAAGGCAAGGTAATGGATATGTGTGCTGAGGACATTTGGTACCAGCATATTGATAATAGAGGCTAATGCCTAAACACCTATTAAAATTTAAAAAAGTGTTTCATGGACAAAGGCAGGGCATGGGGACTGTCCATTTAGGGAGGGACACACTCTTTGTTCTCCACAATTTAAAGAAAATATAGTTTTAGTAAGCCAGTAATACCAAGAACATTATCCAGTTGCTCGAGTGAACATTTGGAGACTATCATCCTCCAAATGACTAATTTCCTATGGCAGCCCATTAACAACTTTTGAAAAATATATCAAACTATAATTGGATACTTATCCAAGAGTCATCTACACTTTTTCATGCTCTCAGTGTCAACCTGCCAACTAATATTATATTCCACATTACATTAAGTGCGTTTCATCGGAGACATCAAGAAGAGAGATTTGGGAGAGCAAAACACGGAGGCCCGAGTCGTGTCTTTAAGTTTCCTTTGCTCTCTGACTGTCATGTTCTATATAAATAGAAAACAAACAGAACAGCAACTCAAAACTCTGCATTAAGTAACACATGCATACATTTGGGATAAGCTTGTAGCAGAATCCAGAATCCATTAAGTCTTTCTTTGCCAGATGTTTTTATGTAGATTTGGTCGAACCTGTTTAGCGACAACAGGCTGTTGCTTAATGCTATGAGGTTGCCCGACCAGGGGCTTGACTCATTTTTTTTGTACCTTGTTGCTGGTGGACTGTAGAGTGTGTTGGCAGGACAATGTAGGTAAAAAAGGAATATTCTGTCAACTGGTTTTAGAGACTATCTCTGATTTCGGATGTAAACAGCCTTCCCCAAAGTGCGGCCAATAAGCAAGTTACCCCATGCATGTAAACACAGCCAGCGCTGAAACAGGCAGCCAAAAACAAATAATCTCTGTTCTTCACTTGTATCTCTGCCACTGAAGAGCAGGTGGATAAACTGAGAGTGGAAATCACTCTCTGACTCACATGTTTTCATTCCAGTTCAACTGGTGCTCACACAAATCATCTTGCAGTGCCGTTATCACAAAGAACGAACGTCATATTCATTTAAACCATTGAATAAAATGTTACACAGACAGTCTCGGTGTAAAAGAACACCAGAAAACTAGGAACTATTAAAAGAAACACCTTCAGGATTAAATAAGGCTCTGAAAACTTGTTTTATTTTCTAGTTTTCGGGGAACCAATTTACTTTTATTTCCCCTGATGGACTGTATCCTGTTTATTCATTGAGTAGTATCTTATATACAACCCATCAAATATTAATTCAATCTTGCTGAAGTGACTATCCATAAAATTCATTTGTTTTATTGAAATACTATACTATGGCCCAGCAGGGGATTTGGCCCCTTTAAAGGGATAGCTCACCCCAAAATCAAAAATACATATTTTTCCTGTTTTATCTATCGTTAAGGTGTGAGTTTCCGTGTTTTGGACATTTCAGCTGTAGAGATGTCTCTCTTCACTCTAATATAATGGAACCCCATTTGGCGCTTAAAACTCTCAAAAATACATTTAAAAAATTCAACACAATTCAAATTTGTGTCTCTTTTCAGAAATCAGGACCCAGTTAATCAAGATAACCCACAGACCTTGCTGTGAGCAGTTTCATATAGGAAGTTTTTTTTTTTTTCCTGACCGAAATATTACCTGCAAATCATATCACCACACAGAACAAGTGTGCATCTCTTCATGGATGGCCTGCTTGTGCTTGTGACAGCGCGGGAATGTAAACATTAATGGTTTCTTCCTTGGCTGAGCTGTCATGTCCAGGAGCAGATGCCTGCCTCCTTCTGCGTGGTGATGTTGTTGGCAGGTCTATTCCAGTAGAAAGAAAATTAAAGCTGCAACCTTTAATTGATTATTAATCAAATAATTTAATTTAATCTGCAACTATTTTTAATAATTAAACTGATTAACCGATTAAGAAAAAAAAAGTCTCCGATTTCATTTTCTTAAATGTGAATATTTTGGGAGTTCTTTACTCCTCTATGACAGCAAACTGAATATCTAACTGACTAAAACAAGAATTTTAAGGACGTCATCCTAGGCTTTGGGAAACACTGACATTTTTCACTGTTTTCTGAAATTTTAAAACAAACAGCTATTAATCGAGAAAATAATAGACCGATTAATCAACTGTGAAAATAATAATTAGTTGCAGCCCTAAAGAAAATAGTTCCTACAGGAAAATGCTCAACATCGGGTCATGATTTGGGTTTTTTTTTTTTTTTTGAGGGTGGGGGCTTTTAGCACAACAGGAAGGAAGGAGAAGGAGAGGATGGGGATGAAGAGCAATAGGGAACTGGCCTGTTTTCTGTTAGACAGGTTGGTGCCAACAGTTAGTTTAGTCATTTTGCAAAAGCGCACTTCATTGTCGTTTAGCTGGGGAGGACTGGCCAACTTTGAATGTTGTATTTACAAATTGCAACCATCAAATTATAGTCATAGTCTCTATTCAAAAGGGACAGTTTCCCCCCAAAATCAAAACATTAAACTGCTCAGAACCAGGTCTCTGGATTAGGCTGAGTAACTCTGTCATTATTTGTGAAAAGAGACATTACTGATGAGTTTTTCAAATGTAGTGTTTGGCCCTTCGAGCATCACAGACCGAGTGCTATCGAGTTCCATTAAAATCAAGAGAAGGCTGGCATCTCTACAGCTGATATCCCCAAAACTCTGCAACTCACAATAACACTATCTTGACGGATGAATAGCACCATAAGAAGAAGGACGTATTGATTTTGGGGTGAACTGTCCCTTTAATGCAAAGCTCTAATTAACCTTATAATTCCATATAACACTGAAAGGGGTGGAGTGTGTGGTCCCAGTTAGACTTTATTATTTGTGTTCATTATTTGTTATTTTTATACCAAGTGTGTTGATTAGCAAGCTGTTCCAAATAAACAGCTACTGTTGTGTTACCATTTTTAGAACTAAACCAAATGAGAGTTAATGCGCCTTTTTCACAGCAGAAACTGTGAGTCGTCATAGTAAGAAAAGCACAGGTGTTACTAATAACATTAAGGACGGCTTTGTTCTCGTCAAGTGTCCCAGTAATCCTTGACAGTTTGACAGCGAGCCAGCGTGCACAATACCAGCACCGTGAAACTGAGGCAGCTACTGTAAATGGAATTCAGCTGTCATTAATTTCAGCATTTACACCTGTGGTTTTCCTTTTGTGACATCTTAATATTAAGAAAATATTAAGCAAATAATTTAGTGTATTTTTAACTATATTTAGAAAACTCTAAGTCAAAAATATTTGGGCACGAGGACTTGGAAGAGCTGTGGAGGTGTTCCTCTTCACATGCTTTGCGTATAGGTAGAGACAGCTCTGGCAGCTGTCTGGACAGGGGATTTGATGCCTAATGACAAAAAAGGAGCAATCCTGCTTCAAAGAAACTTCATAATGGCTCAGCCGGCCAAGGTTTCTGTCCCCGGCCCTGTTCCTTCGCTGCGCCGATGGAGCAGATTGGCAATCATATCGGCGTGTCAGGGAAAATTTATGTCACCAGGGCCGATGGAAGTGGACAAGGGTCTTGGCTCCCCTCACAGAGTGACTCCTCTCGGTACTCCAGAGGGGTAGCAATATTGTTCCGAACTCACCCCAGGCCACGTGTAATCTTCTCAGGAGATTACAACACTCCCCCTCTATCACCAAGGAATGCTCATGTTCAGCTTGCAGTATGATGGCATACAATGGCCTATCACTTCCATTTGGCACTGACATCTTTTTTCTTAACTGACGTGGCTTTAGGGGTTTAATTTGGGCAAGGCTTCTCTATAGTTTATGCTTTTTATTACATCAGCATGTATCATGGTCACTGTATGACAGGTCATGATTTTTATTTTATTTCAAAATAATGTCCCACCTGCAATGTGCACCAGGGGTCATGTTAACTGAAGATTTCCCATCATTGGGTGAATTCTTTTTCTGATGGTCGTCCATCATTTTGACAGATTACAACACTGAGGGTGATCTACTGAGGTAACTAAATCTATCATCTGTCCCTAAACCTACGCAGATCTTGACAGGGTTGTCACGTTACAAAACATAATTAGTTTGTACAAGGTGCAAATGTAAATGAAGAAACAACATGTACAAGAGCTTCTAGACATGACTGATTTGCAGCATGTGTCACTGGTACAGAAGGAGTGCATACTGTGGGATTTCCTTCAGTTGAAGTGAGTGCTTGTAGGATCGAGAGATTCCAATATTCAGAGAGTCGTTCATATTTTCCTGCTAAGGTATACTTACTTGGCTGCTGACATGAGAAGTAACGACACAGTCAGCGTCTTTGTCCATCTTCTCTCTCCATGCCCTTCTAAATGCATAATTTGTAAGTTTTTTCACTACATCAAATTTTATTGGAATCAAGTTGTTTTGGAAAACTAAACACTATTAAATAAGCTATGACTCATTATCATTACAAAATAAAAACTAAAATGAACTTTTCCAACCCTGTCCATCAAAATGAGGGACGAGAAAGTTGTCACAATTCCATTCAATGCAGCTATGCCAGTGTTTAACCACTGAGTCTTCTGAGCTCTACATCCTTATCAGTCTACAACTGTCATTTACATGTTCAAATTCTTCTATATGGTGTCACATGTCAAATAACAGACAGTAACATACACTGTGTTGTTTTTGAAGTCTTATTTCTTTCTCCGAAACTGCAAGTAGGCGGGGACGGAGAGAAAAAAAACACTGAAAAAAAAAAAAAAATAGAGAATCACGGATTCGGCCTTTGATTTCGATCACTGAAACTGAAAGCTCATTTCGATCAATTTAATAAAGAAAGTCTAACACCTCTAAAATGCAGCCTCTGGTATACATATACTACACTCCAATGGTTTGGATAATGCTACACAAATGCACTGCAGAAAACCACATGCTGTATGTTAAGTAATTTTGTTATTTTAAATATTATATATCTTGTCAGATTAATACTAATGGACTTTTATCTGTAGCTTAAATAGCCACATTGCTGTAAAGGTTTGTTTACAAAAAAAAAAAAAAAAAAAAAAAACATCAACGAGCATCTTGAAATGAGAAGATAAATGTTGTGCGTGCTCACATACAAACAACATATGTCACACAGCCATGTTGGGAAACCTAATTTATAACTCTTGACATGCTAGTGGCTCAGGGCCCTGTGGGCTATTCCCATGCCAAACGACTCAGTCATTTGTGATGTCTGCAAATGTAATGTCAGACAAAACCTCAGGCAAATCCGTTTGAAGGATGTCTGCCAGCTGTGTTTCCACTGTACACTCTTTGCCTTGTGTTCATCAACTTCAGAGGACCTCAGCTATTTTCATCCAAGAGGCAAAGTCAACTGTTCCCTTCTCGCTCTGTTTTCAAATTAATGTTTTTGACACCGGGGTGCTGTGAAAAGTTCCTTACTTTGATGATTTTTCTGATGTTTGTATGCGGAGGAACACTCTTAGGAGATGTTTTCATATTTTTGGGGTCTGTGCAGCCTGTAATATGCATGTGTCAATATCAAATATGATCTACCTGTTATATTTTTTACAGCCCCTGCGCTGACTCACCACATTCCCTACATCAACAAATCAGAGATGGACTGTGTCTGAGCTCTGGGATGATTATCATAAATGAAAAATCACTTGCAGGCACTTTTAATATGCTGTAGGATGTTCCTCTCCGCTCCACAGTTGTTGCCTGTAGCTATATATCTGCTACCCAGCTGTGAGTTGCAGATGTCACTGGCTTCAGAAAGCACACAATCCGTATGCTGTTGTCTAAAACCTCAGGGCGAAAACATCTATACGCAGACTACATAGACACCCATCAGGGGGGCACTTCTATTAGTTGTACATCATAAATAAACAAACACAGCAATGAAAGCAGAGCTCAGGAGTGATGAACCCAGCACATGAACAACAAAAGAATGTGAGCGAGGGTAACTGTATGCCATCACCATGTGTTATCATGTGGTGATTGTGTGATACTGTGTGATGTGCAAAGTAACTTCTGCATAAGAAGCAGTGATTTACATGCAGTGTGTGTTCTACATGCAGGACTTTAAAAGCCTCAGTCTACTGAAAGCAATCACAACGGGCAAAGACAATTCTTCTTCCTGCAGCTTTAGTAGAAAATTGGCTCTCGGAATACAAAATATGAATTAGATTTTCTTTGATGGACTAAATTCAAACTGTGCAGACTGTAAATGGCACGTCCTTCATTATTGTGTGCTCAGCTTTACTTTAGATTGTAAAACTAGAACACCACTGTCCATCAGTCAGTGTTAGGGCTGGGAGATAGGGCTTACAATTAATAGCTCGATATTTGTAGGCTATTCCGTGATATATATTATATACGTATAGCAATATACACATATTATCTAAAACAACATACCATAAATTCTCAAATATTGCAAACATATGATGATCTTATAGAACAGAACAGTACATAAAGTAGTTCGAATGAGCACATCATATATAATGGTAAAACACTGACAGGGACCATTTTACTGCACAATGACTACTTTAAGTAAATTTTGCTTATAATACTTACATACTTTTACCTTAATAAAGTTTAGAATGCTGAACTTTTTTTGTGGTGGTGTATTTTCAGTGTGGGGTATTTGTGTTTTTGACTTGAACTGCACACCCACTGCACCGGTCTTACTGGCTGAGACTTCTGCTTTAAGGAAGGTGGGCTTGTAGGTAATCTGTATGACACAGGTCAAGAGGGGTTTGTAGCTGCTAAGAGCCAGGCTAAAGACAATTAAAATAGCCAAAAACTGGAGGTCTTCCACATACATTTTGGAGCTGGAAGCTGCAGGCAGAGTAGCAAACATGATCAGCTAATCGATCATGTTTTCTTATGTGATTTTTTTCCCTGCCACCATGAAAAGAAAATCGCAATTACTGGTAGCTGCTAACTAGCTTAGTTAACTTTTCATGGACCAGCTCTACTGTGAAGATGACAGAAGAACGATGGAGTAATTTTAGTTGGAAAAAAGGGACTTTTTATTTCTTTTCTGTGGCAGCAAACACAACACACAGCCTTTCAGTAACTATTATCCTGCAATCGGAGCTAATGTACACACTTTATGGCTGACTGAAGTTAACTGCTCCTCAGCAGCATCCAGTAGAAACACTGAAAACTCAAATATAGCAATATCCCACATTAATTAAAACTCAAATATAACTAAATAAATATTGTGTATGTGTCAGCCCTTATCAGTGTGGCCTCAACCAATGATTCCGTTTGTTTGTCTCTCTCACCATCTCTTCCATAATACAGATGTATATCCAGACCACAACGCTGACCATCTCTGTAAGCCTCAGTGCGTCAGTCTCTCTGGGAATGCTCTACATGCCCAAGGTCTACGTGGTTCTCTTCCATCCGGAGCAGAACGTACCCAAGCGCAAGCGCAGCCTGAAGGCTGTGGTCACTGCAGCCACCATGTCCAACAAGTTCAACCCCAAAGGCGGCCTGAGGCCCAACGGAGAGGCCAAGTCTGAACTCTGTGAAAGTCTCGAAACACAAGGTTGGTATCACGCCTGATGAGGCAATACAGAGAAAGAGTGAAACGTGTTCCAGTGGATCACAACCACGAGTTGATTTTATTCTGATGCACTGAGCTCTTACTGCGTAAAATAATAGCAGTTATAGAATACACATGTCTACTCTGAAATAATGAGCTCCTTTTATGTGAACATAATTGATGGCAGTGTTATTTTTGCACTTCAGCAGTTTGGGAAATTAGCAAGCCTTACGTGACAAGAAATTAGGCTGCCATTGCAGTGCCAACTAAAGTGGTGTTATACTATGACTTGTTCTTGAACATGAGCCATTACAGATGATATAAACAAAACTGTGTGAATATTTAGAACTGGTAGGAGCTATCCCAGCTCACTAGCAAACATAGGACTGTGGTTTCTCCAATTATCCAGTATTATCCAGATTTTACTCATCAGTGGAAGGTCAAACTAATGCTTATAGTCTACAATTTATTAACATAACACACACAGTAGACTATATTACTCTTCCTCTTAGATTAAAGGCAGAATGAGTAGGATTTTTTCTAAAAAACAATGTATAGACAAAATAGACAAAAATAATCCCTCTCAGTCATTACTTATGACCCACTAGAACTATGTGCAGAGACCCTGCAGTGCAGTGGATGTGTAGCCCCCAACCAATAACAGCAGGCAGGTGGTCTCTTATTGGCGATGGAACAAATCTGATCCATTATCACATCAGGGGCCAATATTGATGTAACAAATTTATTGTATATCGGGCTATGTCACAAATCTGCAATCCGAATTTAGCCATTTTATATTTCTGTTGAGTGTAATTCTTGAGTGTGGCGATGCATAATCAATGTTTTTTACCAGATATGATGAAATAAAAGAGAATCAGTGCGTCTCTAGACTGTAGAAAAGCTCGGTGCAAGATGTAAGTATGCATTAAAGAGGAAGCCTCAAAAATGGCAGACTGATTTCAGAAAATACGGTAAGGCTGAGCGCCAGGCGGACAAAGCTCATTTCAAAACAAGAGTGACTGTAGGGTTCACCCACTGGCAAGCACTAGTGTTGTCTTGATACTGGAATTTCTAAGTGATACAATACCTCAAAAAATATCAATCTTCAATACCATCTCTGATATCACAGAGAAAAAATGGACTCAACAGATATAACAAGTGTGCATCTGGCACCAGAGTATTGATGCTATAAAAAAGGGCATTGAAAGCATTTTAAATATTCAGTATCAGTATTTATTGATATTTTTGACAGCACAAGCGAGCACAGAAGAAGAGAATGGGGATGAAGAGCGATCTGAGTTTCCTGGTTTTCTGTTAGTCAGGTTGATGCCAGCAGTTAAGATTAGTTTGATAAAAAGTACACTTGAGGCCAATGTTGTGTTCACTGAACTGAAACCATCAAATCACACTCATTCTGCCTTTACAAGTACTACAAGGTGTTTTCAAGTGGTTATGAAATAGTCATAATTTGAAGGGACAGTTCACCCCAAAAGCAAAATATTTAATTGCTGTGGATTATGTTGAGTAACTGGGTCATGATTTCTGGAAAGAGACACAGCTATTGAGTGTTTCAGATTTGTTTTTTGGTGCTTTGAGCACCCACAAGTCGAGTGCCACCTAGTTCTATTATATCCAAGACAAGGCAGACATCTCTGCAGCCACTTGTCTCCAAAATACTGCAACTCACACCAAAACAATCTAAGTGGATAAATAGGACTAGAGGTAGGAGGACAAATATGTATTTTTGACTTTCAAGTGAACTGTCCCTTTAACACAGATGGATTTATACAACCTTCACAAGTAAACAAGACCATCGGTGAAAGGATTGGCTCTTTCTGTGTAGTTATCCTTGACACCTTCCACCTGGTCAGACTCTCCTTGAAATCAGATGAAAGAATTTACAGCATGCAGAACAAAAGACTATGTTTACAAAGAAGCAAAGGAGGTTTTTCTCCAAATAATTGCACTTTTGGTGTTTTATTTTGTGGTTATGGTGGTAGAAACACTACCACTTTTTGAAAATCTTCAAAATCAAAACAATATGACAGTTACTTGTAGCCTTTTTAAGTAAGATCCAATAATATTTTTAAAAAAGTTTTGTGTGCTCCATATATGCTATATAAAAATGCAAAAAGAACAGGTTTTTAAAAAGGCAGGAACTAACTTTTCTGTTTCTCCTGGATAATCCTGCATTTTGAACACACGGAGCTGACAAACAGTTCCATTCTCACTAACTCTCACCACACTGGATTTGTGAATCAGGGGGTGTGACAGGGTGCCCACACTAGTCTGATTTTGAAAGGGACGAAAGAGACGGGTAGCTCAGTGTTGGAAAAGAGGATATTTCAATCACCAAGATAAAGTGTATGAGTAGGCAGCCCCTGTGTGGGGGCAGGCTTAAATCCAATCAAGCAACCCAACATGTTCTGATTACTGAAAGTCCTGATTTTATACTCTGACAAGCTGAACACTATAGAATGATGTGTTAGGACTGAAAAGCCTGCGCCCACATTTGCATGTATCCCTTTTTTTTTTCGACCTCAGAATGAAGTGGGTATATCTTGTCCAAGAGCCTGTTCATAGGTGCTGATTGTTGCCCTCTGGTTTGAACTGTGAATCTAACAACTGCTCTTTGTGCTTATGTGTCAGACTGTGTTGAGGGAGGGGAGCCTTGTGAGGGACTTTAGACTCTCAGGTAACCTGATTAGACAATGACTTTGCCCTTTTATTATCTGTGACCACGTTTATTCTGTTTATTTATGCTAATGTTCACCACAACACCCGTGCCTGCCTATATTATGCACAAAGCATCCCGGCTGCCCCTGGCTAAAATACAGCACCCTGAATGACACAAGGCAGTAATCATGCCCTCACAAATCCACCCTTGACCAACAGACATTAACTTGGATAGACAATATTGGTGTGTTGTGCTGTAAAATGGCCAATCAGCATGGTAAAGCCTGTTAATGTGGGAAGATGACACCACTCTGCCTGAGTGCAGCAGACAAGCGATAGCCATGTGTCCCCTGTAATTTGTTTCCCTGTTGACAAAAGAAGGAATTTGCGGTAATGGGACAACAACAACAATAAGAGTGAACAGGAAAAGACAGATGGGTCTGCCAGCTCCAATTCTTTCTGGACCATCTATTCTTTATCTTGGCCTTGCAGCACATAAATATTCAAATAAGGTTCATTTATCAATGCTTCTCTTGGAAGAGATGCTTTGGATGAAATGGCGAGAATACCGCCCCCATTCACACACCCAACATGGCACTGACAAATATACAGAAACGTTTACCATTACACATCTCTCCTCCACAGCACTTTTGCCCCGACTCTGGCTTTCAGCTGTCTTCTGATTGGATTCATCCCCTCTGACATATTCAATCAGCCAAGGCTGCTGTGGGCAGATTGGCAGATTGGTAGTGTGATTACCACCAACAAGCATGCTCGCTGAGGGCAGTTTTATTTTTAAAAAAAATGACACATGCATTCACAATGAAACTTGCACACAGACATATGTGTAACATAGAAGCATGACTGCACACATGCACACAGGTACTGTATGGTATGATAGTCATGTTTGACCAGCAGTTTGGGCTTGTCATGGTCACTGTGGTCTGCCCTGCGGTCATCTGTCTAATGTGTTTTATTCACAGCTGATATAAAATTTGATGAAACATGAAAACAAGGTTAAAGAATAATGAGCACTATTATGAAACATTGATGACAACACTATCATGCCAAGTCAGATCACATGTTCTCCTAACAGCATTTTACATCTAATACGCTTCACGATTCAAACTGTTAACACACTGCACTGACTGACTGCTGCATGCTTTGCTTGGTGCACAGAGAAATCTCAGGTCTTTGCATGAGGTACAAGACTTGCATTTGAATGAGTGCTGTTGCATTTTATACCACTGGTGTGATCTGCTTGGTGGCTCTATATGATGCATTTTTTTATACAATTTAAAAGATATAATCAGCTGTGAAGAAAACATTAAGACAGCGTTTTCCCTGATTTCATTAATGACACTGTAATAGCAGGTATTAACACTAATAGGACCACTGCCACAGTCTGATTGCATCTACATCACTGACAAATATTTCACAGTGATATGTTAAAATGTCCATAATGTTACCATTTACAATTACCAATACTAACCATTACTATAATCAATTAGGGATGCACGATAATATCAGCACGTGTATTTTTGTACCTGCACCTTTCAAATTTCCATATCTGGTCTAATAAAGTGTACTTTTTGACTCTGATGTCATCTGTAATGGCTGAAAGGCTTTGAAATGAAATACTGCATCAGCCCAAATTCTGCCAATTCGAAAGGCAATAAGATAATGTTTTAATTTATTCCAGTGACCAGAACATACACAGTTAAACTGACTTGTGTTCTCAAACTGCTGCCATGGCTGGGCCTCTGCAGCTTTCAATGATGTATCTCCATAGTGACAACAAGCATAGCATTAATTTAAAATGGTAATTTGAAACATGTTTTGACTTAAACAAATATTGTACATCCTGCGATTTGAAAATTGCAGTAGTAGTTGTTCAGCCCTACTTTATGGCATGCATTTTATCTATCAGACAGATTACATCGTTGTCAGATCAGTGACATCCCACTGTTTGTGGGGTCAAAGGTCGTGACGTAGGCTAAAATATACGCTAAAATATAATTTTTACACCATTACACGTTTTTGCGGGCCATCCGGCGGGTACCCGACCCAGTGGAAGACTTAAGTGTCAGCCAGGTGAGGAGCCAAACAGTATCCTTTCCACACTACTACAGGCACCAGCAGAAAAAACTGTCAGCAATAGTTTTCTTATTTTGCCCACTGAATGTGGACATTTTGAAAAGCAGTGTATTTTATGCCTGCACCTGCCAGTGGGCCACCACAACAAGAGCAAGCATATGTTCATTCCACTACAACAGAGACTTGATGTTCTCTGAAATTAGGTAGAAAAATATCTGCATGTATCAGTATCAGCATTCGGCCAAACAGAGTTGGAAAAACTGGCATATCACATATCAGCAAAATCCAATATCGTGCATCCCTATAATCAAAGACTCATTTCCAACAATCAACAGTAGTTTTTTTTTTTTTGTTATATATATTTATATATATATATATTTTTTTTTTTTTTTTTAGATCTAATTATTTCAGCTGAATCATCAACTAGTCTTTTTTAATAATCGATTAATTGTTTAAGTCATTTTTCAAGCAAATCACAAATACTGATTCCAGCATCTGAGTTTCTTTGTTTCCTGTCTTTATAGACAGAATATCTTTCACTTTCACAGTTGGTTGGACAAACAATCAGTTTGATCAAACTGAAATGTAATGTTGAGAAATGCAGATTCTTTTCACTGCTTTTTATTTTAGAGAAAATGAGCATAACAATTAGTTACAGCTAGTTAGTTTAATCTCTTTTACATATTTTTTTTACTTTTGCATTTCTGTTACAGTTTATATTGAATCACAGTCACACGTTAATACTTTATTCAGCCTCGCAAATGACACATTTCGTTTTAAATGCAATACAATGACAGAGGAGGTATCACTCCTGTAAATACAGACTTTACATTCTAACACCCTGCTATTATAATTGGTTCCACCTGCACTCGTTTAATGAAGCCATCCATAAATAGAACTTCCCATCAACCTGGACTCCAACATGTGCTCTGAAAGATTACTGCTTCACGCCCATTTGAATCTCACCTACTGAGTTTTTAACCCTTTCCTTCTGTCTCCTACACCTTCACTTGCAGTGTTGGCCTCCAAGCAGACATACATAAGCTACAGTAACCATGCCATCTAAGCCAGAGACGGACCTTGGAAGCGGAGCGAGGGCCTGCGTGAGGAGAGACCACCTGATTCTGGGGAATACTGGGGAAATACTGGAGGACTTCCAAGCTGCTACAGCAGAGAGGACCGGGGTGGAAAGATGGGAATTTGTCACTCTATAAACAGAAAGGATGTCATATTTTTTTAGAGAATCAGGTAAAGGCTTGAATGCCAAATTTATGAGAAATTGGTAGATTTGCAGGAAGGAGATGGGAGATGTAAGGGAGACTGGACAGTTAATTTTCCTCTTCCCACCCTTTCTGAGACATAAGTGAGCAGTGAGTAGTGACGTTTCCAGATGCAGGCTGAGTGAACCACCTGGAACCTACAGTATGTTTTCCTTCTGAAGTGTATAGCACACAATGTCAGCTCTCTCTGAGGCTGAATCATTTGTCTCATTTCAACAAAAACAGGGGGAAAAGTGTTCTGTTTTTGCTTAAGTCAAATGCAGCTGACAACATGAAACAGTATAAAAAATATAGTCATTATTTTTGGTTACTGGTATTATTGAGGTTGAAAGCTGCAGTACTCTTCAAACTGTACATGCCTTACTACAGTACATTCAGTATTCCTACATATCTGAAACACGGGAAAATAAAGCAGTGGGTCATCCCAGTTTTTTTTTATAAACGTTTCATAATAATGATGATGATGATGATGATTGCCATCATCTTGGCAAACCTAGTGTACAGTCCCAGAGCATGCTTGTGGGAGCATCACGTGTACTGTGCTGTGTTGTCAACGTCTATGGAATGCAACATTTGTCATGGTTGTCATTCACAGTGGAGATGTCATTTTGGATCATTACCCGCTGGGTTACCCTCTGCTGAATAAAGAGTAATTTCAAACACAAAAGGAGCAAAACTGAAAACAAATTGCCATGGAATACGTTTATGTTTACACCACACTCCATAACTGTCAGCCAGGACTTAAGAGACTTGTCAATGCATACTTTAAACATCCCAGATTTTCTGGCCCTTATTTATCATGTGCTTGTTGAAGCCGTCACAAATTCAAGCAGTTGGATGGTTGTGGAAAAACTGAAGTTGCCTCATCTGTTAAACTTTGATCCTAGACGACATTAAAGGGACAATTCTTGACGTAATAATACACTTGCATTTGCATTTGGCATTTCCATACTATCCTGTGTTTTCTATATGCGTGTATTTCTGTGTTTAAAGTAGAAGTCGACCAATTATTATCCCAATTATCGAAATATTTTTTTTAAATTTCTGATTGCTGAAAAATGAACTAATTGAAAAATGTGGTACTTCGGTACTGATGCAGGCGCCTCTCTCTGCCTATAGTCCAATCTGTGGTCTCGCTCAATGTCCCGCCCACAGCACCATCTGACTCAAATTAGGCTACTTTATATACTGCTGGGTAGCTTAATCTATAATAATACACCTTTAGTTAACAGTTGATTTATGTTTTGCATTAATAATCTGAATCTGCAAAGTAACTTTCTAAATAATGAAACAATTTTTACTGCAAATGTATTTTGGTCTAATAAGTCTCCTTAATTACTAATAATCTGTATCAGCACTGGCCAAAACCATGTCGGCTAATCCCTGGTTTAATGATGAAGTATAGGAATAGATAAAGACATACATTTATAATTTAATAGCAGTGGAGCTTGAATAGAACATGATTTTGTCCATAAATACTTGTATTTTAAGGAATAAAACAACACATCAGTCTGTTGACATACCAGATGTATCATTTTTAAAGCTTGATGGTAAAGTTTGATAGATGTACACTGGACAGAGGGGGGACAGAGGGGAATGTTCTGTGATTTGTGGTAGATGCTCAGGTAATCTGCGTTTCTTGCCAAGGATTTTTTCCTCTTCTGGGTCATGAATTTTGAGGCTACGGTGGAAATGATTAATGGAGGTTTTAAAAGTATTTTGGGTACAAAATTAGGTTCATGTTGCTTCTCAGCATGGAGACCTATTTGGAGAAGACACCAGCTCAGTTCCATCAAAGAGCCAAAATCTTCAAAGATAATTCGGTGGAGGACATGCAGAGCATCTCCTAAGGAGTGTTATACCTTTCAACGGGCTCCACAGCATGTTTTCAGGGCTAACCGGGATCCAAAATTAAATGCAGGTAAATTTTAGGTTTGGCAGAAAAATAAATTGGAGGCACCAGCCTGGTGAAAATAATCACAGCCCAGGGACAGATTTTCATCGCTGTGTTTTTTTTATGTGTAACAACTGAGACTATTGAGACCCTCACTGTCCACTGGATCTATCGTGGCATTGGTGAATCAAATCAAAGCAGCACGTAATAAGAGGAAAGTCATAGAGTTCAGTGTTTTTGCGAGAGGCGGCGTCCGAACAACACAGGAGCACCGAGATCCTGGCTAAAATATAAAGCTCAAAACCACAATATGTGCATTGTCTCCCACCAACACACAATATTATTGAAACAAGGATAAAAGGCATGAACCTGATATTATCTATTCATAACTGTCTCTTCAAAGTGATGCTAAGGATAAGTCTGCCTACTAAAACCTGCAAGTTTTATGGCTGTTAAAAAATTACTGGCTAATAAATCAGTTTGCTTACCAATGGCAGATGAGCCAAAAAAGTTCATTTTAGACTCTGATGCTAAGAGTATTCAAAAAATACTCATTCCATTTAGAGAAAGCAGACCTGCATCAAGTGACAGCATTGCTCATAGTGCAGATCCCACTGAGAATCAACACTTACTGGTTGATTCCACCAAGCACGGCACGTTTGCGCCACAGATCTGATCCGTCCTCCGCACGGCTGCAAGCCCCACCAGCAGCATTTCAGAAGCATTTCAGCAGCAGAGCGTTTTACCCGCCTGATTATGTTTACTTGCTCAGATTTTGTTGATTATGTCCTCCTTCTTTGCTCTTTGTGCTTCTACCATGAATAAGCAGGCTATGTGGTTAAATAGTTTCTTTGCTGTCTTCATGATCTGCACAGGGTCTTTTATTTTGAAAATTAATGATTTTGAAATGGATTCTCCCTGCCTTTTCTGTGTCTGACTTCCTGCTCGTCTGATCTGCTCTGGGCTAATTGATGCAGCATCTGTCAAAAATAGACTCGGTTAGTATTTGAAGCAGAACGGGGAGCCGCTTCTGTTACGCACCAAGGCACTGCTGGAGGATTCATAAGCATTGTGTAGAATGGCTGCAATCAGCTCTGGCTGACGTGGCGCAGCCGTAACGCGACGCAGTCGCGCCTGTTGGAATTTTGCCATAAAGTCTGCAGTTCTGTGCAGCTTTTAGATCAATTTACCATTGTGTTTGGGTTTCTGGCAAACACAGACTGTATGATTGAGTTTTTAGCATTTCATAAACCTCCTGACATAAAAGTATCAACACTCCTCTCCAGCAAACATGCTCAGAAACACTAACTGCACCCCACCTTCCCAAAATTAAGCAGCAAAGACTTTAAGTAAACCAGGAAATGGAAATAAAATATTAGCATCTAGTGACTTTGAAAACAGAGATAAAGGGCCGTTGAATAATAGACTTACTCTGTCAGATGATCAGAATCAGGGTTGTTCTGTGCATTACGGACCTGCAAGCAGGAGTTTGTTCGCTAACATGTTAATAATCCAGTTTTGTCTCAGGTTTGTGTTACAATATGTGTTTTGGAGTCTCTCAGCTCCCTCGTGGTCAAAAGTTGCTTAATGTATCTTTCTAATAACTGCTCCTTTTGTCTAACATACATTCATTTTCACAGTATTATTGACAACATGTCCTTTTTAGATCAAAAGGGGGATGTATTAGGTGTTTGATAAATAAGGGCCAGTGCCTTCATTCTGTGCCTCATACCCATTAAACTACTCCTGCCATTCTTTCTATGGATCCTTCATGGTGTTGCTTTGCGTTGCATCCATTTTGTTCAAACATAAAGAAGAGAGAACTCAATGTACAATTTAAAATTAAGTGTGTAAACTCCATTTCTGTCTGCAGTCTCTAAAGTATTTGTCATAAACAGTAACTCTGGAATTTGTCTCATTAAATGTTATCCTCAGCAATGCAAAAATATGTATGTTGCATGTCAAAACTCATTACAAAATCATGTGAACAATTTGAGAGAAAGGTGTAATGTCCAGAAGGAAAACTACTGCAGAGGATTATAAATAACTAATATTTTGGTTTAATCAATGATTCTCTCAGCTCTCAGCTTCAACAAAAGTCTAGGGTGTTGCTGCAAATGTTGTTTTCTCATCATTTGATAAAGTATTGTTTGTGGGATTGTTTGTGTTTGTGAATATGATAATTTACTGCTTTTTTGCCACAACCCCCCCTTTTATTTTTCTAAAAACACTTTGTCTGTGTTACAAAATAGAATATGTAAGTGCTGACTGAAATTAAATGGCAAGTTAATGTACGTTATTGAAATGGATTGATCATGTCTGCTTTATGTACTGAATTATTTAAAAAAAGAAAGATAAAAAAGAATTACAGTGCCTGGATATTTATGGATTATCTATAGAAAAAATACAAATGTGTAGAGCATGTTCATTTTTATACAAGATATTTCTAATAAAAGACTGTTTTGCTAATAAAGTGTTGCTGTTTATTTTTAGTGAGCATGTTTCATGAGCAATTATACTAAAGTATATTTCACCTTTAATAGCGAAAAATAAACGCTTTTCTATTAGTACCAGGCAATGACCACAATCATCATAATTAGTATTCTTATTACTGTATTCTCAAAGTCGACTCTATATGTAAGACCAGGGTAAAGGCTACGTGCTTTGAATTGTCATGCAGATGCAGAGAAATTATGATGGTTGAGAATGATGGTTTAAAGCTATTAACTTAGCTGAGAACATGTGTTCCAATATATGTTAATAATTATAGCTGAAACAATTTGTTGAGTAATCAATTGACTGCAAACAACTACTCTGCTAATTTCACTCTCCCCTACTGAGTGTGTAGGAGAACCTACAGTGGTCGTGAAACTTGTGTTGAATTCAAAAGGCCGCGTCTAGAGCCAGTGTTTGGTTTGTTTGTTGTGGGCTACTGTAGAAACATGGCAGTGCAACAATGGCGGACTCTGTGGTAGAGGACACCCATGTCCTCTGTAGAACTAGTGACAGCACTGGCCTCATGGGCCACCAAGCCCCTAAATTTGGTAGCCACAGTACATTTTGGTGGCCCAAACGTAAACTTCTGTAAAGACAATACAGAAAAGGCAAGTTTAACACAATTTAACACAGCCTTCCTTGACTGACACTTGACTGACACTTATGTTGTCTACTTTTTGCATGAATTGTGATATGGGGTTTCCATATCACGGCAGCACACAATGCAGAGCATTGCGTCCTTACAGGAGTGTAATATTCTAAGCACTCACTGTAAACTACTTTTTTTACTTTTATTTTTGTTGCCATTTTGTTTAGTTTTTTCCATAGTCCACCTTTTGTGTTTCTGGTTCTTCTATAAGGATCACATTAGCCGTTTGAGTAGGCTCAGCAAACTCCTACTTCAGCAGCCATGACAGGGCTCAAAATTAGCACCAGCTACCAGCCAAATGCTGCTAAGCCATTCCTTCGCTCACCAGTCAAATAAACAATTGTAACCTATTGAGTGGCTGGTGGAATCTGAACAATTACTAGCCATTTGGGTGGTGGACAAAAAAGTAAATTTTCAACCCTGAGCCCCAACATGCCAGTAGGTAGCTGGCAAAATGTACTGTTCACTTTTTTTGTAGAATGTTGAACTAAAAGGCACAAAGTAATGAGTACGTGTGTGTAACTTTAATGTTGTTTTGGTGTAGGATCACAATATGGGGATAAAACTGTGGCCACAATTGGCCACCTACATGGAATATTTTGTGGCCATGGGCCATGGTTACTGTCAAACCCTGGAAACAGCTTATTCTAAGGTAACAAAAACAACGGTTCTTATTTT
The DNA here is from genome assembly GCA_034769285.1 of Lutjanus argentimaculatus. NCBI lineage: Eukaryota > Metazoa > Chordata > Actinopteri > Lutjaniformes > Lutjanidae > Lutjanus > Lutjanus argentimaculatus. The sequence continues at coordinate 28,586,913 of JAWZSL010000007.1, forward strand.
CAGGTGATTATACACTGATGAAAATTATGCATGTACCTAACATGTAGAACTGCAATGATTTGTTGCATTTTCCAGTATTTTCTGACATTCAATAGACTCGGTAATTAACCGCTTGATCAAGAAAATAATTGGCAGATTAATCAAGGATGAACATAATCTTATTTACATCATATGCCGTATGAATTAAATTTTTTTGTGTTTAAGAGTGATCCATCCCCTTGTTCTCATAATGGCTTTTATGGAATGCCAAATTCAGGTTCTGTGAATGCACCTGGACACTGGTGGATAATTTATCAACATGATTTATAAAGACTAGAAAACCACATTCAGATCACACACAACATCTCATATTGGGATGGCCCAGAGCTAAGGCTTGTACATCCCATGAAAGAATCAGGCTTTTCCATCTTGCCATTTTCACTGCTGAATCATAAAGCTGCACGATTGGCCAGAGGACAAGCTGTCAGGGCTCTGGAAAATAAAATTGATTTCACCATCAGTCAAAAACACTAAATTAGAAAGTATCGTGGCGAAGATCTCAAGGCCATGGTTGAGCTGTAACTTCTTCCTGAACTTGCCCCTGTGTAATTACTGGATAGTGACATCTATTCACAGTCTGTCAAACACGAGCGCAAATCAAATATAACATAAAATAACGATGCTGTGTATATATTGTGAGTTTCATTAGTAATCAAGGGAACCACAACCTTAACCTCGGTTTAATGATGGATCAATATGGTCAGCAACACCTGCAGCTTAAGCCTTGAACAAACTGAGAAAATATCATACTATCCATAAAAGCTGACAGAATTATGAGCCACTCTAAATGAAAAGTAGAGCTAGTGAAACTATCTTTATAGTGGATTTACTGCAGGGTTGAAATTGCCACCTGGGTGATCACTGATAAGGCACCATCATTAGCCTTGTGTTTTCTAAGTTAATCCCCTACCTGCACTATTAGCAACACAGCAATATATGCAAAATTGTCTCTCCTTTTTATGATATATAGCAGACTGCCCAAGGAGTAAATGTACATTTTTCAAATTCTCATAAAGTCTCTCCTCCCCGCTGCTCACTTCCCCAGGCTGCTGCAAAGCATCCCTGGGTTTTAATGGAAAAACAGGTCTCTCAAACTAAGGGCTGGTGAGAGCATAATGTCCTAACTCATATACAAGATAAATGAAAAGAACATCTCGTAAGAGTAAGAAGTGGGCCCTTAATCGGCACTACATTTGGTTTCAGTTTCTGAATTCACGCTGCCTTAGACACACACGCAGTAAGCGCCCACTTCTTTTGAAAATCAACAGCCATGCAGTTGTCCCTTGGCATATATTAAGAGAAAACGTCTCCATCCAGTTCCAGCTGTAAACTACAATGCTAGCTCTTTTCTTCAGTGTAAAAAAATAACTATTTAACAGACTAATTAATAACAGAGCCTACACATTGTGTTGATTATTAAAGACAACTTTCATGTCAAAAATTAGAAATCTGTTGGTGTGTTTTATTAGATGTACAAAACTGCAGAGTATCGCTCTTGGATCCAACTACAACTGGACAGGTTCATGATTTAAATAAAGAAGAACCTAGCAAGCTACAGAAAGTTGTCATCTGGTGAACTTAATAATGAAATCTAATGACTTTATTGGACTAGGTACAAAAACATCCATGGTCACTTAATAAACCTTTGACACAGTAGATATTGAGGTCTCTATTGTTCACCCGGGCAAAGCCTCGCACAGAGCAGTGGAACTGTCATGTTTCCCACAAAGTTTTCATTTCGACACCTAGCGCCATTGTTGTTTAAGTAGCACTTGGCCAATCTGTGCACCCATGGGCAAGTTAGCCTTAAAATGAGGTAGGATCAGGCACATTGTTGGCTCCTTGGTATCATGAGTCATCAGAAAGCGACCAACGAGAACCTGGTCCAAAGTCAGTGTCGCAGTATTTTCCTGCTTCTTAAACGGCAAATTATTCAAACATAACATGTGCCTACAAAGGCAGCTTTGCAAAGCATTTACACACTCCTTGTTACACAGACAGGATTTTGCTCATCTGCAGTCAAATGGAGTTGTTGATGGGACAGAGGACTGGAAGACAGCAAAGGTACACCGGGCAAGGACCACATAGATGTCTCTCAGGGAAGACAAACACTGCTGTAAACTTTGCTTATCCCGACAGGCTGTAACAGACATCTGTAATCTCCCGTCGGATGATTTGGAGACTATTGCCAGCTGTCCAGTTGCACTCCCAGTTGTTGTCAAAGTCATTGCATTTTCTTTGTAAGTGGGTCATTTCAGCATCCCCTGAGTCTGCGCACAAGCTCATCCTCAGCAGATAACTGTTCGCTTCCCATACTGGCTGAATACACTACTAAAATAGCAATGTGCACACCTTGCTTTTAAAAGGAATGGGAAGCGAAAATGATTGCTTTAATTCACACCCAAAAAACACTTATGATTAATTATGAGACTCAATACAACCCATTTGCGCCTCACGCCTCATTTTATACTCATGTGGTCTCTCAAAAGTGGAGTCGGACACGCCCTTAATGTACTTTAGACCATGCACTATAGGGAAGGAAAGGGTGTGAGTGATAACATTCATGATGGCTCGGGTGTCTCAGAAAGCAGTGTCATTGAGCCTTCATGCATCATACCAGGGTCCTGGAACTGAATACCCTAATTGGAAAACAGCACAAATACGCTTATGAGTTTCCTGCAATGACTTAACCAAATATCTACAGGAAATGTTTCATTCCAGTACCACATTTGGCCACCAGAACAAATCGTCAGCAATGCTGAATTTGTCACATCATATCCAGGCCCTCTAATACTCTACATCACTGGCATAGCTTATTGTCATCGCTGTCACGGCTGAGGATGAACAGACCTGCCGTACCAAATTCTCACCACAGGAAACGATCCACTTGTCAAGCAGGTGCAGAGTTACTGTGAGTGTAAGGAGGTCCCCAAGGGCTGATGATGTAAGACTTCTTTAGAAAAGGTAGCCCATAATAGTACACAACTGTCAGCAACCCCCAAATGCTGTCTGCATGCTGTCTAATAATCATTGGAGACATACAGCACATCTATTAGGAACTGGTATGAGATCATTTGTCACCAGTCTTCATAAATTCCCAGATGCCTGCCTTCATCGCCTGATGTGCTCTGAAGGCACAGTTAATAACCTAAGGAAATGGTTAAAGCGTCCTGCCCACTGACATGTAGAAAGAGCAGTTTACTAACTCTGAAACTCCATCTCAGTCACATCACAACTGACTTTATTCTCACAACATTAGCAGAGTAATACAAGTACTTTTGGGCCACCAGGTTGTCCCTTTTGGACACATTTTGAGGCAAAGTTTTATTAACGAGGAGCATATGGACAAAAACCGCCCTTGCGCATGAAGAATCTGGCAAACCACCAGTGTCGGCTGCCAATTACGCTATAGTCTCATTGACCTTCCTGGCTTACTCTTATGTCCAGGATGAGACCAAAAAAAAAGCTTGGCTGTTGAAGAAACACAGGCCTGATGTCAGGTGTAATTATCAGCAGGTGTTGGTTAGACATCCCAAACTGGACCCAAAACAGAGTAAAAAATGGTAACTCTTAAAGAGTTCAAGTGGAAGTCACACAGAGCGCCTATGCTAAAAGCTTTATCTAGAAGTAGTTTCACTAGTGATATATTATTTCTCTCTGTAGCCTGAAAGGTGGCCTGTCTTCACAAAGGAAAATGCATTTACACTTAAATCATGGCCTTTCTATCCAGATTTCCTCAGAGATGGATCTTGCACTTCCGTTTGACAGAGAGGGTAAAATCAGTTCAAGAAGAAGGTGGGAGATGGTGTTATAAAGTCATGTCACTGTTTTGATAGTGGTCACCAAGGCATATTCATATTCATACAGGAATATAGGTGTGGAAATGGGCCAAGAAAAGAATCTTACAGGCGAAAGATTTTTAAAGAAAAAGTAGAGCTTAGTAAGATATGTGCTTGGCTGTGATGAAGAATGTACTAGTAATATAAAAGAACTAAATATTGTTAGAATTGAATGTGAGCCACTGCTGAATTGTCTCTAAACCTCTGTTAACCCTACTGCTACCCACTGTCTGTGCTACTCACACAGTAAGCAATGAAATACTGAATTGGATTTTCCTGTTCCATTTTTCATGCATGGTTTATCAGCCCAGGATGCACTGTTCACCATATCACTTCCTACAAATTACCAAGAAAACGCCACATCTTTTGAAATTTTCCCCATTAAATGTAATATTACCACGTCCACATCCCCATTGTGCAAATTAATAAGTACTGCTCATGAGATCATTTAGGGAATACATGCTGAAAATAAAAAGGTTTTCCTCATTTGAAATATCACTTTAATATTTCCACTCTGCTGCTCTAACCAGCGAGTGGGTATTTTATTTTGTCCCCAGGAGAAAAGCATTAAACGTGGCTGAGGTGTTTGTTGCTCTCTGAATGTGGTGGTGAAGACACTGCCCGGGTGCTGAGGCTGTGGTTGAGTGTAGATTGAATTTACCCCTGCTGGATTGCGGTGCATCATAAAGTACAGTGCGCTGAACGAATTAGGTCAAAAACACTTTTTCCTGTTTGTGGTCAGACTCTTTGTGGTTGTCCCTTTTTTTGCTGTTGTCCCAGCAGCTGTACACAGGGTTCCATTAATCTCAACTCCATGCACATGTGTCTCACTCTATGTGACTGATGCGGCTTCTGTCAAATAATGCTGGCAGTAGACAGGAGTTTACTGTGACTGATGGAGCTGGAAGGCTGCAAAGCTCTAATGACAAAAGAAATGAAACTAGGCCAGTTGGAACAACCTCTATGCTATAAAGGCTGTATTTTCACATTATATAAATAATATATAATCTACGTGTTTTGCTGAGTAAAATTATAGTTTCACATCCCAAAATACATCAAAGGAGAAATCTGACATATATTTATTGTGATAAATTATAAAATGACCATGATATGTTATCAAAGATTATGGAAACATGCTAAATTGACAACAATGCTACACAGCATTCCTACACATTTTCCATTTCAAAATTACATACAGTACTTTTCCAGATTCAGATTTCCAGCCTTCTTTTTCTTTGACTATTTTTGACTATGTATGCTATTATGTTGCCTAATAATTGCCAGAATATTTTAGCTAGATACTATAGGGTGCCACTAACCCTGCTCCATGCTGGAGGTACCAAACAATTTTAGACAAAGTTTGCATCTTTCTTGTCCCATTTGGTATCCATAGAAAACTAGGCTTTACATTTAGGAATGTCAAGCCAGCCAGACGTTCCACTGTCAAACATCTCTGCCTAAAGTGGAAGTCTGTGACCTGTACTCGTATTATTTCATATTAACATATTGAATAAGAAATAATATTAGATAAATCCAATTTTTTAGTCTGTTTTATAAATGAGAACTGAAAATGAGTCATATAAGTAAATTTTCACTGCATCTGTGCAGACTTGCTTATTCTGTGTCCATGGAAACCATGATGAACCCCCATAAAAGTATGATTTATTTACAAAATAAAGATTTACTTTTCTAAAAAGTACATGACTGTATAACTCATACATTTTCAGAGAAGCGAAATATTATATATTTGTGATGTTATTCAAAGATATTGCCACATTTTTCTTTCAAAATAATTTGGTCACAGGTCTCCAGATTTGGTATAGTTATAGGACTCTGGGGCAGAGCCCTATTTCATGATAAAAGTTTCAGTTTGTTCACAAGCACAGAGGCAGCTGTACGTAGAAGTGTGCAAGTGTGTGTTTCTTGCCTTGCTTTCAATGGCTTGAAGCTCACTCTGGCATGTGCTGTCTCATATAATGGTAAACATTTTGCTCCAAATTCAGTGAAAAACACTGAATTTATTTTAACAAATTCTAAATGTTATATTTTAGGAAACAGAATCGGGGCAATAGTCTGGAAACAAAAATATTTTTCCATAATTTATTTTCTTTTTTCCATATACCCACCAATTTCCACACCTTCCTTGAGTCTGGGAGGAGGTGGGGGGGCATCCTATACTAAACAGGATTTCAACCTATTTAATCAACAGTCTATGGTTCCAACTTGCTTTTTGGACTTTAATACTCATTTTTGGACATGCGATTGTTGTTCCTTTGAGACATGAACTAATATTTTCTTTTTATTTTAGCATTTCCATTCCAATTAAGCCATTCTGAAATGTCTCTATCACACTGCATGTATCCTACTTTAACAGTTCTTACAAGATTCTTACAAGAAGGAAAAATAAAACACAAAAGACTGCAAGGGGGGAAATTTCCTGGGTAGCACAATAAATCATAATGACAACCTATACACTGTTTTGTGGCCCATTACAGCGAGCCTGTAGCAGGAATTTCATTTGAACCTCCCTTGACTAGTCACAAAAATGCAGTAATCACTATGAAATAATCTTACTCCAGTTTCCTCCCAAGGAATGGTCTGCTATCTTGACTGTGTCCTTCCTCCAGTAAGGATGACAGTTTTCTCAAGGAAAATATTGTTTAACTGTACAATCCAACAAAATTACAAACACCCCTCGTCTACCTTCGACACTGGCTGTAGTAGGTACAGTAAATCTCATTATAAAAGCAGCAAAAATACAGGATTCTGGTGGTTCAGCAGTGTGTTGCAATTGTTGTCATGAAATCAATCTATTCATCCCCACAGGCACAACTAAACAACACACAACAGTTCTAACGGTTATCAATGGTCCCAAGTGCACTAAAAGTGTTTTTAGACCTCCAGGACAGACTGCTACAATGCATCATCCATCCAGGTTTTGCAGAAATAAAACCAGTTGTGTGTGAAATATATTTTAGTTGTAAAAGAAAATTAGACCAAATTAGTGTAATTTTCAGGACAGCTGGGTATGTGTATCATGCTTTGTGTCGCTAAGGTTGGTCAATTCAATTAGCTGCTGTTTGGTCTGTTCCTGTTAAACTGGGGAACAGTGCAAAGTGCATAATGCTTAAAACGTAATTGAAAACTGACCACAGGCAAACACATTTGAGTTAAAAACAAAATTACATTTTGTTACAGCACCCCTGAGACTCATCTGCATACTGGAACAGTGTAATAATGTGTTGTTCCTCTGTGACGCTGTGAGTCAAAATCTGCTTTGAAAGACTGATGATCATGAACTGTCCTGCACGTGTCATTTAGCTCTTTCTCTGTGTTTGAGATAGCACTGTAACAAAGGATTATTTTCATTGTCAATTTATCTGTTATTTTTGTGTATCTGTTTTTCTTGATTAAGTGATTATTTGTTTGGTGTGTAAGAAACCGATGAAAAATGTTGATCAGTGTTTTCCAGAGCCCAAGATGATGTCTTCAGATGTCCAGTTTGTCCAGAGCCCAAAGACATTCAGTTTTTCTGTCAGAGAAATTTTATATATATATTTATATATATATATATATATATATATATATAATTATAATTTAATATATAGCCTATTACAATAGAATAGAATAGAATAGAATAGAATAGAATAGTCCACTGGGGTTGCAGTTGTCTTTGGCTCACCAAACACAAGAAAACAACAGAGCAGTTAGCAAGAAAAACAGACACAACAATCAAACACTAACAGCAGTTCATGTCATGTCTGTGGTTTAAACCTCATCAGTGACTTTGCAGAGTTAAGAATTCTGATGACATTTGGGATGAAAGACTTCTTAAATGCATGTTTTGTTGCCAGAGGGACTCTGTAGCGCCTCACAGAGCTTAAAGGCTCAAACTGGATGGAGAAATGATGGGAGCTGTGTGACAGGATGCTCCTCGCCCTCTTCCTTGTCCTCTCTGTGAAAAGTTGGGTCAGAGGCATCTGGGGTTTGCCAATTATCTTACTTGCCATTGACACAGTCCTAGAAAGTTTATACTCAAGTCTACACTTTAGGTGACCATACCGAGCAGAAAGACGAAAGGTTAGAACACTTTCCACAGCAGTTTTGTAAACAAGCTCTAAAATCTGTTGACTGACACCAAGGCCACAGAGTTTCCTGAGAAAACCACAATTTGACAGATTAAAGTGTCCAAAGGGTTATAATTTTTATACCAAGATTGAACAAAAGTGTAAAAAAAATAAAGGAAGTTTGTGAAAAAGACTGTTTAATTCATCACAGGAATCAACATAAACACTCACGCCTAGTAATGTTTGGCACTGATTTGGAGTCACTGGGTCACAAGCTACTGAAAAAACTGCAACTATTTTCTATTCAAACAAATATATCACTTACACACTAGCAATCAAATCAGGTGTGCATGAGATCATTTTAGCATCATTTCTTTATTATAATTAAAAGTCAGAATAAACATATAGGGGTTAAAAAAAAAAGTGATTTTTGTTGGCATTTTCAACCAGGTTGGCAGCCAATAATAAAAAGGAACCCAGCTTTGAGTTAGACAGGAAGGAAAACCCAGGCTGGGTTCAGAGCGCAGTGATATATCAGTTCTCACGCGAGCCATAGCCTGGCTGCTCTCACCAGAAGTGCATTTCTCCGTGCGGGTCAACGAGCAATTCTTCCCCTCTGCTCTTTTCTAATCACACGTAGAGCTGATAACCTCATAAATTCATAACATAAAGCTTTTCATGTGTTCCTGGATAAGCGGGTGCGATTCTTCTGCAACAGTGACGTTAAATGGACCATCGGCTTGTGTGATGATCTGCGGGGGGAGGAGCTTTTCTCCTCACTCCTGTGAGTGTCTGCTGGTCAGTCCGGTTTGACACGACTGACAAATATGTGGAATAAATGCGGAATTTTAAAACACAAACAGCAGTGAACATGTGACACGACAGCTTTGTGTCCCATCCTGCCGACTCACCCTTTTCACACAGACGTGGACTCAGCTCTGTTGCGACCTCCGTCATTAGAGGAGGAATAACTCTGTGGTCGTACCTTTATACAGAATGGCTAAGAAGAATAACGGCACAATATTGCTGCCTTGAAAAGGCTGCATAAAAGAGGCTCTGTCTTGGCAAAAATCTGTTCCTACACGATTCCCTATGAATAAGGGCTGACAACCAGGTTTGTTCCCAGCCAAACCTGTCTCCTACACAGTCTGGTGTTGGTGTGATACAGGAAAAAATTAAAAAGAGACTTGAAGCATGCAAAACAATGTGTTTATGAACATTTAACCAAAACCAAAATGCTTTTGTTGCCTTAAAGGCATCACCACAGCATAAAAAAATTCTGAACTACAGAAATATAATTTCTAGGAGGCAGTGTTGTTCTGACCATGATTCATCAATGTACCATGGGGAAATAATGATAAAGAATAACACTCATTAATGTAAGTAAACAATTTAATAAACTAATTAAACACCCTCCAACCAGTGGATGCATTTAGATCAGCATCTGTAATTAAATATTTAATGTAATTATAACAGGAACGTCAGTAAAAACACACTCCACTGAGCTAAACATGAATGGGTAATCATGTCATTTGTATACTTTGAGCTGATTCTCTTTACAGTTCAAATCCCTTTGACCACCTGAAGGCAGCAGTACAAATGTGTGCGACAGATCAACAGTCTGCAGCTCAAAAAGTGCCACGCAACAGCACAGAGTTATTACAGACGGCCATTCACAGTGTTTACTTTGAATAAATCATGAAACATGAAATTTAGATACTGTGACTACACCCTTACAACAGTGGCTGCAGCCTGATGGGAATGTTTTTTGGCAAAGTAGAGGGTAAACCATCAATACCCTGATAATATTCACAAAAATAAGCTACTCAGTTCATCTTGAAGGAAACACATTAACAGTTGATGCATGTCCCCAAATGATTCCCCCCTGGTAAGAAATGCTTGTTCAATTTGTTTGAACAAGAGCATCAGCCCGCTTTTTTTCTTTTTTTTTTTTTTTTTTATAAATGTTTAAAGGGCTTGTGTATCTTAAGATGTCATGCAATGTTTTGGCATACATTGAATGTGTACAAGTTTATTGTGATTATTCCCAACAAGTTGAAGAGTTTATGGACATGCTTCATCAAACAATCAGATGGAAAAAAAAAAAAAAGTCTCTGCTCTGGAATCTGATAATTGAAATTCAAATGAGCACGTATCTACTACAAACATTTAAATCACCCGGGAAGAAACTCATTATGCATAATAGAAGCCTTTTCCTGGACCTCAAATAATCTTAACAAACTGCATGACAGCATAATGGAACCCTGTTGAGGAAAGATAAATATTCCATCAGCAAGGCACTTGGCTCCCTCTTTAAAATTGCAGAGACAAACATGGTGTACAAGTGTGTGCAGCCAACAAACAAAAGCTCCTCACCTGTCTTTCAAAGCTGAAAATATATCAACAGTGGAAGTGATGATAATTAATGAGTCTGTGATCTTGAAGTAATACATGAATACAATTATCAGTCGCTGCTGGAAATTTCCAAAACCGAACCCTCTGAAATAATTCCAGTGTTTCAAAAAACAAGCTGGCTGCAATATAAAACTGATTTTGATACATGTGGTGGAATGTGAATTTAAATTTAAACATATGGTCATATAAAAAGGGTTCAATGTTTAGCATTTATGGGGATCTAACGCAGAATATGGCAGAAAAGGAATATAATATAAGTATGTTTTAGTATAATGGGGGTTTCACTGATCAAAACCACCTGTCGACACGGTACATTGTTTTTAGCACATTTTAAACAAAATTAAACAAAAGTATTTAGATAAGAAATCCCTGAAGGAGAGCAGTTGTGTTGTTGTGAAGTTTTATTAAGGGTTTAGTCCAATTAGCCTCTTAGAGCCAATCGAGGTCCCACTGACAACACCTGAAGTTGTTCAATGTTCTCCTAGATCCACATTCTTTACATATATTTTATAAATGACAAAAAGTATCAGCAATTTTGTCATTAAAATCTGAATTTCATGTGATTTTGTTGTTCTGTTCTGTACACACAACATCTATTGCTATGTTTCTTCAGGTATCACCATTCTGACTGACATTAAAATACAGTAGATTAGGCCTACCCTATTCAGCTATGGACAGTTCACGCAGCAGGCAGGTTTATTCCTGCTAAGATTATCTATTTTTGACTGTTGACTCAGCGACAGCCATGCTGCCTTCACAGTAAAGCAGGAGCTTACTGCCATCACAGTTTAGCTTGTTACTTACCATGGAAGACAAGTGTGTATGTTACATGCATGAACGTGTCTATGTAGCAGGCTGATATTGAAACAAAAATATTACATGGTATTTTCATTTGAAAGTTTGTAGCATTTTGATGATATGGTTTTTAATTTCAGTCATTTCACTTTTAAAAATTTAAGCAGATTCCCCACTCTGTTGTGTACCACTAGTGGTACCATAGTATGAGAATCTAGGGTTTATTGCATGTCTGTCCATCCTGGGAGAGGGATCCCTTCTCTGGGGCTTTGCCTGAGGTGTCCTCCATTTTTCTCCCTGTTAAACAAAACTTGACTTGACATGTTAAACTGTCATGTTTCTGCAGTAGCCCAGAATCGACCACCAAACCAAACACTGGCTCTAGATAGGGCCTTTGGCATTTTTTTGGCCAGTTTCTCATCCACTGTAGGTTTTCCTACATGGTCACAGTCCAGTTATAAACTTCTACTCCTTCTAAAACATTATTAATGATTTCTGACAACTCATTAACAGATAACACAGCTGTAGCATTGTTGTCAGAGAAGCCAGTGTTTCAACTTAGCATGCATCCTTAACCTCTGATGATATATCATGGTCATTAGGGCTGAAATAATTATTTCCACAGTTGGTTAATCAATTAACAGTTGTTTGGTTTTGTTGATCACTGTTTCCCAAAGCCCAAGATGACATCAAATGTCTTGTTTTGCCCACAACCCAAAGATAGTCAGTTCACTGTCACAAAGTAGTAAGGAAACCACAAAATATTCACATTTAAGAAGCTGAAATCAGAGAAAATTTACTTTTTTCTCAAAAAAAAAATACTCAAACTCATTAATCCATTATCAATATAGCTGCCAAATAATTTAATAATCGATTAATCGATTAATTGTTGCAGCTCTAATGGTCATTTTATGATTTATTACTGTAAATATATCACAGATTTAATCTTTGAAACACAGGACTTTTACTTGTACTGCAGTATTTTTAGTTTAGGATTTCTACTTTTACTTCTGTAAAAGACTGGGATGATGCTGTACCACCAGTTCTCCCACTGTTATACTGTATTTGAATGTGGTTTGTGTCTGTGTAATCTATAACTTCACTTCACACTACAAGGGACAGAATCATGTGAACATAACCATCAGTCTTCTCACAATAATAACAGCATACCCACACTGACAGGACGACTTAATGGACCTGATCACAGGATGAGACCCCTCATTTATCTCCACGTATGCACATGAGTGTGCATGTGTGTGTCTATAAGCTACAGCATGAGTGTTTGTGTGCATGCCAGGTGGATAAAAAGCCAGTTTACAACCATGCGTGGAGTCTGTGTTTGTGAATTTGCGGTAGTCTGTCGTCTGTGACGAGATGTCAGTCAAATGTGTACATGCCCTGACAGGAATTTAGTAATATTCTTGCTGCTATTTTTAAACCAGTCTCCACAGCTGTTTGTGCCATCTTTTTCTGTCCTGCCTCGCTGTCTGGTTTGCACATCATCATCTAGCTGGATCATCCACACAGACTAAAAATATGTAAGGTTGAACTGGCCAATAGACTGCTCATTTAACGGCCAAATTATTTGTATGCATTACATGTCACACACACACTGCCTGTCTTTTGTCACATTACAAATGTAGCTACCATGTTTTGTGTGTATGTGTATGGTCGCTACTGCCCCGGTGACACTATTACAGCTCATGATTTAGGACTGTCAAGACTCTATGTCATTATTCTTCTCATACACACCAGATTCCCTGCTCATTCCTCTGCTTCACCTGCCCCACAGTAGGTATTTACGTGTTCAGTTAGCTGTGCTACTGAAGGGGCTGGCCCATATGTCTCCCTGAACCCTCTGAATAATTTAGCCCAACAGCCATTCCTATAAAAACCCCATCTATATTAATGAGCAGCCTCCAACCATTTGGATCACTGCATGAAGGTTGTGGTCCCTCCATCATGCTTGAGGTGTCATAGAAGGCCCGCCTTCGCCAGACAATCACAGGCAGCGTATGTCAAGGGTAGATACAGTGTGAAAAACTGCTCTCTCCCATTCATCAACATGCTTTTGATGTCACAGACACACAGATCCTCCCCCTACACAACCCAACCCATTGTGAGGCAGCCATTTTATATCCTTCATCAGAAAGTTTTGCTTCGATCCGGTTTCTGAACAGCTTGAATGAAAGTTCACCCATGTGGGAATGAGGTTTACTGCCACGGCTGAGTAGCAATTTCTGTGGTAACTGACAAGAAACGTTATAATGTAAGGGGTCACCCAAACAGAAAAAAAAATAAAATTGAAATGGCCAGTGCCTGTGCTGAAAAATGGGATATAATTTTCTGTTTTTTATTTTCCACAGAAATTGTTGGGAATTAATGTGCACTCATTTTTAATAAGAAAAAAGGTTGTGAACATATGTACAGTGTAAGTAAAAAATAAAATTGTATGCTTTTTAGGGTTGCAAATTTTGTGCATTTTCCTTAAACTACAGTTGAAAAGCTAACAATTAATTTGTCAAGTAATCAGTAATAAGATAGAAAATCCATATTTAAGTCCTTGTTCAAAAAATGACTGCTAGACAAAATGTCAAATGAGGCGCAATTACTTCCATTTCTAGGCTATTGATTAATTATTAATCAATACATTTTTAATCTGGTAAATTCGTCATGTCAATTTATCGGTTATTAATTAATCATTAACATTCCTAATTCTTTTATTATTACTTTGAGGGTCTTTGCAGCGTTTCTCCTACCTGCCTCGGTGTAGCTGCCTGCTCCCCACTCAAAGTTTCCCCACATTCTTGTGTTTATGTACATATCACAGAGACATTTATTGAAATTTTATTCTGAAATTATGGGTTTGTTTCCGCTTCCTTGTCTTCCCTCTCATTCTCTGCGATGTTTCTGCAGCGTTACGATGCAGAAGTCATTGGTGATTTGTTGTAACGGTTCATGTTGCACAATAACTCAATTCTCCGATGCATTTCATGATTTTGCACTGTTGTCGATGTAAAGTAGTAAAACTAATGTGGTAAACTTGTGTCATTAATTACCGTGTTGAGAAATTAGCCTCGTCAACTGTTAAGCTAACTGACTAGCCCAGCTAGCTTGCCTTGTACTACAGTGAACACAGAGTTAACAAGGTTTTAGTGCAAGGTTATATTAGTAGTGGTAACTGTTACAGTTGTTTAATATTCATATAATCATGCACAGAGTATTTCAATCTCATTTTATAGCCCTTAAATGTTTTTACTTAATACTGGCCATCAGTGACAAGTCACAGATATACAGTAAAGAGCTTAAAGCCAACTGATGACTGTTCTCTGATTGAGGGGAAACACAAAGTTGGCGCATATGATTCCCACTTTTGTCTGCACTTTCTATCACTAGAAGCATTTCATAAGCTGTCCTCATTGTAGAAGGACCTGATTCATTGTACGCCGTGATGAACACAGTCGTCTCGGATCAGGAAACACAACGTGTGAACTTTTGGGGACATAAAATCTAGGTGGAAATCACTTGAAACCAGTGTTGTCCTTTTATTATTCAGAAACCATGAGGCCATATGCCTTTGTGATGTGCAATACAAAAGTTATTGTACCAAGACTTCACAGAGGCAGTCATCCCTGTTCAAGTATTTAGCATTTACTGGCATGTATCCCCTGTTGGTTCACGAGTGAGCGTACTACTTGTCAACATGCTGTTTCACAGTCTACTTGGGTGTACTTAGGTGTTGATTAGGATTCAAAATAGACAGCACATTCTGCTGAAATTTTACCCCTGTGAAACATTCATAACTGGGGAAACACTGCAAGTCACAGACGCCCCTCTGCCTTGTGGACTGTGAGTTCACGGTCCAGTGGCAAGAAGTTAACTGTTCTCAGGGATCAATTTACTTTTCATCAGCGGTCAGTTTGAATTGTTTATGAGAGTTTGGATATCTCCTCTGTTTTGTCCGCAGAGCAGAAATGAGCTGGATTTCATTTGTGCAACTAATACGCACGTCCAACACCATCAATCCTGAGACAGTGGAGAAATATTACAAATTCTGAAAAATAAAAATATGAGGGCTGTTTTGTTCAAGCAGATTCAGATCCAAGTAATTACTTCAGGAAAGTGATGATATTTTTCATGAAGTGAGATACTGGTGTGGAATTAACTTCCTCTCTCATCTGTCTAATAAAATAACCCCTCTGTCTTTTTGTTACTTTCTTGCTTCTAAGGTTTGATCTTGAGAAAGAAATGTGGATTGTGATTTGGAATCAGTGTATTGCTACAAATGCCCTATTTCGCAAAAGTGAAAAATAAAGTGCGTATCCATTCCATGATTTGGATCCACTCCAAACTGAATGGGCTCTTCCTTGGTTCGTGCTACACCCAAGTTTCACAACAATCAGGCCAGTAGTTTTTCCATAATCCTTCTGACAAACAGACAAATGGCAGTGAAAACATAACATTGTTTGTTGACGTACAAATGTAACTGAAGGCCTTTTAATATTCCTCTATTATTAAATCATATCATATGTTATATTACTGGCTGTGAAATACTGCTGAAGGATCAACAGATTTCCCCCTTTGATGCCTTTATGATGTGTCGGGCTCAGACAATGCTTTGGTATGAAGCCATTGTAGGGGGAAATCAGCTATTGATCACCAGCAGTTGGTGAATTGCCTTGAAATGAAGATTAAAGAGCAGTACTGTGCAGAATTAGTCTAACTGCCCTACCCTTTCAATCTCTCTCTCTCTTTCTCTTGTTCCAATAAACATCCAATAATACTATGCCATTCCTCAGCAGAGCATCTGCTGCCATGGCTGGCCATTTGTCTTTATGGTTAGTGATTCACTTACCAGGGGGAGCAGTGTATGGGCCAAACTTTCATCAACAGAAGTGTGGTTTTTCATTTGAGTGTAAATGAAATGAATATAGGAAATGAATAAGCCAAGAAATAAAAATGGAACAAAAAGAAAAATGAAAAACTCCCCATGGCAAACCACAAAAAAAAGAAAAAAAAAATCCTGCTGGAGTGCTGCTGTACGCCACAATAATGGTTTTGTATATGGAGCAGTTATTCACTGTCAGCAAGCAACAGCTTGCATGTAAGTTGCGTGGCCGCCATCCAGTGAAACAGTGTGCATTACTGTCTACCACCTGTCCTGTCTGCGCTATGCTGACATATCTATTAGAAGAATATGAGCTTGCCCTGGAGATTATTCCTCAATGCATTTTGGCATCTGCAGTCGGAGTAAAACTGCTGTAATCACCATGCTGTGTCAACACACAGAACGCAGTCGCTGGCCTTTCTTCTGCTGACAAAAATTACCGTGACAAGAATCTCCTCGGGTGGGATGGAAGCATTAATCTTCTCCCTGAACTAACATTTTGTTGAAATGCCGTCAAGCAGTGTTTCTAATTCTGGAAGATGCCGTAGCTTTACAGTTGGCGGAGGGTGATGGATAAGGATGAAATGATACAGGATGGACCAGGTCTATGCAACAGATTAAAGGGATAGTTTAGATTATTTGATGTGGGGTTGTATGAGGTACTTATCGACAATCAGCATATTATCTATTTGGCTTATATAATGGCAGTTTCCCACTGGAAAAGGCTATCTGATGATAGCATAAAGCGGGGGAAATATGATAAATATAGCGTACATATAAACTGATGTTTAAGCAGTACATAGCTTAGCTTCCATGCTGCCATCTAGGTAATATATTGACTATCGATAAATACCTCATACAGCCCTACATTAAATAATCTGAACTGTCCCTTTAGGCGAAGTGCAAAATCCCTTTGTAAGCATTACAATTAGCCTGGTGACCTTGCCCCATTAACGGTTATTATTTTCCAAATAAACTGTTTAGGGAAGGTCTAATATATTATTAATGAGGACAATGTTCAGCTTGCTCACTTTTAGAGCAGTAAACATGCATGGGTCAGTATGTACTGTATTTTGCAGCTACATACTCAAGTCAACTATTGAGAGGCAGTTTTCTTTCATAGATTTTTTTCCCCTGCAAATCATTCATGCATGACCTTTTTTTTCTGAATGGTGCTTCATTCAATGTACATCTCTGAAAAGAAACGTAATGAGACAATTTTCATTTTCAATAAATGGGAATCATTTCCGCACCCCGAGCACCTCCTGGATCCTCCAGAAATCAACGCCAGATGCAATTATACAAGTACAAAAGACTAAAAGAGGAGAAATAAGACACACAGTCACTCTGTCAAGAACAACTCGCCTTAAACCTTTACTCTCTGAAGCAAAGGTGTGTAGCAGTACACTAGCTCTTCAGCATAATTAGAAGAATCTAGGGCTGGTTATCAAACTTCAGTACTTTTTATGGCATTGCTTCAGTACTATCGAGTATCAAAAAATGCTTTTTCATTCAATACCAAATTATGATACTTAGGGGTAAATCTCAGCACGCTTGTCCCAATAACAACGCTGGCGATTGGCTTTCGAATGATGCAAATAATAATGTTACGACTGGACTAACCATCTTGTTTTTTAACCACCAGGTCTTTGAAGAGCTTCTTCCTTAAAGTGTGTAATTGTACTGTATATTTAATGGTTTTTTTTGTTTTTTTTGTTTCTTTGTTTGTTTGTTTTTTCAGATGGATTTGGTATGGAGAAAAAAGTAGCTTTCAGGAAGTGGAAGTGGCCAAGGTATCAGTAGCAGTATCAGAATTAAAAAATTTTAAAATATACCCATCCCTGGAAGAATCAATTTGGTATTAGGAATAAAAGGAAAGCAGGAAAGTTTGTGGTTCATCATTATCATTATTAGTATATCATTAATCAATTAATTGCATATAGGAATTTAACCAATTGAAAATGTGTTATTAATAATTAATTGTCTATAAATGGTAGTAACTGCACCTCATTAAGAGGAAACTTAAACAAGTAAAACGAAAACAAACAAAGAAAAAATGAAAACGAGAAAAAATATTCTGTATCTTAATGAATTAATCAGTCTGCAATTCTATGGGAAAGTATAATTGGTTCAAACTCTATCAACATGCAATGTGGCTAGTTTTGGCAGACAAACCACTGTAGAGCTGTTGTTTGCTGGGGCAACATATCACTGGGGAGGAATCACATTTGTGTCATGAGAGTTTTTAGGTGTGTTCTTCAAATCAAGCACCGTTCACAAACCTACAGCATGTGATGAACCTTCTATTTTTATTTAGTTCATTAGACATATTTGAAAATAGTAACCTTCTCCACAGGCTTTACCAGCGGGAGGGAGAAAGTGACAAAATTCTGATGCTTCTCAGCAGGACACAATCTGCCGATGAGAAATGTGTGGTACCTCTGTATATTCAAACTACACACAGTGACAAAAGCAAACCTTGAGAAATAGATCTGATTCTATCTTCCAATTTCATGCTGATAAGCTGCAACCTAATCCTTTTAAACAGTTATTAAAAGCGGGAGAAATCATTTCTTATGACAACATAACCTTCTACACATACAACGAATGATACAATTTAAAGCCTTTTAAATAGAAAAATGTTGAGGAAAGAGCTAAAATAAATTTGAGCTGAATGAAGTTATTTAAAGGACCACTGTGTAAGATTTGTGGGGATTTATTGGTAGAATGTGGTAGAAATGGAATATAATATTAATAAGTATGTTTCCATTAGTATATAATCACCAGAAAATAAGAATCAACATGTTTTTGTTACCTTAGAATGATTCATTTATGTCTATAGAGGGCGCAGGTTCTCCTCCATGAAGACCACTATATTGCATCGCCAAGTTTCCACAGTAGCCCGGAACAGACAAACCGGGTCTAAATGCAGCCTTTTGCAGCCACCATGCATAGGCTCTCCAACATGCTAGGAAGGGGAGGGTGAGACAAGGTATTTGCAATCTGCAAGCTCACCGCTACATGCCACTAAATCCTACACACTGGTGCTTTAAACCCTTGAACTATTGTATCTTAATGCAAAGATCAATTTGTCATTGTAATTCCACATCTACCACATATCTTGCAAATGTGAACATAATTGTGTTCGTCTTTATGTTATTTCTGTACCAAATATTTGATCAGTAGGAACTCACTATGGTTCTATGTGAAGGCTTGAATATAATGTGTTTTATGTCAAAATCAAAATTCTCTTTTATAAAAGTCAACACACACAGTCACATGTCTGTAAGAATATTATTTCAGCTTCCATAGCCGGGGTTCTTAAAGTGCTACCCACAGGTCAATGGCAGTCTTTAGAAATAAAGATAAATAAAAACGTATGTGGCCCCCGAACGTGATACAAAATCCATGCATCATATTTTAACTCTATTTCAATACTTTCACTTTTTATAGCCTACATTCAGTACACTACTGGGCTACTGCGTCTGTCAGGTTAAGAATAACAACTTGTAGAAAGTTACTGGTTGCTTGGCAACTAAGTAGCACCTTGTGAGTGTTGCAGGGAATTACATTGTGCCATCAAGGCTAGTGCTGTATTTCATTGGACGACTCAGCAATTTAATGCGTAAATGAGATGGTAAAACCACCACAGAAAAATCACAGTGTGGTTGAGGAGAAAAGGAAGTTGCAGGAAAAATAGATTAATTCTTACTTTGTCTAACCTTGGGGGACAGATAAAATGATCTGCCTTATCTGCAAACAGGTGAATTCGCTCAAGCAATTTGATATGCTGCCTGCCTAAATTAGCACTCAGTCATCAAAATTTTGAGAATTCCTGCTCTATAGGAATAACCAAATGTAGATGAGGGCTGAATGATTTGAAAACATATCTAATTGCGATTATTTTGACTGATATAATTGCGATATATTTTACAATATTAGAGGAAATGATCATTTTTATATTAGGGTGCATTTTATGCTTTTATTGATAGGACAGCTGAAGTGAGGACATCAAAGGGGGAGGGAGAGTAGGGGGATGACATGCAGCAAAGGGCTGCGGGCGGGAGTTGAATGCACGGCCACTGCACAGGACTGACAGCATCAGTACATGGGGCATATGCTTTACCAACTGAGCCACCAGACCACCATTATGATCATTTTCATTGAAAACATATTAAATGATAATGGTGTGATTTTTGCTGGGGCTCTGTACTAAAAAGACGTCTGTAGAATATGTGTGGGCCAGGACATCTCTGCAGCCTGACAATATTTAATTTAAAATCGTATTTTGACACACGTTTTGCCTTTAATATCGTGCCTTCAGCGATTTCAAAATTGCATTAGGCCATATTAGGATTTTGATAAAATTCTGATAAATTGTTCAGCCCTAAGGTGGATTATTGATGAAGTATATTTGCATTTCAATTCATTTCAGTGGCAGTCATCCCATTTTTAGATCCTGTGATTTAGGCTTCCTGTGGTAAATCTAATGTACCATAAGATGTATCTTCTGCAATAAAAGCTAATGTCTGAATCTTTATATTCACTCAGCAGTTAGTCTGAAACCCTTCAGTCCCTGATAACACATGGATGAAGAAACTCAAATCACACAAAATTTAAATGTCTTGCTCAGAATAGAAAAAAAAAAAAAAGAAGTGAGAATTAATGTAAGACAAGTCTCCGGTGAGTGCACCTGCATACCTGCACTTAGACAACATGTTTTTGATTAGCACTGAATCACTTAAAAGAAAAAGAAAGTGAAAAGTAAAAAGGAACGTGGGTTTCAGTCTCTTCCAGAAGGCCTTGCCTGGTCTCGGAAGAAAAATTCATACTTATTGTTGCTCAAAGGGATATATGAGGGATCAGGAAGCTTTGGAGTGCATTGTGTAGCTGGTGGTGGATTACTGCGTGTTTGCAAAGCCTGTCATGGC
Source organism: Lutjanus argentimaculatus (assembly GCA_034769285.1). Taxonomy (NCBI): domain Eukaryota; kingdom Metazoa; phylum Chordata; class Actinopteri; order Lutjaniformes; family Lutjanidae; genus Lutjanus; species Lutjanus argentimaculatus. Next base: position 28,607,887 of record JAWZSL010000007.1, read on the forward strand.
CCTGAACTCTAGGAAAAGATGAGAAGATGAAATGTCTCACCACATGTTGCAAAATCAAAAACAAACCCACAATGGCACACAAGAGGACTCCCACCTGGGGCTTAAGACAGCACGTCAAGAAATGAAGACACACATGCCACATAAGGCAAAGTATACAGGAGCAAAGAAACCTACTGTCAGCAGAAAAGAGACATATACCTTGCTTAACATAGCTAATTTGGGTTATCATAATCTTGTACACTAATCTTTAAAATATTAATTTCTCATCACCTGTGTCCTTAATTCAATTCTGAATACTGGATTACATGTTATCTCGGTTTATTGACTTTTTACAAGCGATCTGCCTCTAAAAGGATACAAACACACTCCATGTCACTCGCTTCCAACATGGTATTATTTAAGATCTTCCTTTGATGCAGGATGAGGTCACAGATTTGGTTTTATTCTGGGCCAAGTGAGCCACTCAGCACCTAACCCATCATCTTACAGTACTGTGCAAGTACTTTTTTTTTTCATTACGCGGTGTATAAGAAGGGCAGAATAAATTGAATTTCCTTTTTCTATTTTCATATATGTGGTCACGTTTTGTTCTCACTGAAGTGGTGCATTAGGCTTGTTTGGAGCCAGGGCTTCTTTTATAGTGAATAATGGTTTTCTGCACAGGGAAAGAATCCAAGTCCTGCCAATAAAGTGGTGGAGGTATATCATAGCCCTCATTAAGCAGGGCTATTATGAACCTGCTGGTGCACAGTGCCACAAGACAGGATGAAAAACTGTCTCTCTGGACTTCCATTCCTCTGGCCTGGGTGAACAATGCAGTTTTCCTCTCCTCCCCTGATATCATTTCAGCAGCCTCAATAAAATGGGTGTATATTCATGCTGTGACATTTCTGTTTAGCTATAAACCATCACCTCCTGGTCTCTATAGATTCACCTATTTAGAAAAACACATGGGAGGACTTCCTGCAATTGATTTAATATTGAATATCACTTTTTAATGGAGGCACTTTATTTTCCAAATACAAATAGAGAAAATACTACATTGTTCATTTTTTTATAACCAGTGACAGCATTGGTTCACAGGGTTTCTGTTTGGTGTCGGTCCATGTCTCCAAGACAAATGGAAGAAAGTCCGTCATTGTCATTATTGAGATTAATAACAGTTAATAGGCAGGCTATATAAAGAATGCATGTAGATTTATATTTTTATTGAAAAGTAGGCTACTTTTGCTTATACATCAAATTCCATGTAAATGGGTCCTGTCAACAAACTCATGTGCACGCTATTTTAAAAATAAATAAACAAATATTAGGTTAGCCTACGATTGTTGGGGAAACATATGGGCACAAAGGATTTCCTTCAGCTTTAGGTCTACAAATTATCAGAGGGCTTACAAAACATGGGGTGTCGCATATTGTGCAGACACTAAAGCCCCATGAGGCATATTGTGATTTGTCATTTTGGGCTATATAAATAAAATTTGATTTTGCAAACAAAGAAAATCCATGTAACCTGGACACAAAATTAGCACCAGCTACCAACCAAATGCTGGTTAAAAAAAATGCAAGTGGCTGGTAGATTTGCTTCAGTCACCAGCCAAAAAACAATGTGATCTGTTGAGTGGTTTGTAAAATTTGAACATTCACTAGCAATTTGGCCAGATGATAAAAAAAGAGTTAATTTTGCACCCTGCATGTAGCCCTGTCTGGCTCATAACATTTTAATTATGGTTTGCAGATGGCAACTTGAAATCAAATAATTTCCATTTTCTATGGGTCTTTTCTCAGATAAAAACAAATAAAAACAATAAAAAGAATAAAAACGAAACAATAGCCATAATCTATTACAGGCTCATATAATTTACTTCTTACATTTTTTCGCAGCAGTGAAGCACACAGCTGACTTTAAATCAAAAGTGTCAAGTGTCTTTCCACAACTTGCAATACACATAAGCCTTATGACCTTGTCCTCCCCAAAGCGACTTAGCTGCACTGTTTTGATTCAGTTCTGCAGAGAGCCCTCTCTCTGCTGGCATACTGGGAGCAGGGATCAAGTAAGATACCTCAGCCAGTTTGGCCCACTTGGGACAGATTTCACCAGAGCTATAAATATGTCGGACTACAACAGATTTTTCCTGTAAAAGAAGGGAAATCACCAGATAACAGAACCCTGATGTATTATGCATTTGAATGCGAAATCTGCCAAATATGACCGGATAGAATTTGGATGTTTTTGCAGCGGACAGCATGTTCTGTCAATGATGGCATTAAGTGTGAGTCCACATACCTATGAAGTCTCTGCACCATTCTCCATTCTGGAGAAAGTTCTGATCTTTTCTTCTTTTTAAGCCGAGTGCCCAGATGGACTCATGTATCTAAATATAGCTGCCTCAATTTGCCAATATATCTCAGTTTCAAACTATAATATATAATGATATACTGGATAATGATGCACACAAGAGTCTTTTATGAACAACAATTTACCCTTTGGTATAGAGAGCAGGGGAAAAGGGGCAATAAAGAGAGCAAAAGCATCACGGTCATTAGTCCCACAGAGCTCATTATCATCTGCAAGTAATATTTCAACCTGAATTTACAATATGACCATATTGCAGCCTGGCTATCACACTGACATGATGCTGCATTCATATCTGGGCTAAGCCTCCCTTCCTGAGACCTATCTAAACATTAACCTAACACAAACAGGGTGTTTTGCTTTGAGGCTTTATGACTTATTTTTAATCAAGCTGCCCTGTTTTGAGTCTGGGGTCAAAAACCTTATTTATGAACTGTCAAGAAAGCAATATGGAGTATGTAGAATAAATACACGCTGCCAAATCGTCTACTAAATAAGCACCTAAAATGGCCCGAACAATGAATTACTTTGACTGACACAAACAAGTTGTCAGATCTGTCATATATACTCAATAATTCAATACCACAACGGGTCATGATATGTCTTTTCATATCATTTTATAATACAAACAGACCAAAACCTTTCCACTAACTTTGATTATAAAACTGAATGTTGTTACTGATGATACACCATAATGTAAGTGACAGTGTGACTGTCAAGTTTTTAATCAAAACAAACTTTAATTAGCCCAGATTAGCCATATATTTAAAGGGTATTTGAGTTTTTCTTTGAACTAAAAGACATAATAGAATCTACACTAAAAGACGATAGAAGCTCAATAAGTTGTGACCTTAGTTTATATCACATACTGTATAAAACTGAGGTTGGCTAATGGTAAATGTTCCTCTCTGGGAGGCGGTGCCCAAACTAACTACGCACACACGCATGCACACCTGACGCACAGTCTGTATATGAGCATGTATTGTTTTGGCTGCATTAACTTTAGAGTATCATGTCAAAATGTGTCAATATCCCAACCACAGACTGCTGACTGTTTGCATCAGTGATGTGATTGGTCAAACAGTATCCTGATGTTTTCCTCAGGTTACAATAATGTGAATAAGTAATAAGGACCAATAAATATATTGATGATTTTTATGTGCAGCACATTTGCAGAATGGTAAAAGAGTCTTAGGCTTACTTTTAATATTTGGAAATTATTTCTAGTTTTTCTATAGCTTCTTATTATGTTCTAGTTAGGTCATCACATTTCACTTTGTTGAATATCATTTTTAATTGTCTCTGTAACCATTTTTTCCCCACAGGAAGAACCACCTGACAGTTTTATCTCATTTCAATACTTTCTTCACGGTTCTTATTATGTGGTTTGTATTGTTAACAACCCATCTCTTACGTTTGTAGCTGGAACCCCAGTGTTAACAGAGACAGGTGACAGCCCCACTTTATGAGTTTAATATTTTTCACCCTCAGTTAAAGTTTTAATAAGAAATTCCAAGTGGTGACATGACTGTGGCGTCAGCAGCTGTCCAAATATGTTTCCTTTTAGGAGTATGTTCACTGCAACCGGACTGTGCGTCTTCATGTGCACCTTTTATTTTGGTTCATGAATGTGCAGCAGCACAGCATGCAAAGTGCTGGGTGAAGGCGACTATAGATCAGCGGGTGTAGTGATTATTAAAGACTGTCTCAGCCAGTCACATCATCGTGACGACAGCTCAGCAAATGGAAAGCTTTACCTCAAGAAAAGAGATGGAGATGGATCAGAGCATCACTACATGACCAAGCATCACAACAAATACACCTCCAGAGACAGATGAAGGTAATTTCCTTTTCCTACACTAAGAAATAAGTAAACTGATTTGGTGATGATTACATCAGAACAACACTATTTTAGCTATAATTCTAATGTATCTCACCTCATACATGGTCATATACTGTAGTGATCAATGTTTGCACTGTGATGTGTTTCAAAGATAAAACAAAGGTTGGAAAAAGACGAGCACTACTAACTAAATGTCTCCTTTAAAACACAGAATATGGAGCTAACCAACCAGTCTGGTGGTAGAGGTCTGTGTGATTATACCGTAGCAGCCTGGTGCATTTTCCAAGTGATCCAATGACAGTATGCACGGTAAGTGGCTGTGTGTAACAGCAGTACGACGCAGAACTTCTCAGAGGCTGCGGATTTGTCAACATATCATGTCTCCTTTTACTGGTATGTGTGTGCACAAATTAATACAACAAATGCTACCTCCACCCAATCCCCCCGGGGTGGGGGTGGTGGGGTGGGGGGACGTGTCTTCTGGTCCCTTGTGGCAATTACATGCATGGTATACAGTACGATTCACTTAATTAGATAATTAGGCTACAGGTCTTGCTTGACAGATTTAATAAAACAGTGTAGATGTGTTTTCCCTTATGTGTAAAACAGCCTAGTTGTCCCCTCTATAAGGGTTATATAAACAAATCTGTTTGTAAGAAAAAGGAGAAACATTTTTATCACGAATCTCAGTGGCCTTGTCCTTTATGGACTTTGCTATTTGGTGCATTCTAACATTACAAAATGAAACACTAAAAATAAATATAAGGACTTGTTTGCCTATTATAAAGAAATGTCACAAGTCATTTAACCCTGTTTAAATATTTGAAGGCCAGTATTCACAAGATCAGTTAGTGATCATGAATGATTTGTCTCTTGCATCTGCTCCCAACAATCTCATCCAAGCACTGGAGTAAGTGGCTGCATATTTTTATACAGCTCTAAATAAATGCTGAGCACAAAATTCTCCTGTAATCAATATTTCAGGACACCAGCACTGCTCTCTAGATGTCACATTAATATAAATGCTATTGTTGCATAATGTTGTTTTCAAAAGAGGGAAAACACAAAAAGAAATAACCTGTGTGCCCATAAGCGATCAGTGTTGCATCTCTGTATTCAGAAATGAGGTCCAACACATAAAAACAAGTTGAGAAACTGTAGAAATCACAGTGGCCTCATACGTTGGCATCTCTTGGTCCCTCATGGCAAGATCTTGTTTAGGACTCTCCTCTGTTTTGGCCTTATTACCTTGCTCTTTGAAAGTGTCATAAACAGATTATGGTTTTTCTCTCCGGCGTGTTTGCTTTGTTAGGCCCTCCAAGGTTTCACAGTCCGGCAGCTGTTAATCGCACAATGTGTAACTGACTGAGTGACTGAAGTCTCTCCTCAGCATTTATTCTTTACATTAGCACGGTCTGATGGACAGCTCTGTCTTGTTAAGGAGGGAATATTTGCTGTAATACTGAAAATTGAGAAAGGAAAATACTTTCATACTTTGATTCTTCTGTGGCACTTTTTCCCCATAACTGTTAAATTTACTTGAATTTAACAGCCAAATATACTGTATGGTAAGAAGAGAAGGTAATGAAAGTGTTGCAGCAGTACAAAGTCAAATATTTTTAAATCACAGACAGAGAAGACAGGGCTAAGTCCACAGCAATACTAGCAGCTCTGACAGGTTGTATACCACGGTGCTTAGAGCTAAATCCTAATATCAGCATACCAACATGCTCACAATGACAATGATGGCATGCTGATGTTAAGGAAGCATACTGTACTGTGTTCACCATATCAGTTTAGAGTGTTAGCATGCTAACATTTGCTAATTAGGACTAAACATACTAAGTGCAACTGTGGCTGATAGGAACATTTGACCTGATCAGTGCACAAAATGAAAAGTTTAGGGGTCACCAAAGTAATCATTATCCATTCTGAGGGGAACATGAATATCTGCACCAAATATCATTGGCAATTCACGTCATATTGTCACAATGTCTGCCTCTGTTGTGCATTCTTGCCCATTCTGCCCTTCTGCCCCTCCTTTCAGCCACGCTCCCACTTCCCCAGGCGACTTCATTGCCATTCTCTCTGGCCCAATTCCAATCCAGCCCCGACACGCTCCTCCTGCCCACTCTCACCTCCGCGTTCACGTTGAGGTTCCACCATACTGAGTGTCAGCCCAAGCGAGTTAGGACGAGTGAGTTAAAAAGCCCTCCAACACCCGGTCTGCATCGATGCAGGCTGACAAACCAACACTGCTCTCAGGTGCTGCACCTGTTTTTGTGTCAGGGATGGAGGAAACGCCACATGACTACAAGTCTTAGTTCTGTGCAGTTATTTTGAAAGGATAAGTAATAAGTTACCGTATCTCAAACAGACATTTGATAGCCTGTTGTCGAGCACACATGACATACTGACATGATGACGAAAAAGAGATGTGGCCAAAGAATCATGGGAGCAAGTTTTTATTTATTTCAATTAATCACTTTTCCTTTCACAAGCGTACAATACCATGAATGTAATGAGTGTGCCATGTCAATGCAACTTAATGCTGTTTATAAAATTAGGGTTCAAAGGGATGGTTCATTATTCATTGATCTAGATTTTTTTATTAGATTTTTTTCTTTCTAGTACAAAGACAGTAGTTCCGGCCACTCCCTCCTGCCCCAATGTGACCCGTTTCCCGCTGTTCCCATCACCTTACCTTCCCTGTCTTCCTGCTCACCTGTTCCCCATGTCCCTCATTAGTCTTTCAGTATATAAACCAGCCCATTTTCACCCACACTTTGTCAGTTTGTCTAGTTTTTATCCACCCTTGCTTTCCAGCTTTTGTTTCTGCCTGGGTAACCACATGCCTGATGCACAGATTGATGATACTCTGCCTGAGCCTTGTCTGGATAAGTCAGCCTGATCTGACTGATTACCTGTTTTAACCCTTGCCCTCTGTTTGATTCAAGTAAACGTGAACTTTTATCTTAAACAGTCTGTGAGTCATGCTTCTGGATTCAAGCAGCTGTTACACATATTTGTCCTGACACTTCACTCTGAAACAAAACTGTCAACCTGTTAATAGCAGCAGCGAAAAAGTCAATGTCTGGAGTAACTTCTCGTCAGCTTTTAGCTCGTTAACATCAGGCAACACATCTTCTGCAGCAAGGTCTAGTTTAAGATCCCTCCTAATTAATAGACACTGTAAATCTCAAGTAAAATGTTACATATTAATCCACAAAACTGTTGCCTCACTCAGATCATCTCGATCAAGAGGTGAACAACAGCTTTTATAAATTATATCGTAAATTCAAGTCTGGGTAAATGGCCTTTCAATACAATACAAGACGAAAGCCATTTTTAATTAAATCAAAATGTGACAGCTAACACAACCATTTTTAACAAAATTACTGCATAATCCACTTATTTAATTCAGTCAAACAAGAGCTGAGCTCTCCTAGTCTTAACATCCAACAGGAACTCTATGGTTTCTCTGCTATGAAGTACTTCAATCGTTTTTTCAGTGGTAATAATAACTTATAATTATGTAGCTATTTCCTACATTAGTTCAAAACCTACAAAGCCGACTCCCATAACAAGCAGCTACTTTACTGTGACTGACTCAGTGCTCTGTGTGTACCTCAGTCTTAGAGTTAACTGACGGGTCCATTCAAGCTCAACCATTTTTCCCTCTTCTCTTTTCTACAAAGTAACTCGATTAACAAGTGAGAATCAAAAGATACATCATAATACATAAAATTAATTCATATTCAGCATGTCTGACTGTAAGGGAATATTTTTCTCTGAAATCAAGGTTAAAATACAGGTTAGCTCTCTAGCATGTCTAACTTTCAAGGCTATACACTGAGTCTACTGCTAATGGTCTCACGAGCACTATGAGAACTCTCAGTGTTAGTCACGGCCAATTATTGTGACGAGGAACATGACTGAAATGCTAACAAGTGTTAATCCTGATATTTGGAATCACATTCTTTATTGCTGATGCAAAAAAGGCAGAATAGTGCAGCTCCAAAGTAATAAAATGCCCCAAAACATAAAAATATCTAATTTATGATGGACTGCAAAATTTATTCAGTCATTCATAGGCAGGACTTTATCACATGACTTGAACTGAGCTGTTTTATCCTGAGTTTTTCTGTTCACATCGTGTGTGTTGCCCCTGTAGCTTTACCAGCATAACAGTACTGCCCAGGCACTTCTAAAATCCATTGTTTTTGGTATCAAGAACAGCAAAGCAGTTAGTTTATTGCCTCACCTATACAAAGGCTGTTCACTATGAGAACTTGATTACATAATTCATTACTGTGTAACCTTGTACCAAAGAGGGGTGTGTTTTCCAAAAATGAGCAAGATCCTTCTGCAATGATGAGTGGGTAAGATCAAGGCTACTTCATTGTACTCTAAAAATGTTAACTTCAGTTTATCCAGTTAGAGACTCGATTATTTAGTCACAGCCATGTAGAGGAAGGTGATGCAATTAGGAATCTATAGCTTGCCTTCCCTTTTCTGCAGATCACTGTTTTCCATAGTTACTATCCTTTCCAGGTAGTTCCAGCCCATGAAGCCAAGTCTAGAACAAATAAAGTAGCTATTGTCACCTGCAAATGTTTGATCTACACTATTTCCATGTACCACAAATGCATTTAATTATGTCAGATTCAGCTGTTGTTTTTTTTGCCATTGGGAGAGAATCCACTGTGCCTACACCATGGATTGATAAACAAAAATTAAATTAATTCCTAGCCTCAGTAAGATCAAAAGAGCAAGGGCTACCAGTCCAGAAAATGTGAGTCATAGCTTTGAAATGTCATCTGAATGCATTGTATTCTGTATCTGAGTCTATTGTGGGTAGAGATATTGGCATCTCTTTACATTATACAAGGCATTTTCTCCATGTATGGCTATTGAACACTGGTAGAAAATTTTGTGGTTTTTTGTGCCATTATTCTATGATTTCACAATGGAAGATAGTTGAATATATTTTTTTGAATATTGCCAAAAGGAGAAACCTTCTGAACTTCTTAAAAAGTTCTTTGAAAAATATCTATATGATATCCTGCCCTCCACAATTATACAGGAGAATCAGAAGACCTCTTTCGACAGTAAAACTGATCCATCAATGCAAGCTGTTTTTGTTTTTTTTCATATCAAGGCGGATTTGTTTTTGTTGTTATGCAACAAACACAGCAGTGGTTGGAAATTGATTCAGTTAAACAAATTTAGTGAACTTGTTCATGTGTACGATCACAGAGTAGGGTGACATCAAAAGAGCTTATTCAACTAATGAATTCATTTGCTCTGGAACAACAGGATTAGCAACGTGTGTGTTGACATCTTCAATCAGAATTATTGTGTCAAAGGCTGTAAATTGCATTGTCAAAGCTGATTAGCAAACTCTTGTGAAAATACAGAGTTGGGTCTCAGTGTCCAATAAATAGTATTTGTTAGATACTGTATATAGATACTGAGTTGGGTTATACTTATTTATAGAATCTTTATAAACAAATTTCTGCATATGAATATGCAGAATCTATTGGCAAGGGACTAGATTTAGGTATCAGCGGGTTCTGATTTCTGTTTGTAGTCCAAACAGTATTGACCAATCACGTTGGAGCAGACTTTGATGGGTTTTGGTAAACAGTATGTGTGGAGAGCAAAAGAGGCAGAACACATTGGTCAGAACACAATTTGGGAATCCATTCTGCCCTACAAAGGAAAAGGTAGTAACTTCATTTTTGCAAAAAATGAATTATAATCATTTTTGTTACATTAAAGACATCATTTGTCATGTGGACAAATATCTTCTCTCAAATGTGATTTATCTGGAGAAAATAGAGGGTCAAAATTACAGTAACTGCAAAAAGCCATCGGGACACCAAGGCAAACCACAAGAAATATGTCAACTTTGTGCATTATACCATTTTATCTTATTATTAACAACAGTATAGGAAAATATGAAAATAAGACCACAGAGTCATAACTCTCAAACACATCGCAGACTACAATCCCAGGTGTAAAAATGCATTGCATTAATGGTATTTCATATTTTCTGTGGCAGCATATTGCCTTTCATATTTAAAATTCTAAAATTTTATTTATTAGAATATAAATATTAGTAGCTTCATATGCTCAGAAACATCCCATAACCATTTAAATAATTTGATTTTAAAAGTTAATCGGAATGTCACAAGCGTACCGTGATATAATGATAAATGTTGTAAATAAATAATGATAATAATAATGTAAAGAATAACAGTAAAAGGTGCAATTTAATTTTACATAATTACCAGGCTAAGGATTTTATATCTGTTATTATCTTGCTTTTGAAAATTAGAGCGTGATTAGATTAAATGGAAGTTACTGCCTTTTGCTTTGATATGACCCAATATTTTTTTGGTAATCTCTGCAAAGGCAGAATACAGTAACTTCCAATTAAGGGTCAAAGGTCAAATCAGATTTCAGGATAAATATGTAGAAAGAATAACCTGATATAAAGGTATAAAACTGCCACATTTCCAAATAATCTTCCTGCAGCTATTATGGCTCAACAACAAGAAAACTTCAAAGTCATTTTTCTCAGTCCTGCACTCTGGGAAGTCACTGCTGTTTTCCGTTGAAGGCCAGCACTGTCTGTCGTCTGACAATGATTTAAAACTGCATTAGCTTTTTAAAAAAAATCATTTGTATTCATATGCAAATATCTGTTTATAGAGATTAGCCTTCATCTTGCTACTGTAAACAGACTGTAAACAATGACCAGCACACAGAAAAGGAAGTCTTGGCCTGGATATCTGTTATCTGAATATCTGCTAGCTACACTGGAATCCCCAAACATTGGCTGTTGCCCTAAGTCTTTGTCAGGCAATAGCCGATGGGTTCCAAGATTGATAATTGTACTGTATAACCTTTATTGCACTGCCTTGTTTGTACACAGTATTTTCTTTGCTTAGGGGTCTGGGGGTTTCATGCTGTTTTACGAGTCCATAATGGAATTCCCTCAGACAGCATGCATTCCCAGTGGCATTGTTCCACAGCCCAGAATCACTGCCCACATCTATAATTTGTTAAACAATTCAAATAGACCTGGTCTTGTGCTAATTGACACCAATTTCCCCCAGCTGGATAATCAATTGACCAATCAGATCTTTGTAGGATGGATAAATATTGGCATAGCTATGTATAAAGCAAATTATCTACAGATGGATATGTCCTTTGCTACTCATCAAGAAAACAATTATCAAAGTATATTTCAAAAGCCATAACAAACAAATAAACATAATGACCACTGTACTTTATTACAGTTCACAGGATCGGTTTCTCTCCTTTGGCTGTGAATCTCATAGAATATCTTTACACTTCATGTAGACACTGACCAAAACCTGTGAAATCCTATACCATTAGCTCTCTTTCTTTTTTTTTAACAAAAATCCAATCCTGTAAACAAGGAACAAGGGGGAAAGAAAGGTTTGTGTCAGTTTTATTTGCCAGAGATACCAGTGAGATGATGAAATATATAACAAGAAGTCCAGTTTGGATGCAAATCAGGCAGAAAGGCACCACACTGTGTTTTGTTTCCCCTTTGAGGCAGGATTTCACAAGTGGTTTAGGTGATAGATGGGCATACACATTTCCGAGTAACTCTTGCAAGCAAAGGTTGCAAGCATAATGCAAACTCATTCCTAGTTTGCAGTTTTAGTTCTGCATTTGAAGCACGAATGTTTAAACTGAAACAGAGAAACTATGTTATGGAGCGAATGTTGGGGAAACTCACAAACCATCATCTTTATTGATCTCTCACTCAATATTTGTCAGTGCTGGTTTACTGGAAGACTGAGCCAAAACAGTTTCACTAATTGTTGAGGAAACCGCAGCGGACTCATCAGGCGAGTAAAGTAAATTAAAGCCAGCCCTGAGATAATTATAGCTAAAAACACAAAGAATTGATGGGAGGCGCTATTGTCCTAGATAACTAATCAGTACTCTCAGAAGATAATAACTGATGCCCAATCAATTAAAATCAATTTCCTCTTTTTGTTATCAAGACGGAAAACATCTCTGAGAGAGTAAAGTACAGAAAGAAGGTACCATTGTGTAACTGTGCTGAATTCAAGGTACCGTATTGGTACTGTACCGGTTAAAATGTGAACAGTACACAACCCTAGTTATTATGTGTGTATGATACATGACACAAAAAGGCTCTATATATAGATTTTATATTTTGGCTGTTAAAAAAAAGTTTGGTGCGTAGAAATTTGGCTGGTTGAAATAGCAACTGAACTAACAATTACTAGTCAGTGAGGAAAATCTTTATTTGGGGGCAGCCCTGAAAATATGAGTCAGCATCAATCCCCAGCCCAAGTAACTTAAGCGACTGATTCTGCTGAAACTAGGTCTGCATTCAAACCCATCACAGCATGATGAGAGGTAAATGGGCTGTAGAGGAGGCATCCACTCTAAGTGACAGGGAGGCCACAAAACACATTCCCCTGGTGCTTCTGAGGGGCTCTCGGTGACTGGCAGCAGCAGATAATTTCTGCCGATTTTATTCTGAAGGATGTATTCACCTGCCCCGCAGATGGGGCATTTGTCTGATGGCCAGTGGAGTGCAATCAGAATTCATTTAACTTCCACTCCAAAAATCTAACGTGCCATCTATTAAATGTGGAGAGAACTTACTTTTGAACTTTGCAATGAATCACTGAGTTATACTTACTATTATATTCAATTCTGTCACAATCCGCTCGCACACTCAGTCACTGTCTTTGAGCAAAGTTAAACATTAAATTGTGGACCATTATTTCAAAGGCATCTCATGCTTTGTGGGTGTGGTTGTCTAAAAGCCAGACACTTGTCTGCCATACTCTGACAATGGAAGAGACATTTGTTATTAGGATCTTTGTTGTTATACATCAGAGATCGCACTTCATCTGTCTTGAAAGGTATAAATTTTAGATGGCTCTGCATTGAGAATTCTAAAAGAAAGTTCAGTTATTTAATCCAGACATTATTTCTTAAATATTGCTTTAGCCGGGGTAAAACATTCTGCTGCAACTGGGCTTAAACAAAACAATCATTTAATCATTTAGGACTAATCAAGCTCACAGTGTACTCAGACGTCTTTGAGTTCAACATATAAAACAAAGTTGCAAACACTTGACTTGTCATTTTAGAGGGCACAGACAAGAACATTTTGTCATTTAATTTGGAGGACTCCATTATTGATGATTTGCACTTACTAATACGGTAGTTTTGATTTCAAGGAACTTACCACTTGATCCATTTATAGCGTTACAGTGAGTGTAATTAGGCATTACAAAACTTCAACATATCTTACTCTGGCACAGATGCACTGTAGATAAGCGAGATACAATCAATAAATCATTAGTGAAAAGTATATGTTTACATACAGGAGTATTCTGTTTTTGATCAGGTTTTTGTAGCATTTTAAGTGCTGTTTTGTGTTGTACATTTTGCGCATCATATCTGGTTTTTGAAACCTGTATGCTAGCTGGAGTAGCTAGAGTGTTCCAAAGGAAACCAGGATCCTGTGGCATGTAAACACCTTATGCAGGTAGACGTGGATCATATAAGAAGTGCTGCTTCTCAATCTGGTAAATTCGTCTCTCCTCCATGTTGACTGAGGTGAAGCAAGTGCACAAAACTAGGCACAAAGATAACTAGCGCAAGTGTTTTTCAAACAAGTGACTCACTGCTTAGTCCGGTCAGTACGGCACGGAGCAGGGTAGGACATCCTCACTGGGGAAAAAGTGAAACAATTTGATGTTCATTTGTTCACATCACTTACAATCAGGTTCTTCTTGAGAAGAACATCTATAGCCTGCATTGAAAAACAATGGATCTCTCACACCGAATAGGTAACATTATCAGTTACAGTTTGCCAAGCCCTTGGAGGTGCCTTTTTTTTTTTCTTTTTTTTTTTTCAAATCTCTGGTGTTTGTTGTCTTGAAAGTTTGATATTATTTTGGCTGTGAAATACTTTTTCAGAGATTCCAGGAAAACTTTCAGTTATATTAGACTCTCCTCTTGTCAAGATATTGAAGATCACAGTTCACCCACTCAACTCATCCAGTCTCATTTACTTCCATACTCCTCTGCCTGTCGGTACAGTTAGAAAGGCATCTCGCGCTGCGTGGGTCAAAAACAAAACCCCTTGTGGGAATAGAGTAATCGCAGCCAGGGAATGTTCTGTGCTCTGATGTCAGTGTAATCTATACGCAGCAGCAGATGGATATATAGAACCAGGAATAAACTGTAAATCAACTGCTCCGTTCAGTATACAGGTGGCACCTTGGAGTTCCATTAAGATGCAATTTGAGCCAATTATCTCCAGTTATCTATTATCTCAACATACAAAATGTTTAAATCAACAACACTTTTATGTCTAATTTATCTCCAGTTTGAAACGCTTTTTCAGGTCTCGAAGAGTTCAGAGAGACATCCAGAGAACATACAGTATAACCTTGTGGGCACCCTTCTTTAATTTGCAACTGTGATCAGCAGTGCATGCCGAAGAAGGTGTCTCATGGGGCAAAGACCTGGGCACCCATCCACTTCATAAATTGCTTTTCAACAGGAGGCAGTCAGGCTGAGTCGTCTCGAATGATTACTACTTTCTTGTGAAATCCGAACACAAACCACTTCAACTTGATGGCCTCTGGGAAATAATATTAGACATGTCCACAGTTGCTTAGTCTAGTGAACAGTATTGCTATCATACAGTGACACTGACCGTGAAAAAAGCTTTTTAAGATTTACGAAACAACAGCCCTGTTCAAAACTCATTTAGCAAATACATGAGAAATCAGGATTCTCCAGCACAGACCTCCATATTTAGATGACAAAATTCACCATATAATCATAGGCTTGACATTACCTGTGGCCACCAAATATTCCACATACCTGCTGTGAACACCTACATGGAATAGTTTCCACATACAGCAAACTTTCAGCAACACAACATTACAGTTTCACTAACATCCTGATTCCTTTAAGTCTTTTAGTTCAACATTCTGCAAAAACAGCAAACAGTTCTCTTTAGCAGCTAGCTACCCCGGCAGTATGAGTTTACGAAGTCTACTCAAGCTGAACCAGAAACACAAAACACAAAAGGTGGACTACGAAAAAAAGAAACGGCATCAAAAATATAGGAGTTAATGGAAGCAGGAGTTTAAGTGGCAAGAATATGACACATCTAAGGATGTGATCTTAACTAGCCAGGGAGTCTGGCTAATTTTTTATTGGAAATAATGCCTATAGGAAGATGCCAAGATCAACAGGATGGCAGTGCTATTTTAAAAATAAAACTGTTTTCTGATCTTACACCAGGATGGTAAGTTTAAGCGCAAAAAAAACTTGGTTAGGCTGACTGATGGAAGGTAACAAACTCCTTTGTCCCATCCATCCACCTCAACCACTGATGACTTTGTGGCTCTATAATAGCATCACTACTTCCTCTCTTGCTCCCAATGGACAAAAGTCATGATTACTATGCCGCCAGAAGTCTTTGTCACCTGAACACTGAACACTTGCTGAAATGACTGATGCTCTTGTTTTTCTTGGGAGGGAAGCCTCAGAACCCTAGCTTTGTTAACAGTGTTTCTTCTTCCCCTGTTTGAAAAATCTAACTTATCTTAACCTGACATCAGGGATCAGGTTTGAAAGCCAACGATAACCTGGTTACGTGATGAGATGTAAACGTAATGATTGGAAGTCAACTCAATGACCTCAAGACTCTGAAAAGTCAACCTGTGTTTGTAATTGCTGCCAAGGAACATACTGTCATGTCTGTCCATGCTGTTGACTTTACAGTAGATCAGACATGTCCAAACTATTCCACAAAGGGCCATGTGGCTGCAGGTTTTTGTTCCTACCAAGCTGGAGCACACCAGGCTCGACTCATTTAACTCACTCAACTCACTCAAATGAACTAATTTCAACCTTCAAACAGCTAATTAGTCGAAGCAGGTGTGCTGTTGGTTGGTTGGAATGAAAACCTGCAGCCACTCGGCCCTTTGTGGAATATTTGGACATGCCTGCAGTAGATAGACAGTTTTCCATGGGACAGTTGTCTGCAGGAACAGACGTCACGGTAATCCTTCCTTCTGCTTTAACAGTCAACTGTTGAAGAACTAGTTGATGCCATTTTGGTGCTGCAGAGACCTGCTCAATCCATTGATCAACTATGGTGTTCTGTGGCTAAGCGTTGCATATGTGATACATAGCATATGCATTTTATATGATGTATTGTCTGCAATAATTGTGTTCTTGGGGATTATACAGAAGTGTAGGCTCAATCGGGCACAGTTTCTGCTGACTCTCAGGCAGTGAGGAGAAGAAGGGAAGTGAAGAGTTGTGAAAGCCTTCAGGGTGGTTGTGAATTAAGTGACATTTTTCTTCCTTTCGCTTCCCTTTTTTCATGCCTTTTCTAGTTGAATGTTTAAAATGTGAGGAAATGTCTTATCTAGGTCTATGCTATAATGGGTTATCATGCAAAGTGAAAATGATAGAAAACTAGAATTTCTGCCTTGCAGATGTGTGCTTCCGCCAGTCAGTCATGTTGCAATTTATACCCATGTCTGACCACACTCGTATAGGATATAATGAAGACTTTGAAGGACTTTATTAAAAGGTATTAAGTGTATTTTCTGGTGAAATGGAAGTTATTACTATATTGACATGTATATTTCCAGTGAGAAAATGCTGTCTTCACTATTTTTACAGATGAGTACAGATGACTGACGGAGAGTTTCAAGTGTTTTTGCAGGAATTATGATTTTGACAGTGAATGACCTTTTGCATACAAATTGTCACCTCTTAATTGTTTTATCTTATTAGACATTTGTGTGTAATTTTGAATTTTGAATAATAATGAATTCTCAAGCTATGGCCAAAACAGTGTTTTGTGAGGTCACAGTGACTTTGACCTTTTACCACCAAATTCTAATCAGTTAATCCTTCAGTCCAAATGGATGTTTGTCCAATGTTTAAAGAAAATCCGTCGAGGCATTCTTGAGATATTGCGTTCACGAGAATAGGACTAATGGACAAACAAATAGGGCCTGAAAACATAGTGAACATAATAAAACCTGGGGTGATTCATAGAGGAAACTTGATTCTTAACTTCTGTGATTCTGAGTCAGTTCACAAATGACAAGAATCAAGGTAGCAAAAAAACTCCACTGAAATGCAACATGAAACACAGCAGTAGTTGAATAAGAGCTTGAAGATAGAATTCTTGAAAGAACAGGAATAAAATCAAATCATACAATTCCCAAAAAAATCACACAATAAGGACACTTCAGTAAATTATCTGTGACTTTCAGCAACATCTGCTGGCAACAAACAATAAAATCTTGTTTTACTCATAACCCAAAGATACTGTAACCCAAAGATACTGATACTGTCATAGAGGAGGAAAGAAACCAAAAAACATTTACATTTAAAAAGCTGAAATCAAAGAATTTTGACATTTTCTCTTTAAAAATGACTCAAACCAATTAATTAATTAGATGGCCATTAATTCAATAATAGATTAATAATCAATTAATTGTTGCAGTTCTAAATTTGATACTAATACATTTTATTTTGTTGTTAATGTGAATTTTTACACCATAATTTAAAAGTCATTTAAATTATTTAATTGAAAATAGTCATATTTCCACAATGACTAATATTCATTAAGGCTCAGATCTAAACAGGTAACTGCACAAAGCTAACAGTACTGTAATAGTATGTAATAATGTCATTTTTGCTTTTGGCTAAAGAATAAAATATGTTGCAACACTTGTACGTAGCATCTGCAGCATATGCAGTCAACTGCAGCGCTGCCAGCAGTCATTGAGTAATGAATATTGATCAAGAACTCTATCAACCACCAAACACACAGTGAGTGAAAATGTTTTGCTATGGGGCAGTAAAAAAAAAACTGGAGTAAGCTGTGTACACCTTCCTGTACTGTGGTTCATTATTTTTTGAACACATCTTTTAATGTGCTTCTGTTTTTACCTGCTCTACTTGCTGAGCCACATCTGCCCCCATGTACAGTAGGAATACATAAACATGTTCTGACCATCGTGTAATTTTAAAGAATATATCAATGCCTGGGTGGAGAATGCCATCGATTTCCAACTGTGTGTGAGTAAGACACAGATTAAAGATTTTACACTTTCATAGTTTATTGTAGCTACTTGTTTTTACCCCTTCTTTAATGCACAGAATATCACACCATCAGTCAGGGGTTTGTTTGAACCAGCCACTGGGTATGAAGCTTACAATTACCTGTTCACACAGTTCACACCAGGGATTCATCACAATGTCTGCATATCTTATATGGGATGAAAAAGTCAATATAATTCTCCCCTGTGATTTTGCCACACAACATTTAAAAATGGGCAAAGTTCCACAAAACGAATTACTAAGCATTGTATGACACATTTTTTAAGATGAATGACTATGGAGGCACTATTAATCTCAGACTGCCTCGCTGATGATGTGTAAGGTCTGCTGCCTAAACTATATGTCACACAGACGACGGATAAAAATGCAACATCCAGTGCAAACTATGGAGCATTGATTGAACTTAATATGTCCATAGATCATGTTTAAATTACTTCAATTACTATTAACTGAAATATATTATGTCGTCCATTATTGGTGAGACACTAAGTTTTGTACAAAGTCATTTCTTATTCAAAAGCTGCTGAATATTTGAAGTTGAAATGTGGTTGCTGGTTTGTGTGATAATAATACAGCATTTACTTACCTGAGCTTGAAACCTTGAAACTAGAAAAATAATGAGAATGGAATGTGTACTGCTAATAAATTTCTCCAGAAAGGTACGGGGTGACACATTAAATGTAATTACAGCTCTTTTCCTGGCAGGCTGGAAATTTCCCTCAGCAGCCCACCACAAAATAAATTCTGTGCTGCTAATGGGGGCTCTGTTGTTTAATAAAATGAAAGCTTAAAAAGGTATTTTTATGAGGAGGTTTCTTTCATCATCATTGAGGAGCATAGGCCCATTATTATCACAGGATTATTTGTCGCCATCATTCCCCAGCATTGCCTACTTAAGGCAGGAGCTGTAAAGAAGAGCTATGGTCTCTAAAGGGGGAGATATACAGCAAGCAGGGCTTCACATGACAAATGAGGAGCTTGGCCCACGCTTATTTATGGCTACTTAAAGCTGTCAGTTGGAGATGATAAAGGGTGACCGCTTGATTAGAAAGTGTTAGATCGGTCTAGTCCTTGTGACCCGCGACAGGAACAGATGAGCAGGGGAAAGGTGGAGATGGTGCCGGTAAACCCGTTTTTTTCTTGACAGGTTCACTGGTTTGGGATTTTTGGCAGAGAAGAAAAAGATGACTGAAGAGGATATGGATGTCGGGTCGTCTTGAGAGGTGTGCCTGTGTCAGCTTTATTTTTTATTTTTTTTCCAATCTGACCTACATTTGTTGTGATTGACATCAACAGAGGAGCTGAATGGAGTGTCTTACCTCTGAAGTCATTGTGAAGTAAAATGATTCTGTGTTTAAAAAAAAGAGAGAGAAATTGCAAGATGTAGAAGGGACAGCAGAGTAGAATAGGATGATGACTATCGCTCTCTAGGTGAAGAAATTGATTTGAAAAAAATCAATTTGCAATCCCCTTCATTGCAATATTATGACCTTTACTTAGACATTTTTAAGGTGTCTCTAAAGCATGCCATTGGTCAGGGTGGGGTTGTGCAGTTTCTCCACTTATTTTCCCTTTGCTTTTCATCAAAATTTAAAACAAAAACATTAAACCTATTAGGCCTAGGTTAAAACTTGATTCTTAGATGCATCACGATGCAGACATGGAAGATCCTCTTTTGATTCATGAATGTCAAAAATCGATTTACTAAATGTTAATTGACAATGTGATGTTGACGGAGCGAAAAAGGTGGAACTCGGCTGCGTGGGAATTGCAGACAGTGTGGAGCGTTATAATCTTGCAAGCATCTATTGATCTACCGTCTAAAAATAATTGCATTTGTGAGACAAACTTGAAGGGTTTTGTAAATACTTTCGATGCCATCACCTAAAGACTAACGTCAAGATGTTAATGGAGCGAAGCAGCGATCAGCTGTAACAAATGAAACCAGCTGACTGACACAGATGGCGGGAGCGGGAGCGTTAGATGCATCACGATGCAGCAATAATCGTTTTATCATCACATCGTACCACTCTTGAGACAGAATCAAAAAGGACCAAGAGATTCCCACCCCTAATATTATTCAAAATTGTTTCCAACAAAGGTCAAACTCAGAGAAATCCATAGGTTATTCAAAGTAACGGTGCGTTCCCTACTAGCTGCTTGTTGCTATAACTTCGGGGAAAACACGGGATATGTCAGATACGTCAGACGATGAGGAAGGAAGTCAGCAAACATGACTAAACAATGTGAATAAAACTCTTCATGTCAGATGGATTTTCATCTGCAATAGCGCTTGTTTAACAATGAAGAAAACAACTCCCATGATCCCACACTACTTCAGATGTCATCAGACTAAAGCTGCAATGATTACTCTATTAAGTGTCAAACTTATCAGACTATTTTGATGATTTAAGTGATTCTCAGATTTAAATGTGAATACACTGGGTTTTTTTAACTCCTGTGTGACAGTAAACTGAACATCTTTGGGTTGTGAGCAAAACAGGACACTGGAGGAGATCATTTTCAAAAATTTTATAGACTAAACAACTAAACAATTAATCAAGAAAATAATAGACAGATGAATCAATGATGTTTCATTAGTTGCAGGACTTAGATATTTCATAGCTTTGTTTTGTCTTAATGAACATCTACAGAAGATTCAACTTGAAAGTGTTACATTAAAAAAAAAATCTGTCATCAATTATGATGCAAAAATTAATTAAATGCATATTGTTCCAAGTACAGCTACAACGTGGATCCTCTAATAGCAGGGCTTTTAGATGTTCAACTTATGGCCTCAGAATTTCAGATGGCTTATCTGCCATCTTCTGTATTAAGTGGGTCTTCTGCTGCAATGCAGTTAAGCAGTAGTTCAAAGACTGATAGGCACTCTCAGCCCTTTTTTCCCCCTAAATTGCTGCTGCTGTGCCATCTTGTTAAGTGGATGGTTAAGTACCATGGTCTCGCTGAAGCGTGTTCTGTTGGTTGATGGACCAGGATTTGCTGAGAGATAGTGAGCCACAGACACCAGACATTACCAGCAACAATCTCAGCAGCTTGATCACAACTCAAACTGTCTTCACTCCGAGCCATTAAAAAAAAAAGATTTAACTCTGCTGTTGCTTCTTTTCTTGTTGCTGTGAGGAAACCATCCCAATCTTTGAGTTGAAGAAAAGGAGAATCCCAGAGAGATGGAACAATGATCCTATACTTTGACTTTTCTGTTGCGAAGGCATTTCATCCTATGAATTAATCAGCTTTTTGAATAGCTGCATTTTAATCAAAATTTAAAGCCTCTATCCTTGATGAGTTTGTGATAAATAGATAATGTGCCTTAAGAGTTTTCATTAACTTCTAAACACCCTCTGGCAAAAAGGCTAGTCTCACAGCAACATACCTGATGAAGAGAAAATTCTGATATATTTAGTTCAGAAACTTATCCTTCACTTGCTTGACTCCCTCTCAAGATGACTGACAAGATAAACACAACAGGACACTGGTGGGATGTGCAGTGTGCGGTTAAGCTACAAATAAAGATTGCCCTTGAACAACATCCTCTGACTATTCGTCTGAGTGGATTACCTGTAATAACCTGCTCCTCTGGCTAGTATCAGCAGGATCATGTTCACGTGTACACTGCTTTTGCCAGGGGAACTGGCTCACTTGTCAGTCACCACTGAAATCTGCAAACTTCAGTGAACACATCATATGTAATGATCCAGGAGTAGTGTGGCTCAAAGACATTGAATATTACCTGTATATTTTTTCCTACCAGCCAATCTTAGGCCTGTATACACCTACATTATATCTTTATTATGCTGTACAAGCATTCAGAATGAGTTTAAAAATAGTGTGTTTATGATGCTGAACCTCTAAGAGATGTTGCTAATGACTACAGCTGCAACTAATATTTATTTTTGTTAATCAATTAATGGTTTGGTCTAAACAAAAATCTGAGAAAATAGTAAAGGAAAATACCCATCACAAGTCCACAGGCCCAGGATGACACCTTTAAATTTCAAATATAAAACTATAGCCTTTGAAAACTGCAAACTTAATAAAGAATCCAGCAGATATTCACATCTGAGAAGCTGGAACAAGAGAATTTTTTGGCATTTCTGCTTCAATACAAATGAAATCCAAAGGGACAGTTTACCCCAAAATGAAAAATACATATTTTCCTCTGGACTGTAGTGTTATTCATCCATCTAGATGATTTTGAAGATATCAGCCAAAGAGATGTTGGAACTATTTTCTTTCTACCATCTGCCAGTTGTATGACTGTGCACAAGGAAGTGTGCACCTCCTCACGGATGAGAGGCTCGTGACAGCGCGGGATGGCATCCTCCTCAGCTGAGCCGTAACCTCGTCATGAGTAAATGCACGCTTCCTTTTGCATGGTGATACGGTTGGCGGGTGTAGTTCAGTAGAAAGAAAATAGTTCCTACACGAAACTGCTCACAGCAAGGTTTGTGGATTACCTTGAGTAACTGGGTTTCTGGAAAGAAACACAAGCCAAATGCCATCTAGTTCCATTATATTCAATCTATATGGATAAAGAGCACAACAGATGAGAATATGGATTTTTGATTTTGGGGTGAACTGTCTCTTTATTGATAATTTTTTTACCTTTGGTGCAGGGATAGTAAGTTATTTATTAAACTGCATTACCGTGTAGACTCAAAAGTTGTAGATTACTTGTCATTTTCTCCATAAATCTGCCACATCAGTCAACAACTGACATCTGTTGGAGAATAAGACTTGAGGTCTCTACACTAAAAAAAATGATAATGATGTGTTTTCTTTGTTAGAACTCCCATTTCACATGTTGTTAACACAGAAAAGAAAATAAACATCAGTGCAGATTTGCATTATGCTAATCATGTTGACCACTGCGGGTCAGTGCTGGTGGTCATAAATGCAGTGCAGATGTCGCAGACAACACCAGGGACAGGAGGCAGATGGAGCTTTACAGTTAACACGAGGGGCAGGCACCTCTCCCCTGGCTGCGCCTGCTGACTGCTGGGAATAGGGGAGAAAGTTGATTTGATTTCAGATGCCATGTTTTTAGCTCGCTCCGTCAGAAACACACTGACAATGTGACAGTGACAGGGTCTTGCTCAACTGTCTTGGAGCCTCATTACACTTTAATATGTGACACAGACACATACTTTGAAATGACAAATGCTCCCTGATGGAGACAGAAATGTTGCTTTGGGAAAATGGCACTACACTTGCAAAAAAATCTAATCTAATCAGATTTCTCTGTCTTCTTCTCTATCTTGCTTACGAGTATTTGGTTAGTTGTTGACACTGTAGCTTAACTCTGAGGTTACCTGACTCTCAAAGTCAGCTCTGAAAGCATCTCACAGCTTCTTGTATTTAAGCTGGTTGTGAATTTGCTGTAACTGCTTTTGCAGGTACAGGGAAAATATGTTCAGGAAAGCGTGCAAATCATTCAGAATAAAGTTTTTGAAAATTAAAAGCAGATTAAATAGGTAGCCAGAAGCAAACGCACCAGCTAATTGCATTTTAACAAAATTTCATCCATCATTTGATCATTTTAGGATGTCTGAATTGTAACAGAAGTGCTGCCATTCATAATATCATATCATTAATAAACATTGTTATATGTGGTAACACTGCATGTCAGTGTTTAGTTTTAAGGTTTTTGCCTGCAGTTGGGGCAAAAATCAAAGAATGACAGTCTCCCATTTCTCCCAAGAGCCTTTTTCATTTATCTCACTGAGATAGCCTTGCCATATTATCATATAGTGCCTTTCTCATATCCAGCAAAATGAAAAAGCCATTCAGGGGTTGAAAAATAGCCCGAAATTGAATGAAGAAAATTACTGAATTAAATCTGTATTGAATATAATGTAATTATATGTGTTCTTCCTTTTTACAACCCACTTTTTCCCCCAGTGGTCCAGTTGAATTTATTTTCAGTTTCACCTGGTGAAGTAAAATGCTCTGAACCCATTCGAGAAAGAAAATAGATTTTACCACAGCGCATTGATCAAAAAGGCCTTATGTCACAAAAATATGGGACTGTCATATGTTGCTTGATGAAACGTCAAAGAAAGAGAAGGATCTTCAGAATATGTAATATGTTGCATGATTGTTGTAAAAAGTAAGAGAGAGGGTTCATTTACACATTGCCCTCTTTACAGGTTCAAATTTCACTGTGACTGCAAATGGAGGAAATCTACTGCCATCTTGTGGAAGTGAAAGGGGAAAAAAAGACCAACCTGGTTTTCAGTGAGGTACAGGACACAATCTGTCCTCAGAACCAAAGAGAACTGCTGATAGCGGTAATTTGGGCTGGTATAATTCAGATACATGAGTTGCACAAAGAACCAACAGCAACCCAGCATGTTAGCTTCCTTTGGATTTGAACAAAACTTATTTTTAACAAATCAAAACAAGTACCCCTAATGTTAATGCTGTACATTTCCCAGAAGGGTTTGTTCTCAAGAGCATTCACCTCAGTCAGTATAGTGGTATATTCTGTCTGGTATATATATTTACAGGTCTCACAACACGTATTGTGTGCAGGGCAGCAGGTGAACAAGATTTTAATCAAGTTATTTTTGCTGCATGTTCTACTTGTAGAATCTAATTTGTGCAGAGGCAGCTGCAGACATTAATAAAATATTGTGACAATCCAGACTGGACTGTGCGATGACACTGCAAGCTCAATATTGTATCTGTTGTTGAAGGCTGTGCCATGTTTATGTCAATCCCAGGCTCTTTGATATCGTCGTGGCATGGCGTTGATCCTAGGTGGATGAAGAGCAAGGCCACCTCTTAGGCACGCCCATAAAAAGACTAATATTTTTGCAACGGGGAAATGCACTGACTGCCATTCAGTCTGAGAACAGGCTCTCAGGTATGCACAGCTTTACTGTGACTGGTCAGGTCTCTAATGCATGATTCAAACATAGCTGCACCGTGAGAGCGTACAGGCAACAATCAGATTGTTTAAAGCACACAGATTATTTGTCGGTGAGGAGAATTAATCAAGCTTGGAGCCTTTGGAGCTGTGAGTAATGAGGATGGAGATGGGCCACCAGGAAGATGTGATGAGGATTTAGAATGCAATTCACGGCAGGGAAGAACCCTATCTCAAAGAGATGGAGGCCTTTTTTTTCTTCTCTTCTTTTTTTGCCGTTTGACAGAGACTTTTAAGTCATATCTCTTTCCTGTCTGATTTATCTCAGACAGAAGATGTTGCAAGTTAAATGAGCTCTCTTACCATCACTTTGAATGTGATGCGTACAGTACATGACATGACTAAAAACAGGGGAGAAGATTCAATCCCATTTTATTTTGTGTGTTTTATCTTCTGTGTTTTATATTCAGCTATTTAGCTTTTATCTACAGTCATGTATACCATTATGTAAGAAACAATGCATATGATCTGATGGTAATTACCAGTTTCCAAGGAGAAGCAGAGCAACCATTTAAAGCAGCATTACAGAGATGGGGAGAGGTTGACTGCACAAGGCTGACTGATGCGCTGTTTATGATCTCATTTTTTTTTTTCTTTCTAGACTGAAACATGCTCCAAACTAACAATAGAAGAACTTTTGACTGAATTAGTGTGCACTACACTACAGCCTTGGAACTGCTGCTTTCACAGAACAAATCAAACAAAATTATTGATATTCAGGTGGAAAACAAGTGTTTTTCAATCTTTAAAAGGTAAACCGACACTGTCTTTGCTTGTAAATGTGTTCGGGACTGAGTATCAGGCAAGAATTCATTATGAGTCTGAAAGCTATGGCTGTCTTGTTCTTCTCACATACTCATAAATGTTGCTTGCACTGATTGAAAAAGTTTTTTTAAATCGCCAAGAGTTAGATAAGAAGATCAATATCACTTTCACATCTATGCTGTGAATTTTGGTTACAGCTTAGCTCAGCATACAAGCTGGGCTGATACCAAGTCCATCACCCAGCTGGGAGCAGTGACTTCCTTTTTCCTTCTTTTCAGCACATGGGAGTCAGGCTTCAAGACTGTCACCAAGAAGGCTGTTTCTGTCAGGAATCTGTCAGAAAGCCTAGAAAGCTTTCTGTCAGAAAGCCTTTAGAAAGTATGTACAAAGAGCAACAAAGTCAACGTAAGGAGCCAGTTGTGGTGGATAAATGGTTAAAGCACACGATTTCCACTCAAGAGACAGGGATTCAACTCCCATCTGAAGATTACTGTTGACTTTTTGCTGATATTTTTAAACTTAGTTGACTTATTATCTTCATTATCTTCAGTTTTTTGGTTTATTTTACAGTGTGTTTATGTCTACACAATAAAATACTTGGTTTGGTTTAGGAAAAGATCATGGTTTGGGTTTTGATTGATTCGTAACCATGTGTTAGAAAGGCTTTGGCAGAAAGATCTGAAGGCTAAGTTCTCCCATATGCTGTTTCGTCAGTGAGGTTGCCAGGAAAACGGCAGAGACGCCAGGAGGTCACTGCTTCTAGTCAAGAAATAGTCCAACCTACCACTGTTAGAGCTGCTGGTAGACAGTTTTTGTGAGCATCAGAAAGAGCCAGACTAGAAAGAAACACTTTTTCTAGCATGTTCAGACAAGGATAACATTTGTGAGCCCCATGACTGACGCCTTATTCTTCACAAGCCACATTAACATATCAGTGTCCTGATCTCAACTGCGTAAGCCCTTCAAATCAAAGCAACATTTGCTTGGCCTTTTCTGTTGGGGACACCAGATCACCTCTGGTTGATAGTAATCTCATCAAAAATAGCTTTTCATTACTGAGCAAACATGCCTCGGCTGCTCTGGTCTGAAGCCCAGAATTGATGGAACCAGAATACATGGTACACATTTCACCCACCGCCTTTCATAGGGAACGCCTAAAAATGGCAATATGCACCATTCATATGGCAATTCCTATGTTGGGGAGACGGCAATACAATAAATGTGAGTGTCACAATCACAGCACATTCATTGCTTTCACCTACACATATTGCCACGAGTTCACTGTGATTTATAGGCATCTGTGGTCCATCAGCACTGCAGTGGCCATTTGAGAGGCAACTGATGTATCAAAGCAATCATAGATCTTTGAGTAGACATGTTCTGCTGTACAGCAATGATGAAAGGATGACGGTCTATAGAGTATAAAATAGAAAAGTGTCAGCCAGCTATAATGAGATCTGATTACTGAAACAGTGGTGACCCAGTGTGATTTTAGAGCTCTAAAGACTACGTGGAAGCAACTACATCATCAACAAAAACATCTAAAATGGTTATTTCTTAAGAGCAAGAAAATATGAAACTCCCACTGATTCTGTTCACAGAATGACTTCAATGTTATCAAGCCATCAACTTTTCTTAAAAATTACATTCAAAAAGCAATCAAAAAGTAAATATCAATATCTCAAAAGCCCTCTACTCAGAACTTCAAACAGTCAGTCCCCAGTGGAGACAAGAAATCGCCGTGAAGATTAATAATTATGGATGGGACTCTCTAGGTACCTCACGGTTCGATCTGATTCTGATTAAGAGGGCTGTGTTTCAATGATAAAACGATTCTCAATGCATCTTGATACATTTTGAGGAATCAAAATTTTAGGGCTTTTAATTCAGAGGGTGCCGGTCGGATTGTATTTACATTCATCCATCTTCACCAAAACTCAAGAAGCAGCCTAGTTTAGAAATAAACATGATGTTCATGTTACACTTAGAGGTGTAATATATTTGTCAGATTTTATTCACAATCTAATTCTTAACTGAATGAATAGAAAAGGGGCTCTTGCTCCAGTTTACACGGAATACAAAATGAAACAGACAATTAAATGGTCTGCAACCTTTTTATTTACTTGGATTAATTAATGAATTAATCAGTACTGCACCGATAGCTCTGGAGAAAGACATCGCTGTCCATCATGTAGAGCTGATGCAGAGTTTCCGAGGTGAACAAATTGAGAGTGATTGCAGAAAGTGATTTTTTTTTTTTCCCACCACAGAGTTGCTTTAAATTGTCTAATGCTGCAGTGTGTGTCACTCACCTGCTCTCGTTTGTTACAGCTCATCGCTGCTCCACTCCGTTAAGGTCTTAACTTCTCTGGATGATGGTGTAAAGAGCGTTCACATTGAACTTCACGTCTGTCTCACTAAAGCAATTATTTAGACACCAAATCAAAACATGCTTGCAACCGCTGACTTTTAAGAAGATGAAGTACATCTCTCCCTGTTAACTGCCAATAATTCTAGCATGTGTGCGCTTTAGACCGTCTTGGTG
The DNA here is from genome assembly GCA_034769285.1 of Lutjanus argentimaculatus. Classification (NCBI taxonomy): domain Eukaryota; kingdom Metazoa; phylum Chordata; class Actinopteri; order Lutjaniformes; family Lutjanidae; genus Lutjanus; species Lutjanus argentimaculatus. The sequence continues at coordinate 28,636,556 of JAWZSL010000007.1, forward strand.
CTCCGCCTTTATCGCTCCGTCAACATCATGTTAATTAACATTTAGAAAATCGATTTTTGACATTTATGAATCGATTCACAATCTTCCACATCAAGTATTCCCCCCCCCACCCCTGTTAATAATTGCCTTAAAGTAGACCTAACTCTACCAAAACCTTTACTGATGGGAAAACACTGATGTAAATGTGAAGGACTTTCTCACTAAAGTAGAGTTTGCTAAACTCTCATTAGAAATATCAGCTATCACCTTTTGGAGAGGCTCATAACTCTTGAAGACCTTCATAATGCTATATTAAGTATGAAAATGAGAACATCTCCTGTCTGAGTGGAATTTCAGCATAAATGAATATTGCTTTTTGGCTGCAATTAGGTTACTTTCTATTAGAAATGCTGTAAAGCCTAATTTTAACCAAAATGTGATTAATGTTTTTTCATCATAATAAAAATCACCTGTCAAATATTTCAGCTACGGGCACATAGGTCTATTCAATCACAGCATGAGGGTAATGGTCAACGTCCTGGCAGCTTGCCTGGATCTTTTTATATCACTCCATATCCATAACGACCAAACTGCCTTTGCTAAATTCATGCACGCCACAGACAATATGAGAAATCTCCTTCATATTATTTATGCTCTTCATAAATCTCAGCAATAAAAAAAAACTTTTAAGTTTATCCCAATATTAAGAGGCACTTCTAAAGGTTGCCAACTTTCTCCTTTACATTTTATGTTGTCCATTGTTCCATTATTATCATCATTATTTTTTTGAAACCTTAATAATTTCATCCCATATATATTATAAAGCTTTTACTATATTTTGCATTTTTTAATGTTTTTTCAATTAACCCCTAAGTAAGTGAACATTAATGCTCTGGGTTTATTTTTCTTAGACTTCTCAACTGTCTCAAGGTTTCAGGGCGTGGGAGTTTTAATATTCCTGCACTCTAATTTATTACTTTGGTCAAGTTTGAGAATATGCCTCACACTCATGCAGTTTTTTTTTAAATCAAGATGACTTTTTTTTTTTTTTTTTTTTAGCTCCTGACTTTATTCGTCTGGCTCAAAAACTTCTGAGCTGAAAAACAAGAAAACTGATGTATGGCATCCATACTTCAGATTTTACTCTTGCCAGACAATTTTGGCTGGTATGCAAGATTTGTTTTTAGGGTATGGTTAAGAGAATGGCTAGAGTGGATTTCTCCTCTATAACCATGACATGCTCCATGCTCCATCATCTGTACAAGCTAAAGACTTATTTGCTAATATTCCTCAAAAGTACACCTAAAGGTATACATTTGTATAACTGCATTAATGTATGTATGACTGTCAGGTCGGGATTAAGGACCCACCATCCATTTTTTTCTTCACAGGCATTAATATTGTTTTGGGGGGGGGATTAGATGCCCCACTGCTATTGCTGTGTATATTAAGGATATATACACATAATGTGATCATTTAGGAGAGTAATTATGCCTCTGTGTGGAAATGGACTTTGTTTACACATTAAATTGACGTACATTTGAATACGACCACACAAAAATAAACCAACTGCATGTATGTATTTAAATAGAGCTAAACAATTTAAACAAAAACATATCAGAATTATATTGTGGTACTTAAATGGATTCTTTTTTAATTGTTAAACTGCAGAAATTCTTCCAATAAACACCAGTACCAGTACACAAAAAAAAGCCTAATAGCTTGTTGGGATATGTTATTTCTGATCATTTAGAGGCCAGGATTTACTGCGAATACACCTACTGAAGCCCAATTAAGAATATCTTCGCTCCTTGTTGGAGAATGAGTGACAAGGCCTCAGCTGATGTACTGTTGAGGTTTCCCTCAGAAGAGCAATCTACGTTACAGAGAGGCAGGCCAGGCTGTCTAGTTAGCACCTCGGCGGCGGTTCTCTGTGGTTCCCCATGACTGGAATGAAAGCTATGCAGCATGACATTTCATCAATATAAGGAGGGTAGGCTGAAGGGGTTTAATTTCTAATCCAGGTGGTTTATGTGGGCTCAGGCCTACTCAAGAGCCTATTCAGATGCATTAGAGGTACTGCACGTGGAAGGACAAACATGACAGGACACTGGCACCATTTGGACCTTGTGCTAGTAGATTCTATGAATGTCCTGTTGAGACAGACACGGCCGACGTGTCAGAGGCCTGCATTTCCATTTATTATTCAGTTCACAAGAAGTTTCCATGGTGTGCCATTTCACTGAAGCAGATTTGGAGGAGCTGTCACCACGTCCACATTAGTCAACCTGCTGCCATTAGCTAGTTAGCTCAGTTTGTGTCTTATTAGACTGGGACACAGCCTCTGAGACCGATGGAGGCCAGTTTGATGACAGGGAATACAGTAACATTACCGAGGTGATGTATAGGACTCAGACTCCAGGGACGATGAAAACACTAGGGCCCGACCAATTTATCGGTCGGCCGATTAAATCGGCTGATTATAGCCCATTTGAGAATAATCGGTAATCAGCCAAAATTCGCAGATTATGGCCGATTATAACTGCAGGAAAAAAGACTTGATTTTCCCAAAGATTCCCCAATATTATTTATCCGACCGGTAGAGGGCGCACCGACTTCATAACACACTCCACTAACCACCTCACAGCAGAGTGACCTGCAGCGGCTGGAACGCACATGCAGAGCCAATCGGTCTGCATCAAAGGTAAATATAACTAGTTTGTGAAATAAACAATAAGTCAATAAGTTCCCCGTCACGATGTGCTTCGCTGTGGTCTCGGTCATGCCGAGTTATCTGTTTATGTTGGGTGTAAGCACTACCTACGTATGCAAGCTAAAGTGAGAATAAGCCATCAGCTATTAGCCTAGCTACACACATTAGCCGTGTCAGTAAGCACACGTTTTTTATTGATATTGTAGCGTCTGACCTGACGTAACTACAACAACACACACACACACACAGGACCCTGTTTTCCTCACTCTCACCCCGCCCCCGCAGTTTCTCATCCAACCACATAGCCTACCTGCCCGTACCATACACATTCACAGTCAGTTAGAAATCACAGAACTTAAACATCATAAGAATTGGGAGTATTAAGAGGGACTCCAAGTTGTAGGGGCTTGTGAATTTGTTAATATTGTTCTTATGCTCCTTGCCCCACACAAAATACCTCATTCTTTTGCAGTTGTTTTTTTATTGTTTGTTTACCAAAGATGTTGAGTAAAACATTTGTACGTTATGGTAGGGAAGCTTTACCGTTTTGCACCATTTTGCACTTAACTAATGTTAAGGATGGTAAGGTTTGTGTTATATGCTGCTTGCCTCAAAACAATAAAAGTATTTGCAATTGATTTTCTGCCTTCAATTTACATCTTTGTAAGAAAGAAATGTCTGAAAGGCTCAAAAGCAGCCATTTGTTAAAAAAAAAAATTAAGTAAAAATTTAATCGGTCCGATTATCGCATCGGCATCGGCCCCAAAAAATCCATATCGGTCGGGCCCTAGAAAACACAGCAGGTTCAGGTGAGAAAGGAGGCGAGAAATAGCACAGGAGTGAATTTGTAACTTAGTGAGTTAATCTGTAGGTATACATCATCCATAATGACGATATGTCTGTGGGTGTTTGTTTTCTCTCTTTGTTTTTGAAACTTACTTATTATCATATTTTGAATGAGACTTGTGTGAAGCTTTACTGTGTTTAAATAAATTAACTAAATATTCAGTCTCCTTGGTGGTTGTTCTGACATCTTCTCAATCTCTACTGCTTCTGCTGTTGGCATTTAACAATTCATGCCCCAAAAATTCACATAACTAAATTAAATATAAATGTGTGATAACCAGTCCACTAATGGCTTGAACTAATGACTACTAATTGACTAATCAGAATGTTGTTGGGGCACAGCATGAAATATGTTTATCCCATCAAGTTTGAGATTTGGTGTTTAAGTAATGCTAATTGGGATTCTACTTTTAAATAACTTATAATTTATAGACATGCTAGAAAACTGTGACTCAGTCACAATTAAATAGTTGGATGAATGGCACCAGAGATAGGTCTGAGTTGTCAGTAGAGATGAAATAGTATGAAAATTTCATACCAAGACTGATGCCACGAATTATCATGGGGATCAGTATTATCTTGGTATTGTTAAAATTTGCTGAAAAATGTTCGAAAAAGTGCTGATGAACACACTGACATCAACTCATTCACTATGTTTTATATTGAAAACCTCTCAATGATTTGAAATGGCATCACGTCCTTTGCGATGTCAATGTTTTTAATAACATGAATAAACCCATGCTGCTGCTGCAACTGTGTCCAGGAGAGTGTTGTTAACTTTGGTTGGTGTTGTCATGGTTTATCATGAAATGGGTAATAATTTCATCCCTAGTTGTTAGCAACAGTAAAAGCGTTTATCGTTTTAGGAAATCTCAAACTCAACTCCTCAGCCTCAGCTCTGCATTGCTAGACATCTCCTCATCAGCCTCAGCTGTTGGGGTCGGCTGTGCTTTGAGCTGAATGCTAATATTAGCATGCTAACATGATTATGCTAGGTGTCGTGTTAGCACGGTGGCATGCTTCTGAGGACCATGGATGAGTTTATCACAATCACAATCTGTTCAATAGTTGTTCCTCTTGACCAAAGTTGTGGACCAACAGACCGACAGAACTGAACAGCACTGCCATTCCCGCAGCAAGGCTGCTAATGTGGCAAAAAAAACAAAAAAGGTTTCCATGGAGAGAGAACATAACAGGAATTAAATATAGTTACGTCCCATATGGAAATTAGACCAGCAACTGCATAAACAAAGTATGTTAAAGTCAGCCGTGGACGTTTATCACCTGCTGTTGTGACATCTGCTTTATGTCAATATTTTCTTGTGCATTATAGGCGGTGCGCATTCCACATTTTAAAAGGCAGAACTTCTATAAAATGTGAATAGTTATGTGATGACTGTAATGGACAGTCTGGTGCTTGACCTTGAGACCATTAATGCCTTGTTCTTCATTTGATCTTCTCTTTCCGAAGTCACAACTGCCTCAAAGCCATGACTAGAAGAGCTTACACCACATGAATGTCATAACCTTGATTATGTAATATATTGTAATATAAGAAGAACACAGCAGACAAGGGGAAAAGTACCTTGTTTACAACGTGTCATCTTCAATAGCAAAGGTGGGGTTTAATTCAGAATCAAACTGTGAATTCGTTTCAACATCACACTATCTTTAAATTCAGTGGACATACTTCCAGTCACAGTCTTGTATTAGCTTCATAGTGCAAATTCAGAGCACTACCTCTGTGCCAAGTTACCTGCTAGTCACCACTCGAGGTCAAAATTAAATTACCATAGTTTAAGCAGCTCTTAATTCTGCATAATTCAATCACAGCCTGGGGTGACAGCTCAAACTCTGATCTGTATTTTTTAAAACACTAAGCCATTTGGCCTGCATTTTCAGCAATTAAGAATCTACTTAACAGGAACTGAAAGCACCACTACACTAAACAAACTGTTCCCTGATTCTTTCCCTCAGACAGTTATACGTGTATGGTATCTGTAATGTGGTATCCGTAAGAATCAGATACCACACAAACAAAATGAACTCACCAATCATTTTCTTGTCAGCAACTGCTCTGTGAAAGATGAGCACGCTGTCATCAGTAATTACTGCAGTGAGAGATAAACTTCGCCACTAACTTGTCATTGGTAGCCCTTCCCTCTCCCTCAGGCTATTCATCCCTCTTTACCTCATCCTGTGCCCCACCACCCTCCCACCCCCCCACCCCGCTCCCCCTTAATAATAACCCACCCGCTTTGAGCATCCATCTGCCTAAACAGAAGAAGCCTCTCCTTGACAGTCACTGTCTAGGCACAAGCTTGCAGACAGCAAAATCCCAAAGGACTTAATATCCAGTAAAACCCAGAAGGCAGCGCGTAGATACCACATCTATAAACCAGTCTCAGAGTCTCAGTGGGAGTGAAGACAGAGCTGTTTACAGGTAAACCACTCTTCCTCTCTGTTTGTTTGTGTCTGTGTGCTACCAAAGGTACACCCTGACCACAGGTCAACACTTAGTGCTTTATGATATCCAGGTGGATTACAGTTTATGAAAAGAGAGAAGTAGAACAACTGAGGGGTTTACAAGATGCTCTTGAGAGGAATCTGAGGCTTCTACTTCAAGGAAACCCGGATCAAAGCGTTGATTTTCACTCTTTGCTTGTTCTGTTCTGTAGACATGGCAGTGTATAAAAGACCAATTCTGTCTTTCTGTCTTCTGTCCTTTTATTACCTTCTATTTTCAATCCATGATAATAAACAAGCTGGTTTAGAGCCACAATGATTCACTGATTAGTTGAGTCCAGTTTCTTAAATGTGAATGTTTTCTGTTTTTCTTATTCTTTCATGACATAAAACTGAATATATTTGGGTTGTGGGCTAAACAAGACATTTGAGGGCATTATTTTGTGCTTTAGGAAACACTAATCAACACTTTTCTGATATTTTAGAGACAAAAAACTGAACGATTACTCGACAGATTAATCAACAATGAAAATAATCATTAGTTGCAGCTGTCAGTTTGAATATGAACAGATAAATGAAATACTCAGCTGTAATAGAGATAAAATTACTCTCGCTGTATCTCTATCCCCCACACTCTTTCACTATTTGTCAGGTTATCCTCGTGTTTATCTCTGGTGTACTCTGAATACACTGATGTTTTGAGAGCATCCAATTCTGAGCATTTAGCTTCTGAAAAGGGAGATCTCAGTGCAGTAATAGTCTGCAGTCAGGCTTTGTGTAAACATACGAAGTTATTACAGGGTTGCAGCTAACTATAGCTGGGGAGCTACGCACCATCAGTGTTTGTGCGGCAATCAACATGATGTGGCCTCTCAACGACCACGTCTTAATGTTTTTAAGCCCTCAGATCTCACCAGAATATAACAATATGCATAATCTTTCTTGTCAAAAAATCTTAACTTAATACTTTTTTTGTGTTGAAGTAACTGCTACCATCCCTTTATGAAGAAATCTGTAAAGGCCCCCCGATACCAACTTCAGAGACCATATAAACTGATTTCAACAAAGCTTTTAACTTAAGCTTTTGAACTTCATTAACTGGTTTAATCAACACTTGCATATGGAGTACATGTTTTTACCACTGCGTGAATGCCCACAGGAACTAACAGGCCTCAAAATAAACATAATAGGTTGACCTTTTGGTCTTGTTCCACATAAACTGAAAACAGTGTTTAGAGCTGCCAGTTTTATGAGTAATGCAACATATGGCACAAGCACATATATAATCAGACTGTAAACATATTTGAGCCTCATGCAATACAAGGTAGTATTTGTTGTTATACATCACTGTGGTTTCTCATTCATCTACTTATTGTTTGTCACAAATGTCAATGCAGTACTTGCTAATATACAGTAGTTTTGCTCCACAGCCCGAAGGTGCTGTGGAGAAAAAATATTTGATATCTTAGCAAATGTCTGTCTGAACGAGGCTTTGCAGTGCTGAAAAACTATGAAAAATACCAAAGTAGAAAAAGAACTGTCTTCTCTTGAGTGTTCTTTTAAATCACATAAAGGAAACCTACTACTAATACTAGCCTGTTTCTTATGATATGGTAAATAATAGCAAAACTCCTTTTTGCAAAAATAGTGAGAGGAACATAAATGCATAAAGATAATACTCTGTAATGCAAATAAACACTGATCTCTGGTTTTAACATTGGTACTAATGGTTATGTTCACATTCTGTTTGCAGGTCACCCATTTGACAGTAAACTCTTTGCAAAATGTGGAACAGGGCGAAGAACACAGGTCCCACCACCAACAGACGAAGTACAGTACTTCAATTCCTCCTTCCTCTTAAAATTTCTGTTTTTTCCTGCTTAATCCCATTTCATCTTACTGATTTACGCATAAAAACGCAATGCACAATAAAGCAGTCTGGTGTCCATCTATTGCCAAAACAAAGTGGTGCTGCAGCAGATTGAAGCACACAGTGGCAGAGGTCGTTTTGAAAATGATTAATTGCATTTTCTCACATATTAAGCCATTTGACAGCTATGGCCTAATGGAGTGTGCTTTCTTATTAATTTGTGATACATTTCTGCTTTGGATCGTTGAGATATTGATTCATTTTAAATAGAAAGCTTTCCTCTTTCTCTTTTTTTTAAATTTGTGTAATTTTTCCAATGCCTCTAATGATTACGAATTTAAAAGGAAAAGTATTGAACAAACTGCAACAACAAACAGTAGATATTAACAGTGAGCCTAAAGGCCACGTGTTATCAAGATCATATCTTGTTTAGTTTAGTTTATTATCTAATATACACCCTCATTGTAAACAAAAAACACTATACCATAAGCTCCGCTGTATTGTTTTGTAAAAGAAAAAAATCATGCAGTTACTAAAATTACATGTGAAAAAATGTTCAACAAATGACTATTCTGTACAAAAAAGATTCATTCACATTCACAACATCGTTTTATAACACTACTTAGCAGCGATTATCTGTAATGAAAGCCTACTTTAGTCTTTGACATGAGCAAAGCAATTTAATTACTGTCTCGTATGCAGAAAACTGTGTGCGAGTTAATTCATCACCAAAAGTGGTGGAAAATGAGCTGCCACTAATCCTGCCAAAACATAACATATTGCTGGAGTCAACAAACAATTTAGAGAGTAGAAAAGCACTCCAATGTTGTATGCAATGACAGACTGGTCCATCAAGACAGCGGTTTTAAGACATTTTGAAACATGAAATGTTTTGTTGTATCAGCAAAATGAATAATGCTCAGGCGTCAACGATACTTCATAGAAAAAGTGGAGAAAATATTCCCCTCTTTGAAAGAGAAAATGAAAGCCTGGTCCCTTTATATTTATTACTAATACCCAATGAATTCCTGACTACTATATTATTCTTAATGTTACTGTGAGTGCCTTACACAAAAACTACTATCAGCTACAATAAGAAAGTTTACTGTGAAGACACTCAAGTGCAGATCCGCGACAGCAACAGACTTGAAGACTCCTGCAACAAACTGAGATCTGCAGAGTTCTGCCAACATTAACGTGACACCCACATATGATGTTTTTACCTGAAACAAGATGTCAAAACTGAAACAGTTGTCGATCATTTGTGGCCTCTAGCAGCCAGTTAAGAAGAGTGAGAAGTCAGCTGTCAATGGTCATATAAAACAGAGCAGTCAAAAAATAGAATTACTGCCTCCGCCAACTAGTCAAGTTACAGTTTACATCCAAGTCTGTGCAGACTCATAATATATTGTGTGTAATATGGAACGTCCCACTATCTTGACCTGTAACTTTGAAGGAATTTAATAAAAAGGTATTAAGTGTTTTTTTTTTTGGTTTTTTTTTTGTTTTCTTTTAGCAAAATGGAAGCTATCATTATACATGTATAATTTCCAGTAAGAATAAGAAACAGTGAGTTACGGCCAAAAATGTGCTTCGTGAGGTTAACCTGACCTTTGACCAACAAAATTTAATCCGTTCATCCTTGTTTCAAAGTGGTCATTTGTGCCAAGTTTGAAGAAATTCTCTCAGGGCGTTGTAGAGATATTGCATTCACAAGAATGTGAAAACAATTTAGTACTGTTGAAATGATCCATAGTTGGGTTTATACAGATTTATAGTGAGTTTCAGGTCATTATTTAGCTGTCCAGCCCACAACTTTACAGTTTTGGTTCACTCTAACTGCTTTCATACTGTGGCATCGTTTACGGCTGCTGCTAAAAAGCCCTAAAAATTTCAGTACATCACCTGCTCAACACCACTTGGCACACAGACACAGTTAGTAACTAATAGGCGAGCTCAGTGGAGCATTTAGCAGCTTAAGAGCCAGATATTTCCCTCAGGAGTTGGTAGAGACAAAAACGGAGCTAAAAGAGAGTCAGTATTGGACTCATTATGGATTCACTGGGTGAACACTAACCTAACTCCAAATGAATGATAGCATTGCTCTGTACCTGCTGGACGTAAATCAGAAACTGTGTGCCATTACAAAGTGATGATATGTCAAAACAACTTGTTTCCACTGCCCCCAAGTGGTCAAAATTCATGATAGCAGCTTTAAAGAAACTAAACTGAATCTATTACAATAGTTCACTTGACATCTGTCAAAGGTAGTGAAATGTGAAAACATTCACTGAAGCCACATGGACTATGAAGTGTCTCCATTTACGCCATTTAAATTCAGAGGAACTATGCAAGGTGGAGTTTGCCCAACTGACAGGCACTTGAACAGCCAGTTGACAGAAGGTCTACTCTCTCAGGCTTCAGTGATAAATTGAGGATGAGAAGAAAACATCCTTGGATTAAGGTTGGCTGCCTGATGCCCTTTACTGTGACCCACTCAGTGCTTCAGTTTATTCAGGCCTCTATGAGCTTTCCTTTTCCACATTATGCCTGACTGGGTCTTCACTCCAGGCCTCTCCACCCACTGTTTATTTTGGTCTCCCACTCAATTACATCTCTCTCCCCTTCTTTCTCTCTATCTATTTATCTATCTATTGCATGCAAAGTAAAGGCAAATAGACACTTCACCTGGCTTGAATAATCATCAACATTTCTGCAAATATAAGGAAATGCCTGCAGGACATAACCTGTAATTTCACAGAAGCAAATAATAATGACCAGCTTCTGTTGGACACATTTATATAGAGAGCATACAACATATACCACTTAATATCTTAAAGCATACCATTAACTCATGTACTTTGAGCTGATGTACTGTTATTTCTTTCCACCCAGGTTTCTCTATCGTTCATCAGTACATTCAACGTTTCAATGAGGTGTCTGGAAACAAGTCAGGTGAAATCAAGAGTTTTTTCTTATTTTTTGCTAGACAAATATAAAATGTTGCGTGAGGCCTCCATGCATACTGTTTGAATGTTATGCTGAGCTACATCTATTATATGAGTAAACAAATGAATATTAAATAATACACTGGGTATTACTGAAAACTGTGTCTGCTTGTGGGAGGTCTTGCTTTTGTGTTGATAACCCAAAATATCTTTTTAAAACATCGTCAAATCAGTCACCCTCAGTCACATGTTTGACAGGGTGGCTGTTCTCTGATGTCAGTCTTTGTCCTAATAGTCATTAATCCCTGGATTAATGTTGTTCTTTATCGACTCCTGTGTGATCCTCTATCTTTGCACATCCAAAGCCTGATAAGAAAAGTTCAACAGGAAAACATGTCGGCAGAGGATCACAGTGCGGATTTCAGCACTGCTGTTTAGTATGCTGGAGTGAATTAATGTGTGGTATTCATTTAATGGTCCGGTGTGTAAGATTTACAGGGATTTATAGGCAAAGTATGGCAGAAATGGAATATAATATTCTTAAGTATGTTTATGATCACCTGAAAATATCACTTCTGCTACCAGCATATATTCTATATAAGAGCTACAGAGCAACCTCTGCTTCATAATCCGCATTTCTTTTTAGCTGATGTAAGCAGGCAGTGAATTTCACAGTACTTAACTGACAAAGCCAAAAAACATGCACTTTCAATGTACAAGAGTGAAATTCCCCCTTTACAGTTACAGGGGCATGAGTTCTTGTTTTACCACAAAACCATCACTGAGAGTTAAGGGAGTCATTGATCTATTTTGCAAATGTACAACATCTGATTAGGGCTAATGTTAATGAGCAATGAGCTGGCACTCAAGCAGACAGCTAAATATTACAAAAATCTAATACATAAGTAAGAGAAATATAGTGGGCTGTTTGAGATTTGTGTGCCTCACTTCCCATTTGTTTAGTTGCCAGAAAGCAAATGTTTCTGTCTCAACATACACACACACACACACACACACACACACACACACACACACACACACACACAGGGAATAAGTTTGACATTCCTGACATCTGCTGGCAGCAAAACAGAAATCTGTTTAGTTCTACCAACAGCAGCCCTGCTCACTTGGTCTGAATATTTATTTCAAATCCTGCTGTGTGAATTGATTTTTTTGTTTTGATTTTTTTTTTTAATGTTGGGCTGTAAATTACTTTTCTATGCTCATTATTAACTGATACTTTTCTTTTTATGACTGTCTTTGCTGGCTTTGTTTAGCCATCATCCGGAGAAGAACTAAGACAGGAGTAATGATAACGCAGAACGTAGCACACATACCAGAGGGAAAAAGCACCCCAGATTTCCAGTGTAAACCGACCCCAGTAACTGTTAAGGAAGGTGAGTCTCATTATAACTGAGCTCCAACGCTGTACTGTATGGTCACCTTAAGATGAAGAAGAGATTCATGATAATAAATGACCGTAACTGATCAATTCATGCATCCTTTAGGGAAATTAGCTGTTTTCAAGGCCGTGGTGAAAGGAGATCCAAAACCAGAGGTGTCATGGAGAAGAGCTAAAGGGACAATTTCAGACAAGGACAAGTTCAAGAGCAAATATGATGAATCAACTGGAGAACATATATTAGAGGTGAATGACTTCATGATTTCAAAAACACAAATATCTTCTGCTCATATTGAGTACACAACCGCATATGAGTGTGAATTCAGTCTGTGCATCTGATAACTTGTCATGTCTCATGTTATTTGCATTCTTAGATTCACAAAGTGTCTGCTGCAGAAGCAGACACATACAAATGCTGTGCTGCCAACGAATATGGCAAAGCTGTCTGCACAGCAACATTAACTGTGACTCAGGGTAAGAGAAAATAAAAGAATGAAACATCATGAAAACATGAAACATCAGCAACTCTTACAAACATGCAGCCCCCCCCCCCCCTCCATGGCTTTATCTGACTTCAAATCAGTATAAAGTATAGCTGTAAAAGATATTGACAAACTTGAACTGAATTTGTTGCTTTCAGGTCTGACTGATCCATCAGATTTTAGAAAATTGCTGAGGAGAAGGTAAGAGAGCAGATTTTATAACAGTAAGGAATAAAAACACCTCTCTGCATATGTGTGCCTTTAATCTTTTCTTGTTTTGTCTTGTTTTTTTTTTCCAAAATGTGCCTCATATCTTTAGTAAAGCAGAGGAAAACCAGACAAAACAAGCAGATGGGGAAACTGATAAAAGATTCTGGACGCGATGCTGAACGCTGACAGGAAAGACTACGAGCGCATCTGTGCTGAGTTTGGTGTTGCAGACTTAGATTCAGTTCTCAAGAAACTGGAAGCGAAGAAGAGTGAGCGAGGGCAAAATAAGTGTAAGGTATGAAAACTGTCACCTCGCAAAGTCGATGTGTTATCATCTGCTAAATCATCGGTACAGTATTAACAAGCTGGATGATGGATGTGTCATTTCAAGGAAGACATCTGGCACTGATTATTCATTCTGAAAATGCACCAAACCTAGCATATTAAGTGTAAACACTTAAAATACAGTTATCAGCTAAAATAAACGGAAGAACTGCAACTGAAATATTTACTCATGAAAAATTATCATCCATCTTTACTGCTCATTTCATCTCATTAATTCTGCCTCTCTCACTACCTCAATCAGCTGTTTCCATCTCCTATCAGAAAACAGGTATAATTATGATGACTGTGCATTATTAGAGCAGTAAATTGAGCATAAAGATGCACAGTGAGACTAACTGATATCTCTTTAGCTGTTCAGCTCTTTTTTAAGAATTACATTTACTGCGTTTGTAATGACTCCCTGTTTGCTATACAGTACATTATGTTTAACCCCCTCCACTTTATTGGAGTGTCCAAGTCCTGACTGTGAAATCTACACACTACAAAGCGCCCTAAAAAATTCTCATAGTGAAGTAAAAAAAATCATGTATACTGCTTTATGCCATGTATCACAATGCAATGCACCAAATTTTATAGATGGACTTCATCTGGAAGTGTTGATGCAAAATCACGATTAGATTAATGATATGTGTCCAGAATATAATACGGAGTAAATTATCTACAGGAAGTAATGGAGTGAGAGGACAAGGGAGTGATTTTGGACACAACCATTGTGTATGTCTAAACTCTGAAAGACTGAAATGCTGATTCTCCCATTATTAAAATATGGAGCATTTAGTCACCTTTGTTTGTTTTTCAATTAGATCTATTGTTTGACGTTTTCTAAATATGCACAGTATATTGAAATGATCTTTTCTATATTCAGAATGTGAAAAGCTTTGTTTTGTTTGTAAACCTTCTGTGTAATTGGTAGGATGGTGTGATTCCATACGATGAAGATGCAACAGAGAAACACAGCCTGCGGAGCGCTGGGAGGACGAAGGATTTAAGTATGAAGGGCCTGATGCAAACGAACACAGGGCTCAATCAGATGGATGTTGATGAGGTCAACAACAGGCTGAATCAGGGGGAAGAAGAGGACAACCTTCTTACAGAGTATACACGTAGGTTCAAGAAGGGAACTAGGCTTGGATTTTTCATACCTCCATACGTTCCTGACTTTTTAGCGGTTATATGGCATTAAGGCAGTATTTGTGTAAAACTTCACTCCACTGCAGATAGCACTCCCTCATACCGATGCTGTTCCCACAGGTGGGAAACAACACACAGAAGCTTTGATTCAGTCTTGGGAAGCTGCAGGTTTTATACACTGACAAACTGAAACCTACACTGTCCAGTTCACACCCACTATGATTCGCTACTCTGACCACTCTACAGAGTTTACTGGATCACCTTTAAAATCAGGACTAAATTCAAAATATAATTTTGTCCTTTTTACTAGTTAGACCTGTAACTTAAAGAGACTGACCTCATGTGGAGCGTGTTGCGCACTACAATACTGAACCTCCATATCAGAGGAGCTTCTGTATTTATGACAATATTGAAAATCATACCGCAGGGATTTCTTAATGCCCTGATAAACCATTATACATTTATACAGTCCAAGCTTAAAAGGAAAATTGGTTTGAATTAAAACTTTAAAGGTTTGACAAATCAAAGAAATCCTGTTGTCCATGTGTATCTATCCAGTGTGAGCAATCTCTCACAATACTAATTTTCACAGTTCCTTTAAGGTCAAATTTTTTATGGTGAGATTCCCGTTTCAAAAGCAATTTCTATTTTCACTATTGTTAAATACAAACTGCTGTCTAACAAACAGTAAAAAGGAAGAAAGTACTGTACTGTAATTCTTTTCCTCACTTAATCTCCGATGAATGTCACTCTGTGCTTTAGCTAAATTACTTCTGAGAAAGGTTACCATGGTTGGTTTCAGTTTCTATGAATTCTCCTGTTTAGAGGAGATACACCACACTAATAATGTAGTAGCTGTGTGTAACTGATGCTGAATAGATGGCTAGGTTCACTGACCTCTTTGTATTGCTTTTACAGTTTCCAACATGGACTTTGTGATCAGAATTCAGGAGGTCAAAGCTCAAGAAAGAGAGGATGCCCTCTTTGCATGTGTCCTGACACACCCACTGCCCAGGATTACATGGATGGGGAAGGGCAGCGTCCTCGAGAATGGAGAGAAATACAGCATAACCGTGTCAGACCACAAACTGATCCACAGGCTTCTGATAAAGGACTGCAAGCAGCAGGACAAAGGCATCTATTCAGCTGTGGCTGGGATTACATCCTGCAGTGCCTGGCTGGTGGTGGATGGTAAAGTATAATACAACAACCAATTAGTCAGTGTGTTCTGCTGAAGTGATCCTAATTATTGCCGTCATTATGAGCGATGATTCTTCACAAGTAAATGTGAGTTATGTGTCGTGTGTGTTGTATTTCATATCCTCTAAGCTGAGAGTGACCCTGCATCTGCTGGTAAGAAGATAGCTCGTAAAACTAACTTGGCTGATGGAGCACGAACCGACCTTGAGAAGGTGGCCAGAGAGCAACAAATAAAAAACAAACAGGAGATGGAGAAGATTTTAGCATCCATAAAAGCAAAACCAGGAGAGGGACAACTGGGAGATGGAAAGCCCACTAGTGGAAGGCAGCCAACAGGGAGCCAAGTGAAAGCAACGATCAAAAACTCAAGAGGAGATGGCACCGTAACGACACTAGATGGGTGTGTAACAAAAGGAGGAGTGGGACTGACAGGAGACGACCCCAAGAACAAGAAACACGCCAGATCTGGTCAAGCGGATTATGACAAGGTAACAGGTAAAGTCGATCTGTGCCTAACAATATATTTTCACCTTCAGCACTGCAGTGGGTAGTCAGCAGTGTTTAAAAGTTCTGTTATCATACATGTGTTTTTTGTTGTTTTTTTAAAAGAGTGAGAGATAAATGTTTATCAAGAGTTAACAGGACTCTGAGAGGTTAATGCTGAACTATTTTATTATAATTGACACACCACAGATACAAATGAAGAGGAATATATTGACGAGAATGAGGACTTCACAGGATCTACCAATAATTCAAGATACATAAAACCTGGTCAAAAGACACAACATGGAGAAACTGGTAAGACAACATGTAGAAAATCTACTGCTCTTAATATCCATATTCATGTAAATGGTCCATTTCTTTATGATGACAACACTTTCTGAAACATGTTTTGCACTGTATTGCGGTGACCTGTATTTTTTAAATTTTTTTTTTTCTTTTGACTGTGTGTTGTGTCTGTCTTGCTGTAGAGTTAAACCCGAGTCAAAAACTTGCCACAAATCAAAATGAAGTGACTGATGCTGATGGAAATAAAGACTCTACTGGGTCTGTCAGACACCAAAAGCACAAAAAGAAGGTCCACTGGAAACAAAATGCATCTGGTAAGGAACAGCTTGAATGCATGGAGGAAAAGTACCACAATTAACCTGCATGATTATTCACACTTGTGTCAGATATGCTGTATAGTGCTGGCAGAAGAAATCTTGTGAGCATCTGAAACATTAATAAATGAAAAATTAAACATTTAATAATTAACTTATGAAGAAGTGTGATGATTTGAAAACAGCTGCCACGCTGTACATGATGCAGTAGATCTTGTCTTGAACTCAATGAGATCAGGGCTCAACATTAAGGGTTGCCTGCTTGCCCAGGGCGAGTAAAATGCCAAGTCAGGCAGAAAATCTGGCAACTCACTTGCCCAACCAAAATAATTACACTATGAAACTATTCTGATATTAAGTTAATCCTTTAAGCCATTTTTCATGCAAAATGGCAGTAAAATGCTGTTTTCAGCCTCTCAAATATGGAGATTCCTCACTTTTCTTTGTTTATTATCATATTAAACTGAATATTTTGGGGTCACATGGGACACTGAAAGAGGGATTCATATGTTTGACTAGTTTCTTACATTTGCAGTTACAGTCCTAGATTAAATATGTCAGTTAGGCTTTGTTGTTATGCAATAACCACTAATAAAACTATTTTACTATGACAATGACTAAAATGACAATGAGCACTTGACAGTGAAAGGTGACGTGATGAATGAGGACCTGCTGGCCAAGCAAGGTAACATGTCGAAAGCAAAGCAACAGCGTCAGAAAGCCGTACGGAAGAGACCACAATTACATTACTGCATGGATTGTAGGGAGAAATACTTTTTGATTTTCTTCCCTGAACAGTTCATATTTTTAGAGTTGCAGGTGACAGACATGGATTATCTGCATGGTTTTCTATAGTATGCATGTGTAACGTGTTTGCTAAGTGACAAGAAAATTTAGTTTAATCAGTCCCACATACTATACAACTTTGAAAACAAATTTCAACTACTGTGTGAGTTCAGTTAATATGAATATTTTGATTTTTAAAAACTGGTAGAGTAATTGGGCAGTGTTTTAATAATTAACTTGTGAAAGCAGCATGATGATGTGCAAAAAGCTGCTAAAACTGCACATGACGCTGTGGTTGTGAATTCAGTGAGATGCCTCGAGTCGTTGTTGCGCCAATCTTAGTTTATTTGTGGATGATGGAAATAATTTAGTCCATATATCAAATAAAACTAAACAAAATAGTGTTCTTAGTAAAAACCTATTGCATAAAGCCAAGTGTATACTATCTAAAGTCTGTGTGTCTAACACAGACCCAAATGGACTAGCAAGTGACAGTGAAGCAGGTGACGGTGATGAGAATGAGGACTCAACTGGCCAATTCAAGTGTTCAAGTGGTTCAAAGAAAAGCAAACAGCGACAGAAAGCAGTCAATGGTAAGAGACCGCAAGTGGCACATGACTGCATGCAGGTGCAGTATCGGTTAATGGCCAGAAAATAACTGTTGAGATGATGTAGTCACTCATGAACTTGTAAACTGACCCTTCAATTGGCCCGTCTTCCATTAGTTACTGTTGCTATACCAGTCAAGCTTTCCACCCTTGCACTGCACAGATGCTGTTTACAGTGATAACGGTGGCACACACTGATGACGAGTCGGGCGAAAATGTTTTGTGTGATTTTCCAGCAGACATGATCAAGTCAAAGGCTTGTTGAATGATATTAGTCCTCAGTGTGACCCTCTTTTCTCTATACGACAGTGGCAGATTTAACTTTGAAATTGGGAGTAAAAACACACGATCTTCGATTCCACAAAGAAGTAAACAGAAGCAGCTTCTCATTTCAGGCTAACGACTGTGGATTTGTCAGCTAAAACAATGACTCTCACTTGCAGTTTTCATAAGTGTAGCTGGCTAATGTGAGCTAATGCTAATGCTTAGACGTTGAGAAGTCCATCTTCAAGCAGAGTTTTTGATATTCCCATCAGACAAATTTTAAACGATAACCGTGTCAAAGTGTACTCAACATGTAAAGTTACTTAACAGCTGCGTACATGATATAACATCAATACTTAAAGACTGAGGCTAAAGCAAGCTTACACACCAGCAAACAATGGTCGGATGGTTAAATATGAAGCGTATATAAATATGACAGATGACAGAAAAACACTCACTAACCTGGGACAAGGAAACACAGGGATCAGATTACAAGCAGCAGACTTTGAGATGGTCACCCAGCCAGACCGCCATCGGTAAATGCAGTGGTGACATATTACAAGTTTGACTGGGGCTAACATTACTGCAGGTAGTAAGCTAGCGTTAGATTGTGAGCGTCAGTGTGTACAGCTAACCATGTTAGAACAGGCAAAGACTAAGTTGAATCCATTCCTGACGTGTGCTCAGACTCATGTAAAACTGAGTATTGCTGGTGTCAGAGCATCCTGCATATGGCTTCAACACGGAGAGAAATACAAAGCTTGACAGGCCTGCAGCGCCTTAGTTACAGTTGCTAAGCAAGAGCTGAACAGTTGCTGTTTACAGGAGGGGCTTAACGGAGGGTCAATTCTTGTTGCCAAGTGCGTACTATCTAAAGTCTGTGGCTCTAACTGAGATCCAAATGAACTAGCAAGTGACAATGATGCAAAGGATGGTGATGAGAATGAGGACTCTACTGGCCAAGTTAAGCGTTCACGTGGTTCAGAGAAAAGCAAACTGCAACAGAAAGCAGTCAATGGTAAGAAATCACAAGTGGTACATTACTGCATGAAGGTGTAGTATGGGTTAATGGCCAGAAAATAACTATTTAGATGACGTAGTCACTCATAAACTTGTAGATTCTTGTGGGCAAGTGTATATTATCTAAAGTCTGTGGCTCTAACACAGATTCCAGTGAACTGACAAGTGACATTGATGCAAATGACGGTGGCGAGAATGAAGATTCAAGTGGCCAAGTTAAGCGTTCACATGGTTCAAAGAAAAGCAAACAGCAACAGAAAGTAGTCAATGGTAAGAGAACACAAGTGGTGCACTGCATGGAGGTGTAGTATCGCTTAATGGTCACAAAATAACTGTTGAGATGTAGTAGTCGCTCATAAACTTGTAAATTCTTGTTGCCAAGTGGATACCATCCTAAGTCTGTGGCTTTAACTCAGATACAAATGAACTAGCAAGTGACACTGATGCAAATGACGGTGATGAGAATGAGGACTCTACTGGTCAAGTCAAGCATTCAAGTGGTTCAAAGAAAAGCAAACAACGACAGAAAGCAGTCAATGGTAAGAGACCACAAGTGGTGCATGACTGCATGGAGGTGTAGTATCAGTTATTGGCCAGAAGGTAATTGTGGAGATGATGTAGTCACTCATAAACTTGTAATTTCTTATTGCAAAGTGGATATTATCTAAAGTCTGTGGCTCTAACACAGATCCAAATGAACTAGCAAGTGACAATGATGCAAGTGACATTGATGCAAATGACGGTGATGAGAATGAGGACTCTACTGGCCAAGTTAAGCGTTCAAGGGGCTCAAAGAAAAGCAAACAGCAACAGAAAGCAGTCAATGGTAAGAGACCACAAGTGGTGCATGACTGCATGGAGGTGTAGTATCACTTAACGATCACAAAATAACTGTTGAGATGATTTAGTCGCTCATAAACTTGTAAATTCCTGTTGCCCCGTTTATATTATCTGAAATCTGTGGCTCCAACACAGATCCCAATGAACTAGCGAGTGACAATGAAGCAAGTGACAGTGATGAGAATGAGGACTCTACTGGCCAAGTCAAGCGTTCAAGGGGTTCAAAGAAAAGCAAAAAGCAACAGAAAGCGGTCAATGGTAAGAGACCACAAGTGGTGCATGACTGCATGGAGGTGTTGTATGGAGAACTTACATTTTTTGGCTCTTTTCTTCCCTCAAGCTGTTTATTTTTGTTTTTCTGATGGGAAGGCAAAATAGTCACTCATAGACTGGTATATTCTTGTTGTGTTTGGGCAGAAATTGTTCTTCTGGCTTAATTTACATGGTCTTCTGTCTGTTTTCAAGTATACATGTGTAATTTGTTTACCAAGTGACTCATCTTTATTCATTACGTACTATATAACTTTACTATTGTACACTACTGATATACGATAAATATCCGGTCTACTCAGCTGTATCGGTAACTGCTTGCCAATAAATATAGGTTATCCTAATGTCTGACTTGAAAGAGTATCAAAGCATTTAATCTGAATTCTTTGGCTGAATGTTCTATAAAACCCACAGTATATTAATTAAGTTTTTATATGAACTTTACAAAACAGAACATTTAAAGACTTAGAACTGTTCTTTGTTTTTGTTATTCTTATCATTATTTTTATCTGGATCCCGATTAGCTTCCACAAAGTGGCAGCTAGGCTAGTGACAATTTTGTAATGTCAATTACATTTGGTTTGGTCATAACTATGGAATATTAAGTCACCCATCTTTGCTTTCTACATCTGAGCATTTCCTACCCTCAGTTGTGCATAAGCTACAGATCATACGAACTTCTTTTTATAATACAAAAATATGAAATTATCTGTTTTCTCATTGGTTTTGGTGTAATTATCGTATTGGCTGGGGAAAAAAAAGCATGTTGTGTATCTCTATTATAAACATCACTTGTGCCACATTGAGACTGTTACAATAATATGATTGTGAACACAAATTCAACTTCTGTGTGTGTCTCTGTAAAGTTCAAAGTTAAATATTTTGATATTTAAAAGGTGAAAGTACAGGTCCTAGTGACCACGAGTGTGATGAGACTGAAGAGGCGACCGGCTCTGCCACACATTCAAGGCGCAAAAGACAAGGCCCACTGATAGAAGATATGGTGATTGGTAAGTAACCCACAAAATGCATGCATCAGTATTTATTTATATCACTTAAATTACATTTCCCTATTTTATTATTAATTGGGAGCATGAAACTTAATGCAACCGCCATAAACTAATATTTTCATAAAAGATAATCATTACTTCCTGGTAACACACAGTACCATAATCCTGTGGTTGCATATTTAACCTCTACTTAGTTTGGCAATTTGTATACTGTCCGCAATTAATGAGAAAGAATCTGGGAGAAAGACATGTTCAACATTGTTAACACGAAAATTAAAATTTTCAGGTTTGGAACATTTCAACAATGCAAACTTTAATTTCATTTAATAAACAATGTCATCCAACTGCAATTAATTCCTCAGCAACTGATAATAGTATTACTTTCTAGTTATTACCCATTTATTCCCAATTATCCCCACATGTTGGTCATCAAGTTGCTCTGTATTCCATGTTGATTTGTTATTTTTACACAGTGGTGAGCCCCTCCAGGAGGAGAACTACACTGCCAAACAAAATAGTTTTCTCATCTTCATTTACTATATCAGGCAAGCATTCCTGACAGATCTAGATTTGGCTAGAGGGGGACAATTTTGTGTTAACAAAACAATGCACATACATAAGAAATGTGTGTTTTGAAAATATTGTAGCACATGTACGAACCAGAGAACAAACAGTCCCTGCTGAGACTGAAAAAGAAAATATATAAATAAAAACAAGAATGTACAATTTTCAAAAAAAGGAATCAAGAACAAAATGCAATGTTGAAACACTAGATCTTCCTCCTACCATTGTCACTGTTATCACAGTGTCTAACTGATCTCTGTTTTGTATGTAAGATCCAGGGGTTCAGTTCATCTGTGGTTTGTCTGATGTCAATGCGATCATCAATGAGTCTGCTGAGTTAACATGTAAGCTCAGCAGTGAAGACTGTGAGGGAGCCTGGTTCAGAGACGGCAAAAAGGTTAGTCACAAAGGTCAAACTCATCATTTTCTCAACTACTATGTCAGTGTTCGTCACGCAACGTATTATGGCGGCCTAGGAGTCTCAGGTCGCTTCCATACCTCTAGTTTGGCTTATTTTTCCAAGGGAAAAAATACCAAATGATGATGATACATTTTGCACTATAAATTATGGCGCTGTTCATGTTCAGACTGACTTAAAGCATTAATCATCATAAAGGATTACAGATATCCCAGTCATGCATCATCCCTAAACAGACCCACGTAGGGAAATCAAATACCAGTGACCAATGTCACAAAGAGCTCACCAAGAAATAAGTGATCCTATGCCATCCTAGGATGGCAAAGTCATGACCCATGGGACATGACTTTGCCATTCTGGGAAAAAAAATCCTGTCCTGTATGTCACCAGATGTTTCTCCTGTTTACACACAATTGTTTGTTGGACATCCCGACGAGTGTTGGAATCATTCCGAGTAAAATACAGATGCACTTCAGACTGTTTAACTCAGCATTTTAACCACGTTTACCGTGGCTACTAGCTAGCAGAAGGCTACTTGCTGTCATGTAGAGCGAGTGTTGCTGTAATGTTAGCAAGGCACATTTAGGGTCTGTAATGTCTGAAGCAGAGGGCAATTATTTTAATAGACAGCTCAGGTGTGTGACACTGAAATGAGGCACCATAATCAATGTTGTGATTCTGTCTGGTACACACCAGTCATGTATGAACTGGTATCATATTGGCACCGAGTTTCTGTGCAACCCTTGTATCAACATGGTAACGCCTACATGCATTACCATGGTTATAAAATGATTTCATCCAATTGAGGCTATACAGAGCTTACAGATCAGGAGATCAGTTTCTTAACAGTTAACCATCAGCAGATGGATTCAACTGTGATTGAAAAATCACAAATTTCTGGTCTGTTTTGCTTTCAGACTATAAATGAACCGTATCAGAAGCTGCTTAAACACAGACAGCAACACTTTTCTGCAGTGTCTACCCCAGTGTTTAGTCTGTACCAGAGTTCAATTTACAACTTTCACACCAGACTTACCACATTAAACAGGTGAACACACAAGAGTTCATTTGAACTGAAGCAAACTGAGAGGTGAAACTGTAACTTCCCCCAGTTTAAATCTGGCAGGGACCTTTGCTGAATGTCATCCCTTTCTCGCTTCTCACCCTTATCCAATCTCTTACCCACTGGTGACTTGAAATTACCACAGATTTCATGCTCTGTATTCATCTGTGATTTCACTGAAACATTTGGCAGACGCTCAGATTCCTTGGGGCTACTGTGGACACAGCTCAGCTGGACACAACACCCTTTGGGGCATGCATTTTGCTGTTGATGATCTGAATAACTAATTAACTCACAGATGTTTTTGCTCAGTTTGTTTATTTTTATCTGTCTGCATCTTTTCCCGTCAGATATCCCCAGATGACAATTTCACTATCACCAAAGATGGTGCAATCCATAAATTGGTCATAATCAGGTGTGAGGAAGAGCACTGTGGGAAATATCGTTTTGAGGCAGACGGTCGTAAAACAGAGGCGATGATCAACGTCAAAGGTTTGAGAATTTATCATGATAACAATAAAAAAAAAAGCCAGATATTACAGCCACAGGTCAGAATCAGATCACAGCTAAATATATATAACCATTGAAATGGCCCTAATTTGCCCCTTTTATAGATCCCCCAAGGTTTCACCCCGAAGACCTCAGTGCTTTCACCGAGCCTGTGACAGTTAAAGTGGGACACAACGCCATCTTCAAACTGCATTTTGTTGGCCATGAACCCATAAAGATTCAGTGGTACAAAGAGGGAGAGGAGCTCCACGATGACAACAATACGAGGATAGAGAGATCTGGGAGTCACAGCCGCTTACTCCTGACCAGGTGCCAGAGGAAGGACACAGGAGAGATCAAGATCAAACTGAAGAATGAACACGGCTTCACTGAGGCAATTTCACAGCTAATTGTGCTGGGTGAGTGAATGATGGATTATGCAGGAATTCGACACAGGAATTTTTTTTGTATGCTTTACATCAAAGTAATGCAAAGGAAATAATTACCATACAACTCCTTCAAGAAAATCCTAATCTTTAGAGAAGCCAAAGGAAGTGATTTGTGCAGCAGAGAGAAGTAGTTTGTTGTGTTAAAATCTTTAGAACAGCAAACAGCAGTGTCCTTAAATGCTTCATAACTCATGCACATAATGGTAAAAGTCAGGCCAGTCTTTTCTCTATCAGGTGAAAAGGATGCAACATGTCACTGAGCCCATCTGTGCCTGGACAGATGCAGGCTTGGGCAGAGATCCCAGGGAGACAGAGAGAACAAGTCCCCCCAACTTCTTTAAAAAAAAAAAAAAAAGTAAACATCTAAACTAAAACTGAAAGTAAATTATGTGATTTAAAATATGCAGTATATTTAATAGAAGCTGACTCCACTTTGAAATCTAACCTGCTCAGTTGTATTAAAAGCATTCATCACTTCTTCAGTGATAACAAGCGCTGTAGTGAAGGTCCACATGTAGAGTACATCTGTGGTAAACAGTACGAAAATTACATGAGTGCCAATTGTGCCTGTAGATAAAAGTGAATTAGAAAAGAGTCTTAGTGATGATATAACTTAAGTCTGCAATTAAAAAAAATACATCCCTACCATAAAACACTTGCTTTTAGAAGCGGTTTGATTTAACTGTCTGTCCAGTTGAAATACCACTGGAAGCAGAGGTATTTTAACTTTAATAATTCACATAAATTGAGCTGTCCTCCCTTCTATAATGAACCTTATAAACAGCATAAAGTAAAGAAAGTAGGAAGAGGGGCTAAAAAAACAACTTGTATTGTAATTCTTTTCTAATTCATAAAAAAGTTGCATAATAAGCACAAACTGCAATCAAAATAGAGACAGTGGTCACCCCACGGCCCAAGTTATAATTAGATCTGTGGCTCTGAGATTGGATGTAGGTACTTATTTTCAAACTGCAGCCCCTCAAACTACCGTAAAACTGACTGAATAAAAAAAAAAAAAAGATTGGTTTTTGCTCCACTTGAAGCAGAATCCAAGTTTGTGATAACTTGACAGATTAAAGGTGTGTTCTGGAAATACATTTCAGAGCTTGACAAAAGTCATTAGGTTCAACCCTCGGCTACATCTGCCACCGCTGCCTGCCGGCATCACAACTGTCAAATTTTTACCATGATAATCTCTCAGCGGAAATACTGTTTCCCTTGCATAAATGCATTATTCACCCTCTCACATATAAGAAGTTAGGAAGGGATTTCAAACTTTAAACAACACTTTTTTTGATGTTTCAGACAAACCCACTGCACCCCTGGGTCCTGCAGAGGTAACAGAAAGCTCAGCAATGTGTATAGAATTTAGGTGGAGGCCTCCAAAGGATGACGGTGGTTCACCAGTCATTAACTACATAATGGAGCGACAGCAAGTGGGACGAAACACCTGGAAGAAGTTAGGGGAGATCCCAGGTGTGCCGACCTACCGCGACACAGATGTGGACCATGGCCGGAAATATTGCTACCGTATCCAGGCGGTGACTGCAGAGGGTACGAGTGAAGTGATGGAGACTGACGACATGCAAGCCGGCACACTAGGTGAGCCAAACCGGTACTTGTGTGATACCTGCATCCCAAAGACAGAGGGCTCTTTCACTTTTTGTTAAATTGTTTAAGGTCAGTTAAAGACAACTGAACACTTCAGTCCTCCTACACCTATTTGTGTTGGTTTCTTTTTAAGTGTTCTCAAACAATCATATATGCCTTCTTGTCAAGTCAAGAGTTTGACTCAAGAGGTACTACTACAAACTAGGCAGGAGTCAAACACAGGCCAAACTAGTGATGAGCATTGAGACCCGGTGGTTCCAAAATTACATTTCCTTCAACTTCATTCAGAAACTGCATATTTACTTCCACTTTCCATTCCTACACAAAGTCAACTCTCACAAAGTTAACTTTTTGAGTTCTTAAAGTACCTGTTATGTTGTGAGAACAATACTTTCCACTCGTACACAAGAACTCCAGGTGAAGTGGTTAAATGTATAAGACCCCTCACTCATGGTGTCAACGAAAACATCTCTGAACTGCCAAAAAAAAAGACAATTACCAACATAAACCACCATTTTCTGAACAAACGCATTACAAACACTAACAGAAAGTAACAACTGTACATTAAAAACAAACAAAGTAACATTTTCCTTTTGAAATAAAATAAGAAATTGTGTTATATGAATAGTAAACTGGAACAATCTTGCTGTCAGGAACGAAGCCAACCACTGAGCAATCTACAGTGTTTCTCAAAATACAAAATGATGCTTAAGATATCATTGAAAATATTTTTTTTTTACCCACTCACAACACCAAACTAATGACAATGGGACCCGCTAACAGTATGTCATACGGCAAAACAATAAGCACAAACTGCAGTCATTTTCATTTCCCAAAAGCTCAGCAAAGACCGCAACCATTGGACTAAATAAAGTTAATACAATGTCACTGTCCTTGGTACTGGTCAGAAAATCTTACAGCTCAAAACATCAGCAAACTTATAAAAAGCCAGCAGAAAAGGCAGTCTTTGTACGGCACGGCAGCCAGCAGAACACAACCAACACAGCAAAAAGCAGAATGCTAAAAAAAATAATGACTTTCACTTACTGATTGAAGTCTGCTTGAAAAAAATCTCCATCTGTCAGTCTTCCTTCATGGAGTCAGTGTGTTGTATAAGTTTTCCATTAAGGCCATCAGTCTCACCAGTCTATACCACACCACAGAAACGCTGGCTGGAGCTGAAAGTCATCCTTCGTGAGTTTGATAAAGTCTTCTTCAAGGTCCCAATCCAGATATTCTTCACAAGCTGCTGGGGAAAAAAGAAAAGTAAAGTTTGGATAGCAGAAAACTCACAGCCAGTCTTTCATCATTAAATCTGCAGATCAACTCCCATAAGTTAGGTCTACCCTTCTCAAACATATTTTCTCCCTTGGAAATCTGGTGTTGAAAACTTTTTTTTTTTTTTTTTCCCACTAAAGCATTAGGCAGCTAGCCATTCGTGAACCAAAGGGGTTAATTATGAATACTGTATAACAGTTGAAGCACAGCATTGATGCATTAACTAGCTAGCATTATATATAACATTACATATCTTTCTAGGTAAGGCAAGGTTATTTGTATAGCACATTTCAAAGACAAGGCAATTCCAAAGTGCTTTACGTAAAACATAAAAAGCATCAAGACAAAATGTCAAAGGAACATAAAAGCAATATAAAAAGAAATTTCAACACAATGAAAAGTTAAATAGAAAATAAATATAAGAAAAAACAGGAACGTAAAAGTTACAGTGCAGTTTAAAATATTAAGCAAAAGCCTCAGATTTTGTTCAATGAAAGGCAGAAGCAAACAGAAAAATCTTCAGCCTTGATTTAAAAGAACTGAGTTGCAGCAGACCTGTAGTTTTCCGGGAGTTTATTCCAGATATTTGGTGCATAAAAGGTGAAAGCTGCCTCTCCTCTTCCAGAGTAACTGCTATGACTTATGTGGTAATCAATGCTATTATGTGGCTAGAATAATTGCTAATAATAGCAAGCTGAGCTTCCCACAGTGCTCATACTCCCCATCAACCCAGTGTGCTAACCTAACGTTTCTGAGCAGGTGTAACTAGTGGTGTATGATCAGGGGTGGAAGTAACTGATTACACTCAATACTATGAGACGATTTTCAAGTCTCCACTTTTACTTCTACATACGTATAAATTGCACAATGTAATCTAATTAGTTACTTTTAAAACTGAGTACCCAGAACAATTCTTATTAATAATTCAAACCATTCATCTGTATTTGTAGGTTATCTGAGAGCAAACAGGCCGCTGAAAACAATGACATATGTTTGGAGGAAGACTGTTACTGGTTAATCATTAACTGATTCATTTCCATTGAGAATTTAACCAATTAAAAATATATGAATGAATATTTAATTAAAAGTCTAGAAATGGCAGATCCACCTCATTTGACATTGGTTTGTCTGGTGGAACCATTTGTTGAAACGATTAAAAGATAACAAAACATAACAGAAAAAAAAAAATCAAAACGTGTTTTGTTTTCTTTTTCTTATAAATGATTAATAAATGATAAATTCTTGGCATTTTCAACTATCGTTAAGGAAATACAAAACCCTAATTTGGAGAAGTGATACTGTGACAGAGCGGACATCTATTTGTGTTGCACCAAACTTTCAAAAACCCAACAAGTCGTGTCAGAAGACCCACCGCTGTTTTGAAGACATTTCTGGATCACTCGAAGACGTATAATGAAAACGATCCGTCTGCTGATCGGTAACGACAGTTTTTAAGTTATTTCCCAAGTTGTGACTGTGGGCGGCTCCACAACCAGCACGGAGCGGCTGTACCAGGTGGGCGTCACGTGGCCGACAAACAGCAGGTGTGTCCGCTGCCAATTAAGGGCGTGTGTCGCATTTATCTTTCACGTGGTCTGACATCACTGAATCCAAACTGAAAAGGTAAATGGTTTGGCTTTCCCACAGCGACATTTCAAAAGATGTTTTGTGAAAAAGAAATATTTGATCATCATTGATTAATTACTGCCCCCTGCTGTTCCCCGTTATCCTTTACATTACCCTGGTTGTTATTGGTCTAACCTGTACCCTGTATCACACACTGAAGTCAAATTGCTTATCCTCCTGGTCAGCAGCTCAAAACTTACATTTATTTTACAAATTGCAATGATATGAGAGAAAAGCTGCAAATTCTTACGTTGAGAAAAAAAAAAGTTGCACTTTTGCTCGATAAATGACTTTTTTTTTTGTCATTCAGCTAATCAATACAGCCTTTTTACAGCTGATATTCTTAAATGAAACAGTAGGGTAAACACAGGTGTTACCAATGATATTAATTAAGTCCTGTTCCATGTAGTTGAGCAGAGCCTTTCCTAGTGAGCAAACATGCACAAGAGCAGCACCCTGACTCTGTTTGACCCAAATGGAACAGAACCTTAATTAGTATCATTGATAACACCTGTGTTTACCCTATTTCATGTCAAAATGGTTGCAATGAAAAAGGTCTATTTCTATTTTAACTGTTAAGCCCAAAACCCAATTTGCAAAATTATTGGAGAAAAGCTGTTTTTACACTTGCACAAAAATGTTGTATTTTTGTTTGATAAATTACTAAATGAATGAATTAATATCTTTTTTTTTATTAATGCTTTTGTTACTCAGCTAATAATTTCAGCACATGGCTGGTGTAAATAATAATTTTAAAAAAATAATAAAATATTGTGCACTTTTCTAAAAGCAAAAGCTGTAAATCAACACAACACATCAAACATCTCTGATGACAAAAATATACCTGAACTCTTAAACTGAACTATCTTATATTAGATTCTTACTCTGCATTAATGCTCTGCTGCTGAACTAAGAAGAGTCTCAAACTACAAGAGAAAAGTTCAGGCTCTCAGGCTACAACCTTTAAATTTACAGTCTATTTTGTTTCCACATGCTTCAGCTTTCCCTGGCCCTCCAGCACCTCCAAAGGTAGAGAGCGCTTATGACGACTGCATCAACATTTCCTGGGAATCGCCAAGTAATCGAGGAGGTTCACGTATCCTGGGCTATATTTTGGAGAAACGCAAGAAAGGCAGTAATCTCTGGACCATTGTCAATGCCTTGGATGAACTAATAAAAGGTCTGTGTTTTCATCTGACTGTAGCTCAATCTGATGGTGTTGGGGAACACAACACTGATGTTTTGTTGTTTCTCTGAAATTGCTTCCAGAGAAGAAATATGCAGTGAAAGATGTTGTGGCAGGAATGGAATATGAATTCAGAGTCACTGCCATAAACCTCTCAGGAGCTGGTGAATATAGCAGCCCATCAGAGTTTGTTTTCGCACGGGATCCAAAGAGTAAGTGCTGAAACATGTTACATTCAACATTAAAACAATAGATTGCAGAAAATACATTAATATACTTATCTTAAAATTATGTAATATTAAAAAGGATTTGCCTGATGATGTATAATGTTATGTTTTTATTGATAGAATGTTTAAATGTCTATATTTATTATTAATTTTAATGTACCTTATGTTTTGTCAACTGATTCAATCAAAATATTTGATATTTGGTATTGATTCACTTTAATTTTGTGTACCCCAGAGCCTCCTGGTAAAGTTACAAGCCTGAAAGTGACAGAATCTTCTTACACCCACTTGGTCCTGACTTGGACCAAACCTGAGGACAAACCAGGGATACAGGATGAAGCAAAGGGATATTTTGTTGAGATTCGGCAGGCAGACTGCATTGAGTGGTCTCGCTGTAATACCACCCCCATCATCACGACCTCCTTCAGTGTGAAAGGCCTGAAGTCCATGGACATGTACTGGGTCAGAGTGATTGCAACCAATGATGGAGGAGAGAGTGCTCCAGAGGAGCTGACCAACTACGTCGTAGCAATGCCCTCACCTGGTTTGTCAACCTTTTTAACAACACTTAAAAAATCTGAACTATCTCTTTATAACATTTTAAAGAAAGTTTTCTTAATGCTGTCTATTTTCTTAAAGCTCCTCTATATGATCGAGCATGGTATTTTGTAAAATATATCTTTAACTAATTTATACCCCATAAATCACTGATAATTTTCATACAACTGTGTCTTATGCTTTAAAATTAGTTACTCTGGACATATCTATGTATTTGAGTTTATTGTGTAAGAGCCTCCTAAAGTTAAATATTGTCAGAAGCACTTTTCATTGTTTTGTTTTTTTTTTGTTGTTTTCTAGTGAGGCCAAAGTTCACAAACCACAAGATGAAGAGTTTCATGGTGGTGAGGGCAGGAAACACTGTCAGGATCACAGTGAACTTTGAGGTGAGATGAGGAGCTTAACACTTGTTTTCACTCCCTTTTTTCACAAGTTGATGTGGAAGATGCACACAAAATGCTTATTTCTCTCAAAATTTAAGCATAAATTTGTTAAAGTCTGTGTTAGTGAGCACTTCTCATTTGACAGTATAATCCATCCACCTGACCAGTGTTTCATAACAAGATGCTGATTCAGCAGCATGATTATTAAACAGGTGTGCTGTGTGCCAGTCACAATAAAGGTCACTCTAAAATGTGCAATTTTGCCATTTTTATTGTCATGGCAGTGGGTGAAAACCAGTCACACCAGTGACCACATGACCCACGCAGCGAGGCATTGCATGGAGTTGATCAGGTTGTTGATTGTAGCCTGTGAGATGTTGACCCACTCATCTTCAGTGGCTTTGCGAAGTTTGCGAATATTGGCAGAAACAGAAACACACTGTCATACATGTCGATCCAGAGCATCCTAAACATGCAAATTTAATACAGCCTGTACATGTACTGTGTACATGCACAAATCATTGCAACAGTAGCAAACAGGGCAAAAGGGTGTTTATATTTATTTATATTTATGTCTATAAATATGTATATTTTTGTTGAGCATATATTAAGGCCTCTAATACTCGAGATATGACTGATGTTCTTTTTTACAGGCCTCCCCACGGCCACATATTATGTGGCTAAAGGACAATGTGCCTGTAGCGAGGCGAGTTACAGTCAGTAACTCTGATGGCTCATCCCAGCTGCTGATCCCGTCCTCTGAGCGCTCTGATTCTGGTATTTACTCCATTGTGGTGAAAAATCTTGCAGGACAGGAAACGTTCAGTACAGAAGTGCGGGTCACAGGTAAAAATAAAATTAAGATATATATTTTCTTTTGCTACATTATGATCAAAGACAGTTTAAATGGATAGTTTCGATGATTTGAAGTGGGGTTGTATGAGATACTTATCCATAGTCGGTGCAGTACTTAGAGTAGATGGCGGTCAGCACGCCCACAGTTTAGAGAAGCAGGGAACTGAATCGATGTACTGCTGTGGACAGGGCCAGCAACAAAATTTATTTTGACCACTTAAAAAAGACCCAGAAAAGAAGATTCTGTGCTGCTAGTCCAGCTCCTACTTCAAACTAGGGACATCTACTGTGAGTAAAACACTGAATATGGATAAGTACCTCATATAATCATATAATTTATTGAATAATTTAATGGATCAACCAGTAAAACTGATTGTGGTTACAGATGATCCAAAGCCTCCTGGACCGGTAGAACTGGAGGAAAACGTTCCTGGCACAGTGACGGTCATCTGGGAGCCTTCTCCTGATGAGAAGCGTGATGACCGCCTCCACTACACCGTGTCCAAACTGGACTCTACCAAACGCACATGGACCACAGTGGCTGACAGGCTCTTCAATAACAAGTTCACAGTCTGTAATATAATGCCCGGGAGGGAATATAACTTCCGGGTCTATGCCAAAAACGATATGGGCATATCTGCACCCTCAGAGTCACCAACCTGGGGGGTAGAGAAGAAGAAAGGTGTGTTTTTGCATCCCAAACAACCTCAAAGACCAAATAATAATTTCTTCAAGAAAAATATAATCTGACTATCTCTCCTTTCTTATAGAAAAGTTTGTGGTGAGTGTACCGACCAGAAAGGACCGCGATTTGCAATGTGCTCCAACTTTCATTGTGCCTTTGAAGCTTCACACTGCACCCAAAGGCTATGAATGCTACATGAGTTGTGCAGTGAAGGGAAACCCCAAACCTCGAATCACGTGGTACCGAAATCACATCAGCTTAAACACTAATGACAACTATTACATCTCTGACACCTGTGGAGTTTGCTCCATGTTAATTCTCCACGTAGGCCCCAAAGACATGGGAGAGTACACCATCAGTGCAGAGAACGCCCTCGGACGGGCTGAATGCTCCACCGTCCTCAGTGTCAGAGGTGAGATGGAAACACACCTTCACTTTAAAGGGATAGTTTGGCTTTTTGGTAGTGGGGTTATATGAGGCACTTGTCCATAGTCAGTGTACCTGCTATAGATGGTGGTCGGTATGCACAACACTTTGGAGAAGCAGCAGGAGTTCTGATGCAGGAAGCTAAACAATGTACTCCTGTGGACAAGGTTAGAAGCAAAATGTATTTTAGCCACCTAAAAAGAATCAGTATCAGTTTAAGTGTACACTATATTTAGAATATTTTCACTGCTTCAGCTTTCCATCAGACAGCCTTTTCTGATGGGAAAACTACCGTTATATAAGCCAAATATCACTCTCTCCAAAGCCACCCGAGTCTTTAAGCAAAAACATCATTTTAACTTGCAGAACACCTTAGTTGCAACTGTCTTGATCAGTTAGTTTGTTTGTATTATTATTATTATTATTTTTTTATTTTTATTTTTTTCACACAATAGCACATCAGTCGAGGCAGCAGTAAACCAGCAACTCCTGTGATCTGCGAGGTAAAAGTACTTTTCTTGCCAAAGGAGTCTGGTGGCTTTGGCAAGAATGAGTTGACTTATTTATTTATTTTTTTAAGTTATTTTTTTGGCCATTTTTTGCCTTTATTGAGAGGACAGCCAGAGAGTTGACAGGAAACGGGGCAGAGAGAGAGGGGATGACACGCAGCAAAGGGCCGAAGGCAGGAGCCGAACCAGCAGCCACTGCAGAGGACCAACAGCCTCCACACATGGGCCGGACGCTCCGCCAACCGAGCCAAACGTCCACCATGAGTTGACTTATTTAACAGCATTTTTATGTTGAAAAAGACTGTCTGATGGCGAGATAAAGTTGTAAAAATATTATAGATATGCCACACACTTAAACTGATATTGATTTTTTTAGGTGGCTAAAATTTTAGTTGCTTACCTGTCCACAGCGGTACATTGTTTAGCTTCCTACAGTGGTACTCCTGCTGCGTCTTCAAACTGAGGCGAGCCAACCATCATATACTCTTGGTATATGTCTATGGATAAGTACCTCATACATCCCCACCTTAGAAAAACTGAACTATCCCTTTAATTCAAATGCTAAAGAAACATATGTAATGATGCTAAATCATTTCATCTCTTTTTCCTACAGAATGAAGACACCAAGGTCACCACAATATAAGTAGTATTTATTTGAAGGTTTAAATATTTAATACATGTTTGAAATGATGTGGTTGTACTCTTTGAAAATCCATTTAAGTCAATATTAAATAAATAAATATGTTTATGAAATCAATCAATCAATAAATATGGCTATGAAATAAATAAATAAACACATACATAAATAAATATTGCTGTGAAATAAATAAATTAATTAATGAATATGGCTATGAAATAAATAAATAAATACATAAACACTTTTTTTTCAGGGGCTTTTATTTCATAATTCCACATTTATTCATCTCAAGTGACTTTTACTTCCTAATGCCATTTATTTATTTCCCTACTCTGTTTATTTCCATTATTCCATATACATTATTTTCAAAATACAGCAAAATTTTAAATGAAAATACATGAAACGTGAGATCACTGAAATGCAATTTAAAATAAGTTCTGTCTCTCCTCTATTTCTGTTTTGATATGAGCCTGTTTACTGGTTGCCACGAGCCAAATTGTGTTGGTGAGATAGTAAGCGGAGTGAAATGTAGAGACAGAAACGATGTGCAAAAAACCGCAATCATGGCTCCAAACATGAATAATTATGAGAGAAATTTCAACCAGCTGTGTTAAAAATAAAGAGTGAGACAGTGAGTTGAGCACATGTGCTAATGGTTATTTAAGATTTAGCGGTAAAGTATCCACAGCAGCTGCTAGCACCAAGCAGCGTAAAACAGTAAGGTGGTTCTTGGCGAGCGCAATATTTTCTGAAGTGGTACACAGTGTAAAAAGTCTGAGAAGCACTGGTCTAAATCATCCACGGCCTAGATGGTAACCCTAGATTTACGAATCTATGGTGAGATCTTTCACTGGTCCCCAAAGCAAAAGAAGAACCAACAAGGAAGAAGATCCTTGGCAAGTGGACACAACCTCACTGGTCATACAGCAGCACTGATGATGAGAAGGTGTGAAATTTCCAGACGAATGGTGAAGGAAGGACAACGGACTGTTCACCTTATTCTTTGCCTTCATCACATTGTAATTTTACCACCGTTTGGAAGTAGTAAACTGTGCGTAGCGTTTCCAGCCAATCAAGAGTCTTTTGAACATCTTCGGAAACCAACAGACTGTCATTTTTATCCTGAAAAGTCTGTGGGTTATGAGCTAATGCTAACGTTAGCTGTTGTGAAGTCTGGTCACTGAGTGTCACTGCTCGATCAGTAGTGACTGTTGCTGTATGTAGATTAACATCACGCTCTAAAAGTAATGATATAGCTAAGCGTGAACAAGTTAAAATTGTTAAAAAGAAGGAAAAATTTGCTTGGTAACGTTGTGACTTTTAGCACCCAGCAGCTAATGCTAGCTTCCTCATATTAGATGGACTGTGTGTAAAGTCAAAATGAGGCTGATAAGAGCAGCATGATTCAGACTCAGTGTTACTGATGCTAATTAGTGCTGTTCCAATATCTCCTGCTCATTTACTACAGTTGCTTATTATGATTTATAAAAACAACACTGAGTCTCTTGTGGGAAATGTTGATTTTTTTCACCCGGACTTTAAACTGTATTTATGAGCTTTTGGTGTGTCACAAGTTACACTCAAAGTTAAATTACCTGTGTATTCAGTTTCCTCTTCAATAACTGATTGAATGAATTATTTATCATTTTTGCACTGTGTGTAGCTGTTGTTGTGTAAGCTACTGCTTATCGAATAAATGCTGACAACTTACTCCAACTTGAGACGCTTTATTCATCATGTCCATCATGACAAACCAGAAATCATTTCATGGCCCTGACCTGCGTCACCCAGTGTCCCTCGTGACAACCTGACCACTACAGACCTTAGAATACTGCAATTGACCAAACAGAACTGAGTATTTAACAAAGGCATGTAATAATTAGTACTATTTTCTTGCTTTTTTTTTTTTTTTTTTGCAAAATTAGCATTTTTATTTGTTATTTGGGTAACACTGGGGGCACCTGAAGTTATAAGTCAGAAGGAGGAGATAGGACCAGAATGCACCTGGGTGAGGAAGTGTTTTTATTACCAGAGCAGGAGAGGCATGCAGGAAACATGAATCCTTTGTTCTTTTGATCACTTGCTTGGATAAATAAACCATATGAAATGCAATCATTTTGCACTGACAATGGGCTTCTCTTTCCTGAGTACATCACATGTCAGGGTGCAGCAGTGGTTCTTTGATTCTAAGTTCAATTTGAACTTAATCAGAACTTTTTTTTTATTATTTGAAAAATTGTCACACACAACAAGAGGAGCAAAAATTATACTGAGATTAGGTTCATTCTGATCCCAAAAATGTGTACTTCATTATAAAAGAACTCTTTTTTTCTGTCCCTGGTAGGATCAGTTTATGTTTATGAATCAAACCAAGATTTCAGGGATTACATGATGAAAACGTAGCTCCAGCAGAGGGGGGGAAAAAAAACACAAACTTTTGTGAGTATGAAAAAACACCTCTAAAACAAATTGTGTCAAACCAGCCAGTTATAGAAACTAACAACAGACTCATCTGGCCTGTTGTCTTTATTTAGATCAGGGCTACCCAAAGTGGGGCCCTCAGACAAAAAGCTGGCCCATTTGTTTCTAGCTTGAATTGAAAAAAAAAAGAAAAAGAAATGATAAAAAAAACTCTTTAAATAGGATCCCTAATTAATAATGATTTTTCCATCTGAGCAGACGGGTAGAGTGACACTGCACAGGAAGTTACAGGCAGGCTGCAGAAAGACAGTAGTTCCTACATGAAAGAGTTCACACCAAGTAAAGTTGATTTCTGGTACCATCAATAGCTGTTATTGTTAAAGGCAAGAAGCTAATCTGCAGCTGTTAGCCTCGACTTCACATAAACAGCTCTGAGGCTATAAAATGGTTTGATTTTTGAAGGCATGCTTTTAAAGACTCTGCACACCTACACGGTGTTTTCAATTACCCCAACTGATTAGACATCTAGGTTTAAGGTGGGCGGAGCTAAGCTTGCAATGGGAAGGTCATGTTACACTTCAGTACTGCAAATATTTGCTCCATCATTCACCTTGTTGCAGCTCATGGGATGGACAGATTCAAACATGCATTTTCTCTTGTGATCTCCAGGCAGCAGTTCAGAGTTCACCTTTGTTCAACTTGACCGTGTTGTGAAGTTAATTATTCTGGTGTGTTTTACCATGTGTTTAGTACAATATTACACAGCTAGACTACAAACTGCTGCAACACCTGCGTGTGGTATGCAGAAGGCCTTTAAAATCAGTCATCTCAATATAACTTTTGTGTAGCCTAGTGCAAATCAGTGTAGTTTTTAGGGCAGCAGGATGGTGCAGCGGTTAAAACTGTTGCCTCACAGCAACAGGGTTCTGAGTCTTCCCTGTGCCTCCAAGGGTCTAAATTGCTCATGTGAATGTGAGTGGTTGTTGTGAGTGGTGGTCTGGCTATACATGCCAGCTCTGTGAAAGACTGGCAACCTGTCTGGGATGTACCTGGCAATGGCCCAGTGTAAGCTGAGGCAGACTCCAGTCTCTCCACAACCCTGCAAAGGATAATGGTAGATGAATAGTTTATTTGCACTAATAAAGACAGCATTAAAACAGATGAAACGAGTGAAACTGGGACCTATGAAATAGTGGGGTAAACTGTTATCAAGGGTACTAATTAAAGTCCTGTTGCAATTAGTGTAGCAGGCCTTTCCGGTGAGCCGACATGCACAATAGCAGCACCCGGACTCTGTTTGACCTGAATGGAACAGGATCTTAATTAGTATCATGGGTAACACCTGTGTTTACTCT
Source organism: Lutjanus argentimaculatus (assembly GCA_034769285.1). Taxonomy (NCBI): domain Eukaryota; kingdom Metazoa; phylum Chordata; class Actinopteri; order Lutjaniformes; family Lutjanidae; genus Lutjanus; species Lutjanus argentimaculatus. The sequence goes on from JAWZSL010000007.1 coordinate 28,674,789, forward strand.
ACTATTTCATGTCAAAATGGATGCAGTGAAGAAGGTCTATGGACCTTCCTCTCCCCATCAAAAATACCAAAAACATGAATCGACAAATTAAGACATGAAAAAATACAAACAAAATACAGAACATAAGAAATACAAAAAAAATGAACTTAGTATGCAGCCCTAGTTGACAGCAGTCAAAAGAAAGAAAGAATGGAAGAAAGAAAGAAAATAATTAATTAGACTTTATACGGATTAAAGGATCAGTGTGTAGGATTTAGTGGCATCTAGCTGTGAGCTTGCAGCTGTGCATGCAAAACGCAGAGGTAGCAAGATTACACACATTCTGCACTCAAGTAGAAATACAGACACTTATTCAGAAAAATATTCTGGTAAGAGTAGAAGTACTGATTCAACTTCTTTACTCAAGTAAAACTGGAAAAACTACAGGCTCTGAAATGAACTCAAGTATAAAAGTAAAAAGTTACCCTGTGAAGCACATTTCTACTGGCTGTTTCTGTGCAAAGCTGACTGATCCTCACCTTTTCTCTGCAGGCGAGTTTGCCTCGTTTGTCTGTTTTGTCTTTTTATATCTTTTATGTTGTTTTTGTCTCGTTATATCTGTTGTGTGAGATATGCACTGATGGATACATGTCTTTTCTTTGTGTTACTGTCCCATTCATTTATGCTTAAATAAATCTTGGTGTTGGGACAGTGGTGTGCAATGATGCAAAAATTAGAAAATAGTTATTTGAGTTATAAATGTAAAGAGTAAAAGTAAAAAGTTGTCAGAAAAATAAACACTTAAGTAAAGTACTGAAAGTACTGAAAACTCATGGTAGTTTTGGGTTGGTCCAGAGTGTCCCCAGCACAGCAAAATAATGAGAAAATAAGACAGAGGACAGAATCTGTGCATAACAGACACGACCACACACCTCCAGCGGATCATAAGTGATGATTGAAGGGAATTATCTCGATATAAGTCTGGCAAAACTACCTGAAGCCAGTGTTTGGTTTGTCCGTTCTGCAGATTTAACCGGCTCATTCTAATATAACAAAAACACAAATTTATTTTCAGGCGATTATACACTAATGAAAACACACTTATGAATATTACATTCAATTTCTGCCGTAATCCGCCAATAAACCCCAGTAAATCTCACACACTGGATCTTTAACCGGAGCGCAGATTTTATATGTAACGTGAAAGCAGTAAAAGGTCAAGAAGATGTTAACATTTCAGAAGGTGAGCGTGACCTTTAATAATAAAACAAAAAATTGCCTTTTCCACAGTGTGTGCATGATGCCTCTGAACATGCCGGCCTGGTTGACACATTTTAAAAACAAGGAGCTATCAGGTTAATTTATTAATAAGGTCACTGTGAGTTAATCTTTGTCAGCCATGAGGTTTTCTGTCATGTCATGTCATTAAAACCCTCAGTAGCCTCTACTAGAAGAGTGTAGCTGCTGCAGGCCACATGGTCTCAGCTGCAGCAGGAAAAAATAGCAGCACCACCACCACCACCGCCGGACGTGTAGTTTTGCCATTAGATGAGCGCAGCGTCCCGCCCACCCTCTTCCTGAATGGAGGAACACGCTGCCTTCGGTCCACGCCTCCCTCGCCCGCCTGCTTGCTGCCTCATCCTCCTCAGCTCTGCCTCTTCATCAAGAACTCTCCACTGCAGCTCCTCGGTGCTTTATTGAGCGGTGATTGAAACGGGGTTTGATTTGCGCAGCGTCATTTTAAAGGAGCATTCTGCAGTAAATCACCGCTCACACTTCGCTGTTTTTTTTTTCCTCCCCTCCACCACCACCACCCATCGGGCTCCTTGAATCTCACACCTCTCTGACCAGAACATTGTGTCCTTTTGTTTTGGGGGAGAAAATGACTGCCAAGCATCGCAGGGGGAAAGGCAACCACAACCACAAACATGAAGACAACTTTTTCAAAAATGAAGGCATGGAGTCTGAAGTCCGCGGTGGAGCGAATAATTCCGCTCTGCTCCTGGTTTTATTTCTAATGATTGTGATAGGCGGTGCCACCGGAGCGTGGTTCTGTTTCCAGCAGCACCAAACTTTAACCTACTTATCAGACAATCTCATGGGCATGCAGATGAAAATAGTGAAGCTGCAATCCTCCCACGAAGAAATGCGACAGTCAAGTGGTAAGGTAAGGGAATGATGAAACAAATGAGCAGCATTTCCCTTCTGAGAATAACCTCTGATCAGTCACCTGAGTGAGTCTGCAGCCATCAGCAGCACAAAGACGCCTCCTGTAAATGGCCTGTATCCTCTTTTCAGTGTACTGTAAATCTTTTCATGTGCTTTAAATTTAGAAGAAAACCCTTTTAAAGAAATGAGAAAGGGCCTCAGCACATGCTAACACGTGCATTGCCAGTTACAAGTCAGGAAAGTTAAGACTTGCAGGCCTCTCCTCTCTCTATCATATTTCAAAATGCCAGGAGCCTCACTGGAGTGAGTACAAAACGCTGCTATTTCCAACATCCACACACATACACACACACACACACACACACACACACACACAGCTGCCCACGTTTGTAATGAGGATTATTCTTGACCTACAAATGCAGGGACTCTCAATTTATCATTGAATCGAATGTATTTTGTATCAAGAGTTCCCCCTCTCTGTGGAAAATATCTGTATTATAACACCAGTCAGGACCACGTTTCCAGAGCTGTGCAGAGGATGCAGCCAAAATAATAATAAACAAGACAGTAGTGTGCCAGGGCTAAATTTAAACTGATTTTGATACTGAACACCGGTTCAGAGGCTGTTTACAGGCCTTTGGAAAGATTGCAGAGGAACAGAGAGTGATGGTTGTTTCATGTGTGTGTGTTTCATACTTTTAGTATATGCTTCCATACTACTTTAACTGTCAAGGGTGTATCCAGGCTATATGAGGGGCAAGGGCAAAAAAATATGAAGTGCACCAGTGCACCAAAAGTCGTGCTGCATTTATGGTGAAACAGTTACAATCATTGGTTTTATATGTACAATACTACCTCTCTGCGATCAAAACACACAGGAAACTATAAACCATTTAGAGAAACCGAGACGCCAGCTAATTTTGTAGTATGTAGGGCAGCTGATGTGGCACTGCATCACATTTTCGCCACTAAGAGGGCACCAAGAGGGCACTTGTGTCCAGTGGCAGGCCCTATTCCACCAACTGTTCCATTTCAGCACTAATTTTAAATCATTTGGAGCATTTCCACCGAAAGTAAATTGGTGCAGAAGCCCAAAAAAGTTGGTTCCCAGCTGGAACCAAAAAAAAAAAAAAAAAGCTTTTCCTTGGGAACCAAAATGGGCGTTTCATGTTCTGCTGGTTGTTGTGCAAACACACTCTGTTGATTGCATCCTTGATATACAATGAGTCTGCTCAAAACTGTTGGAAACAAGGGCTGGTTCACAATATAAGATAACATCAAGGTTCCAAGAATGTTTGAATAGAACCGGTTTAAGAATCAGAGCTTGTAGAAGAAGAAAGCATCATAGCAAAATGTTAACGTATTTCTCATCAAAACAGTTATGTAATTAGTCATCTGAAAAGAAAAAAAACAGCTGATTATTTTAGGAAAGTTACAGTTCATTTGCATATTATGTAAAATGGTAATGGACAGAGCACATGAGGAAATCTGCATCCTTCACTATGACTGACGGAGTGCCCCCTGTCAGCGTCTCCACCATATTGGTCCTGTCAAGACTGCTTGTGAAGAAATACAAGTGAACACGTTGTTTCTCAACCGATTTCAATGAGTAGTGTTTTTTTTTGTGTTTTTTTTCACATTCAAGGGTTCAAGAGCTACGTGGAGTAGGTTTTTTTTCACTCATTGAAATTTGGTTGAGACATGTAAACACTGTAGTGCTTTTTATCCAGAAAAACCGCAGCTCCCTCACTTTGATGGATTTGCTCACATGCAGTCTTGACGGGACCAATATGGCAGCGATGTTGACCTATCACAGCAAAGCAGTCGTTGCGGACTCTACTTAAAATTAGGACCCATTGCAAACATGAAATCAATCAATAAATGTTCCATCTATTAAAACTGCATAGGTAGAATTGTGCTCTTTCCTGCGGTCCCCCAGTACATTGGGCTTTTTTTTTTTTTTTTTTTTTAAAAAAAAGCTCTAATTAAAACAGAAACGGAAAACAATGATATGAAGTATTGAGAACAAATTGACAAAGTCATGAAAAACTGTAATGAAAGAATAAAGCACTTGTGAGATTGGACAAAAAGTATCCCTGTGAGGTCTGTTGGTACCCCAGTCGGTAATTAAGGTCAAGAAATTGTTATATTCCTCCAGTTTAATGTATCGACATGAGTGAACCGGCCCTGTTATGTCACTGCACTCTGAGGCTCATGGCTGCCTTGAGCTACCAGCAGTGAAGTTCAGAGTATTCCAAGTATTTTAAAGTTGCTGCAGGCAGTTAACCAAAGCAATTCCCACTCCTTCAGTTTCTCATGCAGCTCCACCTTAGTTTCAGGCAAGCCAATGTGTCGAACACTTAACACAAGAGAACGGCTCAGCCAGCTCAGTCTTGTTAAAACAGAAATATTTCTGTAAATTGTTCTTTGTGACTCATGTTTGCTGCTGCAGTTGCACAAGTTTTACCAACTCAGTGCCTCTTTATGCAGATTCAGTGCTCAGTTTCCTGTTTTTTTTGGTTTTTTTTTTCAAGGAAGTAAAAGTTTTACTGAGTTGTCAATGCACCATCAGACCTGTTGTGGTAGGCTCTTTAGGTGCTGACAGCGGTATGACTAGTTAGAGGATCTGGGACAGTAATAGAAGATATTTCCTTTGTTAAAGCAGAGGTTCTCTACCTACCTGGGCGTCATGACCCACAAGGGGGCCATCAGATAAATTTTAAGTGGTCACCAGATGGTTGTGGAGAATAAAATCACATATTATGGGAAGGAATGAGAGCCAGGAAGCAATTCTCAGTGACGCCAGCTTCATAATGATATTCAACATAAGAGACAAGCATTTAAAAATGTACAAAATACAATACATTTCATGTACATTTCATTTATAAATACAATCTTACATTTATAGTTGAACTTGAAGTCTTAAGAGCATTTCTGATGTTGTGTGACATTTGATTCATAAAAGATAGCCTAAAAAAACTGAGCATAAAATTCCTTGCTTTAGCAGGTTCTAAAAAGCCTATTTGTAACTTAATTAACTTGAAATTGAGGGCACCTTCCTTACAATCATTGATTTTCCCTTACATAATACAGCACAAATGAGGGTTTTGGCAAGAACAGCCATGGACCGAAAGGGAGAAGCAAATGTTTGAAATACAAGATCATGGCGATGGTAAAAGAGAATGAAGCCAGGCAACGGTTATGATTCTGTGGACTAAAACAGTGGGTTGATAAACAAAGACAAACCTGTAATTCCTGTTACAATGTTTATAAAGCTAATGCAAAGTTCATAAAGTTAATGTAAAGTTCACCACAGGCTTGGGCACACAAGCGTCCCAACCAGCAGGAAAATTACTAAGTCAAGTCTAGATTTTGCTCGGAGATAGATTATGTCCACATCAAATTAAGGTTTTATAAATGACTTAGTTTTCTGCCTAAGTCATACTTGAGATCAAAATTGCTCGTAAGTCTGTTTTTTAAATGAGACCCCGGGACTCAAGACATGTAACAGCCACCTCATGTTCTGGACGGACACAAACACTGAAAAAGTGACTTTTGCATTTTGTGACTCAGCAGCCAAGATGGAAAATAAGAGTTGTGTTTTAGACCTGAGAGTTGGTTTTTCCTTTCCATTGCCTGTTCCAGTGATATAATTTGCCTCAGAATATATTTTATTGAGTGTTTTTGTGACAGAGTGTTCATGCACATGAGATCTGATTGGACAAACACTCTCACAATCATTTTGGTACTTTTGTGCTTTTTTGGGTGGGCTCGTAAAACACAAGCCTTATTTTGAGGGTGGGTCACATTTCAGAAAGATTGGGAGCCACTGTCTTAGAATACTTGGTTGACAAGAATTATGATTTAATGAGAAACTGAAGAATTTCTGCCAAAATGATTCTTTAAAAAGTGGGTGCTGCTCCAGCCCATCAGTGGGCTGATTAGCATAAAGACTTGGGTATTTAAATGCTTTATTTATTTTTTATAGATCAAAAACAAATTGAATAATTGAGAAAATTATTGACAATGAAAATAATTGTTAGTTGTAGCCCTAATCAAGGTACCATCTCAGTGAGAATGAGTCACACCAACTGTCGAGCTCGACTCATCACTCTTTTGTGTGTCCTTGCAGCAGCACGTTTCAGAGAGTCTGGAGACTCGCCTGAATGCCCTGGAGGAGTCATATGCACTGGCCCAGAAACAGGTAGGCATGGCCTTGGCTACAGCTGAACAGCTCAGGACGTCCGACCTCCCCGCTCAGGTGCTGTCGCTCCACACAGAGATGAAAGCCCGTCTGGCAGAGATGCAGCAGGCCACCGTGTCTCTGGAGCAGCTGAGCCAGCTGCAGACCATGCTGAAGGGGAAGAGCGAGGAGTTCGAGGGTGTCAGGGTTCAGGTGGATGGCCTGGCCGCACTGAGCACTGATCTATCCAGCAAGGTGGAGGTCTTGGCAGGGAACCTTGGAGAGGCGGAATCAAAGCTGGAGGAGAGAGTTGGACAGGTGACCAAGCTGAGTGCCTCCCTGGACGGACAGGCCACCGAGGTGCTCAGGCTGAAGGAGCAGCTGGACACCTACCAGGCTCAGCTGGCAGCCAGCACGCTGGAGATGGCTGCTGTCAGGTAGGTGGTGGAAAAAGCAGCAGCATAGCTCACCTCCTCTGACCCATAACTTTATGTTGACTTTGTCAAAGCCCTTTTGGCTGCCACTGTCTGAGTCTCTGTGTTACCCTAGACCAGTGTCTGTAGGCCTCATATTCACATTGTAAGATTGTCCTGATCTGTGTAAACATTTCTATTGTATTGATGATTTTTGGAGCTGAATGGTTTGCGTAAAACTCCCTTTGTATGTAAGTCGGCACTCTTTGAAGCTTGTGTAACATGAAAATGTGGTTCACAGGCTAACAGAATGACGCCATGGTGCATATTCCCCAAATTTCAAGTGTTAATAACCCCCCCAAAAATAATTTAAAACAGATTTTCACTGAGACACTCTCACTGTGACTGTCTTCTGTCTTGCAGAGAGTTGCTTGAGAGTGAACAGTCCCAGCGGCTCCAGCAGGCCAGTGTGGAGGAGCAGCTCAATACGGTACGTCAGAGTCTGCAGGATCAGAATTCAGCAGCCCGTAGTCTGACCTCTGGACTCGGGGCTCAGCTGGAGAACATACAGAAGCAGGTTAGCCAGGTAACCAATACACAAGCCAAAAAGCCTGATGATTGGACTGAATCTTGTCACTTCATTCACTAATCAAAGTCAAACAATGCTTGATCATTGAATGAAGCAGAGATGTGTGTGGTGATTCACAGTTCTGTAACCAGATGAAATAAATAACTAAATAGATTCCAGATGTGAAAGCCTTGTTAGCTGTAAAATAGACAGCTTTAGGAGCAGTGTTGTATCTTTAGATTATACTTGAACTTGGCAGATCATGCCTGACAGGCCTTAACACACATACTGTCAGCCTGTCGCACATGGTCTCTTTACTATTTCTGTTCACTGTGTGTCCACAGGGAACCATAATGAGATTTTCATCTCAGGAACTAATTGACCCTTTGTTAAGTCCCTCCTCCCAACAGCAACTGTCCAATCATAGATTAGCAACTGTAACTAGGGCACCGCAGGCCTGTCAACCTTGCATTTCTCTGCATGTTGAAGCGGTGTGCATGGGCCTCTGAGCAGAGTGATAGTTGCTGTCTCATGAGTGTGGAGGGTGGTGTATTGTATTTTTGTAGGCTTCAAAAACATAAAACACAAGAGCAAACATGTGGGGAGTGGATTTAAGTGTCTTTATCTGCTCTAACGTGAGGTGAGAATGTTGTGCAAGCATGCATGCATGGCTAACTAATGCTAGCTTACGACCTGCAATAACATTACCTCTAGACAAACTTGTGTCAGATACCACTGCATTTGTCAAAGTCATGGCTCAGTCCCAGGGGCTACATTGGGATTTGTTATGTGTGGGGTTTTAGGTGGAGGATGTGTGCTGGTGCAGAATCAAAGTGGGCAGATGACGATGCATCTCATCATGCTTTGCTCTCTTAGGTCTAACTGGGGTTAGCTTAGCTCTTATCCCGGCTCTCTTCCTGAGGCGATTGCTGTCTGACTGGGTGACCGTCTGAAGGTCTCCTGCACTTAAACTAATCCCTGCGCTTCCTTTTCCAACGTTAATTAGTATATTTCTGTCATCTATCCTATACATATACATGTCATATTTCACCGTCCAGCCAGTGTTTGCTGGGATGTAGCTTTAGCCTCTGTCTTTTTGCATAAATTAAAATGTGTCAGATGGAAACATTAAATGTAAGCTGGAGACAGACTTTTCACGCAGCTTACTGAAGTTCTGTAAGTATTAGCATTAACTCACATTAGCTAGCTACACTTATGGATAGCATTAGTCATCATTTTAGCTGACAAAATCCACGGTCTCCAGGTAGAAAAGAGAAGCTGCTTTTGTTTGCTGCTGTGTGGAATCAAAGACCCTGTTTTAAAGAAGTGCTGCCAATTTAAATCTAACACCCTTATGGCTATAACCTGCACATGTGCAGTGCAAGAATGGGAAGCTTTACAGGTGTAGCAACAGTAATTAAGCAAGATGGGGCTTAGTGAAGGATCAATTGCCTGACATGGATTCTCTGAATTCACATCCATGCTTAAATACACTCTTCCACGGAGGCCACCATGTCTCTACAGTAGCTCAGAATTGGACAAACCAAACATTTTGCAGCAACCATAGTTTCTCTCTACACATTTGGAAGGTGAGAGTGAGATAAGGTTTTTGCAATCTGCAACCTCGCCACTAGATGCTACTAAATCCTACACACTGGTCCTTTAACCTGTATAGGTTACCATCCCACCGTGGCCAGGTACCATTAGCATACATTTACCAGGTAACACCAACGTTGGCTAACATGCTTGGTTAGCAGGGTGCATTCATAATTTTTAATTGGATCCTAATTTTTGCTTACCTGAAAAAAATGAACATCCAATTCCCTAGAGTGCTTAGCTTTGAGTGTCTTTTAGTACCACCACACACCAAATAAGTCACTGTTAAGTGATTAAAATGTTAAAATTAACTTTGATTAACTGAAAACACCCTGTGGGTCAAAGTTTTAAGATGAAAAAACACAGTCAACACCCAAAAACAAGTTCACAGCTATTTAAATTTTTCAGTGTAATAGATGTGTATTGCTGTGCCTTAATGCTGGGCCACGTTCAGTCTGAAAACAGCGTGCACTGTGTTGCTATGGTTTCCTCAAACCAGTGTGCAACGGGCTTTGAAGTGCATTTTCTCTCATTTGGTAGATGCGTCAGAGGTGTTACCCAGTCAGCAGCAACATATATATGTTGTATATATAAATACCCCCATATTAAAAAGGCGGTGCAGTGCTCTTGCATACAACAGGGCTTTCAACACACTGCTATTTCGGTTTAAGCAAATATTTGGCTACGTTTTGTCGGAGCTGAAGGCAGCCCTAACTAAACATAGCTATTATTATCCACGATCTGAGCTCCTACAGAAGTCCTCTAGCTCCTTGCCTCCTCCAGGTGCATTTAAGGAATTGGAAGATCCTTAATGATGGAAGGTCGAGAAAGGAGAGAGGAGACGAGGAAGCATAATTCGCCGTAATGCAGTGTTTCTCAATCCTGGTCCTCAGGCCCCCCTGCCCTGCATGTTTTAGATGTTTCCCTGCTACAACACATCTGATTCAAATGATCAGGTCATTATCAGGCTTCTGTGGAGGCTTGATGATGAGCTGATCATTTGAATCAGGTGTGTTGGAGCAGGGAAACACCTAAAACATGCAGGGCAGGGGGGCCTGAGGACCAGGATTGAGAAGCACTGCCGTAATGAAAAGCACCTATTTTCTCATAGACCTCTATACAATCAGACTTGTTTTTGCAACCAGTGGAGTCGCCCCCTGCTGGCACTAGAAAGGCATTTCTGCATTGGCTTCACTTTTCAGACCCAGAAGCTTTGTCCACTTCTTTTCTACACTCTGTGATGTCCAGATGGCGGAGCTGTGAACGATTTGTTGTCCACACTCTGCTCTACTGTGAACTAATAACAGTATTTTATTACTTTCCTCATTTAGCTGGTGGGAGAAACTCCACCCCCTGCAGAGCCTGAGGAGCAGACAGAGGAAGAGACAGCTCCTGCAGCTGAAGATGAGGCAGCTGTAGCAACAGAAGAAGAGGCACTTCCTGCAGATGTAGAAAAAGAGGAATCAGTCTCAGAAGAGGAGGCGCAGGCAGATGAAGGAGGAGAAGCGAGTGAAGGAGAGGCAGCTGCACAGGATGAAGCTCCTGTCGAGCAGGAGGACTCTGTGACAGATGAAACTGCTCCCGCGGAGGAGGTCGAGGCAGTAAAAGAGGATCAGACGGAACAAGATGAGTCGGCTGCCTTATCAGAAAAGGAAGAAGTGGAGATGACAGAGGCAGCAGAGGAGGGACAAAGCGTAGAGGAGGAGATGCCTGAAGAGGAGGCTTCTGAAGGAGAGAAAGTTCATGAAGAGTCACCGCTCGAGGAGGAGAAACTTAACGTAGAGGAGGAAGTGTCAGAAGGGGATGAAGAACAGCAGGATGCCGCAGCTGAAGAAGAGGCAGCGGAAGAAGATGAGGAGCCTTTAGAAAATGATGCTTTACCAGAGGACGAATGTAAGTAAGAATATATCGAGAAAACTGTTCACATTTTACTATAACTAATACAAACCCCAATTCCAAAACTGGATGCATGCAAAACTGAAATAAAAAATAATGCAATGATTTTCAAATCCTTTGTGACCTATATTCAATTGAATGCAGTACAAAGACAAGATATTTAATATTCAAACTGACCTTTATTTGTTTTTTGTGAATATAAACGGCATGTTTACCACTGTGATACATCACCTTTTCTTTTAACGACACTCAGTAAGCATTTGGGAACTGAGGACATTAACTGTTAGTTTTAAAAGCTGAATTCTTTCCCTTTCTTGCTTGATATACGACTTCAGGTACTCAAAAGTCTGGGGTCTCTGTTGTTGTGTTTTGCACTTCATAATGCGCCACACATTTTCAATAGGAGACAGGTCTGGACTGCAGGTAGGTCAGTTTAGTACCTGTACTCTTTTACTGCGAAGCCACGCTGTTGTAACACGTGCAGAATGTGTCTTGGCATTGTCTTGCTGGAATAAGCAGGGACGTCCCTGAAAAAGATGACCTCTGGATGACAGTATATGTTGCTCCAAAACCTCTTTGCACCTTTCAGCACTAATGGGGCCTTCACAGATGTGACAGTTAACTAACACACCCACACACCGTCACAGAAGCTGGTTTTGAAGTTAGCGCTGGTAACAATCTGGATGGTCCTTTTCCTCTTTAGCCTGGAGGTCACTATGTCCATGATTTCTGAAAACAATCTGAAATGGGGACTCCTCAGACTACAGCACACTTTTCCACTTTCCGTCAGTTCCACCACAGATGAGCCCGGACCCCAGAGAAGTCTGCAGCATTTCTGGATGTTGTTGATATGTGGCTTTTGCTTTGCATGGTAGAGTCTTAATTTACATTTGTAGGTGCAGCAACAAAGTGTTTAGTGGCAACAGTTTTTGAGCCCAAGTCTTAATATCCTTTTCATAATCATGTGGGTTTTTAATGCAGTGCCACCTGACAGGTCGACTGTTAGGGGCATTTAATGGTGATTTTTGGCCTGTCCCCTTACTTCTCTCTTACAGTATAGATTGTAGATGGTGAAATCATTAAGTTTGTTGCGGTGTTGTGTTGAGAAACACTGTTCTTAAACTGTTGAACTATTTGCCCATGCAGATCTCCACAATGAGGTGAACCTCGTCCAATCCATGGTTGTGAATGACTGAGCTTTTTGCGGATGCCCCTTTAAACAACTAATCATGATATGAATCATGATATACTTCCAAAAGGCAATAAAGTTTATCAGTTTGAAGATGAAATATATTGTATTTGCACTGTATTCAATTGAATATCGTCTGAAAAGGGTTTGCAAATCATTGCCTACTGTTTTCATTAATGTTTTGCACAATACTCCAACTTTATTGGTATTTCAGATTTATTGTCATATCTGCATTTGATAAAACACACTCAGATTTTGTTATATCCCTCCTAATGTGTTGTTTTGTTATGTTTTACAGAGTGCATATCACCAGAAAGGGATTTTATTCCACACCGGACACATCCACCAAGGAGAATGGGGAACTTTCTCAGTCTAAAGTCACAGTCTGCAAAATGACAAATACTGTAGAAAGGCATTATTGATTGCTGTTGTTTAGGTGCAGTATTCATTGTGTGGTTGCTCTTTGAAAGGCAGAGCTAGTCAGAGGAAATCAGTCACTATGCTGCAGTGGGAGCTGAGACCTGTACCTCAAAATATCAGGTGGCTGTTAAGTTAGGAAATTCAGGAGTTACCTGCCAATAACAACCTCAGAAGCCTTAATCCATTAAAGAATGACTGTCTTTCTACAGAGCGTTTTCCACTCTTCATAACTCGCACTTTTTTTTTTTTTTCTGAGGTCTGTAATAAACTGGAAAACTAAAGCCAATGATAAAACAAGAAACCAATGCAGAAACTGTTTGTTAATGCACTTGAAGCCATAAGTAATGCCTGTCTTGGTGACATTAAAATGTTTTTCTTTTTGTCACTGTCTGAAATATATCCTGAGACAATATTTTACAAGAAACAGCTGCAGTAACTTAATGTATCCCAGTTGTTTACACAGAAAGAGAGAGGAAAAAATGTCTGATGTGATAAACAAGAAGAATTCCTGAATGTTTTTGAAAATTAGGACAAACTAGTTAGTTTTTTTTTTGTTTTGTTTTGTTTTGTTTTTTACTTTTTCAAGTATGTTTGCTTGATTTAGTTTGGCTCATAGTATTTTTTTTTTATTTTTTTTTAACAGATTACAGTTCCATTCAGCAGAACACACCTGTAGTATTGTCAGATGTAGTGGTCTAAAAGTCTGAGTCCTCTACCAAGAACTGTTTGGTTTCATCAGCATCAGCCATCACCTTTTGATACTTTTTATTCAGAAATACATCATTTAGTCATACTTCAACATCATTTATTCATACCGTGTGTCTCTACAGGGATAGTTTGGATTGTTTGAAGTGGGGATGTATGAGGTATTATCAATCTTAAGTATGTTGGTTATCTCCGATGCAAAGAATTGCTATGGAAAGAGTCAGAGTATTTTAGGCACTTTTTAAAAAAAGGCCCACCCTCAAAAAAATCATGTACTTAATATATCTTCACTGCTTTACCTTGCTGCCAGACTTCCTTATCTGACTACAGGCCGCAGTTACATAAGCCAAATACTGTATCACTCTCTTCAAAGCCACCAGACTCTATTGGCAAAATCAGTCATTTTCCTTCACAGAACACAGGAGTTGCTGGTTTACTGCTGTTTCGATCGGTTAGTTTTTTTGTTTTTGGGGTTTTAAAGGATTAGTTCAGATTCACATTAGTTGCACAGTAACACAAACAAACTAACCGATCCATTTAGAAATGGCACTCTGACTGCAAGGCAAAGTGGTGACAATGTTGTAAATATAGCGTACGCTTAGGATTTTTATAGGTGGCTTAAACTGCTGATCCTGTGCACTGCACAGCTTCCTACACAAGTTCTCCTGCTTTTTCTCCAAACTGCGGGAGTGCCGGCCGCCACCAGTGCACGTGATACACTGACAATGAATGAGTAACTCATACAACACCACTTTAAATAATGATTTGAACCGTCTCTTTAACAAATAACAGCAGATATTCTATGCATTATTGTCAGAAGGAGAGCTTAGTGAAGCACCTCAGGGACAAGTCATTCTCCAGATGGATGGAAACCATCGCAGTGTTGAACTGCAGCTATATTTTGAGGAATAATTTCACAACAGTCATTTTCATCCAACACACTAATTAGTCCTGAATTGACCAGGCTGACTGAAGATCCATATGTTGTGTCAGGCAAACATGTTCTGTTAAAAGATAACCAGCTAGTTCTGTAGCAGTTACCACATCTGCAGTGACAAAACCAGCCTTTGACTGCACTTACATACCATAATTTCATAGTCAAAAATGAGAAGTTTTGATTACAGATGAGGTTTTAACTTTACAGTTGTAAATAAATCACAGGATAGGTTTGTGCAACAGTTCATAAAATCATAGTAGCTGAAATACAGTGACATTTTCAGCTATATATCAACCCAACACACAGAGTACTTACAGAGCAGAGCTATGTGGACTTCCAACAGGACACTGACCCTACACATGCCTACACAGGACTGTGAAATCTGAAGGAGTGCCGGTGGCTTTTATATCCACAATCACCAGATCTCAACCTGCAGCACACGCTAGGAACATTAGAAACAAATAAAGGGCAAAACATACGGTCACATCATAAGACTGTTTCTCTGAGATGCTCTAAAGAAAACTGTGAATAATGTGAAATCTTAAATAATGCTCTGCTCCACAGAGTGAAAGCTGTGATTAGAGCAATGAATGAACATATCAAATGTATTACCTCTTTGGAGACGGATGTTTGTGTAGTCACGCTTCACAAATGTGGAATACGTTTCTGATCGGTGGTTCAGCAGAGTTCTTGGTAGTACAGTAAGACTTTTGGACATCACTGTGCACATTTACTAAACCTGATATTCACTTTTACAAAATGCACTGTTTATCTGTTAATGCATTGGTCAAAATGACACCTCTCATACGTCAGTTTTTAAAATAAACCCTGGTTCTTTCACTTTTCTATACTTGATTCTGTGCTTTTTGTCATGGACCATCTGTATGGATTGTCTTACATTAACCACTGGTGCTCAGAGCTGAGTGAGAGTAGCTGCCTCATTTCCTCCTTACTCGGATTTTGTGTTAGGATTACCAAATGAAAAACTCCGTCATCTTGCCCGCGACAAGATATTGTGAAAGGGAGTTGTAAATGCCTGTTTACATCATCCTCAGTCCCGGTTGTCTTACTGAATGAGTTTGGGGATATTTTATGTTTTTAATCTCAACAAAAACCCATGAAAAGATCACAACCAAACATAGAATTCATCTTCAGAAGGAACCAGTGGGCTGAGAGCCACAGACAGGCAGGAGACTGAAAGACTAACTGGTGCATTGTTGTTATTTAAAGATTATTTTTGGTATTTATTGGACAGTCGGTACTGAAGAGGCAGAACAGGAAACCAGAGAGGAGAGAGGTATGGCATGCAACACAGATCCCAAACCGCAATCAAACCACAGATGATACAGTTATGTGGCACTCACTGTATGGGTTTGTTTTGTTTTGGTTTTGATTTTTTATGATTTTTTTTTTTTTTATTTTTTGCCAAAATTGTAAGCCTTTTTCTTTTACACTGTGCTGGAAAAATACTGAACAGTCAGGTGCAGTTTGGCATGTTTTATCTCAATCGCTGGATTGGCCCTGAGCTCTCGTGTGAGTGAATGAATGGATGAAAAATTGTGCTTCAAATGTTTCAACATACTATGGCAGAGACACAATGCAAGATAGATAGATAGATAGATAGATAGATAGATAGATGTGCAGAAATACACATACAAAAATAAATGCTCTGATGACTTAATCATTCTGTGGGTCTGTGCTGCAGTACAACCTGCATAACCTCTGCTTATTTTACGCTACTGTTTAAAATTTCAGCTGATACATGCAAAGAATAGTGTGTAGAATTATACTAAAGAAAAGCGTAATAAATGTTGCTCTGTAAATATCTTTTGTATCTTTTTCTATGTATATTTTTTGCGTTTTCTATTACCAGAATTCAGAAATGTGTTTACTGCACACATGTTCAGCTGAACAAAAGTGTGTATAGATGTGCTCACATCAGATCGTGGTAGACAGAAAGACTTAATTGATCGTGTGTTGTGTGTGTTTGTGCAGATAGGCAGGAAGTCTCTCCCTCTCTCCCCCTCTCCACCCCTCTCTCTTTCTGCACTCTCGCCTGTTCCAGAGTCATTTGGTCGAGCCTCTCAGCCTCTCCCACTCATCACTGCTGCAGTGTCTCAGCGCCTCAGTCTCTGACCTTCCACAGGGACCATGCAAGCTTTTGTTCCCAGGTAAGTTTCACAAAGACTGAGTCATGCTGCTCTCTTCTTGTTCTTGTTTCCCCTGTTTCATTTTCAGTCTGACAAACCACCACTTAGGCTCCTGGTCCTCATGTTTGTCATATTAATGTGGAGCTACTCTGCTGTGCACAGGTGCTGTAGGCCTCTTTGAATTGAACTAATGTGAGCTTGTGGTTTGTTGCTTTGGGGACTGAAAATTAATTCCTCTCTCTGATCTACTTATTTAGCTTTATATGTACATTAGTAATTATTGGCTTAAGGATATTATTCTTAGCAACTGTTTTAGGCTATTAATTATTAACTTTTTAAAAAGTATGTGGCTTAAGGGGAGCATTTTGCTGTGTATGGGTTGTATTTTTTAATTTTTTGTTGTTTTTTTCAGTGTGGGTGGATAGAATTTAAACTCATGATGTCATTATTTGTGAAATTAATCAACCACAAAAGTCAGAGCTGTCCTTTCTGCAGAGGATCACAAACACTGTCATTTCTGGCATCAGCCTATAGGAGGAAGAGTCCATATCTTTTGTACATTATACAGTAGAGTGCTGCTGATCAGCCCGCTGACTCTCAGTCAGGATTCAGGGTGACTTCCCTACCGACAGATCGATACCAGTAAAAGCGAAGCAGAGGAGGGGCCGGCAGCTCTCCGGGTAAAACATGAGCCTCTCCATCACTGCTTGCTCAGCCCTTTCTGTGCGCCTGTTCAGCCACTGGTGGAGAAAATAGTGCTCAGGTCTTGAAATCACAATAAAAAAAAATGCATTTCAGAGCAACTTTCTTCCTTAATTGGATGTATTTCCTGTTGAAATGAGATACTGAGGTGATAATGCAGGGAGAATTTATCTCAGAGTGTAAATCAGAGGGATGTTACACCTGCTGATGCAGTATGAGGTCATAATTTAAAAAAACAAGAAGGAAGTTTGAGAAATGTGGTGATTTTAGCATTTATTATTGGAAACACATACATTTTATATTTTAAATTTTATACATTTAGCAAACACAATACATCATTTCATTCTATTAATTTGCTGCTGTCCACCACTGCTGGATCACCAACCATAGCAGGCAACTGTAAAAAGGCATAAATATTACAGTATTAATTTAATAAAAAATACTGATATAGATATAGATTTAGAATAGTTTATTGCATATTATGGATGGAGGCAAGCCAAGATGATGTAGGGGGGATGGATTAAGGGTCTGGGGGTGGGGAATGAAGGATGGATAGATGGAGGAGACAGATGATGGACCAGTGTGAGCTGGTGGCAGGAAGACAAGAAGGAACCAGAGGAGTCGAGACTCTGGGTTGGGGAGCCGTCTCTTCATGTACTCTGATCTGGATAGAGCTCCCAGTGCTTCCTGTAATCAATCAAAAGAGAGAGAGAAGGGGAAAGAAGACATGTGGAAACTAAGTCAAGGGGGAAGAGAACAGACAAGGTGTGCTTAATTAGTTTTTGTGCAAAAATGGGATGCGTTTGTGGTGCGGTATTTGTTTCTGAAGTTACTAAGTTATAAAATTTAATTTAAAACAGATCCTGCATCATTACTTAGTAGCCTTTTCTTGGGCCTGTGTATCAGAATTTTGTTTTAAGACATTATTTTCATTTAAATTGTGCTTCTGAGGTACATATTCTTACATAAAGTTGTGTGAGACGGATGTTTCTATTGCAGGATAGGAGTAGGCTGGTCTCAAACAGCGTTTGGGGCCATCAAATCTTTGCCCAGGCTCTCGAAACAGTTTGATCCAGGCTGGATCATCCTAGCATTTTTTTTGTGTGGACACTGGCTGGATGATCCAGCCAGTGTCCACACAAAAAAAAAGCAAACTCAACCACACTGTTTTTGGTCCTATCTTAAATTGGTTGCAGTTCAGATACAGCCTCTGCAGTCATACCGCTCCCCCTGAAATTATGACAGAAATTCTGTATTTGTTGTTGTATGTAACTAATTTTTGCACACTTGCATCTTATATTATCATATTATCTTGCATCTTATCTTATCTCAGATAAACAGATATATTAATAAATAATTGCACAGTGACAGGAAAACAAGTGCCATGTTATTTGTTTTGTATTTTTTTTACAGGGAGGATGATTTGTTTTGTTTACCCGCTACAAGCAACCAAGTCATGAACGACTCTTTTTCCAAGATAAAACTGAGAGAAGGGGAAAAGTTGCAATTACAAATTCATTTGCTACCTCACCACCATGGACAGCACCATGGATTTATCAATACACAGCTACTGATATGTCAGAGCCATGGCCACAGATAATAACTTGCACAGACCTCAGTCAGATAAAGGATCAATGAGTCAGGCAGATTCGACTTTTCAACTAAACAACCCCTCTGCCCCTGCACTCTCTCTGCTATTAGTGAATGGAGTGGGAGGTTGCAGATTATAAGGGGGATAAATTTAGGCCATTTTGCTGACAAGGGGGACAGCATCCCCACTTATCCCTCTTCAAACTGCCTACTGTCCAAAAGTCAAACCTCAAAATGTTGAAAAGTTAGCCTGGCTGTTAGCAAGAGTTTAATCTGATACCTACTTGGAGCATTAAGTAATAATATACAAAAAAATATATATGTTTATCAGATTGTGTTTGACCTGTTCACCTCCATTATACATTATTACCTATAATTTCCCCATTCTATTTGATTTAATATTTGATTTCATAATCATTTAATTTTCTGCTTTGTGTGTGAAGCACTGTGTTACCTGGGTTTGAAAAGTGCTCCACAGATAAAGATTGATACTAAATTTTTCTGTCTGCTCTGATTTATGTGCATTTGTGTGATGGTGCCCTGTTGTAGCCTTATTACTTCAAATCTTAATGTTTACTGTTTTCTTTCACTGATCCAGGTCGTATCTGACCCCAGTCAGGGATGAAGAGGCAGAGTCTCAGAGGAAAGCGAAGTCTCGTCATGCCAGACAGACCCGCAGGTCAACACAGGTAAAGAGCAAGAGGTTTACAGACGTTTAGGTTTCACTGGATCGTGTTTGACTGTTGACAGATATGAAGCCGTGCGAATATCCTGCAGGGTGTGACTCTGACAGACCTGAAAGAGGCTCAGAAGATCAACAGCCTGTCTCCTCAAGACAGGCAGACGGAGGACGGAGGCAACCTGGATGAAAGGTCCTGTCTGAGGAAAGGCCTGACAGATGACAGGAGAGTCAAAATCAGCCTGACAGACTCCACAGAAACAACAGAGATCAGCCAGAAATGGAGCAAAATGGACGAGGTTGGCGAGAGAAATTTATGCAGAAATCTGTTTTAGGCTTTCTGCTGCAGAAATGGTTTGCAGCTTTGGAGGATGTTTGTTATTAATCTCTGATTTTTTCTCTCATGGATATACAGCAGGGGAACATTGAGCCCAGGCTAGAAACCCTCGCTGAGTCTCCAGTACCAAACCTTTCATATTCATCTGTGGCCGGATCCTGTGGACTGACGTACTGCAACAACTCATTCAGAGGTCAGAAAACATTAAGGGTCTTTCATCTATGTTTGTGTATGTTTTGACATTGGCTTCACTTCCTTATTATTTGGGACCCCACAGACTGAACTGCTGTACGATCATAATATTTGCACAGTAGTTTTTTTAATTTAACTAAGAAGTAGAAGTATTGGTGTAGTAACAACTCCCTTTGGCGCTACACACTTTATACAATAATATAAATGCAACACTTTTGTTTTTGCTCACATTAAGTCTAAGACTTTTTCTAAGACTTTTAACATTTGTGTTAACTTTGTGACACTTTTCTCCACTCTGACTTCTTGTAAAGCTTTATGTGCACCATTATTGTACACGTCTCTACATTCACTGGTTTAAAGTGGAGGCTCTGCCTCTTATTTACCTGTTGCCATTAAACTATCTCTGATCAGTTTACGATCTCTGGGTTAATAAACTCAGAGTTCATAGTTAGGCTCGGAGATTGTTAACCCTGCTTTCTGTAATAGAGAGAGGTGCAACTCCCATTTAAAAGTCCTAAGAGACTTATGTAGATTTGGGGAGGGATAGTGGTGCGACACCACTCACTGATGGAAATCTTTTGTATTTAGCCACATTTCCATGCTTTTGAAATGCCAAAACAGAAATAAAGCACCATTTTCTGTGGACTTATGAATCAACAGTTCGTCAGGCTTAAAAGCATGAAAAAATAAAATAAGGAAAAGTCATTAATACAAAGTGTAACAATAGAATTGTTCCTAGTTCATGTTGTTCTGGGGACTGATTTGAGTGTGACACAGTGTAAGAGCAGTGAGGCCTAGTGAGAGCTAAATGTGTTGACTGCTGGAATTAAATAAAATCCCAAGTTGATGTGAACAAGTTAAAATGTCATCCATTCTGTATAGTTTAGAAAGAACAGAACAAAATGAAACATAAAGGGGATAAATCTATATCGAATATGTTGTTTGAGCTCAGTCCTCTAGTACCTAAACACAACATTAAGGTTAAGTTTATCTCCATGTTGTGGCATCGCTCATTTTCAGCTGTGATTAACAATGTGTGCATTACTCACTTTAAATGTGCAGCTGGTGAGAGACGGTTGAGAGATGAAAATCAGAACCCGATTGAAGATGCAGCACAGATGACCTTTGCCACAAAGAGACGACACTGTTTTTATGTCGAAGGTTCAGACTACAGCTTCAACACTGCAGAGGTATGTAGAAAACTCTTTCAACAATCACTGAAAAAAAGGATGATTTGAGCTACTCTGCTTGATGGCATAATTTCTCCTGTTGTTTTCCCTCAGTACCACTAGATGGCGCCAAAAGATTTCTATATTTTATTAGTTTCACTAAGGAGAACTGAGTATTTACAGTTCACTAGATACAAACTATAATACACTGAGATCCCTTGAGAATATGTTTCTAAATTTAAGCACGATCGTGACATTCTTTGGTTCTTGTCAACAAAGTAAAAACGTTGTGTTATTCATGAAAAGGGCATCTAGATATCAAATACTTCACAGCTGAGAATCTTATACCACAATAATTTTATTGTTCAATATTAATTAGCATCATTGTTATATGTTCACATCCTGTTTCTGCCTCACCCGAAAGCTAAGTATGCTTCAAAGGCGGCAAAGCTCTGATCTCTGATGCAACATTTTGAGATGTACGGCAATCATAGTCGTGAAGCATGTGTTCAGGGATTCTTTTAAGTAGAAGTGCTGGTTAATGTCTCATAGAGAGACAGTCCAGGAGGATCAAACTCCCCCCCCCCCCCCCCCAACCCCCCTCTCCGCCTGCCCCCTTCTAAGTCGCTTTGCTTCTTCACATCACATGGCTGAGGTGTCTCAGCATTCCATACCATATTGGGCAAAACTGAGACGCTCTCTGCTGCTTGGTCTTAGCCTCGGATTCAGAGGGAGAGACTTTTCTCTTTCACCCTCCAAACTCCTACTGTGCTCCCTCCACCTGTGAAAAACCTCCTCAATAATTCCTCCTGCTGGGTGCAACCTGCCAATTCACTTGACTTTCAGGGAGGATATTCTATTTCTTTGTGTTTCTACAAAGAAGATAAAAATAGATCCCACGGTGAACAGTGAAGGAGGAGAGGGGACAGAGAGATGATAAGGCAGCGAAGGGCGACTTTTACAAGATTATGCAGTTTGAATTGAAAGTGGTTTCCCTGTGAGCCGACTCCAGGTCAGCGGTTCAGCTGTCCCCCGTGGTGGAATCTGAAACAGAGATCTGTTAGTAACACGAGAGTCTCTCAGCGTTACTGAGAGGACTATATCTGTCTGTGATAATCATACCGAGCAGCGAGGCTTCATCAGAAGCATGACAGGCACAGGCCCATCACCAGACACGACCTCTGTGTGACTCCATGATGATCTGAGCAGATTTTCCACATTGATTTTCAGCAAATGAGACAAAGACAGGTGTAGAGAGTCAGTTGGTGATGGTGGCAATTATGATGGATGGAATAAGCAGAGACAGAGCAAGAAAGATTACCTTTGCAGACAGTTTTTCTACTACAGTAGGGGAGAGAGGGGCATCTTGTCACCTGGGTAGGTTGTTACTCTAGTTATATCTCGAACACCAGAGGGACCTATGTAAATAATAATAATAAAAAACAGTTGCATGTGCAACTCACTGCCATGAAGTCATTTTACTCTTTACATGCAGTATATGTCACTGTAATCTGAGGTGAGGACAATTTGAATATTTTTCAACCATAACAGTAAAAAACAAAACTGCACTGTTTATTAGGGCTGCATGATATGGTAAAAAAAGAGTCATATTGCAATTGCAATATGCAATATGATTAGTGGAAATGATCATTGTTGCGCTACAATTTTCATTTTTACTGAAAAAGTTCTGTGATTTGGATATTGCACTTGGCAATATTGTGATATTAATAATATTGCAATTAAGTGTGCAGCCCTGCTATTTATGTAATAAAACTTTATAAGTATGTGTGTTTAATTGATTATTTTTGCACATATTAGAGGAGATGTATTTTGATACTTAAACGAAAGTCCTGTACTAAAGTTAGCTTGTGATATAGCTAGCAATAGCACACATGTCACTCTGGGGCGAGTTGTCTCAGTTCTTTTGGGGCAAATTGTAATATGCAACAATTTTACATAGAAGGATGCATAATAAGCCTTTAATTACTTAAAAGATTTTTAATGATAAAATTTATTTTGTAGGGATATGCAAACAGAAGGAGAAAAATAAAGAAGGAAGGAAGCACAAAAGAAGGCCCGCTAAAATGATTTGAAATTAAAAACAAAAGACCAACAATGGCAGCACACCACCGACATTATGCGAAGTGCAGCGAGGCAGGTAAAGATACAAATACTAATAATATGTGAAACTGAATCTGTCTAAATAAATCAGACTTTTAAGTGCAAAAATGAGCGTGCAAAGCATCTACCTTTATATATATTCCCATCTGTTGAGAAATACAGAATTTTGTGACAATTTATCCCACATAGTGTGGCAACTTACCCAGTGATGGGGCAAGTAAACGCTGGTAGCTGCTTCCTGTGGCTTATTTTCTCTATTTAAGATTTGCGTGATAATATTATCCCATATAAAGCCCTGAAACTAAGAGCAAAGATCAGCCCGGGGAACTCCAGCTGGGATTCAATCTTTTTAAAACTCTCAAGTCATATTCTCTGCAGATCGTCTCTGAAGAAAAACATGTTTTACCAGTATACTGTGAAAAACATGGCTGCTGTTGCCAATTTCATATTTTGGAACTTACATGGGTCGATATATCAAACCATTTGCACACAGCGTATCACTGATACAATATAGAATGGTTCAGGAACCAAAACAATGAGCATCAACCTTTTAAGAAGAGCTTAAGAGGCAAGTAGGGGAGTAAATTAGTACTTCAGTGTTAATTTTTTGAAGGTGGATAATTGTTCACCAGCACTTAACTGAATGCCACATCACATGATAAAAGTCTTTTTGCAAGGCTTAATAAGCAAATCTTTTTTGCTTTCTTTCTCTTTCTCTTTCATATTCACTCCGACTTTCTATTTTCTCTCCGTCTGTGTTTTTGTGAAATTCTTTTCACTCCAATCTGTCCTTCTATCTATTTGCCCTGAGCGAGGATGAGGGAGTTTAGGAACAGTGAGGTGCTGCGAACCTCACTATAAAAGGAAGATAGCATGAGGCGGGTTGTGCAGAATATGGGAAGAAAGTAAGGAGGGGTTGCAGGGTTGTTTAAAGGAACAGTTTGACATTTTGGGAGACACGCTTATTTGCTTTCCAAGAGTTAAGTCCTGTTTGCACTGGATTAGTATTACCAGGGGACCTCCTGTGATTTAGAAATGACCACACCCCCACCCCCACGTCTGTGTTTCATGTGGAGCAGTTGCATGGGATAAACAAAGTCTGTATTCTACTGAAATTTAGTGACATTATCCCACGGATGTCAAGTCTCTGTTTCACATCAGTGTGTCAGAAGCGGTACGTCTGTTCTTCAGCAGCCACATCAATAATATAGCTTAGAGTTGTTTTGCCCACTTTCTGCATGTGTTTCAAGCATAAATACACATTTGCAGCTCATTTGGATCAACTAACAGATGCTCTGGGTCTGTTGTTGAATATTTTCTAACCTTCTCCGTCATAGTCACTCATTTTAAATGTCAGTATTCAATCTCATAGCACAGCTGTTGACTGCTGTTCAACATATTATGAGCCGTGATAAAGTTTCATATTTGTTTCAGTTTCTGACAACAGATGTTAAAAAAAATTACAATCCCAAATCACCCCAAACCCCAGATGGCGATGTGCACAGTTTTATTTTTGTCACAGGACTTCTATGTTTGGCGAAATATGGTTGGTAATTTGCAGCGAAATTTTGACTTTACCATTTACAGACATGGCAGATTTGTGCTGATTTAAGATCACAGATGACCTCTGCAATTATTACAAATTACTAGAAGTTCCCAGGTCATACTAGTCCTGTGCAGATAGGACTTTAGATGAGAGGACTGGTACCACTCTCTCATGTTGGTGTAGTAAATGTGACATTACCGCCTGCAGCTGCATAGCTTAGCAAAGCATAAAGACAAGAAAAACAGGGAAACAGCGAACCTACCTCTGTCTAACAGAAACTTTTGTTTAATTTGTACCAAAATCAAAGTGTAAACACAAGTTCAGTTTTATGGGGATTATATTTTATGCTATGCTACACCCCTGTAAAAGCGCAACTTGTTTTTACACTTCAGATTTTGTATGATTTAAACATGATATATTCTGCCAGTTAGTTAGCTTTAGAGGTGCTGGTAAGCAGATGTTGTTACCCTTGCACCATACTAGCTGTTTCTGAATGTTTTTCATTTTTATTTTTTGCAAACTTTTTAAGGCCACAGAGTGAGCCAAAATAAATCACCAGAGTTGCAGGACAAAATCACAGATGCTCTGTTAAAGCAGTTTATGTTTGGAAACATGGTCAAAGATTCCATGTAACTTTTAAGCACAGTGTAATTCAAATGGTCTGAGAGAAAAATAGACTTTTGCTCGTCCTCCCCTTGGCTCTGTTTTCAGGCTTTAGAAAATCTAACCTGTGACGGGAGACTTTGGCCAATCACGGGTCGGTCCTCATTCCCGAAGCACTGGTAATTTGACGAGAGAATGAGACTCAACAATATCTTTCTCAAGAATGGCTTACTGCACCTGTAAAGTATCAGTGTGTAAGCTTTAGGGACGTCTAGTGGTGCAGTTGTACATTACAACCAACTGAATACCACCCACGTCACCCTCCCCTTCCATGCATGTGTGGCTGCAAAACCTGCAAAAAACGTCAAAGACCATACCGAGAGCCAGTGTTTGATTTGTTCATTCTGGGCTACTGGAGGAACATTGCAGTGCATTCCAGTGGTGGCCTCCATGAAAGAGCACCTGCTCGCTCTGTAGATATAAACACTCATTCTAAGGTAACAAGAACATAAATATTCATATTTTGAGTTAATTATACACCAAGTAAAACAGGCTTTTAAATACTGTATTCCATTCCTGTTATATTCTGCCAATAAATCTCACTAAATCTTGCACACTGGACCTTTAAACGTGAACTAGATTCAACATATTTTGCTGAGAGGAAATGTGGCAGCAGTGCTCCGTGTTAACACGGTGTAGCACTTACACTAACAGCATCTCCTCTCCATCACACTGCAGGGTGTAGAGAGTTACTTGACACCTTGTGGTTGTTGATGGCTCCTCAGGTAATAACTGCGCGTCGACCTTCCAGGACACAAACTGCTGCAGCCCCCACCCCACCCCCCTCCGACTCTGGCTTTGTGCTCCACCTCCCCTTATCCCCGTCCACATCAGTGGACAATTTTAGCCCTCAGTGCCGAGCCCTGCCATAGCAGCAGAGCCTCTGGCAGGCTGCCAACGCTGAAGACAGCAGGGAGAAGCAAGAGCTGGGGGTGGAGGGGTGGAGGGACTGGGAGGGCGACCAAGCAGTGAAAGGAGAAGGAGAGGGAGGAGAGATGGAGAGAGAGTGTGTGTATAACTTTGGGAAACATAGGAAGAAGCAGCATTGGGAACAAACTTTTCTCTCTTGGCTGCTTCCTTCTGGACTTTTTCACATTTCATCAGAGAGCTCAGAGTTAACAGAGCGGAGAAAAGGGATGATAATCTGTTTGTTTTTCTAGTTAAAGGGTTATTTTCCTGTTTTTGTGATCAGCAGAGATTATTTAGCAGTGTTGTTCTTTGCATTTTTATGTGATTATTGCTTCACTGTCTGAACTTTGAAGAAGGCGTTACCACACATCTGAAATCCTTCCAAACTTCAGCTCTCTCCAGCTCATGTGAAGCTCTGACTGAGAAACACACACACACATTGCACATACACACACACACCTGTTGTTGCTGAGGATTCCCCGGGATCGCAGTCATGGGCATCTGCGTCACTGTTGCTTGAGGGAATCTGTGCGTCTGACTGTGCAGCTGTTATCTGCTGGTGGCCTCGCTGAATGTTACAGTAGAAGAAGTTGACCTGCCAGTCCAGGGTAGAGGGGGGAGATGTCATCCTACTACCCGCGCAGCAAGGACCTGACTCGCACCAGGAAGTCACTGACAGAGTCACCGCCATCCTCTCCGTCCCCTACAGACAAAAACTACAGAGTAAGACCACAAGTTTTCTTCTAGAGAAATGCAGCTTCTTTAGATTTTAAACTTTAACATTTCACCAGTTTAACAGGATAAATGTGTCTGATTTCTTATCTTCCCTGGTAAAAAATAAATATGTATACACTATATACTTGAGCGTACTTGCAGTCACACTAATCTTTAGTACTTCAGGTGTGTTAATGACTTAAGCTGCTATTTTGAATGACTAATTTTGCACTAATACTTAAAATTGTAGAAAAGTTCAGTTTGAAGTGTATTTAATGTACTTTTATGTGCTCAAGTGGAACAATTTCAAGTAGGTGCTTAAAGTATATGGGTATATATGTACAAATATGATTAGTAAAATTAAAGTTTACTTTTTATTGTGCTACCTTTTCAAAGTACAGTGAAGTATAGCTTAAAATAAACTTACATTAACATGGACTTTTTGGAAGCATACTTAAATACACTTTTAATAAAGTATTCCAGAGGACTTGAAATGTGCTAATTATACCTTTCAAAAAGCAAACTAACTGACTAACTATTTGCAATTTTATATCTTAAAAAAGTGTACTAATGTACAATTTACAATAAAGCACACTTCTTGTAGGTACACTGAAATACCACTCTAAGTATTGCAGAATTTGTATTTTTATTTTAGTTCAATGAAGTCTCAAGCAAAAATATAAAATATTCTGTCACTTCCGCTCCTCAGTTGTAAGCAGTGGCTACATTTCATTGTCATATATGATTGTAAACAGAAGTTTTTGACAGTTTAACTGATAAAAAAGAGAATTTGCTTAAAATTTGAACAGTTTTTATTTATTATTAAGGTTTTTATTGATTCTTAAGGGTTTTTTTCTGGCTTTTTATCACCACTTTGATCTTTGAAGTTCTAAGTCTAAGTTTCTTATAGATATTTCTTTGTGTCTAGGAGCTTTTATTTATTTTTTACTCACTTACACTGTGGTGAATAAGGTCTCTACTTCAATGTATCCCTTGAGTTAGAATAAAAGTTAAGAAGAAGAAGAAATTTAAAGGCATCCCTTGAACTTGAAAATTATACTTGACACTTCTTTTTAAAAACCATTAATCAAGACATTAACTGGCTAATAATTATTAGTTGCAGCTCTAGTGGAGTATTTATGCATTTTGACGTGTTGTTGTGTGTGAGTTCAGTTAAACAATCAAATATTTCATAATCTCTTTAACAGGATAAAAGTTTTTCTGAAATGCTACGTGATTATGTGCTTTTACATCAATAATTGTTCAGTGTTGATCCTCAAAACAAGTTTATTTAAATGATTAAATAACTTGTGAACCAATCATCTCAGCCTATTTGATGACTTGTGCTCTGAGAGTCTGACGACACTTTCTGGAAAAGACTTTTGGATTGAAACATTCCTTCTGTAATTTCCTGTTTTTTTTTTTTTTTTCTGTCTAAGTGGCTTATTCTCATGGGCGTTGTTTGACTGTTGTGTTTATGTCAGTCAGTACAGCAGACTGAGCTGTACTCTGTGTGACAGCCACATTTAAAGGGACAGAAAGAAATGCAGAAATATGCAGCAATGTGATTCTGGCTGGCAGGGAATGCTACCAGTGGATGCTGTCATTTTCCGGCTCTCTATTCAAGAAGTGTCAGTCTCTCTGTGCTGCATCCATGGTGAAACTCAGACATTCATTTTGCATGATGTCAGCCCAAACTGAATTGAGTTTTCATGGGAGAGAAAATGCAATGCAGAGGGGGTAGGGGGGGCGGAATCAGTATGATGCAGTATTTTTAGCCACAATGTTTTGATGAGAACCTGGTCCTCTTTAGTTAAATACAATGTGTGTGTTACAGCTGTGAGCAACAGGAAGAAGAGTAAACAAGAGCAGGTTTGCATTATTGGATGACAGGTGTTCACAGTGGTGGAAAGTAACTGAGAACATTTACTCAAGTACTGTTCTTAATTTTAGGTATTTTACTCAAGTATTTCCATTTTATGCTGTTTTATACTTACTCCACAACAATTCAGAGGTAAATATTGTTCTTTTTACTTTTACTTTTTACAGCTGTAGCTACTAGTTACTTTCTTATTAACATTTTACATTTGAGAAAACATTTGATGAACTTAGAAACACAGTATGATACGTTATTAAAGATTAAACAAAACTTTTTTGCAGGAAATATCTCCGACTTCGACTGTCTATGCAGACTAGGTGCGAGGATGAAGGTTGTTGTGAAGGGACAATTTTTTTCATAAAATACAATTTCAAGCAATGACATGAGAAAGGCTAAATAACAACAATACATGGCTACTGTTTCAAAATCAAAGAATAAGTCCCTCACAACAGAACGTAGAGAAGAAACAGCTGTTTGGTGCTAGACCCATGTGTATGAGTTTTTAGCAGTTTCACCAAAAAAATATTCCCCTCTAAACTTTTCAGACGGTTTAATTTAAATACTGGCTGGAGGCCCAACAATGTTAAATTATTCAATATTTAATTAAGAAAGTAAAGATTAGAGGACAATTCAAAAAAATGAACAGAAATTGTGGCAGAATTTTTTTTTTTCTTTTTGTACCACATGAATGATCTTGTTACTACCCAGATTAATCTTGTTGCCCTTTGGAGGGGGCCTGACCCCTATGTTTGGAACCACTGGACTAAACTAACTGTATATAAAGTCGTTAAAATGAGCTCCACCTCGACCTGCTACAACCCCAAACTTATTACTAACACACTGATGCGTCAGAGTCAGCAGTCTAATAGTGCATTAAATAAGTCAATAATAGAATGAATAGGCCTACATTTCATGATATTTTAAGAATGTTTTGCCAATGAATGTAAGTAGGATTTTACAGTAAATGCTTTGACTTATTTAGTATTTTTACGTTTTTGGTCTTATAAGTCTTTGTGTCAGAAAAAGAGGAAGATGCTCTCAGTTGTCAGGTTCAGATATTCTGTAAAGAGTTAAAGCATAAGTTCGGTTTTTTTGACACCTGGACCTTATTGTTAGGATTAAATATGCTCGTAGACTCACCCAGACAATTTTGGTGGAGCTCGGAGCCGTTTTCGAGCAATTTAGATCCAGCCGACGGCGTTTATTCTCATGCCATAGTAGCGGACGGGGCCAGAAATCGAAGCCCCTAAATTAGACTTTATCTGCTGCGAAACTCGCTCATTTCACCTACATTTTATAAATGAATGGCCAGTGTTATCACCATGTCAGCTCAACTTCGTTGTTATGGTCATCCGGGACTTTACGAGGATGGGTAACTTTTGGTGACATTATAGACGTGCGCCGCAGGACCGCAGCTGAGAAGAGACGCTGTTGTTGCTAGGCTACACGGCAACACGGCTATTTCTGTGCAGCATGGCGGAATATTTATCCGATGTAGAAGTGTCTGACGATGACTTTGAGTATAATGGATGCCCGTATCGTTTTGAGCCAGAATACACCGACGAGGAGCTATTTGAAAGGAGGATGCAGAGTAGGGTGACCAGGTCCCAATAAACCAAAAGAGGGACAAGGGGTATGTTTGTGAGGGACAAAGTGGGACACCGCCTGTAGCTGCATCGTCCTTCTTGTTTGGCGTCTCCCCCTCTCCATTTCCAAGAAGAACGCGCGATGCGAGTGTCATTCACTAGCTGTCGAGTAAGGTTGTTAGGGACAATGAAAATATAAGTGACTGAGAAGGCTAAAACCAACATCTGTGCTACTTTTCAAACAAAAAAAGCCCCAAGCAGAACTAGAACGAAACCATGTGTGGTGCTAGGATGTTGTTGCGTGAGCAGTTTCACCAATTTGCCGCTCTAAAAGACGGAAAATAGCTGGAAGATCACGCGCAAGCGTGAAATTATTCACTTTTTAATGAAGAAGGGAAATGAGGCGAACAGTTCCAAAAAATGCAGAAACTTGTGCAGTTCTTTGCCACTGATGATTGACTGGGCCTAACTGTTGTTTGTGGGGCATGCATGATTTTGGCATGCAAATAATGTTATAATTTAAGGGCTATCGATTTCTAGACCCCAGCCTAAACTATGATGCGTAAATCGCCGTCTTGTGATTAAATAAGTCGAAAAAATGGGCTCCGATCATGAATAAATGTTGCCTGGGGTTTAGTCACATGCATATTTAATTCTTACTCTATAAGTCCATGTGTCAAAAAAACCGGAACTTCATTCATTCCTTTTAACAGAGAAGGAGGAGTGAGAAAAGGTGAGTGAATGTGGAAGAAACGTCTTTTATGGTCGTGTGTGAAGTCGGTGTGAAGAGAGAGAGAGTGTGTGTGTGTGTGTGTGTGCATGTGTGTGTTTTTCCTACTGCAAATCCAGTCAGCTCTGGAGAAGTGATGCTGTGACAGAACGAGGGGAAGAAGAATTGAAAGAGTCTCTTAATGATGATTTCACTGACTCTTGCAAATTGCTGTAAACATCATTTCTACACTGCAGCAGTGAGCTCATGCGTCCCACAGCCCCCCTGGTGTGTATGATGTTGGTCCTGGCAAACCATAAAACTGTAGGCGGTTGTGTTTACAGAGCGCCTGTGGTTCAAGCATGCACCCGTTTGGAGGCTGTTTCCATCAGTCTGACACCCTGTTGTTTTTCTCTCCCCCCTGGTTGCTTGTATCCTCCTGCATCTGCTCTGCCTCTCACAGTTTGCTGAGCTACATGTGCCCCTTCTGACTCCTGCTATTTCTCCTAACAAGGGAATCACATTGGTGTAGCTGCTATCAGGTGTAGAAGTGCAAATATGCAGCGGTGGACTGAGGCTGTCTGAGGGACGGGGCGAAAAAAAATAAAAAGGGCACCAGGTGTAGGTGGTGTGGCACCAGCTCGCCAAAAGTCATGGCACATTTATGGTGGAACAGTTCTAATGCCTGGTTGAGATTAAAATTGTTTCATTATGTAAATTAAAGTACAACAACTACCGCACAGGGAACTATTAACTATTTAATAATTTAAAGGCATGTAGAGGCCAACTAATTTTCTAGCATAAAGGGCAGCCTATATGGCACTTTACCACATTTTATCTAGTGGAAGGGCACTCTGGAGGGCCTTTTATCACATTTTGTCCCCTGGAAGGGCACTCTAGAGGGCAGTTTATCATGTTTTGTCTACTGGAAGGGCACTCTTGAGCAGTGGTTTCCAACCTTTTTTTCATTCAAGCCCCGCTAATTCTATTGAAGAAAAGCTGTGCCCCACCAGCCAGCAAACACACAAACACCAAAAGAATAATCGTTAATTCCAAAGCCTTATTAGCAAAATTTAACACCAGTTGTAATTGTTTCCATTCTTAGAACCTTTACTTTTAGTAAATGTCTTTTTTTGTATAACATTAACATATATATATAACATTTTTTTCTTTTGACAGCCCAGCCGAGTAGGCTTTTACACACTCATCCACACCAAAAGAATAATAATGATTCATGTGGCCTGCTAAGTAGTATACTATTTATGGGTGAATGACAAACATGTACAATAATGTGCAGTAATTTACAAAGTTTTGTATACAGACTTTTGCATAAAATGTGATTTTTGGGTAACATTTTTGAAATCTAATTTTGACACCCTTAGAGCAGCTAAAGCCCTGGGGACCCCCTGTGAATTTTGCTGACCTTTAAGAGGGGCCTGGACCCCAGGTTGGTAACAGTGCTCTTGAGGGCACTTTATCATTTTTGTCCATTAGGAGGGCACTCTAGAGGGCACTTGATCATGTTTTAACCACTGGAGGGGCACCAAAGAAGACACTATGTTACATTTTGTCCACTGGAAGTGCACATATAGGCACTTTACCGCATTTTGTTTTATCTACCTTAGGGGCAAGAGCCCACTTTTGCAGTGTTTTATTGAAAATGGGTACACCAGAGAGGCAATCACCCTGCCCCTGCCCCCCTCTGAGTCCACCAGTGAAAATATGATTCAGTTTCTGGCTCAATTTGGAGAAAAAGGTTGCATGATGCAGACACACTAAGAATCAGTTCCCGTAAAACCTCACAGGGCTCACTGAAGATTTTAGTGGAATTACATTTTTAAAAAACTCATTTCACCAATTTGCTAATCCTTGAGTGTGAAATAGGTTTGCGTACAGGAACTTATCATCTTGAAAGAGTTTGGTGAAGAGCAGTGTAACAGCTCACATCCCCAAAAGCAGGCTTCATAATAATTTATTCATAAAAGCAGGGGGCCAGTCATCGCCAATGATTAATGAATGTGCACCAAATCTGATGGGGGAATCTCCTCAGCGCTGCATGAGGGGATCGGAGTGAGTGAGAGCTCCTCTTGGCTCCATCCTTGGCCCTTTTTCATCTGAGGTCATGGAGGTCTGTTTTTTCCTGGATGGCTCTGCTAAAGCACATGACCACATAAGGACAGGCAGCGCTGGCTCAGTTATGTAAACACTTGCTGAGGAATAGCTCCTTTGACGCTGCATGAAATATCCCCCAACTAACCAAATGTGAGCGCAGGAATAACTGCGTGCTCCGTGCCTTTTCACATAAATTGTCCTCCTATAAAGCACATGGTTTTAATGCAGTCTGCATCTGCTTCATGTCTCAAACAGCTCGGACCACCACACCAGATGTTTACTGCAAAGCGTATCTAAACAGAGGTGTTTAAAGCCCCTTTTTCCCTGGCAAGACAGCAAGTCCAAATCTTTGAATTTACAAGTGAAGTTTACGAGACTGTATCTGAAAAGACATCATGGATTAGTCTGGCTTCATATTACTGAATCTCCATCCTTCTCCCTCTCTGTCTTTCTTTTCCAGTCTCTGACTAATAGTAAACACTTGCAGTTATCATCCTCTCATGTGCCACGTTTATCAGCTGATGGCACTGAGTTATCTGTTTGTTCAGTTTTGTTTGGTGCAGAAACAGGCCTGGATAGACACAAGTTTTGATATTGGGGGTATCCAGTGTGTGACATGTATGGAGGCAGTAGCAGAGGTGGGACCAAGTCATTGTTTTGCAAGTCGCAAATAAGTCTCAAGTCCACAGAAGTGGCAAAAGTACACACATTCTCTGTTCAAGTACAGATACTTGACAGACTGGTAAAAGTAGACGTACTGATTCAACTGCTCCACTCAAGTAAAGGTGACAAAACTACAGGATCTTAAATGTACTCAAAGTATAAAAGTAAAAAGTAGCCCTCTGAAGGACGTTTCTGGCAGCTGTATCCGTGCAAAGCTAACTGAACCCCATGTTCGAGTCTCCTTCTCTGTTTTGTCTTGTTATGTCTTTTGTTGTGCGTGATATGCACTGATGGATACAGCAACGAATCGTCCCTTCTATGTGTTATTGTCCCATTTATTTAGGTTGAAATTGGTGTTGATGTTGGAAAGGCGACGCATAATGAAAATACAAAATACAAAATAGAATAATCTAGAATTCCCCTCAAATGCATTCAAGCTAAAGTAACAAGCCTGCTTTGAAAATATAAACAGTAGAAAGTACATAATTTTTGTTAAAAGGTCGGGAGTAAACATTCAGACTTCATTACTTCCCACCACTGCATGTCTATGGACTCAAGTCTCAAGTCAAGTCCAAAGTCAAGTCCCTAGTCCTTAATTTTGATATAAACTTTAAAAACAGAGCCTCCACTCGCTGATCTTTGTGCAACTTCAAAAGTCGAACATGGAAGTTGGAAGTTGTGTTTGTTTCAACCAAAGTGGATCTGTGGTATTAAGTGTCGACTTGTTGATTCAGGATATCAAGGGAATTTAATTGATCCATTGATTTAAATAACATACTTTACTGCAGCACCATACGAATAGCACATACTGATAATGAAATTAGAGCCAATATCAGCAGAAAATATCAAATCATTTTCAATTTCCAATGTGTGACATTTTTTATGTTCTTAACTACAAAAATAAATGAACATTTGAAGAGTTGCACCCTCTTTTTGTTGTCATAGTGATGTCGGTTGGATTTGACTGAGTCAGATCTGTAGAATATTAAATCATTCATCTTTGCTCACTTCATCATGCCCTTCCATAACTGCAGGTTATATGAACTTCTTTTTAAAATACAAAAACGTTACATTATCAGTTACCTTATCAGTATCATACATGAGGAACAGGGAATTATCAGTATAAGGTTTAATATTTTTCTTCACTTTTTACTTTTTAATCTTTGGGCTGGGGAGAGGTATTTTCAAGTCAAAAGGCTCAAGTCCAAGAGAAGTCACGAGTCACTGGTGCTAAAGTCACATCAAATCTTTTTTGACATTATCAAGTCGAGTCTAAAGTCATCAAATCTGGAATTTTTGTCTGACTTGAATCCAAATCATGTGACTTGTGTCCTCACCTCTGGGCAGTAAACACATAAACTACACCCACACATTCTCTGATAATTAATTATAGACACAGATCATTGAGACAGAAAGAGAAAAACAAGAGAAAAAAATACTCATAAAAATCCTCTGAATGTAACACAATCCACAGACTCCTCGGTGAAATGGAAAACAAATTCAGTTAGTGATCACAACAGGCGACTTGGCAGCCGTGTCCACTGGACCAGTCATAGCAAAAACCTGCCAGGACGGTCTGATATCAGTCTGTAGTCTGAGGTCAGACATCGACCTGTCACACAGGAGATACTTATAGCATCTGATGTCATAATGTCATCTTCATGCTGCAGGCATTTGCGTGGCAGCCGCCTGTTCTAAAAGATTAACTAGGCTCACCAGGGAGGTTTGACCTGCGTGAACCCTGTCGGTGCAGTGTTGGGGTGAATTATATCTCACTTCTGCATGCACTTCTTCTTCCCTCTGGGACTTCAGGCCTCTGAACACGCTGTGATAATTCACTTGGAAGTTTTTGTTCTCTGTTGTCTCAGAGTGGAAGATATTTCACTGCCAAGCCTCTGTTTGGTCTTATCAAACAAATAAATCTGGATCTCACCACGGCAGAGCATTTTTTTTCACACTGTGCTGTTCCCATGCTGTGGTGCTGACTGATCAAACTAACATGGTTTATTCTTTGTTTTTCAGCATGACAGATTGTCAAGGTAAGAATTTATCACTGTTTTTAATCTCCTGGAATATAAACTGAACTGAACTGTATTTCCTGAGAAACAAATAAAGAATAAATGACCTAAATAAAGCAGCATTGTGTGCTGAATGTGTTACTTTTAGATATGACTCAAGTGGTGAGAGCGCGACAGACAAACCAATGGGCCGCACCAGCTCTTATACGCGGAGGGAGACGAGGCTGGCTGCTCTGAATAAACAGGAACAAGACTCCACTACCAAAGACTATAAGAAGGTAGTAACTCTCACTCAGTTTAAACAAGCACAGTCGTCTTGAATGATTCATGTGGTACAGAAAGCTGCGGTCCTGACCTGTTGGATCATCATACAGATTTATCTATTTTTATAACATTCCAATGAGGGTGAGCAGATGGCGATTTAATTGGACTTCTATCAGAACCGTATTTCTGAAATATTTAAATAAAAAATCACTTACGTATTCACACATTCAACATCTACATTTGACTAAAATAGTATCTAGCCAATAATACAGATCATTGATGTGATAATTTTTTCTTACTAAGTTTCTAAAAAGAAACACCATGTTACTGTAAATGGTAACCAGGGTCGTCGTGGTAAATACAGAGGTGGGTAGTTTAACCACCTTGTTTTCCCTTATTATTTGACACAATTGATCTGAAAATAGCCGACTAAACTCTCAGTCTTTTCAAAGAGGTAGATAAACAGAGTTTACTTGGGTTTAACCGCA
Source organism: Lutjanus argentimaculatus (assembly GCA_034769285.1). Lineage (NCBI taxonomy): Eukaryota > Metazoa > Chordata > Actinopteri > Lutjaniformes > Lutjanidae > Lutjanus > Lutjanus argentimaculatus. The sequence goes on from JAWZSL010000007.1 coordinate 28,711,335, forward strand.
ACTCCGATGAAGACACACAACTCTGTGAAGAACAAAAAGACAGAAAGACTTTCTCTGGGGATGTTCCAGCCAACATGAACTAACTAACACTGGTAACACTTAGTAAGTGATTGCAAGCTAGCCTACCAAGTTAGCTCACTTGGTAGGTAGCTATGCTCGGTAGGTAGGTAGCTTATTTGTCCCTGGGCCTGCTGTGGTGAGGAGTTTGGACCAACTTGTCTGAAACTTGCTTACCTATTGTTGTAAGCTACAGCAGCAGTTAACTGGCTAAATCTGAGCGCATTTGTTCAGCTTGCCTGCTTAAAGGTCCAGTATTTCAAATAATAAGGCTTGTCCTTAATCCTCATTTTATTCATTTTCAGATGTATGCGGAAGCTCTGCATGAGAATGAGAGACTCAAGTCCAGGTTGCAGGACAGCAAACAAGAACTGGTGAAGATTCGTTCCCAGCTGGAGAAAGTGACTCAGGTACAGAAAACCGAAAGATGAAAATGAAAGAAACTAAAGAAAAATATATCATTCTTTTGACATTTTTCCCAATACATGACAATAACAGCACCGTTCTAACTTCTAGAGGCAAGACAGAATATCAGAGAGATCTTCAGCACTTGATTCGGAGAAAAGGGTAAGTGTCTTGGCAACTCACTGGCATTTTGGTATTTTATTTGATCTTGTGCACTATCAAGATGGATGAACATCCATATCTTTTCTTGGTCTTTTACCCTCTAATTTTCCTGTCTGCTGGCTATACGTGGTTTTCACTCTTTGGGTTTTCAGGGAACCTTAGAAGTTTATTTTCTCAGTTGTTTTTTTCTTTACTTACAGGAAAAACAAGCACTTGAGAAAAGAGTGTCAAACATGGAGGAGGAGTTAAAGGTCAGTGCATGCAAAAATAACTTGTGCAGACTCATCCTGGGTTTCTCTGATACAAATTGTGCGTCATTTATCTGAGTGATGTCTTTCCCCCCCAACACTATAACAACACTAACAGTACTTGAAGGTCCACACCTCCAGCCAAGCCTCTCTCACCCATGCTAAATCAAGCACGCCTAAAGTGTTTTTACAGAGCAAAACACACACATTTAGCACACCCCAGGGTTGTGGTTAGCCAGGTGGGTTTGGAGTCAAGGAGAGGGAAGGTTAATGCTTCAGGCTCATTACCCACAGTGTTCTGCTGGGCCACTTCCTGCCAGGCTGAGGAGGAGCCTGTGCTGCTGCTCCCCTGCTCCACTTATCCCACTGTTGGGGTGAACATTGTGACCTAGTTCCAGCTGAATACCAAACCCCGTCCAAGACCAAAAGACCTGCTTTTGTGAGACATTCCTGCACTGCACTGTGTGTATTCTGCTCCACAAAGAAATGCAGGGCAGAGCAGCAGAAAGATTTCAGGCCTGAGTAGACGTGGTCTGCACTGTATGTGCAAGCAGTCACTAATTACACAACGAGATTAGAATTGGATTGTTACAGCAAATTAAAGCCATTAGGTTGGTGTCCATCCACCTGTTTTTATGCATGTTTTTAATTTGTGCATAGAATAACCTGAGTGGAATTCAGGAAAATTTCAAAATATCGCAAAAAAGTTTTTATGCTTGGCTGAGGTCGAAAAGTTTATGCATCAATAAAAATACAGCAAAATGCAATTTAAGCAGGTTTAATAAATGAGTCATGATGTACATGAAGCATGTGGCTCCAGTAAAAAGACAAACGTAAATGCTTAAATTTCCATCATGTTTTTTTTTTTTTTTTACATCATTTTTTCCTGTTTGAGATTTTACCGGTCCTCATTTGATTACATCATCCTGTTGCACACTCCTCTCGTGTATGGTTTAATGGCACCCAACTGGAAAATTAGCTCAACCAGCTGTTTATCTTGACAAACTTGACAAGTAATGAATGTGCATTAAAGGTCCAGTGTGTAAGATTTAGGGGGATCTATAGAGTTTTGCAGGAATGACGTATTTTTTAGGCTTACATGGAAGTTAGCATCACTCTGGTTCCCTACACAAAAAGCCAACTGGATTTTCCCATTGGATTTTGGATTAGTAGAAAATAAGCTCTGTAGCAAACAAAGGTTTATGGTACTTACCTGCTTACATGATAATCTTTAACACCACTTTTATGATTTTTGTTGCACTGTATTTTATGTCATCCAATTAAACATGAAAATCTCTTAAGCTTGTGTTAACCACAGACCTTATTCCAGGCCAGGATGCTAATATGCTAACTCATTTCCAGGTTTTAGGACTCACTTCTACAGCACTCAGGCAGAATATGTTAGAAATGGAATAGAATATTCACAAGTATGTTTTCATTAGTGTATAAACACCTGAAATAAAACAAATAGATAATAAGTTAAATAAATGTTTTCATTATCTTAGAATGAGCAATTTATATCCTCTTCCATGGAGGCTGCCATGTTGCACTGCCATGTTTCTACAGCAGCCCAAATTGGACAAACCAAACACTGGGGTTTGGAAGGGTCTTAAGCATTTTTTGTGAGTTTAGCAGCGACTGCATGCTTGTAAGGGAAGGGTGAGGTGAGGTGTTTGCAGTCTGCCAACTCACAGCTAGATGCCACTAAATCCTGCACACTGGTCTTTTGCAGATTCTCTCAGAAATTTGCTTAAAATTCGCTCTTCATTTTAGTGGAAGCCTTGTTGTATTATATTCCTCAAGAGAAATAAGATCTGGTCTGCGAAAGCATCATATGCAGACAGTGACGAGGACATTATAAATAGGACACATGCCAGCAGCAGCAGATGTTTGACTCCCGTGTTGTCGTGGTTCCCTCAGCAGGACCCCCCACTGCGGTTCCGCTGTGGGTACCAGCCCTGAGGGAGGGCAGGCTGCCTCAGGGGAGGGGGGATTGGTGAGTGGTCGCTGTGACGCAGAGAAGTGATTGACCACCTGCCTGTCACCTCACATGAGTCTGTTCTGTCAGAGACTCTGGCATGTTTTACACGTGTGGACGCACATGTAGATCACGAGATAAACTTTAAGAACTTTAGACTGTAAACGCTACAGGAGCACAGGCACACCAGCACGCCAGAGAGCTGGCTTTACCACTCACTCACAGTCACCTGATCACTTTTAGTGAGTTACAGATTCTCCACGAGGGGAAGCTGTTCAGTCACTGTCAGATCAGTGCCAACCTGTGCCACGACAGGAAAGGAAACATAGCAGGATCAGTCAAGCATCGGTCGATACTGAATCCACCTTTTGAAAACTCTTCATACAGTCTGTGTTACCAACATGCATCTTGGTCAAAACATTTCAATTTCACCTCCAAAACTCACTCACACCACCAAAACACTTCATACATAAAATAAGCTTGTTTGACCAAAACACTGGTGACAATTAATTACTTAAATAACACACTGACCTAAAAACACTAACTTGCATATATGATGAACTTTCATCTTTGTTAAGTTTTAATGATAAAACAGTATTTATTATAGAATAAAAATAATGTATTTTCACTTCACTGATCATACTAAAGTTTATGGAACAAGAATGAATCAGAAACACAGAAATTTACTTCAAAATAATAATATTTTATATTTCTATATCTTTGCATAGTAATTTGCTTATAAACATTAAAAAGCAGAAACATTAAAAGACGTTCCTGAAGTCTGTTATCTGCTATTCTGGTAATGAGACTAAAAATAGGACATCTGAGTGGCTTTCACCTAAAATTGCAATCAGAGTTTGGAATGATTATTATTTCATTTTATTGCAAATGTTCTACTAAGATTTATATATTACAGTAATATGGTTACTACAGAAATGCACGAAATCTGCCCTCACTCTTATTTCAATGTGTTTTGAAAACAGTGTGTTGGAGTATGAATGAGAAAAGAGTTCATGGATTTTGGAAAACATGGTCACTGAATGCATTTTGTGAGAAAGAAATGAAAAATGATTCACAGTTTGGTCAACATAGACTTCTGTTTCGCTGACTGTGTGAAGAAGTTTGACAACGTGACTTCAGTTTTGACAAATGAAAAAGAAAAGGTAAAATCTGCAGATATAGAAATGTTTTGTTCTCTACAGGCAAACAAATAACAGCTGCTGTAATTTCAACACTTACGCAACTGTGTTACGACTGCTGCTGTTTTGAGAGTATATCTTTTACGAACAGCAGTCGTGACACTCTGAAGGTGGCAGAAGCATCAAAGGTGCAAAAGCTATTACAATCTTTGCCCAGGTTGGACTGGAACAGCCTCCTCAGGCCTGAACCCGCTGGCATTGTGGCGCTGTAGTCAACTGGTTGTGGTTTCAGGTCACATCAATAACACTGTGTGTCCTTGTTTCCCCTTTTGAAATAGTATTCTTGTCTTAGTGTCAGATTACTTTGTAGACTCTTACGTTTCTTGCAGAAAAGCTGAAGTAGTCTCGACAGCCTCTGGAACTTAATTAATAGCAACTGTGTAGAAAATTATCTGCAAGACCTGCGAGTGTGGTCAGATCTAATTTAATATCAAAGAGCTTGATATTAACGGAGTGTAATAATGGATACTAGTCATTATGTATTCTCGCCTCACTCTGTCCTTCTCCTCCCTGTCGCCACGGGCACCTCTCCAGAAAGTGAACTGTTTTATTCCAATACCAAGAGAACATTATATGCATGAACTGTTCATTCCCAAACACAGGCTAGCTTCAAATTGCTTTAATAAATGTGTTTGGTATTGTAAGAAGCAGCTGGATGTCCTCTTTAAACCTCATGCTTGGCCATATTCACATCTACAAACTAGTGTTTGGGTAGCCTGAAACACTACAAGTGCCCCGTGTGTGTGTGTGTGTGTGTGTGTGTGTGTGTTCTGTGGTTTACCCTCAGGAATTGCGTCAAACCACAGCTGTTTCTGTCGAACCACATTGAGGTTTACCTCAAAGATTCAGGCCAAGAAGAAGAGGAAATGAACCATTTCTTTTTCTTTTTTTTTCTTTCATTTATAACCGACTGGGCTCTTGTGCACAGTGTGAAATAGCAGAGTTTTAGGTTAGGTGAATTTTCATGAATTTTAATTCCTTTTCCTTTGGGCAAGAGAAGAGAGATCTCCCACACACCGTCCTGCACTTCCAATAAACTTTATTAAAAAATACGTCTCATCAGGTAAAGCAGAGAAGGTTGCAGGCAGATAAAAACCAACACCTGAGCTGAGTTGAGAGACAATCAGTCCCACAGGCTGTGAGTATTTAACCCACGAGAGGGCTCATCCCACCCTCAAAAACACACATTAACAGTCTGTGATAAACAGCAAATGCATCAATTAATAAGTAAACATTGATATGAATTAGATTAAAATTCATTCAACAGCATGATAACAATAATAATAATGGGAAAATGGAAGATCTCAGAGTAACATTATCATACTTTCACTGTTAATGGCTACCCCTTGAATTTATCTCCAAGTAGACTGTAAGTTATAGTGCAACATTAAATAGAAAAAATACTTTTGAAAGAAAAAGAAAAAGAAATATTCTAAATTTTTAAGAAATTTGGAAAAAGTAGGAAAAATATTTGTAAATCTCATAGAAACTCTGTAAAAATAGAAAAAAAATTAAATCTAATAAACATTGGAAAATTATGAACATTTTTAAATCATAGAAAACTTGGAAAAAAATGGAAATATTTTTAAAACTCATTGAAGATTGGGAAAAAATGAAATCATTTTAAGTGTCACAGAAACTTAGAAAAAAAACAAAAAACATTTTTTTAAAATGAGAGAAACCTGGATTTTTAAAAAGGGACTTTTTAAAAAAATATTTAAATATCAGGAAACATACGATGGAAATGCATAAACATGGGGATGATGTGGATAGTGTGCAAAAATCCTTAAAATTAATTTTAAATTCCCCGTCCTTTGCCATAACAACACTTGAGCACCTCACCACTCTCCACATACAGCTCCTGCAGTTTGATGAGGAGACCTGGCTTCATAATTTTCTTTGCTTTTCGCAGCTTTTGCTATTTCTTTTCCAAATCTCCCTGTTATGTAAATATGTGTTTATATAAGTTTTGTTGACAAATCCCTCAGATCTGCTGTTGTTTTCCCCTGTCTGTGTAGGTGTGTGTGTGTGAGTGGATCTGTACACAGTCTCTGGATGAGTGTTTCTCTTTGCACACGGCCTGCCTCCCTGCATGCTTTTCTCTCTGTCTGCCCCTCTCTGTATCTCTCTCCTCCTCTGTGCAGGCTTTCCCTGCTCTGGCTCAGGTCCAGAGCTTGCGGAGGGTGAACGAGTGTCTCCTGGCTGAGAATAGAGCCATGCTGCGTGTCCTCGCCCGCCTCTCTGAGACGGCCTCCATGCCGGAGACAGAGGACCTCTGATCCTCTGACATCATCTGTCCTCCTTTCTCCCCCCCTCTCCCCTCCTCAGCCACATAACTTCTACACTCCTCTGTCCCTCTGGTGCCTCTACAGCCCCCTCGTCCTCTGCTGTGTTCCTCTCAGGCAGGTCCTGCACCCTCCCGATGCTCACTTCCCCCACCCACACTGCAATGCTCTCTCCCTCTGCACTCTTTTAACCCACTCTCCTTTATGGCCATCAGGGGGCAACCCCGCTGACCCCTCCCCCCCAAAACATTTCTCATAAGCCTCCTTTGAAGTGTATTTTTAGCTACATTCATGTTGCATGGGGCTTCACATGACATGAGCACTGCATTAGCCGCTGTTTATTCCTTGCTTATCATTTAATTTAAAACATCTAAAGCAGTCTGCAGTCTGCATCGTAAAGAATACACACGTTTACAGCCTTTATTGATCTTACAACGGTCAAATATATGTGGGTCTGGTTTAATGTGCTGTGTAATCAATGCAAATTTGTTTGCCAAGGAAACAGTCAATCTGCCAAAGGAAATGAAACGTGTGAGATCATTAGCCTTCAAAGCGAAAAAGTCCTGCACTGCTGGGTGAGACACATTCACAGAAACAGGACAGATGTTGTTTCTCTGTGTGTTTTGGTTCATGAACCCTGCAGAAACAGATGACTATGTCACATTAAAGGTGCAATATGTAAAAAATGTGGTTAAAACTTTCAAAAATGATCTAAATAATAACAGAATGTGAAAAAATGACAAAAAATAACTTTATGTCAAAGACATCTATGTATTGTGTTCCAGAGATATCTACTAAAGTTAGCATGCTAACCAGCTACCCCTGGCCCAGCCTGTCTCGTAACACCACCAGAGGTGACAGTGAGTCACTGTTATGTCCAGTCTGCCCTCAGTCCAACTACACCGAGGTTTTTTTTATTTCCGGGTTTGACTCCCAGCATCCCAGGGCTGACCCCTCAGTAACCCGTTATCAGGTCTCCAGAGGTGGACGCTGACTGACCTCCCTTTCGTTCCTCTCCTGTTTTATGCCTCTCCTGTACACCCCAGTACTGTATTCTCTGTCATCAAACTGGCCTCTGTCGGCCTCTGAATCTGTGTTCTGTCTCAGTTCGGCTGTGTCCACTGGGGGGCTGCTGAACTTGGTTCAGTTGCCTCCTCGCCCAGCTAACTGAACTAACTAGTTAGCTCATTTTGGAGCAGTTAGCAGTTACCCCGGTGACGTGCTGCCCTCAGTTTATTGGGAATATGAATTTAAGAGGCAGTGGAAGATTAAGGTGGTCATGGGCCCCTCAGCTGCTTTTTGTGGGACCATCTTCACTCATCATGCTTTGCCAGAGAAAAAATTAATTTAGTGCCATGTGTGAAAGTGCGCTAGAAATATTACTTTGCCCAAAAGCACACACTCAGGGCACACTGGCAAACACACTCTCTTTGTGACAAACTTTACTATAACCAGGAATGCTACAGAAAAAGGTATTCACAGTGCATCTGCAAGGTGGGTAACAGTTTTTAACTTTTTAATTGAAAATCAAATTGACCTAATGAACCAGACCACATGATGTAGCCAGCAGTTGATGCAGTAGATGTAGCCCACGTTTATTCTATCAGCTGTTTAATTTTGACACTTTTTTATGGGCCAATAGAAGTCACTTTTTTTCTACAAAGTAAATAATTGAAATTAGTCAGGTCAGTTCAGGCTGCTTGCAGACGTGGGGCCTGAAAGCTGCAGCCAGCCTGGGCATTAATCCTCCCCATTTGACAGGTGGCCAGTGCTTACATATTGCACCTTTAAAGCTATAATTAAACATTTTTGGAAATAGGCTTGTTTGCCTCTTTCTTGAGAGTTAGATAACCTCATGTCTGTATACTAAGATTAGCATGAAGAAACTGGAAAATGATAAACAGCTAACCTGGCTCAGTCCAAAGGCCCCTCTAAAGCTCTCTTATTAAGATGTTCTGTCTTTTGTTTAATTCATTTCTTTTCAAGGTGATGACAAGGCTCCAGGAAGTCACTGCAGCTGGCCAAAACATATCCAAGCTTCAGCACAAAACCCCTAATAACCCGTCAGACTATTGATTTACTCTTTGGTTTTTGTCCGAATGAAACAAACAAGATATATTGTGTGCTTTAGAGGTGCTGGTAAGAAGATTTTGTTACATTTGTGCAGATCAAGGCTAACTGTTTTCCCCTAATTCGAGTCTTTGTGCTAAGATAAGCTAAGCTAAGCGAAGCAGCTGTTGGCTGTAGCTTGTATTTAGCAAACAGATGTTAGAGTGGTATCAATCTTCTCCTCTAACTCTCTACAATAAAGCGAATAAGCATATTTCCTAAAATGTAGAACTATTTTTTCTACAGTAACATTTAGAGCAGAACATTACTATGTTCAGGGGACATATACTGGAAAGAGGAGAGTAACAGAGAAAACAAAATAGAAAAGAATCTTCAAACAGGTGATTTCCCACCGGTTATGACGAACATATTGATGTCGAAGAGCCTTTGCTCATTCACCAGTTTTCTGTGGTAATATGCCACCAGCTCGAGCAGAGGGTTATTGTTTGTCTCTAGTAGAGGGGAAATACTTTGGCAAAGAGGCTGGTTATTTTTAGTCATTGCTCCTCATGAGAGACATGACCTAGATTTGGGAAATTGACCCTCTCTCAGTTTCTCTCTCTTTGACTTTCACTTCATTCTCTCTTCACTTTTCACAGACAACATATTGTCAAAGTCACTCGTCACTTGCATGATGAAGTACTGGAAAGCATGTCCCCGTAACTGGGTCTCAAACTTTTAGTCCACTTGTTGTTCATGGTGATTTAAGATATTTAAGACAGTCCTGGGGAGCTGTGTCATGGTACCACCTCAAGCTTTAAATTACAAACTTCACAGTAGCCACAAACTATTTAACATGTATTTCACTGACTGTAAAACTGATGATATAATTTTTCTAACATAATTTCTGTCCTTCTGCTGTCCCAGATCTTAACAGAGCTCAAGTCAGACAACCAGAGGCTAAAGGATGAGAACGGGGCTCTCATTCGAGTCATCAGCAAACTGTCCAAATGAATGAGTGTCTGAAGCTGCTGTTCTGTGTCTGTGGACGCTCCAACCCTGATATGGCAGATTAATTATCCACGATGTCCCGAGTTGTGGCTCCTCTCTGACTTACGGTGATGGGCTGTTTTGCAGAAATAAATTCCTGCTGGGACTTGTGAAGATCCAAAGAGAAGTTTTAGTCAAGTTTCACCGTGTGTGATGATGAAGCTATAGAACAGTTGTTTCTACTTGATTAGTTATTTGTAAAATACAGTATTTCACAGTAACCACATAGGGACCAGTTGTACTGTTTGAATGACGTTTAAGGCCCAGTTCAAACAAACGCAGGGGTTTGCATGAAGGCAATGTTTCTAAAATTATACCCACATATCACACTGAGACATCACGTTTGTTGCACTGCAGAAAAGTATTTTAATGTTGTCTTAATTACGAAAGAGGAGAGAAGCCAATTATTCATCATCACTGCATGATGTTATTGGATTTTTATGTAATTGAATAATGTCATTTTCCCACATGCCAAACTGGCAGATAGATTTAATAATCTTTATAATTTCAATCTCACTATACGTGACTATAAAAGGTAAAAATCAGACTCAGCCAAGCGAGCCACAGGTGCTGAAGCAAAATATAATCCTCCGGCATCTGGAAACAACAACCGCTGAGCTGTAAGATTCAGCTCTAATAATGGCAACTACTTATGAGCTCCAGACTAAGAATGTATTGAAATGAAAGAGAAAATCTCATGCTTCTCTAATACATTTTTATATAATAAGAAATAATTTTAAAATTTGTACTCCCTCATATCGATATTAAGGCTTGATAAGATGCTTGTCTTGGGTTGTGTTTGCTTTGATGACTTCCTCAGGTTTGTCTCTCCGCTGTGCCTGCTCTCCCTCCTCAGCACCTCCTAAATTTGAATTTTATACCATCAAGTTCTGCAACACTAATGTTTTTTGACAGTGTTTTTATGGTCCAACTATCAGGGCCGTGGGATTTATTCACATAAATTGCAAAACAACAGCAAAACTGTAAACATTTCCAACTGGTTAAATACATTTTTGTGACATTTCAGTCCAATTTCTATCACACACATGATAATGTCCCAACTGCATTTGGTATTTGAAGAGGACTGTATATTAGCCCTGAAAGGCAGAGCACTGGTTATAACGCACTTTGTACAGAATCAACAATGCAGATCTTTGAGCACTTGGGCATCACTAGCAGCACGTAACGCAATTTACTGTTAGCCAGATTCTGTTCATCACTTCCTCTGTGTGGTCTTCATTTTCAGTTGTGCTTACATTTCCTGGAGGATTTTTTAAATTTAAATGGCTTAGCTTCAAAAACAGCAGAGTGGCTACACAGAGGAGACAGTTTGAGCGTGTGTGAAAGAAAGTGTCCTATGTTATGTTTTGTAATAGAGATATATTTATTTATTTATGCATTTCTTAGTTTTAATCTTTATACTTTGTTCCATTTGCTTGATTCTCTTTCAAAGGAGTGCACCGATTGTTTTGGTTGACCTCCGGGCCGTCTTCCTGTTAGGTGAAGAAAACACAAATGCCAAAATCATCCACGGGTAGACGAGCTGTAAAATGACATTTTTAGTCCAAAAAATATATGTAGACCTTTTTCACAGCAGCCAATTTGGCATGAAATAGTGGGCAAACACAGGTGCTACCAGGGGATGCTAATTAAGGTCTGTTTCATGCAGGTCAGAAGTGCACACGTTTCACTGACTCAGTAACATCATCAGCTGACCTGTGATGAAGTGTTTGACACAGACACACATCCTGACAGGCTGCTTTTACAGTGTGTGTTTTCACCCAAAGGGGGGGGGGGGGCGTGGTCGTGGGATGCGATGTACGGCTGCTCTCATCCATGGTGCATTTTGACCTTAATAAGTATCATTAGTAACATCGGTGTTTGCCCTATGATATCATAAATATGGCTGCGGTGAAAAAGGTCTATTGTGTGATCTTACACACCAAGCACAATCCCAGTTTTGATGAATAAATTGTTGGTAGCACTTTTCATCGTATGTGGTGTAGATCACATACATTTTGACTTAACTGTGCTGTGCATATATTGTCACATTAAATTAAATCAAATTAACAATCATTTTTGTATTCTGAGTTGCCAGTTTATTAGGTACGCATCTAATACAATCCAATATCACAACCTAAATTCATGAAGCTTCTCAGCTTTTGTTCTGCTCATCTTGAAGGCCATATTTACTGGTGCTACAGCATTGAGATGCATTATACTGAAAATGTTCAGGAATATTTGAAAAAAAAAAAGAAATGTTAACTTCTTAATATACGAAATAAAAATAAATCCATGAAGAATGCTACTGCCTCGTAGTGGTTCTTCCATAGAGATATCATCTTCACTGTGTTCCATAAAGAGCAGATAAAATGTTCAGAACAGTGTGTTATTTATGGATCTTATCATTTTGTCAGACTCAGCTTGACATTTGCATTAAAATCCCTTCAGCTGTAGGGTTGTTACAAATGATGAATGGTGTGCCGATGACATGAATGATTTTGGTATCTGTCTCTTCTTCACTTAATGGTTGAGCTGACTGAAGTCCCCAGTGTTTGATGTTTTCATTTAAAGGTCCAGTGTGTAAGATTTAGGGGGATTGATTGGCAGAATAGAAAGAGAACAGAAAACTCAAAAAATATTTTCATTAGTGTACAATTACCTGAAAATAAGAATTGTTGTTTTTTTTGTTCGTTTTTGTCTTGTTTCTACAGTAGCTCAGAACCGAGGCTGAACACTGGCTCTAGAAAGCGCTTTTAGCATATTTTCGTGTGTTTTGTGGCCACCATATCTACACCCTAAATCCTCAAATTATGGGCGCTCCCTCTCGTGGTATATGGAAGAATTTCCAAGAATTTTAAAAATGAAATGAAAGTATTAAAAAGCATATAATACTATCAAAATTCTACAAAGTTTCGAATGAAAAAACTTAGAGCAGTGGTTCTCAAACATTTCCTGGCATGCCTCGGCTCAGAAGCTGTAAAAGTTTAGACTCCACACCCCACAATTTTTTTAAATCCATAATTAACAATGATAAGGGAAGCAAAATGATCCAGTCTTTGGTGGAGTAAAGGTCAGCATTTTAACATCAGCAAAATACATATGATATGTGTACATACACATTCATTCAACTTAGTTTCACTCAATATTTTTCCGCTAGTCATCCATGCCCCAACCTGCAGTGGCTTTATGTCTCATCAGTGGGACTCTCCTCACAATTTGAGAACCATACCTCAAAAATAGGGAGAAACCAAAGTGGGAGGTCTGGGGGTTGATGCCCCATAGCATTATGAGTTTCACATACTTTATTTCCATTTGGTGCCTTTTAAAGAAGGACAATAACAAAATAATAAAAAGTAAATTTTTTTTTTGCAAACAAATACCTGCAGATGAGCCTTGCCTAGTTGTCCACTTTAAATTTGATAATAATAACAAAGAAAAATGTATATTTTTAAAAAGTTTTTCTAAGCCCCCTTTTCTTTTGAAAAAAAAAAAGAAAATTTGTTGTAAATTTAGAGAAATGTGGGAGAATTGTGACCCCGTGAGGAAATGAAAATTGGGAGTCTCCCGGGAAAATTGGGAGGGTTGTATTTTGAGAACCACTAACTTGAATAAGATCACTGAAATGTAATTAAAAAAAATAAAATAATTGTGATCCAAGTAGAGGTAAAATAAAGCAATAAAAAATGAATGCAATCTGCAGGCTCACTGCTGGATGCCGCTAAATCCTACACACTGGTCCTTTAACAATGCTGTAACACTAGTGTTATCTTTGGTCACATCCAATAAACTGATTTACTCCAAACTGCAAAATAAGATACAGTCCCTGTCAGCTATTTCTACACGTGCAGTAGATGTATTGATCTATGCAGCATATTGTACTGAAACATTTGAAACTTTTGATGATGATAGCTTGATATACACACTTTGGTTTACTCACTTTGCTTAATAAACTGTAAAGGAATGAAAACGTGTCTCTGTGTGACATTGATAAATTATGCATCAGAGGCAGAGAGATTATTAGGAGCCAGCTGAGCTGAACACACCGCACATTAAACACAAACAAAGTCATGGTAATTAAAAGGCCTTTATTTCCTATTTGTTTTTTTACAGAACTGGTAACACATATGATAAATTTGTAATAAGTTATTTGGTTCCCTTGATAACTTTATAAGGATCCCCAACGTTTGTCCACATAAGGGTCAAGAGGAGTTTGTGAGCAACGTTTGTGTCCAGTCAAGGGCTAAAGCATGCGATCCACAGTAGGCACAAGTACTGACATGAACACGCGCACCACGACACTAGACACGAAGAAACACAGCTAGAGGACACAACCTGACTGTCCTCCGACGCTTTAAAAGAGGATGAAGAAGAGAAAGAGGTGGAAAAAAGGAAAAAGAAGAAGAGTCTTGAGAGTACAGTTGCATCAGGGTGACAGGAGGTGGAGGACTAAGCGCTCAAGAGGGGGAGTTTGGTACGGTCCTGCATGTTTGGCAGTATACATTATGTCCATGTTGTAAACATGAAGGCCGGCATTCTTTACGCTCAGCAAAAGCAGATTCAGGAGAGATCGACGAGCCTGCTTCCTACTCAGCTTTATGATACTGATGGTACATAGCTGGTTACACTTAAACAGGACAAAGACACAAACGAAAAGCAAATGTGACTCTGGCATTGATTCAAATACAGACCTACATTCTACATCAGAAGTACACGTCACAGAAACAAAAACAGACAGAAGGAAGGAGTGATTACACATATGCACAAGAATACAAAGAAGAAATACAGCGAGTAATAGAGGAGACAAGACAACATGTTTCAAGGTGGAGCCGCTGAGAGGCTTCTCAACACATTTTTGACAAGGTGATAAATGATCTGTTGAACTTTGGATGGTTTCCCTTTTTAAATCCCAGCATTTGTTCAAAAAACCAAAAAAAACAAAACAAAAACTAGTTGTGTGAGAACGGTGCTCTAAAACTGTCTCTGCACATCTGAAACAGCACATTGTTTCAGATGCAGTTGTGCATAAGGTATTGTACATTGACACAGGACAGAATGACCCCCATATTTAAAGTATAACTAAGATTGTTTGAGTATTACGGTCATACACACAAAGATGTACATTTAGGAATGAGTAATGTGTCCCATGCATGCAGACCTGTACTGTTTATACTGTATTCATATATTCTAGTGCTGTGTTTTTGCACCATGTCTGCTAAAGGGCCTACACTTTCATCTATTTATCCCACATGCACAAGCACACACAGCTCCCAGTTTCTGTCCCCCATAGAACTTCATGTGACTGTCAAAGGAAATTAATAAATAAATCTCTTAAATGTGCTATAAATTTACCTAGAATCACATTTGCCTCATCGTCATCTGATGTGTTCTGTTTTTAGTTTTGGCTTTGTAGATTCAAACAGCGTCGACGGGTGCAGGCAACTGTGATCAGGTAGTGGCAGTATTTCTGAAACACACTGAAATCTTGTGTTTGACTTGTTCTCAGTGCATCATTTGGTCACAGTCAAAGTAGCATTAATGGGACAGTTAATAAATATAATATTGCATTAGACAACGTGCGGCGTCACGCAGCACGTTGTTGTCAGGATAGAGAGATAGATAAATGGCAGTTTAAGGTTTACTTCAGAGAAAATTCAGCGACTGAGGTAAACTTAAAGGAATGCATTAATATATTATGTTCAGCATTTTACGAAATAGGCAGATTTGTCCTCTTGCTGATACCAATCTTATCTGTCCTTTAGGTATGAAGCTGGAACCAGGAGATGGTTAGCTTAGCTTAAAGTAGCTCAGCTTAGCACAAAGACAAGAAACAGGGGGAACAGTGAAAAGTGAAAAGAATCTACCTTTCCAGCACCTCTAAAGCTCACCAATTAACACATTACATCTCATTTGTTTAATCCACAGAGGGGTTGTACATCAGACTATTTCTTGGTTGTGTCTCAAAGGGAACACTAGACCTGCGAGAAAGATCTCGTGAGTGATTGTTTTAACCTCAAACCATGATTTCCATAACTTTCTCTAGGTGTTTTTTTTTTTTGTCCCTAAACCTAAAGTGGATCTTAACCACAGTGTTGTCATATAATAAAACACACAATGAAGAAGCAGTTCTGCAAATCTAAGGTTTCCCTCTATTTCTTGTCCTAGAGCAGGGACTGAGGTTGCCAGGCAACCAGCTGAGACTGGTTTGAGCTGTAAGGTGAATTTATTTTTCTATCCTTTTCTACAGTGACCTGACATCCCACTTTGTTCAGGATTGACCCCATCCTGACAGACATGTATAAAACACTAAACTATCCTGATATTCAACATTCACGACCAAACTGTCCTGCCTTTCACCAAAATTAAAATAATATTCATAATGTTATCATTGGTTTTTAGCACTTACAGTGATGTTTATCATGTTCTGCCCATCTTATTATCTAGTCCAATATAAGAATATACACAATGCAACACGTGTCTGAATCCAACACTGATTTGTCTTTATGTGTGTCAATCAGTGTGTCATTGTGAAGGCTGTTGGGTCGAAGGCAAGTGTCAGTGGCTATCACACTTGCAGCCTTTCTGATAGAACTTAGATAGATAGCTAACGGTTAGCTGTCAAGCCGAAGAGAAACTCTGTCTTTTCTAAAGAGCTCCAGGAACCTTATTTCTACCTTCGTAAAGTACCTGGCAACAAAAAGGCAGCATTCATAGCGACCATGGTGTTGAAAGGTACGG
Source organism: Lutjanus argentimaculatus (assembly GCA_034769285.1). Lineage (NCBI taxonomy): Eukaryota > Metazoa > Chordata > Actinopteri > Lutjaniformes > Lutjanidae > Lutjanus > Lutjanus argentimaculatus. The sequence continues at coordinate 28,727,506 of JAWZSL010000007.1, forward strand.
TCAGGAAGTACGCTAAGTGCTAAAATAACTGTCCTCCAACCTGAAGAAAATACAAATGGTGCGTGCACAAGCGCATACATGTGCACATGCATGCACTTAAGGGTTTGTGGGTTGGAAAATATGGTCACCCTACCTTTGTCTCCTTCTGTTTCCAGTCTTCATGCTAAACTAAGCTTCATATTTAGCACACAGATGTAAGTGTATCAATCTACTCATCTCTCAGCAAGAAAGCAAATGAGCATATTTCACAAATTTTGGTACAAATTCTTTCATTTTATATCATGTGCATGATATATTACATATCTCTATATTTTCATAAACTTTTTGTCATGTGTTTGTGAAAATCATAACTCTATGCATAGTTCTATGGGAGGGATTCAGGCCTAAAACTTGGGTGCCACCGTATTACGTTTCTCTCTTCTTGCTTTGATATTGTTGGATCTCTAACTTTATTGTTTTGTTGCTTGAGCAATACGCTAAACGAACCAACAAAATTTGTCAGCGTGAGCCGTAGATCACCAGCAGTGCATTATTGATTGTACGTGTGGTCACACTGGTACATTCTGCTGCTAAACTGGAAGAAGAGAAACTTGAAGAGTGATCCAGTTTGGTTCATAAATTGCACTCAGCCCAAGAATAGAACACACTCTCATTTATATATATATATTTATATATATAATATAGCAGTATTATTGAGAACCTATTGTGATATTATATCTATTATTTATACTATCAAAACAAGGCATATACATTACTAATCACAATACTGTAAAATCAGCTACCTCTATGAAACAAGGACATCAACAGCTCTGAAAGTAGAAAAAGACACACTCACTCTACTAAACTCACAACTGTTCTCAATGCTCACATATACAGTAAAATGGATTTTTGCCCTCTTGATGAACAAAGACCTCTGAACGGAATGTAAAAGAGAAACACTGGCCGAGGAAAAATGAAGACATGTCAGATTTTTTTTTCTTCATAAATAAACTCTAGCTACTCAGCTGAGCTCTAAAGAGTTAGTGCTTGAGTTTTATGGCTTTAAGTTTTATCTTATTCATTTATCTTGTATACACGTACACATATTGTATAATAAACACAGTAAAAGAGACACAGCTGTGAAGGGTTTCAGGTCATTTAAATAGAAGTGGAAAATAAAAAACTTCCAAGTAAAAGAAAGAGAGAAGAAGGGATTCCAAGTCATTTTGTGTTCAGTGGAATGGGATTATTCATCTTTTGGCCCCTGGAAATGCGTTTCAGACAAAGATATGATCCAGCAGACTTCACTCTGGGTCAGTACTGCACAAATAACAACTCCTACAACAATCCACCTACATATCGCACAATTATTCAATCTTCCTCTAATTAATTATTTCAGAGTAACACCATGCCAGATCTGTCATTAGAAAATAATCATCTTATAGACTTGGAGACCCCCTTCCCCATCCCAAACATTAAAAATTTAAAACATATCTTTAAAAAACAAAACAAAAAAACAACAGCAATAAAATTCAGAAACAAGTCAAACATTGGCCTTCAGATTAAGTGCTGTAACTGAACGTATGGCAGATAAAATGGTATCAAATAAAAAAAAAAACTGGATCACAAGGAATTATATAGCAAGCATGCGGCTACATTTTCATCCTACATGAACTCACACACAGTACTGGACGACACACTTGCTTAAGAAGTTCAGGCGTGGAAAGGTTCTTATTAGTAATAGTACTCTAATATTTGTATGACATTCTCTCCAATGACCCTCATGGAAAATAAATACACATTTGTTTCATTTAGAAAATATACAGTGCATCTTTTTTTTCCCTTCGTTGTGTTATTAAAATGACAAATGACACCCATTTACGTACACGAGATATTTTTGCTTCGTCTCTAAAACATGCTCTTATGTACAGTATTTTGTATAAACATGCAGTATCAACGTGTATGAACTATGTATATAGGCAAAACTACACACCAATGGGTTGCTTGATTGCTTCCATGTTGCCTTTTCTTTAGTGCTGCTTCGTCAACAGAAGAAAAATCATCATGTGAGATGAGAAAACAGGAATCTGAACATGGTCTATGTTGGTTATTAAAAAAAAAAAAAAAAAAAGGAGTTACAACTTCCAGCAGAGAAAGATACAAGAGCCAACATTCATTAAATTCCAAAAAAAAAAAGTTGTGGTACTGTCAACATTTGATTTACAACGACTTTGCATTTTCTTGCACACAGTCAATGAGAAGTTTTTGCTGTTGGTGCTCGAACCCAGCACTGATTTTAATTGATCATTTGAAATGAGGCCCAAGCACCTGATGCATATCAGGATTTTAACTGACCATTCCTAAATCCTGCCCCTTTTTGCCTCTTTTGATGTTGCTTGGAGAACCTGTAAAAGGATTAGGGTTAAATATATTTATGGTCACACATAGTAGGTTAGCAAATGTTAGCAAAATGCCAGCTATTGATTGATGTAGATAAGCTAGCTAGTTAGCTAGTGATTTGCTACCATTAGTATCAGATGTAACTACTCAGCAAATTATTGATTACAGTGGTAAAAAAAAAAATGCTCTGTTTGGTTTGTATTTTCCTATACCAGTCACAATTATGTTAAGCAGCTTTAAACCCAGGATGTGGTAACAGTGCTCCTGCTACAGTAATTCCTTTTGGTGAAACATTTGCATGTTAGCTTTTCTTTTGAAGTGATTTCTGACATTTTAATGTCAAAAATCACTGCAAATGAAAAGCTAACAGCCACTTGCATGTTAACATTTGTACCGTTAGCAACCCAGGTGCATAGCACATCAGGAAGCAGGAAAGGAGAAAGCTGACCGAGGTTCCACTGGTTGCCAAGCTTGCTCATCTATTATTGAAGCAGAGATCAAAAAGGGGCAGACTAAGTAGGGGTCAGTTAACATTAAACTTCAATTTATTCGGGGCTAATAAGTTTGAATTTTGTCAGAAGACAAAGTTTGTCAAAATTTCTCTTCAACAGAATATTAATTTGCAAATACTGAACCAATTTCATTCTGTGAAGGAGCCAGGAAGCAGCATTGGTTTGAAATGTGTCTCTTTTCTAATCAGAGGAATCCACTTGTATGAGAGGAGACCTGTCTGGCATGTGCCACAGAAAAATTCAATCTCACAACATTTTAACAATTAAAAAAAAAAAAACCCTACACAGATCAAAGAACAGTGTCAAATTTCCACAGAAGAGAATAATACCCAGTAGTGCAATTAAATTCAACAGTTTGGTAAGCTGTGTATGAAATACACATGGATCAGTGCCTCCTTCCAGACCATATCCTTGCAATCGAGTGAGAAACGTAATATTCAAACAATCAAAACACACAAAAAGCTGAGCTGAAACAAAGCAACAAGAACAACATAAAAAAAACTTACATAATGCACTCCCTTGCTCTTCTTTTTTTTTTTAAACCAGCAGATATTCCTAAAATAAACAATTAAAGCTCTGGTTTCTGAGGGCTTAAACATAACATTTGGATTTAAAGTGCTTGAGGAATAAAAGTGTTTGAAGTTAATTTAAATAAAAGTACAATTGGATAATAAAGAAATAAGAGATAGAAAAAATATAAAGAAAGAAATGAAGAGAACAACACCGCTAACTGGAAGGCGTCCCTGGTAAGTTGAAAATTGCTTATTTTGTTACTTTGAAGGCTTGTCTCCTTTATGACTGTAAGACGGTTATAGGGATTCCTTTGAAGTAAAACCCTTGTGTCAAGTCCATGACTAATGGCAGTAGCACTGAACAAGTGAGATACAGAATCAGAGGCGTTGGGAGGGGAGGTGGTAGACTGCAGGCAGTAATCGACACCTTGTAAATATCATGTCATTGGTGGTTGGAATCAGTCTCTTTTATATGTACCCACTCTGATATTTTCCCCGCTTTTTTGTTGTTCGGATGACAGCCTTTTTGCACAGTCAAAAAATATACAAATACCCTTTTTTTTTTTTTTTTTTTAACTGAAAATCCATCACTCCCTGTTCCCTGACATACCATTTACTTCATGGATAAACTAACACAGAGCCTTACACGTCACCGGGAAAATAAACAAGCTTTTGAATCCAACAATTCTTTCTCATTGAGTGGAATATTTGAAGAATAATAATAATAATAATTACAACCCGTTTAGAAAAAAAGGCATGGAGTTTCAGTTTCCTCTCAGTTTTCCTGAGACGATGGGTGGAAGGTTAACTAATCAAAAAAGGCAGTGTGTTTGTGGGTAACCGGATATGTGCCTATCCCCTACTCGCTACCCAACTCTAGGAATGTACTTCAAACTAACAGAATCATCTAGTATGATAACTGGCAGGTGTGGAACATGGTGCACAATACACCTAAGGAATGGACCTGCTTGTGTTATTTCTCTATCATATGGCAGTATAAAGCATTTTATTATTAATTAAGCACTATTCTAAGCAAACTGTGTCACTAAAGGGAAGGGGTGAGAAGTACAACATGAGTGAATGTATGTTTTATCCCCTCTATCACCAGATTCCCAGTATAGCACTCTTCATAGTCTACTCTGTATTCTTATTAATGGAACCACAACCCCAATACAAAAATAGATCTAAAGGAAATCAACGGAGTATCTGTCCATCCTGAAACTTCTCGTCTTCTTTTTTCAATGACATGAATTCATATAACATGATGCTTTTTTTAAACTATATTTCCCATCATGTTGAATGGATCTTTTGAAAGGTGGCGGAGGGAAGAAGAGGAGGAGGAGGTGGGTGGAGGAGGTGTACAGTTAGGGTGTTCTTTTGGAATATACACTGATATGTGGGACCTGGGGGGAGATAATGGGAAATGCATGGGTGGGTGGGTAGGTAGGTGGCGGGTGGAGGTGGGGACGATGTGTTCTGGTGGGAGTTTACTTCTTGGCATTTAGGGCCGCGACGGCGGCATCCACCTCCTCCTCTGGCTGCAGTGGATGCCACTGGGCGATGGGGCGACGGGGGTTGGCCAGCATGTCGGACCAGTGTTTCAGCCCAGCCCCCGTGGACTTGCTTCCCACCAAGATCTTCCCAATGGCGTCGTTCTTGCCAATCTTGTCATAATCCAGCACTGTGATCACGGCTTGGATTTTCTGGGAGAATGGAGAGGAAAAAAGCATTACAGCAAGGTTCAGAATGCCACGATGATTACATGAATATGACGAGTGGAAAGTTGTGGAGTAAGTTCCGAAAATCTGCTTTCACTGAAAGAGGTTTTTATCGCAGAAGTATTGCAGTTGATGGTGAGTAATGCTCCATGTTTGGGCGTGCAGTGGTCCCACTGTGGCGGCAGGTGTGAGCGCCCTCAGGGTTTCTGTGTAGGTGGTGGGAACTGGGACTTGCTACCATCTATGTGGGATCCAGAAATGTTCAGTGTCGTGCCTGCTTTTGTTTTCATAAACAGTAAAGATTTGACTTGTAGGTGTTTCTTATTGTAAAGTACACAGTACTCTTACTTACATTTTTTGATAAATTAAATATTTGATGCTGAATTAATTGCCAGATCAACAGACAGCATATTTCAAACTTTGGGTCAGGTCCAAAACGGATGGCGGAGTCATTTTCATTGTGTTGTCAACTGGCACAGTACCATGCATACTGCATTTCCTCGAGGCAAGTGCGGCAAATGAGAGTCACTCTTACTCCTTGTTTAGTCTGCAAATGTAACATCCGCATGTTTCAAAACATCCAGCGACAAATAAGCCGCCAAACTTTGTGCAATACGTAGCTCTGTGTGAATATTCCTGATGGGACGTGAGACGTACCCAGCTGGTGCAGACAACTGCACTCCTAACAATGAAAGCATTTTTTGTGGTGTGAGATGTGCGGGTGATGAACGTGTCTGACTCGCTTGTGGTCAAGACAGGGGACTAGCCAATGCTGGGCAGGGACACATTACTCAGTAATTTGTTACTGTAATATAATTACTTTGCCAAGTGATGAGTAGTGTAAGGGATTGCAATTTTCAAAGCAGTATTAAAATAAGGCTACAGTTAGAAGCCTGTTAGCTGGCACCTTTATAGCTCACTAATCAACACATTACACCATCATTGTTTAATCTGAATAAAAACCTCAGTGTGTAACAAGTTGTGGTTAATAGGCGGTTATGTGCTAGATTATTTCTTGGCCAGTAACAGTGACTTTCTCGAGTCTCTGCTGGTCGTCTGGCAACTTCTTGGTGATGGCAAGACTTCAAGATGCTAAGCTAAGCTAAATGTTTGCTGGCTCTAGCCTTAGATTTACCAGACAGACATGAGACTGGTGTTGATCTTCTCATCAAACTCTCAGCAAGACAGTGAATAAAAGTATTTCCCAGAATGGACGATAATTCATTTCAAGGGAACATTATAATAGCACAAGTAGAGAAGAGTCATGAAGTCAGCAAGATGTCTCAATAATATAATGAATTGCTGATCATACCAGAACAAATAAAGCTGTAGCAGGAAAACTCCTGAGAGTATTTATCTGAGCAAGGGTGCATTTTATTGTTTATGAGTTTAACTTTTAATTTGGAAAAAGTAGAATGTGTGATAACTTATTCCAAGTTACATAACTGCACTTTCATATGATGCTAATGTACCATTTACATGGGAATTGTGTGATTAAACAGCAGGATACACGCACATCCAAACAAAAAAGGGCAGGCACTGAGCTGAAAGTGAGAAAAATTAAATAAACAAGTGGCACGCACACTGCGGTGATTATTGCTCTCAAGAGCTGAAGACTGGGCATATTGTCCTCATGTGTCCTTTACCAGTTATCTAATTAGAGGATAATGCAGTGATAATTCATCACAAATTGCTCATGTATACAGCTGTGGTCACGTCCTCATTTTTATCTGAAAAGGACCCTCTAAATGTCGTCAGTCATGTTCACATAAAATAAATAAAAAATGGGAACCAGACAGAAATATACATGTCTTATTTGTCTTCATGTTGATATAATTACTTCCCAGCAATTAATGGATGATTGATAGACAGGGCACAATGATATTGAACTAGGTACACATTCCCTTTTCACAGTACTTAGTAATGAATATTTTTAATTGGATACTGTGCTTTTTAACACCAGTACTTCCATTAGAACAGCACTTTTATTTCTGTTGCATACTGTGGCTCTCTTTCCATCCCTGACAGATCTTGAAGGATTTTAAGATGTGACTCCACGTCCTTACCTGCATTTGCTCAAGAGGAATCTCAAAGCTGAAGGACTCGTTGTAGTAAGGATTCAAAGTGTTCTTCTTCACTGTCGTCTTCTTCTTCTTCAGCCTCTTTCCATTCTGCAGCAGGTTGATTTTCACATAGGGATCTAAAAACAGAAAGGAGGCAAAAAAAAAAATTATCATGGTAAATCTGCACATGCATGCATGCTGCAATGCTGCAGTGCTCCAACAGATGGGGCCAATGCTGAAGCCAGAGGGAGCTGGAGCTGGTGCATGGTAAGTACTGCAGCGTCAGCACGTGAGCAGAGCAGGAGCGACCTAATGGCTGTGCTCACAGGCACGCTCCTTCATACGCTGCAGTCCCTCTGCACGCACCCAAATTTCACCTCAAGCTGACAGAAGTGTCTATTTTTGTCAAATTTTGAACACTGAAATAGTGTCAGCTGTGATATTGTGATAATGAAATGGAATATGTGACACTCAGCTCTGTGTATATACCTGACAGTCCGCCCACATCCATCTTCTTCAGGTTCTTGGCCTCAAGAATACAGATGGTAAGTTTGCCAGCAGTGGGAACGTAACGCAGAGAGATGCAAATGTCACCCAGCTTCTCCGGCTGTGAGGAAAAGGGACGGGGAGAGAAAATTAAAGACGGTCTGACGCACAACTTCTCTGATGTACAGTATGTCACATAAATATAGAAACTATCCCTTTGGAATGACATTTTAAATATATATCTTCAATACAATTACCTTCCATTGCCATTAATTTGGTCTTTGCAGCAGGAATTATTGGTATTCTTAACTACATCTAGTTTGTCTTTTCAATTACAATAAAATATCTGAGATTGCAAGCAACTGTGGAGTATTTCTTCTTAAAGTGGCTCTGGGGAGGTTTCATTGATTAAAACTGTTTTTCATGTTCTGGTGCTGCATAATGATGAACACACAACATTACAGGCTGCATGGCTCCGGAGGAAGCAGCGCAGTGAGTTAGACACACACAAAAAAATGTCCTTCAGTCCTCTGAATCTCATTGGTAAACAGAAAAAGTTGTCACCTTGTGCTCATGCTTATTTTTGTGCCAAGTCATCAGCTGAGTAAGCTGCTGAGGTCGCTCCATATGGAAAAAAAAATTATGCTGACAGTCTGATTGAATGTATTTCAGTATGTTTAAGATGTTTATGGGTTGCATTATGATCACAGATTGTAAAGAGAATCAGAAGACTTCGCAGCAAAAGTGCTGTGTTAAACGTACTGAGTCTAGTTATTGAATTGCCCTAACGGATGCGCTACTTTTCTTATTTGAATTTTATTTGATGCAAGCAATTCAATTTAACACATTTTACACAGTACAGAGCATGAAATACTACAGTATGGAAACTACAATAAAATACACAGACCACAACAACAACACACCTTGATCCTTTCAAGTACAATTAGCCAAAATGGGTACAGCTCTGGTTTGCTTTTAGCAAACACTTCTAAAGGATTTTATAGCTGATTAACTTGATTTCAGTTGGTAATGTGCTCCAGAGTTGACTCTGATTGTCCAAATGAAGATCTACTACTTAGTACATTACAGTTAACATTCACCTTGAATCTCCCAAAGCTAAGCAAATCGTGTCTCTTCAGTATGTGACAGTGATGCCACCAGACAAGCTTTTTGTCAACCATTTTCAGTGCGTTATTGTATAAGGATGTCAGCTGAAAAGGGTGCAGCTCTGGTTTGTCGATGGTTATTTTATAACAATATCAGTATACACGTCTGCAAGAAATTGCAAAACAAACACATCAAAGATGTGTTGACGGTAATGTAGCCTAACTATTATATAGTTTGTTCACTGAGAGCACTGACAAGTTTGACATTTTCAATTGTAAAGTGTCAGCGCTCAGTACAAATCTTGGTCACAGCTGTTAAATAACCAAATTCAAACCTGCAGTAACCGATTTCTTCGGCTGCTTGAAGGCAGCATAAACAAGTTGTAAACACAACACTGACATATCATCACTGTTACAGTTGATATTGTGAACTTGTAAGCAAACAGATGACTTTAGTAGATTTACACATCCAGCAGATACATACTAACATTGTCATTCATTTGGTCTCTACCAACTCTTGCCAAAAATGACACAATGAGAGCAGTGAGAGTGAATAAAAACAGTAAAGGAGCAGCCAGACAGCTAAACAATGAGTCTAAACGTGGTATAAAACTCTATAAAGCTGAGGGGAGCTGCTGAGGTTCATCACTAAACCACATTGTCACATTTGATACATTGTTATTATAAAAATATCAATTATAGCCTCTTGAAGGGATCCTTATTAAAAATAGTTTTTTTTATGTTTTATATTATATTATATTATTACATTATGTTATATAAGGTTATATACGTTTATTATACTATTATACATAAGTTAATACATACTCCTTTTTCAGACACTGTTACTCTTGTTCTGTTCATTCGTTCATGTCTATCATTTCTTTCTTTACCAGTGAGGCACTTGTTAACGGATTCTCAAATACACTCTTAAACTCTCAATATTGATTTTGTATTGGCCTAAAAAATCTAGTAAAATATTTATTTTTTAATGTACCTCAACGGAAGTTATGGACAAAACCATCAGAACTGCAGAAGTAATACAACAGTCTACTGCGTGACTCTTACCTCTTCTTGATCTGCGCTGTCCAGGTCTCTCCACTCCTCAATCGGCTTCGCCAGGTCAAGGGTGTTCATGGGTATTTTAATCTCTCCGATGACATCATGTTTGGAGAAGCGATCAAAGTCATAGACTGACATGACCAGAGTCTTCCCTCCCATCTCCTGGAATGGAATCTGGAAGACAGAGACCGATCACATTTTAATGATCCATATCATTTATGAGACTTTGGGGTGCGACTCAGATAAAACTGTACAGTAATATGGGTTTGGACTTTGGCCTAAAGCTCAAAATCCCCTGATTTAATAACATGCAGCCTCAGCAGAAGTAGTCTGACTTTGACAAGGAACTGCAGTTTGAATTGTATTTTACAGAGCTGTGTCAGCAGGCAAGGTGCACCAGAGGTGGCCCTCTCTCTTTAATTTGATTCTCTACCACGTTCTCCTTGTCGGACACCTTCAAAGTGTCTGCTGCTTTTTATCACTGTTGGCCAGGAGACAAAGACAAAAGGAGCATTTCACCTTTAACAGGACCTGTCTGCCCATTAAACAGCGTCACGTACATGTTGTTTTAATAAGTAATGGGTAAAGGGTGACCATGAGGTGTTTTGGGCTTACCTTGAAAGTAAAGGTCTCATTGAAGACAGGATTGAGCGTTTTCTTGTGAACCTTTGTGTCAAACTTCTTCTTCTTGTCGGGGAGGACGTAGACTTTGACGTAGGGGTCAGAGGTGCCACCGCTGTCCATGGAGAGGAGATCAGCTGCTTGCAGGATTCCCACAGTCAGCTGGGGAGGTAGGAGGGAGGAATTATGCGACTCATAGTCAAGAAAGCATTTCTCCAGCTCACGCCACAAAATCCATCAGGTTTGGCCCACCAAGGATTAATTTTTAAAACTTATTAAATCATGGTTTAAGCTTGCACCAAACTTAAAATTAGTACAAAATTAACAAAGATTCGATTTAAACCTCTCTTTAAACTTCAGTTTAGTTTTTATTCTAGATTAAATGTAATTCTGTTGCAACAAAACTTTAAACTCTAATTTAACATGTGATCCAGCATTAACTTTAAACTTACATTTGACAAGGTTTAAATTTAATATGGCTGCCTTTATAAGATTGACTGAGCAAAATAATCAAGTTCAGACTCAATCTAACCGTGTTTTATGATGTGTCGCTCAAGTTTGTCTGTTAAAACAGTCTGCCAGTTGCTGCCAGGCAGCCTCTTTTATCCCTACTGTGCTGCTGTCTGTTTGTTAATCCTCTTTTATTCGCCCATATTGCTTCACTAATTCATGCCAACGCATTTTTCTCAAAGGAGTAGAAATTTATCTGCCAAATTATCTTGAGGAGGCTAACTAGACTAACTTTTTAGTTAGCTAGTAAACAATGTAACATTTTGTTAATTTTGTAGGAAATAATGTAACGTTATTAAGTTTTTAGCTAGCTAGCAAACAAAGTAATATTCTGTTAACTTTCAAACAATGTAACATTTTGTTAAGAAGTACAAGGAAGCCAAAAGTTGACAGTATCTCCCCTATTTTATATTTACTCAGTCCAGACAGCAGTCAGATTTATTTATTTATTCAGTTAATTATTTTAGTTTGGATACTCAGGCACTTCCATATTGATTAAACTCTGGGCCTCGGCCTATTAAATTTTGGTTTACATCAATAAACTTGGATTTACAAAACAGAGATTAGTCTAACTGTGCAGCGGAGCTCTGCTTAAGTTTAAATCTGGATTTATTCATTTTAAACCTAGTTTTGTTAAATTCTGATTAGATCTAATCTTAGATTAAATTAATCTCTGTTGATGCATCCAAGTCCCTGATCCTGTTTTGTCTTTTTGGATAATTAGCAAAAAGAAAACAGGCCAAAGGAATTGCAGTGTGTGATGCTTACATAAATACTTAAAGGATCTACATTTTGACAAGAAAATATTAAATAAATTACTCAAGTAATTTGTTTGCTTGCCTTGTTCTTGGAAGTCATAATCAATGGAGTACTGCAGCTTCCCGAGCTTTTCTTTCTCCTTCACTTCTTCTTCTTTTTCATCTCCAGTCAGTCCAGGTTCCACATCATCTTCTTCATCATCATCATCCTGTTGTTTCTGCAAAGACATGGGGGAGGGGGGGGAGGGCAGGCGGCAGAAGCAGGAGTAAGAGGACGGCTCTGAGGAGGTGGCTGTGCTGAACACAAAACCTCGGCCATCAGCAGTCGGGTTAGTCACAGCACCTACCTGCCACTTACCCCCGCTCACCCCGGTGTTACTAGTGCAATCTGTTCATCGATGACCACGGTTGCAACCTGACTTGATTTCACTATTTCTTGGGTGACACCATTTGCTGTTTTCTTTTTTTTTTTCATGAGCATGACAGGTATGATAAAATCTGCTAAAATCATAGGTACTGTAGGGAATTTATCTTTGACTCCAAAATGTTGAAGAAATGCCATTTCAATAGACCTCGATGTTATTGTGCAAAGAGTGGAGAGAGATAGAGAGAAAGAGTGAGAAAAAGAGGGAAACAACAGAATAAAAACAGTCAATATACAGAGGGTGGACAGAAAAAACAGGAACACTTTACAATATATTACAATCTACAATAAAAACCATGCAGAAACCTCTACAAGTTCACCCTTTTTCACGCATAAAAATGCAGATTGTCAAATCTTTATTACTGCTAATTGCTTTGTCAAATCAATAGGACTCACTTGTGTAGCTGCCTGTAATTGGAATATTACAGGCGGTGGACAAAATAATGGGAACGTGATCTGAAACAGGATTTCAACCTTGAAGTGACTGCATCGCAGGCAACACAGGCAGCTACACAAATCCCAAATATGACTCATCCCATGTGAGTCATGATAAGTTGTTAAGTTGTTAAGTCTAAAAAATCGTGACGGCATATCCCACACAGAGGAAAGCTGCATCAGCAAAGATGAGCCAAACTCACAAGTAAATAGACCGGTGGGATATTACAACAACACAAAGCTCAATCTTCTTGGCACAAAACTTAAACACTTCGTATCTATGGTGCAAGGTGTTCTTGTTGTTTTGTCCACCCTGTGTACAGTATTTCAAACACAAGCTGTCACAAGCAGAAGCAGAGCGTCCTCACTGAGGAGGAGCTGAAGGACGGAGCTCTGAGTTATAGATGTGATCTGATCAAACCACTGACGCAGTGATTTCTGACACTCTTCTTGAAAAGCTCTCAAACTTGCTCAGACTGCAGGCGGATATCCTCCCGCTGATAGTGTAAGCTGCTTGACAAACAGGTTTATTTCAAGCCCGACATTATTACTGTTTGCCGTCTATCTGCTCCTGACATCCCAAAGTCTCATTAACGTGTTTACACTGGTATTGTTGATAGGATTTTGCAGCTATTATTACTCTGGTCTGATTATTGTAGCTCACTTAATTACTGATATATTTCAAAATTTAATTCCAGAGCTCAGATTTTCCAGCTGATGCTCTAATGTGAATTACTGGGACTCTTGATTATAAACTAGAACAAAATTCAGCAGTTTACTGGCAGCTAACAGCTCCTGAAACTATCAGGGTTTGATGAAGAATAAGGCTGTCGCAATAATCGCAATTTTGAAGGGAGGTCCGTTATTTTTCTTTTTGTTTTACACTTAAATGTATATTAAAGCTACAACATGGAGTTTCTAACTGATTATGACACAGTCTCAATTTAATACTGATGCTCTATAAGACCATTCTCAAGAAGATTGTGTGTTAGCCAGTTAAAAGGAAGAAGGAGGAGATTTTTAGTTAGATACATTTATTTTTGATGCCACATTTTGTGGTTATGTCAGTGAAATCGATTTGGATTTTGACTACAGGAACCTCCAAAATCAGCTAACTGGCCAGTACCTCAGGCTGGGTGATATTGGACTAATGTTGTAATATTGAGGGACAGTCAAGAAACTGTGTGAAAGTTGCACCTCCTTTGAAGCAAACTTAACGAGAGTAGTAGGTTGGATGCCAGTATCTTTTTGTGAAAGTTTACTGCAGCTGCGTTTGCTTTGTTGTTATATGTAAACCAGCCAGTTCTCTCTTTAGTCTTTGTCACCAGTGTCTGCATATGTTTGTCTTGCTGCTTTATGTATGTTTACTTGATGGACATGCAGGTGACAATATAGCTATATGTGAATACAGGAATTAATTTGCTTGGCAATATTCTGTAACTTTGACTAGCACCCAGCTAGCTAGCTTGGTCAGGCCATAAAGTTTCCCGCTGGGCAGTGAAGTGAGAACCAGAGACAATGTTACACTTAGACTGGGTTCCACCACCAACGATTAATTTAATCTAAGATTTGTTCCAATCTAATCAGAGCAGAGCTCTGTCTGCACAATTAAAAACTGATCTCAGTTTAAAGTGAAATTAAAGAGTTTAATCAATATGGAGATGGAAAACAGTTAACTTTCAGCTGCTCTGTATTCCTCAACAAAACACTGCCCCGTCTGTTAGCCTGCTAAAAAATTACAAAAACGTTACATTATTTGCTAGCTATCTTAAAAGTAAAAGCAAAATGTTGTTTGTTAGTTAGCTAGAAAGTTAGTTGGTCTATATGATGGTTCGGCAGAGAAGCTCTAAACTGAGGTTTAAGTTTAATCTTTCTTCAAGTTAGTTTAAAAGTTTGGTGCAACATAATTTAAGTTTAAGCCCTGATTGAACAATGATCAGGTTTAAAAATTAATCCTTGTTGGTGCAACCCAGTCTTAGTATTACTGCACCAAATTACTTCATTTAATCTAAATGAGGCCATTTGCAAAAACAAACAAAGCAGCGGCTGATACAACACGCCGCGCTGTCAAGAAACCTACAGTAAATAACCAAAGTGGAAATTCCGTCACTGTGACAACCCTAATGAAGAAGATTATTCAAGTCCTCTGCTAGCATCCATCTTGCCTTTACATCACACTCAGCGACTCTTCGGTCTTTCGGCCCTTTAGAAGCGGTCATGAGTAGCAGAGTGAAAGCAATTTGCTCTGATATGAATAATGAAGTAAACTTTCACTTCAGATACTGTATGAAGCTGGATCGTATCTCAGTATGGCCTACTTTCCTATGGCTGTCTTCTTGAAAAAACACTGATGTCTTCGTAAGACTGGAGGCTCCAGCTACTCACTGATGAGCTGGAAGAGGAACAGGGCACACACACACACACACACACACACACACACACACAATAGATATACACACACTATCACACCCACTGCACACCATACTGTACTGCACACACACACACACACACACACACACACACACACACACACTTTTGCTTACATGCAGGCTCTCATGCATGCTTAAGATCTCACTCTCACTCCCTCAGACGTTCTCACACAATATCCTTATACTGTATGTGGCATTCTCTATCTTCATTGTGCTAAATGCTTTTCATTCAAGCATGCCAGGCCACACAATGCAGGATCCGAGTTTCTGTCCGATGGCAAATGTAAATGAATTACCTTATAACCTCTGAGGGCAGATAAAAGTAATGCTTTGATGTGTGTGTTTTTAAAACCTCTGCGACAAATTTTTGTCAGGTCCAAAAATTTCTGTACACGTGTTCTGAGTGAAATGTACGCATCCATGGAGGGATCATGCTACATTGAGAATTTCCAGTTGTTCTCAAACTTCCAGTGTGGGTTCAAAGATGAAGACATGGTATGTCTGAATGTATGCCCTTTGGCCAACTCAGTGGCGTGAATTGCAAGCTCAGTAATGAGATCTTACTCGAGGAAATCTGTGGTAAAACAGCCAGTTGATTGTAGTTTTAAGTTGTAATCAAGCAAAATCAGGCATCTGGGCAAACATTCTGGCCCACCATTTCTCCTCAGCGAAACCCAAGTGCTTCAGGGAGAGAGGGCATAAATGACTGTCACCTAGTATGTCAGCAGCATGGGTCATCCAGGAAAGTTACTCTCAAGTCAAGTTGTGGCCATTCAATGGTACCTACTGCAAGGGCATATGCTGGTCTTTGTCAAGAGATGTAAACAGCTTTATCTGTCATCAAACTCTGAGCGTGTTTGCACGAGCGTGGCACAGTGTGGGAATTTCAAATCAATGTATAACGTAGAGAAATTGCTTGTAGGATGTTGTTTTTTTTTTTTTTTTGGATGTGTTGCACAATGGAGGCCTGTTATGGTGGAAACATGCTCAAAGCTCTCAGTTCGGTAAAGATTCAGCTATTATTTGACAAATATCCAGCTTACCCCTTGCACATGCATGTTAGTGATCTCTAGTGAGTTGCTGAGTGCACTCGTCATTCAAAAGGCTCAACCATAGGATGAGTTTCATGTTCATTTCAAACCATAGACACTTAAACACGTCTCTCTTCTGTTGGTTTTTTGCCAAAGAAATTGCAATCTCTGGATATTCAAGACATAGCAGTTGGTGCGGCATATCAGTTCAGTGGATTTTGCGAAGCAGCTTAATCGCTCCCATAGATTCCTCAAGCACCCGCAGCACCTAAGCTTGCAAAAAACTAAGGAAGCCATAGCACTCATTGTCATCATCATCACTGCAATCCAACCCCTCCAAGCCCAGCCCACCCCGACCACCGCTCCCCCCCCTGCCCTGGTCTGCGCTTACACAGAGCGGCCAGAGAGGGGCGCCGCGTGCTGTCAGACCTACCGTAGGCAGAGAAGTCCACCACAGTCAAGATACACGGAGCACACATAAGACACAAAGCAGGAAGGAGGAGAGCAGAGACAAAGGCAGAGATTGAACTCACAGCAGACACCAAAGAAGGGTAATCACAGCAAATGCAGTCAGCTACACTGTAGGGAGTGAGGAAAATGACAGATAGAGAAGCCTCCTCATTAGCACAATCATATCTTGTGCAGCAGGGCTGTTGGGTTTTTAAAATAACTCACACACTTTTAGATGTATTCTTATTGTACTTTGCCAAATCATCAATCAAGTGTGTGAAAAAAAATAATAATTATAGGCCCAAAAACAACAGCATCGTGCTAAACTACTAATTTTCATAATTACTCTTTAATGGCTGTGAAAACAATGGTTAGGCTGCATAGATAAGAGTCCTGTCATTTTCCACTCAAATCCCAAAGCACAAGTGAGAGAAAAGAGCAACAATAACATGACAAATACATTAAATAACAGAAAAAAAGAAAAGAGAAAAATGAAACATAATCACGGTGGATAAAGAATGTAATTAACACCTGCGGAGAATACACACTGACTGGGTTAGAGAGCCATCAAAAAGTTAAACAGCCTGTACCAATGATATGTTATCTAATACATTTCTGTTCTTTGTTATATCGGGGGTTTTCAAAGTCTGAGACTGTGGGCCTCCCATCAGACAAAGCTTGGAGAAAGGTGCCCCTTCCCTAATTTACTTACATAGCATCATTCAATTCCTGGATGTCTATGGGATCATGGTAAAGATATTTCATCCCATAGACATTCATCAATTTAACGAATGTAGCCTTATATTGTTGTTTCACATAACACTACACCAAATACATAAAAAAGGTCTATTCAAAGGTATTAATTAGTTTCTGACTCTGACTCTTTCCTTTATTTAGATATGCTATGGTTAAAGATGTTGAAGCGGAACCTGTAAAAGTGACATATATAGTAACATCTTAAATTAGCTAATAATGTTAAGCAAATGCTAACTACATTGCTAGTTCATGATTGATGTATATTAGCTAGCTAGTTAGCTAGACTTTTACATTTGCAATCAAATGGTACTAGCGAGCTAAGGATTCATTTAGATTACCTAGCTACATGATTAGACGTGTTATAATGAACTAGATACTGGACGCAAAGATGGCAGCCATTCAGCCCAGTGAGAATTGCTCGCCTGTCACTAACTCCAAAAAAGTTTTCTAGCTTCTGGGTTTACTTTCTGGATATGCAGTCCACAGAATACGAGCAGTAGTTTTTCCATCCTTGACCCCGTCCGCAAGTTCCTGCTTGGCCCAGAGAATTTACATGGTGATGATGTTACAGATTTTTAAATTGCTTTTCTTAGCTCTAGGCAAATTTTACAAATGTAAAATCTCCATGAGTCAAAAAATTAATTTAATAGAAACAGTCATAATTGTTTGCAGTTGGAGGTGTCCTGTCGACAGTTTGAGAGAACTCGCTGCAAGTCTGTGAGTGGCCACTGGGAAAAATTAGAGGCGAGGATGAGCAGCAATGTTCTATTCAAATATTACATCCGTGAGACAAGCTCACTAGTTAGTTAATGATTGATGTAGATTAGCTTGGAAGTCAATGATTGATGTTGATTAGCTAGCTGGTTAGCTAATGGTTGGTGTACATTAGCAAGCTAGTTAGAAGTGTTCCTGGAGCACAAAGCTAAAAGGGGGGGGGGGGGTATCTCTGAACGATCACTTAAACCATGTCACGCACATTAAGGCTATTTATGCAATCTCCTTTTGATAACTAATTAAATATTTTTCACTTCCATTCATTGAATCATCCCTGGAACACTTTGGAGCCCCTTGGGAAGGCCCGCCTCCCACTTTGAAAACCTCTGTTATATAATTAGCTGAGGCAAACTTATCACTACATGCATGTTTTCTCTCTATTGCAGCACAAAGCTATACTGTAAGCTGTTACATAATCGGCTCATAAACAGGCTAAAGTTGGCTGTGGCTCGCTTTGCTTCATATACAGTGTGGGTGTAAATCCCCATGGCCGTGATGCGAACTCCCGCGGTGGAACATACCTCTCCCCCTTTCAGGTTCTTCATTCCCATGTCACCCTTCCCCTTCTTGCCCTTCTTGTTCTTCTTCTTCTTGCAACAGCATTTCTTGATGATGCAGAAGCAGCATGTTAGAATGAGTAAAGCAGCGACCACGGCAATGGCAATGATGGCCCAGGACGGCACTGAGGAGGATATACAGACCAATGTATCGATGGCACATCCATACCCAGAAAGAGAAGAAAAGAAGCAAATACTTTGACATTTGACCAACCAATCATTTAGCCTACTCCATGTCATGTCCTGGGCCAAATATATTTAGTGAGAGGTGCTAGGTTAGCAATTAGATTGGGTGAAAATTAGATTTCTCTGCCATTAGGAAGGGCAGCCAGTGATCAATACTGAATAAAGACATTATGAGGCTGCCAATGCCTGCAGCAAAAGAGAAAATCTAATTCCAAAATCGTTGCTCAGAGTTACATCAATAGAAGTTGGTTGATCAGAGCAGGTTTGTTTTTTTTTTTTTGTTTTTTTGTCCGGCACTCACGTGGGATCTTGTCGATTTCATTCAGGAACTTGTTTTTGATTTCGTCGAAGGCATCGTTCTTGTTGACTGGCTCGGTGGAGTTGTCAGCGGAGACTAATGCGACAGGGGCTGGAGTCACAGTCAAGGCACTGGCCCCTGTTGGCTTAGCAGCGACCATGGGCGTTGTCTGATGCCTGAACAAGTTCCACTTCGGCATTTAGGCTGCACACACGGTCCCTGAAAGACATCACGAAAACATTGTCACTATGACAGGCCAGCGCTCGGATGACCATTAATGGCTTGTTTTCCGCTTGTGTGTCAAAACTGACATGCAGGTACTGATAGTCAGTACAAAGACTGTGTCATTTAGCCAATTTTTACGTTTTGGAGACACTTGAAAAAGAAAAACTACACACAGGATTCAAGTTTGTTATGCAAATATGTATTTTCTAGACAAAGTAATTCATTGATAAAGGCGATAACACATTAGCTCTCAACTTCATAATGATAAATTAAATCAAAAGAGGGAATTATTTATGGTCTATGGTTTGTTTATCTGCCCAAATTGATGGATAAGGTTTGTTGCTTTAGTTAATAGAGCTGTTTTAAGACTTGCATCTAAATTAAACACTCAGCAGAGTCACTTAACTCTCCTGAAAATTCTCTAAACAATGAAAAAGGATCAAAAAGTGGATATATCTCAGGTAGTAGAGAAAGTCAGCTGTTATGGATTCCTTGGCCCTGTCTACATGTAGAAGTGTCCTTTAGCAAAATACTGAGCCATCACTTTGCTCCTCATGAATATGCATGGGAAAAATGGAAGTGACTTTGAACAAAAGTGCCAAATAAATGTAATTGTAATGTGACTTTGGAGCACTGGTATACAACACATGATTAATTATATTTTCTGCAGCTGTTGATGGTATCGAATGAGTTCAAAGTCAAAGTCTGAGTCTGTGCAAAGATTTTTTTCGTCATCTGCTGCAAGAATAAACACAGTCAGACAAGCAAAATGAAACTGGTTTTGCCAGATTTGCTACAGATACGTCTAGAGTTCCATGGATGCAAATACTGGAGAAGTAAAAGATTTCTTATTTCTGTCAAGGTGTAAGTTAGTTAAACCAAATTTATCAGCCTCAGTGAGATCAAGATCTTTGTTTTTATCAGATAGACCTGAGAATAAATTACATATTTACAATATCACACAAAGACAATTCATTCATGCAAAGCAGTCATCACATACAGACACACTAAATAAAATATTCATCAAAAATATAAACAAGATGAACTTGTTTATATTGAGTTTGCCAGAGGACTGTGTCTGACTGTAGTTTGTTCTGCTGTTCATGCCTGTAATGAGGTGCACGGTATGAAAGAAAATGATTGTCCATCTACAAGGTTTCCTGTTATACCCAAAAATGTAATGAAAATTTCATTAAAATGTTTTCTTGACGGTGCAAACACACCCATGTCGCACCTTCAGTCCTTGTTAGCTGAATCATTATGAAACAACCAAAACAGAGTATTGTCTAATACATCCAGATCAAAAGGCCTCTCTGTCCAACACCTTACATTCATCCATGTCAAAACCAAAGATGGCTGGAAGCGCCTTCTTTGCAAAAGATGACATTATCTGTTGAAAGTCCTGATATTCGCACATCTTTTGTATTCTATATACTGCAAGGTAAACATCAGCAAAAGACTGACAGAAACAGCTCTATTATAAAACAGACAAAGTCAATCACAAAGACAAATTCCAGATCTTCAAACCATATATGTACAGTAAAAAATAGTCCTGTCTCTGTCTTTACCTTTGATTGTTTAGCTTTGTTGTCCCTTCCTTCTTATTCTTGTATAAGTAAATTGAAAGCAATGGAAAAAACAGCATCAAATTCCTTGTATGTGTACACATACTTCTGATTCTGACATTTATTTGGTGTCCCATGTCCCAACTCAAAATGCTTAAATTTAACAAACAGGTCTTATTTTCTGTATAAAGGATTAAGATGATCAAAATTGCAATATTCAATCAAAAATCAATCAAAATGAGCTTTTAAGTGTCAATAATCAGTATCAAAGGCAGGTTTGGTGATCCTCTCAATGTTTGTTGTTCTCAGTTAACTGCGAAATAAGTTATAATAAATAAAATAAGTTCTGTTTTTATTATAATTTAATTAAATTATTTAAATTTGATCATATGTTAAACAGAAAAATCAATGAATCCAATCAAACTTACACCTTAAAATCGAAAGTTGTGACATTCCTATAATGGATGCAGCTGTGTGACACAGAAGTTTAATTCTTAAATCATTAAGTCTTTTTCACCGTTTTTCCAGAAGTAGTATAGAAACACACCGTCACCTTGAACAGATTATGAATTTCTCTTGCTTTGACCTTTGTTGGAAACATTTGACACAACTCAACAAAATATATAACATAGGTTTAGTCCTTTTAAGACAATTTAATTCTGAAATGTCTTTAATGACTGTGGATGTAACAAAGGAAGGACTATTGTGACTATGACATGTGACTAACTGAGAGTTGCATGTAAAGTAATTTGGTATATTGGACATATCATTCAGATGCTTGTTCAACTCTTCCACAATACAGGAAGTGAAAAAACGTTGCGACAAACTTTTGGAAACATATGACAAAGCTCTTTTTTATGACCCAGTCAAGGTCTGAGCCCTTTGGCTTTGTAACATTCAATCCATTTCCGCTGTGGAAGTGCACAACAATTTCTTCTATAAAATGATTGATTGTGGCAGTCTACAGCACAGTCTGCCATTTTACTGTGTTTCTAGCATATTTCACAGTGTTGTGAGGTGAGTGGACGATGATTTGAGATCCATTACTGACAATATTTATGAGAAATAACCACCAATTCTCAGTTTATTGTCACACCTTTGTTTTGTCTGGACGCTGCGCTGTACTCGAGCCAACACAGCCTGACCAGGAAAAGTGTTTAAACCATAGAGAGAAACAAAATGAACAACTACAAGCGACATTCTGTAGTGGTGTTTCCGCAGGCCAAACAAATGTTCAATCAGAGCTCTTATCGGTTCCAGAAATCACAGTGTGACAAGTGCAGCTGAAAGCAGCCTGCCAGCAGAGTGATGAGTGATCGGACGAGACCTCGCTTCAGAAAGCACAGAAAGATGACAAGCATAACAAGAGGAGACTTCTGCTGTTGATTTTATTAAAGTCATGGTGATACGGGCAGGAGGAATTTCCCATTTCTCAAGTGCCAATTCTCCAAGTTTGTGCCAGAGATTCTGCATCTATTTATTGCCACAAATAAATTATTCAAATTGAGTCTGACAGCGGGAAGGATAAGCTTATATTATTCACGGCCAGTTTATACATCTTAAAATATATGTCTCTAAAATAACTTGTGCTGCTCTCACGTAGGCAGCCACCGTCTTGTTATAATTTACTGAGATGGGAACTCAGTTATTGAGAAAATTGAGAAAATGACTCAGAATCACTTTAAACCCATCACGCATTTAAAAAAGAGAAGTTTGCTCAATAAATCCACAATCAGAGTCCTCACTGCCTGTGTTACGCATTACTGTAGATATTGTGACTGTGTTAAAAGCCTCCACTTTCATCTGAGGTTTATGTGCATTTTATCCTGTTTGTCCCTCACATCAGGCCGAGCCAGACCAATTAAATTAACATTCATGGATATGTGCTCAAGCATTTTATCTCCTCCTCCACTCTGAGGGCAACAGTGAGGACGGGCGAAGAGGACACAGACTTGCGCTATTGTTTTATGACAGCCATTAGTCCTGCTTCAGAGCCGGCTCTTAGTACTCACTACAGAAAAATCAACCATATAAACCGCTTTTCTTTCAAGAAGGAAGTGTTATACCCGTCTTTACTCTTAAACAAGCCTAAGATTTATGAGGAATTACCTGCTGACTGAGGAAGCCAAACTGTACAGGATTTCTTGTACATCATATTGAATAACAAGTAAGTCACAATCCTGTAATCTCTATATAAACAGAGACAATAATACTTAGCAAATTTATCTGTTTTAATAATTTAAATAAAACAAAAATAAGAAAAAGTTTCTACAACCATAGCAGCATCTCTGTGAGGCTGTGTTTATACACAGTGGTTCTCAGAGCTAAAGGCCAATGTCAGCATGCTAACACGCTGATGTTCAGCAGGTGTAATGCTTACCATGTTCTCCATCTAAATTTAGCGTGTTAGCATGCTAACATTTAATAACCAGAGGAGGCCATTTCTGAAGAATTGCAGCATGAATGCTGGATGCTGAAAAGCTGACACCAAACAGCACTGCTGTCTTTAAAAGTTTAGTAATTCCAATAATGTAAGAAAAATGTGGAATATTTTAAGGTCTGAATTAAGTTTATGGCTCTATGTATGAATGAGTAGATAAAAGCTGAAAGGAGTAGCATATGAGTACTTGAAAATGTGTGAAACGGATAAATGTAAATTATAGTGTAATCTGGGAGCTAAACTGTATTGCTTCAATAATGGCTGGGAGCTAAACTGCATAGCAGGCTTTAATTTGTATGAGGAAGCTGCTAAAGGAGTAGGAATGCTTGGAAAAGTGGAAATTAGTCTCATGAAAATGAAGGAGATTTACTATGTTCACCTTCTATATTTAGATTAGCATGCGAACATTTGCAAACTAGAGGACACAATTTCTGAAGAATTTTCAGTGTGAATGCTGGACAGCTGACTCCAAACTGCATTGCTGGTATTAAAGGTTTCACAGTGCCAACAGTGTTTGAAAGATGTGGAATATTTTAAGGGTTAAAAGGAGTTTATGGCTCTATGTATGAATGAGTAGATACAAGTTGAGTAGCATATGAATGGTTAGAAAAGTGTGATAGAGGATGTAAAATATTGTGCAATCTGAGAGCTAAACTGCTTAGGTTGCTTTAATTTGTGTGAAGAAGCTGCTAAAGAAGTAGGAATACTTGGAAAAGTGGGAAATGGTCTCATGAATATGAATGGGATTCACCATGTTTACGATGTAAGTATAGTGTGTTAGCATGCTAACATTTGCTAATTAGTGGTAAACACAAAGTACAGCTGAGGCTGAGGGGAACGTCACTAGATTCCATAAACCAGTGTATCGGACAAATTCAATTTTTGACCTGAATATGGTGTCAGACGAAAAATTAAGGGATCACTAAATGATTGTAGTAAATCCTGATGGGGGTACATGAATGTTTGTACCAAATGTCACGGCTATCCATCAAATAAATGTTGAGACATTTCACTCAAAAACATAATATCAGCATCATGGTGGCAATAAGGGAAATGTCAGCGAATCACCAGAGTCATTACATTGCAATTATGTGTGCGTACTGAAGAACTCTACATGACATAACTACATTCTGTCATCATGACTACATGACTGTGTCTGCCTATACTCGCATTTGATTGGTTTGTAGATTCAGTACACTTCCTCTGTCTTTCATAGTCTTGGAAATAATTGAAAAATGTCATTTTATTTTCAGACTAAAGTCACCAGGTCAAATGTGATCAAACATTTGGTCTCTTCTTCCCCCCATGTAATACTGTGGCTCATTTTGTTGAGTTGTTCCTCCTATTTCCAGTTCTGAGAAACACTAGGAACAAACTGAACTGAACCATCACTTTGTTCACTTTGATCTGGACTGTAACCACCTGCTTTCTGTTTGACTGTTTGGTCCAGAGGTGGTTTCACACCTGTAGTTTTAAACTGGAAAGTCTGAAAGTCCAGACCAAAGAAAGAAGGTGTGAAAACACCCGAAGATTCATCCTCTGCAGAGCATAAATTTCTGCACCAAACTTAATGGTAATCCATCCAATAGTTGAGGTATTTCTGTTTGAACCAAAGTGGTGGACTGGCTAAAATCAGAGGCACTTGAACTATGCATATACTTAGAAATAACCAGATATATATGATAGAGACATAAGCAGTCTCCACACTTGTATGAAGTTATTTTTGGCCTAGATACCCTGGGATTCAGACTGGGGGGTCAGCGGTTCAATCCCCTAACCAACAGATTATATCTGGGAAAGGATGTAATAGAGCGCTGCTTGCCCCTCACTTGTTACCACCACTGAGATGCCCTTCAGCTAGGCTCTTAACCTCCATCTGCTCCACTGGACCAGATCAGGCTGTGGTTGTGGCTACTGGGCAGCTTCCAGGTGTATGTGTACATGACTGTATGAGTGTGGAGCCGAGCGATCCTGAAACACGAGCATTCACGCTCAGGAAACCTTCCTGGATGATAAAAGTTAAAAATAGACCTCTTATCCAATATGAATTTCATATAATACTCAATTACTGAGATGTGTGGGAGTTTTTAGCTCCATCTCCCAACGTGCGTCTCATTTCGTTAGCATTTGAGTCATCAGAATTAGTTAAAACAAAATGGCTCGGCTCCACGGCCCAGAGCAGCGCAGCAATGGGCATGATCTGGCCCTTATCACTAAACACACTGCTCTGAGTTGGATGGGGATCAAGCACTTTTATCTTTGGTGCACAAACAAACAGGGTGTAGCAGCCCCACGTATTAACACGGCAATTTTACTGAAAAATTAACTGTGGAACATAAAGGTTGAATGTGTGTCTCTTAAAGTCTACCAGCTGAGACACATGCAAGGTGAAGGCAGATGGATTTAATATTTGTAAGAATCACTGCTGTGGAGTTGAAAGAGAAACTAAAAGCTGTGCCGTGTGCTTCTTTCATTTCCAAAGAATTAAACGGTTTCCTTTTTAAAGGGAAATTTTATGCATCTCCCTCAGACAAACATTTATTTACAGAATCTGAAAAACTTCCATCACAAGACAATGGAAATTTATCGTTGACAGGGCTAACACAGTATACACAGAGTGTGACAATATTAGGAATATCTTCCTAAAACAGTCCAATCCTTGCCTAGCTTAGCTACTTTACCTTTTCTTCTCCTATATGATTTGTGTCATAGATTTAATAACAGAAATCAACAAGAGATGGTGATTTTTTACCTTGATTCTTCATCTTACAGTATGTCATATCATCTTTCGTGTTGGGGCATGTTTTATTTTGTATTTTGTATTTAAGTAAATTTTTGTGCCTTTATTACAGACTAGTGGTCGACATTTCAAAGCAATCAATATCAAAACAAAGAATAATTCTATTATTTAATGTAATTACAATCAAACATATATTGTTATCTTAGACAGAAACCTGATATTTTAGATGGACTTTTCATTAATTAATGAGATAAAAAAATACATTGGGTTATGCTGTAGATTTTAGAGTGTCACTGGTATTTAAGGAAGAGCAGGGTACAGTATGTCAGAAGCATCATTCAACTGCATTATTCTATACATCAGATGCTCCCAAATTTCTCCATGCCAAGGCCCCTCAGATAGTATTAGCTGGGCCCCCCAAGTCTGCAAGATGTTTTAAAAGACCCAGTCAGCTGGGTTTTTGGCCTCTGCTGGGTGCTGTTGTTTCAAGTGACGCTGTAGTTTAAAACGCTCATTTGAGAAGGCCTCGAGACAGAAAACGTATTTGGGACACTCATAGTTTTATTATGTGCAGCAGTAAATCCATACATTATGTATGCTGCATCATACTTGTGAGTTTTACTTGGCCAGGCGTTTTTTGGATTTTTGCAGCTGAGCTATTTTTGTGAGTTAGCACTAGTTAGCTGCAAGCTAGCTAGGTACATTTCTGGAGCAGAGCAGCTTTGTGGCAGGCGCAGACCTGTCCAGATCAACACTGACAGCTCATCATGTGATGAATGATGTTTTGACTGGCAAGCAATTAGAAAGTTGCATGGCAAATAAGATTTGATATGTTGTTGGAAATTCTATTTTATAACAGTTCAGATGATGAGAATTCAATTTCTTATAATTATTTATTTTTTGCATTGTGCTGAAGATCCCACAAGCAAAAATCACTGCCATACATTATACTATAAATATAGGCTTTATTTAATGCTGTCCAGTAATCTTTTTATATTAGATTTGCTGCCATTTAGGATGGAAGACACATTTAGAAAAGATGACTCAGGCAAAAGATACAGCAGGTGACATGTGAGTGTTGCGGTACAGGGCTTGAAACTAACTTTTTCACCACCTTCCCAAAACTCACAATCATTCCACAGCAGCCACACTGACAAGACTGCCGCAGACGTGTTTGCACACAGTTTTTTTTGTTTATCAGCCTCATGAGTGCAGGCAACGCTGATTATATCAAAATGCCAGAAAATCGACTGATCAATTAATTGGTCTATCAATATTACAGAGAGTGTAGAGATGGAACTGAGGGAAAAGAGAGAAACAACAAAGGTCCCCAGCTGGTCATGAATCTGGGACGTTGTGGTTCGGCATCTTAATCCCCAAGGAGTTAGGGGGTGCCTTTTGCAGTATATATAACACGCTGAACTGCATTTTTTAATGCTATAAATATGAGCGTTAGAGACAAATAAGATTAGTCAGAGAAAATTTAAAACATACTCATGCACATTAATGGATTATCACATCATATGTTGTCTCCATCATCATTAGAGAAAAATATGAGTCACTTAGAAACACTCAAATATGCCTGCAGGCTAAGTGCTCTTACTTAATTACCTCCCACCTGTCAAACTCTAATGATAATGACTACGTCTCCTTTCCTCTCACATATAAATACACGACAACGACGACTGTGACAATGAAATGCTGCGCTCTTAATCTGACGTCATGTGTGCGATGACCCGTTGACCACGGAGTGTGACAGCCTCTCCAGTGACAGGAAACCCCAGCCTGCAGATAAGCAGGGACTCCATGTGTGTGTGAGTGTGTGTGTGTGTAGGGGGGTTGTGTTTATTGAGGGCTTATTAGCACCCAGGTCAGATCCAAGAGAAAACAACCTAAGGAGAATGAGCAGTAAAGTCATGCAGCTGTTTCATTACACAACAACAAGTACCCTGAACAGCAATTAATTAACAACCCACAGCCCAGACGGTAAAGTCCTTTGTCCCAGCCTTGACAACTTGCCTCTAAACCAGTTCAAACAGCTGTCTGCCACTGGCCAATATATATATGTGTGTGTGTGTGTGTGTGTGAGTGGGTGTTTAAATTTGAATTTAATGCAGCCCATGCTTCAAAAGTCTCAAACATCTTAGCTCAGACTTTCAAAATGGCTTCTGTAAATGGAGAGAAAACCGGTCACGGGGTCATGTGACTGCAGCTCGGGGCAACAGTCAGGAGCAGTGGGGCGGCAAATTAAGTATTGAATATTAGGCACTGTGAAAAGGTTGCTGTATTCAAAGAAAAACAATAGCAATGGCCGCTCAGCTGCCACCGCCAGACGACCGGAGTCCGAATACAGAACAATCTGAACAATGTGACCCCAGTGAAATCAT
The DNA here is from genome assembly GCA_034769285.1 of Lutjanus argentimaculatus. Classification (NCBI taxonomy): domain Eukaryota; kingdom Metazoa; phylum Chordata; class Actinopteri; order Lutjaniformes; family Lutjanidae; genus Lutjanus; species Lutjanus argentimaculatus. Next base: position 28,755,927 of record JAWZSL010000007.1, read on the forward strand.
TCAGCCCCCACCGAGGCCCCCGCTGCCATCTGTGACATTACAGGTTACGTGTGGGCGGGCGGAGTGATTGGCCTGCAGCTGAACTAGCTGCGCCATCCCGTGCAGCTTCATTTCCTCTAAGTCTCGCTAATGTGATTGCTACAGTATGAGCTGGGTGGGATTATTTAAAAACATGCAGGAAGTTAGTAACTTTCAAGGCTTTAAGTGCGGGAGAGACTATCAATTAATTTGATAATTTCAGATTTAGGTCAATGCAATGTGCAATTTATGCAATGTGGTGTTTCTTTCACAGCGGGGCAGATTATCTCTCTCTGAGAAATTGCGTGTGTGTGTGTGTGTTTTTGTGTGAGTGACTCTTTCATCTGCATCCCATTGAGCTATTTTAGGTGTGAGCCAAGTTGCATAAGATATCGAGGATATCGTTTAGAGGATAATTGCTCGCATCTTGAATTTATGATAAACACGCTTGAAGAAAAACGTCAACCGCTGAGTCACAGCTGACCCCCTGATCCGTCTGGACTCGATTTCAGCCGAAAATGTGCACTGGAACATTTAGGAGAACAAGGGGCATAGCTGTTTATTAGATCCATCAGACAGAGCATTACTGTAGTCAGAGAGCTGAGATGGTGGAGTTCTTTCAATTAGAGATAATGTGCAGCTTTGTTCCTGAACTCTTGCTACTCTATGGTAATTTACCCCTGCTGAAATGGACTTGGGGCTCCCACAGTCATAATGGTCTCATTTTGGCAAAGTTTTAATAGGATTACAGGAGGGATACTGATGGCTGCATTGCTTGTTATTTACCACTGAAGGATGAGATGCTGTTTGGGACTTGGCCCAAGCCAAACCTGAGAATAGGGTTAGTTTCATAAGCAGAAAAAATCATTATAATAATAGAACTGCTGAAATGGCCATTACTGTTATTATTCATTAGATGAACTCATGACTGCTAAAACTTTTACAAAATGCTCTGCATTCTTCACCTCACTGTAAATAAAAAAAAAAGAGCTGAAAGCTGCAGCTGATCAAACCTTTCTCCTAGCAGTTACATTTGTATATTACTAAACTGTTTTCTTAGTTTTGTATTGGTGACAGTGTAATTCCTGCCTGGATGATTTATGTTCAGAGACAATGTTTCTTTGAGTGAATGAAATGGGACATATATCTAATGTGATGGAGTTGCAAGAAAGTGGTTGAGGTCGATGGGAGGCGTACAAAGTGCAGGACTGGGACACCACAGTCTGGGGTTTGTGTCCAGACTCCTGCAACAAAAGCACTTCGGTCAATGATAATAATGATGATGTGTGCACCATTTTTTGTTTGTGTCAAATTTGATATTTTATACTTTTTTCCTTTTTTTCCTTTTAACTTAAAGTGCTTCTGCTTTCCATCTTTAATGAAATAAAATAAAAGTAGCCAGAGCCAGCCATGAGCTCAGCATGTGCAAAAGTTGGCATGAATCAGGGCATGAATTTCACGGAGGCCGTGAATGTCATGGCCGCCATGCCCCCTTAGACTGGCCTTATGCCCCTGAGGCAACATCAAGTCAAACACTGCACACATAAACAGGGATGGGTATGAACCACAAACCAGGCTATTTATGAATACAGTTAATAAATTAAAAAAATAAAATAATAGCTGACACAGTGGAATAAGAAGTGTGAGCCAAATGAATGTTATAGCCTAATGTTAACAAACGTAAGGTTAGACCCCCGACTCCTCACCCCAATGACCCTGATTAATCCAGGGATAACTGTGCATGAACTTCTGACTCATGAGTTTGTATAAATATTGGTAATTTCTAAATTATTTTGTTAAATAATCATACTTTTTAAATTTCATTTTGGCCTATTTCAAATAAAATTCATTTCATTTATTAATTTCAGATTAATTAACCCTTAAGTTAAATTCATTATTTTTGTGGACTTAAAGTCATTGTTTTATTTCATGGCCTTGTTGCCCCGGTCATTTGGCCTTTGTGCACTCAAAAAAATTGACAAAATTAAAGGCCAAGCAACCTTGCCCCTAAAATGAGGAAATTCCAATCCTAGCATGAATTGTCTCTGGCAATGAAAGCTTGAATACAATTACAAAACAAAAACAACACAGCAGTCAGTAGCAGCCCTTTCATAAAATAAAATGATTTTTTATTGCAATATTTGACATATTGTCACATCCCTAGTGTAAACATTTTGACAAATTTCCAGGAACATTAATTAACAACATTTCCTCATTATGTTAATAGGAAACGTAAGTCGTTTGGCATTAGGTTTCCCTCAAAGCATATTTGCTGTTGGAAACTAGTTGTATATATAAACATAATTTCTGGGAGACAGAGCAGCACTGAGTCTACAGCATCAGTCCATTCACATTATTGTCTTTATAGCTTCTGCTAGTTACATCTCTCTATGGTTTTCCCTGCCTCTTATTGCTATTTTGAACCACGCTCCATAACGGTGTCTCTCCTTCATCACATGTGCACATAATGTCCGTGTACAGTCCTGCTGCTGGGCAGATCTCAGCTGGCATGTACACTCAGATAAATACCAAGTGTGTGGCAGAGACAGATTTCCGTAAGGTCGCCTACAGTAGTTGCAGAAACAATCCCCTCTTTTGTCATTTCATGGTAGGGAGCCAAGAGACTGACAAAAGCTCTGGCAAATCCAAAAACACAGCATATGGTGCGAAACATGTGCCAGAGCCAGTTCCTGAAACTCTTGACCAGAAGCCTTCAAGTCTCCTGCTGCAAAACATGGATGGGAAACTGCCAAACATCTGTCAGGACGCTGTAATGTGATTTAACAGTAATTAAGCCTCTAAATTCAACAAGGCACTGACTTCAATTATCAGTAAAACCTTGCCAACCATCTCTCTTTTCAAAGGACCAGTGTGTAGAATTTAGTAGCATCTAGCAGTGAGCTTGCAGATTGAAAATACCTTGCCTCATGCTCCCCTTCCCAGCATGTAGGACATGCTCCTACAAAGGCTGTGAAACTTGCGAAAAATGCGTATCTAGAGCCAGCATTTGGTTTGTCCTCCACAGAAGTGGACCCAGTCCTCTGTGGATATTAACAGCCCATTTTGAGGTGACAAAACCATGATTTTTTTTTGTTCAAGCGATTGTAAAGTAATAACATACTTATGAATTTTATATTCCATTTCTGCTAATAAACCCTTTCTTCTTCCTATCAATCAAGTCTGTGTAACTGTGGTATAATCTCTGATCAATCCATGAGCTTCGATACTTACATTAGGACACTGACTCAGTCATGTCTTCTTTCACCTAAAGAACATAGCCATACCTAGGCCTGTCATATCAAGAAATGAATAGCAGATACTAATACATGTTTTCATCTTGTTACATTCTTAACTCAGCTCCTAACTAAACCCAACTGATGGTCACATATTCCACCAATTTTAACGTCTTTGCACTGGCTTCCACTCAGGATTTTCTAAGTGTTCCTCAGACACATTTCATGACTCAGGAATATCATTCTTTCCAGTCAGCAACCCCTAAGTTTTGAAACAAATAAACTTGAGATCTTTGCACTCTCAATTTTAAAAAGCAGCATGTGGTATTTTATATATTTTATTTTATTTTATTTGTTTGACTGTGTTGTGACTGATGTCTGTGAAAGGTAATATATAGATAAACTTTGCTTGCTAAACCACCTAAATCTTACACACTGAAACTTTAAAGGGATTTGGATTCAACACAGTCACACAATAACACATGAACCAGCCCGAGGAAGTGGTAGATCAGCAACTCCTGTGTTCTGCAAAGTAAAATTATTGTTTTTGCCAATGGAGTGTGATGGCTTTGGAGTGAGTGATATGTGTCTTCTATAATGTCAGATGTCATTCAGAAAAGTCTGTCTGATGGCAAGGTAAAGTCGTGAAACTTAAATTGATTTTTTAGGTGAGCCGTTTTGTAAGTGGCTAAAATATGTTGCCAACACTGTCCACGGCAGTACATTGCTTAGCTTCCTTCACCAGTGTTCCTGCTGCTTCTCTAAAGTGGGGGAGTCCAGACCACCATCTACTGTAGGTAATACACTGACTATTGGTAAGTATCTCACACCACCAACACTTCAAATAATCTGAACTAAGGTGTGTTTGCCTCAGTACTATAAGAAGCAGCCTACAGTTAATGGGGCATTAGTGTTAAAACAGCTTTTACAAATCAGTCTAAAGGCATTTTTCACAGCTGCCACACTGTCTGGTTTTCAAAACAAACCACATTTTTTCCTCCAAAGACGATAAAAGCTGTATTTTTCCTTAGGGTCAACATTGTGGTAAAAAACATTTTAGTGTTCTCAGTGCCAACGACCAACAGAGTGAATGACATTTACACATTCACTCAGCAACTGATCTGCAACACAGTCAGCAGAACTGCTTATGCAACCGTCCAGAACAGGACATTTACGGAGGTATCAGACCCTTGTGTTTAGCCTCAGGGCTGCACAAACACTCTGAATGCAAACATACGCATACAAGCATCCACTAAAAAAGACCGTGAACATCAATCAGAGGTGTCAACGTGGCAATTACACCTTTACGTCAACAAAAGCACGAGTGTCAGAAATCCTGCAGGTGCCACTGCTGATCTGAGAAAAGAGACTGAGATAAGGATGTCAAAAAGCCCCGAACATCATCTTACTGAGGAGAATTAGAGAAAAGCCTCTCCCTCATATATCTCATTGTGAGCTGACCCAAAAGGGCGGTCCAGAGAGGCTAATTTACAACCCTGCTTGTGCAGATAAAACAATGCTTATTCTCACCTGCAGCTGAATGTGACTCAGCTATTATCAGGAGGGATCCTTGAAAAGGAGGTGGGAGGCGCCAGGGTTTGAATGCTGAGTGAGGAGCTGCAGGGATCATTTACAGCCAGTTGCCATACATCCTCCCTCTCCCCCTCAGCACAGCCCCTCTCCCCGTCCCCTGATAGGTCGATTAATCATTCTGTCACGGAGATAGTGACCCAATCTGCATGTAAGGATGTGTGGAGGAAATGTGAAAGAGGAGAGGGCTTCTGCAGCACTGCAGATAGGCCACAGCTAACGACACTTGTTTTAAAAAGGAAAATATGTAAAGAGTTGGACTGCAAGTGAAAAATCTCATTTTAAGTTATAGGGATTTTGATTGCATTAAAGGAACACCTTAACATTCTATGAAATATTCTAATTTGCTTTGTTGTGGAGAGTTAGATTAGAAGATTGATACCATTCTCACATTGTTCCATTAAATATTAAGATACAACCAGCAACCAGTTAGCTTAGCTTGGCGAAAAGTCTAGAAACAGCTAGCTTGGCTTTGTCCAAAGTTAAAAAGAAAATCTACTAAACAGCACCTGAAAAGCTGAAAAGCTGAAAACCAGTTAAGACGTTCAATCTTGTTTGGTTCTGTACAAAAACAGACGTGTAAAAATGACAATTTAATGTGGTTTGTGCACCAGACTATTTCTATTTCTTCTTCAGTTGCAAGGCAACCAGCAGAGACTCCAGGAAGTTGCTGGTCCCAGCCAGGAAATGGTCTGGCACATAATCCTTGAGAACTGATGATTAGTCATCAACTGATTAGGGATGAGTCATTCTTAAACATTGTTTTTGTACCGATTTAACAAATGAGATAAAACATTGTATCTTGTGCTGGTTGGCAGATTTTGTTACTGTTGGACAGAGCCATGCTAGCTGATTCACCCCGCCTCCAGTCTTTGTGCTAAGCTAAGCTAACCAGCCGCTGGCAGTGGAGGAAAGTAACTAAGTACATTTACTCACGTTCAGTACTGTACTTAAATGTACAATATGTACCGTCTGCAGCTAGGGATCTCTCTCACATTAAAACAATGACAAAAGAGGTAGTTTGATGACATTGTAGCGTGGGATCATGGGAGATGTTGTCTTCACTGTTAAATAACCAGCATAGCAGAAGAAAATCTATCTGACATGACTCATGTTCATGGTGAGTTAATATATTATGTTAAGTCATGTTTGCCAACTTCCTTCCTCACTGTCTGATGTATCTTATGTATCTCATGTTTCCCAAAAGTTTTAACAACTAGCTAGCAACGACTAACATGAAACACACCATTACCTTGAACAAATTATAGATTTCTCTACATCTGAACATTGTTGAAGACATTTGAGATAATGTGAGTAAACAACTCAACAAAATATATGTAACATATGTTTAGCGCTTTTCGACATTTTAAAGCAGAAATGTTACATATTATAGTTTTAAGTACAAATTTGAGGTACATGTACTTTACTTGAGTATTTCCACTTTATACTTCTTTATACTTCTACTTCACTACATCTTAGAGACAAATATTGCACTTTTTGCTCCACACTACTATATTTTACTAGTTACACATCTGGTTTTGAATTTGAATTTTTCAAAAATCCTGAATAGTTTACCTTTAAATGGCCTTTTGGATTAAAGTAGAAAAAATGGCTGTTTTTGTAAACCATGAACAGTTGACTTTTTAGAGATTTGTGATTCTCACAGGAGAGCAACATTACAAACATGATGATCTTATAGACCATGATGCATTGCTGTAGATTAAACTACCCAACAGCATATAAAGTAGTTTAAATTAGTTCAACCTGAGACATCTACAGCAGTAAAATGCAACACACACATTAATGCAGCATTAATATCAATCCAGAAACATTTGTGATAGTAAAACACATTTTACTGCACAATGAGCACCTTTACTATTGATACTTGATAAGTAAATTTTTGCTGATGATACTTACATACTTTTATTTAAGTCTTGAATGCAGGAATTTTACTATTAGTAAAGTATTTTCATGGTGTGGTATTTGTACTTTTACTTAAAGGATCTGAATACTTCTTCCAGCACTGGCTGCTGGTAGTATAGACATGAGAGTGGTTTCGATTTTCTCATCTAACTCTCTGCCAGAAAGCGAATAAGTGTATTTCCCAACATGTCAAACTATATATTTGTAACTTCATAAACAGAAAATCTCATTGTAAATTCAAAGGTTTTGCTGTAACATTGTAGGCGTTGCATAAAACATCTCCAGTATGATGAAACACATTGAAAAATAATTTCACTGATTCTCTACAGCAAAGTGTTGCCCTGTTCTGTTATGCTCTCTGTGACCATCACAAATCCTTTCCTCCAAGAGGCAGTGGTGGGTGAAGGGAAAAAAAAAAATGCTGCTCAAGGTCTCACAACAAAAATTGCCATGTTTTTCTCCCTCTAAAGATTAAAGAGTGGTGAAAATGCCCCGTCAGCGCAGCAGGATGCTGCTACTGGTGACAGTGCCTGACCGTTTAACACTGACGCTCTCTGCCATCGTCTGCCAGCAACACACCATCAAATGGGCCTGGGCTGAGGCCAGGACTGGGAAGGCTCAGCTCTCACCTGGAGTGAGAAGCTGACAGCGGCTGAGCAATCGCAGTGATAGTTAATGTGCTAATGTGTCAGGGGCAAAATCACTGACTCATCCTCACGGTCCAAAGGTTGGTCATTTTGAACATATTTCTGCTTGTAAAATACTTTAAAGGGATAGCTTGAATTATTTGAAGTGATGATGAGGCACTTATTGATAGTCAGTACATGGTGATCAGCATGCCCTCAATTTGGAGAAGCAGCAAGAGTACAAGTGGATGACGCTAAGTAATGTACTGCTGTGGACAGGGTCAGCAGCAAAAGGTATTTTAGCCTCTTTAATAAAGGCCCATCTTAAAAAAAATCAATATCACTTTAAGTGTAAGCTATATTTAGAATATTTCCACTGCTTTAGCCAGGGGCGTAAACATAGACAGTGCAGATAGTGCAGTTGCACTGGTGCCCATGGGATGTGGGGGGCCCTTAGAGAGAGTGGGTGGAGAGCAGCCCCTTGAAAATGATTCAGAGTACAACTTCAGAAATGCACCTGTGCTCAAAGAATTCCCATTTTATTAAAAAGTTCTACTTTTTGCTCTATATGCCTTCAAAAAGGCAAACCCACCTTTGTCATGATTTTCTCTCTTTGTTTTTTAGGTAAAATAATCAGTAACAATCTATATCAAACTTCAAAATTATATGCTTATTTTACATAAACTATAAAGTTATTAAGAAAAAAAAATTAGATTAAATGAATAATTTCTTATTTTCTTTGGTATTTTTGTCATAAACATGTATGCAATGATGGTTGCTGGGAAATATGTTGATATTGTCAAAGTGCAAGTCTCTATTTGAGACATTATTTAGTTTAGATGCAAAATCTATCCACACTGACAAGGTGAGCACTGCAGCAATGCATCAGCATCAGCGGTGTGTCAACAGCCATGCTGCAGGCAACGTTAGGAGAGCAACATGTGTGTGCTTGATAACTGGTAACTAGTGTGCAGCACTGGCTTCACCTCACTGACAGCCTTTTCCAGCAGGAAACCACTGCTACATTAGTCTTGCATAGCATGACCCTTCTCCACAGCACTCAGCACCAGAGAAAGGACTGGCTCCACACATGCACATTCTGCTTTAGCGGAATAAATGCCCTGCCTTGTTTGCATTTCTTAAACCAGTCACAAATGTCTTGGGAGGCAACTAAGCCCAGGATGCAGTGATGACACTGCTGCAAAATTTTGTCAAGGGAGAACTTGTTTAGGTGGAATATTTGCACATCAGGAGGCGAGGTCTGGCAGTAAAATGACTGCATCATTGCAAAGGAATAGGTAACAGCTGTTAGCTTAACATTCAGACCAAATTAGCATCTCAGGTGCTAATTTGCCATTTTCAATCTGTAGTTTGCAGCTCAGTGGTTGTTCTTGTTTCTCAGGGACTTTGAAAACATAGATATTGTCGCCGCAATGGTGAGTCAGACTACAGTTACATAAACCAAATTTTGCTCTCTCTTGCTCACCCAGACTCTACTGGCAAAATCAGTCATTTTACCTCACAGAAGACAGGAGTTGCTGGTCTACCACTGCCACGACTGGTTAGTTTCTTTGTGTTATTGTGTGACTTTGGTGAATCCGTACTAACCCTTTAAAACACAGAAATCACACAGTAACACAAACTAACTAACTGATCATGGCACTGATAGACCAGTAACTCCCATGGTCTGCAGGGTAAAATGACTAATTTCACCAATGGAGTCTGGTTGAGCAAAAGATAAGGATATTTGGCTTATGTAATGGTGATTTCCCATTTAAAAACACTATCTGATGGTTAGGTTAAGCTATGTAAATATTCTAAATATAGCACACACTTAAATTGATATTGATTTTCTTGAGATGAGCCTTTGCTTCAGTGGCTAAAATACAGTTGCTGCTGACCCTGTCCACAGTTGTACATTACTCAGCTTCCATGCAGGTGCTCTGCTTTGCTTTGCCAAACTGGGGTTGTGTCAGCTGCCATCTACTGTAGTTAATTCACTGACTATTGACAAGTACCCCATACAACCCCACTTCAAATAATCAGAACTATCCCTTTAAAATCTAATCAGAAAAGAAATATTTCAACCTAATGATGCAGCAAGAAGTATGAAAGCAAGGGTGATGTGGGTGCAAGAGGACACACCCACCCACTCAAGCAACACACTCTAGGAAGCTACACATTTAGAATAAGCCTCTTTTATTTTCTCCTCTTTGAGCAGTTCCAGCATCCGGGCACCAGCTGCCTTCTTGGAGGGAGCCAACAGAAAAAAAAAAAAAAGCAATAAGATTGGTGAACTTCAAAGCGTCCTCTCATTTTTCTGGTTATGTATGAGAGACTCGGAGAGTATTTCTCAGTGTGAGAGCCAATGGGAGCGGCCGCCTGAGGTACGGACTTAATGAGCCTGCCTGAATGTTTTAGAGCCTGACAAAAAAAGAACCGTCAGGAGCATGCTCAGTATCAAACAGTCTCCTCCTGCACTCAGGATATTGCAGGAGTACAGTAAACACAGACGCAGGTAGAGTGGATACCCAGCTGTATATACATATAATATGATCCTGCACATCCTCCACACTGTTTGTTTACTACACTCATGAAACCTGAGTGATCATGTGACCACTTCAAACACGAGTCATTGACTGTCTCTGATAATTAGACTGTACCAGAATAAACCTGGTTTATTTTTTAGGATGTTACTTCAGGACACGAAGAGACAAGAATAAATAATTCTCTTTGTGAGAATTTGTGTTATATTTGGATTTGTTTTGGTTCACACCGGACTAAAAACCTCAGGCTCTCAATAAGACTTCAAAAATAATACCCGATCTATTCATAGTCTGTTTTAATGAATTGGAATTAAATTGGATATAATAAAAACTCTGTTGTGCTAATGATGCAGACCTGCCAGAGTCAGCATTAATAGAAAGTAAGAGGTACAATCAGAGCCCGTGATAGGTTTTGTCCTTGGTGCTGTCACCTCGGTGCTGCCTGTGCTATATGTCCCATGAGAGACAGCAGAAAAAAGAGCATCCTGCAGCACTTTATAAAATCCCCACCCTCTCCACTCTCTGTACTCCTCAGCACAACTGTCAGCCTCCTTTCATGTCTGACTAAAGATAAAAGAGCACCATGCCTTGTGTGTTCTGTTAAATTTTGGATACAATACAGTAACCTGAGGTATTTTTGGTGTATTTTTTTGGCTCCACATGTTTGTTTCTCAGTGTTTCAGGGAGGGTTGCGAGAGAGGTGGTGGTGTGGCCAGAGCATCTGTCAGCAGGGCAGCCTCCTGGACACTCTCCAGGAAAAGAGGTACTACACCCACCAGGCAAGCTAAATGAGGCATGATCAATGAGAATAATCTAGATCCAGAGCTGCACCCCCACCTCTCTTCTAAAAAAACCACGGTGCCCCTGATGTGGAACCACAACAGATTGCACACAAATTGCATGAAGATCCATAGCCGGATCCGGGGGGCAGATCAGGACCCGGAGGATGTTCAGTATTCCCTTCACGAAGGCGAATGAATTAAAGTTTGGGAGCACATGCATCAGGGAGTAACATGCACACAGCAGCACCTGCATCATGGTAAAAGCAGCAAAAAGGAAAGTCAGAAACAGCAGCCTTAAAACGCCTTTAACTCCATCCCAGATTCCCTCAAAGGACGTGTTCAAGCACTGCTGAGAAGAGAGTTGAAATACACCCTTACCAGCACTACCGTAATTCCGTAATCCTGTTCTCCACAACAGGCTAACCCATTCACCAAAGAGGCACTTAGGGTTAATGTTACAATGCCTTAATAACGTCCCTCGACCGCTCTCCCATCAGCACCAGAAACTGCAGTCCTCTTCGCACTGTTTCCACTGCAGCACTACTTGTTCTCCACACACACACACACGCTCACATTCACACACACGCTCACTCATTCTCTCGGTGACTACCCCCACCTCTGTTTCTCTCAATCCCCTCCTCCTCCTCCTCTCTCCACTCTTTCTATCTCTGTCACCGAAAGGATCCCCCTCCCCTCCCCTTTTTCCCCTTCGCTTTCCTCTCCATCTTCCATCTCTCTCCCGTCCACTCTGGCTCTCACTACTCAGCCGGCTGATTTGTGATGCTGCTCACAAGGTGCTGTATGCAGCAATATGTGCCCCCGGTCCAACGCATAAGGGCAATCCAAAAGCAGCCGTGTGCTCTTATACTGTCCGACCCCACACCCCTCCAAGCACCGCTGCTTTGCTCTGAGGGGACTCCAGATATGTTCCTGAGCTGGCAAGGCTGCAACTGCATGACAAAAAAGAGTGGACGTAAATAAATAAAAGGGGAAAAAATGACTGTACTGTAGATGAGACCTCTAGATAATAGGACGAAGACAAGCCTGTCATTTGCTGTGTGCTTACAGCAGCAGTAGTCTGCTGCTGAATCTCTTTCGCTCTTGCAATCTCCATCCATTTATCTGAATTATGTCTTTGGACTTGCACCACTCCCACTGTCATCAAGGAAGATTTTAATCCTACGACAATGGCACAAAGACTAGCAGGGTACGTACTAGCTTGTACTAACTTGTGAGTTATTTGTGTGTTTTAAAAACAGTTTTTCTTTGTCACACTGCTTAATGTTAGCACCTGAAACTTAGTAATGAGAAGTCTGAGTATGAAAAAATCGCAGTACAAATACTAGCTTAAACATCAGCAATACACTCTTAGAAATAAGGGTTCCAAAAGGGTTCTTCCTGATGGGCTGAGGTTCTAACCAGAACTATTTGCTCCTTGAAGAAAAGGTTCGTCAAGGGTTCTTTGTAGGACTGAGGGTTCCATTAAAAACCCTCTTCATCCAAAGAACCATTTTGGAAGAAAGAGTTCTTCAAGGATTGCTGAAATCCTTGAAGAGCTCTTTCATCAAGGGTTCTTTGTACCGAAATATAAAAGGGTTCTCAACAGAACCCTGTGAGTGTGTTCTAGATAATATCCTTGGAATATACAATGTTTTTTGGAAGACCCCCTTGGGTGGGTTCTAGATAAAATATTTGGAATATAAAAGGGTTCTCTGTAGAACCCCCTGAGAGTATCCTAGATAAGACAATTGGAATATGAAAGGGTTCTCAATGGAAGTGTGTTATAGATAATACCCTTGGAATATACAAAGGTTTTTGGGTGGGTTCTAGATATGCTCCTTGTAATATAAAGGAGCTCTCCATATAACCCCCTGAGAGTGTTCTTGAAAAATCATTGGATATAAAAAGGTTCTTGGTAGAACCCCTTGGTGGGGTTCTAGATAAGACCATTGAGATATAAAAGGGATCTCAGTTGAACCCTGTGAGTGTGTTCTGGATAAAACCCTTGGAATATAAAAAGTGTTCTCAATAGAACCCCCAGAGTGAGTTCTAGACAAAACACTTGGAATATAAAAACATTTTTGATAGAACCCACCGCGTGTGTTCTAAATTAAACCCTTGGAATACAGAAAAATCTTGGGTAGAACCCCTTCGTTGAGATCTTGATAGAACCTTTGGAATACAAAAAGGTTTTCTATAGAAGCTGCTGGGTGAGTTTTTGAAAGGAAAGATTCCTGACAGAAACCCCAGAGAGGGTTCTCGGCGGAACCATTATACAATAGAAGGGTTCTTTGTAGAACCTCTCATAGGGAGTTCTGGGTGAAACCTTTCACAGATAGTTCTAGGTATAACCCTTAAAGTTCGGCTCTCTGATGGGGTTCAAAATGGAACCTTTATAAAAAGGTTCTACCAAGAATCAAAAAAGGGTTCTCTTATTGGGACAAGTTGAAGAACCCCATATGGTTCTAGCTGCCATCTGTATTTCTCAGAGCGTACCACCCAGCCCCCTTAGCTCACAATACATTTTTTTCCTTACTGTAGGCACATTACTGTGTAAATCAGCTTATTTAATGACAAGCTGTGACGCACTCTTTTCGCTTAACACCAACGCTGAACCAGACAGTTTGGAGCCCTTCGGGTATTACTGTGTGTCACCGAGAATTATCATCGTCCCCTAAGTGAATCACCCTCCTCATTGGCCAGCAATGAGCACTTGAACAAGAAATCAATAAAGTCTCAATCAGTGAAAATGGAAGGGAGAGACGGAGAGATGGCTTTTTGTAATTTCAAAACATACAGCCGGAGAGAGAGGAATGTAATTTGTTCCCCTCGTCTGTGGCAATACCATTTCTCAGCGTTGGGTTGAGGCATTAATGTATAGTTGCTGGTTTGGGATTAGAAGTGATCTGGTAATTATAGAGGAGGTGAAGCTGCCATAATAATACTCACATTAAGAAACATGACACAAGCACAGCGCTGTACATTTAGTACAAATCCCAAGAAAACATAAAACACCAGAAATATGTGCTGCAATTATTTCCTACTTCCCTACGCTGTCTGTGGCACCAAGCTCATTCCCTCTTGCTCAAGACATATATTTAAAAGAATGGCCACATATATACAATGTCATTAAAAAAAGCTGGCTCATTTCCTGAAAAAGTTGGGCATTGTAGTTTTTTGGCAAACAATAGGGGTGGGGGTAAAATCGATTCTTAAATGCATCGCAATTCTTTCTTGAAAGATTATGAATCTTTGCAGAGAAGTCAATGATATAAACCCTGATGCTTTTTTGAGTGGATGGCTGAGCATGAGCGACTGCAGATGGATACAAGCCAACGAAACCCCCCTGAACTCCCTTGGCTTAAAAGCAAGTGTAAAGAAGCATTTTGGCTTCTATCAAGTTGAAGGGAAAAGCGACCTGGACAAGAGCCACTACCACTGCATGTAAGTTGTGTTTAACTAAAATACACAGTTTTAAAAGTAGAAAATAGTTACACCGTGAGGAAAAAATAAACAATGCGCTGAAATAATGAAATAATGTACTGCATCAATAATTGCTTTAAAATTGCTTCATAGCCGTCTGAGTCAGAATCGAATCGTGAGGTGAAGAGAGATTGCCATCCCCAAACATTATTCAAACTGGAGAAAATGGTGCATTTATAGAAGACTATTTTCTGCTGCAGACTGATACACATTTGATTCAAGTATTTAACTGCACCTGGACAGTGTACGTTGGACTGACTCAAAATGACAGTGCCCACATTCATTCTAATGAGGGAGCATGTCACCTATTGCAACAGTGCGGCTCACTGATTTGTTTTTAATAGTTTTTTTTGGCAAATGTGGTGGTCTACATCACAGCGGAATAAGCTAGATTAGGCTGTGACAGTGTGCAACGTTTTTTTTTTTTGTTTTTTTTTTCATTTTACGGGGTGCGAGCCAGGAGATATGCTGACAAGAGTTGTCTAGTAACACACATTAACAAAATATCAGCCAACACACAGGACGTATGCCTTAAATAAAGTAGACATTTGTGGCAAAAGGAGACAACAAAACTTTGATTTTCAATGATTAGAGAGTGTACTGTGGCTGTTACTGTCCTGGGTTCTTATACAAGAGGCTGAATTTTGGGCAGGAAACATATTGTTACGCCTCTATACTGATTGGATCTGACTGAGACCCCACGGACACGATGTGGTAGCGACTTGTCAATCACAAGGTTGTCACACCCTAAACATACCCTACTTTATCGTCTATTTTACTCTAAATGGGACCACAATTTACAAAATGAACATCAAGCTGTGTAGAAGAAGACTTGAAACTAGAGCCTGAAACCATAAACTCATTAGGAAACTGCAGATAAACCAAGTGAGAGGTAAGGTCATTTTCATATTAGCTTACGTACAGTCAAATTTCTTTTTGCCCCTGCAGGCCATTAGAAAGAATGCAGGTTTCTGCATGGCTTTTCAGAGACAGAACCCCAGGTCACCATTTATTATACAGTCTATGGGTAAGAGGTAATTTTTCAGTCCATAAAAGACACAAAACACTCAGTACTCCTTGAAAAAGAGTTCAAAACACAATCGAAAACAGTCTCTCCTCATTTGAAGCAAAAAAAAAAAAAAAAAAAAAAAAAAAAGAACTATGGTTATCAGACCAGTGCAATCTTGTAAATCAGATTACACACACAGTCGCAGTCAGTCGGTCAGACCAGCAGCAACAACCTGCCCTCTTGAAACTGGTCACTTGAGGTGTTTTTATTGACTTGTCTTGAGGTGAGTGGAAATGACCCAGGGACAAAGCTTCCAGAGCTGGGCGACTGTACTGCCCCACCTGCATTTTGTTACAAGACAATCCTTTTTAAGGGATTCATTTTCCAATACAAAGAAATACAGAATATCACCTTTAAGATTGCAGAGATACAAACAAACCTGGAAGGTGGCTGTTTCAGCTCTGCATATCTCCGCCTCCATATTGTTTTGTGGAGGGTGAAAGTAAAATGTCAGCCTTCCACTGAGATTTGGACTAAATAAAGCAGCCAAATAGTTTATATTCCCTCCTCATCAACAATCTGGTTTGACATTTAGGCCTTGCTATTGAATCTGTGAAAGCGTCAATCCACATTGTACGAGCTATCTCACAGCCCAGTGCCCTGAAACCCTGGCAGGTCTGATTCAGTGTCTGAGTGGGAACAGGATATTGATCCAAACAAGATTCATAGCACGCTGGGCAAACCCATGGTGAGCAACACTGGCACCTCTCCCATGTGACATGAAACGCTGAAGCATAAATAATGATTTGTAGCAGCAGATGACAGATATGAATGGTCTTATCATAGTTTTATACCGCCGACTACTGCTGCCACCGACTGCAGACACCACATACGCTAATAATCGAGTCATCATCAGCATGATTTCATTGAGTAAAAAGAAAAAAAACTCCATCAGACCTCACTTTGAACTAAACAGGCCAAGTCTCCAGAGAGATTCAGTGCAACTTAGAATGCATATTTAATAAGGCGTGCGTGTTGTGCAGACTAACTGCATGGAGCTTACAGCTGTGCAGGAAAGCCAGTCAATGACTATGGGAAACCATTAAAATGCAGCCTTTTCTACAACATCACATGTAACACCATGTGTTTCTTTGTGCAATGATTTAAGCCACATGGTTGTGTTTTAACAGGGATTTCAGAGACAGATGAGATATATCACAGAAGAACACAGGGAGAATGACAGAAAAAAAAGGCTGTGATGTTTTTTTTCTACGGCGGTGGTGACACGAGAACAAAAAAAAAAAAACATTTGCATAAAAAAGATACAGACCACATGCACCAACATACGACAGCATCTAGAGTTCCTTTTTTTATCAAGTGAAGTCTTAAGATATATGTCTGCCGTGGCTGTAAACATGAGGCGGGGAAGCGTAGATGTCGCTCCCCCGATCTCCAAATCTTTGTAGTGAACGCTGCCTTCATGTATGTGTGGAAATGTAACACTGTGGCAGGCAGTCAGGGATTAGATCTGGCTCTGTGTTTGTACTGCTGGGGTGTGTTGGTGCAGATGTGAGGAGGTGCAACAATGCAATACTTTGTGTTTCATTGTGTTGGCCCATTTTAGATCTGGCAGAGTGTGAGAGAGAAACCATTCCATAATGTGTACTGCTACAATTCACGTTATTGCAACTGATTGAATATTGAAGGGATTCTGATGGTAAAAAACAAGAATTTAGGACAAATTTTGAGATCATATCTGTTTCAATAACAACTGTAGTTTCATTTATTGTAATCTAACTATTTTTATTCTACATTATAAGAGTCAAGATGGTGGCGCACATGGACACGGCAGCTCTGGAGCAATATTTACTTGCATGTTGCTTTAAACCACTGACTATGAGCAATATTTCTACACATTACATGTCATCACCCAACAATATCTGTCACATTAGACCTTACATGTACACATAAATGCTTTTGCAACTTTGTTCATTGTATTTTAGTTGTATTTTATTGCTAATTGTATTTTATATTTATTTTATGTTGCTTATATTCTATGCTATTTATCATTGATAGGTTAACTCATACCTGTCTTATTTAATCCTTATTTTTTGTGAGTATGCATGAGTATTAAATACAAATCCGCCATATAAGGTTGATGCAATTGCAATTTCATTTTACTTGTGCGATGACAATCAAGTTATTGAATATATAACACCAGGAGCACCATAAAATAGTTTCTTCAGCAATAATGAAGGCAATATTCTTAAAATTACATGCATATAAGCCTTGTGAAGAACTGAAACAATTAATGTTTTTTTTTTTTTTTACATTTGCTGGTTCCAGCTACTAAAATGTGACAAATGTGACTTTTCCCTGCCTTACATTAAAGTAAGTAAAATTAAGTATAAAATAACAGTTGTGGACTGTTAGTCAGACAGTAAAAGCTGTTGGAAGATGTTACCTTGGGCTCTTGGACTATTTTATTATGTTTGTAGGCCAGATGATTAATCAAGAAAATAAATGGCAGATTAATCTGGTAATTAATCACCCTAGTTGTGAGCAAACCAATTTTCTTAAACTAATGTTGTGTGCAAAGCCATTTCATGTTGTTTTTAATTTTTAAACAAAATAGATCATGATTTGCACGTTATGATATTATTTTAAAATAAAATGGCAAAAATAGAAATGTTGAAGTTTAGCTACAGTATGTCATGGAAATAAATTATCTACAAAACACTACATACTACCAGTATAGACTAAGAGTATTAGAACCAGGCATAAGGGAGAAAAAAATGAGAGGAGGAAGACTTTTTTGTTTTGGATTCTGAAAATAAAGTCGAAATGTCAAGTGAAGTACCTTTTGGACTTTATTCTGGAAATTGTATTCTTGACATTTTGACTTTACTTTAATTTTTTGTCCTTATGTCTGGGACTGATGCTGAAAGTGCGACTTTATTCTTGACATTTTGACTTTATTCTCAAAATGCAAATAAAAAAAAAAACAACTTTGAAATATTTGGTTCATTCTCACAGCTCTCATTGTGTCATTTTTTGGCTGCAGCAGGAAATTGTTTTCAGCAAAAAAGCTGTCAAAGCCCACTTTACACTACCTGCTCAGCACCAAACAGCAGACAGACAGTTATCGACTAGACTAGCTAGTGACCATGAGGCTTTTCACATGGCTCTTAGTCCAGGACTAAGGATAGAATATGCACTGTGAAAAGCCATATAGTGGAGCATTTCCCTCAGGAGCTGGAGACCAAAAACAGAGCTAAAAGAGACCAGAAACATGACTGCAAATGAATGCTAATGTAGTCTGCAAATCTGCTGCTGGATACAGACAATTATCTGCTAACAAGATCCGTGTATATTCCTCAAAGGATAGCAAAATGTCAGTGTTATGTTTACAGCTTATTTCAGCTGCCAACGTGGCCATAAAAATCAGTCAATTTAGGTTTTAAAAGTTTGAATATAAAAATCTTTGTGTTGAAGTCTTATTCATTATTTAAAGTTTCATCCTGACTGAAAAGAAGGACTCTTTTTTTGTGTTATTCACCTGCGGTGCCTCGCTCTAAACCAGAGATAAGGATGAATTTATGTATCTTTCTCCGCTTGCTGTGGAAAAATATATCTATATCACTATGCATTTAAAAGCCACATCATCTAATGGTGCTGCATATTCAGAAAACTAATTGTGCACCACCAGTCCCCAGGGTATGAATTCTCATTCAGTAGATGTTGAGCTGATCAATGTTAATAACGATGAGGCTGACACAGGGCAGTGAGGGCTGAATAATGGCAGATGGCCGTAGTAACAGAGCCGGCATAAAAGCAGCAGCGGCCGGTAACCGTCCTTCCAGGCGTGGCTATTGTCCGCTGGGGTTTATTAGCTTTCTGTAGCCCGTGAGGCAGTGGAGCTTCCATCACTCATGGAAATGACTCTGATTAATCAGCTGAGTGCTGGAGTGTGCAGGGTATGATGGAGACTGGCGCACAAAGAGCCAATCCTACAGTAAATCATGCTTGTTCACAGTGAGCTGCACCTTCATCCTCACCACGCCTGTGCCGCTCGCTACACACTGCAGTGGGCTCCCTCCTCGCTGGCACATGCAAAGCTTTTCTAAGAACAGATGGGAGAGCGGGGAAAACCCAACACACGACGAATCATGCTGACATCTAGTGGAGTCCAAAACATGTGATTACGCAAGGCCCCATATCTGTTTACATACACTGTAGTACTGTACTGATTACATTCCGGGATTTCTCTGAAATCATCAAGTATGAAGTACACTCTTAGAAATAAGGGTTCCACATGGGTTCTTCCTGAAGGGTTGAGGTTCTACTCCAAGCCATTTGCTTCTGAGAGAACCCTTTTTTTGAAGCTATAGGGTTTGTTATGGGTTCTTTGTAAGACTAAGAGTGACACTGAGAGGCCTTTTCATCCAAAGAATCCTTTTTTCATTGAGGTTTCGTCAAGAGTTTTTGGTAACATAATGTAGAAAGGTTTGGCGGAACCTGCAGAGCGTGTTCTAGAAAAAAACCTTTGTAATACAAAAAGGTTCTCCATAGAACCCCCTGTGTGTGTTCTATTCCAAACCCTTGGAATATAAAAAGGTCCTCAGTAGAAACCCCAGGGTGGGTTCTTTTTTGGCAACCTTAGAAGGGGAAAAGGTTCTGGATAGAACCTCCAGAGGAGGTTCTGGGTGGAAGGGCTTTCCGTAAAACCTGTCCTCTGGGGTTCTGGGTGATACTTTCACAGATGGTTTTAGGTATAACCCTTTATGTTGGGTTCTAGGTTGAACCATCTTAAAGGGCTCCATATGAAACTTTTATAGAAGGTTCTAACAGAACCCAAAAAGGGTTATTCTGTGGGGACAAGCCAAAGAACACTTTGTGGTTCAAGTTGGCGCCTTTATTTCTAAGACTGTATAAATGACTCTATCCTTCAGGAGGAATTTGTATCTACCAAACTATGAATGATAATCAACAGAATTTTCTTTTCAGGTCAATTAGTGGCTCAGCCCGCAGCTCATCAGAGTGTTATATTACTGGACAGTTTGAGAGAGCATCCAGCCGTGGACAGGCCGCCATCTGGGCCGTGCCTTCAGTGGACAGTAAAGGAGCGGAGGCGAGCTGGATTTCTCAAATGACGAGGAATGGATGGTATTTCTGAGAGGGGAGCTGCAGAGGATGGAGGCATCTAACAATGTGCAGTGATCTGTCTCCTCTTAAAGAGGACGGTCACGGCAATGACACTGGACTCCTCTGATGGAGTGGAGTATCTCCTCCTCATCCTCCTCCCCCCAGTTCTCTCTCTATCTCACAACCTTTACGTTCACACGGTATTGGCTCAGAGCCTTGAGTCATACACATAATATCTCTGCTGGGTAGGATACTTACAGCCAAATCTTGAATCTTGAAAAGTGGCTGGAGGTAATCACAGTGAGGAGCTGTCAGTCTGAAATCCTGAAAGAGAAAGACAACGTAAACTCAGAGAGGCACAGAGATGTCTGCATTGTGCTTCTTGGAGCTCTTTCTTGGAGATTCGAAGACAGTTAAACTGGTGTGTGTGTGTGTGTGTGTGTGTCATTTCAAGATAATAAATGGCATTAAGGGATAGTTTAGATTATCTGAAGCGGGGCTGTGTGACGTACTTATCCGTAGTCAGTGTATTACCTACAATAGATGGAGGTTGGCACATTCCCACTTTGGAGAAGCACCAGCATAGAAGCTAAACAATGCATGGCTGTCGACAGGGTTAGCAGCTCAACTGATTTTAGCCACGCCCAAGCAAAAAACTCAATATCAGTTTAAGTTTACAGCATATTTAGAACATTTTCACCGCTTTACTTGCCGTCAGACTGCCTTTTCTGGTGGGAAATGACCATTACCCCTGGCTAAATTTGGTAGTTTGTTTCCATATATGTGTATTTGGTGAATCCAAAATATCCATTTAAAACACCATAGTCACACAATAACACAAACAAACTAACCAACCGAGGCAGTGGTAGACCAGCAACTCATGTCTTCTGCAAGGTAAAATTACTGATGTCGCCTGTGGAGTTTGGTTGGTTTGCAGAGAGCGATAGTTGACTTGTATAACGACAGTTTCCTGTCAGAAATGGCTGTCTGATGGCAAAGCAAAGTGGTGAAAATATTCTAAATATAATGCACACTTAACCCGGTGAGGATGACCATATTTTCAAAACCTGAAACTGGGACCGTTAAGTGTCATCATAGGCATTTTCATTACAGTGGAGGACAATTATTTCAGCGCTATCATGCCTACTAAGTGCACCTTTCAAGATCGTGGACTACCAGGATGCCACAGTTAACATCAGGAAATCATTACACAGATATTGTCCTTTTTGGTAGACCTTTTTGTGAGTGGCTAAAATACCTTTTTCTGCTGCATCCACAGATGCATATTGCATAGCTTCAGTGCTGATAGTCCTCTCTGTTGAGACTGTGGCCAGCATCTACTGTAGGTGATACACTGACTATCAATACACACCTCATACGATCCCACTTCAAAAAAAACTGAACTATCCCTTTAAATCACACTCCACGGAAACCTGGTGTGATAAGCATTCTTGAAATAAAATGATGAAATAAGGATAAAAACCCAAATTGAACTTTTAATTTGGAAACAACATGACATTGTTGCAGCGAAAATCATTTTGAGCTAAGAGAATATTGATAGCTGTCTCCCTCTCACATAAACAAGCTGATATATGCCTGAAGTCAACAGGATGAATGAATTATCACTGACAGCTATCCGTTCCACATTACGGCTCACCAGTTATTGAATTAAATCATTGTCATTAGCAAAGTATCACAGTAATGACTCTCTCTGGCTGTGACTCAACATGCTACACCTAAAACAGCTTTCTGAACCACCACACAGACTTCAAACCCAAAATAAAAGGGCTTTGAGTTCACAAAGTAGATTCCTAAAATATATAATTCTGAATCTTTCTATTAGCAACATATTCCCACAGTGGTGTTACCCAGTGTGAGCCGTTATAGATAAATTCATCAGCCATTTGTAAATATTTTGGCATACTGAGGTGCTTTATTGACAGAAACAACAGGCAGGTGCTGACAAATGAACACCACACTAATGGTTATGTTGGATAAATAATAGAGTTTAATCAAACCAACAAATTTCCTACCATCTTCTATCTATCATCCATTGTAAAAAATAATCAAATGTTAAAGGTGCTATGTGGAATTTTCAGAAAATCTACAGGGACTAGCATCGGCTAAAACAGTGACATGACAAACATGAGCCTGAATTGGCAGCACGAGCAACACCAGGGCAGCCAGTGAGGAAAATATTGTTGAATACTAATTTGGTGAAGGACAAAGCTTTGAAGCATTTGGTACAGCCCTTTGCCGGTCATTTGTTGATGTTTTCTAAGCTAATGTTAGCTAGTGTTGCACACTGTTGGTGGTGTAGGGAGCTGAAGAGCGGCAAGACACTTTGGAGGAGGATGCATAGACGTCACAACCTTTAGATTTTCTCGAAAAATATGTCTGGAGTCCTATGCACAGAAATCAGTTTGCAGACTGTTATGGGCAATAGAGAAGGTTGGGGAAGGTCTCATTTTTTAAGATACATCATAATCTGTTCACACATTGGCAGTACAAAGTGATTAACATTGGAAATTGCTTCAAGCACCTTTTGAAGGAACCGACTTTCTGCAAAATAGGCCTAGTCTTATTCACTTTGTTGTGAAGAGCTGGATAAAAGATAGATACACTGTGATGTCTGTTAAATATGAAGCTACAGCCTGGAGATAGGTAGCTTAGCTTCGCAGACTAGACTTGAAACAGTTAGCCTTGCTTTGGCTCATTAATTAATTAAAATGACAAGTTGTAGTTTTTCTGAGGGTTATGTGCTGCTCTGTTTCGTGGCCTTGTTGTAGGGTTGCCAGTGGAGACATGTAAGGAATACTGTACAGTGACCAGCTCATTATAGCAAAATAAACCTTGAATCACTCTGAAGTGGTTTATTTCGCCATAATGACCTGCTCACTGTACATTATCCCACTTATTACATGGCTACTTACTTTTTTAAGAAAGCCATAATTTGAAGCAAATTATTAATTCAAAATGTTTTGATTTAAAAAATATTTTATTGCTCCTCCTCAGGCTAAGATCAGAACTGCATCCTTACCAACAGTTTGTTCTTCATAGCACCAGACTGTTATTCATAGCAATGCTCTGCTATTCAGGAATATCAGAGTTTAGAATGCATTAATTGACCAATCACAGTTGAGAAATACAGCTGTGTAATAAGTATTAATTAGTGAGCTTTTGTGGCTAATATTATTTTTATTACCTTTGCACAGAGTAGCTGTGCTTGTGCTAAGAAAAATTAAGCTAATCTTCTCCTGGAGAGTTTCATAATAACTGGACACATATGAGTGCGGTATTGATCTTCTCATCTAACTATGAACAAGAGAGCAAATAAGAGTTTTTCTCCCAATGTCAAATTAGTACTTCAAGTTACAGTTAATCAGATCTCAATCAAATCTCAAAGTCACTGTCTTAGCAGCACAACATGGTCAGGGACTGTGTCTACTGTGCTGATGAAAGAATTAAAGAATTTCTATGATCAGTCAAATTCTGTCCAGGTTCTTCTGCAAACCTTTGCGGATATTCTATTTGTGGTCCAATTTACTTCTCCTATTTTTTGCAAAACAATCAATTTCATGACTCACTGGACTTAATTGCTTTATTGTAATTGTATCATGAAAGACATCCACAGGGAGAGATAACAAACTTCAATTTGTGCACTTCAGTGGAGTAAAACAGTTCACACAATTTAAATCTGCCGTCACCAACAGCTTTTTTTCTTTCCTGAATTGGATATATTATATATATGCTGAATTCACTTTTCTAAACATTCTCAGAAAGCAATTAGACTGGAGAAATGAACCGCTTTCAGTAAATAACACCCTTGAGATCAATCCATCATTTGCACCTGCTGATGCCATAAAATCTATGATGAAAACGAACACTGATAACACACAGAAAGAAATCGTTTTCTTTCCCTCTGGTGACCTTTTAATTCTATAGCACACGTGACTCGAAGCATTTCCAGACAACAAGATGTCTGATGAGGAATAGCCGTGACTGAGGAATAATTTCATGGTACATGGAGAAGTATAAACTGGGGACCCTTTAGGTTCCTGCACAGTCAAATACCTGCAGTCCTCATAGAAATGCTATGAAACTGTCAAAGTGAGTTGTTTGCAGCGAGCTGAGGGGCCGCAGTGACAGGGAGGAGAAAAGCAGCGCTTCAACACTGCTTCACACTGCAGCACCCCAACAATACAAGTGGCATTTTCATTGATTCAAAGAGAAAGGTCAAACGACAAGGACTGAATTTCAAAATCAAAAAACAAAAACAGTCGTTCAAACATGTTTTGAGTCTCAAACCTTCAATGTTCTTGCCTGTTATATGCCTGTATACTAACATAATCTCACAGCAGAAGTGTTATCCTGTGAGGACAAATATAAGGTCAAATCCCACTCGAAAAAAAAGAAAAGCATTCTTGAACGATCATAAATTGGCGAGCTGATAGCAGCGACAGGCCCTGATGTGCAGATTCTCAGATACAATCACGTTAAAGGGAATTGCCTCTTGGTGAACATAATTGGATCTTTCCCACACCTATTCATGTCCCCAAGGGACCAAACTATGCAGAGGGGGAAAAAAACGAAAGAGAATTTAATGAAGACTTGCCCTTTGGTTTTCATTTCAAGTCCATGCCACTGAACCATGCTGGCTGTGGAGTCATATCGAAACGAACACTGATAGGCCTGATCATTAAATGTCAGGATTTAGGTGTCACCGGGTCTGACAGAATTTCCAAACTTTAAGAGAGATTTTTTCATTACAAAAGTAGGTCTAAAAGGTCTGAATAGATTAATAACACTACAACATGTCTCTAAAAACAACGGTTTGGGTTACTGATAGACATGACTTTGGAGATACACTGAAATAATAATGCTGGGGGTAAATTTTGGGCAGATTCTAAGCAAAATAATTTTGGCTCTCAACCTGTAATATAGGATAATGTACAGTTTCAATGTATTTTGCAATAATGGCTGGCTCACATTAGCCTTATTAAGCTTATTACACAGTCCCTTAATTAAAAAAAAATCAATAATCAGATGCAAAATATTAATATTATTTTAAAAATGATTTTATTGATTTAAAAATTAGTTTATTGCTCCTCTAGTCTTTGATCAGAAGTGTGTCCATAGCAATGGTCTATTATCTATAGCAACAGTCTGTTATTTTTGGTCCATTATTCATAAATAACAGACATTAGAATGTCACAATTTACCAATGAATCAAGTTTTTAACAAAGCCATGTAATAATGTGATATACGGTAGATCAATCCTGCATTGTGGGACTTTTGTATATAAATGAATGTCTGTTTAAATCTAGCCTTTGTAAAAGCAGTTCATAAAATGCTGACTGAACTTATTAGCACCAGATAAATCTCTCAGTATTTCACAGTATACCAGAGTTTTTAAATGTGGTGTCTTTGTAGATATTCCTGCTCTAGCATGCCGGTCATGATGCATTTTATGTCAGCTGGCAATGATTAGTTTGCCAGGGCTGAAGTGGGGAGCAACTGCCATGACAGAGTGGGCTACAGCATGGCTGAGCCTCTGGAAACTGTGGGCACATGTCAACAGTGTTTGTGTAATTACTCTCACTGCCAGAAGGGGGAGACAAATGTTCCACACTGCAGGTTTAAATAATATCTTTGAATATACAGTATGTAAATTCTGCCTCAAGGGGGCACCCTCACGTTAAAACAAAAACAAAGATATGGTCTGAGTGACATGAAGTAGAGTGGGATCATGGGAGTTGTTGATGTTGTTGTCTTCACTGTTAAACAATCATCATAGCTGATGAAAATTCATCTGAGGTGACTCAGACAGAAATCATGTTCATGGACAAGTTAATTTCAAAGTTTTATTCACGTTATGTTTAGTCACATGCGCTAACGTCACTCTCTGACGTGTCTGATGTATCCTGTGTTTTCTCAGAATTTGTAGCAACTAGCAAGCAATGGCTAGCAGGAAAGGCACAGTTACTATGAATAACTTATGGATATCTGTGGGTTATGTCTAGCATTTTTAGACACTTTAATGCAGAAATGTTACAATGTTTCTCACTGGTTTGAGGTGGGCGGGGTTCAGTTTCAAAAAGGTGATGTCACACACTTCTGTGCACCAATCACCAATTGGTTGTTGGGCAACTGTCAAAAAAGTTGCTGAGCGTTAAACTCATAATAAATAGTACCTAAAGATGTTTTTAAAGGAAGGGGAGGGTGAGGCGATTTGTTCTCAATCTGCAAATGCACCACTATATGCCAGTAAATCCTACATACTGCACATTAATATTGATTCTTGCTTATTTAACCATATAAATATATAATATTACAAAGAAATACTATGTTTTCAGAAGCTTCAAGGCTGCATTATACCCTTGAGTTATGTGATATTCTGACCTGACTGACCATCACACATAATTATTGATGCTTGAAATTTCCCTTTTGTGTTAATATCCTCTGAATCATTAATAGTCATCTCCAAAATATCTTCACACCATTGTCACCAACATTTCTGTCACATCTGTCCTCATCTTTTTCATTTTGTCAACATCACCCTCTTCAAGCTGTTCGGTATTTTTAAGTGAAAATTATTTCTGCAGCACTGCTTTAGCCGTCTGTTGTTTTTATTGACTCCGTCCACCACTGCGAGCTTGTCTCATTGATTAAACAAGTCCACAGTAAGAGACTTTGAAATAAAAGCTTTCTTCTAATATTCCAAACTGCTCAAATCACACTGCTGTCCAAGTGAAAGAACATCCTCTGATTTATGTTGCCTCTTATTCCCCAATTGATCTCCGTTTGATGAAGAGGACCATGTAGTCCAAACAACTGGAAAAGTCACTCAGCACCAAACTACAGAGCCTTCCCATTCTTTAACAAGATTACTGTGCAGCCTCTAAGACAGCACTTGAATTGCCGAGCCCCCAAGGATCCCATGTTTTCTTTTTCTCTCTCTCTCAGTCTCCCGTTCTCTCTGTCTGTGTCTGTCTCCAAGACACGTGGCTCTCCATGACTGTTGCTCCCACTCAGACAGGAGAGGAGGGGGGAGATTCAAGTGGGGCAAAGGGAGCCTACAGGAGACTTTTGGGGGCTCTCAGCTGCCCTGCGCTCTCTGGAGCGTAGCGTATGAACACTGGGAGATGTGCATGTGTGAGCGAGGAGCTTTCCACGCAGGAGGGATCTGGCCCAAATTTAATCTCTCTATTGTGAGGATGGAGGGTTAGAGAAAAAAAAGGGCTGTGCCTGCTGAAATCCCACTGGCAGTGCTGCAATGCAGGGGTTTAACATAGAGCTGTAAGGCAGGCGAACGCATTAAAGAACTGGCCCCTCAGATGCCACACAATACACACATTTTCACACAAACATGACTACACACAGGTGGAGGAACGCATGCATGCACACCCACAAGAGCCCATTTGATCTGAGATGCCTCCATAAAGAGTGTTTGACAGGCAGGACAGAACGATTTCAGCATCATAAAATGTTGTGACGCCTACATGGAGTTTTATAAAACAGCTCTTCTTTAAGCTGGGTCACATGTAATATCTCAGTGGACAGGTAGGTCAGGGATTTTCAGCTGTGTGAAGGACAGTCAACCCACCTTAGATACCACATGAAAAGAGTAAAAAGAGTAAAAAATATAAATAAGAGCAGCAAGGTTTGTTTATCATTTTACAACACAGGGTTGTAAAACGAATTGAAGGTTGTAGTCCCGATTATGCTACTCAGAAAAAAATATATACAAAAATTACATATAGTAAATGGGTAAATATATAATACGTCAGAAAAGGTGTTAAAGTATTACTAAGTAGCCTATTATTAAATAAAAAATCAGAACCTGATCTCACTTTAAAGCATCTAAGTCATAAATAGAAAAAGAGTTGGTTAATTGGCATATTTTAAAGCCCTTGAAAACTTCTAAAGTTCAAATAGGAGCTTACCAAAATTAAAATTTAAAATTAAGAACTCTGTTGCACGATTAAAAAGTAATCTCACTTCACATAGTTTACACAAGTTTAGTGATGTAAATCAAAATCAAATCGAGTTTAATCAATTATGAGGTGCCCAAATTACAATGATATATAATAATTTATCTTTAACTTAAATAAATTTGAGTGTCTTGAGACTAGTAGTAAAAAAAAAGAGGGGAAACTGTTCTCTCTGTTCTCTCTTTCAGAGGGTCTGTATTCCTTAACAAAACATTACATTGTTTGCTGGCTAGCTAAAAATATGCTATTTATGCTAAAAGTGTGTTGAACAATAGTACACATTTTTGGTAGGACACAGCATGTGATTTCAGACGTAGTAATTTGATAGCTAGCTAAGAAGTAGAACATTGCATTGTTCACATTGTACACTCAAAAACCTTGCTAATCTGCTTCATCCGGTCTGTGTGGGCGTAGTTTGATCAGATTTGATTGCCAGTGGCCAAACAACCCCTCAACTGTCATCATGTTTGATTCAAATGTTGCTGAATCCTGATTGGTGCACAGAAATATGTGACAACACCTTTCTCCAACTGCCCGCCCAGTTCAAAACCAGCAAGAAGAGCACAGAGAAGGAAAAGAAATGTAGAAATCCCTCCTGAAATAACCAAAACTGTTGGAAGAAAAAGAAAACATTGCATCCACGTACAAACTCATTACTCACAGTGAGAAGCTGATTGTGAAAATTGTTCTTTTAAGGCCTGTAAAGGTTATTCAAATGATTTATGTGCCACAAGTTTTCATCAGTGAGAACACTGCACCGTTTGTCTGTATATAAATCAAGGTGGAGGCTGCCGCAGGCTTTACTGTGAGTCCATACAGTTTCACAGGGTGCGAGAGGTGAAGAGCGTGATGGGTGGTTGCTTACATGACAGATTGCTGACTGTGGGAGTCTTTTACAGTCAGCAGAAACAAGCAATTGATGACACTTGGGCTTCTTCACGCTCTGATACAGGCGGTACGGAGACAACAGAGAGAAGCAGTGTTGTTTACCGAAACATTCTTGACTTTCCTTGCTATTTTATCTGTCATTATGTTGACCCCCAAAGAATTTCAGTGATTGAAAATGGCTTCCATGACTGTCTCGCCTCCAGCAGTTGGTTTCAGTTGTAGATTCTGTTGCTAGTAGCAACCCCTACTGGCACAGCTCCATAGCAGCCTAATTAACTGATATTGTTACATCTATCAGACAAATACTGACAGGCCTCTTTTATCTACTCTCCAAACAACCTCACTTGAGTATGATGTGAAGATTTTCTTTTACTACAGCTGTTTTCTGATGTAGTAGTGTTTTGTTTTGTATCATCAGCTTCCCGTTAACCAAGCTAGCTGTTATAAATTTGATTTGATTTGATTGATTTGATTTTATCATTATGTCATGCACAAATCATGCGCCCAGCCAAAAAGACACCATGATTTAGACAAAGAGACCAAAAACCAGAGTAGCAACATAAATTACAAATAATTTTGAGCAAATAAACCATCCTGTTTTTTTTTCCAAGCTTGAGAAACAAAGGCAGACAACTTGTAAGTATTAAAATGAAACAACAATTACATCCTGTCATTGTCAGTGACCCATTACAGAAATTTAACTGTTTGGTAACCATGGTAATTAGGGTTTGGGCAGATTTTAAACCATTACAGATGAACAGTTAAGTCAATGTTAAGTCAATGTTAAGTCAGTGTCTAATTTAAAAAAAGGAAATGTGTGCGAGACAAGCATACTAGTTTGGCAAAATCTTACATAAACACTCT
Organism: Lutjanus argentimaculatus; assembly: GCA_034769285.1. Classification (NCBI taxonomy): domain Eukaryota; kingdom Metazoa; phylum Chordata; class Actinopteri; order Lutjaniformes; family Lutjanidae; genus Lutjanus; species Lutjanus argentimaculatus. The sequence continues at coordinate 28,786,028 of JAWZSL010000007.1, forward strand.
TAACTTTAGGATAACTATCAAACTGTCCTAATTTGCACTTTTCCACCTAGTAGTAGCTAACTAGCTAGTGGTAGCTAATGGTGTTCTCTAATAGTAGCTATCAGTTGTCTTAGCTAACTTGTTTAATCCATATGGATGCTCTTTTATTGCTTTTTCACAACAGATGGCGAATGCATGAGAGACTGTCTGCTAACTCTTTCATATATCTCCAAAGTTTAAGCTTTGTTGTAAATCTCCCAAAAATAGCATCTTTGGATTTCGCTACAGATTGTAGCAGCACTTCTAAACTCACCTGTCTTGAAGTTAAATACCCATCATTGTTTTGTTCCATTTTTGTATGTTTCAGTGGATATTTCAATGTCAAAAAGCAACAATTACAAAGTTGTTCAGCTTGGCGAGATGGGAAAAGTAGTGTTGGTTACTTGATAACAGTCATAAAACTTGATAAGAAATTTAGATTTCCTAACCTGAGATAAGACAAGATGAAGTAAGATTAAAAAAAGGATTCCTACTGTTAGTTAGGATTTGCTGGGAAAAATCCTATCTTACATACTTTCTATCTTGAGTTAAGACTTAAGATGGGAAATTTCTTTATAAGATGTATGGAGCTAATCCAATGCAACATTTTAAATAACTGCTGAATTACTATTGGGGTAAGTGTTGTGTATCTTACTCTTTTTACCTTTCCTCTCATGAACTTTATGTGTATCGTTACGAGACAAATTACTGGAGTGAATTAATAGTTCAGTCCTTAATTGTACATTTAATGACTGAATCACCATGACATCAGTCAACAGCGGTCACATCTGGGTGCACAACTCACATTGATTTGAGTTGTGGATGTATTTAAGATACATCAAGATAGATTATTAACACAATGGTCCGACCTATCTGATGCTCCAGCTCCTCTTATTTTTATGTGCTGTGTTGCTTTGCTAGCATCTTTGATAAATCAAATCCACCCAACAACGACACCCCACCACGAGTCAGACTAACAGCTAGTTTTGGTTGAAGTAAAGCTGTCATTTTTACTAATCTTTTGCCCGACTGATAAATTAGGTTTCCAACCTAATATTAGTGAAAGCATAAAAATGGATTGTAGATGAATGAGACGCATGCACTTTGAAATAACACCATGAAGAAAGCCTTCAGCATGTTGCCAATAAACTGTACACCTGAGATTGGTTCTATTATTAGGACTAGAAGAGTTAGAGCAGAATATGTAAATACCCGTTTGGCCAAAAATGACTCATACATGCTCTACGAGATGAGAGATATGTCATTAAAATGAAGCAGAGAATATTATTTATCTTTGTTATTCATCTGGTAGGATTATTAGACATTTAATAGTACCAGGCACTGTTAAAACAGCTTGATGCAGAGGAGGGCACAGTGGTTTGCATCCCTGTTTCTTGACGTGGAGCCAATATTAAATGTTACAAGGTAATATTTAAGGGGATTATTGGGTGTATTGTATTCTTACTGGAATCAACAACAAAACTGTGGGATATTTATATGTAAACTATGAAAGTTAAAACTTTAGATTTTTTTTTTTTTTTGCTTGATGAATGTTGCAGAATTAATAAGTAAAGATAAGAGCCTTTCAGTAAAAAATGTTTCATGTTTTTGTCTTAGAATTACCAGTCTGTCTGGTAAACAGATATCTTGAGCCCACTTACAGCTTTTGTGGTATTGGGCCTCATACGACAACATTTTTGTATTCTTCTTCTTCTTCTTTTTTATTTTTTATTTTGGCATGATGCCAGAAAACTGTGTAAATCATCAGTCTGTGTGTATTTGAGTGCACATCCATGAGACTTGAAAATTAGCATAATAAAGACCCCTATAATACCATATAAGGCTACGCTTCCTGTTCAATATGTCAGGAAGCGTTCATTCATGAAAATGGCATCAAAGAGTAAAAAGAAAAACTTAACGAGTTCGAAGTTTGAAGTCCTGCTTAATGCCGTGTTACCTGAGGATCGGACTGTCACTGAAATAAAGATGAAAGGGCTGGATATGAAAATTACCTTCAAAAAAATAACTGCAACAGGAGGAGGCGGTTAAGGTGAAGATGAAAAGATATACATCCAACACACCTTACAAGAGGTAATGATAGGGTTCATGTGTAAATTCAGAATTATTTTATAATTATAAATGCAGTCAAACAGGATAAGGTCGACATAATTATGAAGTGTAACTTATTTTTCAAGCTCAAAATGTCTTCAGTCAAATTAAATATTTAGTAATAAATTAGTGACAAATGTCAGTTTGGATAACAGCAGACTGACTGCATGACTCCTACAACAGGTCTGGAGCACTCATAAATTGTGTTTGTACCTCTGAGAAAATTCAGAATAGGAGAAAATTGGTGGATGCGACAAGTTCTCCTAAATCACTTGCACAGCCCACTTAAGAACAAATCTGTTTGTACAAGTGGTTCTTGCATGAGGTCCGTTGACAGCATTTCTATTGTATCTTTAAGCTTTTGTGAATCCAATTTCCTTGTTACTGTACTATTTTTTGTTTACCTCTGGTTTAACTTTTGTTCATGGAATCTGAATAATTTCAGCTCTGTAATCATTATCACTTAATTTGTTCTAATTTTGTCCTCACAGTTCAAGTAAAAACCTTAAAATCCAGCTGCTGTCTCCAACCCTTATCAGAAATGTGTTTAGTTTGCTGCATAGCTGTGCACCTACAAGCAGTGAGGGCAGAGGGACACCAGAGGACTGTGATCCAGCACCCTTAAGCAGAGATATAGCCCTGATAATTCGTGACTATCTTGCATTAAGCCTCGCAGAGATCTTGCTCAATTTAGAGGCACCAGTTAAAAACAACTGTGTTGGGGCCACAGATCTATCGCAGCTAAATTTAAAATGGCTGCATCAAATCAATTTCAATGTCCTGCCTGGCAGCATTTAAAAAGTAATTGCTCCATCAGCCGCGTGACACAGCACAAACATCAACAAGAAAGATTTAGCTTTTGCGCCATTTTTTTCCAGTCTTCACTGCTTTTAGGAAAACGATGATCTTACTTCACTTATTGGAGGCAAGTGCTATTTTTCAGAGAGCTACTGTCCATAAATCCTGGTGGAGAGCGTCTACTTCCCTCCGGCTACCTGCTTCACTGGGAGACAAGACCTGTGTTTATGTGCAGAAATAAGGCAATTCATCATCCAGTCCCAGAGAAATGGTCAACGGCAGGGACGAAACAGCACACAATTCCAGATTAATTGCTTCCCTGCTCGCCTGCCCGGTGAATGAAACATAACACTACAAACCGCAGCAGACAGAGGAAGAGATTAAATATTATCAAGGAAATAATGAAATGTATCAATTTACTATCTGCTTTTTGAGCGTTAACATTGCATAAATCTGAAAGGCAGGTTGACAGGTATAATTGTACAATGCATTGTTTGAGCTTATTATCTTAATGGAAATAATTGGTTGCCTATTATGGAGAAGGACAATCTGCGCACAGACAAATGGAAAAGGGGAGACACACTCAAAAGCCTCCAGACCTCAGTGTCTCTGAATTACATGCTTCCTGAGAGCAGCGTGGCGCTAGAAAAACAACAAACTCCCCAGGGGACCAACAAACTCTTATAAATGTCAAATAGGTTTTAGTAATGTCCTCTGCAAGCAGCTATTTCTTTAGGACAGGGCCTCTCAACATAATAAAGCATATTACCTACCAAGGTCTATCTATAGCTGCAGGAACAATCCATTCTCAGGCTGTTTAGAGAGTGACACATTTCTGTTCAAAACCAACGCAGTGATCCATCTTTACACTCTCAGAAATGAGGGTTCCAAAAGGACTGAGGCTCTTCCCAGAACCCATACTTCTGAAGAACCCTTTTTTTGAATAAAGTGTTTCTTAAGGGTTCTTTGTGAAACTAAGGGTTGCATTAAGAACCCTTTCTGGAAGAAAGAGTTCTTCAAGGGAAAAAGGGGGGTCTTGGTAGAAGTTCTAGATAAAATCTGATATGAAAAGGTTCCATGTAGAACCTTGAATGTGTTCTAGGTAAAATGATTGGAATATAATGAATGTGTTGTAGACAAAACCCTGGCTATACAAAAATGTTCTCAGTAGAAGCTCCTGAGTGTGTTCTAGATAAAACTCTTGCAATATAAAGAGGTTCTTGGTAGATCCCCCTAAGTGTATTCTAGAGAAAACCCTTGGGATATTAAAAGGTACCCTGTAAGAACACCCTGAGTGTGTTCTAAATCAAACCCTTGGGATATTCTAAGGTACCTCATAGAACCCCTGAGTGTGTTCTAAATGAAATCCTTGGAATATTAAAAAGGTTCTTGGTAGAACCCCCAAGTGTGCTCTAGAGAAAACCCTTGGAATATTAAAAGGTACCCCGTAGAACCCCTGAGTGTGTTCTGGATTAAATGCTTGGAATATAAAATGGTTCTCAGGAGAACCCCTGAGTGAGTTCTAGATAAAACCCTGGGAATATAAAAATGCTCTCAGTAGAACCCTCCAAGTGTGTTCTAGATAAAACCCTTGGAATATAAAAAGGTTTTCGGGAGAACCCCCTGGGTGGCTTCTTGTTGGCACCCTTAGAAGGAAAGATTCTGGATAGAACTCCCAGAGAGGATTCTGGGTAGAACCATTACACCATAGAAGGGTTCTCTGTAGAACCACTCATAGGGGGTTCTGGGTGACACCTTGAACAGATGGTTCTGGGTATAACTCTTTATGCTGGATTTTAGGTAGAACTTTCTGAAAGGGTTCCAAGTAGAATATTTCTAAAAGATTCTACCAGGAACCAAAAAGAACCCTTGATGGTTCTTAGCTACCACCTTAATTTCTCAGAGTGAAGTTCATGATTGCACGTTTTGATTTGGGAGTCTGTGAATGAGGAGTGCAGTCTTGTTATGAAACTACAGGAGCGATTAACTCGTCAGAGGAGGCGGCTGGATGCTCTTATTTGCTCCGTGTAATGCGGTCAAAGGTATTGTAGGACAAACAGAGACAAGCCGCAAGTGGAAAACAGAGTGGCTGCTCATGGGGATCATTCACCTTCACATCGTCAGTGAACTCTATTACAAGGCAGGCCCAAATCTTGGAAACCACGGCGCCATTAGTCAAACACAGATTGAGTGTGACAGCTAACCTCTCATGATGATCGCCTTGCACCACACAAAAACTGACTGTCGTTGCTGCATAATCATGTCTCACTTCATAGTTATAGCTCATAGAACAAAAGGAACAACAGAACAACAGAAAGAACATTTTAACTATGTAATAAACTGTGTATAAATAGAAAAAGTTAAAAAGTCAAATATATTAAATGTCAAATCCTCGTCCGCTCCACCCCTCCTTTCCATAGACCAATATTTGTCTTCTTTAGGGGGAGACAGGGGATCTTTAGCGGGGGACACCAGCTCAACAGTATGTGCCATGTAGAAGTGATATATATCATCTGAAAGCTGGGAACGTGAAGATTAATTTGAGCACTGTGTGTCAGGTTTTTCTGGTCATAAATCTGTAATAAACACTGCATGCTGGTTAGGTGCCTATTCACATCTGGACAATTTAGAGCTTTTAAGGGCTTAGAACATGATGGCTGTTTCCATTAGGGCTGTCACAATATTGGGTTTTCACAATGCTATCTCTTATACACACTAGTGATATTATCGCAATATCCAGGCCTGTCAGTTAAATTCATATGTGACTGTCTTTAACTGTGTCTTTTTTGGCAAATGAGGAGGTGGAGAGAGAGTCTGTGACCATAATTGTATAAAAGCGTACAAAAGTGCAATCACACTTAATGGATAGTGAAAATGTGTGTGTGTGTTGAGGGGGAGTGTCGGGGAAGAGACGAAGCAAGAATGGAAAGAAATGACACATTATCGCCAATAGTGGTATGTTGTAACACCCCTAATTGTCATGCTCAATTATGTTTCATAAATTGCTGCAGTAATTTTTGGGTTGATAACATTTATTACACTGATTTGGTGCACAATTTAGCCATTTTTGACTACTCAAGAATTGATAAAAATGTTCAAAAATCCTTCCAAAATACCACATTATGGCGCCAAGAACTTGGGGAAAACCATAGAAAAAAAAAAATCATGCTGTGCTTTGGTGCCAAAATCTTTTGTCATTTTGTCGATTTTGGATCGGGAGCATTTCTGTTCTGAGGATTGCTCTGAAAGACCCTTTTTTTTGTCAGACCACCTAGGAAAGCGGGACCAAACAAGTGTGTACACATCCAGATGAAAACATTCAGGTGCAAAACAAAAAAAATATCACTGGAGGATACAAAGAGAAAAGTCTGCACAGTGTTAGGCTCCAATGAATATTTTAATTCTCTCTTACAAATTCTCTTTGAAGACAATCTACAAGAGAACAACAGGCATTTCTTGTAGGGGAAGTAATCAACTCAAATTTGTTTTCAGGTGTTGTCACAATAATGTTGTAATTGTATTATTATTTTTTTCTGTTTTTTCCTCTTCTTCTAGAGTAATGTGAATGCCACCTTGTGGTGTCTGTTTTTGTCCCTGCTGCTTGCTGATCGGTTGATGACAGAGATTTGAGTTGATTACTGCCTCTACAAGAAACGCCTGTTGTTCTCTTTGCCATTTACCTGAGGAAGATCTTGTAGATAGAAACGTTGCCTTTAAAGATAATGTCCTAGAAGAGAATTAAAATATAAATATTTATCCTTTGTACCCTCCAATATACACAGGGAAGCCTTCCATCCTCTGAATCCCCCAGGTCTCTTGTGGTTGTGGCTGTGTACTTTAATGAGGTTGTGATTGTCCTAGAGGTCACTATAGGTCATTTTATAAAGTGAGGTCAAGAGCCTCAAATCGGAGGTGGGAGTCAAGTCTCACGTGTGCAAGTCACAAGCAAATCTCAAGTCTTAACTTTCAAGTCTCAAGCAAGTCCCAAGTTCCTGTGGTGAGAATCAAGCAAGTCACAGGTCAAGTCATAATGAAATTCTGACTTCTCCACATTAAAATCTGTTAAAAGACGGTAGAGCCACGTCAATTTATCAATTAATAAACTGTAAATTAAACTGCCAACTATTTTGATGATCAATTTATCAGTTTAAGTATTTTTAAGAAAAAAGCCACATTCCAGCTTGTTAAATGTGAGTATTTTCTGCTTTCTTTACTCCTCTCTGACAGTAAACTGAGTATCTTTGGGTTGTGAGTAAAACAAAACATTCGAGGACGTCACCTTAGGCTCTGGGAAACACTGATCAACATTCTTCACCATTTTCTGAAAATTTAATGGACCAATTAACTATTTGATTAATACAGAAAATAATCAACAGACTAATGAACAATGACAATAATTTGTAGTTGCAGCCCTAAAAGACAGTAGTGCTTATAATTTTACTGATATTTGAAATTTTGTGGCAATTAATCTGAATTTGATCATTTCTGGACAAGCCCCCTCCATGATAGCTGCCTCCTGCTTTGGCTTTGGCGTCTGCTAGTCTGTCTAGAAAGTATAAATATTTGTTTTAAAAAAGTCTTTTCAAGTCATCTGTCACAAGTGTAAGTCAAGTCTCAAGTCATGAATACCAGGTCAAAGTCAAGTCTTTAATCGAGCAAGTCTTAAGGCCTTAAATCTCTGACTCAAATACACCATTTTTAGAATTTAGGTGAAAACTGATGGTACAAATTGTTGGTATCACTGAATGCTTGAGGACATCTAGTCGCATATGATACTGTTGTATTCAGTCTTCTCCGCTACAGCCTCTGAAAGGCAGTAATGTCGTCCGAGGACATCGGTGTCCTAGTGGGGTTTAAAAGGTTAAAGAAAATGAAAAACAAGCAAATAATTTGTCCTCTTGCCTGAAACATACAGTGAAAAGTCTTCTCTATCACACTGTGCATAGAGCTGAGTCACAGCATGCCAGATTTAACTATCAATACCTTTAATAGGCTTACTGCCGGTTGTTGCTTCTCTCGTTTAAAGTCTTTAATGTATAATTTATAGTAATGTATCTACAAGTATTTCATGAGTGAAAAATTGCCGCCGTTTCAACAGTTCAACACATTCCTGCCCTCACCTGATGATTTATTCAATTGTGTATAAAAGAGTAGTCTTACTTAATTTTTTAAATTAATGGCATTACCTCTCAGCACATCTCTCATGTATTAAAAAAAAACAGCCTCTGTCTCCAGTCAAATGATGGAAAGATCTGACCTAAGAACATTGCGATATTTAACTGAGATCATCTGTAAAGTAGACGGAGAGTCGTTTTCAATTAAGAGCTCATTAAAAACTAAATTAGGCGCTGACCTTTGAAACATACTAGCACAGGGAAAAGAAAGGAAAGGTAGACATGTACTTTAACACATTCATCTCTGATTAAGATGAGAACCCTCGAACTTAGTTTTCAAGGGTCTCTGATAATCAAAAACAAGATAAATATCTACACAGCATTTTCCTTTCCAAACACTGGTGCCGAATTTGCGCTGATTTCTAGTGGTTTACAATCAAATCAGAAGTGATCGGCTGCACAGTAGCTAATATTCATGAATACCTACTTACATTTACAATTTATTTATTCATTATTAATATTCTGATCAAATCTGTTCTGTAACCAGGAAAGAATGTTTGACTTTCAGACACAATCAGGAAGACAAGAAGACGGCATACATTAGGTTGATGTTCCTGCAGCCAGACAGTAGAGTATTATCACCTGCCCTCACGTAGCCTTGTAATCTGAGAGCGGCATCAACAATCAATGGAAGGAGGGAAAGAGAAGACAAGTCCAATCGATGTCTGTTAGAAACACTGGGGTAATTGTGCACTTATCAGTTTGAAGGAGCTATGAACTTTAAGGAGCCTGAACTGTGTGACCAATCTTAAGATAGTGCTTAATTTCATTTTCAAATCAGCCGAAGATTTCATAACAATTTTGTGCAACCAAAGCATTTTGTCCCTCATATTCATTGTTTTACACCCTGCTGCTATAAATGCGAATGTGATTTATTGTGAGTTTCACAGCTGTTTACAAAAAATTATTAAAGAAATAATTCCCATTTCCTTTTTGCGGACAACAAGGTGCAATATTCAGTGTAATACGAGCAGTTATCAGAATAAGACAATTAAAAGATCATTATTGCAAGAGTCAACTGGATCAATACCAACACAAAATCTATATATAGACAGTTGACCTCTTGTCCTGTCCATATATATATGTGAGCCTGCCATACATAAGAGGTGTCATAGAAGCAGAGAGAAGATGGTTAACTGGTAAAAACTAAATCAATTGTATCACAGTCATGTATCACCAGGTGCATGTGGTGAAAATAAAACTTTCTGCTGTTGCAGTATTTGACTAAATGCAGAAAATACAAAACCAAACTGGCACTCCTAAAAGAACATTTTGTTCCCAAGGCAACAGTGAAACCTGTCCTTCCACTGTATGGTGCGGCTTGGCTCGGTTTGAATCGACTCATTTACCAGTGTCAAAAGTTGTGGATAGTAATTTTACATGGTACTTTTTTTGGTCTGACCTCGGTCGAGGCTCCAATCGAAGTCATACTAAACGGTGGAGTAAAAACACTGCAGAGCAATGATTGGTCAGTAAGAATCATCACCAGAATCATCACTTGCATGACATGGATGACCTAAACATGGGCCACCAATTGCAACCACAATTTCTTAATCACTTAACCCAGATTCTAAAAAATGTCAGCCTGCAAAACCACACCTTGGTCAGTTGACAAAGTGCAGACATTCCTCTGTTTGTTTGCCGATGAAAGGATCTCAAAGGAAAGGATATCCTCCATTGTTACTGTGTGTTGACTGAAGGTGTTTGATGCATTGCAACACTTTCCAAAAAAGGTGGCACATGGGCATGTTTACCACTGTGATACATCACCATTGTTTTTAACAACATTCAGTAAGCATTTGGAAACTGAGGACAAGAACTGTTGTAGTTCTGAAAGTGAAATTCTACAGTCCAGCTTCTCTGTTGTCATATTTCGTGCTTCATAATGCACCACACATTTTCAACGGGCAACTGCAGGCAGGTCAGTCTAGTACCTCAACTCTTTTACTATGCAGCCATGCTGTTGTAACACTTGCAGAATGTGTCTTGGCATTGTCTTGCTGAAATAAGAGGGACATCTCAAAAAGACATCATCTGGATGGCAGCATATGCCACTACAAAACCTGTATGTACCTTTCAGCGTCAATGGGGCCTTCACAGATGTGGCAGTCAGCCAGCCATAGGCACTAACACAGCCACATACCATCACAGGTGGAATTTTGAGTGTAACATAAATGTCTGTACAAACTTTCTGAAAATCCTTGCAATACAGTAGCTGTCAAGACATTTCACTAAAAATACCAGAAATATCAACCTGCTGGTGACTCAAGAGGAAAAGTCGGGGGATCACCAAAGTCATTAGGATTCATCTTCTGGAGACCATGAATGTCTGCATAAAGTTTTATTAAAATCCATCCAATAATTGTTGAGATATTTCAGTCCAAAGTTCAACTGATAGAACAACCCTCCATCCAAAAAAGACACCCCTGGCACGGCTAAAATTGCTACCACATAACAGCCTTTGTACACTGTGGCAAAAAGTAATTGAAGTAGTTGGACTGTGCTACAATGGAGCCATCAGACAGTGTTGGCAGGCAGTGTCAACTGGCTAGAAAACACAAACAGTTCTGGGGCTAGAAAATGTTTTGTCAACAACTTGCTTTACTTTTTGGCCAAAATGCTCACTGAATTATCCAAAAGGGCCACACTGTTTCTGTTTCCTGAGCCCATCAAATTACCCCAGTGTGGTGCTGCACTGGCAGGGCAGGGGAGGCAGCCAAGGGGCCCCATTAAGGAGCCCATAAGATCACACCCTACAGTTTTTATTGATTTAAAACACTGTTTTCTATAAGGCAGAAGAAAAAAAATCAAATCCTAACTGTTAGTTACTGATAATTGAGATGTGTGGCGAGATGTTGGTGTTGTTGCCATTTGGCAGATTATTGTGTGAATTATTGTTTTGCATGGCCTCAACTTTCACTGTGGTAAACTAGAAGTAATGGCCAGTACCACTGAGCTGGTGTGGAGATCCTGATGTGGGTGTTTAATGACTATTCTGCCTACTCTGTCCAGCTTTGCTGCAGCACCACCCGCCATCATTATTATATTACTATTATTATTATGAATAATATTAATTGGGCGGCATGGTGAATCTGTTATTAGCACTCTCGCTTTACAGGAAGAAGGTGCTGGGTTTGATTCTTGGCTGGGGTTAGGCCTTTCCGTGTGGAGTTCTCCATGTGTTCTCCATGTGGGTTTATCCCTACCATCGACAACATGCATGCAAGTTAAATTCTCCAGTCAGTACCTACAACCAAGGCGCTGGCACAGACCAGGAGGTGCTCCTTAACTGCAGAGACCGAATCACACTGTACATTGTACTATGTATTTTTTATGTAACAATAAAGTTGACCTTTATCTTTATTATGTTGGGTGCACCACAAGGTATACAAGGAGTAAATACAACAGAGCAAAATCATAGGTTACTATATGAATATTTTGTGATATTATAAATTATGCACCAGTATGGGTTCTTTAAATAGTGCAGCGTTTCAGCTCATTGTTACTAAACTGTATCACATCTGTTCAAGTCCTGACAAAGACATCATTGGAATATTGTGTTGCGATATTAATGTATAAAGGGCTTGAAATGCTAAACTGAACTAGTTTTTTATTATTTAGTAAGTATACAACATATTTTTGGCATCTTCTATAGTGCACATGAAAAAATATCACTTATTATATTATTCAGTGACTGGCAAAGAGGGTCCACAAGGGTAAAAGAACTAAACTATTAAACTGTATTGATAATTGATTAATGGTTAAAGTATTTTTTTGTGCAAAAATGGAAGAAAACGTTGTTTTAAACCTCTCAAACATGGATATTCTCTGCTTTTCTCTGCTTATTATCATATTAAACTGAATACTTTTGGGTGCTGGACTGACAAAACAAAACAAGAGCATTTTTCACCTTTTTTAAAAGTTTTATAGACTAAACAATGACAATAGTGTGAAAATAATCAGCAGATTATTTGACAATGAAATAATCATTATTTGCAGCTCTATTAAAGGTGCAGTGAGCGATTCTGGTTAAAGACAGTTGTTTCTCATTCCCAGGTCATCAAATACTTGGGAATAAGACTTACTGACCTGGGATTAGCCTAAATCTCCTGACATGGGCTAGATTTTCTAAAGCAGAGTTAAGAGGAGGAACAGGAGTCTAGTTTCCTCTCAGGTGCCTTGAATTACATTATGCTGAAAGATTATTATGGAACTTTTGCCCAATGACGCCAGAAATAAACTGCCTACCCCAGTTTTAATGATTATGTGATGCAGTGTAATACATCAAATCCACTTAAAATGCCACCCTGTTCCCTTCAAACAAGTTAAATCTTGTTTTTGTCCCTCATTTTTATTACTGCTAAACAATCCCATTTTGACAAGTAGCCGTAAGAATTATTACATTGCATTAAATCAGGTTTCACCATAAAACTAACCATAATTTCTACCTCTTACTGCATCCTAACAGATGCAAGCTAATGCCCAGACAATTAAAAACCAGAAAGCCTTGAAGAAACACATAACACGCGCCAAATCTTTCCACTCCATTGACAATATGTGAAATCCTAAACAGCCAAGTGACAGTACTCTATCAATTATTCAAGAGGAGAAAGGCTTGCAAAAAGTACCGCACCCCCGGCTATGCAGCAGTAAATCACTGTATAGCACACCATCTGCTGCATGTCAACGCCAGTGGCTGCTGTGTGCACAAGAGAGCAGAGCAGCATTGATCCTGAAGTCTCGGTTGATTTCCAGTGTGAATTAGAAAGCAGGTGAAACGATGCACGCGTCAGAATGCAGAAACATGCAAACATGTATCATATTGAGCTATATGTAATAACAGTGTCACCATTTTTAAAGCCATAAGTGCACAATGTGAGCACATTTCTGTATCCATCTTGTCTGCTCCACCTGGCCTAAAGGATGTTACTGTAAGAAGAGTATAAAAATATTCCTCATTAAATATTGAGCGTCCACATGACAGGATGTAAGGATGATTCTCTCCTCTCGTCTGTGGGTCCTTCACCCTCGTCGGTGTTTCAAAGCTCAACCTCCTCCAGAGACAGAATGTCCCGTATTCAGACTTCAATAATGCAACGCCTTCGTTCTGAGGGCTAAGGGCTGGCTTGACATCTGACTAATCGCTGACAAAGACATGGGTGCAGTTTGCAGACTAACTGTGCTATTTCTGGGCGGATAAGCATCAGAATCCCCCCCACAATATTCTCTTATTTGTTATAGCATCAGTTAAACATCTGGCAACCATTTTATAACAGTAGAAGTAGGTCATTTAGTACAAACTGAACCTCATGACAGTTTTGATTAATTGACTGTCTTCATAATACATTCAGTAAAATTAGCATCACCTCCATTTGGTATCTGTCAGAGGACTAATGGCTTGGTCCGTTCGGAACTCAGCCAGTCAATAACTCTCCGGGTGTTGGAAAATATGCAATAGTCACGACAGCATTCAAAAACTGCATTGTGTCCCAAACTGCAGATATGCCAGGAGAACAAAGTCACTGTGGGTTCTCATTATGTCGCTGATAATCAGTTATTCTGCACGTCAAACTCAATATTGTGACTTGTCAGTCACCCAGTCAAAGAACTGCTCTAATTATTTGCTGTGTTTACATTTCCCGATGTCTCAGTGTGAGACACTTTGACTGTATTTCTACCACTTCTCTCTACAGCCACTCTGCTGTGAAATGTCAGCTGAAGCAAAAATACCCAAATAAGCACCTTATGAATACAACTTTGTACAATTAAACATGTTTCCAAGGGTTGACAGGTTTATACAACACTGTTCTTTTCCAAATATTGAAAACATGGACTGCAAAGATGGATGGAAACCAAAATATGCCAGATATGAGCGCTGTGTTCTTGTGCTGGTGACGTCATTTGGAGCCAGAGTCTGCGCATTAGTGACCAGGGTTGGACCCGTGGTATCAATGTCCCACCCTGAGTGAGAACCAATGAGTCCCCTTCAACTTCTTAAAAACATGAAATTGTCCCCACCCACAGCCAACCACAAGGGGGCAATCAGACAATGTTGCGGTTTTCTTTTGGGGAGCTGCTGTGTCGCCCATCTTTACATACAGTCAATGACTGAAAAGCATGTTTAGATTTAGTGGTGAGCTAGACGTCTCACCCTCTTCTTCCAAGCACATAGGAGAACCTAAACTGGATGTGACACCCACTAAAAACACAAAAGTCTGTATCTAGAATGTTTGGTTTGTCCGCTTTGGGTTACTGTGGAAACATGGCGGTGCAACATGGCGGCATCCATGAAAGAGGACCCACACCCTCTGTAGATATAAGGGCTCAACCAAACCTCAGTTCTTATTTTAAGGTTATTATACTAAAGAAAGTACACGTTTGAATATCACGTTCCATTTCTGCCATATTCTACCAAAAAAATCCCCTTAATCTTAGATGCTGCACCTTTTAAAGAGCCCAAATAGCAGATTTTGCATCAATACAACCTTCACTCCTGGTGTAGGCAGGGCTTAATGTTATTGAATATTGTCATTAAATAAATACCGACATGTGTGTAATTGACTTTAGCTTCACACAGTTGCAGGAAATACTTCCAGCTGGTAAACTCTTGCGTTCATAACTGCCTGATTTGTGGGTAATGTTGCCTGTGTGTAAAAGAAACAACAGCAGCCATTTTATAAAGCTCAATTTAAACAAACATAAAAAGTCAGATTGAACTGCATTCTCATTCAATTCATTCTGAATTTGTCATTTTGTAGAAATTCTGGAAACTCTACACAATACAAACGCTTCATAAATCAGGGGCTCAGTTTTGTATCAACTAAATGCTCCAACATTATGTCTGAAAAATCCCACAAGGAGCGGCAGCTTAGCTGGCAGCACAGGCTGTTTAAAATGTGCACCGACGCATAATGCATAGTAGGTTTTAACTTCTATTCTAGCCTAACTTTCCCATTTGGATTCATTTCTTCTTTTTAATATGAAAATGGTGAGGCTGCAAAAATGAAAAGAACGTTTGTAAAGAGATTCTTAAACTTTTCAGCTGCATGCTGGGAACTAGATAAGGAGAAAATGTCAATTTCAGTGTTACTGTGTAATGGCACAACACAGTTTCACTTTGCTTTCACACTGAGGGCAGCACAATCAACACGTCCATTCATTTCTCACAGAGATGAGGCACCGGGGAAACCCGGCCAACGTGATGTCGGACAATAAACTTGCCAGCTGAGATTGAGCCAAGCTGAGAAGTTGTCCCCTTTTTCGAAAAACAACAGTCAATCAGATTTCTACAGTTCTTGTTTTCCAGACTATTCGATTTCATTTTATAAAAAATAGCTCCGTCTGGAAAGTGCAAAACACAGACAGTTATTTACAGCAGGTTCAAAAAGGGTATAGTCCTACAACTTTAATGTCAACAGCTGCAGAAATAAATGATGCAGTCACATTGTGGGAATTCGTGGTCAACTTCTATTTTTCTTTACTTGATTCTTGAAAGGATTGACAAGTCTCTGTTGATGCTAATTAGCTTGTTAGTATTTGAATTTAACTTGCATCACAAAATAGTCTAGCTCATTTATTTAATGGATGTCTTGGTGTGCAATTATAAGAAATTCTTGTATATGAAAAATTAATTGTCAAGTTACATTAAATTACCCATATTAGATAGCATAGATTTAAGAGAGGACGCCAAGTAATTCAGTGCAGTCAAATCCAAAAACAATGTGCATTGATCACAGCTCTCAGTTGCATCACGCACTGAAACTCATCTCAAGGTTAGAAACTTTTTCACAGTGCCAACTTATTCTGCAAACTGCTGCCTGCGGAGTGATCAAAGGGCATGACAAATCAACACAGAAAATGAGGCTTGATGTAAGAGGGACATCAATATGAAGTGCACATTTTTGTACATAACTTTTCAAGAAGTCTCCAAGTAAGTGTGATGAGGATAGCTGTGGCGTCACAAATCAGAATTAGCCTCAGGGGGCTCTACAATCTGAACAGTGTCTGACACCCTCTGTCCTTAGACCCTCTATGCGGGTAAGTAAACACTCTCCGCCAAAAAACCCTTTTAACAGGAAAAAGATGGAAGAAATCTCAAAAACAGTCTCATCAGTCCTATACACACCAATCAAACATGTACGGTAGTGTAACAATATAATAATCAATGACTGATTGACTGAAATACTGTATTTAAGAACAATTTTGGAATTAGGTTCCATTATATGATGCCTCATACTTCTAGCCCAATAAATTTCACAGGTAAATATTGTACTTTTCACCCAACTACATATATTAGACAGCTTTAGTTACTAGTTACTTTATATGTACATGATTTTACATTGAAAACGATATAAAAAGTAGTTAAGGTTAATACTTTAGCATCTAATAATAGTAATATATAGTAATATATCACTCAAAGGGGCCATTATTCTGCAGATCAAACACTGTACTTTTACTTGAATACTTCAATTACATTTTGTCAATGATACTGTACTTTTACTTAATGGTTACATCTATGAGATTCTGAACAACGGTTATAGCAGTGTACAACTATTGCTATGCAAAGATAAAGTGGCGTCCTGAGTATAGAACAAATTCACACTCCCTCGGTATGTGTTGTAATCTGAGCCTCTCTCAGTCTGGCACATGCAAGTTTGTGCATGTTTGTGCATGTGAGTCCCTCCCTGTGAAATTGTTGGCCCCTTTTAGAAAGAGCCAGAGAGAGCGACCTCCCATCGTAAAAGCAAGATGGCAGAGTGCAATTCAAAGTGTTTCGCTGAAAACATCCACATTCAATTGACACCATCAAACTTTAGCTGCCTAGAGCCTATTTTATATTTGGCTAACATTAGCAGTATGGTTAGCAAGCAAATAATTACATTGCAAGGATTTTGGCCACTCTGCAGACTGAAGAAATAGCTTTTTACCATACTGAATACATTACCATTACAAAGTAGGGAAAACCAGCCTATAGAGCCAGATTATATGGTGAATTAATGACTTATTTCCACTAAACCTGAGCTGGTGGTTGTTGGAACAGTGAAAAGATGAACCAAGGCAGTTTTGGTGAGTTTAATTTTGTGTCTGTACAGTTTGAATGAAGTGTCTCACTGTTTTTGGATGATCTGCGAGGTAAAATTGCTGTTTCTGTGGATGGAGTGTGGTGGTTTTGAGGAGAGGCTGCTTCTGGTTATGGAGGTGGTGTGGCTGATGTGACCATTTGTTTTGGTCTTAGATGCTGGTGCTCTAGTGGGACATGTAGTTGCAGAGAATGAGGCATATAGAACCTAAATGCAAGAATTTGAATGACAGAATTTTACTTGTAATGAAGTATTTTTACAATGTTGTATTGGTACTTTTACTCAAGTAAAGGATCTGAATATTCCTACACCACTTTTAAACTATCAGAATCAATAGCATGATAAAAAAGTGTCCTTTTTCTCTTCAGTCGGTTAAAAGTTGGGTGAATTCCCTCTGTGGCCTTTGTGAAAGTTAAATCCAGTGTAATCCTGTGCATGGTGTTGACAGCAGTGTGCCTCCTCCATGACACATGATGTAACATGAACAAAGGTCAATGGTATCCTGCAGATCCAATGTGTTCTCATCGCAGGTCATCAAATACCGAGGTACCCTTTAGCATCTGTATGAGACATTTCTGCCAGAAAGCCTTTTTATCACAAGCTTGAACATCACTGGTTAAGTTTGGGCAACAAAACCTCTTAGTTAGGTTTAGGAAAAGATAATGGTTTTGGTCAAAATAAGTATGTTACATTACAGAAATGTGGTCGGGTATATTTATGTCATGACACACCTAGTCTGACTCACCAGATGCTCACTGCAGGTTAAAGTCCTCCCATTGGTTGCTTGCTTCAAGGGCATCATAGCATCAGCTATATACGTTTTCTAAGTCCCTGGGAAACAAGAACAACCTCCTAGCTGCAACCAACACGCTGAAAATGGCAAATTAGTACCTGGGACACTGATGGTACAAACGCACACAAGCTAACAGCTGTTACCTTTTCTTTTTCAGTGACGTAATCATTTAAATGCCAGAGCTCACCTCCCGACATGCAAATGTTCCACCAAAACAAGTTCCACCTCGACACTATTTTGCAGCAGCACCGTCGCTGCATCCCGGGCTTAGCGCCGACCGAGACTTTTGTGATTGGCTTAAAGAAATGCAAACAAGGCAGGGCATTTTTACACTTTAGCAGAATGTGTATGCATGTATACAAGACCGTTCTCCAGCACCGAGGAGAAGGGTCTAGCTATGCAAGAATATGACGCAGCTAATGGTATGTAACATAAAACTTCAGATAATGTTGACTTTTGGTTTCAAACAGGACTCAAACCCTTTATACTTAGTCACCTGATGCAGATGGGTTAAACTGAAGTTATTTGAAAGCCCGATGCATTGCTCACAGACACTAAACGGTACTTGGTGCGTCTGTATGAGAGGCCGATGAGCGTGACAAAAATGTGCTATTTGATGACATGGGATTGATGGGGGGTGGCAGATCCCATGACACTCATGCACTCACCCCAACTAATCAGTAGGAGTCGCCTGTGCAGCGACAAAGACATTATCCCACCCTGGCTTCCCACCCACAAACTTACCCAATTGTGTTTGTTGGAATGCATGACCGAACTGGAGCTGTCCTCGGGTCTCTGCAGTGGTAGGTGAGTGTTTTGTCCCTGCACCGCCTGTGAATTTCTCTAGGCAGAACAGCTAACTGAATTATTGCCCACTGTGTCAAGGACATTTTAGCAAGAAAGTCTGACAGAGAGAGAAAGAAGCGACTAAATATCAAGCTCACATTCACAGCCCCGTTGACGCATTTCAATGAGGGGGCACAAACCAGCCATGTCCTAGATAAACGGAACCCTGCACTGCATTGAAAGACTCTCTACAGCAGTCAGGTTTACATAACAGCAGACAATACACGAGGAAGCACATCACTTCTACTGCTCCATATGAACAAACACAGGCCGAAATCCTGCCTGACCACCACTTTAAAAAACACTTAAGATTTCCTCTTCCAAAAACATGGGTTTCAAGATGACTCACTGCAACACACTGGGAGTCATTTTGCAGAGTGGATATTGTAGATGGGTGTAGTTTACTTTGCTGGATTTTAATTATCTGGTGAGGGGAAACGATGCTGTAATTAATTTCTGAATTGAACTGTTCCCTAAGTCTCTGTCTCCCAAACGGGATCAGGTGAGATACAAGAAGTGATTGGATTGGATTGGATTGACAAACTTGAGCTGCTTACGATACGAATATTTGTTTTTGTGATATGCGCTGGAGTAAACTACAGTCACATAGTATCAGGATTGGCAATGGTTTGCATATTTAGAATAAGCATATTTATTTGACAAAGTGCTGTGCCTGGCTGCATGAGAGTAGGATAAATAAATAAAAGGTTCCCTTAAATTTTAATCTATGGATGTCTCAGGAAAAATTAGTTGGATAAAATCACATAATGATTTCTTTAGGATGGTAAAAACACTTTAATCTCTTAGCATTTGCCCTTAGCTTCTTAAATATTCCCTTACGCACTGCTAGTAGGTCATTAGCAACCATTTTCCTCAGAATTTTTTTAAAGGGTCCTTACCAGTCCCTTAAAAGTGAAATAATTTGTGGAACATAAGACTTGCTGGTGATTTGCAGGACAGATATATCATATATTAATGTTTGCTAATCGTTTTATGTAAACTCACCTGATTTTGTTGACTCATGTCATTATTTGGCAATCTCCTTTCCTGCTGTTGCAGTAATTATTAATATTATAGCTTATTTCTTCATTATTTCACGTATGTCTCATTTCACAGAAGATTTTTCACACTAATTTTTGTATTTGGGTTAAATTTACTTTGGATTATGTGCTTGTTTTTTTCCACACTTCGTGAGAGAACATTCTTATCTTCTTTTTCCTCTTGGTTTGCCTTTGCTGTCCATTTTGGACAAGCTAGCTAACAACTAACAAGGATGCTGTCTAGTAAGAGGAATGAGGTGAGTGAATCATAGCCATGGTAACTGAAGTGCACATGTATTATGACAGTAACTGCTGTGAAATCCTGAGTTTAAACACAACAAAGAGATAATCTAAGAGGATTTATGAAACGCTCCCAAGAGAATCCCTTAGCTGAGGGAACTATTTTGCTTAAGGGACAAACTTAAGTTTGAAACCTAAGCTGGTTTATGCAACTGGGCACTGGTTCCCTTGTCATGAATAGTGTCACATTCAGACTCTTGGTTTGTGTCCCTGGTGTCGGCTGGCTAACGGCTCAAGTATGACAGACCACTGCTTGAAACTGGCAGACAGAAAAGCACAATCTGAGCAGGGTCAGCCCTAAAATGAGAAGAGGAGAGAAAAATTCAGCAGTGACAGCAGAGAATAAGGGTGAACACTTGTGTGGCCTTTTAGACATGAAGATGGATAAAGGATTCTCGAGTGACACAGAGGTTGTGTGCTTCCTGTTTGGCAGATTGCTAAACGAATTTCATTAATCATTACGTCAGTAAAGTCTATAAAAAAGTATCAGCTGTTTTAGACACCACTGAGGAAATTTGTTAATGGCACCCACATGAAAAAGAAGAAGTTGCCATTGCCTATATATATTCTGTGTCTTATAAGACTTGCATGTCTCATAATATGTAAACATTATGTATGTTTACAGTTATGTTTTCTGTAATTTCTGTGTCATTTCTGTCTTTTAAGGTTTTTATACAATACCTGAACATTTGTAATATAGAGTAATAGGTTCCAAAATTGTACAAGTTTCAGATTACACAAATTTATTAAGAATCTTGTATCTGGTTTAATTGTGATATACAGTATATTACTCACAAGTTTCAAGTCAAAGGTAATGGCAAGGTAATACATGGACCAAAATGCAAATGATGCATGTTGATGACTCACTGAAACAGCACAGGGAGAAAAATTACCCTCTGCAACAGTGAGATGATTCACTTTGAATTAGTGCACAGCTCCCTCCGGGACAGACCAGGATCTGAGGCCACTACAGCGGCATTTTGGTGTTTCCCCCCCTTTTGTTTACCTATTTTTCCTCCTGAGCTGTCAGATATTATACAACCACTCTCATGCAAGCTCTCGGCGATTAACACAGCTGCATGCTACACTGCAAAAAGCATTCTTATTCCACCAATGGATGCACAGTTAGCGTGCAGTGTGGATCTTTTTGGCTTTGTGTAATGATTCAGGAGGACTCTCCAGATGAGCGTGAAGATTGCAAAAAATGTATTTACGAACAGCTCTCCAGATAACAATGCTGCGAGTGGGCTTTTACAGCTGGACAAAAGGATGGGAGCAATTATTTTGATCAATATAGTACAATGAATGCCGTGCCCTTCTTGCAAGGCCCAACTATTACCAGCCTTATCATGAGGAGGAGATAGATTTTGCAACTCTCCATCCTGCTCTTGGAGACAGCAACCAATTTGCTGTCAAGTCAATAATCTCTTTGGGAGAGATCGAATCTGCAACATTTCTCCAACTTGTCTGGCACACACAGCCAAAACACACAATATACTTCAAGTTAAATTAGAAGACGTTTGTTTCTGTTTGCCGGTGACACGTCTTTGCAACAGAGTCTGAGTCACAACAGGTTTGCAGAATACAAATGAAGACTGGGAATCTTTTATTCTGGGAATGGCAGCAGCACAATGACCTGAGTAGAGAATGAGTGAAGAGGATGGCTCAACACTCAGAGGAACACTTTCAGCTTCACAAAGCAACTTAAGTGACCTGTCACTCACTCAACTTGAGTCATTTAAGTCTCAAAAACTGTGTTACCACACCGAAGGTCAAATCTTTGTGATGAATCAGAATCATCACAAAACAGACATGATTTGATTGCGTTATTACAACACTCTGAAGTACCACACTGTAAAAAAAACTCCATTACAAGTAAAAGTTCTGCATTGAAATGTTGCATGTAACCACAGCTATTCCTATATATGATGATCCTGCATGCTCTTCTTTATGTCTGAAATGTAAAACAGCTGTGGTACATATAGTCATCTTTGTCATTGTGCTGAAAAATTGTAATTTTTCATTGTCAGTCCGAGGCAAGGTTGAGAAAATATTTGGGATATTTTAGCATGGCATGAAACACTTGCTTTTACTGTAGATTTGTCCATGTTGATCAGAGTGTGCCAACCCGGCCTGCTCCAGCCAACTCCAGCTGGAGGCATGGGTGTGGCTTACTCCATTCTTGTCCTGTTCGGCCTACCGATTGTGCGGTCCTAGACCAGTCCACCAATCACTGGGATGCAGCTCGGGGGGAGAAATTCAATATGAGCTCAGCGAGAGCATCAATCTGAGCTGCTGACATACAGCTTGCCAGGTGTGTCTCTCAGTGTTGTTTCTGCTGTATGCCAATTCGAATAACTTGTTTGTGTAGAACGAGTCACTTTGTTGTTGTACAAAAAGGACGGGGCCAGGTATTAGGTCTAAAAAGTGATGCAATGGACTGACACGTAGGATTTGATGTCTGTCTAGACACATCAGGTGTTTGGGGTGCTGTCTCTTTTGTATTTCTGTTTTTACCAAGGTAACTTAGTTAGAGAGGGTTATTTTTTTACAGCTGTTTTTATTTGTTGTCACCTTGTAGCCAGTAGTTAGCTCCTTTTCTGTGAGTCCTCCTTTTGTTATCTTTTGTTAAGTTCAGCAACACCCATCGGCCCTTTCCCTTTGCAGTTTCACCTCCCTTTTTTTTGTCAATTTTCCAACACTATGTTAAATAAATAACTGAATTTCATAGTTTACAACTGGTTTATGTTGCTTTCCCTTTTCCACCACAAGCCAGGGGTGGTACCACCTACTCATTTGCCATTGCCACGTACTGTGAGGTACTCTTGAGGAGTTTGCAAAGGGACTGGTCCCCAATAGGAATATACCTGAACAAAGAATGGTAATAAAGAGTAATGTGTGTTTGCTCTTTTTTGTGGCTTTCATTATATTTTGTCTTAACTGTAGGTCTGTGTGTTGCATCACTTTACTGTTGTTGAAACTAAAAACAAAACCTGAAAATGTTACTTAAGTAAAAATATGTAAGTGTAATCAGGAAAATGTGCCTAAATTATTAAAAGTAAGAGTAGTCAATGCAGAAAAATGTTCCCTGTGAGTGTTATATTATTATAGATCATTAGATTATTGTTACTCATGCAGTAAAGTAAACGCAGCATTTTACAGCTGTAGCTGCTTGAGGTGAAGCTCATTTCTAACTATCTTACATGAGGCTGCGACTAATGAGCATTTTTCATTTGAGATTAATTTGCTCATTATTTTCTTCATTAATTGAGTGATTTTTCATTTGTAAGAGTTCTGAAAATAATGAGAAATGCTGCCACAATTAACCAAAGCCCAAAGTGACACCTTCGCAGTGTTCTGTCAAACCAACAGTCCAAACCTCTGTATTATTACCTCCACCAAGGAGGTTTATGTTTTCACTTCTGTTTGTTGGTTTGTACAACAGTACAATTTTCATTAAGTGTGTCAGATGGACTAAGACAGAATCTGTTAAATTCTGGAGAAGATTGAAATTACAGAGCGGATACACAAATTATTTTTCAATTTCATTAATATTGCAAGATAGGGCGTGTGGCCTTGGCAGAGGTCTCAGCTATCTGAGTGCCCTTCTAATTACAAGTAAATTAAAATAATTAAAATAATTAAAAGAAAATGAAGCAAATCCTCATATCTGAGCGGCCGGAAACATAATAAACAAAATGTTTTTGCATTAAAATAGTTGCCAATTAATTTTCTGTTTTCTGTAAATTTCATATGCTTTGTGAGCAAAAATCTTAATTCGTAAAATAGGTAAAGGTGTCAAGTAATTGTAGTAGAGTGAACAAATGATATTTCCCTGTGAATTGTTGTGAATTGTTCTATTCCACCACTGATTAGTACTGAGTCATTGTTTTTCCATTCGAAATTCAAGAGTACCTTGATAAAAAACTGCATTTTATATGTTTTGTTATACAGAGATTGTCCATAAATCACAGGTAAAAAACACTAAAGCTCTACAACAAGTAAAATGACTATTTAAATGTATCCACAATGCCTCGGATGACTGTTTGAAGTCATAGGGATTTTTTAAAAATCTGTATGCTGTGTCCTTCGCCTGCACACTGGCCTCAAAAAATCCAAAGAGAAAAGAAGCAGCCTTCATGCTGAGCACCTACTCACAAAGCTAAAGTATTCACCCTCCTCCTCCTCCTGATCCCTTCTTCTTGTTCCTCTCCTCTCCGCCTGATATTACATTGCAGTGTTCATCTAATGAAAAACATAAGTCCTTCTATACCTCTGATTTATAAACAAACAAACAAAAAAAAAATCCACAGATCACAGAAGCTTGCAGGTTGCATGGAGCAACAAAATTATAAAATTCCTGACAACAGCAGCCTGCAGTTTAAAGCAATTTCAACACATTTCATTGGATGACACAGAAGAATTTCAAAGCCTGAGTTTATTTTAAAGCAGTAAAAATATCTTCTTCTTTTTTTTTTTCAAGGGTTCTGTTGATGTTTGCTCTGCTCCGAGCGTTCTGAATGTCAGATGGGCAGATTCTCACTTGGCAACTCAAAGAAATGGCAACTCAGCTCTACCACTGCAAAACCCCATGGGACTGGGGAGAGAAAGAAAACAGAAAATGTCTCCTCGTTTCTAAGATTTCAGGGGACTGACAAAAAATATATTTAATGAGGTCCTGTGTTGTTTTTCTAAGGGGGGGGGGGGGGGGGGGGGGGGGGGGGCTTCAGATTCTGCTGCCAGATGCCTTTTGGAATGGGTGAGAAGGAAGAAAAACAGAGGAAAATACATATAAAACCCTTGAACTACGTTTTAAAAACACTGAAACCCTGCAGGCATGTTTCTTAAGACAACTGTTGGCAGGCTATCATAAAGTCAGCCATTGTTATTTAGAAGATTAAATCACCGCTCCTAAACAAGCTTAATATTACATCTATAGGATGCACCTTTGTGGGGCTTCTCCCTCCAAGGTTCAATTGTATCCGCCTCGACTTGCACCTGATAATGTTGAGGTTGTAATTTAAGTGTGATTCGGTGGCTCTTGGGGGACTGGAATGAAATTGCCGTCATTACCGGCTTCCTCCCGGTGTGTGTAGAGAGGTTTGAAGCCGACACAGGGCGCATTTCAAATGCCTCTGTGCGATCCCTCAACCCTTTTGACAGGGAGAGATCCCCAAAGTGGCTTTTGGCAGACACATCTCAACAGAGAGCAGGGTTCCTACGCAGTATGGAAGTATAGAGGTATGGATAAGTAGGGAGGCAGGGAGAATATGAAAAGAGAATATGGAAAAATATTTGTGTTTCCAGACCACTGCTCTTATTCTATTTTCTAAAATATAAATTTTGAATTTCTAAAAATAAATGAAATGTTTTTCAAGGTGTTTGGAGCAGGCAACCAGCCCAGCCAAGTTGTTTACTGCTGTGTGAGAGAGTGCAGGCTTGATGCTGTTTAAAGTAAGGCAAGCTGCCTCCACACCTGCACGTCACAGCCTGTGAAAAAGCTCTGCCACAAGTGTCTTACAGCTGGTGGGCTACCACATCCAGGCATCCACAACCAAATTGGTTTGGAAGAACATGTAGCAATATTGTTAAATTGTACACATACATAGCATCAAAATGACCAATATTAAACAAGTCTGAACATTTATGTTCATATACTTTAACTGTGCAGTGATGTAGTTATCAGAAAAATAAACGGAGGAGAAACATACTGATATGGCTGCATTTACTGTTCTTTCCATGGACATAGTGAATAAACAAGGCTGCATGCAGACTCTGTTTGGTGTTAATCGATTTGTTGGAGCGACAATCTTTGGGCAGTTATTTAGGAATAATTCAGGATGGCGCAACACGACTTTTTCATGTCCGATACGAATTCTGATACAAATACCCTCTCTTAAACAACTACGCTGTTAGTAATACATTTGCGTGTATGTACTTTGCTTGACCTAGCCGTCTAAAAGACATCACGCTCAAACAGTGAAACAGATATTCTGCTGCCATGAAGGAGGAAATACACAGCCCACAACATGACTCAGTTAATACTGCTGCTTCTTTTTGTTTAAACTTTTTCACACACGGCATTTTTGATTGTTCAGCACCATTCAAACAATAAAAATTAGCTTTAAATAAATTGCATGAATGCATAACGACTGCACTGTTCTGTCCCCCCCCCCCCCCCCCCCCCCCCCCCCCACCCCCACCCGACCTTCAAATCACTCCACACAGCTGACATGATGACAGTGACAGGTATCACTCACGTTTGAACTGTTCATGTGTCACATGCTGCTCATCTGTGTTGCTCATGACAAATCTCTCTTTACAGCACATCACTCAAATTTTGGTTAAGCACTCACGTGATAGTTAAGGCCAGTAGCTACCAAACCTTTTCTGGCATGCCCCCGCTTCAGAAGCTGACAAAAGTTCACACCCTCCCACCCCACAATTATATTCATGGTGTTTTGAAATGAAAAACGTGTAGGAACCCTGATCGAGTGGTGCTGCTTTGAGTTAAAAATAAAGGAAAGGAAATAAAACACATTTAATATAACATATGGATGATGCCAAAGAACACTTTTGTTTTATCTCACAAGCATGCAGAGCTTTACTGTAGAGCAGAGAGGACATGACGGCTGGGCATGTCGCAGCAGAATAGATGTCAAGAACTCAGACCAGCTCCAGTGATGATGAGGTTAGGTGACAGGGGTGCAAGTGGAGCAGTGTGGTATAGACGTGGTCACCGGCCAGGCAATATCGCCCTGGAGACAGAGGAGCTAAACAGCATCCTGAGCTCTCACAGACTAACACACCCAAACTATCAATAATTGTTGATCATTTTTAATCACCTATATTTAAAGGGACAGTTCACCCCAAACTCAAAAATACATATTTTCCCTCGGCCTGTAGTGCTTTTTATCCATCTAGATTTTTTTTTTTTTGGTATGAGATGGAGAGTGTTGGAAATGTTGGCTGAAGAAATGTCTGCCTTCTCTCCAAAATAATGTGACTGGAGCACTAATAGTGGTGCAGACCTTGTTGTGAGCAGTTTCATGTAGGAACTACTTTCTTTCTGCAAAAAATGTCATGAACTACTAATCCACTGGAACAGTTTTCTTTCTACTAGAAAGAAAGTAGTGTCTATATGAGACAACAAGGTCTGTGGATTATCTTGACTAACCAGGTAATGATTTCTGGAAAGAGATATTGCTGTTGAGTTTTTCAGATGTATCGTTTTTTGTGCTCTGAGCACCACAAGCCAAATGCCATTTAGTGGCACTATAGTGGGGAGAAGGCAGACATATCTACAGCTGATACCTTCAAAACTCCACAACTTACACCAAAAAATTCTAGATGGATAAACAGCACTACGAGCTGGGGAAAAAATGAGTATTGTTGATTTTAGGGTGAAATGTCCCTTTAATAAAGATCAGGAGAAACAATGCTGAATTTAACCACTTTATTTATCAAAGCATACAAGTAATAGACTTTAAAAAACTGCCATAGTGGTGAGCTGACCTGTCCTTTTTTTACTAACAATTTCCTCACTGTCTGCGCCCATTTTCTCACTCCATGCTGTCTCTGTTGTTGTGTCACATGTCAGTGGTGAAACTGAACAACACATCTGTTAAATAACTGGCTGTTTGAGTGTCACTCATAGAATGCTCCATTATCATGGGATATGACAGGCTGTGACGGGGCATATTCGTTATGAGCTTTCATGGCAGTTTGGCTTTCAAAGTAGGTTTTTCCCTTTCCTGTAGTATGTTAATGTGTTATGAAGCCCAGAGTCCACACCAAAGTTATTCCCTGGTGTGGACACTCCTCCTGAGCTGCCTGAAACACCTCGTTTGTAATCTAACCTTTTTTTTTTTTTTTTTGTTACTTGGTTATGTCACTTGTAACTAATTTGCATAATGCACAGCTGTATGAGCCAATATGAGAAAAAAAGTGGTTTTTTAACATAAAAGCATGTAAACCTATTCTAGTAGAATGCCTTAATAAAAGTATGAGCTGAAAATGAGTGTAATATGGCCACTTTAATGCATTTAAGTGAAAGTATTGAACATTTTATTGAACAATTTTCTCATTACTATTGATGAAGTGTGTATTACCAATACATATCACTGCTGTTTCACTGGCCAGGCCTACTTACACACACTGAAGGCTGTATGGATTTAATGCATGCCTCCATAAACATTTATCCACACCCCAGAATGATCACCACAGACTCCGACTGCATCTCAGTCAAACACATGTTTATGCATGTGCAGACCTGAATACACATGCACACGCTTCTATGTGTGAGCAAAATAAACGGCTGAAGAGGCAGATGTCTCTAATGCAGGAAAACTGTGTTCAAAAATAAAACTGAGGAGAGCATAATAGAGATTGTCTCCAAAGACAAAGAGGCTAAAAACAGCAGGTCCCCTGTAAGAATATGTGTCCTTTTATAAGCAGTCAGCACAATCTCACCACCACGTAGACAACACTGAACAACAAGCTCAAATCTGTAAAGAAGATGACTAAATATATACCAGCCGCATCCTGCAGGATAAAGCCACTCCTCCTCCTCCTCCTCCCTCCTCGTGGTCCAATTCAGATTCAGACAGACCAGATGAGAGTTACACCAGATGTGTCATATAGGAAGCTGTTTGCTACAAATTGGATGATTAACAGAGCTGTGCAGCCAGCATTGAGGCATTTTGGCTTGTGGGAGGCAGCACAGTGGAGAGTGATTGGCTTTGAGGGCCGAGGGAGCAGATGGGACGGGGACACAGAGCTGGACCGAAACCACTGACTGACTGCGCCTCCTTGGTTCTGCATCAAAATATCACTTCCATGCACGTCTGTACTCAAGAGTGATTGCACACATAGACAAAACAGAAAACCAGGTAGCTCCGTTTCACACAGAATTGCAGCGGCTTGGGCTTCATGGCAAGTTATCTCCGCCTTTAGCTCCACCCTCTTAACATTAATTATGCAGCTCAATGCAGCACTCCGAATCCCTGCTGCAGCTCACCCACACTACAATACTCTGCTGCTTTCTCCCACTCTCTCTGTCTCTGTCACACACACACACACACACACACACACAAACCACAGTGTTTCTCTCTTTTTCCCTTCATGATACATCCTCAACTATCCACAGCTAAAGACGGCATTCTCCTCCAAGCACCACCTTGTGAATAGTGTGCAAAAAAAACATGACTGCAGCAATGCTTTCTTTATTTTTTTCACACATTTTCCAGGGTTAGATGTTCTCACACTCTTTCTCTAAAGGAAGAAAATAACTGCATATGTGGAGTGCAGGTTATGTAAAATATTAAATCTATTTCTCTTGGAGCTGGTGCCCTGCACAAAAAATGTTACATTTCTTTTTTCCAGCAATGATATACACATTATAATTCAAACATCTGATGTATTTTTGTGAATTAATACATTTACATTAATTGCAGGTTGGATTGCTATTGTCTTTTTCTTTTTCTCTTCATGGCCACATCCTCAGCTATCCATAAAGACTGCATTCTCCTCCAAGCACCACCTTGTGAATAGTGTGCTAAAAACATGACTGTACCAATGCTGTCTTTATTTTTTCAAGACATTTTGCAAGGTTGGATGTTCTCACTCTTCTTTACTAAAGGAAGAAAATAGGTACACATTTGGAAGGCAGGTTAACAGAATATTAAATCTATTTCTTATTTGATACACCTGGTGCCCTGCACAAAAACTATTACATATTTTTTCCAGAAGGACTGCACAATATTGTACAAAATAATTGTGTTTATTTTGACAGATACTGTGATTGTGATATGATTCACAATCCACAATGTTCTTTTTTTTTTTCCTAAAAACACTATTAAAATCCTAATGATGTGATATTTGTTGAGGTCTGTACCAAACAAACATGTTTTCTTACATCTGGAGAACAAAATTTGTTTCCCTGGATTCCTCTGCAGCACTGCAGTACTTCATCATTATACTGTTTTGTCACACATTCTTCTTTCATCAAAAAATTGCAGGGTTCTGTGATTTGGATATTGCATTTGGTCATATTGCAATTTTGATCATTGTGATTTATTGTGCAGCCCTAAATAAAATCTATTTCCAAAAAGCTAGTTTCCATCTAATGCACCTGTGCCACCTGCACAAAAATATTAGATATTTTTTTCCAAAATCTATTGTGATTATTTTGACAGATACAGATTGTCTGTACCCAACAATCATGTCTTTTTACCTCTAGAACAAGATTTGTAGACTGGGGCATCTCTGCAGCCCAGGGTTTCACTTGGCCATATTGCACTTTCAATAACATTGCAATTAATTTTGCAGCTCTAATTAAATCTATTTCCAAACAGCTAGTTTCTGTCTGATGCCAATCTGGTGTCCTGTATGAAAAATGTTACATATTATTTCCAGTTGGGCTGCACAATATGGAAAAAAAAAATCATATTGTGATTATTTTGACAGATATTTTCATTGTGATATGATTCCCGATTAGTGGGAATTATCATTTTTACATCAAAACATTTTCATTTTCACTGAAAAACAACAACATTTGTTGGGGTCTGTACCAAAGAACATGTGTCATTACACCTGGAGAACAAGATTTGCAGGCCAGGGCATCTCCAGGGCAGCACGACAGTACTTCATTATAATGCTGTTTCGTCACACATTTTTAATTTATCAAAAAATTGCAGCTTCTGTGAATTGGATACTTGGCCATATTGCCATTTTGATAATATTTCGATGAATTATGCAGCCCTATTTTCTAGCAGGCGCAATAATCCAAATATGTGATACATTTAGTGTGAATGAATACATTTACATTCATTGCAAGTTGGATTACTATCCTCAGTTGCATCGTGACTCACTACCAGCACTTTTTTTTGTGCCTTATCATTTTCAAAGCCTGCTGCTGATTTCATTGCAAATCACAAGCAAACACAGTCTGATGTGCCGAGGCAAACACACTTAGCAGCTCAAACACCTGTCTGCCAAGGTGTAATTGACTCAACTACTCCTGAACACGGCGAGAGACACAATCAGACCTTGTCACAGGAGTCCACACTACGCAATGTGAATCAGCTACATCAGCAAAGCAGAGGGAAACCGGAGAACATACAAAGAGGGGGAAGCTCTGCACGCTTCAGCCGTCCAACCCCCTCGGGCAGGCAGGCAGGCAGTGGGACGGAAACGCAGCAACTGTTTATGGAAGCAGAAACGAGCTTCTTTTTCCTTCGTTTCCTAGAGCTTTCACATGATTAAGATTCTTCTCACATCTGCATGCATGTGTCTGTGTCCTCGCGTGTATGTGTCTGCTTGTGTGTCACACAGAGACAGAGTAATGCTTGCCCGGCCAAAAGCTGGATAATTAATCTAACAGTGAGTCATTAATGCATGCTGCACACTGCCTGACTTTAAGGAAATAAATTGTGTTTATTTACTTAAAGGGACAGTAGAAGTGGAATCCACTGAAACTGCTTTAATTCTGCAGTAGAATCTATTGGAACTTCTTTATTTCCACAGTAGAATCTACCAAAACAACTTTATTTCCATACTGGAATCTAACGGGATTACTTCATTTCTGCAGTAGAATCTACCAGAACTACTTAAATTCTCCAGAATCTACTGGAACAAGCTTTTTTTCACAATAGAACCAACTGGAAACCACTTCAAATCGGCAGTAGAATCAATCAGAACTGCTTTATTTCTGCAGTAGAATCTACCAGAGCTACTTTATTTCTACAGTAGAATCTACTGGAACAACTTTATTTCCACAATAGAACCTTCTGGAACAGCTTTATTTCAGCAGCATTTCTATTTTATTTCTCTAGTAGACTCTACTGGAACTGCTTCATTTCTACAGTAGAATCTACCGGCAGTACCTTATTTCTGCAGTAGAATCTACTGGAGCTACTTTATTTCTCCAGTAGAATTTATGGGAACAAGCTTATTTCCACAATAGAACCTACCCGAAACCACTTCATTTCAGCAGTCAACTACTTTCTTTCTAGGGGAAAGAATAGCCCCTACATGAAACTGCTCAAAAGAATGTCTGTGGATTAACTCGTGTTTGCGGGTTATGATTTCTGAAAAAAGAAGCTGCTGTTGAGTTTTTTAAATGTATATTTTTGGGACTTTGCCATCTAGTTCCATTATATTGGAGAGTGAGCAGACATTTCTACAGCCAATATCTCCAAAAATTGGCAACTCACACCAAAACTACTATCTAAATATATAAATAGCACTACAGGCAAGAGGAAAAATATGCATTTTTGACTTTGGGGTGAACTGTCCCTTTAAGGTGAGCCCACATTGGATGGAGCTCTTGGCAGTTATTCATGGGATCATTATTTCTTACTCACCGCACCACATCATCAACAAAATGTCACACCACAGGCATACAAACACCAGCTATTTAAGGGTACATGATGTTTGTCTCCCCATTGTTGCCATTTCAATAAGTTCAATAAAGTGTCTGTCTGTGTTTGCAAAGACGCTGCCTTTGGAACAAAAGCAAACAGCGAGGCAGATGTTGCTAATGGGGGAAACATGGCTGGGGAAGGTGGTATGATTCAGCTGGTATCGGGTGAAGTGAATGTGTTACAGGCTTACATAATCCAAGGGGCGAGCGTGAATTGACTACTCCCTCTCTCTACATGACAATGCGCTGGCAGGCAGGCGCAGGTCAGCTGTTTTGTCGTGGACGAACCGTGTTTTCCACCGCTCCGAAAAAATTACAAAAAATCAGTGCATCATCAGACATCCAGAATGCACAACGGCGGGTCAAAAAGCTCTTTGTGAGGTTGCTGCTCGTCAGCAGGCAGCCCTCTGTGCTGTGCTGCTCTGCTGCTGCTGCAGGGGTCTTTTCAGTGCATGGAACCGGATGGTGAGCAGAGAACACAGCGGGGGCTGGGCACTGCAATGTACTGCAGTGCTCGTAGCTCTGCTATGCACACCCACTCTCTTCCAGTCTTGCTCTGCCTCTGACAATCTCTCAATCTCTCATGCTCCAGCTCTCGCCCTCTCTCGCACATACTTGTATCATTCGTCTCCCCGTCCCCTCTTCACTGTCTTCTCATTGCTTTTGTCCTTTTCATGCCATTTTTCTGCACACTCTTAATGCTGACTGTAATCCAACACTGTCCTGCACTCCGTAACTCACATGCACACTCACATGCAGACTTAGAAACACATTTACAAGAGAAATGTCATACAACGCAAGACGGACAACATGGATAAAATGTTTGTCGGAATGAGGAATGCATTTGGTGGCTTTCCCCCTCTCATCTTCACCGTTCATCTTCAATGTCATGCAGCTTCTTTCTTCTGTATGATCTACCAACAATTAAAGCTACTACAGGGAGTTTCAACAGTCTCAGTTTAATACTGATGCATCTATATAACCAACATAAGCAAACAAGACCTTATGCGAGAAGATCAGCTATTTCTACTCGGATTCTCTGTGAAATCAGATTAAACGAGCCTATGTGTACATCTTCCCAGGTAAAGTTACTGTGAGCGGTATGTTAGCCAGTTAAA
This sequence comes from Lutjanus argentimaculatus, assembly GCA_034769285.1. NCBI lineage: Eukaryota > Metazoa > Chordata > Actinopteri > Lutjaniformes > Lutjanidae > Lutjanus > Lutjanus argentimaculatus. Next base: position 28,819,728 of record JAWZSL010000007.1, read on the forward strand.
AAGTAGCAGGAGAAGATTCTTGTTCAGATTATTTTATTTTTGACATTATATATTGTGGTTACAGCAGTGGAAACACTACTGCTTTTGTCCACAGGGGCCTCCAAATTCAACACAGATGAAGCTCCTTGTAGTGGCTTTAAGTGAAGGATTATTCACTCTATAAAATATCAGTTGTGTAAAATGCTCATCACAATCTCACAGAGCCCAAAGTGACGTCTTTAAATTGCTTCTTTTGTCCAACCAACAGTCTAAAGCCTAAAGAAAAGCAGCACATTTAAATACATTTCACATTTAAGAAGCTAGAACAAGTTTTGCTCCAAAAATGAAACAATGAATTGATTATCAAAATAGTAATAGTATTTAATTTCCTTTATATTGACCAATCGATTAATCAGTTGTAGCTCTACTTTCCTTTTTCTTTACTTTTTGTTTGGTCCACAAGATGATGAAAAATGTTGATCACTGTGTCTCAAAACCCAAAATGACATCCTCAAATGTTTTCTTCACAATCCAAAGATATTCTGTTTACTCACACAGAAGAGTGAAAAAGAAAACATTTAAGATGCTGAAAACAGAGAATTTGGACATTTCTTCTTAAAAAATAACTCAAAATGATTAATCAATCAAAAATAGGTGGCAATTAATTTAATGGTTGACAACTAGGGCCACAACTAGCTATTATTTTCATTGTCGATTAACATTTTGATTATTTTCTCAATTAATCAGTTAGTTGTTTGGGTGAAAAATGTTGATCAGTATTTCCTAAAGCCCAAGATGGCATCCTCAGACGTCTTGTTCTGTCCACTATCCAAAAGATATTCAGTTTAATTTCATATAGGAGTACAAGGAAACAGAAAATAGTCATATTTAATGAGCTGGAATCAGAGAATGTTGACTTTTTTTTTCTTTAAGAAAGACAAAATAGTTGGCAAATAATGTAGCTGACAACTAACCGATTAATCGACCAATCATTGCAGCTCTACTTTCAAAGTTTATCTTTGTATTATCTTTTCTTATGTATGTATATAAATGATGTACTTTTTGACAGTTTGTGGTGTTTTTGGAGGAAATGAGCAGCTGTCTTGCTTGTCATTGTTCATCCTGCGAGCATGACACCCGCTGTCCCAGGCTGTGCGACATGGGCGTTTAGTGTGCCCCCGTAAATGATGGTGTATGCAACGCAGCGGAGCAACAACGGCTGTCGCTGTGACATACCATACAGTTAGCAATAATCCCCAAACTCTCCATGTCAGGACGAGAAGAGGTGCAGTAAAAGCTCACCAAATGAGCAGAAATAGCGTTACTCCTGTGTTGTTTGTAGGAAACGGTGCAGATGTTGAAGGTGAGCAGAGCCTCTTGGGGATGCCAGGATGACACTGTGATAAATACAGTGAGGTGTCGGAAGGACAGCGTGAGTGTGCCTTCTTCATACCCAGGAAGAGGGCACTTCATCATAGTCTCAAAGGAAAGGTTACAGGATGCATTTATGGATGTACTTCTGTGAATTTGATTCCTTTTTTTTACACTTTACTTTTTTTTAACACACTTTTTTCAATTGTTCTTTGACAAAGAACAACTACTGTACAACAATAGCATTTCCAGACACTGTAACATCCATAAACATCCACAAAACAGACATTATATATCATGAACTATGGACAGAGGGGTCTTAAGACATCGCTACATAATTAACTCTACTAACTGCAGTGTGTTAGTCATTTTACAAGCAAAAATGTTAAACATTTACTGTCTCCAGCTTCTTAAAAGTGATGATTTTCTTTCTTTTCTTTGTTATTTATGATAGCAAATGAAGAGTCTTTGGATTCTGGACAGCTCGTTGGACAAAAGAAGCAAGCAGAAGACGTCACTTCATGCTCTGGGAAATTCTGAAGAGCATTTTTTTGACATTTTATAGACTAAACAATTCGTCAATTAATCAATTAATCAATCAAGCCTGAAAATAATCAGCAGATTAATCAATAATGAAAATAATCAGCCCTACTTAGAAGGCAACTGCTAATCCCATCAGCTTTCTTCACTCAGCATCTACGTCAGTAGATTCCTGCATGTAGCCGGGGCTGTTTACATTGTGAAGCCTGATTCAAGACGCTGCTAAAACACTAAATTACACTTGAGTTTAGGTAAATCATGGGATTCAGGTCTGTGTGTTTAGAGCAGCCTTTCTGTCTAATTAGAAGCAGTTAAATCTCTGCCATCTCTCGCACTCTGCTTCTGTTTTAAAGAGGGATACTGGCTAATTCTTGGGAACAGTGAGGGGTCTCATTTCCACTTCCCATTAAGGAGCTGAGGTTTCTGATCATTGCTATCTGAATGAGTTTCTCAGAACAGCGGCTGCCTCCCACAGAGACACTTTCCTGGCCGCTCTCAACCATGACATGAAACAAAGCTTTTGGTGACAGCGGGGGTCTGAACTGTACGGGCTGCAGTCGTTAACATGTTTTACATTTTCTTTTCACTGATGTAACACTGATGTTTTTTACCACCTCCTCCATTGTGTTTAAATTGGTATCTGGAAAACATAATTAGCTACAATAGCCACTAGCAGCTGATGTAATGTATAATTTATGCTCTTTTGATAATATTCTCCTTTTGATTTTGTGTTATCATTAGAGCTTCAGTGATTAGTTGTTTAATTGATTAGTCGGTTGATCATTTCAGTCATTTTTTAAGCAAAATGTCATATGTTTGCTGGTTTCAGCTTCTTAAATGTAAGGATTTGCTACTTTTCTTTGTCATTGATTGGTAAATAGTCTTTGGGCTTTGTAGGGCTCAGCAGTAAGGAGTGCTCGTTTGCCTGATGGGGCAAGTGGTAAAAAAGAATTAAACTATTAAAGCATTTTGATAATCAATGGTTAAACTAATCTATAATGCAAAAATAGCAGAAAATGCTGTTTTAGTGTCTCAAACATGGAGATATCCTGCTTTTCTTCATTTAAAAATGAAATTATTTTTGGGTGTTGGACTGACAAAACAAGACATTTAAAGTCATCACTTTGGACTATGAGAATCTGTGATGGACATTTTTCTGACATTTTATAGATTCTGCGGCTCTAGATTAAACATCACAGTTGACTTTAGTCTTTGTTGTTATTTGATAATAAATAAAACACTTTGTACAGGGGTAGGTACAAAGTGACTTTCTTACCCACAGCAAAGCAATTTGAAGACGCCACTTTGGTTTGTGGGAAATTGTTTTCAATTTCTTGACATTTTATAGTCTAATCATGAAAATAATAATCGATAATGGAAAATAATCATTAGTTGCAGCACTTGTTATCACTCCAGCAGATCCATGTAATAAGCAGATGTCAAACCTGAATAGTTTTGCTGCTGCAGTCAATTTCATCCCACAGTTTGATGTGTCACTCTGCTCTTGCAGAGAAAAAGAAGGTAGAAACAAAACCACAGCGCTGCTGACACTCCCACCCAGTACATACTGCGATAACACAGGTAGACAACGACAGGAAGGACAAAGAGTTTTAAAAGGAAACGGCGAGGAGAGGAGTTTTCAGCACCTCTGCACAAAGATAGTTCTCTTTAAGACCGACTGTGTGCTAAAAAAGGAGGAGAGGTGCATGAATAATGAAAAGTGTTTTCTTCATGTCTTCAAGTCAAAAGGCAAAAGAATGGATGAGCACAACCGAATGCAATATCAAGTAGGGACTTGGAAATGTGTATAAACAGAGACAATATTTATCAGGTCATCTAAATAAATGCAGTTAGAAGAATTAGCTTTGCCTTAAACTGTCATCCAACCCTCGTTACTAAAGCCTGGTTTGCCTCAAAGAATTTGCTCTCTGAGCTCTGTCCATGGTGCTGAAATGAGTTCCATCTCCTCCCCAGCCCTCTCCTCCTTATCCCCGCACATAACTCACTGCTGAATAATTAAAATGTTATTTAAAACCAGTTAGTGGGATCAGTGATTCTGCTCAGGTTCATGCATGTCTTGTGCTTATATCTACTGTCTGAAGGCGAAAGGTGTCAGCCCTTCCTCTAAGTGACATGAAAACACCAGGACACACTGTACTCTTGATCCTGTCTGATGAGGCTTCTCAACGTGCCCACACAAAATACACTAAGTCCATCCATATTTCCTCCCTATTCTGCAGCAGGCCAGCACGTTCACAGACATTTTATCATCAAAGAAAACACACAGTGCCCACTGCTGGACAGTATCATATCTTCATTCACAAATGATGAAGGTCAGACTTCCAAAAAAAGACAGTGGGATGTAAGAAATAAACTGTGAATGTCCTTAAAGAAAGCTGATTATGGTTGCATAAAAAATGAAAATTATTAATATCAATTATCTTTCTTTCACTATAACAAAAAAGTGTCACTTTCCCTTGTTGCTTGAGCTCATTTTACAATAATGTTGAACCATATCATTAGTGTATAAATGCTACACAGACATGATAATACTATTTTTTCCGCTTCTTTTGATACACTGTAGCCAGTAAGCTGAGTTCACCCAATCAAGGAGCTCGCTTTTGCTGCAGGCTCTGACTGAAGGAAGTCCCAGAACACCGGATAAACAAAGCAAAAACTCATCACCAGGCTCCAACGCCTATCAGAGCCAATTCAATCTGTTATCTAAGCAACCCCCCAATGATACCCAGAATACACAATGAGAGCATGCACGACAAAATGGGCTGCAGCACTGAGCACACTGAGGTTTATCAGTGGCTTTTAAAAGGGGATAAAACTTTATTCTTATCCCAACCAGGGATGATACACAAGTTCCTAACTGAGACAGACATTTTAGAAAGCTGGTGGATGGTTTTAGAAAAGCTCTGCCTGGAACTGGCAGACTGCTGAGGCAGCTCCGCTCAGGGATGTAATGGGATACTGCAGCACTAGAGAACCGTGTGCACATAAACTTGCCTAGAAGCATCAGGGAGTCCCGCACTAACCTTCCCCCTCCCACTCTTGCTTCCTCTGCCTTTCTCTCAGCTTTTATAATCTAAAAAATCATTAAAGTACAAATCTATGTGCATATTTAAATGCATTTACACATGGAAGACTGAAATAAGGCAGATAATCCAGAAGATACACTGACAAAGAGCACAAAAACAACTTCAGTAAAGTGTAAAGGTAGTAGGAGGAGGACGCAGCTGCTTACCTTTTGTGCAGGTTGCTCTCCTCTGGACACCGAGCTCTTTCAACCTTTTTCTCCACAGGCTCCGAGACACTTTGAGATAGAGAGAAAAATAATCAATCTCCTCTTACTTTCTCTTATTTCCAGTTTCAGAATGAACAAGTCTAACACAGTCCCTCTAGATAGACACACCTTTACTCTGTCCTCCTGTAAACTCTGCCACATATACACACACAGACACCCATTCAAAATGCACCCCAAGACTGGAGTACACAAATTGATAAAGATCTGCTCAGGGGAGGGATAAAAACTACACACACTCACACACACTGCAGTTTTTTTTCTTCCTCTCTTCCTCTTGCCCACTCGCTCTGCTGCTTTTTTTTTTTTCCTGCTGTCTTTTGCCTGCACTGCCTCCTGATTGGCTAAGCTGCTCTTCAATAACATAAGCTCTCTTCTTTAATTGGAAGGGGGCCAGTTATGTGGTGCACCAGAAGCCCTCCCGCCCAGCTCATCTCTGTCTCTTTTTCTTTTTTTTCCTTTTTTCCCTAAGTGCCAGTGGAGAAGAATGCTGAGCTCTGCAATTTCATGCGCATCGTGCAAAGAAAAAAAGGAATGGAGGACAGAAAGAGGAGGAGGGGAGGGAGGGGAGAAGGGGGTAGTATGTGGGAGAGAAAAGGAGGGAGCAGGAATGGGGGAGAGCATCAGCAGCGGCGAGGAATCAGTGGACCGCAGTGGGACAGAAGCAGAGGCTGCACGGGAACAAAGAGACAGGGGGTATTAGGGCAGATTTGGATGCACAGTCCGAGCTGCGAGCTGTGAGCTGCAGCGTGTTGAGGTGTGACAGCGGGTCAGGATGAAGGGAGATTTCCCTGCACTCACTGCAGCGTGGCTAGGTGGCTCTGCTGCAGTGTGGAGTCTAATTGCCAGGCAAGAAGGGGGATGGGAAGGGAGGCAGGAGGAGGAAGAGGAGGAGGAGGAGGAGAGTGGGGGTTGGTTGCAGTGATGCTGAAGTACAGTCTTCCAGCCAGCCAGGATATATGGGGGGAAATGGGCAGGCAGCCGCAGTGTACAGCGGTTAATACCTTCTCCTCGTGAATTATTGAAAGTGCCCCAGAGGAGGGTGGGAGGGTCACAGGCGGCAAACTACTGAGCCTGTTCAGACAAGTCTCGCTGCTACTGAGGGTTATTTTAATTACTCACACCTCACTCTGAGAAATAAAGGTTCCAAAAATGTTCCTCCTGAAGGACTGAGGTTCTACACAGAACCATTTGCTTCCTAAGAAACCTCTGAAAGAAATAGTTCATCAAAGGGTCTTTGTAAGACTGAAGGTTCCCTTAAGAACTCTTTTCATCCAAAAAAAAACTTTTTGAAAGAAAGAGTTCTTCAAGGATTGTTAAAATGCTTACTTTAACTTTTTCTTCAAGGTTTTGTGAAGGGTTCCTTGTACCATAATATAAAAGGGTTCTTGGTAGAACCCCTTGTGGATTCTAGATGAAACCTTTGGAATCTTACAGGGTTTTGGTTGAATCTCCTGGGTGGCTTCTTGATAAAACCTTAAGAATATAAAAAGTTCTCATAGAGCTCCTCTGGGTTGGTTCTAGATAAAACCTTCGGAATCTTAGGGGGTTCTCAGCAGAACCTCCAGGGTACGTTCTAGGTAAAAACTTTGAATTCTTAAAGGGTTCTCAGTAGAACCCTCTGGGTGGGTTCAAGATTAAGCTTTAGGAATTTAAAACTGTTCTTAATAGAACCCCCCAGGTGAGTTCTAGATAAAAACCTTTGCAAAATAAAAGGGTGCCCATTAGAAGCCCTTGAATGGGTTCTAAGAAGAAGAACGTACTTTATTAATCCACCTTGTGGGAAATTCGCTTTTTTTCTTGATAAATCATTGGAATATAAAAGGGTTCTTGATAGAACTGCCTGGGTGGATTCTAGATTAAACCTTTAGAATCTTAAGGGGCTCTTAGTTGAATTCTCTGGGTGGGTTCTAGATAAAACCTTTGGGATATAAAAGTGTTCTCAGTAGAACCCCCTGGGTAGTTCCTTGTTAGCATAGAAAGTGGAAAGGTTTTTGATCCCCCAGATCCCCAGAGAGGGTTCTGGGTGAAACCATTACACCAGAGAAAGATTGTCTGTAGAACCTCTCACATGACTTTTTCATCAATATGGAACCAGCCCAGTTCCAGTTCAATCACCTAATTCTGAACCGTCCTGAGCTTTGGGAACCAAAGTGCGTGTGTCATATTCTACAGATTGCTGTGCATTATGCAACACCCTCTGTTGATGACATCATTGATGACAATGGTTCCACTAAGAACTGGTAGAAATACAGGCTGCTCACTCAATAGCGTCAAGGTTTCAAGATCTTAAATGGATCTGGTTCAAGAACCAGAGCTAATTTGGTGGAAAAGGGGGGTTTGTGGGAAACGTTTCATAGATGGTTCTTGATATAATCCTTTGTGATGAGTTCTACATAAAATTCTGAAAAGGTTCAAAGTGAAATCAGTAACGAGAATGGGTTCTTCTATAAGGACAAGACAAAGAACCCTTTATGGTTCTAGTTAGCACCTTTATTTCTAAGAGTGCTGAAGTAGGTGTCGTCAAATTATCAAATGGAGCCCCTTTTAGTTCAAGTATTTGAATCAGCTCATGTAATAGACTGCTTTGAATGGAGGTTGTGGAGTATATTAGCTCTCTGCTTCCCACTTCAGAGTCATGATGTGTTAAAAGGCTTTCCCCATCCTGGAGAAAATGGATGTGTGAGATTGACTTTGCGGTGTCAGGTTCCCCGCCCCTCTTTCTGTTCCACTCACATCTGGTGCGTCCAACACGGGGCCGGCTGGCTGCATTAAAGTACAATAGCCCAAGCAGCAGATCAATAATGGATCATACAATAGCTCGACCATCTGCAGAGGCTACAATGAGCACTCTAAAAGTTATATGATGCCTGCAGAGAAATGCAAATACACTGTTTGCTCAATCAACAGTGTAATTATCTGGTGGATGCATGTGAGGATAAAGAGATACCTGATAGTTTAGGCTGAGAGTAAAACACCACGTGATGTAAACCAGAAGGGACAGGTGCACAAATCCCAGTAACATCTGGATTTAACTGGGGATAATCATCACTTTTTATGTGGCTGTCCAATCAGTGTTGGTAAATGTTGTCAGTTTGACATATAGTAATAGTAGTTTGACATCTCAGTTCTCCTGCTGCAAAATCTGTTCTTCTTTCTGCATCCAGTGATGTCACACTGATGTAGTTGGTGTGAAGGAAGAACTTGCTTGAGATTTCTAAACACTGTCTCTGTCTCTGGGGAGCCAGAGGGCATGCTAGATGAGTATCTTTGTCACCTAATGTTAAGTTTTCACCAACTAGGAATATAGGCTAAGGTGGTGATACGCAGCAACATGCATAGACATAGTACAGGCCACACTGATTTACCTTTGGATCGCACATCAGCATCACTGCCATATTGGACACTGGAACCCTGGCCTGTAAACAAATACAAGCACTATTATTAAAGCACTATTATGTTTATTTCTCAGCTGATTTCAATTAGTTGTTTTTATGAAGGTTCATGAACTACAAGGACTAAGTTAGAAAAAAAATCCTACTGTAGGAAGTTCATAAACCCTCGAATATTAGAATATGATTCATTAAAATCAGTTGTTTTTATCTAGAAAAATGGCAGCTCCCCGTTTATATGTATTTGTTCACAGGCCAGTCTTGCCTGGTCCAATATGGCAGCTATGTTGATTTATCACAGCAACACATAAATATGTTAAATATAAGAGTTTTGAATGCCATCATTTAATTAAATAAATGTAAGGTCAATTTTGCAACAAAACTAAACATCAAATTTGAAAATAAAGTAGTGGAAATTAAAGTTTAGACAGAGAGACAAAGGGTTAAAATATTAAGTAGAAAGTAAACTGTAGTGCTTGCAGGTTAATTACCTAGCTAGCTCCTCCCTGCCACCCAGACACATGCTACGGTGGTCACCAGGGGACAAAGTTAGGATGAGATTCAAACTCAACTCTTGTAGATATCACCCAATATTAAATGTACAGGCATCTTGCGCCTACAGTATTCAATGAATAAATATTTAAGACTCTCCCAAACAGAATTTGAGACTATTTATTATTTTTTATGGTCTCTTATTAGCAAATGTGAATTTAAGACTTTTTTAAGACCTGTACCCACCCTGAGTGAACATCCACATAAAATGTGGTGAATTTTCCCTTTACTGATAAATCTAGGTTAGAATGTTTTGGAAGTAAATAGCTGAAAACTGGTGACTGCAGAGGTGCCTGTAGATATGAGTTCATGAGAGTTCTGTTGACTTTCTTGTGCAAAAAAGAAAATTTATTTGATCGCAAACTGTAAAATAACATTTCACAGGGAAAAAGATCAGCAGCGTGGACACGCACTGTGGAAACAACACAAAAAAAAAATATATATATTACAATGAACAAAGTTTTCCATCAATCATCTGCGCCTGTTTTCCTTCATCACTGTGGTCTCTGCTTTCTCAGGAAGGCTGTAGACTGTGATGGAGATGTCTGTGTGTTTGAACACCTGTTCCAGTATCACCGACACTCTGTCCCACATCAGTCGATCCAGGCCGCAGCCAATACTGTCAGAAAGAGAGAGAACAACACACTACATAACAGTAATACAACCAACATAAATCTTATCACGTTTAAAATTAATTCAATCTGCAAATGAGTGTTTCTTTCTTGGTTTGTTCAGTATCACTACATGACTGGAAATGCTGCACACCGAGGCATCGATATTCTTGTTACTCTGTTCTGTTCACAGTGTGACTTCATGTCCTCCAGGCTCTGTCTCAGGTGGTCATAGGTCGGTTTTTGGCTGGCCTTTTTCTTCGTGATCTGAAATATTGTAACAGAAAAACAATAATAATAATATTAACTTCATTGTTTGCTGAAAATCTGCATAGTGAACAGTTCTGATTAACGGTGCCGTCTTTACCAGATAGTAGACAAAACGTCTGTCTCTTTTCAGTACGGCACACTGTCCTGTCAGCTTTTCTGTTTGAATATAAAGAGAGAATATCCACATGAGAAAAACAAAAAAACAAAATACCAACATCACATATACACAACACCTCACTGAAGTTATTACAAAATTTATGCTGCACAGCAGAGTTGCAACAATTAGTCTTTAACTGATTAAATGAAAGAAAGAAAATGTCAAACATTTGCTGGTTCCAGCCTCTTAAATGTGAGGATTTGCTGCTTTTTGCTCATTTATGATGAAGAGTCTTTGGGTTTTGGACTGTCGGTTGGACAAAAGAAGCAACTTAATTTAAGTGCTTTTCTTTATTTTAATTTAATATGATTCAAGTTTAATCAAAAGCAATACTATCATTTCCAAAACTACTTTTCTATTCTAGTTTAATTTAGTTTACTGTTGTACTTAACTTTATTCTTACTTTTCTTATTCTATTAGACACCAGTTTTAGCATTTAGTCCTCATACTTTATATATACCTTATACTTATACTCTATATTTACTACTCAATTGTTTTTATTCTTATGTGTGTATATGCATTTTTAGAGAGGGGTAAAACTCCAGCAACACTTGTAGTACTAGGAACAACTTTATTTGTAGACCAACGCGTTTCGGCTCAGGCCTTCATCAGGGTCAACGCGTTGGTCTACAAATAAAGTTGTTCCTAGTACTACAAGTGTTGCTGGAGTTTTACCCCTCTCTGGACATTTTTCTTCACTCCGTGCACCTTGTTAGTGGGTGAAGTTGTGCCAGGAAACCCCCACTTGTTCCTGTATATGCATTTTTGCAATTTTTTGACATTTTATAGACTAATGGATTAATCTGGAAAATAATCTGCAGATTAATCACTAATGAAACTAACTGTTAGATGAAACCCTACTGCCCAGCAAAGAATTGCTGTCATTGATTTTTATTATAAATTCTAGTCCTCAACTTTTCAAACAGGATTTTTGATAACTGTGGACAAAATAATGCATAAGACATCAGGGATATTTTCATGTGATGGGACGATGGAGCCATAAATGCATCCATCCTTTTGTATGAACTGATACAGAATATGTGTGATATTTTTTTTAGACAGTGTAGAAAAAGTAAATGCAAATCATTTTATAGGCAAGCATTTAATAGGCTTCTCCTAGAAACAAACCCAGCTTCTCTGTGCAGAAGAAAGTGATATAAATAAGACATATTCAGTCCAAGATTAATTTTTAATAGAAGGTCTGACTCACTCTGTTCCTTTAACTCTGGTACCCCTTTGAACTTCTGCTTGAAGAGCACCGCTATGCCTGCCCCCATGCGGCAGTCCTCACTGATGCAGTGAGCCAGAGCCTCGTCCTCAGGGCAGGAGAACAGGTTCCCGGTGACATAATTCAGCCTCCAAATGCCTTCTGCAGGCTGGCCAGGAGGGGGCAGCATTACAGCGTGTGAGGAGGCATAATGACAGACAAGACATCAACACTGGTGTCTTGGTAGGGAAACTATGATAGAATCACCCTTTCTTACCACCACTTTTAACATTTTTTTTTCTGTAAGTGTAAGCTTTACCTTAATTTCGTCTGTGCTGACCGGTTTCAAGCTCAGACGACATTGAAAACAGCGAGGAGAGCAGTTGTTCGGTGAGTTTATTATGCGCGTACAGTCGTGAAAACACACTCAGACAACGCAGGATTATCGGCATTCAGTTTCTGCTGTGAGACGCGTTAGCTAACATATTACGTGACTGTAAAGTATCACGAATAACTCACAAACAGTTGACTGCGGGTGGCTGTGATAGCTCAGCGGGATTGTCGGTTTGCAGCACGATAAAAACGCGGAAACGAGAATTGCACCTAATCTCGCGAGAAAATATGAGACTTTATGGGGCGGCAGCGTCTCCTGAATGATGGGAAATGCTGAAATGTTTCTGGGTTATATTCTGTTCAAACAGCATTATGTTGACACCAACAGTCATGGATGGATTATGAGACAACGGTCCTCTGGACACACTATATGAAAGCCCCCCAGCCCCTCACTGAAAGAGGCCCAGTGACTCTTTGAAGTCATCTTGTCTCTTTGGTAGTTTTGTGTCCCTTTGTAGCTGTTTGTGAGATTTTTTGTCTCTGTAGTTGTTTTGGGTCTCTTTGTGGTCCTTATGTGTCTCTTTAGAAGTTTTGTGTCTCTTTGTGCTACTTTTGTGTCTCCTCATTGTAGATTTTGTCTCATTTTGGTACTTTTGTGTCTCTTTGTGCTGCTTTTGTGTCTCCTCATAGTCATTTTTTTGTCTCCTTGTGGTACTTTTGTGTCTCCTCATAGTCATTTTTTGTCTCCTTGTGGTCCTTATGTATCTCTGTAGTAGTTTTGTGTCTCTAGGCTACTTTTGTGTCTCCTCGTGGTAGTTTTTTGTCTCCTTATGGTACTTTTATGTCTCTTTGTGCTCCTTATGCGTCTCTGCAGTCTTTATATTTCTCTCTGTACTACTTTTGTTTCTGCTCATGGTAGTTTTTGTCTCTTTGTGCAACTTTTGCATCTCCCCAGAATCATTTTTGTCTCCTTGTGTTCCTTATGTCTCTGTAGTTGTTTGTGTCTCTGTGTGGTAGTTTTGTCTCCTCATTGTGATTTTTCATCTCCTTGTGGTACTTTTGTGTCTCTGTGTAATATTTTTGTGTCTCTGTAGTTGTTTTGTGTCTTTGTGGTACTTTTGTTTCTGTTTGTAGTCGTTTTGTGATTTAGTGGTACTTTTGTTGTTTTGTGTATCTTTCTGGTATATTTGTGTCTCTGTAGTTGTTTTGGGTCTCCTTGTGGTACTTTTATGTCCGTTTGTAGTTGTTTTGTGACTCAGTGTTATTTTTGTTGTTTTGTGTCTCTTGTTGATATTTTTGTGTGTCTGCAGTTGTTTGTGTCTCTTTGTGATATTTTTGTGTGTCTGTAGTTATTTTGTGTATCTTTGTAGTCATATGATTTACTACTGCAAAGAGATGTTAACAGTCCCTTCAAACAGATGCTCTCTCCCAAGGCCCCCTGACACCTGGGCCCAGTAGATTTATTCAATAGATGCCAGCAGTGGTTGAACAAGTATTTAAAAGTTTTACTTAAGTAAAAGTACCAATACAACCATGTAAAAATGCACCATTACAAGTAAAAATACTGCATTTAAAATCCTACAATCCTACAAAGTACCTGTTTGTAGTCAATTGTCCCCTATGACTATTATATATTATTATGTGAAATTATTATATTCTTAATACTGGTGCATTCCTGTGTGAGCAGCATTTTACTGTTGTAGCTGCTTAAATTGGAGCTTATTTTAACTACTTATAGTTAAGTAGTTTAATCCTGTGGTTCCCAACTAACAGGTCAGGCCCCTCGCAAAGGTCACAAGATAAATCTGAAGGGTTGTGAGATGATTAATGGGAGAGAAAGGAAGACAAACAAAGTTATGATATAGAAATTATTTAAATTTCTCTGGATTTTTGACTAATCTTTGTTGTTTTTTGTGAAATGTTGGACAATTTAGACAGTAATTGAAATGAAACTGTGTGAGAATTCTGAAGTGAAAATGCATTTCGGTATATGTTTTCTTGCTCCCTCAGCAACAGACTGCATCACCTTAATGTGTGAAGGAACGTTATAGGTTCTTCCTTCCTGCAGCTGTCACGCTGTACAACCAGCGCTACTCCCAGTAGACCACATACTCACCACATGCTCAGCAAAACAGGCAACTGACTGCACTATACTGTACACCAACTGTACAATATTAGTACTTATTCAGGTGTAATGTCACTTCATACTGTGCAATATTTCAATCAGGTGTATTATCACTCTATGTGCAATATCTATATCATATAAGTGTTGAGTCTGTTTATATTGTATAAACTATCCCAATTTTTAAATTCCCCCGTTTATATTGTTACTTTTTTATTCCCTCACATTTAAATTGTTCATATTTTTTATATTTCCTTTTGTTTATATTTTTATATTTTATTTTATATTTTTATTGATGCTTCTTTATATTTTTACTATCCACTTTGCTGCTGTAAAGGAATACGTTATGTTATGTTATGTTATGTTATGTTATTGTTATCTGATCTTTTTATATAAAATCTTAACTTGAAAAGGAACCAGTAACTATCCTTGCCAAACACATGTAGTGGAGTAAAAAGCACATTATGTCCCTCTAAATGCAGTCAAGTATAAAGTGGCATAAAATGGAGATACATGTAACTCAAAACAGTACTTAAGTCCAGTACTTAAGTAAATGTATTTAGTTACATTCCATCACTGGAAACCAAAATACACAATGTGACTACATATTTGTAAAAAAAAAAAAAAAAGAGATCCTTTTCATGAGAATATTTACAAAATACCGAGGCCTACCACCAACTACTTTTAGTTGAAAACGGTGAAATTGTCTTTGCTGATTGTGATATTTTTCATTAAGCTGAAGATTTTATAGTTACTTTTGAAATTGTATTATGCACACTTGTCAGATTACTGCACTATTCACTTCATGTAACACCTCAGATTTCTATAAAACAGGCAGTCAGAAACTGGTATTTATTTATCATGTTTATTGTTTTTAAAGACTCGCCAAACCCTCACACAGGTTTTTATTAGATCTCCCTTCAGGTTGAAGTTGGGCCGAGCTATGACACGAAGAATGAGTGCACCAGTGAAAAGTATAAATTTAGGTGCAACAAAACTATCTGGAAGTGAGGAAAATGTCAGTAATTTCCAGTGTGCAAGGACTCAAACAGTCCTGAGACGAGGTCTAATCACCTTAAATAAGTAAAAACACCTCTCTATGATGGACCATGGTTTCTAGGGGCTTTAAATATCTTTATTAAATAACTTTTATGCTGATTTTATGACAGAAAATGAAAATACAGCAAGCACCTTATGACTGCAGCATCTATACAGATATAAACAGCCCTACAAGTCCATAGATTGCTATAAATAAGGTCAAAACTCCTGTTGTATTGTGGAACCTAAACCAGAATTAATAAACAGGTCGCCTCTTTGCAAGCAAAATCTAGTAGTGCAGTGCCAGGATGACTTTTAAATAGATATAAACTGCTGTGGATACAAAATCACAGCATGATTGGTCACACGTGACTGATACGTGTATGTGTGTGACAGATTGACAGTCCAGGTTCCAGCCTTAGAAGTCAGCACTGCGCCTTCGATCGTTCATCCAGTCCCCGGGGTTGACGTCCATCTGCAGCATCTTCATCACCCACTTGTCCTTCCGTGCTCCATCGATGAACTCGTCCAGCGAGAGCTCCCCTGCGGTGAGGAAGGACAGTTACTCTGTGCAATCATTTTACTATACGAGAGGACCATCGTACAGCTGAGACACACCTTCCCTTCCAATATGCACAAACAACAAGAACACTTTTACATTAACACACCACAAAGCCATTACAGCTGCTTGACAAAGACACTTTAAAACATTCATGAAGCAATTTAAACTGTCGGAAAACTATTATAAATACTCACCATCTCCATTCTCATCGACCAGCTCAAATATCCGGTCAACCACTTGATCTGGGGTCAGCAGGTTGCATTCTTCATCTAGCTCTCCATGGCAGGCTTTCTTCAGTCGATAAATAGACTGGGAGTGACAGGAAGGCACGTTAGCACGAATCTTACGTTTCATGACTGATTTATCTTGAAATATTGTTTCAAATGTTTTGAGAACTCTACAGATCAATAGTTGCATCAAGCTACTGTAAAATAGTGAATAATTACCTCCACAATTTCAAGAAGCTCTGTTTTATCAATGCATCCGCTTCCATCTTTATCGTACATTTTGAATGTCCATTTAAGCTTATGTTCCAGTTTCCCCCTCAGGACTAAGTTCAAGGCTGCCACATACTCAAGGAAATCAATGGTGTTGTCCTGCATACATGAAGAGAAAGAGTTGAAATATTAGGTAAACACCATGTCTATAATGCATCATAGTATACTTATAATAATACTGTGCTTGTAGTTATATATAATTATGGTTATAAGCCCAGAAATAACAATAAAACTTAATAATTGTTGGTCACTCACTTTTTGACTCCTAGTGTATTATAATTCTCATGGTTGTAATACATTACAACCATTATATGATTATAATGCATTATGAAATGATTATAATATATTATGATTTGTATCATTTATTTTTTCACTTTACTTAAAACAAACAATGGGAACTTATAGTGACTTATAACCAGCTGTAATGTATCATATCTGCCTATACCTCAGGAATTTCATAACTTTACTTAAAGTACCCAATGACCTCTTAGAGTAGCTTATAATCACATTATTAGGCATTACAACAGTTGTTATAATGCTTTATAAAACAGTGATTGAATGAACAGTAATTGTAAAGTATGATACCTGATTTTATAAATCATTATAAAATGTTTTATAATGGATTATTGTTAGGAAGCATTATGAAATTGTCTGAGTGCTTATACGTATATTTTAAATTGCTATAAGCACAGTATAATGCATTATAAGTATGTTAATAATGCATCATAGACATGGGTGTCATAGAAAGTGTAACCAAATATTATAAACGGCAACTATTATGAGCAAAATGTTTCTTAACTTTGGTAGCAGAAAAAATATAATAGACAGAATATTCTTACAGAATCTTTTCATTAGAAAATAATATGTAGGGCTGCAACTAGCCATTATTTTCCCAATTAATTATTGAGACTACAGCCTGTCAGAAAATAGTGAAAAATGCTCATCGTAGTTACATATCCAAATTGTTTGTCCAACATTCAGATAAGATATTCAGTTACTTTTATAGAGGACTAAGAAAACCAGCAAATAAGCTGGAACCTGTACATTTTTGGCATTTAATTAATCAAAACTGTTACAGATTAATAAAGCAATTAACAGTTTTCAGCTCAAAAAATATGTACTCAATAATTGGCTTTAATAGTAACTGGTACAAGTGCATCCAATCAACAAATCTTCAATATTACTGTGGTAAGTGTAGTGTCAACATTATAATGAGAAAATTGACAATGCGTAAAGCCTATAATTCCACACAACAGAAGTTTGTACTTACGCCGTTCTTGTCAAAGGCTCGAAACATGTTTTCAATGTAATCTGCAGCCTCTTTGTTATCGGTGACGCCAAAGAAGCTCTTGAACTCGTGCATGAAGAGAGTTCCACTCGGGCATTCCACCACAAATTTTTTGTACCATTCCTGCAGCTCGGCCACATCGATTTCTTTGTCCGGGTCACTTTCCTCGCTCAGGCGCTGACCCATTGTGGAAACCTTTTCTTCAAATCCTCCTTCAACTTCAGATCTTCTTACATTACATGAAACTATTTGACCTGGGAAATTCTTTTTAAAGGTCCTCCTCTACATTACAAAATCCACAAGTGTTAGTCCTCAATTACTGAAGCAAAGTTTGTGAAAAATCAGACCAAATTGATCAAAATGACATCAAAGTCCATGCAAGCTGAATTGTTATTGGGCTCTCTATTGTGGCAAATCCCCTCTGAGAGTGAGGATGAGACACAGTCTGTTATGGATCACATGATAAGGGATTAGAAATGGACACTTGTCAAAATCAATTAGTTCACAAACAGATCATAAAGGGGATATTCTTGTGTCCCAGCTTCTAGCTACCCTGAACAGAGAAGAGTACATCTGTATGCTAGCCTTGTAGAAACACACACTTGGTACAATAGACCTTTTATTAACATTATACACTGCCTTGCCAAAAAAAATCACACACACTAATATTTCATTGGAACACCGTTGGACCGCCTTTATTGTTTACCTTTGCTGCTTATCGTTTCGATAAGCTTATGCAATGTCACAACATTTATTTCTGCCCAGAGTTGCATTTGTTTTTCACCGAGATCTTGTATTGATGATGGCAGAATCGGACCGCTGCGTAAAGTCTTCTCCAGCACAAAGATTCTCAGTGGGTTTAAGGTCTGGACTTCCTATTTGATCCAGATGAATCCTGGCATTGTCATCTTGGAATATGCTCATGCTATCAGGGAAGAAAAAAAAAAATTGGTGGAAAAACCTGCTCATTCAATATATTCAGGTAGTGAGCTGACCTCATTTTTTGGGCACATAACGTCGCTGCCAACTGAAGCAACCCAAGATCATAACACCGCCCCCACAAACTTGTATGGTAGGCACTAGGCATGATGGGTACATCACTTCATCCGCCTCTCTTCTTACCCTGATGTGCCCAACACTGTAACAGGGTAAATCTGGACTCATCAGACCACATGACCTTTTTCCACTGCTCCAGAGTCCAGTCTCGATGCTCCCTAGCAAACTGAAGCCCTTTTTTACAAGTAGCCTCACTGATTAGTGGTTTTCTTAAGGCTACACAGCTATTTAGTCCCAATCCCTTGAATTCTCTTCACATTGTGTGTGGAAATGCTCTTACTTTCACTATTAAACATGGCCGTGAGTTCTACTGTTGATTTTTTTATGATGTGATTTCACCAAACGTTAAAGTGATCTCCGATCACGATCATTCATGATTTTTTTCTGACCACATTTCTTCCTCGAAGATGATGGCTCACCCCTTTCCTTCCAGGTTCTAATAATGTGTTGGACAGTTCTGAAACACAATTTTAGTCGTTTCATCAATCTCCTTAGTTGTTTTCTTTGCTTGATGCAGGCCAATAATTTGACTCTTCTGAAACAGAGTAACATCTTTTCTACGACCACAGGATATGTCTTCTGACATGTTTGTTTATGAAATGAGAAGCTACTCGCTGCATCAGTAAGAATTTAAATAACTTGTTGCCAGCTGAAAAGTATCAGTCACTGCAGTGATTATCCACTGGAAGGCTCTTACCTGTTTGCTCAGTTAAATCCAGGTGGTGACTTTTTTTGCCCGGCAGTGTATTATTATACAATATGAATAATATTTGCATGGTCCATTTGCACGTCTTAAACTACTTGTGTGTGTGTTAAGATAAAAACATGCAAAGGTAAACTCTTGATTGAGGTATGTTGTAGACTAATTACAGAGATTTACAGTCAGAGATTGTGGCTAATGAAAAGATGCTATTAGCTGTATTATGGGAGGATTTTTTTTTTTTTTTTTTTTTTTGGAATAGCTTCACCCATTCTAGCCAGTAAAAGTCAGGATATCTTTGACACTGCTGCTTAGATTTTGATTGTTTTTGTTGATCTGTCTCTTCTGAGTCCCCAAACATTATGGGATTGGAATATCACCTAATCTTTCCTGGTATTCCCGGAAGTTCCTGACCAGTCTGATGACTCACACAGGCCAAGTGTTTAGTTATCCCTGAGTGCTCTGACCTTCAGGTTATTTACTGCTAACCTGATTACTGTTTACATGCCTGCTTCAGTCTCACTGAAGCCCATAATAGATGTGTTGTGGCTAAATTCACTAATGATGGACATTACATTACAACTTAGCGGTAACTGCAGCCATTGTTTACAGGTGAAGGTTTGGCCTGATACCTTCCTGGTCCGCGATATGTGCTGACGACAGGGATAGTGATAATCTTAGCTTACAAGTGTCAAGGCCATCAGAGGAGTCACTGGATGTTATCCTCACATGATTAAAATGATTCACTCCCTCTGGTCTTACACAAGAGATATTTTAAATCTCACCTATATTTTCCTGCATCCAAACGTCTTACATAAGTTACCCACCATTTCTGTACCCATGGCTCATTTGTATTGACAGGACAGGTTCCAAGTAACTTTCACTCCTGTGTAACATTGTAACATTGCTCCACCCTCTACTACTGTCATTTAGTTAACTAACAAGTCTAGAGCCAAGCTAGCAGCTCTATGAGGCTGTACTTGAGCTAAATGCTCACATCAGAAAGCTAACATGCTTACAAGATACAAGACCAATTTATTTATCAATATACAACAGGGCTGTATAGGAAGATTTAGATGAAGTTCTCTCTTTGCTAATCAAAAAACAATATTTAAATTATCTACAGTAGATTGGTTTACAATAATAATTAATTTTGATGTTTAGGCAGTGTTTAAGATAAATGTAAGATGGCAGACATGGAAGAAGTGTATATAATATAATCACATATATAAGTATGTTTTCATTTGGATATAATCACCTAAAAATAAGAATCATTGTGTTTTTGTTACTTTAGACTGAGATGATTTTATCTAGAGAGTGGGTCCTCTTCCACAGAGGCCACTGTGTTGCACTGCTATGTTTCTGCAGTAGCCCAGAACAGACAAACCAAACACTGGCTCCACATGCAGCCTTTTGCATTTTGCACAAGTTTTGCAGCCACCGTAGGTTCTCCTACACTCTAGGAAAGAGAGTGTCATACGTGGTGTTTGCAATCTGCAAGCTCTCTGCAAGAAAATCTTGCACACTAGTTCTTTAATGTTCACAAACTGTTAGTTCAGTATGTTAGCATTCAGACATTTATTCTGACTGAGTGAGTCTGATGGGAGTGTCATTAGTTTTGAAGGTACTTGGTACTACTACCATAAAACAAAGTATCAGACAAAATGAAATTTTGACTGGGTGATGGCGCTAAATGAAAAGTCAAGATACCAATGGTATTACAACTGAGGACCGTAAATATATGTACCAAATTTCACAGCAAACCAGCCAATAGTTGTTGAGATATTTCAATTAAAAAAAGATTATGCAGCCAATCTCATGGCAACACAAGAGGGAAAGTCAATGATTTATCAAAGTCAGCAGAATTCAGTCATCCGTTTGTTGTCGAGCTATTTCAGTCTGGATCAAAGTGGCGGACTGACCCACTGATAACACAATCCCCTGAGTCATTGCATTAGGTTGGAGTGTACAACCCACATGTTAGCATATTTTCCCAACATTTAAGTCAAAATACAGCTGAAGACAGAAATCTGGCCCTTAGTTTCAGACTAACACTAAGACTTAGTGTTTGACAAGAGCAAAAGGGAAATATTACCACTTTTTATGTGGATGTCCGGTCAGTGTTGATTTTAACTACGGCTACCTGAGCAAATAAACTCCTCAGTGCTGCTATATTGTTCTTCCTGCACCCTCCACCCATGTTATATTGATCAGAAATGCTGAGTTCTCCTGCTCAGGGAGCTGTGCCAGCATGTTCCAGGATGCATTGCATGCAAGCTTCTGACACTTCTTCTTCATGCCCATGCTGCCATGTATCGCTCCCAACAACCCTACTTTGTTGGCCAAACCCCAGCGTTAAGGGACAAAAATACTCACATAGCACATCCCATGTCTACCCAGAGGCAGAGACTAAAAATCCAAAGTAGTTGTAGTTCTTCCTTACAACTAGTGACATCATTTGAAGCAAGAACAACAGAATCTCCAGCAATTTTCTCAGTCAGTGTAGCAGTAATGAGGAATTTATGTCTTTAACTGACCACATTTGCCATCATCACTGACTGGCCATCCATATAAAAAGTGAGGATTTTTTTCCTTAAGTGCTGGGTGGGAGTCAATAATAGAGGTTTCTGGGTTGCTATTCCTTGAGTCACACCTCAAGCGTGGCTAATAGGCAATTCCCATAATTCAGTGGCCCTCATTGTTCAGCTGGTACGGAGTATAATTGAATTTGCAACTCAAAAGAACTCCCTTAATATTAACTGAGCATGACACTTCAAATTTTAGCATTTATTGCTTTCCATGAATACTATGATACAAGCTCAAGCATTCAATTTCCAGCGATTATCAGTTCTACAAAGGCAGTGGACATGTATTACAAGTCTACAAAAAACTGATTTACAGGTATGTACTGTAAAAATCCAAGCTATCAAAAGGGACATTTGTACAGCTAAGGTATGACATACAGAAAGTGTAAAAGTACCTTGTGTTCTGTTGACAGATTTTGATGCAGAAATGGCTTCTGTTAAGCCAAACCAATATTGTATCTAACCAAAGTGGTTACTACTACTGGCAATTTTGTGTTTATATTGGTTTCATATAGTGACGAAGCAAAAGTGTGACAATTTCAACATCCTTCAAAGAGGTCAATGCAAACAAGTGCAATATAATGTTAATAAGAAATACATTTTATGGTATATGCTTCATAGAAAGATCAAACATGTCTGTGAAGTGTTGCTTCACATTCTAAATGGCGTGTCCTCACACACATTCATCAGAAAGAGAGTCAAAACAACTTATCTTAGGCCAAAACACAACTCAAAAACTGTCAAATGCGTCTTTTTGGAAATACATGCCGAATGACTAATGAAATTATTGAACACATCGGTTATCAAGATTAAATTATAATGCTCAGATATAAAAATCAAGGAAAAAAGATTAGAAAAAACTTTTAGTCAACAGTGAAAAAAGCAGAGTCTCCATAATCTTCTTTAAATCATTTCCTTCCAGTTTTAAGACCAGGCAGCGAGTGGCCTTGAGCTGTTGAAACTGAAGAGGACAAAAAGATCCGTCTGTGAGGAAATCTCCTGGTCCACGTCGCTCCTGGTCCTGAAGTCTAGAGGTCCACAGTGCTACAGATATACCCTCAGTGTGGTATCATACAGTGTAAAAAAAACAGTCAGTTGGCAGGCTGGGATTCAGGTTAGTCATGTTCCCCAGGCTCTATTGCAGTCTTTGTGCTGTTTGTATTGTCAGTGTCGCCCTCTGTTGACAAGTCAGGTGAATTACTAGAAGAGGGGACCTGCTTCTCGCTGGTTTGGCCTTCTCCATCACTGCTGCTGCTGCTGCTGCTCTCCCCAGGTCCCTGCTCAACGCTTGTGCTCTTCTCAGATGGAGCAGGTTGCTCAGGTTCATCCGAAGTGCTGTCTTTCTCCAGACTGCGGCTGTCCCCGCTCTCAGACGAGTCTTCTTCCCTTTGAGAAGGTTCTGTCTGTGTGCTGCTGGGCTCTGAGGACCAAAGTGGACAACGTTAGGACAGTTTTCATTCTAGATTAATTTGCTGATTATTTTCTTTAATAATCAATTAATCATTTTGTAAAATGCAATAAAATAGTGAAAAATCAAAAATTCCAAAAGCCCAAGCAAGAAGTCTTCAAAGGTCTTGTTTTGTCACCTCTTAAAGTCCAAAACCCAATTACATAGAAGACCAAAAAAACTGAACAAAGACACACATATTTGAGAGGATAAAACCAGAGAATTCTTTCTTGACTCAAATTGATGAATCCACTATTGAAATAGCTGCTAATCAATTTCATGTGTACTGACTCTGTCTTTGAAAACACTTAACTTGGTAGTCAGGCTACACAATTTATCAAAATCAGAATATGGCTGCTGTAATTTTCAAATCGCAAGAGGCACAATATTTGTTCATAGCCAACTGTGTGTTAAATATCACATATGTATCTTTGTTTGTATCTTTGTTTGGTATTGGTCCCTGCAAAAATCACACCCTGATCATTTTAATGTGTTTGTCAATGAATTGTTTAAAAATGACTGTTCCCTCTAATATCGGAAAATCATACTGCAATTGTGGTATCAGTCAAAATAATTGCAGTTAGTTATTTTTTCAAAATCGTTCAGCCCTACTTGGTACTGCAACACGTCAGTATACACATCAGCCAAAGTGAAGATGAGTTAACACTTACCACGATCCTCTGAGACAGTCGGTGTGTCACAAGATGTTTCACTTTCACTCTCTTGACCACAAGACTCTTTTGAAGGCTCCGGTGTCTCCGACGAGCTCTCTGACCCTTTACAACAAGATGACTCCTTTTCTTCACTTTCAGTTTCACCCTCCGCCTTTTCATCAAACTTGAGCCTCTTGACCTCATGCTTGCCAGCATCAGAATCCTCCCCCTCCTCCTCCTCCTCCTCTTCCTCCTCAGGATGTTTGTTCTTTATCCCGCTATTTGGTGTAATTTCACCTTCTGATGGCAGGGAATCACTGCGGTAATGACAGAAACACAGAATTGGCTCAACAAATTATGTACTTCAGATTAAAGCAATCAGTAGTTTGGGTGTATTCCTTCTAAAGATGCAGTATTGGGAAGATCTGCGTTTGGAGCTTGACATGTTATCAGCTTTTAAAATTAAACATATTGAGTAGACTGACTTAGTATACTACACACTCACTCACACATACATATGTATCATAGTTATTTTAATCACCTGATACGCTCCTCCACCTCCTCTGTGGTCGGCTCTGGCTCTTTACTGACAGGACGGTCAGGGAGCCCGTTGGTTGAAAGCGAATGACAGCTTGACAGCTTTGGTCTGTTGAGAGGTTTTGGTGTTCCCGGTCCATTTACATTTCGACTGCGAAAGAAGAAAATAACAACTTCTTACGCTAGTCATGTGACAAGCTGGCAAATCAGTAGAACTACTAAGACCCAAACTAACAGGCAAGACTTAACTGCCCTTACTGTAGTCTTGTTGTTGCTTTTTTTTTTTTTTTTGGATATTTGGCTCTAAACTAATTCAGTTTTCCACTTGCTGGTGCATGAGGCAACTTTAGATTTGTGGAAGTCAATCACTGACAAGTATGTGGCTCCCACCTGTCTGAATATAGAGAAGAGTTACCAGGAAACATCACTCCATTCATTCTGTTTACACTGGATGCCCCATTTTTCCTTCGAAAGAAGTAAAAAGGCACAAAAACAACTGGCTGTTAAATGTAACTTTGTAAGTGTGACAGAATAAGCAAATTCAAGGGAGCTGTCAATGTGCATCAGAAGCAGCTTAAAGGGACAGGTCGGATTTTTTGAAGTGGAGTTGTTTGAGGTATTAATCCATTGTCAGTATGTTACCTACAGTAGATGATGGTGGGTACTCCCCCAGTTTGGAGAAGCAGCAGGAGTTCTGGTGTCTGAAGTAAAGCAATGAACTGCTGTGAACAGAGTCTGCAGCCAACTGTATTTTAGCCACCTAAAATACTATATATCATTTTAAGTGACCCTTATATTTAGAATATTTTCACTCTAAGTCTCCTAAAGCCCCAACAGGCCAAGCTGACTTCACAGACGTCATTTACGCCATGTTTATAGGGTAAATCTTCACTGTAGATCCTTAGCTTTGAGGCATGTTCATACACCCATGCACACTGTCTGAACTGGGTGTGTGTGGTGTGACGAAGTGTGCGCACAAGTGATAGATCAACAACTCCCATGTTCTATACAGGGTAAAATGAATGTTTTTGGCAGTGGAATCTTGTGGCTTTGGAGAGAGCAACATTTGGCTTCTATAACGACCGTTTGCCATCAGAAAAGGCTGTCTGACAACAAGGTAAAGCAGTGGAAATATTCTAAATATAGCTTATTATACTTTAAGTGATATTGTTTTTTTTTTTAGGTGGGCCTCTTTTAGGTAGCTAAAATACGTTTTGCTGTTGATCCTGTCTACAGCAGCGCATTTCTTTACTTACTACACTGGTACTCCTGCTGCTTCTCCAAACTGCGGCCGTGCTGACCGCCATCCACTGCAGGTAATACACTGACTATGGATAAGTACCTAATACAACCCAACTTCAAAAAATCCAGACTTTCCCTTTAACAGAAATAGTGCAGCCAGCAGAGCAAAGGGTGCAAAAGCTTAACAGCTGATGTACTTACTCTGATGTGGGGTACACGCAGCTGACCACCATTACGTTCTGCAATACATTAACAATGATATATATTAGAATTCAATTTAAAGCCAAGGAAAATACATTGAAAACAAAATTCATCAATACTGTCGACCGAAAACATTACAGCTAATGGACTTTTACACAAACCTTCTCTAAACCCATGAGAAACTTGTCTGTTCCTGTATAGTTGCGCTTGGGATCCGTAAGGAGTTCACATAGACGTTGGATGGTGAATGGGATTCTGGAAAAGTTATTAGAAGATATATTTAGGATTAGCTACACACTGCTGTCTCACAGCCAGTGTCAACACTTGCCAACATGGCTGAATGAGAAAAAATCTGAATCAACCTGAACAGCCATAAATGATTAATCATGCTTTGTCAACATACAGATTTTTATATTCTAGGATGAGAGTTTACAGTGTTATATCTTTATGTAAACAATATTAAGAGTAGATCTGACTGCTGCACCAAGGAAGACAGCTGTTGTTTTCTATTTGTTTTGTTATTTGAAGCGACATTATTTCAACTAAATTAAATTTTGATGCCAAGTGTGAAGGAGCTAATATTTATTTTCAAATAAGCTATTTTGCCATGTGGAAATTCAAGAATACATTTTCACACTGAGGATGAAAAGTGTTTCTGCAAATATGTTTTTTAGAGAGACACATGCAAAACAGTATGTAGGATACATTTACAAGGGATGTGGAGGAAGAAACACTATTTTAATGCCTCAATATTTTCCATTTTTTCATTTAATGAAACTTTGTGGTTATGTTTTCATTCACTTGGTGAAATGAAAGAGGAAGAACACTAATGGTGTTGTGGACAGGTATTGATGGGTACATATAACTGAAGTGCTACATTATTTAGTTTTGTACGTGGGATTGTGAGGAAAGATATTTTTATAGTTTGCACAGTGGCTTATGATCAGCTTTACTCACCCGTTATAACCATCCACAATTTTTAATATCCTCATCTTCATCTCTTCAAAGGGAACATAGTCTACATTGGGATTATGTGGTCCTCTCTGTTCTGGCGCTGAAGCGTGGAAATCATCCATAACTTTTTCCAACTTGAACATGAAGTACGCTTTGAACTGTGACCACGGGATCCTGAAACATACACACACACAAAACAATGAAAAGACATGGAACATATTTTGACAAAAACCCTGATGAGAGTGACATGTTGACTTCATGAAAACTGATTGTTGTCATTGCTGTGCGTGAAGATTTGTAGAAGTTTTAACATTTCCAGTGAGTCTTTGCAGAATACTAATACTACTCACAATGGCTGCCCCGTCTTGGCGACATGACACAAGAACTGTTCGAGAATGGGACAGGTCTCTTTCTTTCCTTTCTTCTCAAAATCTGTAAATGTCCACATGAAAAAAAAACAAGAATTAGTTTATTGGTAACAACGTTAATCCAGCCAGCACACCAAACAAAACAAACCTGCATTAACTTTAACCTAAAGTTGAAAGTTTTTTTTTTAAATAACACAAGCATAAGAGACATGAAGATTAGAGATGAATATATTCTGTAAATAATTAAATAAGAACAATTTTGGCGCTTTGAGTACCACAAGCAGAGTACCATCTTGGTCCCTTATTTTCAAGAGAGGACCAGTATCTCCAAACTGGCACCAAAAAAACCTAGATGGATAAATAGTGCTGCAGGTAAGAGGAAAAATGCCTATTTTCATTTGGAGGTGAACTGTCTCTTTAAAACACATTTAGTTTCAGGCTACTTCTGGCACATTAACTGTACATTAGCAATGATTAAACGATTATAAACAGTCAATTATCACCTGTGCCACGTGGAAATACTCTCAACAAGGAAGCAAACAAGTTAACTGTCACATCATAAAATCATCAAACACCCAGTTTCAGTTAACTAGTTGGAAAGTTGTTGTAAAAGTTAGTAAGTTAGCATGTTTATGTTGATGTTACCCAGCTAGCGGTTTACATAATCTCTGTCAGTGAGAGAATAAATGGGTCAAAAGTGTGGAATGTGACTAACTCCTTTCTTGTTGACAAAATTAAAGTAGTTAGGTCAAGTACAGACCGATCAGATTGTCCCTAAGTGCCTCCTCAAACCGACAGTCGTTGTTAGTACAGGCTAAGTTACGGTAACGCACGTAACGTAGTTAGCAAACAGTACAGATTGTGCTGGAGGCAGCGAAACAGATGTCAAAATGCACCGCTCGTGATGAGTCATTCATTTAGATAAGTGTAAATATTGCCTTGAAACGCTTCCAATAACGCGTCGATGTCCATAGCTGTGTCCAGTCACAGGCAGGAAATACTTGCTAGTTAGCAGTAGCAGGTAGCAGCCCAACAAAGCTGGTGGCAGCGAAGACTGCGCATGTCTAATGCTGCATTCAGTGCTCCTCGGATAGTCTCATATCCCAATTTGGGAAGGTGTTCAGTTCAGTTCAGTCCATTGCGTTACTGTCATTGGTGACGGACCTTACATTGCTTAAGCAAGTATAAAACGACAAAAACAAGTATTTTGCCGACGTACGTGCGACAAAATAACAGCAACAAAAAAAAAAAGTACGTTCCGGAAGCAAGTGTGAAAAAAGTAACTTAATGTATTTATTTCGTTAGAAATATATCTATCAGTTTATATATATATCAGTTTTATCCAGAAAAACGACAGCCTCCCTGTTTACATATGTTTGTTTACAGGCCCGTCTTACCCTGCCCAATATGGTGGTGATTTTGACGTATCGTAGCAACAAGCCGAAGTGGTTCAATGAAGCGTCTTCTCTGCAACAACTCGGCTGTGTTCTGGTATGTACCACAGTTTTTGCCGACTTCACGAGTTGTTGTTGTTTTCGCCTTAATTCAGCACATGAACACACAGACGAACACGGCACTTTTAAATTTTACATCCATCTAAATTTTACTCAAGTTGACCAAGAATAAAAAAAAAGACATAAAAAGTACACAAAATAAAATAAAAAAACATACAACACATAAACGAAACAGGGCTTATCTCAAATGAATTTAAAGATATCTAGTAATGAGAATAAAAAAATATAATTTTCCCAATAACAATAAAATATTGAAATTAAAGTCCAAGCTGCTGTTCCGACTTGACGGGGCGTTCACCTTAATTCTCCCAGTGGGGGGGGGGGTTCATTTTTCCGATTTTTTCGTCAGCTCCTGAATGCAGTATAAAATGACGTAGTCCCATTTGCGGAAGATGCGTTCCAGTTCAACCCGAGATCAACAAAGCACTTGAATGCCCGCATAGCAACCGAATAACAAGCGAAAATCGAAACTCAGTCTCTTCTAATAGCGCAGACGGTCATATTTTCAGTAACAGCGTGTTCAGACTTCAGTGACAGAAACTTCTGGATCGCTCCGGTGGGCTGTAGATGCTGCAGGCTGTCAGCGGGCGTCATCGTTTTTTTTTTTCTGTTGTTGTGGCGGCGGCGCAAACCGGTGAAGCGACCAATGAGTCAGCAGCTGATCGGGGTTAATTTGACCTAACGAACCTACATATATATATATATAACGACAGCAGCCCTTCTTTTTAATCAAGTCGTTCAGTTTTCGAGAGGCAACAATGGCAGTTCCAGTAGCTGCGTTACAAATGAACACATCATCCAGCCCGGCGGCTCTGCTGGAGCACAACATTCACATCAGCGACAGAGATTTGGGGAGGATTTCAAGCAACAATGAAATCGACACTCTGCCTTTACATTCTCCCTGGACTTTCTGGCTCGATAGGTAAGACACTGCTCAGTTTTTATTATTTTATTATTATTAATCTTTAAATCAGTGTCAAGTGGGTGAACTCTTTGCGGCTGCTGACCTTTTTTTAATGAGAACAAAGAGAGGAGATGACGGATTTATCAGGCCTGCTTCAAGTCAGCCCGGAGAACATTATAGGTGTGTTTGACAACGATATATCGATTGTTTGCCTCAATCAATCACAGCAGAAACAACATTACGACAAATCTCTGCCTGTTATGTAGCGTTTCTGCCAACTTGTTTTCTCTCTGACCTACATACGCAGGTCCTCTGCTTGGAAGGATCTTAAAATAAACAAAAGGGCGTAATTATGAGTCCGGCTCGCTAAACATAAGAAGTAAGCTCAGTTTGAGGTCCTGTTTAGATTTGATTTGTATTTTTTAAGAGCACAGGTGTGACTTGTTACAAACTTGTTGAGTCATTGCTCATGTATCTGCTGCCATTGTTCAGTGAAGGTTTTTTTTTTTTTTTCCTGCTGGACTTATGTAGGTCAAAGTTACCATTGCTTCAAAATTTTGTGTTTTTCATGTGGTTTTTGTTTTTATTTCACCCACCTTTTATTTTTTGTTTTCTATTTAGCCTAGTTTGAGTTAGTTTCCAGAGATTGTTTTCTTGTTTTCAGTTTAGTTTTATTGATTCATTTGAGTGTGTGTGTGGTATATGTGTGTGTGTGTGTGTGTATATGTATTATATATATATATACACAACACACATACATATATTAAAAAAAAAATATATATATATATATATATATATACACATACATATATTAAATATATATATACACATACATATATTAAATATGGGAGTATTTGTCAGGGGCAAGATTTAAGATGTTCAGAACAGACATTACAATACAAACACACTCTCATTAAACACATGCACCTTTTTATTTTATTTTTTATCAGTACATAATATTGTTCAGTTAATTTTGGTTTTGTTTTTCCATAAAATTAGTTTTTATCTTTACTTAAGTTATCTAAAAACTGTCCACACTGAGTTTTAGTTTTAATTAACTATGATAACCTTGCTTCAAAGTTCCTAATTTAATATTTATGTGTTTTTTTTTATAAAAGGTGATTTCATAATTAATGTCCAGTAATCACAACCCAGATAAGAGCACAAGTGACAGTGAGTTACACAAGCCTCCTCCTCCTCCACACTATGTACAAACCACAGGGTTGCTGCTGTGTTCAAATGGGGTCAGTGTTGTTTACTGTTTACTGGCTTATTTGTCATCTGACCCCCTCCTCCCCACCGACCTGTCTGCTCAGAGGGCAGCTCACTGAAACATGTCAGTAATGTAACATGGAAAGAAATGGATTTAGACCACGTCACCTAAGAAGACCTGACAGCTTTACAAGCTTGTAAATTTCTAAGGCAAATTAGATAAGAGCTGCAACGATTAGTTGATTAATTGATTAAACGATCGACAGAAAAGTAGTTGGCAACCAATTTTACAATTTATTAATTATGTCAGTCATTTTTCAAACAAAAATGTCAAACATTTGCTGGTTCCAACTTCATAAATGTGAGGATTTGCTGCTTTTCTTTGTCTTTCATGATAACAAGTGAAGAGAAGTGATTTGAAGAGGTCACTTTGGCCTTTGGGAAATTGTGATGAGCATTTTTCCATTTTACTTATATTTATAGACTAAATGATTAATCATGAAAATAATCAGCAGATGAATCCATTATGAAAATAATCTGCTACCTTATCCACTTTTAAAGAATGGATCAAGGTAGTAAGTAAAACTGAGTTAATGAATTTTTAGGGACCATTTAGTGTATGGATCTACCAAGTTATTTAGGGGAGGATCATAAAAAAAATAGTGGCACATATCTTTATACAAATATAGAATATACACATACATAAACATTTTTTTGCAATGATCACTCAGAAGTGATTAATACTTGTGACATAGATAAAGGAGTGTAATGGAGGCAAGATATATTGTATTGGTTTGGGTGATATATTGGTCGGACTCTTTCCTTGCCCGATTGTAGGTTTTAAAAGTTTTATGTTACTCACCTGGGCTTCATTTGTATTAAGACAAGATTCATGATGTTTGTGCTATGTAGATTTTCTAGGTTGTTGTGTTTTGTATTGATTGTCTGGCTAGATTTGAAATTTTTTTGCTGGACTGTAGACTGTTTTCTTGAAAAAAAAAAAAAAAAAAAAGAGGAAAAAATACTGGAAAGACTTTTAAAGAAGACATATGTCATTCATGTGATTGTAATCATGTAACTGTTCATCGTAAATGTTTGGCAAAAAATATTAGTTAAAAAATGCAACATAATTGAATATCTCTATCTGTTTTTTGCTTTTTTTCAGATCCCTACCAGGAACAACAGCAGCTGAATGTGAGTCAAACCTGAAGAAAATCTACACCGTGGAGACAGTCCAGGTAAGACGATTTACAGTCCTGATACATCATGACACATTTCAACAGCAAGTTTCCTTATGTACACTCAAAGCAAGCATATATGTTAAGATGTTTTCTTTCCATGCTGCTGTCGGAATTTCTCTTTTATGGAAGCCCGTTTCCACCAATGTGATGAAAAAAGAACATCTGTCAAGTCATTATAATGAGAAACTTTCTCGAAATAATGAGTCAGTATCTCAAATTAATGACTTAGTATCTCAAAGTAATGCATTATGTTGAGATACTAACTTATTATTTTGAGATACTAACTCATTATTTTAAGAAAGTTTCTCATTGTAGTGAGTTATAGCAGTGGTTCCCAAACATTTGCTGGCATGCACCCCTTCAGAAGCCAATAAAAAGTTCAATTCCCCGCCTCCACCCCACAATTATTATTATTATTAGGGCCAATGCCCGGGGAAACGATTAATAAAAAAAGATCCAAGTGTGATAGGATCATTTTTCTTTCCCTTAATATTGTCGATAAATGGGCTCCCATAAACTAAACGATTTTATATTTTCAAACGGTTTTGAATTTATGGTGCTAATATGTGATATAATGTACTAATAAAGAATTATGAGTGCTACTGACTATGTGTTAAAACAAGTTTGTTGATAGAAACATGATAATATAACATAAGTATTCATAAATGAGTTTTATATTGCATGTTTGTGGTTAAGAGCAATGAGGAAAAGACCTTTGACAGTGATTTTCTGCAGCGCATCAAATGTGAAATATTAACAAGGCCAGCTGTGTGAACTGTCTGACCCCCCTGTGCCAGTAAATGGTTCAATAAAATCATCTGTTTCCTGTTTTCACCTCGTTACCGGAGTAGAACTTCTGGAGAGTTTACAACAACATACCCAGCGTGTCCAGCCTGTCACTGAGATGTAGCTATCACCTGATGAGGGGAGAGAGAAAACCACTCTGGTATGTTTTAAATTTAAGATCAATGCATGTTCATTGTGTCGAAAGCTGTTTAAAATTGGTTTGTTTAATGTTGCCTGCTGGTTTGCACACAGGGAAGAAGAAAGCAATGCTAAAGGTGGTGTTTGGAAGATGAAAGTACCCAAAGAATGCACTGTAAGTGACAATTTAAGTATTCATGTATTATTTGTTTTGTTTTTTTACCCTAACAAATTTGTCTCCATATTTGCAGCCTGTTGTGTGGAAGGAGTTGCTGTTGGCTACTATTGGAGAACAGTTCAGTGATTATTGTGCCTCAGGTAAATTTCTTAATTGAGTTATGTGAAAATAAAGTGGCTTCAGGTCAAGGAAACGATTGTTTTGTTTTTATTTTAAATGAAAGTGGCATTGCTGCATCGTGTGCACCGTGATGAAAGGCTGACCTGCATTAACCTCCTTCTCTGTTGCTGTTGTCGCAGAGGATGAAGTGGTCGGGGTCAGCGTCAGTGTCAGAGATAGAGAAGACGTCTTTCAGGTGTGGAACGGAAACGCCTCTTGCGCTAACGAGTCAAACATCTTAGGAAGGATCCATGAGCTCCTTCCACAAATTCCTTTTAAAGCGGTGTTTTACAAACGTGAGTATTTTCTTAGAATATTAAATGGTAATTTTGGTATTTTTCAACCTATTTTGGAAATCTTTCCTATTTTCTGTGTTAAGTGACTAATGTTTAAAGGTGCAAAATACAACATTCAGCATCACTCATTGTCAGTAAACAACTAGCTGCTATGTAAAGGAGGAGTGGAGTAATGGCATCCTGACCAGAGAATAAAATCACACTCCCTCAGCTTATGTTTTTTTCCACATGGTGGCCTGGTAAATAACTTTCTGATATTACAGCTAAACAGTATACTAAAACATAAATTTATGAAATCATTCTGTCGTGGGAAACTAGGGCCAAAATGACAGTCGTCTGCTTACAGTATTTCATTGTGACGCAGCTAAACTTTTTACTTTTCTTGTGCTTTAAAATATGTTTCTGAAAATATTTTAGGCGAGAAATTGGGTGAGAATTTAGGCAATGTAGTATGTTGATCCATATTTTATCAGCACTGCCAAGTTTGAAAGTTTGATTTGAGATTTTTTTGAGCAGTGTGTGTGTGTGTAAACAAAGTGTGGATTATTTTGGTCTGAGATGCTGATGGTCTACTTTGACCTCTAGAGGAAGTAAATGTCATATAGAGCATCTTTATCCAGAAACAGATGCTATGTCACTCTGTTAAAAGCAACCAGACTCCACTGACAAAAACAGTTATTTTACCTTTCTGTACTACCACTGACTTGATTAGTTTTTAACCTTTTAAAGCACCAAAAGTCACACAATAACACAAACAAACCAAAACCCCAAAGGCACGCAATATTACAAACAAACAAAGAAGACACAAAAATACAAACAAACTAACCGATCGAGGCAGCAGTAGACAGGAGAGGCAGAGGGGTAAAATTGCTGTTTTTGTCAGTGGACTCTGGTCGTTCCAAACAGAGCGATATAGCAGCTGTCTTTGGTTAAACAACAGTCTCTTTCCATAATGTTGTCAGACACTTCTAATAACAGTCTGCGCCTGTCAGGGGCAAAATCAAGCACTTTTATTGGACCTACTTTTGATGGCGTGCAGTTGCCCAGAGGGATTGCGCTGCAGCTCAGTTTCACTTCCGCTGAATACTGGACCAGTTTCAAAAATTGTCGTCTCTATTAGTCACTTAAACACAAAAACATGGGAAGATACGATCCAAGTTGAAAAATATAGAAGTTGCCTTTCAACATTGAGATGTCATTGTTTTTAAAATGTGAGTAATTGTTCTTTTCGCTCATGTTTCAGCGCATGAGGAGCACCACGCTTTTGAAGGAGGCCGATCAAGACATTAGAGCCCTTGAGATATACATGTTTGTTTGTTTCTTTGCTTATGAACATGTTTCGGATAATATTTGGGCTCATTTTGAATCAGTCGAGTTCATAGTAGCTCAAAATGTAGCCCATGTATTATGAGCACTACTGTCATTCATACCAACATCCAAAATACTTTTAGTCAAAAATCAAAAGAAAAAGGAAAAAAAAAAACATTTTAGTTTGATTTTATCTATGGCAGTGTTTGTATGTTTTTTATACTGCAAAGTTTTGCAAAACCAAAAACAGCAGATCATGTACAGTCAGATTTTTTTAGATGTATTATAGTCTCAAGCACAGACGCAGCTAGGTCTTTGAAGTGAATCTCATTTTTGGATCTAAGAGGAGGCCTAGTTCCACAAACCTTTATCATAACAATACATTACAAGGCTTTTCTAGTCGGCTCTTTTCTCTGTTTTGTATGTTCCAGCCAAAATACTGTTGCCTATACTGGAGAACGTAAATGTTTAGTATGCTGTAATGCTGAAATATTGCGCAGAAAATTGCACATTCTTTTTTTAAATTTTCTTCTTTAGGATGTGAGTGGATTGTGAAAGGAATATGTTCTTGTTACAATAAAATGACCTCAGTACACAAACATAATGAATAGATGCTGAGAAATATATGCAATCATTTCTATTCAGTAGAAATTGCAGCAGATTTGCAGTGTTGTCATTTTGTTGAAGCATCTGTCCGAAATCAAGCACTTTGTTTCATACTGTGTGTGTAAAGACACCAGACAGTCCCTCCAGCATTATATGGAGTTTTGATAACTGAGACCAAATCCACTTTGGTTTTGTGTCACCTTTTCTGATGAAGTGTACAGCTGTTTTGTTGATTTTTGTTTTGAGTTTCTTTTTTCTGCTTGTGATAATAACTGGGAAGCGTTGAAAGTGTGTATTTTTTCATATGAACTGTGTTAAGATTTACATTTCGAAGCCCTTGTAGATGATATCAGCCCCAGGATAATGAACAACAAACACATAATTCGGAAATTTGTGGCCGGGAGGGACACCAAAAACAAAATATTGCTCTAAAATCTCACTTTTCCTGCGGGGACTGCCGTGGGCCTGTTTTAGCGTGTTTGTACAAATCTTTGGTGTTTGTTGAAGTGATGCAACCTCTGCGGGAGGGTCAAATCTGTATGAAACAAGTTAAACGAGTTTAACAGAGGTGGTTTACAGCACTGTAAAATTTCCCTCTTCACAAGTTTTGAAATAAACTCAAAAAACTTTTGCCAAACTACAATTTATATTTCTGTTTTTAGGTAAAGTTTTAGAAACTCAAAAAATCAGCCTGGTTTGTCATTATTTAGATGCTTGAAGTTAAATGGTTGCAATTGAAAATATTAAATTAACTTTTATTCACTTTTACTTTAATGAGTTTACACAGCAGTTTTTGAGATACAACTTTTTTTTTTGTGTCTAAAACTCAGAGATTCGAGTGTTTTTTAAGAAGAAAAGTAAATGATCTCAATCGGCAAAACTTTTTTCATGTTTATGTCAAAACTTTGAGTTTGATTCACATTTACTGACGACAGTTGCCTTGAAATTGAGTTTTCTCTTTTTTTTACTGCTGCACCAAAACAGTTTCAGTGTCTCAAATCTGTAGCTTTCACGTTTGTATTTTTTCAGTGATCCTTTGTTGTAAAGGCTGTATTTGTATTACTGAAAATCATAATCACATTAGTGAGATGTTAAAATTTAGCACGTTGAAGCAGTAAGGCACCTTTCCCATGTGTTTGTGTGTATCAGAGTGTATGAGTGAGGGATTGAGTGTAGAGTAAAGCAGATTTTTTTAAGTACTACCAGAACATTTGAGGTCATTTCTATGTAGCGATGGAGTATGCATCGAAACCCACAGAAAGACTGCTGCTATGATTTCTCAATCAAGTCAAATGTTCCTGCTAAAGAACATTCACAGGAGGAGGTAGATTTCAAACCACCGACGTTGCCAGACTTGCTTTATTTTCCCTTTATTCTCCTGCTGTTCGTGTAATAATATTATAAGCACATACTGTAGGATAAGAGAATAACAATACTGTACAATTGCACACACACACAGTTGACCACTCTCTTCAGATCTCAGACCTTGTAACTGATTGTTGATCTTGGATGGTGCCTTGTGTTTACCAGCAGTTTAGAATGTCATTCGTGTTCAGCATGTTGGACTTGTATATAGTCATGTTTGTCTGTTAGTTTTACACGTGTTTGAGAAATAAAGACGCCTAAACTTTCACCTTTTGTTGTTTTTTGAAAACTCACTGTATGTGTCAATACAGTAAGTAAGTATAATTCTTTTATTTTGGGTTCTACGTGGTTTCTGT
Organism: Lutjanus argentimaculatus; assembly: GCA_034769285.1. Taxonomy (NCBI): domain Eukaryota; kingdom Metazoa; phylum Chordata; class Actinopteri; order Lutjaniformes; family Lutjanidae; genus Lutjanus; species Lutjanus argentimaculatus. Next base: position 28,856,763 of record JAWZSL010000007.1, read on the forward strand.
GGGCCCTTAAAGAGTCTTAAGAAGTCTAAAAATCCAATAATCTGAATTTAAGGCCTTAAAATGTCTTTAATATGATTTTGACAGGTCTTAAAAATTGACTGGATTATAAAGTTAATGTGCATTTCATAAAGTTTAATCAACTTCAGTCTCACTTTTAAATGTTTTTTTTTTGTTTTTTTTTTTTGCAGGGAAAAAAAACAATTGTATTGATCATGCGGTAAAACCACAAATTGAAATCAACATGGACTCTGATTTTCCTTCATATCCTTTGTACTTTTTTGCCAAACAGATGTGAAATAGGTCTTAAATTGCATTCATAATGGTCTTTAAAAGTCTTACATTTAACTTTTTGAAACCTGCAGACAACCTGGAATAGTTTTTCATGTTTTCATGTTCAGAAAGCACATTATTTTCCTCATGGCCATAGCTGCAGCACCTCTATTCACCTTCTGAATTTGCTGTTTTAGCTTCTTGCCATTTTAGGACCCAGTGCTCTGTTCAAAGCAGTTCAGAGGACTGTTTTCAGGAGTGAGTGACTCTCTTTGGCATGGACTTTGGTCTTTGTGACTTTGCAGATCTATTGCATGCACGGGAAGCTATAAAACATTGAAGGAAAGGGAAGAAACATAATATGGCCACTTTAAGAAAAGAGTGTCAGACTGTTCATTTGCAGAAAATCCTACAAGGGCTGTTGTTAGAGTCCAAGATATGTGCATGAACTTTATCATTTTTCAGTTTAATTCAATCTTTATTTCAGACTTAAAAGAGGGTCCATAGCAATAAAAAAAAAAGAAAAGAAAAACGAGACATGCAATATAAAACCACAGCAAGTCATATCTTGCTAGTGTTTTCTGAACCTAGATGAGTACTGAGAGCAGCTCCTCACATGGCTGGTTAAAGCCTCGATGATGCTGTTCTCTGACTCATCTGAGCAACAAATAAAACTGTACATGCTGTAGAAGTGCCTCACATGTAGGAACACCAGAGAACACAAACAGCAACCTCACATCATCTTTATAAAGCACTATGAGCCTCTACTTTTCCTGTAACTACACCAAAGATGAGCCGTGTAGGTGTGCAGAAAGATCTAAATAATGAACATTTTACAGTGACAGAACACAAACTGAACGTGCCTTGGCCTGAGCACATACAACACTGTCAATCATTCAAATCATCAGTGAGAAAAGGGCAAAGGTATGTTTATTCCCTTGCATGTCATGAGAGAAATGTCATTTTGAAAGAAGTTTTTTGCAGTAAATCATAATTAATAAATAACATAATGTTGTGATGCTGATTAACTTGATAGTTACTGAATTAAAACTAGTTAGGTAAAGCAAGAGCATGGGGACAGCTTCTTCTGTGTGACTTGGTCTACTTTAATTTCCGCCTCAACGTACGACAACTGAACTCCGACAACAAACATGATATATTACCTCTCTGTCATTTACATCGTATCATTCCACCAATATTAAAAAGGCCATATTATGCTCATTTACAAGCACATACTGTTAGATTAGGTTTCTAATAAAACAGATTTACATGCTTTCATGTTTAGAAAACACATTATTTTCTGTCCCAAACTAGCTGTGCTTTATGCAAATGTGTTATAATGTGATGTCATGTTCATGGCTTATTCAAGGAGTAAGAAGCCACCATTTCATGATGGCCAGAAGGAAAATGTGTCCCTCTTGTGGTTGCATCAGAGCATGTACATAAAAATAGTAAAGAGGAAGGCTACATTTGGGTTGATACAAGGATTTAATCCTCACATGAGGACAGTCTTGTCTTATAATAAATATAGTTGCATGTAGAAATGTAATTACATAAAGTTGAGTAGTTATTGCAGTGACCATCATGATATTCAGCACCATGAGTATCCGCCTGCCTCCATATAATAAACATGTTGACAGTAATGAGCAGGATGTTTGGATTGATACATTTGGATTGTCCAAACTATGGATAAAATGCCTTTTTATGACCAAGACTGATGCAGGAGCTTTGCACTGGACTCAGATGCCTCCCTGTATGCATCAGGTTACTGCAAGCTTTAATCAACTGATGCATAATTCACATCTTCTATGATAATGTTACTTGTTACGCTTCTTCAAATTAATTTCCATTTTCCATTTTTATTATAACAAGCCCATCATTTCTAGGAGATTTGCTTTTCCTCATAAAGTTAATGGCAGCAGTAATTTTTGTCACAGAAATGTTTCACATAATATTTAAGATAATCAGGGATATGAGGAGTATAAGATTTAATAGTTTTCCAGGATGGGCTGATCTGAAACCACATCAAATTGTGACACATGTAGATTGTCATATTGTATTTTTTCAGTTGTTGATAGAACTTATAAAGCAGAATGAACGTTGCTTTCTAGTGGTTATTTTGTCAAGAGTGTCCTTCCTACTGCTGAAATGTTTTATTAAATAACCATATTTCAGTCTATCTGACCTTCATCAGGTATGTAGGTGTATTATTTTTTCAAGAACAACAAAAAAAACTGTATTTTCTCTACCTGTTCTAGCCATTCACCCTTGATCTAATAAAGAGCCGGTGTAGAAATCATCAATTCATTTTGTTAATATGGTTAATATTTTACGATTTCGTGCTCCTTTAAATTAAGATAAGATAATGATAAGTAGATAAGATAAGATAAGATAAGATAGATAAGATAATCCTTTATTAGTTCCACAAGGAGGAAATTTACAGTGTTACAGCACAATGGCAAGAAGCATCAATAAAAAACAATAAATAATAAATATACAAGATATGATCAAGAGAAATAAAAACTATATAAACCAGAGACAGCCCACAGCTGAATTTACACTAATCGCAGACAGGAAATGTTGATATTGCAGTTTGGTTATGCACTGAAACGGACACATTCCACACTTTAAAATGGAAATAATTCAGTTTTTCAATTCATCTGATTTCATACTTTATCACACAAACTGCCGATTTTGTCTTTTCTCCAAAAAAAAAAAAGGGATAATGTTACTTCTGTTTTTGGGGTCCGTTTCCTTCGGCTCTGCTGCATCATCGCTCACGACGATCTGAAACAGCCTCTCGCGTGCGAGCGTGACGTCACCATTGTTTACTTTTACATAGCCCCCGCCCCCCCCGTTAGCAACTTGTGGCTAGCTCGCTACCGAGGAAGGCAGCAGCGCCGTGAACCCGAGCTTCATTCTTCAGACACCACCCCGAGCCGAAAAGACTGTCCGCCCGCACATAACTCGGTGAGTGAACGTTTATCCAACACGCCGCTGACGCTCGTTGACTGAATCTCGACCGTAACGTTTGACTCGTTGTGATGTTGTCGGCTGGCAAAAAGCGAGGAGAAGAGAGAAACGTTTCTCTCACAAGCTAACAGCGACAGGACGGACGGACAGCAGGCTGCTAGCTTTTGTTGTATAAACGCCGCCCGCGAGGTTTGGTCGAAAACTGTTTTCTAGTCGAGCTAACGTGGGATTTTTTTTTAAAAGACCGCATACGGCGGACACACAAGGCTGTGGCGTTTAAACGTAATAACTTTTAATCCTCCCGTTTTCTCCGTGTAGGATCTCCAGTTTAAAGGCTCGAGACCTCAACGCAAACCTCAGACCGCAGTGGTCGGTGTGAACGGATATCCATTCATATCGAGTTCAGCTGACTGATCGATAAATCACATCGTTATATTCAACAAAACGAACCTTACGTTGATAATATTAATTCAGAATTGTGTTATAACGTCTCGGTCAGCTGTTGGTTGTGAAATGGTCGGCCGGCGCTCTGTTATGCACCTAATCGAACCAAAACTATAAACTTTCTACAGTGTTAAATCTGTCTTTCGGGGCTGAGTCGACCTAAGGTAGATTTGTAAGATCGCACAGAAAGGTGACAGCAATTTCGAGATTGAAGCCCAGACCCCAAATAACTGATTGAATGTATCGCAAAGTAAAATACTGATTATGCCGTGAAAGGGCTTTGATCCAGACGAGATGTAGTTTTAGGCAGTGGTGTTGTGGGAAATACAGAGGGTTGGGCACCCACTGTTCATGTAAGAGATCATGTACAGTGAGCAGGTCGCTTATTACAGGGTTACTTATCCCGAAAAAAAAATCTTTGGCACACCCTTATGTGACACAAAATATTAATTTTAAAATGATTTTATGGTTTTATTTCGCAACAGCGACCTGCTCACTGTACACTATCTTGCTTGTTACATGATTATATGCCAAGAAATATTAAAAAATGATACAAAATATTAATTGATTTTATTGTTCCTTCAGAGGCTATGATCAGAGCTGTGTCCATAGCAACGGTCTGTTCTTCTCAACAAAGGTCTGCTATACAGAAATAACAGACCTTAATGCTGTAATCGACCAATCAGAATCGAGTATTTAAAGAAGCCATTTAAAAATATTCTGATAAATTGTGGAGAACCTTGTGGATTTATTCTGTGTCATTCTTATCCAGTTGCAGAAAGTTACACATCTGGTTACAGTTACACATATTTAGGCATCATGGAATTTTGTTTTTTGTTTTTTTCAACAGGATTTCATGATTTAGGCATCTCTCTTTTTACCATAGTCGTTTTGATGATACAGGATAATAGCTCATGTTTTAAACCAGTTGTCCAAAAAAAAGTTCTCAAGGGAGAGGCTGTATATTGTTTACTCTTTTTTTTAAGGAAAGGCCGTCATTGATGGATACTGTTGATCTGAAAATAAAATGGTAAACTCTCAGTCTCATTTCAAAGAGCTGGATAAACTGAGCTTTCCGGCTTCACTCCCCACTACGCCCCTGGTTGTAGGTAACATACTTGTCTAACCTTGGCTGGATAATGGGAAACTAATGATTTTGATACTTTATAAAATGCTGGCATTTTAGGACTGCAACTAAGGATTATTTTTATTATCAATTAATCGTTTAGTCTATATAAAATGTTTAAAAAATTGTGAAAAATGCTCATCACAATTTCCCAGAGCCCAAATTGACATCTTCAAAGTGCTTCTTTTATTCAACAAACAGTCCAAAAACCAAAGATTCTTCATTTACTATCATAAATGACAAATTAAAGCAGTGAATTCTTACATTTAAGAAGCTGGAACCAGCCGTTTTTTGCATTTTTGCTTGAAAAATGACTGAATCCGTTAATCAGTTGTCAAAATAGTTGGCAAATAATTTTCTTTCGATCATCTAATCGATTAATCAACTAGTCTTTGCAGCTCTATATTCATTATTAGCGAATGTGAACTTGACAAAACTGGCTATTTTTCTGTATCATTCTTGTCTAGCTGTTATACATATATTTTGGAATCATTGATTACATTGCTTAACTTTCTTTTGAAGGGATTTCGTGATTTAAGCTTCTCTGTTTTTTTACTATGCACATGAAACAGTATAAAAGCGCGTTTTAAAGCAGTTGTCAAAAATATGTTCTTAAGGGAGAGGGTGTATATTGTTTACTCCCTCTTAAGGAAAGGCCTGTTTGCAGCATTTCCTTTACATCCTTTGAAAAGTGGTGGCCCCACAGCTGGAGAGTTGCCCCTGTGGTGAGAACACTTTAAATGCAGTAAAAATTAATCGTCTGGTTTATTATTACACAGTCCATCCCCAAAACAGTTTCACTGCAGCACGACTATTCAGTTATTATAATCCTGCGGTATCCGGATAATATATGTTTTTTAAAATAAGGCATCACAGAGCTGATGTAGAAAGGACCCAGCCGAAGTCAGCCTAGTTCTTACAACCAAAATCACCCCTGACATCTTCAAAAATGTCTACAGGAAACACTGCCCTTTGTCTTCAGAACTAATCCTGATCCTGAAAGCAAAAGTAAACAGTGGAAATCTCACCAACCTCTGCCTGTTTAGATTAGATAGGTTTTAGTTTTTGAATTACAGGAATTACATCTGTTTAAATATCTCATTTGATTTAAATTTAGCCCTTTATTACTCAACCTTGAGGATTTTAAGTTTTTTCATCACACACATAGACCTAAAACACATGTACACACACAGGACCTGTAGACATGCATGAATAGAAAGATCATGGCAGGGCTGCCACATAGCCAGCACTACAGTTATCAAGAAGACATTTTAACTTAGATGCAGTACTATAATTGAAAAAAACTTTCAGTACCATGGGAAAAAGAAAAAAAAGTCATAGACACACAAAAAAGGAACTGAACTGAAGTCATGAATGAGCACTTACATCATTTCTTAATGTCTTGGGTACTTTTGATACTGTCAGATGTTAGTTTTGTACTGTTTTTAAACTGTATTGAAAAAGTATCAATACCTTTGACAATCTTACATGGCGCTATAAACAGTTCACCTCAGCTCCTACCAGTCCTCACTCCATAACACGGTCCGAGCTGGACCTGAACCAGCCACCTTCCAGTTCCCAAGCCAAGCCCCACCTAAGTTATGACTTGTCTATGAATGACACACTGCTGCAGCTAGACATAACTTACTTATTCAGTAGTCATCTGTTAGTCATTTTCAAATGCGGGAAGCCCTGTACAGTGCTTTTTTTTCTCCCTTCTTGTAGCTAAGTGTTAGTACATTTTTGGTCATGAGTTTATCTGAGTGTATATAGTCTAATCAGATCATCTGTGAGATGTTGTCTAAATGTTGATGTCGGCTCTCAGCGGTGCCTAACTGACTGACTGATTAAGAGATTGATTTCAGTATGTGAATTTGATAGTTGAGTAACCCTGACAATAATGACATTATCCTTGAGGCTATGTGGCCTGTTTTATTTGAGGCTTTCTGTGTAGGTTTCCATCTGCTCACATTATTTGTTTGCCTACTTTATTTACCTTTGTTTATGCTGCTCAGCGTTTGACTCAAACACTCCCAAGCTGTATACATAAAAGCCTACTTGTGCATTGTACTACCTGCCACAGCCGTTTATCGCACCACCTGGTTAATGGTAAATTGTTCCAGAAGGAAGATATGTTTGCACATAAACACGGACCCAGGGCCCCTGTGTTTACAGTAGTCATGGCAGCACTCGGTTATTCAACAAATAGACCTAGCATGTTCCTCTCTCACTTGTAGAGGAGAATGTTTGTCTTGGTGGGTAGAGCTCTAACTTTGTGGCTCTTAACTTTCAGTGCAGCCGCTTGACACAAGTTAACTCTCTTTGACATGATGAATTAGCACATTATTGGGTCATTTCAGAGTCTTTATTGTGACATTTTTCTTGGAAAAATGACCTCTTATCACTTTGCGATGTAAAAGCCTTGTTAAACACATTGAGAAAGTGATAGTCTGTTTGTGTGCTCTTTGTGCTTCATTATGATGTTTTGCTTTATCCAGTTGTTTTCATTTATACTTATTTTCTTTCCCAGTTCAGTGAAGTCCAGATGCATGAGTCTGGGTCAGAACCAACAAGCCACACCATTCCAGCAAGTCACACAGAGAACAACGGGAATAATACTGAGAATGACAGTCGACTGAGGATCAGCCAGACTCCTCCTCCAGAGGCACCCAGGGTCAGTCATTCCCAGCTGCATCCGTACAGCACACCAGCATTAGTTTTTAAGTGTAATTTTTTGCAGATGTTGTCATATATGTAGGGCTGAGTCTTTACACATACCGCAAAAAATATGACATGATTATTCTGCACATATGTAGAGCTGAACTGGTTTGCTGATGAATTAATTAGTAGTTCAACAGAAAATTAGGCTACAGCTGTTTTGATAGTTCACAAGTCATGTGAGTTCTCTTTAAAGCAAAAATTTCCATCTCCAGCTTTTCAAATGTGAAGTTTTGCTGCTTTTTTATGTCGTACATGATAGTTGATGGGATATCTTTGCACTTTGGACTGTTAGTAGGACAAAACAAGTACTGTAATGAAATTATGATGGCTGTTTTTTTGTTATTCTCTCGCATTTTAGTGACAAGGTTAATGAATAATACATTTAGAAAATAATCTACAGATTGATCAATAATGAAAATAATCTTTAGTTGCATCCCTATTCAAACATATTTGTTTTGAGAGTTTTACTGCTTTCAGTGTAGTGGGATCTATTACATTATTATAGGGTATTGCTGATATTATCATTAAAAAGATTTGCTTGAAACAATCAAGATTCTAACAAATGTGTGGTGAAACTGAAAACAGGGATCACAGGTTTTGTGTGACTTCTGACTATCTTTGATGTTAAAACATGGACACAAATTTGTTGCTTTTTTCCGATGCAAGTGATAGCATGAATGGAAAAAAAATCTAATGATGATTACATTGACTGATATTACAATTGCGATATGATTTGCAATATTAGAGGAAATGATAATTTATCATTCTCTTGAATCATCTTTTTTTGAAAAACATATAAATTTGTCAGGGTGTCGTTTTTTTGTGGGGATCTTTATTAAACAAAGATGTTTTCTTAAATTTGTGGAATATGATGTGTAGGCCAGGACATCTCAGCAGCATGATAATATTTTGTTTAAAATAGTATTTTAACACACATTTAACCTTTAACAAATGTTGTGCTACCTGCAATTTGAAAATTGCAGCAGGTCATTAGTTTTACAATAAAATTTTGATCAGTAGTTCAGCCCTATTTTAGACTGTCCACGGCACAAAACAAGCAATTTCAAGACATCACTTTGTTTGTTTTGTTTTGTTTTTAATAAAATTGTGATGTACAATTTATTATGTAAGACTATTGGGGGCAGGCAAATGAGGACTAATAGTGATAGTTTTGTTTTTTTTTTGTTCTCAGAATTTTGATCAATTCTCAGAATGCAAAACTAAAAAAGATTTTCTCCTCATTTTCCTGCCTCAGTGCTAGTCTCTAATACTCTTCTGTATTTTATTCACCAAACAATTAAGCAAAAAGATGATTGATTCATTCATAACGAATCATTTGTTGTAGCCCTGAAGGTAAATGATGCTGCGTTCAGAAACGTTTTGTTTTTGCTGTTGAGGGCAGTTCTGGTACTTTGTCACAACACCATACGGTGGCTTTGGGGCTTCTGTTTTGTTGTCAGTGCAACAGATATGTGTTGCAAATGATCTAAACGGTGAATCACATTTACTCATGCTACATTTGAATTTATCTGGTACTCAATCATCCATATCTTTTCTTGTCAGTCTCCATACACCACGAAGAAGATGATAGTGGTCACAGGACAGGAAGCTATACTACAATAGGAAAATGTGGGGTGCTTAGTTTTCTTTTTTAAATGTAAATGCACATTAACCTCTCATGTTGACAGACTCTCTCCAAAATACAGTGTTTTATATTTGTGCTGAAGGGGAGCGCAGGGATGGGGGGAGGCTGTGCTGAGGTTTAGAAAGGGAGGGCGAGCACAGCTCCTGGTGGGCGGAGGGATCAGTGTTATATTGTTAGTTTTGTTTATGCTCACATCATTTAGGTTAGTGAGGCTCTGTTAGATAGTCAGGCCGAGCGTTTGTTGCTGAGCAGCATTTTTTTTCCCTCAGTGCCTAGACAGACGTTTCAATGGAGATAATCAGGTTTGTCCAACTTTCTCTGTCTGTATTTGTTTTGTTAAATCATAATTTAATGGTTTTAATGGTTAAACTGTGTCTGTTAATGAAAGTGATGTCACATTTCTGTGGTTGTGTAATTTAGATTTTTTTAGATCTAATTAAACCTTCAGCTAACTTTATTACCAAGTCTGTGTTTTTGCAATTGTCACCCTTTCTCATGCCACACCCATCAGAATATTTTAAAGTATTAAATCTCATAAGAGACGGCATATTGTGTTTGTTTTCCTGCAAGTTTTCACTGTTCCTATTTGCTGTCAGTCATCTCAGAGTTCACAAGACCAGTCTTGCGGGAACAGATCTGTGTTTACACTCAGTTGCTCACTGGTATGACTTTCAACAATAACAACAACAGAAGATGTTTGGACTTGCTGGCTGCCATGGCAACAGGGATTAGGCAAAGGCTGTTGTTGTGTTGATGGTGTCCACAGAAAAATAGAGGGGCCAACTGGCTGTGTTTGTGGGATAGACCTGTTTTCATTGCTTTGGTGGCCACCTCTGCAGCATTGAATTTCATAAGAAAGGACAAACTAGGAGGCAGTCATCTGTTATTGTTAGCCCAAAGCCTGTGTGAAATTCACTGTCAGTTTGTTTACCCGATTCAAAACAGACTCTGCCTCGGAGAGAAATGTTTGTTTGTGGTTCAGACCTTAATTAAAATACGAATCTCAAGTTCTGTTTTCATAAACAGGCTCTGTGTGCTTTTTTATTCATTATTTATATCTCTGTGCAATTTTGATTACTCTGTTTATGTTTACTGTAAACATCCCCTGAGCTGTGAGGCTTGACAGTGAGGGGGATGGTGTGGTAATTGCTGCATGCCTAGCAGAGGATGTTGTTGTTGTTTTTCTGGTACTGGTTGTTGTTGTTTTGATGGAGTTCTAATTCCCCTGAGCCACCCAGTGTTGTTGTTGTTGCTGTTGTTGTTTTTGTTTGGTTCATTTTTAGCTGAAATGGCAGTAGAGCCGAGCTCAGCTCACTAGGTTGACCAGTGAACTGAGAATAATATATAAGCAGTACTGCGAGTGACTATGAATTACTTTTTGAATTTCAATAAGAAGCATAGGAGTAGAGCAGCAACGACGAGTTCATTAATTGGACTGACAGTAATTATGTTGATAGTTGAATAAATGTTTTACTCATTTTTTAGGCCACAGTTGTCAGACATTTGCTGCTTCCGGCACTCTCGAATGTGAGGATTTGATGCGTTTCTGTGTCATACATGATGGTACACTGAATATCTTTGGATTCTGGACTGTTGGTTGGGCAAAACAGGATTATAACAGGAATTTAGAGTTGTGACAATCTCAGAATTTTAAACTTCAATACAATACTATTATTAAAAAATGATACTCTATACTGTTTTGATACCACAGCAAAAAGAACAAAGTCCCAGGCGCACAAAACAGTATGATGTTTTTCTTTTCTTAAAATAACAACCTGCACGCAGTGCTGGTACAGAAAAAGTCGCTGAACACTCTGAAATTTCAGGCAGGTTAATAAAGACTGAATTTAACTGAGGTCTTGAATGAGCACTTGGATAATTTTTCTTAACAGCTTCGGTACTTTCAATATTACAATTAACAGATATTGTGTTGTTTCAAACACATGATACTGAAAAAGTGTTGGAAGTACTGATGGTTTGACAACCTTACAGGCATTTATAGACAAAGCAAATGATCAATTAATCAAAAACAATTATTGCCAGATTAATCAGTAAAAATAATAATTAGTTGCAGCCCTACATAGGAAGAGGTTTGACAGTTTATAATTATACTGGGGTCCATAGGCAAGTCACTGACCATGTCCCAGAGTACACACGTTACATTTACATGAACTACAGGGAAAAATGAGGGAAAATCAGATCAATCATTGACGTGCACTATATTGTTTGTCTGGTATTGTATTGTTTAAAAACATTACAATACCAGTACCCTTGAAGTGATACCAATACCAGTAGATTACTTAATTTGATGCATTTTATACATTTATTTTTATCAGACACCACAGGCGTGTAGTATAGCTGCTCTTTGGAACGTTTTGGTGGCATCTCGGCACACTGACAATTGCCAGTTCTGTCAAAAACACAGCACTAGACTTCACCACCCACAGACTGCATGGGCTGTAGCTGCTACAGTAGTGGGTCAATCATATTAAACTGAAGAATACTTGCAGTAATTGGCTTTGAGCAAAACCATACAATAGTTTTTTGTTTTTTTTCTAAATCTGGGTACAGTGAATGCAGCCAGGAATTGTTTGACTGAGAAGTCTCTTTTTTTCTGTCTATTTCTTTCATTTTTTTAAAATAAATGTTTTTTATTGAGCAATTAAATTCCACATACGTTCCATTTGTGCATTCATGGCCCATTTTGATGTCCGTTACAATTGTGCTCGTGACAATAAAGTCGTTGGGAAATTAAATAATGTTGTAGGCACAAAGGTAATATTTGGCAAGGTATTAAGAAACAGTGGAGAATATCAGTACAAAAGAAGAAAACATGACAAAACAGTGAGTTGACCAGGATCCCCCTCTCTGCTTAACAGGTCGACAGGTTTAGGTACTGTCCTCTTAAGACAAAGCACAAGGATTGAAAAACAAAATACAGTACTTGGTTATTTCACTTGATTCCTTGAAGGTGTCGAGCATCTTTTGTCTAACAAATGTACGGCTTCGTTTGTTATTTTCATTCTTTTTTTTTATGTTTGTAACAATTAGAGGCTGTGCAATTTAAAGGTAAAGTACCCTCTCAGCCCACCTACTACCATATTAACCAAAGCTGGCATAGATGAGAAATATTTGACGCTGAATCCTGAAGAGTTTTTTTTTTTTTCTTTAACATCAGAGCAAACAACTGCAGCTGAGTGCGAGAACAGACTCTGTAGTGAGAGAGCGCATGATTTTTTTTTTAAATGTGTGTGTGTGTGAGTGAAATTTCACAAATAACCTACTGTTCAGCTGTGGAAACTTATTTAGACCTGTTTATTTCAGTTTCAATTTTAGCTCTACTTTGGATTTAATTGCCTTTGCTGTGTTCACAGTGAACTTTCTGTTCTGAAGTCTTTGTCTTGCAGCATGTGCTCTCGTTAAAATCCCTGTCAGAAACTTTGTTAAACGTATGACCAAGAAATCAGGTTAAAATGTAGCTGTGTCTCGTAATCCTTCACCCTGATTAAAAAAATACGGTTTCTTGTTCACATGTAAGTCCACTGATTGGACTGGATTCTAGTGCAGACAAATAGATTGAATGAAAGCAGCTTACACACACATATACACACCAAGAACAGCCTCCATATGTTGTATTTTTCTCTTTACTGGAGTGTTTTTGTCTATTAAATGTCGCTTTTAAAGTGTCTTGTCACAGACTTTGCCTCCTGTGTTTTCTTTTCTCATCTTTTTTTGAGGTTATAAATATTAACTTAGCTGTTTTTTTTTTTTTTTAATCCGCGACGATGCAGGTTCCAGTGTCTTGCCTATGATGACCCCACCAGCAGAGGCCCCCCAGCAGCTGCAGCAGACACCACAGCAGCAGATCCTCAGTCCTCAGCAGCTCCAAGCGCTGCTCCAGCAGCAGAAAGCACTCATGTTACACCAGGTAATGGATCTTTATGTGTTAGCAGTCCACATTAAACGCAATGCTTTTATTTTCTCTTGGCTCAAATTTCATCAACTTCTCTGCAGCAACAAATTCAAGAGGTCTTCAAGAATCAGCAAGAGCAGCTAAACATGCAGCTGCTGCAACAGAAGAATGCTGGGATTGTTAGTCAAGAGGTAATTATTATTCATCAAATCATTATTCTTGTCAGTTCATTAATATTTGAGTAGTCTGATTCAGTTCAGTAGCTCTTTAGTTTAACTGGTTGAATACTAAAGTTAAAATAAATATTAGAAACCAGTTCCTCACAGCACACAGTCTGGAGTATCTCTTTCAAAACATCCAGTTTTCTGTGACAACTAAGAGTAACACATTTCTGGCTCTACATAGATGTAAGTAAAACAAAAAGTAGTGCTTCAATGAAGTTTTAGCAGTTATATTCCTGGATTACATAGGAGGGTTTTTCTAGCTTTGAGGGAGCAAAACCTTTATGATTTTATTTTGAAAGCTGTTGTGAGCAATTTTTCAACGTCCAGGCTGCATCACATGTGCAGAAACTACATGTTACTCTGTCCCTGTATCCACACTTGTGGTCTCTTGGGCTTAAATGCCCTTTCAGGCGCCAGCAAACATATGTGTCATATGTTAAAAAAAAAAAAAAAAAAAAAAAGCCAAAACACATTACAGTTAACTCACACATGAGTTGTGTATTAGCGTGTATTTGTGTGACAGCATAATATCATCAATCTTGACTATCCCAATCCTCCATCCAGTTGCAGTCTTAACATGTTGGCAGTTGGCAGAAATTCATAACACAAGCAGGCACTTGGAGCGCGCAGAAGGCAGAGAGTTTGTTTGGTAATTCGACTTGCTTTAAGCAGACGTGTGATGTATCCAGTTGGGTGCAAACAAAAGTGGGCATTTCTTCTGTCAGGTCTGCTGGACGCAAGAAAAATTGATGAAAAATTGTTTGCATTTGTTATTAAAAAATAATGAGCAGGATCTAACTTGATCAAATAGATATTTTTCTTTAAATAGCTAACAGCATTAGCTCATTTCATCGCCCTTCAAAGCTATCTGATTGACAGCACCTGTCATTATTGTCGCCCAGTGAAGCAGAGCTTTAGGTGTGTCACATTTTCAACCCCATAAGATCCGTCCAGTGTGAAGCCTGACAGTCTTATTCATTCTCTGTCATATTGCCATCGAATTGATTTATCATAATTAAAGATTTCTTTCCCGAATCAAACTGTAGACAAAAACCCACAACCGGCTGTATTCAGTGTGAAGAATGAGGAAGGCGTTTCCTGACGGATGTTGTGTTATCTCTCCGTCACAGCTGACAGCCCAGCAGATTGCCATCCAGCAGCAGCTCCTTCAGGTGCAGCAGCAACACCTCCTCAACCTGCAGAGACAAGGTCTGCTGTCTGTCCTCCCCAGCAGCCCCATCACAACCCCAGGTATGCTGCGTTACAGTCCTGACTGCATTTCTCTCTAACGATGCAAACATAGGTTAAATACTTTCACGCACAGTTGGTGGTGTTTGCTGTGACAGTATTTTTTTGTTTTAAGCAAACAATGAGGCACGGCTCAATGTAAATTTTTAAACATTAAGCCTTGTATGCATTATACTGACCCACTTGCAGTACAGCTCAACAGCAACACAAACTGCGTCCCCCAAAAAGAAGTTAAACCAACACCGCTCTACCACAATCTCAACCAAAACCGAACGTTACAGCCCTCATGAAGGCAGGATTTATTTTGTGAGTGTTGTATTAGGCTGCATTAGTTTTAGCTAGGTGTGTCCAATAAATGAGCGACTTAACATCAGATTTTGATCTCAGGATCTTAAGCTAATTACAAGTACTCAAGCAAATGCAATGGTATCATTTATTTATAGTGTACATGTGTAATTTCAGGCAGTGAGAATGGTAGCATCCTGTCCACTGGTGGAGACACCAGAGAGTCTTCCAGTCAACAATCTACCACCAACGGTCATCACAGCCTTCTGAAGAGGAAAGAAAGGTGCTCTAGTGATTTATACCATCCTGTCAGAACTTATGTTTGTATGCTCGAACGGTGCCGACATGTTGACTCCGAGCCGTGTTATTAATGGTTGACCTTTGTCCTTGTTGCAGTGGGTCAGTGGATGAAAACACACAGAATAGCCATCCTCTGTATGGAAACGGCATGTGCAAATGGCCCGGCTGTGAGACTGTCTTTGGAGACTTCCAGGCATTTCTCAAGTGAGTGGGGAAACTTAGCAAACCTCTAATGCTGGTGTGATGTTTATTCACATCTGTCATGATGCGCAGCGGCACAGATACAGGAAATATACAGAGAAGAAATGTGTCTGAACTTTATATGTACATACAGAAGCTGTAAATGTCAGATTTTTAATCAGAGCTTACTGTCAATATTTATTGAAAACATTTTTTTTCTGTTATTTTGCTGTCATGTGTTTCCTATTGTTGTGGTGTAAAAGGTATTGGAGTGATCGTGATGTTTTTCTAGTTGAAATTTAATTACTCTGAAGGACTGTTTTGCATTTTTTTTCTCTCTATCACAACTCTCGGCCTGAACATGTGGTTTGCCTAAAGCGCATCATGATTTTTGAATTTGTTTGTCCGCAGACATTTGAACAGTGAACACACACTGGATGACAAGAGCACAGCACAGTGTCGCGTTCAGATGCAAGTGGTTCAGCAGCTGGAACTGCAGGTAAACATTTGATTTATTTGATTATAACTAAGCCTTTTATATATATATTTTTTTAAATCAAACAACAAAAGGGCAGCATATGTTTGATTTCTTAATAGTGGTTTAATTTGAAAAATATTACTTCAACATTGTTTGGTAGAGTGGGCTATCCAGTGCTTTTTTTTTTTAGAGCTGCAATGATTAGTCAATTAAGCGATTAGTCTATCAAAAGAAAAATAATGGCCAACTATTTTGATATCTGATTCATCACTTAAGTAATTTTTAAAGCAAAACTGTCAAACATTTCCTGGTTTTGCTTTCGTAAATGTGAGAATTTGCTGCTTTTCTTTGTCATTTATGATAGTAAATGAAGAGTTTTTGGGGTTTTGACTTCTAGTTGAACAAAAAAGCAATTTGAAGACTTCATTTTTGGTTCTTCTTGAGCGCCTTTTTTTTTTCTTTTTTTTTTTTTTTGGACATTTTATAGATTAAAATTTATCTATAATCATTAAAATGATCAGCAGATAAATAAATATTTAAAATAAATTAGATACAGCCCTACTTTTCTTGAACTGTTGAGAAAGAAAAGGAAGAGTTTTGTAAAAACTCTGCCAGTGAATTCCAGTTAAATGTCAGCAGTGGTGGTGTTTTCACACCAGCCCTGGAAACAGAAGTGGCATCTTTAGATAATTACACTTTCCAGGATGCCAGAAAACAAATATTTCCCACTCTGAGTGCCGTTAATTCACAAACTCTCAACTTCTATTTCTGTCTTCTCGTCTAACACAGCTGAAGAAGGACAAAGAGCGACTGCAGGCTATGATGGCTCATCTCAAGTCCTCTGAACCGAAACCCGCAGCGCAGCCTGTAAGTACCTGCTATGATGACTCTTTCCTTCAATTAAAATAAATATTGTTTTGCTTGTAGCTATGCTGACGTTCTCCTGACTTAACTGCTTTTTTTTTTTTTTTTCAGGTCAATCTGGTGTCTAATGTATCCTTCTCCCAGGCAACATTGCCCAAAGGCCCTCCTCCTCCTGTGAGCATGTCTCAGAGTGCCACGGCACCATCCACACCCCTGACGCCGCTCTCTGACTCCCCTTCAGTCCTCACTCCCAATAGCATGTTCACTGGAACCCCCGTACGGAGGCGATATAGCCGCTCTGTGAGCCAAGGTAACAGTCAGAATAATCAGAACTTAATTAATAGGAAGCTTTTTATTGCTGGTTTTCAGCTGAAGCATGTTGTTTCTATTTTTTCTTTTCAGATTTGTTATTTAGTTAATTAATTAGCAGTATTTTCCATGATTGGAAATGCTTCTCCTTTGTTTCCTGTTCACCCTGTAAATATTGCTTGTTACTGTCTTTTCACAGATATAGTTGATAATAAGGAGTTCTACCTGAGCACAGAAGTTAGACCTCCATTTACATATGCTTCTCTCATAAGACAGGTAATGTGTGCTTCACTCATTTTACACAGATGGATATTAAAATACTGTTGAAAATAATAATTCACATATTTGCATGATTTGCATGTAAGAATACCAAAAACTCAAGGTTCTATAATGTCCAAGAAAAAGTCCACAATGCAATATTTATTGTAATATTAAAAAACAAAGAATGTCCTTATTAGGTAATTAATGGGATGTGTACAGCATTTTTGTTTGTATAAAATTTGTTTTTTATTTTAATTTAATTCTTACTTTCCCTCTTTAATATAATAAAGTAAAAGGCACTAGCCAAAAAACATTGTAGCAGTCAGTAGCAGACCCTTTATAAAATGATAAAATAAATAATTAACCGTATCATTTTAGGGTATATATCATCACAGTCCAGTACGAGACGGAGGCATTTTTTAAATTGCGATATTTGATATTTTGTTAAACCCCCTAGTGCATGACAATACTGGCATTTCAAACCAAAATGAAGCAGAACCACATTTTTTATTGTTTAATCTCCTGTATCTCTTACATGCTCTTGGTCTCTTCCAGGCGATATTTGAATCACCTCGCAATCAGCTGACATTAAATGAAATCTACAACTGGTTCACAAGAAACTTTGCATATTTCAGACGCAATGCAGCTACTTGGAAGGTATGAACAATGTCTTTGGATATTAACTAAGGAAACAGAGAAAGTGTATTGAATTTGGTTGTTAATGAATTGAAGGAACCTCTTTATTTTTTTTACTTACTTTATTTCTTTTAGGTGTTCAAATATCTAACTGTAATATATATATTATCTATGAGAAGCATAGACCTCTCCCTCTCTGGATGTCTGTAGTTACCTCGTGTCTCTGTTTCATCCCTTGCAAATGAGAGGGAATAGACTATAGGCTTAAAAAAAGGCTGAGAGACTATATTTTTGGTACAAGATACTCCTTTGAAAATATATCATATTTTTTCCCAGCTTTGTGGGACATATTACCTATTGATATAACACTGCCTCTTGAAATAAAGAAATTAAAGGGGAAAAAAATAATTTGGTTTCATTTACATTTAATTTCCTTTATTTTTCAATCTTCCAGAACGCTGTCAGACATAATCTCAGCCTCCATAAATGCTTTGTACGTTTGGAAAACGTAAAGGGAGCCGTGTGGACCGTAGACGAGATTGAGTTTCACAGAAGAAGGCCCCAGAAGACTGCTGGTAATGGGTAAGTGCACCCTGGACACGAAGCCAGAACCCTGTGTGTTTCAGACATAACTAGAAGTCTGCAGACGTTTTTGAACTTCTAGCTCCACATAATCACTACACACAGTATTTACTGTAAGCAAGTTTTCTAAGGCGAAGTGTGGTATAAAGAAAATCAAATTTGGCATGTTCACACAGGCAAATGGATGCCTTTGGTGCGAACAAAGTGAAGTTCCACATCCGTTGCAGGTTTCCAACCTTGATCCCCCCCGAACCACCGCTGTCAGCAGGTGGTCAAAAAATGCCAGCTGGTTTGTCATGTCTTGCCACGATGACTCAAACTCTTAACTTGTATTTACTTTATTAAACAGACCTGGAAGCACAGTGTGTACGTTGGCAGTTCCTCACAGTGCCAGCAGTTTCAGTTGTTCACTAAGCCGCACACCCCTTAGTTACTGTTGCTATCCATGTTAAGTTTCAAAAGAAGTAGTGCCTGCACTTACTCTATGCTCCAAAAGTTTAATAGACAACGTTTCGATCTCACTTGGATCTTCAGCAGGTGGGAATTTTGACCTGACGACCTGAATTCTGACCTGATGACGAACCAAGTGAGATTGAAATGTTTTTAAACTTTTCTGGCACGGAGTAAGAGTGCTGACGCTATGTTCTTTCTTCGATACTGTTTCTGATAGCTTTGCATCAGATGTTGTGCATATAATTTCTCTTTCTAACACCAATCAAGTTGACCACTCTAGCACAATGCAGTTTTTATTTATAATTGTGGCAGATTTACCTCTTGAAATTCTCAGTGATTTTTGAAACAACAGGTCACTGATCTCAGATGGAGGAACACAAAATCAGGCTTCTGAAATGAAATGAACTGTCATTAGCAGATTTTACCAGCTGTAGCTAGCAAACTAATAAAGCTAAAGCTAGCTCTATGAGGTCGTTTAAACACATTTCATTGTTTGCCGCTGACCTGTTTTAAAATCAGAACCCTGTAAAAGGGGGTTTTAAAAATGCATTTATTGGCTATATGCATGATATTCAAGTAAAAGACTAAAAATTAGCATCTTCACTAGTTGATAATCCATGTAGAAGTTGTGGAAATAAAGAAACAGTATTCTTGTCAAATGTAGAGCGTGGTAGTCATATTATTTTAAGTATGATAAAGAAAAAAATGAACATCAGACTGTTTCACTCCAACAAAACCCTGTTTGGCTGTTTAGCTTACTTGCTTGAACAAACAAGACAGGTTAGATTTATATTTATGTGTATTTTAAGTTTTTTCACTTTTAAGGTTACAAGAGAAGAAAACTAAGCAGTGTTAAATGTAATGCTGTATCAGATAATGAGTTTGGCTTGGGTTGCTCCTGTGTCAGGCACACACGAAAAAAGACACCACCTTCCAAAGTCTTTAGACACTGTGTAGTTACTATAGCAACATGTGGGGAAAAATCCAAAGCTTGAAAGGCCCGTCCTGCCTGGTTGTGGTTGCTAAAGCTTTGACTGGACAATCACTGATTGGTGAAGGGGTTTTGTGAACAGTAATCGATGATGTCCACAAATATCGCCTCTTGTAAAATGCCAGCCCCGGAGTAAGAATAAATAAACTTTTTGTTGCATCTCTGTACCAACAGATCTCTGCTGAAGAACTCACAGGGCCGTCAGAGCGTAGCTGGGTCTGCCCATCAGGTAAGAGACATCGCTCCGTTTTGCAACAGTGTTTTATAAATTAACATAATGTATCTTAACATATTGCAGTATACATTCAAAGTACATACTGCACTATACCCCTGTTCTATATATTGCAGTCTGAAAATTGTCACAGCTGCATGTGTTATGTGTTTATGCAGTATTATAAATATAAAAGCTGAGAATGTCGCACTTTTCAGAGTGGCGGTTTAGACAGCAGCAAGTCTTTCTACAATCCAGCCACTATGGGCAACATCCCACTGCACTCGCTGCCTCATATTCTGCAGGAGCAGATGAACGGAGCCCTCGCTAATGGATCTGGATACCAAAGCGACAGTAGTGCGACACAGTCCCCTCCACAAGCTTTGTAAGTGTCAGCTCCGGAGCCACAATCAGCTGCCTCGTCTCGTTAGTGTGTTTGCCTCAGCTGTGATTTAGTATAATTACATGATCACATTTTTTTTTTTTGTCTTTTGTCTGCTTGTTCATCAAACCAGCATTAAAGAGGAGCAGGAGGACGAGGAGATATGTGAAAATTATCCGTATGAATCTCCGGAGAGCACAGACGAGCACGGCCACAGCCCAGACATGAACCAAGATGAAGACAACGGCAGCCCGGAGAGGCCCAACCTTCATTTGGATCGCGTGCCTTCTCTCTGACTGTGAGGTCCTGGTTCATCGCTGCAAGGCCGCCTCACTCACAGCCTGCGTGACTTTGTATTCCAAAAGTTTCCAAAAACAACTGCTTCATCCACATAACCAAACACTCTCTTCTTGGGGAATTTTTTTTTTTTTTTTTTTTCGTATTTATCAGCATTTCTTTTTTTTTTTTTTGTTGTTGTTGTTAATCTAGCTCTCGATTCTCTCTGTACAGTAGAGTGAGATCACAAAATTTGTGGAACTGTCTGTTTATGATTTTTTCTTATTTTATATATCTGTACACAAAAGGACCATGATGAGCAGAGAAGCCAAAGGAAAGGGAACACTGATAGTTAGCACTTCACAATGAAAAGTTTCCACCCCGTCTGTATAGCTGCTTTATGCTATGTTGGGGCCACACTACCTGATTTTATTTTAGTAGTCACATTCAAAAATTTGTAGAGGAATTAAAAAAAAAGTTGCTTTAAGAATGAAAATGTTCACTGCCAACATGATCTGATATATTTGTATTTAAGGTATAATCAATTGATCAAAAGAATACGTAGCTTCTTTATACTTGTTGGTCTTTTTCACCCCTTCACGAACATTGTTGAATATGCTCTGAATGAGCTTGTAAGAGTAGAGAATATAGATTTACCATTAATGTAAACCAATGCATCTCTATAAATAATAAATTCCTCATGATACATGTCCACACTGTGTGCATCTCTTTGATCTAGTTTAATGATTGCCTTGGTTTTAAGCCGTCATCGTCGTTTCACATGATGGAATTATGGCTGGATGCAGTTTGGACTGGATAACAGCCCCACTGACTTCTTAATGGGAGGTAATAGAGGACAAACTTTCCACTGTGGTATTGTGGTGTGTCCATTTTATAAATCTGCCTGTGTACTGTCAGCAGATGTGGTAAAACAAGTGGTCTGCAAACCACCGTGGTGTTAGAAATGCTGGTTAAGGCAACATAATGAATTGCAGTAAGATAAGTCAGTAATACTTTCTATGAAGACTACATCTATAGTGCATTATGGGGGCATTCATAATGCTTTATGACTATTCTCATAAACACATAATGCTTTCTGATGCATTATGATATGAAAAGAAAACAGATGTGACTTAAGTGTCTTATGGATGCTCTTTAGTTATAAACTATTGGTTGACTTATGAGGCTTCATGTATTTTATTACACGGCCTTGTTGAATACTCGATTCTGATTGGTGGATTACAGCATTGTAAAGTCTGTTATATCTGAATAACAGACCTTTGCTGTGGACAGTTCTGATTATAGACTCTGGAGGAGCAATAAAATAATTATTTAATTAATATTTTGTGTGAAATTATTAATTGTTTTGTCAGTAGTCTTGTAATAAGAGAGATAATGGACAGTGAGCATGATGTTATTGTGAAGTAAACCCCTTCAGGGTTTATTTTGCAATGTTACAAGGTTTTCTTTCATACTTGATTCTGATTGGTCGGCATTCTAAATTCTGTCATTACTGCTGCAAAATCATTTTAAAATTAATATTATGTGTCAATTTATAAGTAGACATTTCCTGCATCTCAGTTTCTTTTGCAGTAATGAACCGCTCACTGTACATTATCCCTTATTTGAGTAACTAAGTACTTATCTATGCATACCTCAGCTACTGTAGTAAGGACTCATAGTGTGCTGTAATAATCCATGCAGTAGTAGTAAGTATTGTACATTTAGACACATCTGAATAATAAATGCTTCACCAAAACATTTCATTGTTGGTGGTAAATGAAGTGTAATACATCTAAAAGAACTATCATGCTGAAAGTGATTAATGTAAGGCACCAAAAATGCACAGAATTACAAGTAAAATTGATTTGCATATAGGTATAAAACCTATATGATGAATTCAAAGTAAGAAAACGGCGCACGGTTAGCACCGTCCCCACGCAGCCAGAAGGTTGTGAGCTTGAGTCCTGATACAGTCAGGGCTGTTCAGGGTGGAGTTTGCAAGTTCTCCCTGTACTTGCATGAGCTTCCTGTGGGTAATCTGGTTTCCCGCACCATCAAAAACATAAAGTTGGTCTCTGGTTGCTGCAACCGCTGCTCCTAATACAAGGATGGATTAAACACAGAGATTCAATCTGACTGTATGTGTCACAATAAAGTTGATCTTTAAAAAAAACTGTATGCAGCTGCTGTAATAGTCAACCTCCCTTCTCACACACACATGCTTTACTTACCAATAATTAAATGTTGAAGCATGGATTACTATAAAGGTATCAATACTTCACTCTGCATAAGATGCAATGATAATTTATGATACATGCTTCTCAGGAGAGACTCAGTGAATGTAAGTGAAAAAATATTACACGAGTCATCTAAAGGAGGTCAGAGAGATAGTATAAGTGTTCCATCAGTGAACCATTTTAACATTTTCAAATGTATATGTACAATAACTGTTGAATTAAAGAATACGATGCTGCTGTGTGTATTTAATTTTTTTAATATGTAAATTACACAAAAGACAGAGAAAATTTGATCATTTTGACCTATTTCAGCCATAGGTGGTCAAACTGACCACACAGAAAATGCCACTGTTATGGTGTAACTGTTTGCACAGTTGGAGATGAATTTTGGTTGCTTAGTAACAATCATTGTGTCTGTCAATAAAATTTCACAATTTTCAATTTCCTAACATTAAAATACAGACAATTAAATAATTACACTCAAACTAAAAATAAAATAGGGGAGGCCAGGGATGGTTGGAACACTTATAACTCACTGATTTTTTTGTTTTAAAGCTCTCAAACATTGAAACAAAGTACCCTAAATGATTACAGATAGCAATGTTTCCAACCTTTTTTTTTAATATTTGTACTAATTTCCCGCCTTTTCCCATAAGCTATGATTATTTTTTGTGATGGTTCTGGGTGTTGTTATTATTAATGTTAAAATAACATGTCTATGATTGTATATAACACATTTAACTGTTTCTCACTCTAATTAATTCTAGATAAACCTAAAATTTTAATTGGATCATTGATGGTTATTATCCTACAGAAAAATACTGCTGTGAATATATCCAATCATTGTGGTTTACTACACGCGATGGCATGCATATTGATGAATATATAAATAAATTTGACAAAATGTACATTTTGGTGTTAATTCATGTTTTAAAAATAAACTAACAGTATAAATGCATTATTCTCTTAGTCTGGTCAAAGGTCAGAATGACCGCTTATGGCCAATTCTAGTAGTTATTGAATTCTGGCACCTCTAGTTTATAACCATAACTATATAACTATCCAAAAGCATCCATAACACTTAAACTTATCTCTCATTATAAGTCACATCCATAATGTTTTGTGACTGTTGATATAAGGCGTCAGAAAGCATTTTGTGTGTTTATGAATGTAGTCATTATAAATGCATCATAAGTCAGTACAAATGCCCCCATAATACACAACGGATGTGGTCTTCACAGGAAGTGTTGCCCATAAATCTATGTCATTAGTTTCTATATCCAGGACCAGGTGTTTGATATGTGGCCTGGCTTGACTTTTTATCGACATAATGTCATAATTGAATGGATCTTCCATGCATTATGCCATCACAGATTTGTAGTTGTGCTTCCTGAGTGGCGCGTATTGATCGATGTGGAGTGTGCTCACAGTGTGGGTGTGTGCATGACGTTGGGAGGTGCTCGGGCTCCGGCTCAGAGGGGTTCACGGTTGCAGATGCTACGGATTACACTGTTGGATATTTGACCAGTACAGACAGGTAAGCTAATCAATTATTTGGCAGAATTCATAGAGGAATATGTGTTTTATTCACTTTAGGAAATATTTTTTCTGCATGATCCTTTAAAATCAGGACGTTGCAATATTGATTTATTGCTTATTTATTTAGGTTTTTATAACACCATTATTCAAGCAGTGAGGTGTGTGTTTCACTCCGTGTGTTCTCTCCACTTTGTTCTGCATAAGATGACAACTCCTTTAAAGGTTCCTGTGGATGATGAGGATTGTATCGAGCTTGAGGAAATAGGGGACCATGTGTCTGATGGTAGGTTGTTGTTGTTGTTTACTTCATGCCTGATTTGGCTAAATACTGCTTGGGTGAGGTTATTGTTAGTTACAACAAGTGAGGAGGTTAAAATAGTAGAGTGATTGATAGATGGGATGTCTGCCTAATGTCAGTACGAGAGTATATTTTCACACAGTATATATTTTCTCTCTGGCCCGATTCAATCCAGGAAAGTAGAGCCAAATAAAAGCCTGCGAATCAATAATCTCTCCTCGCTGAAGTTTTATTGAGCAAGCCTCCTCCATTATACACTTCAAGTCTCACCTTTCTGACATTCTGCATGTTAATGGTGCTCTGAATAATTAAAACTGCCTCATAGAGGATCTGTATAACCTGTCAGACTGGACTGACCCAGCACTGATTTCCTCGTATGACCATGTTCATGCCACTGGCCATGCAAATCTGACATAGCTGGATGTGTTTGTTATGACAACTTAACATTAACCAAGACAATGAAACAACAAGCAATAGAAAGATGATTTTTGGATGACAAATCAGATAACACTTTGTTTGAAAGGGTGTACATAAGACTGATATGATACTGTCATAACCATGACATGACACCTGTCATGAACTTGAACTCTTTGATTGAATATTGATGACTGTAGGCATGGTATTTGTCATGCAAAGTTGACAATGTTTGAGATGTGTTTGTTATGACAACTTAACATTAATCAAGACAACATAACCTGTCATAAACATGTCATAGCAGGCCTAATTATCAAACTCTATTTAGTTGAACTGTTTAGTGTTATGTTTTAATATTACATTATACTGTCATATGTGTTTGGTTTTAACACTGGCTGTCATGAGAACGCTATAAGTGTGTCATGAATATTTTCCTTGATCTCAAATACAGTGATGCACTTTGGACTTATCATAAAGATGTCATTGCATGTTATAAGGCTAGTTTAACAACAGAGTACAGTACCACGGTGATTGAGCTTACAGAGTCAGCTGATGGACAGATACTTTACCTGCTGCTAAAGAAGGCTAACCACTAACTACACTTAACTGTCACTGCCATTAGTTAGTTACCTTGGTTAGTAACACGTTATTTGAAGGGGTGTTCATAGGACAGACATGATACCATCATAACCACAACAATTTTGTAATTCATAAAGGAAAGCTGCCATAAACATGCCATAGCAGGCCTAATTATCAAGCTCAAAGAAAGTATTCAGCTTTATGTTTTAACATTATTATATTAGTCATATGTGTTTGGTTTTGACACTGGCTGTCATGAGTCTTCATTAATATTTTCCTTAACCTCAAGTAAAGTGGCACATTTTGAACTTGCCATAAAGGTGTCATTAAGTGTGTAATTTAAGATACACTGTCAAGTGCTTTCCCTTGGCCTCAACTAAAGTTTGGACTTGTTTGTAACAGCGTGTGCTGTCTTGGTTAATGTCAAGTTGTCATAACAGATATCTCAAACAATGTCAACTTTGCATTACAAATGATATAACTGACTGAATGACACTTAATGTCAGCGGTCATAAATGTTCATAAAGACTCCTTTGTGATCATGATAGGTCATTGTTATTACAGTGTCGTGCCAGTCTTATGCACGCTCTCAAATAAAGTGTTGCCTGTTTGTGCATCTGAAAATCGCCCCTTATTATGTATGTATGTATGATCATCTCAAAGGAAGCCTCCCCAGTCCGGTGACGGGAAGTCCATCCAGAAAGATGATGGGCAGTAAGTCTGCCAGTAGCGTCCGCAGGCTGAGCACCATCTCGGAGCAAGATCCAGACAAGCAGGACACAGACTCCAGTTCCCATGATCCCCGTGGAGGCAGTGAATGGGGTGGATCCAGCTTCTCCATGTGTTCTGACAAGTTTAAGAACAGCAGCAGTCATTTCTCCTCTGATGATTCATACCAGCCTGACACTGGAGGTACTGTTCAACTGCTCTTAAAAACAGTTGATGTAATTAAATTGAAAACCCCTGAAACCACTCATCCTCTTTTCTTTTACTGTTCCTTTTTACTGCCACCAGATGACTGTGCAGCACTTCTTCTCGCCTGTCTACACTGCCGTTTCCATGAGTTAATGGTCCTGCTACCGGATACGTGTGAGAGAGCCGTGAGCCGCTGTTTTCCCTCTTACAAATACATCAAGGCGTCCGCTGAGAGGGACCAGCAGGGGAAAGACTGCTGCAATTACAAGCTGGAACTGGACTGCAACTGTTGTGGCTCCTGTCAGGACACAGGAGAACTTATTGAGCTGGCCATGGAGATATCGGAGGTGTGCTATCGCTGAGAAACTCCGGCCTTGGCCTTTCACCTCTGACCTGCAAACACAAGTTCATCAACAAAATCACAAACTTTATGAATCTTTAAAAAAAACTTAGATGCGCAACAAACAGCATGACTGTCTCATTTTATTCACATATACAGTATGTAATAAATTGCCTGCATTACTAAGGGTTTTTTAATATTGGTGTCGTGGAAATTCACGTTCTGTAGCTTGTGTGTCCTCAGCATGATTCAAGCAGGTAACTACTGCCGCCCTCTGAAACAGTGTAGAGTTTGTTGTTATAATGTGTCAGACTCCTCGTTTGTTGTCACAACCACACTCGCCTCACAGAGCAAAGTAATCAAATGCCAACATGCTGTCCAATCAGGGCTGAGGAGGGGACAGGAGTGCAGAGTGTGCATCCTGTATCCTGTTTTCTTGGGTTTTTGAGTCATGATCCCTGCAAAAAACATCATCAGGTTGGTGTTCACAACCCGCACAAAAAATCTATATTGGAGAAAGTCAGGGTCAGGGTAATATTTCCAAAGCTTAGTGAGAGCTTGGGGCTCCAGAGTCATTTTTTGAGCTGATTTATAGTTTTAATTATTAGCGAGACAGTGTATTTGACATATTTTTGAGTGCTTGTCCCTCATGTCATTACGAAGGCTGAGATCACTGAGAACTGCTTTCTTTGCTCTCATTCGTTGCTGCTTTCCACAGTTGTTTTACTTTATTCTCCACAACCATCTGGCAAACCACAGAAATGATCTTGCGACCCCCTGGTTGAGAGCCTTTAAATAACTCCAGCCATTCCCAACAAACTAAGTTGAATCTGGTCCAAGAGTCAAAAGAGCATGGTTTCAACAAACTGAGCAGTGACAACTGGCAGATGGAAAATTAACTAAAATGTAAGTACAGGATGGAAATAGACTGATATCATGCAACAAAGACTCTTTGTAGAATTTACTATAAGAAAATGATTCTGTTGTATGTAATATTAGTGGATTTATATTGTATGTTAAACGCTATTATGAATGACTTTTAAAGGTCCAGTGTGTAAGATAAAGTTTTACAAACTTTCCTATAACATTAAACTGTCTAATAGCTCCTAAGTAGATTTCTGATTACGTATACTGACATTAACAGTTAAAATGTATTGATTTTCATCCCCACAGACCAGTAGACATTTCCGTCTTCTCTGACTGCACAGAGAGATGCCAGAGTTGCTTCATGGAGAGGTGGTCAACATCGAGACATCCCTCATGTCCACCAGAGGGGGCTGCTGACAGCAGATGAGAAGGACCACATCATCCACTTCATGCTGGGCCTGCGGCTGCCTGTGTGGCAACACTGCACCCCAGACCTGGTGCAGGAATCCCTCCAGAGGCATCTGATGCACTCTGCTGGCTCTCTGAGGATACATCAGAGTGCAATGCAGGTATAATAATAGACAATAAAACCTGTCTGTCGACAAACCATTTGAGCTCAATGAACACAAGTAAAACACTAATTTCTCTGTTACATGAAATAGGTTGATTAACATTTTTTGGAAGCTTACCAAAAATAGACTGACAAACTTGTAAAACATCAACTAACATAACTTTTTATTTTGATTTAAGTCCCCCTATATTATAAACATTATACAACCATTTAATACATGATTCAGAACACACTATAACATACGAAGATCTAAGTGTTTTTAATGTTTTTGTCAACAGGTAAAAACAGATAATGAATGATAATGTCATAAAAAAACTGTTGTAAAAATATAAAATATGTTTTCATAGAAGAAGTTTTAATTGTTGCGATTTACACTATTATACATTCTTAAATCAGCTTACAGCCATTTTACAGTGTGCTAAATGCTGAATACACTGTAAAAAATCATACAGAAATGTAGTGGAATAACTTGATGTAAATATACAAGTTGTATTTATTCAAATTAAACATTTCTAGTATTTATATTCAGAACACTTCAGAACTTATAAACATGAGTTCTTCTAACTTGAAGTCTTTTGGCTTAAAAAGAGTTAAATACTGTATAGAGTTCAACTCATTAAATAAAGTTTCTAAAGAAACATAATCAGTATATTAGCAGACTTCCCAGCATGCATTGTGTGAGTTTAAACCGTTCTGAGACTTTCTTTTTTATAGTTTAAAAGAAACATTATGATGAGATGCGTCTATAATACACTTTAAAATAAGTGATGGATGTTTGTTTACACAATAATGAAAACACTGTGAGCCATGATGAAGGTTAGTATTTAATTCAGTCCCCCTTACCTTGAAATTTAATAAATTTCAGTCTCTTTGTGTGAAATGAAGAACTGACTTGAAAATTCAAAAGGTAAATTAAATTTGTTTGTCAGTTTGACTGAACAGTTGTTGGTTCAATTTAACATTTTACGCTTATTCAACCTGTTACAACTCAATTAAAGTTAATTTGCTTTGAATCATGACAAAAATATCTAATTTTAAAAAACTTTTAAATTTAGTGTACTTAAAATTTTAAGGCAATCTGGACCCAAGCTTTTTCAAGCGAAAACAAATTGTCATTTTTACAGAAAATCAGTTTTTTTCTTTTCTTTTCTTTTTTTTTTTTTTTTTACAGTGTATGGGGATTTAAAATAAAGCGCACCTTATTCATAAATGACTTTATCTTAACAACAAAAAAGTCAGTATTAGCAGTAGAATTCAGATTTTGAGGAAGAAAAACACGGGCTCTGCGACATTCAAATAAAACTTTTAATATTTCTCACAAGATAGTTTCCACATTGAGTACCAATGAGTTTGAGTTCACTAATCTGAAACCAGTGCGTACAGTAACTATTGCTACATTCATGTCATATAAAGTGTAACAATAAGAACAGTAGCAACATCAGCAGAGAACGTCGTCTGTATGAACCACAGGAATGAGAGTGAGCAGAAGAGACGGTTCTTCATTAGTGGTTTACTCATAATGTGCCATAATAATTAACAGCCGGAAGATTCATTATGAGAAATCAGTCGTAGTGACGGCTTTAAATTAAGAGCCACCACCATTGTGTGTCTGTGTGTGTGTGACACCTACTGATGTTTATGTATATCAGTCACATTTCAGGGTTTAGATGATTTATCTCTTCTGTGTTCAGTCAAAGGGTAATGTTACAGGCCTGTGTGTGTATTGCACTATTAAGGCTCAGTACGTGGGTTTGGTGTCGCTATGACGACCATTCTGCAGTCCACTGAAGCTGAAATTAAAGGTCCACTTACTGGCTTGTTCTGGGCTTTCAACCACATCTCATCGTCTTTACAACAGAAGTTCCACTACTTCACTGTCACATGGTGACCGCTGAGCTATCGCCATCTGCTGATGAAGACTGTGAGATGCAGCCGAAAGCTACAGAAAAGCTTTTAATAAGTGGATCTTGAGTTCAGACTACTGTTTCTATGTGCAGAAATGAACCTTCAGAAAGTACTTCACCTGTCTGTAGTTTACTTATGGCCTGATTGCCATCATGTTTCAGGTATTGCTTCTAACGACGGAGGAGAAACACCACTAACAGAGGTGCATTGGTTAAGTTGTTGCTGCTGTTTATATATATATGTTATATCAACTTATTGCATATTTAATTTTGGCAACACATTTTGGCAGTCATCACTTTAAACTACATTCATACTAGTCTCAAAAAGATGAATATTCAGTACAACTTTGGAAACCTCAGTGTAGAATTTGACCTTAACAAAGACAAAGCAAAACGCACAGCCACCCCAAAGAGTTCAGTAGTTAAATAATAGATTATGAAATAAATAATAATATGAATAAGCAAGTAAAATATGACAAGACAAGATAATAAGAGTCTACAGTCGTGCTGGAGGCTGTACCCAGGAATAGAAGTGCTTTGAGCTAACTGCTAACATTAGCATGCTAATATGCTTACAGAGACAATGTTAACAAGCTGATGCTAAGCAGGTATAATGTTTACCAAGTTCTTCAGCTTTGGTTAGCATTTTAGCATGCTGATGGGAATATTAGTTCTGCGGGTATTTGGTCATAAATCAAAATATCATACAAACTTAAATTATGACCTGATAAAGCACCAGATGAATGATGTTCAGACAATTTATCCTGAGGGTGTCATGAACGTCTGACATCACCATGCCTAAAACTAAAACACATCATTTTTATAACATCCCAAAACTCAACTCATTACAACAGAATAGAGTTTTGATCATTCATATTTTGATTTTCTCCAATGACAATTTTATTTCAAAATGTTACTTTTCATGAGAGCGGAGTTAAGACAACCACATGCCTCCACCCTCTCAGCAGGCCCAACAACAACCACAACAGATAAAGTCTCGCTCTTCTGAAGAAGTAACTTTAAAACATTACCAAAATAAGACTTAAGAATTAATTAATTAGCTGCTACTGTTAGCATCGGCTCTTCACTGAGATGTTGAGTAATAATCCAAGTTTTACAAGCCCATGGCTAGCTCGTTGGCATTTGTAGCCACGTTGCGCTAAATAAAAAAGAAGTCAGTAGTTTTAGTGCTGCTATTGCTCTAGCTAGCAGAAGCTAACTAGCTAGCTGGCTAAATTTTATGGCCGTTGTTAAGCCTGTAGGGAGGATTCAGTGATTGTCTGAGGGGTGGTGATAGTTTTGAAATAAAGGTGTCATTACTTTTATGAAATAAAAACAGACTTCTGAAAAGGGGCACTTCAAAATAAAAGTTTCTGCACACAGGTAAAAATAAAATAAATGAAACACTGTTACTATGAATGATGAAATAACATTTAATAATAATGATGGTTTTTAATAATTTATCAAATTATTTGAGTATTCATTAGTTTATTTACATATTTCACTCTATTTACTTATTATAGATTAATAATTATTTATTTCATAATGCCTTATTTTTTATTTAATACTGAACACTTTGGGGTTCCTTAATAACAAACCACTTTCTTGTGGTTCTTGAGTCAAGAGGCTTTTTTTTCCTGCTGCTCTCTAACGTACCTTGGCACTCTTAAGTTAATTGATGAAGCACCAAACACCAGTATAAACATCAACAAAGTGTTGCATCACTGTCTACAACTCCTCTCACGTCACCATGGTAACAGAAACAACTGTAAGGCACTTAAATCAATTAAAAAGATAATTACGTTGATACTGTTTCAGACTAATTCATAAGGAGATCACATTATCAAGACATGATGCTGCTCTGCAGGCACAACTTCAACCATTGCATAGTTTAACAAAAACGGAGGCTGTGCTGTAACAGGGCTCTCAATGTATGGCAGGTAGTCATTAATAACAAAGGCATTCTTAGCAATGTGCTACAACTGTTGAAAACAAACTGCTCAACTATACAACAACCGTACACCATAAAGAATCTACAATCTCATACAATATTCTGTCTGCATTTGAAAAGCCAAATACAATAGTTAGTTTATGCTTAGATAAAAAAAAAAAAGGCGAACAAACCACGTCTCAATTTACAGAGGTCATTCCAGTGTTTTGACAAGCATGTCATGCATTTCATACAAAATCCCAAAGCAGTCTCCTTATACTCCTTGGCAAAATAAATGTTCACATAGTGGAAAAAGAAAAACATACTGAATGTGAAATGTCACCACAGTGGTGTAAAAAAAAAGAAAACAATAATTTAGAGAATGGATGGACAAGTATAAAAACTGAGCACTTGCATCGACACGTCTGAAGTGTTACACTGTGTGTGCTGAAGTAGGAGCAGTTCTGTTAGTCTGATCACTACAGCCAAGAATACAATAAAAACTGAACTGATTCATTGTTCATGAATTAATCACCTATCAAAGATTTATAGATTCAACAATCAGATCGAGTGAAATCAACTTCCTGTGCATGTGTTTGGGCTACAACAGGCTTTTAATTTTTGATTGGAGCTAAGATTTTACTAGTTTTGAGACTCTATTAATAGAAAAATGTTAAAATGCTCTGTTTGCTGGTCAGTTTACCCCAAAATTAAAAAACATATTTTCCCCCTGGCCTGTAGTGCTATTAATCCATCCAGATTTTGGGGGGATGAGTTGCAGAGATTTTGAGATTTCAGCCATAGAGATGTCTGCCTTCTCTCAAATAAAATGTGACCGAACTAAATTTGAAAACCACAATGTCTATCCAAAAATCATGACACTGTTACTCAGGATAATCAACACACCTTGTTGTGA
Organism: Lutjanus argentimaculatus; assembly: GCA_034769285.1. Lineage (NCBI taxonomy): Eukaryota > Metazoa > Chordata > Actinopteri > Lutjaniformes > Lutjanidae > Lutjanus > Lutjanus argentimaculatus. The sequence continues at coordinate 28,890,048 of JAWZSL010000007.1, forward strand.
GCAGTTTCATGTGGGAACTACTTTCTTTCTAGTATAATGAAAGTAGTTCCGGTCAATTCTCCCACAGAAAATAAAGTAGCTCCTACATGAAACTTCTCGCAACGAAGTCCTGTGGATCTCCAAAACTCAGTAACTCGCACCAAAACAATTCAAATGGATAAAGAGTGCTACAGGACAGGGGGAAAATATATATTTTTGATTTTGGGGTGAACTGTCCCTTTAAATTTAATTATTTCAGTGGTTTTGGCAGACAGGAATGTATATTTATAATATTTCGGAACACACTGCTGAGTAGTCAGCACTGGATGTTTAAAGGATTAATCTGTGTGGTAAAACTTTCTCTTCTTACTGCTTCTTGCTCATTATGAAACTGAATAAAAGACTAAAATGAAGAATAAATGATGATTTTGTTTAATTTTAATTATCTTGAAAGAGACATTTTAGCTTTTATATTTTTAAATGTGCTTTCATTTATTATTATTTCAAAAGGCTCTTTTAAATACCTTGTTATAAATTAATTTTTGAGGGGAATGTGTACATAGCGTCCTGTTTACATAGATACATAAATAAGATCAAATCTACAAATGATTAATATTTGTCAAGGAAGAAAAATCTCAACTGGAAGACTGACACAGACTCAGCCAAAACATGTGCATAGCAATACAACATCGATGTATACACATCTTAATAAGGCATTGACATTCAAGTTCAATCTAAGACACAAGGAGTGTAAAGCACTATAGTAATAAATAGATTTTTTTTTCTTCTTCTATTATTGCTAGTGATTTAAAAAGCAGTGTTCATCTCACCACAAAATATCTACATTTCTTCTGACCATGATTTATAACTTCCCTAGATTCTTTGGAATCAATAGAAATAAACATAATCTAGCCTCTATCCAAAGATAAATGCATTTTTTTTTTAAATATAAAAACTTCTATTTTTGTAACTCATTGTCATCAAAGTATTGATTAAAGCAAACATACTTTATAATCAGTCCTTGAAATCAAGGTTGAGGGCTTGAAAAGACAAAGATATCACAAAAAAAAACAACAAAAAAAAAAACACAAATGGAAAAGATTCAATACATGTAAACACAGGCAGGGGGAGAAAAAGAACAACAAAAACAGACGAGAGGAGGAGGATGAAGCCTCTGCAGCAGCTGGAGTGTGTTAGCTACTGACAGGAACACTTGCAGCAGGATGGAGGGGTCGGAGATGCAGGCCACGCGTCTTCCAGTAGGGGGTGCTAACAGCCCTGCTCATTCTCATCCATGCTTACACTGCTCTTGCGACTGCTGTCCTTTGAGGCGTCCGGGGAGACGGACGAGAGCAAAGGGTCCCCCCCTCTCACCGGCGATAAGGTGTCTTCCATGAGGATGTCGTTGAGTTTGGAGCCCGGCTTGCCGTGAACGCCGTAGTGGCCCTCGGGGAAGTTAGAGTGGCCCTCGTTTAGCTCCAGGGTGCCGGGCGGTTCTGGAGTGCAGGCCGGGTGGTGTTGGTGATGCGGGTGGAGCGTGTACAGGTCCTGGTGACAGTCCTCCAGTGAGGTCTCCTGCTTAATGGTCCGGGCCCCGAGTTCAGAAGAGCAGAGCGCTGAAGAGGCGATGGCGAGACCGTGAGCCCGCGCCTGCATCTCTAACTCCTGCAAACCACCGACAGAAACACACACAGATTAGTCAGTGAGGAGTTTGTCTGTCTGTCTCTGTGAGTCCTACGCTCCTGATGTCACAATCACAGCAGGCCTACGTGATATGAGGAAAATCTGCAATGTGCAACAAAATTGTTCAATATTGCAATTATGACTTACAAAAACGTATGCATCTTGTGTACCACTTCAGTATTTAATTATTAAAAATGCTGCATTAAAACAACTTGAAAATTATCCCAGAGGTACTTGGGGACCTGTTGTACAAGAATATGGTTGGTTTAGCTGATAACAATTAAATAAGATTTGTTTTTGTTTTTTATTGAATCTTATTCATATTGCTATGATTTTATTAATAACAATGATGTAGTGAAAGAACAGGAAAGTAAGAACAGATTAAGACCTATATATTTTAAAGCTGCAGTAGGGAACTTTTCTTTTTTTTTGATTTAAGAGGCCACAGTGGACAAAAGCCATAGTGTTTCCATAATAACAAAATGTAACATCAAAAACAAATTCATCCGAATATCTGCCAATCCTCTGCCAATCCTCTCACAGATCGTCTTGTTTGTCTAGCTGACACTGTTTCATAATCAGTTAAAAACTCCTTTCAGTAGCTATAACAAAAGGAAAAAAATAAAATCTTTTCAGTTTTAAACAACCTTTGTGGCCATTCGAGTATAGATTTCTAAATTTACAAGGTGCACTTGAATGCACCATGAAGTCCCTGTCTGTTAGTTCTACAAAACAATGTAGATTTCAGGGTTTATGAGGCGCAACGGAATGCACCATGACGTCTTTGTCTCTGTGTGCAATTTTTTTTTTCCCCTGGAGAGCGAAGTCATGACCCACCCTACTCTGACTTCTAGTACTTGTTGCCTTCACTGCTTTGGGTCAGTTGGGTTGATTTAGTTTAAGCGAAAAGAGCGAGACTGGGTAGAGGTTAAAGTAAGAATATCAGGGTGAGCCAATCCGAGGCAGAGTAGTGCAGACCATGTCTTTGCCATCCTACGAAGAAAAAAATGCTTGCTGTGTGTGTGTTTAACTCAGACAACGGAAAATCTCTGCATTTGCCGCTTGGTGGTGTTAATTTTGAACCGGTGTTTTTGGCTGTGTTTATTTTTCTTATCCATTATGTTTCAGGCAGACATCTGTGATCAGTTTATTGTGCACGCTCATATCACGATGATGACGACAATATGATTTATTGGTCACCATTGTCAACACTAAATCACAGTCTACTATTCTTGTGTCAGGTTGACTCAAGTCTCAGATCTCTGTACTGTTTTTGCCTGCTCCATGGGTGGTCATGAATAAAGGCACAGAAAACCAGAATCTCCCCCAGGGAACCGGTTAGCAGAGGTGGTAACTAAGTGCAGGTGACTTTTTTGTTTGAAATCCTCACCTGACTGTGACTGACTGAGATGTCTGCAACAACTTTTCCCACTTGTAAAAACTCCTGGGGTTTCCTTTTTTTCCCCCCTAAGTAATTACCATAAACTTTACGGTAATTATTTAGCAGCTTTACGATGTAAAGCAAACGCACAATGTGATCAATCAATCAATCAATGTCAGCTGAGTTGAGTTAGACAGACCTTGAAGCCTCTCGTCTTGTGATCAATTACTTACAAGATGATGGTCTCAAGTCTGCAGCTGCCTCCCCCCTCAAATAAGTGGCCTCTGTTGTGTGAATCAGTGACTCTGTTTGTTATCCCTGAAGCTTGATATATTTCATAAACCTGTAATTTCTTCTGACATCAGTGGGAGCACTCTTTATTTCAGGCAAACTTTACCTTCCGATCACTAAAGTCACAAAAGTTTGATTACCTGTATCCTCAACATCAGATGTCGATTGGCGTGCTCGAGCTTCTTCTGGCGGTTCTCCAGCTCCTTGGCCCTCTGCTGCTCCCGCTGCAGCTTCCTGATGTAGTCCACTGATGCCTTCAGGATGGTGCCTTTGTTCCAGCGCATGTCCCTGAAAACCACAGAGGAGCCATTATTTGTGCATCCTGCAGTCTGTTAGATCCAATAGATCTGACGTCAGACAATCAACTATCTCTATTCAGAAAAATCCCATTATGGGTTTTTATTCGACTTTTATAATTGACCACTCGCTGCCATTTAGCTCTTCAGTTCGAAAAACAAGAGACATGATGAGGAAGGTCACAGAGGCCAGCAGCAGTGAACATGTACGTGGGTGGGGGGGGGGTGTCAGTGAAATAATAAGCAGTCATAAGGATGAACCCTGAGATCCCTGAAGAGCTGAGGGGTGCAGTGGGTTCAATCGATAAAAATGTTTTGCCAACCTATAATCTTTTCTTGACATAATTTCCTTTTCCTCTTAGAAAATTTAGAATCTTTGAGTTTTAGAGACAAAAAATCTTGTATTTCAAAAACTGTTCATTCATTAAATTCATTAAAGTGAAAGTGAATGGTGGTTAATAATTTTAATATTTTCAGTTGCAACCGTTTAATTTTCATGCACCACAATAATGACAAATCAGGTTCACAGCTCAACATGAGCAATCTGAAATACAGAATGTTTTGAATTTCTGAAACTCAAAGATTCAAGTTTATTAATAGAAGAAACTTGCATTTATTCAGCAAAAGATTATCGGTTGTCAACTTTTTAAAAAAAAGTTTATTTCAGGTGTTTGAGTTTGATTTGATACTCCACTGACGGTTGCTTTGAAATTATGAGTTATCTTACTTTCTTTCATTTTTCTTTTTCCAGGTCTCCCTTGTAGAAGAGATCTTTGATCACAAAAAACTTAATTTTTTTATACAGCCCAACTTCTTCCCAGCCATGATGAAAGGTGTAATGATTTTAGGTATGAAGTACTCAGAAGTTCAAGTCATAATACTAACAGTGCTAATACGACTATTTAAAGTTCTCTTGGTGACAAACACATGTATGTTTTCTTATTCTTTATCCATATTAAGAACAATGTTAAGCCAGGCACGTCTGTTTGTTAAAGGCAGTCTCTGTTGTTTGTATGGAGGTGTATGAGTGGGTGGAGCACCCAGCTGGAGTTTAGCAAAACAACCGTGGGTGGATTGACACAACAAAAGGGGCTGCTGGGTTCTTTAAGTCACCACAGGGAAGGTCAAACGGCAGAGAAAGAGAAGAGAGCTTAAAGAGCTGCTTCTAACCTTGAAGTGTCTGTACATACAGAGAATATATCTGATATAACTTACAATACATTCATATACTGCATTTATATTTTATATGTGTGTCATGAACTATTTATTAATAAAATGATTCAATTATTCATTTGAAACTTTGCAAAATTAAAATGAATTAATAACTGCTTGTATTTTGCAAAAATAATGTAGGGTTGTCACAAAATCCCACGGTATCCTTGGACCTGCCTCATGGCACACTGGTGTGCCTCAGCGCACCGTTTGGGAACCGCTGGTGTAGAGTGTGCGACACACTTTGTCCTTTCGTATGAGGAAAAATCCCCCCAAAAAGCCCTTTTAACAGTGAAAAAATGGATGAAGCCTCAGGGAGAGCAACAGAGGATAGAGCCTTCTCCCAGTACTGAGCGGACCAACAAAATCGCATATACAACATTTTATGACAATATTTTGAACGAAACAGATCTGTGCCACTAAATAGGTCCATTGATTAAAGGACGAGTCATATTTTTTAAGTCTGTCATTAACAATCCTCACATGCCATCTAAATCTAAGAGATGAGGGATAAAATCATTAGAAATGCTTTCTAAAGTTCATCTGCAGCTAATATGAGGATTCAATTGCAACAAGTTACACAAGTCAAGTGGGTAACTTCAGATGTTACAGCCTTTTAAATTAAAAAAAAAAAAAAAGTCCCTCTGTGGCTTTCCTCGGACAGTCAATTACTTTAGATGCAGTTTAGGGATATTAACACAAAGGTGATTTTGTTCTAAAAAGACTCATGTTAGCTTCAGCTGAACTTTGCAATACATTTTTGCACAGAACTGAGTCTGTGTATTATTTTAAAATCACATTGGGGAGGATTTCTTCACTGACTTGTAGCTCTTTCAGTACACATGAAGTATGGGCATGTGTGAACTATTTCTTGCAGACAGTCTAATCATCTTAATTAGACTGATGGCTGAACTGGGAGTTCATGGTATCCAGTAAATGTATCACAACAAGTGGGTGAATTACTTGTCTGTAGATATGGATTTTATGGATTTTTGTTTCATTATTTTTATCCACAGTTTTTTTCCGCTGCCGTTTTTTCTTAGGATTTTACTTCGAAATTGAATTGATTCACTTTCGACTTATGTCTTACTGTCAATGAAATCTGTCTTGATGGAGAGTGATGAGAGTGAATGAAATAAGTAACTTACGGGTCGTTGGATTTTGGAATTAAAGTTCCCAATTCCTTGATTCGATCATTGATGTTAAACCGTCGCCTCCTCTCAACTACAGAACAAAAACAGAAGAGAAAACAATCCATGATTAGCCTACGGAACACCATCTGAAAAAAAAAAGTCTCAGTATTTTCAAACATTCACATTTATTTATATCTGTAGAATTAAGAGCAATTAAAATGCAATTAAAACTCACTCAGATTATGGTTGTCCTTCTTCTGCCTCTCCTTTGCCATTGCTCTTACCTCAGCTTCTGAAAGAAACGTTTTGATTGATCAGCAAAATGAAACAGCGCCGCATGTATCAAAATCTTCTACATTTTGAGGCTCATTAACCACACGTACCCACAGGGAACCCTTCAGGCCTTTGATAGTTGTCAAATTTGCCACAGGATCCAGACTTATCCAGCATATGCATGATGGCCGGGGATTGTGAAACTATGCGATAAAAAAAAATGTTGCTTTCAATATCAAAATGTGTCAGAATGGATACAAATGCATGAAAAAACAGTCGTTCATTCATTCACTGTCAATCATGTACAGTTAAGACCCCCACACAGAGGATGAATACACTGTGCATAACATGCTACGTTGTGTGCTGCACAAAGGCCTGGAGAGTAAAGCTTCATATGTTCTGTTACTGTTAGAGCCCTGATGTTTTCCATACAACAGAGAAGCTGAATGGATTTTACTGTTGACTCTCACAGATCTGTAAACATTTAACAGATTTATTGTAATGACAGAAAAGTGGGTTTTTTTTTGTTGTGAAAGACGGTGCTGCTCACCAGAGTATTCCCTTTTGATGTTGGGGAGGTTGGCAGGGCAGGAGTTGCTGATAGGCAGACCTTGCTGGGACATACCCTGATTACCATACATGTCCATGAGGTTAGCAGGCACGGGGATCTGAGGAAATAAATAAGCACGATGACACTGTTTAAGGACTGGGTCAACATTTTGGGAAAGAGTTAAATTTGAGCAGAAACCACTCACATGTAAGTCTACAGCCAGCAGCCATAACATAGTAAATCATAGCTTAAAGACTGCAAACAGCTCAGTCCAAAGGTTAGAAAAAAATCCACCACCCAGCAGCTGCAAAGCTCGCTAATTAACACACTATATCTCACTGGATTAATCTAGACACACAAGAAAAGTGTAAATATGACTATTTGTGGCTTTACAGGCAGCTTAAATGTGGAACTATTTCTTGGCACAATGATTTCCTTTAGTCTCTGTCGGTTGTCTGGCAACTTCACAGTGACAAGAAGACTCCAGGAAGTATTCCCCTAATTATCGAACAATTTCTTTCAATTTGGGAAAACAGCTGGTTGCACAGCAGAGCTAATTTTAACATTCAAATAACTGGAGCTTACAGATAAGGCCAGCTTATCTTTTGGTCATTTGATTTTTGTTTTAAAATACAAATATGAAAATTGTTTTTGATGGTCAAAAAAGGATGAGGAAAATGTATAAAATGGCTTGATTTTAATTTGCTAATTTGTATAACAAAAAGTAAAATCACAAATAAAGGCCTGGTTTTTTTTTTTCATATTCTGAGACCCGATGTGGTCATTTACAAGACAACAGCATAATAGAAAATTAAAGGGAAAGTCAGCTCAAATCACATTATAACATTCAAAATCTCCTCATATTTGAACTGTCAGACTTTATTTCTTTAACAAGATCTGCTTAAATTTTCCAGTTCCCAGTCCCTGTATTTTCCATTTATTTTTTTGTATTTTAGAATGAAACACTGAATTAAGGCAAATTAAGGCAAATACTATATGATATTTTTATTTTATTTTATGATGATTTATTTAGATTTGACCAATACAGAGAAAATGTGTTTCTTAACAGTATCAAGAAATATCATAAAAAAGAATTCGATCTTTTTGTTGCAAAACACACTTAACAAAACATCCTCATGCAGAGACCTTTAAAAGAGTGAAGTGCTTGATCTTTATACAGCGTTGAGGACGGAAACACGCACATACCGTGTTCGCCATCTGAAGTCCTGGATCCATGAGGCCGAGGATCTCATCACTGTAACTGGACTCCAGACTAATAATGTCATCAATGACATCATCCATCTACAATAAGACAACAAAAGGGGCAAAAGAAACAGATAAGTCTGATTAAACGAGTACAAAATCAAGTGAAAATCTGTTTTATAAGTCTGAATAAGATCTGACCTCTTTCTCGCAGTTAGCGTTCAGGGTCAGTAAGGCCATAGGGCTGTTGGGGGCGCTGTTGCCCGGCCCTGGCGGCATGCCCCCGTGGTCAGAGGACTGGTTGGGGCAGGGCAAGCTCAACACCTGAGAGCCAAGCTTTCCCAGGTACCGCTTCACCTGCTGCTGCTGGGAGCGCTGGATGTGGTATTTGGTTGGGTTCTCCAGGTGAGTCTGGACCTGTTGGAGGAAAAAGAAGACATGTATCATATAAACATGCAACTTAATCATGCTTGCAAATGAAACGTCTCTGAGAAAGGAGAAGTTAATTTCAAATAATCCCACTTTAAACTGCAACTTTATTATTCTTGCAGTCACGTTTCATGTTTTTTAGCCATGCAGTCTTTTATTAGATTAAAAAGACTAAATATACCTCAAAGTCTTGCCTGTCCCTTGCTTTGCACAGTGCTGACTATTAAATTAAAATAAACTTGGCACAGATTTCAAAGCCTTCGATGCATTAAGCATTTTTCTTTCGCGGCGCTGTCAAGTGTCGTTATCTCAAAGGGTCTCAGCAGAAAATAATTTCTACATATTTTTCTCCAACTTCTGCTTTCTGCTTCTCTGCATTCATAGTCCACATATTTAAAAATTACATGCACGCACCCGTCTCTGCGCTCCCCGGTTATGGATAAATTTGATTGCTGTGGATCATTAATCCCCACACGGCACTAATGATCCAGAAAAGCTACTGCAGGCAAATAAACAAACTTCAGAGACAGTGTTTGTCAGGCTGCAAAATACACGTTTTTAAATGGAGCAGCTGCATTTCTGCCCACATTTGGAGTCTATATTTAAAGCTTCCTGTCTGTTAGTCCCTGCATTTTTTGACGCAATTACTAAAATATTCAGCATTTCATAAAATAACATGACACACAAGGCTTTAAGACAGTAAATAAGGTGGAATTTAGTGTCATACTGTCATGTTATTTTCCAAAAACACAACGTACCTCATAAAGTGGGCATCCAAGCATCTCAAGCATCTTTTACAGTAAGCTGATCTGTCCAAATTAACAACAAAAATAGAACTTCTGTGATTAACTTCTGTCTAAACTAACATGTGCTGTAGCTGCTTCCCTCTTGGTTGCACCAGGAGACTAAAGCCTGTGAGTATGAGGACAGACACAGCCTGCTCATCTTTTAAAAGGCAAGAAAAGTAATTAGTTATGCATGTTAGGGAATGTCGGCAAGTACAATGAGCTTTTTCAAATTTGTGTTGTTTTATGTAAAATCTGAATTTATTCCTTTATGGTGTATCACTTGATCAGGATGTGGTGTTAACAGTTACTGCCTTTGTTTTGCGAGGCCACCCCTTTTACTGAAACTTGCCCCAGGCTATCACTTTGCCGCATCTACTTTTTTAACCCTGTGGATGCTGCAGCAGTCGTGCAGTTCAGCATGGCACAAAGAAAGGAGTCTGTTACATCCTTGTTTGTCTTTTTTTTTTTTTTTTTAAATCGGCAACAACAGGCATGCTGCGTCTCAAAAATCAATGAGCTGCAGTCTCTGCTGCTGCGTTTTTTAAACTGATGTATTTGTTCTGCTTAAGCTCAGAGGATTTGGGTTCATTAACGGAGCTGAGGAGGTCAGAGGCTCCAGACGAACTCTGAGCCACATTTCTGTGAAAACTCCCTCAGTCTGCACACTGCACTCCACAGCTGAAATAATTCTGTTACTGAAGAAATACATGAAAAATAACTGACTCTCAACAGCAACTTCTCTGCCAATGTGATGAAAAAAGATCCTGCAAGTTATTATACTTAGAAACTTTCTCAAAATAATAACTTAGACATAAGTCATTATCTTGAGATACTAAGTCACTATTTGTTTCTCATTATTTTGATAAACCAAGTCATTATTTCATGATACTGACTCATTATTTTCATACACAAAGTCAATATTTTGAGATACTAAGTCATTATTTTGAGAAGGTTTCTCATTATTTTGAGATACTAGGTTGTTATTTTGACATACTAATTCATTTTTATATGCTAAGTCATTATTTTGAGTAAGTTTTTCATTATTCTGATATACTAAGTCATTATTTTGAGTAAGTTTTTCATTATTCTGATATACTAAGTCATTATTTGAGTAAGTTTTTTCATTATTCTGATATACTAAGTCATTATTTTGAGTAAGTTTTTCATTATTCTGATATACTAAGTCATTATTTTGCTAAACTTGATCATTATTTTGAGACATCAAGTCATTATTTGGAGATACTAAGTCATTATTCTGAGAAAGTTTCTCATTATAATCACTTGCAGGATCTTTTTTTCATCACATTGGTGGAAATGGACTTCCTAATCAATACATGCAGCCAAAGAAAAATGCATTGACTTGTATTGCTGAGCATGGACATTTAAAATCTGTGGAAATATGAGACTAAACATTGACAGGGAGCTCACATGTGCACGTTCACAATCATGCAATGTAACAGGTAACTTTAAGCTCTCTGTATATATTCTTTGGAGAGTGAACTATACTGTAGTGTATCCTTTGTCACACTTGCCATCTTTTTGCTCGTGCTCCTCTGTTTTTTAATATATTACAATCAGTCGCGTCACATCAGATTATGCAACCGTCTTTCTGTGACTGTCAACTTTGTCCACTTCTCACCAAGAACAGAAACTCTTTCAGAGTCTCTTCTCCACCGTCAGATACAGCATCATTGTTCTGCAGGGGATCCTCATGTGAGAGGTGCATTAACATATATCCCTCAGGTATGACTGAGATCACCTTGGGCCGTAAATCGTCATTACAGCATCGTAAAGCTGACACCACAGAGGGGGGCATATTTACAGCACGTCAGTGACTCATTAAGAAGAACCACATCGCGCTTTGGGCTAAAGTGCAGAAGAATGAGATTCATTAGTGTTGGTCACTAATAGAATCCTTTAGTCTTTACTTTGATTTAATTAAAGTGTTTAAATTAAGTGTGAGAACACTACTGAAAATAACTGATGACATCCTGAGGATGTCATTTCCTCCATCATCAGATAAACTCACCAAATCCACAAGTCACCACCACTTTATTATGAACCGTTCAAAAAAATGATATGCTTCATACATGATGGATCGCAGTGACGCTGGTCCTGAAAATAGACTGTGAACGGCAGCAGTTTTTAGAAACATAATCCAGATGGCAACACTTGAGCCATAAATGGGCAATCCAATAATTAGCACTCCCATGTGTAAACAATTAGTAAACAAGCCATGACCTCAAGTCAACTCTGCCATTTATCAACTAAACTGTGACTGAATTCAGGTTGATTCTTGGTCTAACAGTTCTAATAAATCTCTTATATTATCTTTATTATCTCTTTTTACTATTTTAATTTCTCTCTCATATCGTGTCTGTGTTTCAGGTCTGCAGATTAGTTTCCTGGTTGATTCTTGATCGACAGTTTGGTCCATGAAGTGCCAGAAAATTGTTAAAATAAATCACAATTTCCCAAAGCTCAAGTCAATGACTTGTTTTATTTGACCCACAATCGAAACCCTAAAGATATTTAGATTAATATCACAGAAGTAAAAGAAAAGCAGCAAATATTCAGAATTAAACAATCATTTATTTAACTGAAGAATTGATAATAATATAAACATGTATAACATGAGCCTATCTTGTTATAACTCCACGTGTTCTCTCAAATACTGGTCAGTTTTCAACGTGCACCAGTGGCCCTGAAAATATGAGCTGTACATAACTTCAAGTAAAGGATGAAAATCATTACAGCAATGAGCTAATTTTGTATATAGAGCTGCAACAATTAATCAATTATTAATAGAGATTATAAATCTCACGGTATCCTTGTACTGTTAAATTAATCACCAATTATTTTGATACATTTTTCACCATTTTCTGACATTTCATAGACCAAACAACTCATTGATTGATCAAGAAAATAATTAACAGATTAATCAGCAATGAAAATAAACATTACTTGTAGAATTTAATTAATTTGTAGTGTATTTCAGTGATCAGGCCTGGACACGCTGTAAGCCTGTGGTTCCCAACACTTTGTCTAGTTACACCAACGTATCACAGTTTGCAGATGTGTACAGGTTGTAGAGGTGTGAATCTGTTGAGGGCTATGATGGGATTATAAAACGTTTATCAATACATTTTGATGCATCTAAATTTTAAGGTTTTAAGCCAAAACTCAAGATGTAGCCTAACTTAGAACATAAACACAATGCACATGTTTAGATCTGTCACGTTTCACCATCCAGTTGGTTCAGCTGTAAGTAACACACGCATACACACACTCACACACACACACACACACACACACACACACACACACACACACACACAAAAGTGTTAGAGGTGATCATGATGTCAAGCGTTGGGTTTATAAATTATGATTATTTACTCTTCAAGAAAGAATCACGACGCATCTAAAAATCGATTATTTCCTCCTCCGCTAACAGGTCGTGACCAGAACAACAACAGTGTTAATGTTTTGTTTCACAAAAAAATGCAAAAAGTGTCAAGAGAAAAAAAACCCCGAAAATGACGAATGTGGCCGAAACAAAAGTCCTATTATACAAATAAAACCAAGTGGAACCAGTGACATCCACCTTGTCATACTCAGTGACCAGCCTGCAGAACAAGTAGAACATTTCATACATAACCGTAACTCTTAATGAGAACTCAGAGAACATTTTTGACCTTAATCCTTAATCACACACTGTACTTTTAAACTGCAACTTTCCTAAAACAGGAGTAATTATCTTTTTTTTTCCTTCATCTGACATCAATTACATAACTAGTTGACATTTTGCTGTGATGGTTGTTTCTCACAGTAGTTTATCCTTGAAATCCCCAGAGACTCCAGTAGATATTCATTGTTTTTTTTTAGTTTTTTTTTTGTTTGTTGGTGGGATGAGGGTTAAAACAGAGAGCCAATCAGCAACTGTTTTCAATCAGGAAGCTGAGGAGCTTTAGCTTTACCAAACATACTTGAACTTTCATACAGGAGCCTGATTGAAAGTGTTTTATCATTTAACTTCACAGTTTGGCACAGCAACCTGAGTGTAAAGAGCAGAAACAAGCTCTCCAGTCCTGTACACTGAAAAGACTGAACATATAACTGCAGATTCAGGGTCTCAGGGGCCAGACAGATCATATATAAGAAGTATTTTATTCCCTCTGCCATATAGACACTGAACACAGAATTACTGCATCAGGGAACACTTGTTACTTTATAAGTTTTACCCTCTGGTATTATTTATATAACCTGTCTGGTGCCACCTGCCCATTTGCACTGTAAAGTAAATCAATCAATCAAATTTGTGTGGAACATTTTTCCCCCCTGTTTTACTCTTAATTATCTCACGACCCCTCTGATTGATCTTGTGACCCCTCTGGGGTTTCAGACCACCACACTGGAAACCACTGCTGTATGCACAGATGAACAGCAAGATTTTTTTGTTAGACAGAGATACAAAGGCCTTGTCTTTCTGTGTGTCCTTGTTTCGTAAATTCACACATCCACATCCACAGAACTGACAGCTGTCATCATCTAAAAATAGAAACAAAGACACTGTACAAAGGATTACTGTAGGAGCCCCATACAACTGTCTCTCTCGCTCACACGCACTAAGAATAGAAACAAAGAGGTCACTAAGGGCATAATGTGCATAACACAAAGTAAAAGGTGACCCAATAAAAAAACAAACAAACCTCGGCCTAAATAAACCCACAGTCGATCCAAGCTTTGTGTTTCAGTCTGTAAAAGTCTTGACTGCTTCTCTTTATGATTTCCTGACTGTGGAAATTATGTTTAGAGCTAAAATGATTAGATGATCAATGGATTAGTTTACTGACAGAAAATGAATCTGCAACTCTGCAACAATTGTGGAGTTGCAACAATTAATTTATTACTTGTCAACTATTAAATTAGTCGCCAACTACTTTCATAATCAATTAATCGGTTTGAGTATTTTTTTTTTATTTTTAATTTTTTAGAAAAAAAGGAATTCAGAATTCTCTGATTTCAGCTTCTTAAATGTGAATATTTTCTTGTTTCTTAACTCCTTTATGACTGTAAGACACTTTAAGATGTTATCTTGGGCTTTGGGGAACACTGATCGATATTTTAAACTGTTTTCTGACATTTTATAGACCAAACAACTAATCAATTAATGAAGAAAATGATTAATAATTAAAATACATGTTAGGTGCAGCCCTGCTCTGTTAATAATCAATTAAGTAAAATAAGTAAATATCTCACAGTTCCACCTCATAAATTTTGAATCAGATAAAAACAAGCAATTTAAAGACCCAACACAAATTTCTAACATGCTATTGACTGAGCGATCAATCAATTAACTGCTGAAACAATAAGCAGATTACTTCATGATGAAAATTGTTGTTTACAGCCCTAAACTGACTAATCATGTAATTATTTTCTTTGCTGGCTTCAGCTCCTCATATGTGTCGGCTGTTTATTTTAGGCATCACTGAGCAAAAGGTTCATATTAACCTTTACATGTAATGTAAGCTTTGTTAGCTTTGTTTTCAGTAAAGCTGCAACTAATGATTATTTTTATTATTGATTATTTTTTGATTTTATAGTCAAAATGATTAATTATTTAGAAATAAAATGTCAAAAAATGTTAAACAATCTATATGGATAAACAGCACGACAGGTAAGATGAAAAATATGTATTCTTGATTTTGGGGTGAACTGTCCCTTTAACTTTCTCTAGAATCACTGACAGTCTTTGGGTTTTAGACTGTTGGTCGAACAAAACTAGCAGTCTCAATGCATCACCTTGGTTCTTGGGAGTTGTGTTCTTCACTATTATTTGTCAGACCAAATGATTAATTAGTTCCTATTAAAGCAGATCAATTGATTATAAAGTAAACTAAATAACAAGCTGAAATCAGTTTGTTTTGTCTTAAACTGAATTAAAATGAGAATCAGTGGTTTTCTGAGCTTGTTTTTCTCTTCAGGGACTTCCTAAATTTATCACACATAATTAGATGATCTCACTGCTCTGAGTTCACTGGAGCCCCTGGGGGGGGGGGGGGGGGGGGGGGGGGGGGGCGGGGCACAGACCTCAGGATGGAACATCCCGACCTCGTCAATACATACTGTAGCTTTTGTTATGATGAACTGGTCTAAAGGGTGAAAATCTGTTTTTAAAGACCCGGGACAGTGAAAAAGGATCCTTTTCATGGTCTCATCGGACTGGACTTCTACAGGGTCTTTGTCTCTGTCCGTAACATGTATGTGTAAGGAGTCTCAGCATAGTGGTGGTCATATAAGCATCGGTCTATAAGAGTCTGTGATACGTCTCATAATCACTCAGTTTGTCAGCGTTATAGAGCCGATGGGCAGAGCCGAGGAGCTCTGAGCGCCAGCAGGACTTGAACTTTTCTTTACCCAGCTTCACTTCATGTTCTCTTTGCAAAATACACTGTTTGCAAATGTGACATCAACTGCAAACTAACAGGCTCTGCAACCACAGCAAACAAGACAGCTTGTTGTTTATCAGCTCGTTTTTAGCCGTCTCCAGCCCCAGAGGGCATCAGCAACATAACCCCCAAAGAGTCAGAAACACTCTGCAGAAAACAAGCACAAAGCGTCCTGCTGTACTCAGAGAGGACACTGATTTGTGGGTTGTTTTTTTTTTTGTGTATGTGTTTGTGAGTGTGTGTGTGTGTGTGTGTGACTTGCGTGCTTTGGGCATTCCATGATGGTCCTACCAGGATACATTAACAAGAATGCCCCCATTTGCTACGCAGACGAGAAGAATAGGCCACTTTGTCTCACAGTTAAGCTGCTAACGTGCTCTGTGGAACTCGCAGACAACAACTGTGATGCTAATGTGAGCAGCTACATCAAGAGCAGCGTGTGGTCTTCTCCTCCACCTCTAACATACTGTCATGCTATTATGCAAAAAGGTTGACGAATTACCAACAAAATACAAACCATGTGTCTTTAAATGATAAATGTTGTGTTACAATTAGCATAACAGCTCAGAAAACAGTTTTGACAGTGTGGTTTGCTGCTTTATACACTACTTAATGGATGGCTGTGATAATTAGAATTTACTTTGACTAAATGTATTAGCAACTTTGGCCTAAGTAGGCAGTGTTGCATTTAAGGAGATAACTGCATGTTTAATTTCATGAAATGAACACACTGCAGTAGAGTGCAATGATTAATCAATTCTCAATTGATTATAAAACTAATTGCCAACTGTACTGATGACTGATTAATCGTTTTGAGTCATTTTTTTAAAGACAAAATGTCCAAATTTTTTGATTTCAGTTTCTAAAATGTGAATATTTTCCTGTTTCTTTACTTCTCTGTGACTGAATATCTTGAGTTTGTGGACAAAACAAGACATTTGAGGACGTCATCTTGGGCTCTGGGAAACAGTGATCAACATTTTTCACCATTTTCTGAAGCAAACAAATAATCAGTTGAGAAAATGATGATAATAAAAAATAATCAGTCCTACACTGCACAATGCACACTAAATATGTTTTACCCAAACTTTACCAAATAGAGAATTTCTGCAGGTTTCAACCAGTTGAATTTAGGACTTTTTAAGGCCTTTGTAAGACTTATGAACGCAATTTAAGATCTATTTGACATCTGTACTGACAAAAACAGTACATGCACAGTTTGCATTGGTTACTGGTTCAATGTTGCTTTTGTTTTGTGGTGTCTACATCCTGATCAATAGTTAGCAGTTTTCCCAGTAACACATTTAAAAGCAAGATTTTTTGACAGAAATATTAACATAATTTTCAAGACTTGTCAAAATTGTATTCAAGCCATTTTAAAGGAGAAATCTGTGATATATTTACTGTAATTTATCATAACATGGTGATATGTCATCAGAGACAAAGGAAACTCTTCTGAAAACAACTTTACAGTTATGGTGTCCTCCTTTGAAATGTCTTATTAGAGCACAAATTAATGCTGAATGTTCCCTGAATGAATAAATATCTGTTTATGAGACTCTATAGTGTGTATTTTAGCAGTGGGCTTTTGTTTTCAGGATAACAGGCTCATCTTTACATTGACACTTATAAACAGCCAGTTAACTTACAGAGGAGGCCTCGTCGTTACTTGTTATTATTGAGTTCCTGTGGCACTCCTGCATGAGCTTCATTGTGTCTGGTAGAGGAGAGGACAGGGGGAAACAACTTGGTTCAACCATAGACTGTGTATTAAATAGGGATTCAACCTATTTAATACACAGTTTATGGCTCCAATTTACTATTTGGACAGCAGTATCTTTAGATGAGCAATTGTTACATATTGCTCCTTTAAGGCCTAAAATTCAAATTATTGGATTTGAGATTTTTTAAGACTTTAAGTACCTGCAGAAACCCTGTACATGTACAGTACATGTATAGTTGCATTTTTTAGATTAATAATTCTTACTTAATGTACTTAACTTAAACTTAAATGTATTTAAGACATTTTTATGCCTAAAATTCAGATTATTGGATTAGACTTTTTAAGTAGAAATCCTGCACACATTAAGTATAATGACATTTTTTAAGATTAAAGATTACAAAATGTGCATTTCTATCAAAAGTCTTCTTCTGTTAATTCACAATTCAACCAAAATGAGATATCTGTGTGGCATCTTTGTGTACCCTCTGATGCATACCAGTCACGAGCTACACGGATTGTATAATCCAGAAGAAACGTACATTTTGTACAGGGTTGAAGAGCACTTTGTTCTTTTCATGGCACCCTAAATCCTCTCAAAAAAAATGTCAAGAAATCATTTTTTAACCCTTTTAGGAAGTTATCCTACATAAATTTCAAAGCAGTGTTTTTTTTCTCTTAAATATGCCATGGAATGAAAGCAGTGGGGGCTAATTACGAGCATTCTTCACTGAATTAGCGTTCGGTGTGTGGTAAGGCTGTGCTCGCCTTTGTCTTGATCCCTAAACTGATCCCTTACTTATTCCCCAGAAGGTCAGAGGTCACTTGGTTAATTAAGGGCCCAATCAGTCTTTAGATAAACTCATCTGAGCTTAATGTTTGCACTTTTTGAGGTCCAGCAGCTCTGCCTGGTACCCCTGAGCTTTGTGTGGACTCTTGCTAATCTACCCACAGACAGGGGAGCAGGTTAACCCAGCTCAACAGCGCCAAGCTGGAACGGCCTTTTCATTTGAGGGCTTCAGTCAATGAAGAATGTCTGTAAGCTCTCGCCAAAGCAGAGAAATTACTCTAACTTGATGTATTGTACACGGGGCGAGGGTTCGGGGTGGGGGCGCCCTAAACCTCTCAAAGAGCCTGCAGATTATGGAGAGTAAGTAATGTTTATGCTGCATGAGGAGGAGGGCTGTGTTTTCAATGGATATACTGTATTTGTCCTTTGCTGCTGGCCCATGCCACACAATCCAGGGTGATGAAAGTGTGGCTGAGCAAGTAACCATGAAATCTCTCAATGTGTTGTGGATGGATTTAGTTAAACAAAGATTACTCAATAGCTCGCAGTATATCTACTTCATACAATACCTAATGTGAGCTTATACAATGAAAAGTTGTGTTATCCTTTAATTAAAGCTCTTCTTTTTCACTGAAGGTTAAGATCTACACACAGAGCCAATACAGCAGCGACATTGTCTTCCTGAATGCAACAATATTTTATAGAGCTGCAACAATTAGTCAATTAATCTATTAGTCGACAACTCCTGATTTCTGATTTCACCTCCTCAAATGTGAAGATTTTCTCTTCTCTTCTACGACAATGAACTGAATATCGTTGGACTGTGGACAAAACAAGACATCTGACGACGTCATCTTTGGCTTTTTGAAACAGTGATCAACATATCTTACAATTTTCTGACATTATATGAACCAAACAACTAATCGATTAATCGAGAAAATGATCGACAGATTAATCAAATGAGAAAATCATTAGTTGCAGTCCTGTCTCAGACAACATTACTTGTTTATTACTCTCCATGGAAGACATTAAATGACTGGATGTTGTACAAAAGTCAGATTTTTAAAATATATTTGTTTTTTTTATGCATTGTTTATTTAGCAGGGGCAATGCACAATACGTGCATTGTACCATACAGAGCTAAAAGCTAATTTTCATCTGCCACTGATGCACAGGTTACAGAGATAAAAGATCAGATGTAGTGAATCAAAACCTTATAACCAGTGTGCAAAACACCCAGTGGCAAGTCCCCCCGGTGCTCACAGTGTTATCCTTCAGTCTTACACAGTCTCAGATATAAAATATAGAAGAGTATATCCATATTGTCGAAGAAGGAAAAAAAAATCCACTGGTTTTCAGGTTGTATGGGGTAACATTTTCTAAGCTACATAACATTTGGATTGTGGACAGTTTGCAGCAGCCTCACACATGGAAGAAGAGCTTACCAGACACAACCAGGTATTCAAAGGCAAAATGAGAGAAATACCCACCACAATGATATTTTTCTGTATTCTTATCTGCAAAAAAGGTTTGCAATTTGAATAAGCAATACCTGACATAGTAAGCATTTAAAAGACTTTTTTAGTGACAACTGCAATTGACAAATAATTTTTTAAAGACCCACAAAATTTTGCTGTGGAGACCCTCGGGGGTCTCATGTCAATAAAGGTTACAATTTGTAGAGAAGCAACCAACCAGACAAAAAACACCATATGAAAAACTATGAAACGGATCAACCACCATCAAACAAACAACTGACAAACAATACTAAATTCCCACTAAGGCACACACCATCTCCAATCCCAACAACACTATTAAAAAGTACATAAGTAAAAGAAATTACTAACTAAACAGACAGTACCTGTCAGTAGCTCTATTCAGTGTCTTTTAGTTCAGTGCCTACAAACCTGATTATCCTTTTTGGGACCCAAGTATTTTAAATTAGTGGATGTTATCATCTACTAGGTCAAATGCACAAACATGATTATAGATTTGTGCAAAGATTTCTCTAAGGTTTTACATATTCTTTCAGAGATCAGTGTACTGAGAATAAACCAAATGGAAATCAATGACAAAACCAAAAGACTGAAAATCTAAAACACATTCAAAGGAAGATACGTAGACACAAGAATATACGGGTATGCATGCGTCCTAAGGACAAACTTCACAAACATTTCCACCAGCTTTGCTGTAATGTAAAAAAAACTTTTACAATTTCCAAAAAAGTACAAACACAAAACTGACACTGAAGCGACTCATGGAAGTTTTTTATCAAGAACGCCTAAAATAAAATCCTAAAAATCTTTAAAAATTTACAATCACCCACAGTTTTCTAACTCATTAATCACTGAATTAAAGGGAAAAACAAGAATAAATGTGACCAAAAAATAGCAACAACACAGAAATCCTGAATAACAGATATATACGTTCACCGTCACACAACACAGCTCAAGACATTTCTATCGATTTTCCATAAAGATTACAGCTCTCTTACAAAAGCACAGACAGAAGACGAATGTTAAAACTTACCAAAGTGCCTTGTTAAAATGCACCCTGAAGCACAACGGTCTCTACTCGTACAGAAAATCTTAACAGTCTCCTGTCCCTCGGACTGCCAGGGAATCAAAGCTATGAAAAGATGTGAATCTAGCTGAGCAAATAGGATTAAAGATGGCTAAATCCAAATGGCTGGAAGCACAGCATGCATTAAAGAGGAATTCTCTCAGGAAAGATAATCCCCATATACGCATTTTAACACACTTCACTCACTCCTGTGTTTTTTTACACACGGTCATAGTAAAACTGTCCACACACACACACACATATACGCACACACACACAAGTCAATAACCTCTATAAATACAGAGCTGCCTGCACCGTTCAGTCTGCAGCATGACACATGCAACTTCTAATTCCAGAGGTGGAAACTTTACACTGTAATAACTTTGACTAATCATACATGCTACCATATTCCCCTCGTCTTCCTCGCCGCCACAGACTACAGCCACAGTTCCTTACCTTGAGCACCTCCATTGGGACCTGGGCGGCTGGGGGTAAACTGGCAGGGACGCTGACATTGATGGCAGGGGTCTGGGCCGCGGTGGTTTGTGGGTACTGGGAGGCCTGTTGTCTCTGCTGCTCCCGCCGCTCCTGCTCCTGAAGCTGCTCTCGCATCAGCTGTTGCCGCAGCAGGATGCGTGATGTCATGGCCGAGGAGCTCAGCGGGGGCTTGGAGGAGCCGTGCTGGTCCGACGGGCTGCTGCCGGAGAGAGAGAGAGAAAGGGGGAGCGAGCGGAGATAGTGGAGGCGAACAGAGGCGAAAAGACAGGAGAGTGATAACAGAGAGAGGGTAGAGAGGGGTCAGACGAGGAAGGAGAGGTCAAGCAAAAGAGACGGGAGAGGAGGAAGATTAGCAGGAGAAGAAGAAGAAGATGAAGGGAAAGCAGGTGGCATAAATGGTTAATATGAGACTGACTGAAGGGGCAGAGATCAAAAGGAATATCTCAACTGTGGAGCTGCAACAATTAGACTATTGATTACTTGATTGAAAGAAGATAATCCGTTCATTTTAAAGTAAAAATATCAAACATCAGCTTACAGACTTGAGATTTTGTTGCTTATCTTTGTCATTTATGACAGTAAATGGAGAGTCTTTGGGGTTTTGGACTGCTGGTCAGACAAAAGAAGCAATTTGAAGACATTACATTGGGTTGTAAGACAGGTGTTGCAAAACTTTAAAACACACATCATGAATTGCTGTAACACAGGGGTTCTCCAGCTGTGGCCTGCGGGTCAATGGCAGCCCTCAGAAACTTTTTGTGCAGCCCTTGAACATGACATAAAATGCATGCATCATATTCTAATAATTCAATTTCAGTACTTTCACTTTTCAGCCAACATTTAATACGCTACTTAACTATGGTACTAGTGCCACTGGCGGTACTCAAGCTCCCTCTAGTGGTACACTGAGGAATCTCATAAAATTTTAAACATGAAATAAATTAATTGAAAAACATATAATCTAAAAATGACAAATTTTCAAATAAAATAATAAATAAAATTTGTCTTTCCTGTAATACGTCTGCATCAACATCAGCTGGTTATGCAGTCCCGTTCATGCACATAGCATGTGTACGTAATCCATGATGAGACACGAACTAAACTGTGATGGCAGTGTGGCTGTGGCTGACAACAGTCAACATAAATGATCTTCGCCTGTCAGGTAAGGAATTTTGTAGAAAGCTATTGGTTCTATGGCAACTAGTAAAACCTCACGAGTGTCATAAGAATTATGTTCAGTCATCAGTGCTAGTGCTGTACTCTGATGGACGACTTTACAGTTTAATGTAGATGAGACATGGAAAAGTCACCACAGAAAAAATACTGTGTTAATAAGGTTTCAGAAAAAATGGATCAACTCTTAGCCTACTTTGTCAGACCTTGTGGGACAGATAAAGTGATCTGCCTTATCTGCAAACAGGTGAATGCCGTGCTCAAGAAATTTAAATAAATCCTCCGACAAGTGGGGTTTTCTGTGTGGTCCTCAAACGTATGCTGGCTCCCTAAATTAGTCATCAAAACTTCGAGAACCACTGTCATAAAATCATCATTTATAAACAGACAAACAAACCTTGAATTAAAAAAAAAATGATATTAAACATACTTAATTCATTAATAAAGTACAGCACGGCAATAATAAAATTTGCACTTCACTATTTTTTCACAGTTTTATAGATTATATATATGTATATTCAGTTTAATATATATATTCAGACTTTTTTTTCTTAAAAAATGATTCAAAATGATAAATCAGTTATCACAATAGTTGGTGATTAATTCAATAGCTGACAACTAATCAATTTAACGACTAATTGTTGCAGCTCTAGTGTCAAGTCCTCAATTAATATGTAAGTTTTAAAAAGCTGAAGCATCAGATTCTGATGAAAAAGCTTCCAGCTACACTCACAAAGCTCTTTTCTTTTTTTTCTTCTTTTTTTTACATAAGAGAGAATTAAACACAAACAGAAAGAGGAACAGTTTTCATAAAAGGTTACTTCAGTTTTCCCACTCCCTTAAATTTAGACGGCTGCTCCCCAGACAGAGTCCTGCAGTCCTAAAATAGAGAGACTCTGCTGAAGCAGAAGTTGTCGGTATGAAGCCTTCATCGAGTGAGTGATCCCTTTGACAAAACTCAGTAAAACGTCTGGCCAATCCAGCTGTGCAGTAATCGCACTAATTAGCCAGTGGAGTCAAACACAGCTTCGGTCTACAGCGTATTCAGTGGGTGTTGAGCCCTCAACATACCATAGATCTCCCCACCAACCCCCCCAGAACTGCATATAATCTCATTGTTTGATACCACACCCACTGAACCCTGCACAAGAGCAAAAATATGCTTCGATACAAGCTAAAATCACCTCTTCTGACCATTATCTACAGCCAAAAAAATGAAAAAACAGCACTTTTACTCTTTAAGATTAACATAAACGCTCCAGTTAATATCTGAAGACAATACTGATGCAGATAACCCGATTATTGATTCCGGATAAATCAATTAACAAATGGATTAAATCAGTGATTTGCAGCAGAACAAAGACTGTAGCTTGTTCTCTCAAAGTACTGCAGAACTTCTCAATCTGACAGCTACTTTTTTGGTCAAGTTCCTTTGTACTTCACCCAATACACTGAATCAGGTTTAATGTTCATATGCATAATTCCTTTGTCTGTGTGACTTTGGGCGATTGTGTTTCCTTTCATCCTGTAAGTTTCAAACAAAAGTCACTGGATCTAATGTTTGAACAGCTTTTTTTTTTTTTTTTTTTTTTTTTGTTCATTTCCACTGCCAGAGCTGAATCCTTTGATTTCTTTTTTCTTTCTTTAATCTGCTTCGCTGTTTGAGTGTTTGAATTTCAAGACAACAGTACTTTCATTTCCTTTTCCTTCTTGTTTGCTGTTTTCTTAAACATAAAAAGTGAATTTCTTTAAGACTATAAACTTTAAAATGATTTTACCCTAATAATATTTGACTAGATGCTATTATCTTTACCAGGGCTCAACGATCAAACGAAACATTATCAACATGGCAACATGGCCAAGAAGCTGCACTTTTAATAATATTACAATATTTTTTGCATATTGTTCAGCCCTTATCTTTACTATATTCCTTCGAAGAAAATGGTAAGTGGTAAAAGAGAATGAAACTATTATGGCCCTGTTTAGACTACCTATAGCGCACAGGTTAAAGTGTATGGAGCACAGCGCCCAACACCACTTTACTATTTAGACCGTGCACAGCCTGGGCGCAAAGTAAGACACAAGACACAAAGGGGTTGTATTTACAACATGAATGAAACCAATCAGAATGTCATCTCCTATTCCCTTTAAGAGCCAGGTGCGCCTGACTGTGGCGCTTTGCTATTTAAATGAGGGATTCAGCAAGTGAACAGAGATGCTGATATGACCCTCTGGTAATGATGCAGGTACTGCAGTTAACCTGCAAGTCAGGCGAACTGGGCTATGAAAATTACATTAAAAAATTAACATTATAATTAACAGCGAATTAGCTGCAGGTGGGTGAAATACACTGAAGCGTCTTTCCCTGTCCTGACTGTGTTGTGCGCTTTACACACGATCTGAGGCACATAAGGATGACTGCTGTGACACTGCAGCACACATGGAAACATTACTACAGTAGGTTAATTATTGACAGCAGCCTCTCTGATCATTAAAGTAATTTTTTAAAGATAATACAACACACAATAACGCAATTTCATCAAAATCCAGCGCTGCCCGATATAATTTAAACAATGATTTAATGATCAGAGAGGCTGTTTTCAGTTTCATTTCCATGTGCACAGTAATGTCACTGAGGAAAATATTGTTAGTAGTTAAGCAGAAAAACTAAAAATTGTACTTATAAACAGACAGGACAGAGGAGACTCTCCAGGGGAAATCACTTTTTAGACAGCTCTGATGGAAGTCAGGGTTTATCAGGAGGACGACTGCTTGGCTCCAAACAATTTCACTGCATGAACTGTGACTGTGTGTGTGAGACTTTCTGGACGTGTAGAAGAACACAGGATATTAATTATCAGATCCTGATGATCCTGTCTGATTTAAATAATTCAAGTTACAGATCCATATGTAAATTGGCACAGTGTGTCTCTGCGCACACAACTTTATTCTATTTATTCTTTCTTCTAGCTTTATTCACCCACCTGCAATCGTCCACTGTTAATAAGAATGTTAATATTAATGACTCGTAGATTAACTGCAGAGCCTTAGAAGCAGAGTGTGTGCGTGTTGTGATCCTGTCTATGTAGTCCATCTTACTGTCTGAATAATGCGTCTTTTAAACAGCAGGAAAACACTGCGCCACTTTCTGCTGCCTCAAGATAGTAATGCGGCATCAATGTGCCTGTTCACACCTCAATTTAAGACCAACACAACTATGAGTGCAAAGAGGGGCGAAGTATATTTGCTCCTTATACAACATGGACGCTGGACGAGAAAAAGATATAAGAACTGCATCGGTCAGAAAATAGCAATGAGAGCAGCACTGCTTGAGTATCTTTGGGTTTTAGACTGAAAAAGGCATTTAAAAACATCCCCTTGGACTCTGAGAAACTGGGACAGACATATTTCACTACATTTTGTAGACAGTGCAGCTGTAGATTACACATGGAAATTAACTTTGGTCTTTGTTTTGCTAATCTAAATTGTATTTTAAATGCTGGTGAAATGTGGCTCTTTGTGCCATGCAATACGAGCATTGCACATTAACCTACAAAATATGACAACAACTCACTAAATGTTTCACCTTCTCAGACCAGAAAGGATCGCAGTGTCTGCAGGTTAACACCACCGTGTACCCAGAGCTGATGTTAGCTGTCAGCCTGCTACACAGTGTGGCTAACATTAGCAGTGCTAGCAGCAGCAGCCTGCTCTGCTTGCAGGTTAATGTCCATGTCTGTGCTGAATGTGGTCACACATCACTCCAGTCGAGTGGTTATATATCAGTTTATTCTGACACAGCCTACATTCAACCTTATCTCCATTTTCTATATCAAAACGCTGAGAAATTGTTACGAGGTGTCATCTGTCCTACTTGGCTGAAACATCTGGGGTCGCGTAGGCCAACAGGGCACAAATGCTGGGCGAGAGGGGCTGCAGTCCCGACTGGTGACGGGCTGCTGCATAACACTTTAGAGTCAACTAACTGGCCATGTATGTGAATAAAATATTGATAAATAGGTTAACTGACTAGCATTTCTGGTGTCGACTAGTGAGGGTGGCAATGTTAAATCATGTAGTTGACTAATCACACACATCCCTATCAAAAATCTGAACTATCCCTTTGAGTAGCAGCCACTGCTCAACCTCCACATCTGTATCTGTCCATCTGTCCTCCCCATCTGTTTGTACTTTAGGAAGTTTACTTTCATTGCTTTTAAAAAAGCATATATCACTTATTTTAGGTCCTGTGGATGTGACAGACATCTCTTTTTCACTTTCTGTATTCATGTTTTATTTATTTAATAAAGCTGAACATATCACTCAGCTTGTAGACACCTGAGTGTGAAATATCTCCTTGCAGGAAGCTTCTTTTACACATTTACGTCTGCTGCCCCTCAAGTTAAAACCGCAGAACGCACAAAAGTTTTGACGATGAATTTTCTGATTAAAACTTCTTCACACCTTTGCAGGAAATATAAGTGAAAACACATTCCTCGTCACCTCAAACACAACAACAACCTGAAGGTGTAGAAGCACTTCCAGGCACAAGGGAAGATACAACCAGGAGAGGGAGAGAAAACACAGACACACACACCTGTTGTCTTTAACCGCATGGACCCCAAAGTTTCCAATGAAATTCCTTAGTCAGGGCTAAGGCAAGTTCTCCAGATATGAAAAAATGCATGGGTTTGCAAGGGTTTGTGATCAGAATGTGATAACATCTGCATGACCACATCTGGAGGTAGTAGGCCTGGGCGATATAGCTAAAAAAAAACCTATCCCAATAATGAAGTTTCATATCAGGTGATATCAATAATTATTGATCCTGTCTGTTGTGTCTGACAACATGTTGTGTACAGCTGAGGTGATAAAATAAGTTTGTGGACAAAATAAAATATCACAATGTGTTTGATCAAAAACCTCAATGCTGATATTGCAACAATAAATAATAAATAATCATCAGTAATGTGGATATAACGACAAAGTGGGTAAAGGCAAGTAATAGAACAGCTAGAACAGTCTGGTAAGTTCAGAAAGTTACATCATTTTACTATAACACAGCCTTTAAAACTAAATCACGACATCTAGTCTCATATCAAGATACAATATAATATCAATATATCTGGCTTGAACTGTGTTCAGATCTTGGTGGTAGGTGTAAATACAACCTGTACAACAAGCTGGATAACTTATTGGATCACATTTTAATACCAGGTGTAAAATGGTTGCATTGCAACAGAATGATAATAGAATAACTATATACAATAAAGCTGAAATTTTAAAAACACCTCACATCCACACACCTGTTTGATAAGAATCCCTTAAATTTGGTTTTAAAGAACATATGTGGTCAAGCGGGACGTTTGACAGTGTCGGCACTCTCTGCTGGACAACACATGTAATGGCGACACTATTTCAAAATCACCTCAAACAAATCTTTGTTTTTTTCTGCACTGCATTTTCTTATTCATCAACAGAAATATTCACCTGAATCAAAATAACTGTGACAAGCTAATATCAGCCGATAAAATCGCCATAATGACATATAGGTCAGCCACTGTGTGTCACAAAGTTTACAACACCGACCCCATCAAAAGTCTGTTGTTAAAGTTTAACTGTGCTTGAGTAATCACAGGAAATTAATCCCAGCATGTTTGCAAATAGAGGAGAATGGTCTCTAGCAAAGATCTATCGAGAGTTGAAGCTCCTCATGATTTCCTTTAATACATTCCTGATTATCAGATTGACTTGTGTGTGTTTGTGTTGTGTGTGTGTGTGTGTATGAATGACCAGAAGTCTCTCTACAAAGCAAAGCTCCACTTCTCTCTCTCTCTCTGTTTCTTCCTTTCCACTGTTTGGTGGCTTTTTGCCAGACAGACCACTGAAACACATAAAAAGCTCTTTTGTCCTTTTTAACTTTTTCACTCTTGTGTATGTGTGTGTGTGTGTGTGTGTGTGTGTGCGTGTGTGTGCGCACACCTCCTCTCATGTTTGTGTGTATCTCAAAGAGAAAAAAAAAAAAAAAACAATGGCTGCACAGTGTTGAAGAGCCCCACCCACCCCAACTCATGATTCCTCTGATTCTGCTCACTACGCTACTCCATCATACTCATTATTAGTCAGAGCTGAGGCTTTGATGCAGGTTCTAATGACAGACAGACAGACAGACAGGCAGACAGTGACAGAAGTCTGATCAAAGGAAAATAATGTGCACAACAGACACACTGCGCCATTAATACTACAACTGATCATTGACTGGAGCTAACAGCTCTGCCTATTGGACAATAACAGTATAACAAGAACTAGAGCCACAACGATTAATTGATTAATTGTCAACTGTTAATCTACCACTAATTAATTAAAAAAAAAGTAAAAATTCTCCAATTCCATCTTTTTAAACAGAAAATTTTCTCGTTTATTTACTCCTCCTCTATGACAGTAAACTGAATATCCTTGGGTTGTGGACAAAACAAGACATTTGAAGACACTGTCTTGGGCTTTGGAAAACACTGATCAACATTTTTCAACATTTTCTGACAGTTTATGGACCAGTCAACTAATCGATAATCGAATATGTTCAACTCCTATTTAATGTCTATGGTTTAAGAGAATTGTTTCCCCCGGCCCCTCCTGCCCAGACTCGGGGAAGCTCTGCAGGCTGCAGGAGCTCTGCAGGAGTGCAGGATGTGCGCAACATCATAAATTGACAATAACAAGCCAGGACAAGTCCTACACTGTAAACTGATCGGCTGTTTATAACTGTCAATGTAAAGTTAAGCCCATTATCCTGAAAACAAAAGCCTACTGCTCCAAAAATACACACTCTGGAGTTTGAGTTCAGTGACTGCCTGTCTCACTGCCCGCCAGACTCCATTAACATTTTGCTCAATATAACCAATATAAACATCTGCTCCGTCTAAAAGATTATTAATGGATTTTTACAACTCATAAACAGACATTTACTCATACGGCGAACATTCTGCTTTAATTTGAACTCTAATTAACATGAAATAGGCAAACTAAAACAGTTACTTTGGCCTGAAATAGAAATTTCAAATGGGGACACTGCAGCTGAAGCGTTGATGTCAGAGTGGCGAGTATTTCAACTTAACATGTTGACATGTTGATCTCTGATGACATATCATGGTCATTTTATGATTTATCACGGTAAATATATTACAGATTTCTCCTATAAAATTGCTTTAATACAATTTTGACAAGTCTTGAAAATTGATTTATGATGCGCAACTTTTACAAAGTTGGATTAACTTCAGTCTCGCTTTTAAATGTGTTTTTTGAAGAATTAATCATAGAAAGATTTAATCATGAAAATAGTAAACAGATTAATAGACGATAAAACTAAGCATTAGCTGCAGCCTAACAAAAAACATACATTAAGAAAATAAAAATTTTATTCTTAAAAACAAGAATCTTGTGATTACCTATTCAAAAATATGAGCATTATTTTAAGTCCTCACTACTCAGTTATAAATCAATAACCAGCTGCAACTGTGCTGGTTTGACAACAAACTAATAATCAATTTTCATTATGAATCAGAAGCAGCCCAAACTATTTAACACACTGCACAAGGAGAAGTCTGCTGAAGCTATGATTGTATATACTTCCCACACACGGCTCTGTGCACACTGTCCTTCATGTGTACATAGTGTTGTACACATACCAACACATTCCAAAATCATGCCTTAACGCATGTCAGCAGTATCACAGACGTTAGGCGCCATACTCACAGACAGTCAAATGTGCAGGGTCTGTACACTTGCACTCCTACGGCCTCCATATTTGTTTGTTTTTTCCTGAAGGTGCACCACCCGCCCTTGGAGAGCAATGAAAGTCATGCTGGTGGTGCAGCGCTGAAAGTGTGTCAGAGGGGGGAGGCTCCGGGGCCCGGCCTGGACTCTCCAATCGCCACTCAGAGTCCAAGGCAGAGGACCAGCCCCGTCCAGTGAAACAGCAGAGCAGCGGAGAGGGCAAGGCCCACTGGAAACACACTGTCCATCAACACGCCGCTTTAAAACCACACAGATACTGTTTCACTCAAGAGACATGTGTCGCCACTGTGCAGTGGACAGACTACTACAAAACTTCTAGTACAGAAAACCACCCAAGAACAGCCTTGTTTTCATCTTTGTGACAATGCATTTTTTCAGATAATCCATTTGGCTTTAAAATTATTTATTTAGCTTAAGACCAGCTCCACTCAAAAATGTGTTTTGCTGTAACTCCACTTGGATGTTTGAGCTTGACTCTGCAGAATGATGTGCAGAGTTTGACAGCATAAGGCTGCTTGTACATTTATCTGCTGAAAGGGAAAAGTTTCTTTTGTTCGATAAACTTCTGTCTATAAGGATGACATGTTCCCCTGCAGGTAGAGAACTTTCCTAAACCTTTGGGCAAACCAAGTCTTTTAAAATAGATTGAATTAATACAAAAATAAATGCATTTTCAAGCTGACTGCAGCTTACTATACAGATTCTCACTTTTAGCATAATAATTTACTATATGATGTAAGTATAAGTATACCTGTAAAGACACAACTTGAACACAGTGTGAGCACACAAGTTTATATATCCCAGGAAATCATAAATCGAGTTGTACCCAAGAAGAAGACGTCCATACATAAAATATCCTAATCATTCTCCACCAGAGGCTGCTCTTTATCTTTATCTTAGTGCACTTTCTCTGACATGTAATTCTGTAATTGCTTATTATGCAAAAAGGTGGGAATGCAAATGACTTATGAATATCACAGAGCTATAAAAGGGAGCACAGTGTAAGGAGAGTGAGAAAGGACAAACTAGCGAGATCTCAGGGTAGATGTCAGCCAAAAATCTGCACCACCAAAGAAAACACCTGCACATCCTGCGACTCGCTGCTTGTGATGATCCCGTCTCCTTTTGTTTGTCTGCCTGCAGGTGCCTCCTTCGCGGAGCAGATCAGACCCTCCTGGTAGACGACACGACCTCTCAGCTGGAACGCAGCTCAGTAATTATGACCCTACATGACACCACATTGATCCGCACGGACTCCCCTGCTGATCACAACACCCCAGTGTGCTGCAGCTGGCATCATCCACAGGAGACAATTACGAGCAAGCAGATCAGAGATAATGGGAAGCATCTGTATGCAAGCGATAAGTCTAGACCATCAATTATGGAGGCTTTGCACCCAGGAGACGCAGTTTAACACGGTTTGAAGCAGACACAAGAAAACAACTGTTCAAACAACTACCACTAGGTAAATAGTTAAACTTTGCGGGGTAGAAGCTCTGTATTTACACTGGTGCGACTAGTTAAATAAATACACAGCTTCTGCACATTATACAGGGCCGACTACAGGCAACATCTGAGTGTTAACATCAACATGACAACATGTCAAAATACTATAAAACATGAGCATCCTGCAGATGACATGGCAAACCAATATTAAAGGACCAGTATGTAGGATTTAGTAGCATCTAACAGTAAGCTTGCAGATTCCAAACACCTCATCTCTCCATCTCATTCCAAGCGTGTAGCAGAGTCTATGGTAGCCACAGAACTCACAAAAAAAGGAAAAAGGGCCAATGTTTGGTTTGTCCATTCTGGGCTATGTTATAAACATGGCGGTGCAATATGTGGCGCTTTTATATTGGTATTTTTGGTCACACTGATTTGCACAAGTCATTTTAGTTACTGCAGAAGAACACCAAGAATTTCCTGATCATGCTGTTTCATAATAAAAGCTTTTAACAGAATAACAGGGGACTTTTATTATGGGGATTTTATAGGAAATTAAATGTATTTATCCACAATTGTACAGCTGCTTAACTCAAGACAAGTGCGTATTAGTTAAAATACACACTCTCGAGCAGGTAGCCCTGCTGAAATGGAGATGCAAATCCCTGCCGTGCTGACCTGATGTGTCCAGTCAAACCACGTCAAGCCAGGGGAGCTCATGTGTATGCAAAAAGGACTATGACGTCCTCCATTGAGGAGGACCCTCACCAAACAGCTCATTCTAAGGTAACAAAAACACAACGATTCTCATTTTCAGGTGACTATACACTAAAGAAAAACATATATAAAAATTATTTTCCATTTCTGCCATAATCTTGACTGTAAATTCCTGTAAAACTTAAACACTGGACATTTAAATCTTTCATCTAGAGCCAAGACAATTAATTGATTAGATGACTGACAGAAAAGTACTTTTGTTGCTTTTTCAAGCAAAAAATGCCAAAAATTTGTCTGTAGTGACAACAAATTGAGAACATTTTGGTTTATATGAAGATACCACTTGGGGCTTGAGGAAGCTGTGATGCACAAGTGTACAGGACACAGATACAGACAAGTGAGAACAATAAACCTGATGTCCCCATACGTGGCTGTGCGTTTTATATCATATGTACTGCACAGTGCGTCACACTACACAAAAGTGTGTAATGCACATAGGGTAGGAGCTTAAGATAATGTTCATTACTGATTAATCTGCAGATTATTTTCTTGATTAACAGTATAAAATGTCTGTTACAATTTCCTAAAACCAAAAGTGACATCTTAAATGCCTATATATATATATATGTATATATATATACATATCTAAACATAGACTTGTCCCGCCGTCTTCTAAGGCGGTGGTTCCCAAACTTTTTCTGGCATGTCCCCAAACCCATAATTATAAACAATCAATCACAATAATTGAGGAAGCAACTGATAAAAAAGAGGATCCAAGTTGAATCTTAGGGAAATAACGGTTAGCATGATGCATCAGTAAACTGATATTTCCTCTAAATAAACCATATTCATTTAATTTTTTTTCACTCTCCGGATCACCCACCGTGAAAAGAACAATTGCTATGTTTTTGTTACCTTAGAATAAGTGCTTTATATCTACAAAGGGCGCGGGTCCTCTTCCATGACGGCCACCATGTTAAACTGCCATGTTTTCCCAGAATAGACAAATCAAACACTGGCTAATAGGGTCCTTCACATTTTTTTGGGAGCCACTGTGGATTCTCCTACATGCTTAGAAGGGGAGGGTGAGGCATGGTATTTGCAGTCTGCAAGCTCACCCACCACTAGATGTCACTAAATCTTACACACTAGCCCTTTAAACTTACAGTGCCTAGCAAAGCTACTTGTCTGTAAACCATGTTTACTATGTTCTCCAACAGGAACCTCCAAAACAATCACCTTTTAACAAAAGACTGCCAAATAAATGTCAAAAATAACATATAATTGGTGCAAATTCCAAATGGTGTAAACGGTATTTCCCTGCAAATTAACAGTGCTGCTGGAGGGATTCGTAGCTTCAGATGCCAGAGCAAAACAAAACAGGGTAAGCTGTTAAAGCATCCAAAGAGATAATCAGGCTCTTTGCATGGTATTTCCAGGAAGCCAGGACCGGTTGGGATAACTCGAAGTTGCCGGGTCTTATTTCTGTAATTAGGTTCTGTGCCCTTCATAATTCCTTTCCCTTGTTTTCAGCCGGACGGCCTGCTCCCTCTCCTCCCTCTGTGCTTAAACAAGGAGAAAGCCAGACTATCCAAGGACAGCCAGCCAGGAGGGGGACAACATACACTTAGCAACAGAAGGTTAAATGAGTCCATAAAGTTTTCAAGTTCGTGGAGGGATGTTATACAAACCAACAAAAACTCATAAGGCAGATTTGTTCTTGATTTTCCCTGAAGGTGACAATAACAGACAACCAGTAAATTCTCACACTGTGAAAGAAACCACACTGATGATTCAAAGCTAAAAAATACAACTCAGCCCTCAGTTTCATACACAATAACCATGAAAAACATGATCCGAAAGGGGTGTCAGAAAGTTAATGACTAATATCTTTGCTTTTCAAAAGCAGAACACTGGAGAAGGTCTTTTCACACAGAAAGCAATGGTAAGTGTGCTCATAAATTCATAATCTTCAGGGATTGTAACACCCAGTCCTATTAATGAAATATTTAAGTCAATTTTCAAGAAATTAATGACAAAAATTAAATGGTCTCAGGTTCTCAAATGTGAAGGATTTTCTGCTTTTCTAAACCGAGTGTCTTTGGAGTTCTGCTCTGTCAAAAGAAGCTATATGAGGATGTCTAGTTGGACTCTGGGATATTTTGAAAGTAATTTGTTACTATTTTTGGGCATTTCTAAGACCAAACAGTTAATAAAAGAATTGAGAAATACTCTGCAAATTAATTAGGGCTGCACAATTAATTGCAATATTGAAATATGCAAGTGCAATATCCACATCGTAGGACCCTGCTATTTTTGACAAAGGGAAAATGTGTGACAAATAACACCATTGTCATGAAGTAATACTGTGTAGCGCTGCAGAGACGTCCTGGCTCGCTTGTTCTCCAGTTTTTGTTAGTTTACAGACGCCTGATAAAAGTCACATCATCACAATTTAATTTTCGTCAGTACAAATGAAAATTGTGATACAAAAATGATCATTTCCACTAATTGTATCATAATCACAATCACACTTTCAGTCAGAATTGCAGCAATATGGCTCTCTTACCATATCATGCACATACATACAGTACAGTATATATGTATATGTACATTATAGTTACAGATAAAGAAAGACCAAATCAGATTACAGATACATTTTGTAAAAATGGGGATTATTATTATTACAAGGAATTTTAAAACGATAGGCTACCACGCACAGTGCACACAGTTGCTGATTCACTGTCATGGCCTTTGGTGAAAAAATGTTTCACTGGGTGAAAATTTTGCCATATTTTGTCTTTAAATCAGTCAATCAATAAACAGCGCACAACAAAGGAACAGCAGGACAAACCTAATAACTTTAACAACAAACTTAGAGCTGCAACATTTAAACAATTAGAATTGACTATTAAATTAACCTGCATCTATTTCGATAATTGATTAATTGTTTTGAGTCATTTTATAACAAAAACAAAGTCAGAATTCTCAGTTTTCAGCTTCTTAAATGTGAATATTTCCTGGATTCTTTACTCCTCTCTGACAGTAAACTGAGTATTTTTGAGTTGTGGACAAAACAAGACATTTGAGGACATCATCTTGGGCTCTGGGAAACGCTGATTGACATTTTTCACCATTTTCTGACATTTTATGGACCAAATAATTAATTGATTAATGGAAAAAAAGGTCGACAGATTAATCGATAATGAAAACAATCATTACAGGACAGACTTGAAAAACAGGTCCAAATATGTGGAGCACACAGACGTACATCACCATATTTTATATTGAGGTAATCCAAAAGTAACGGGAAGTACACATACATATTATAACATGACGTGGTATAATAGTACGGCAGTTGACAGTGTAATTTCATCACTTGTGTCAGTAACAGGCCACACTGACTGTACTGGAAGCCAGTGATGTTGCAGTCCCTACTGGTCACCAACAGAGGCTGACAAAGATCACATATTACTCTTATTAATACTCATGATGAAACAAACAAAAAATCCAGAGTTTCTGTGAATTCTCCAGTGTATTAATGTTAAATCACACATGTGCTTCAAAGAGCCATGGAGGAGTCCAGGAGGTAGTAAAGCTGATCATGATTCATGATTGCAGATCGGAGCAAGATGTCCTGACCGTCTTTTACTCCGGACACAGCACCTGTCCGTGTCATTTAGCTCTTCGGTCCGTCTTAGATCATGGATGAAACTCTCCGGCCTCTCTGGTATCTCTGCCTGGGACTCCCCAGGGGAACAGGCCGTTCCCTCCCAACACCAACTTTCATAACCATCAGTCTCTGACTCAGCTTTCTGTCACACGCAGGTTACAGTACGTTCCCTCTCTTTTGATATATTAAGCACTCATTCATGAAGGTGATCAGTTTTTATTCCCAGTTTCATAAACACAAACCTTGGTAGAAGATTACAGCCAATCTGCAACATACTATTAAGTTACACTAACCACGTACGTGATATTGGATTATGTATATTTTGTAGGTCTAATGCCATGCCAGTCAGGTTAAAATTTGAGTATTTCTTTGATACCCTCGACCTTCCTGGTGGAAGAGGCAGCCTCCAGTTTTGTTGACTAACAATTTCAGGACTGTTCTTGGGAGTTGTATATGAAACCCCCATCTTTCTTTTTATTGCTTCGTGTAATCGTAGTGGGTGCTTTATGTGTTTGCTTCATTGTAAAAAAAAAAAAAAGTTACAATAAAATTTAAGCCAGACCAATATTATCAGTCCAATACTGGCCTAGCACAACTATATGAGTCTATATCACAATCAGCATATATGTTGTCCAATTTTTTCACACAGTGTAATGCAGATTATTTTGGGTTTATATATTTAAATAAAGAATATCAGCTGATATATCAATATTGGGTTTTGTTTACTCTAAAATATACTCTAAAATATTCTGTTATTTTGGCAAATGTTTCCTGACTTGAATCAGAATCATGAGATGGCCTGGTAGCTCAGTCAGTAGAACGTTCCCCCACGTACTGAGGCTGAGTCCTCTGCAGTGGACGTAGGTCCCATTCCTGCCAGCAGCCTTTGCTGCTGTCCCCCACTCTCTCTCCCCCTTTCCTGTCCTCACTTAAGATAAGCTGTCCTATCAATTAAAGGCATAAAAAAGCCCCATATATATATATGTACATATATGTATGTGTGTGTATATATATATATATATATATATATACACACACACATATATATGTATAAATGCACAGGAATTGCACATATTGTGGTTTTGATCTTATTTCAATAACTGCGCAGGCCTAACCAAAGATAATATGTTAATTTATATAAAAGTTTTGAAAAATAACCAGCTTTTGTCACAATTTGCCCCAAGCATTAGAAAGCTTAACACAGACTTTCAGTCTCAGTTTGACTGTTGTATAAATATTTGGAGGTAATTTGCATGCCAAGTACGCCTGCAAAAAAAATAATCCCCTTCTCTCAGTTTCAGATATAACACATCCACTGCTAAATTTATACAGCTTATTTACACTGCATAGAAGACTAGTTTCACCGCCTGTCTCACATCTATATTAGGCACAAAAAGTCTGGCACGTCGTCTGCAGCCGTCAGAGCTCTCTGTCAAACCGATACGGAGACAGCAAAAAGCAAAATAGATCTGCGAAAGATAAAAATGACATTTTGTCACACTTCAGATTTTAAGTTTAGAAACAACCACGACATCACACAAGTCAATAATCAATCAAACTAATTTTATCCATTTTGCGCAACGGTGCCTCACAACTCAGTCAGCGTGACTATTATTATGCTGGGTCATCCTCATGTGATGGGAAGAGGAAGTGGGATACCTTCAATCGAAACAACTCTTCAGACAACTTCACATATTCCAAAGGAAACAACATGAAATGAGAAAAAATCTGTGATTTTACACAACAAGCACTGATACTTCACTTCAACTGAGACGACTGCCTCTGCTGCTCCTCCAACAACCACACAACACGGCGCAGATTCAGGCCATGTATGTGTAACAGTGTAATGACATTTCACTAATGAAGAAATTGAAGAAATTGGTTTAAAAAATGCAGAACTGGGTTAAAGGTTGGGACTGTACAAGATGACAGTTTTTCCTCCCAGAACTGTTGTTTTGGTTGAAGAAGTTAAACTGCAAATCTGAAACGAAATGTCAAGAGCCAGAGGGGGAAAAAACTAACAGGAGTCTCCTAAACGTCTGCAATAAGAGCTCTGTCTGAACACAGTGGTGTACTGTCCTCTGTATGTCTCACCCTGACAATGAAGCCATGTATTACTACCGCTAAACAGCATAACGGAAACATGTGGACACAAAATACAGATATTTAGACACCATTCTGTTAGTGGATGTGTTGCCGTCATCATCGCAGTCATCACCATCCCAGAGGCAAAGTGGTTTCACAACTTCCCAAAGTGTTTTAAATTTACCCAGAAAAGGGAGTCATCTTGTTTTGTCATAACTAAAATAAAACACAGTCAATTACTCAAAAATACCCAAAATATTCTATTACTCATCTGTATTTAGTACGAGTT
The DNA here is from genome assembly GCA_034769285.1 of Lutjanus argentimaculatus. Lineage (NCBI taxonomy): Eukaryota > Metazoa > Chordata > Actinopteri > Lutjaniformes > Lutjanidae > Lutjanus > Lutjanus argentimaculatus. The sequence goes on from JAWZSL010000007.1 coordinate 28,928,462, forward strand.
TTATAACTTAAGAAAACAGCATCCGTTAAGTTTTGAGATTATTACAGCTCACTGTGTTCGAGTTCATACTCTCATTTCCTCAAAGGAATAATTTGAACGTTTGCAAGATACTTCCGTTTGCTTTCTTGGCGAGAGTCAGCTGAACGATCAATACCACAGCACTTATTAAGCTTATCTTAGCATTACGAATGGAAACTGGGAAACAGCTAGCTTGGTTCTGTTCAACTATGAAAAACAATCCTACTGATGCCTCTAAAGCTCCGTAATTAACCCATTATATGTATTTATCGTGCTGGTTGGCTTAGCTTAGCATTAAGACTGGAAACAGGGGGGAACAGCTAGCCTGGCTCTGAAAAAATCCTCCTATGGATACCTCTAAAGCTCACTGATTAACCTGTGATAGTTGGTCTGTTTTAACTCATACAAAAACTAAAGTGTAAAAATGACAAGTTGTGGTTTTTATGGGACTTTCATTCGTTCTTTTTGCGAAAGTTAGCTGAGAGGATCAATACCACTCACATGTCTGTCCAGTAAACTACAGCCAGCAGCTGGTTAGCTTAGCTTAGCATTAAGACTGGAAACAGGGTTCTGTCCAACTGTGAAAAATTCTCCTACTGGCACCTATAATGGCTAGACTCCACCAGGCATGCTGCGATGCATTATGGCTGCGTCACGTCAACCGGAGCTGATCGCTGCCATTCTACACAATGCTTGACTTCACCAACAGCGCCTCGTCACGTCCCAGAATCGTCTCCCCGCTCCGCTGCCTACTTATCCATGGTAGAAGCACAAAAAGCAAGAAAAGAGCATTGAATCGACAAAATCTGAGTTAGCATAAATTAACATAATCAGGTGGGCAAAACGCTCTGCTTCTGAAACGCTTCTGAAACACTGCTGGTGGGACCTGCAGCCATGTGGAGAATGGATCAAAACAGTGGTCCAGGCGTGTTGTGCCCAGTGGAATCAGCGGGTAAAGCTCATTAATAAATCCGCTGTATCTTGTTTGTTTAATTCTTACAAATACTAAAGTGTAAAAAATGTCGAGTTGTAGTTTTCATGGGATTGTCATGGGACATGGGAAGTTTGCTTTAATGGTGAGAGTTAGCGGACAATATATCCACCACTCACATGTCTGTTTTGTTAAATATGAAGCCAGCAGCTGGTTAGCTTAGCATTAAAACTGGAAACAGGGGGAAACAGTCTGGCTCTGTCCCGCTGACATGTGTAAAGCTCACTAATTAACCCGTTATATTTTGTTTGTTTAATTTGTACAAAAACTAAAATGTAAAAATGACAAGTTGCGGTTTTCTAACTGTTTCCCCATTTCCAGTCTTTCTGCTAAGCTAAGCTAATCACCTTCTGTCTCCACTTTCATATTTACCACACAGATATTCTCACCAAGAAAGCAAATAAGCCTATTTCCCAAAATGTCAAACTGCTCCTGTAATAAATCTCTAATCTTTGCCAGACGTATAATTATCAATTTGACTGCACTAATAGCATCTTAATTTGACAACAGACATATCAGACAGCACACTCACTGTGCAGTATTTCCAGAAAAAAAGGGTGAGAGGTCAAATCAGACCACATAGACCTGACTCAACTCAATGCTGATTGTTTGGAGAGGCCTCAACATGCAAAAGCTGAAAATAGCTTTCTGATAAGTCACAACTGCAAAGTGTTTGTGTTTACGTCCTGACTGAGACACCATAGAAACTACTCATTTTTTTGTAACATTTACTCTCTGAATGACATTTATTTTGTCAGGGTTTAGAGCACTTTCCCCAATGATTACATTGAGAATTTATTGGCCAGGTCTTATTATGACACACAGGGAGGTTAACAATTGGTTCAAAAGCAGATTTACACCACTAGAGTTGTTAGTTAACTCTTTACATTTTGTAGTGTAGTTCAGAAACCCTCCACTACCAGAAGCATCTGTATCATTTCCACTGGTATTTGACTGCTTAACTACAACAATATTATATGATGAATCAAACTAGGGCTGTGCAGTATATCAATATTCTATCAATACTGTGATATGAGACTAGACGTCATCTTAGATTTTGAATATTGTGATCTAGCATAAGCTTTTTGTGGTTTTAAAGGCTGAATTACAGTAAAAATATGTTATTTTCCAAACTTGCCAGACTGTTCTACCTGTTCTACTATTTGCCTTTGCTCACTTAGCCATCAAATCCACATGACTGATTTATCAAAATTCTCATTGTTTTAATATTTTGTGAAAACGCCGATAGCTATCCCTACAATATTGTTGCAATATCAATATTGAGGTATTTGAGTAAAAAAAAAAAAAAATCATGATGAAAGTTGTCAAAAGTATTCAAGATATCAATACTTTTCAGTACCATGAGTTTAAAAACAACACAACACTAACAGTTCATAGTATCAAAAGTACCAAAGCTATGAAAGAAATTATCTAAGTGCTCATTCAAGACCTCAGTTCAGTCTTTATTGTCCTGCCTGATATTTAGCTTGCAGCAAAACCAGACAGTGTTCAGTGACTTTTTCTGTAGAACTGTGTGAAGATTATTAACCTAAAAAAACGAAGAAAAAAAACAAAACAAAAAAAACAATCAAATTTTGTGTGACTAGGGCTTTTCCTCTTTTTGCCATGGTAATCAAAGAAATATCGAGTATCATTCTTTTACAGTGGTTTTGTATTGAAATGTAAAATTCTAGTATCATGACAACTCTAATCATGATATTTGATTTTGTCCACATCGTGCAGCACTATTTTGTGTTAATATTACTGCAGCATTGATGTGTATTTTGAATTTTATTGCTGTAGATGTTAAAGGTTGCACTAAATTTAACTACTTTATACTCAGGATGTAAGAAAACATCAATACATATGATTATTGTCATATTAGATTATGTTTTATCATGCTGTATTTACTGTCAAAACACTGTATCATGATAAATGCAAAGATTCGTGGCAGTAGTTTCAATCCCCCGTCCGCTAAATAGCACTTTTGTTATCTATCTTTGCTGTTTGATCGCATGAAAAAGTAAAACTTTAACTTAAATGTGATGCATATGGTCGTGTGTTCTTTATACTTATGACAGTTTCCTGAAAAATAGGAAAAGAATTGCAATATATCACCTTGCTTACAGTATCTTCTTGAATGGTAACCCCTGTATCATGGCACGTGTCACATCACCAGATTCTTACCAATACACAGCCCTACTTTATGTACTGGTAGTTTAATCTGCAGCAGTGCATCATGTTCTATAAGATCTTCAAATGTTTGCAATATTTGAGAATTTACAGTAGATATACATATTGTATATAGTGGAATAACCTATCATTGTCAAGATACCATTTATAGCCATATTACCCAGGCTTAAATCAAACCATTCATTAATATACTCTATTATGTAATAACTGTAGCATTTTTACACACAGAGACATTTATAAAATAAATCTCAGGAGGTTTTTAGGACAATCCACTTAAAAACAAACCCGCCCATCAGCTTTAGCAGTACATCAAATATCAACAGCAGTGAGCAGCAGCATCTCTTCAAACTGACCTGTCTGCTCCTCCACAAGCTAATATTTGAAGTTGATGTTGACAAGACAACACCCAAGTGTTGCATAACTTCATGCCAGCAGGATAACCATAAGGAATGAGAGGCAAGTTAAATCCCACTCCAGAGCTCAGCCCAGCTCCACACGGTGCCATCAGTGGAGCAGAAGCCTCATCATACACGCAGGGACTGTGGACAACACTCACAAAGTGTGCAGCCTAATTATCACCTAAACACCAAAACCGCTGCAGCGTGGGAAATAACTGTCCTCAGCTGAAGAACTGACCTGTTTTTCAAGGGTTGACTCTTCAATTCGTAATACGTTTTAGGCTCCTCTTGAAACTCCTCTCCAACCTCGAAGTCGGGAACTATTCCCGATTCGGACTGCATACTTGCAGATGTCAACTTTTTGGAAGCGCTAAACCCTTTAACGAAAACAGACGGACGATATTTGTGCCGCCGTACTTCGCTCAGTACCAACCGCTGTCAACGCGAGCCGCCTCTGCCCAGGACCCACAGCTCTGTAGTCCCCCAGAGCGGCGAGCACAGCGCGGCAGACCAGCTGCAGGCGGCCGACGGACTACAGCTACCAAGATGCACCGCGGCTGTCAATGTCAGCATGGTTCTCATTGGCTGCAACGTCCGAGGGGATTTTACACAGCCTTGTTTGCTCGCGCAGAGAAACTCAAGACTCATAAAGTTTCATTTCCTTCAATTCAATGCAGTTTATCTTATTAATTAAATATAAACACTGATTTTAATTACATAAAGGCAGCTGCACTGCAGTACTGACCTGCTTTATTACCTTAGAGATAATAACCTCACATTACACCTGACTACCATAATAATGTGGTTTAGTCAACTGAAATTCAACAGTTTAATCAGTATGGAGATGCTTGCTTACCCTAATTAAAATAGTTGAATAATAAATCAATAAATGCCGGTAAAAATTAGTATAATTATTTAATAAAGTTATGTCAGGATTTAGAAACTATAAAAGGGGGAGGGGGCTGCATTGTTTGCTACTTTTGTTAAGAGAAAAGTTAACAAAAATTACAGTATTTGCTCGATAACTAAAAATTTGTCAAAATGTTAGTCGAAATGGTTTGCTAACTAGCTAAAAATGTTAGTTAGTCTAGTTTGCCTACACATGATGCTCTAATTTCTCGTCCTCAGAGAAAAACTTTCTGGCCGAATCTGTTGAGCAACATGACCAAATAATAGAAGATTTAAAAAACTGTATTAAAGTTTTAGTGCAACAGAATTAAATTTAATCTAGATTTAGAGTGGAAACTAAACTGATGTTTAAAGAGAGGTTTGAATGTAATCTTCCTTAATTTACAGTAGTTTTAAAGTTTAGTGCAACATAATTTAAACCAGGATTTAATCGGGTTTAAAAATTAACTGTTGTTGATGCAGCTCAGACATAGAGACAGAATTAATATCCTTGTGCAATTACACAAAAATGCAGGCTTCATGACTCTGACAGAAGCTGTTTCAGTTTGGGAAAGCTCACTTATTGTTGCATTACATGGCAAAATCAATAAATTGACAGTTATTATAATTATAATAGTCACTGGATTAAAGTGTATTCAGTGACCTTGAAAAACCGCTACATGCTGAAGTGTGAATCAGCAACTGCTTCTGTCATGTCCAATCATTCACAACAAACATTTCCGTTAGGAGATTTTGCACCTCTGTAAAGTATTTTACTTAATCATTCGGCGTCTGACACAAATGTTCACTTTTGCACCAAAATCAATCACAAAGTCATGCCTGAGCAGCCCTCATTGCCTTTTTAATTTGCATTTCTTGTATCATTGTAGCAGATCAGTCTGTATATTGTGAAATCATGCAGGTATTGCACCCAAATCATAACAAACCTGGAGACTCTGTCGGCCCTCATGTCTCTGTTGCCCTCCGTTTCAGTGCAGACAGACTGAGTTGACTTTGCTGCTCGTCTCCTCCTCAGCTCAGCCCCACACACTCTCTCTGCTCTCTGCTCACCAAGTTTGGTCTCCTCAGTGGACTCCCATGATTTCCACCACTTGGGGGCAGTATACAGCTAGGAAAGCCAGTGCTGTGGGCCCACCGGGGGGCACTTTCTATTACAAAATGGAAATTCAAGTTCAATATTTGCATTCGCCTCATCCTGCTGAACTGGTTCGAGTCTGCATTTTACCAATGCAAACATCATGCAAATATGCTTCTGCTGGAAAGCACAGACTTAAAGCCTAAAAATAAAACTTCAAATGACGTGATGATAATTGAAGACAGACAGAAGTAGAATAGGAAACAGAATCTGAATTTTTCCGGTGTTTGTACAAGACATTTTCTTTGTCAAAAGAGCTCAGAGACGTATGAAAAGCAAACTCAGTTACAGTCATAATTAGGAGACATGATGTAGGACCTGCAGGGTTTCACAGGCAGTCAGAGAGGACAAAGCCAGACAAACAAAAGACTAGACAACACACATTATTCTGGGTGTTGTTGTGGGGTGAATAGCGGCGCTGATTACTCATGGCCTCCAGCTGAGTGTGGGCCCCCAGAGTTTGCAGACTACAATGCCCTTTGTAATTCCTCAAGTGGGTACAGTATATAAATATTTGATACTACAAAAAACCTACAAAAATATCAACTTGGTTTTAACTAAATATGTTGTTATTTTGTGAAAGAGAGTGAAACAAAGCAGAAATGGATTCAGATAAACACAAAAATCACTATGTCAATATAGCACAGATGGTGTGCTGGTAAACAGTACCACAGATAGAAAAACACTGGATCACCTATGATTTGTTTTGACCCAGTGTTATTATCTGGATTACTGTTACTGGTTCACCCAAACTAAAATATGTTGTGCTTGTGAACTGTAGCTCTTTTCAAAAGTACAGTTCACCCTAAAATATAAAAAAAATACAGATTTTTCCTCTTACCTGTAGTGCTATTTATCCATCTGAATAGTTTTGGTGCGAGGTATCAGCTGCAGAAATGCCTGCCTAATCCAAAATATAATGGAACTGGATGGCATTTGGCTTGTGGTGCTCTAAGAGCCATGTGGAGCTAGTTGCCTAATTAGGTGACTCCCAAGGTTGAGTACCTGGGTGCCAGGAGGAGCAAAACCCAGCAAGAAAACCATCTCGGTACCGTAATCCCTGTAAAGCCAGCCACCGGTGCTCTCGGAGGTTGTGTTCAGTCTTGCTCCAGCCAGGATCTCCAGTTTAGCCAGACTCAGGTAGATGCTGACAGTGCTTTCATGGTGCGGGAAAGTGCCGATCGGTACTGCACATGAGCAATTCTCAACGGAGATGAGGAGGAAGCAAGATGTGTCACTTGTAGCTACTTGTAGCTGAAGTTTTTAAAAAAGTCTTAATCAGTAACCATCAGAATCCAAATCAGAAATACTTTATTGATCCCCAAGGGGAAACTGTTCATGTTACAGATGTTCCGATTCAAGAATAGAAAAATTATATTGCATAGAGCAATTGGAAGAAAATATGTGTTTAATATGTACAATCTACTACCAAATATATACACAACACAAAATGGCAATAATTGATAATAAAACAAATCATGTATAGTAAGAATATGTAAAGGTATGTACTGTATTTTCCCAAACAGTTATAGCAATATATGTATGAAAAATAGAGAGTAGAGGTATAAAATAAGAAATATAAAATTATAAGAACTATGTACATCGATGTGCATCATGATAGACATCATATCTCCAAAACTCGGCAGCTCACACCAAAACAATGTAGATGGAAAGATAGCACTACAGGTGAGTAGAAAAATAGAATTTTTTGAACGATCACTTTATGATTACATGTCATTATTTACAGATTGTTAAAAAATCTGTGTCCTCTGAAGTTTTGAATATTGTATGCACATCATTTTGCAAAAGTATTTTTTTTTATAATAGTTTTAAGGTAAAACTTGCTCTTGTGTCAAACACTGGATCAAAATAATCCACTGTCTCAAGTTTGGTTGGTGGTCCATGATTTTGAACCCATGAGTACAAAGGTAAAGTTCATTCAGTATCATGTCTGTGCTATATGACCTCCCTGTGCAAACTGTGGATTACAGCTTGAAAAAAATCTGCCCAACAGTTCTGACCAGGGTATTACTGATTTAAATTGTACCTGTGAAAGCCAAAACCTACAATCAGGGCAATGTCAAACCCCAGAAATTCAACAGGTTATGTATGTGATAATTGATCCGTCCCATCATGCCTCAGAGCCAATAATTTCCATCATCCCCCCTGCTGCTCACACATCCAGCACCGAAAGCAGTAGGACACAGATGCAGTGGTTGGAGACTGATAGCGAATGTCCAGCAACATACTGGCTGTGTGCCATGAGATAACACATGGGCATAATTACAAAAGCTAATACATCATCGTTTACACAGTGTCGTGCAGATTTAATAAGCTGTTACAGCCAGTGCAAACACTGCTGGCTAATAACACAGAGCATGAACTCAGATGTAGGCCAACGACAGCACAGAGACGTTTCAGCTCAGGTGTGAACAGACAGTCCTCCTGTTTACCTTTTTTTGTTTTAACTCGCAACTCTTTCATGGAAGACAGCTGTCAGCCAATCATCTGTGACCTGCAGCCGTTTGCCACACAAGCGCTTCCTGCATTCTACCGTCAAAACAAGATCCTGAAATACGAGCCAAAGTTGTCCGGGTGTTCGACTACATTAGAGACGTTTCGTGAGACGCTCGTGGACTGATCAGTTTGTCCTGAAGAGAAAACTGACAGATGGTTCAGAAGCAGACTGAACAGCCAACAAATTTATTACATTTCAAGGATTTTTAATTTGAAGCATCGTTTTCAGTGATAACAAAACATGGTGTTGCCATGCTTCTTTTCCATATTAACAAACATAATGTCAAGAAACAAGAAAGGAAAAACCCACTTCCTACATATATTCTAAAAAATTTAATAAATAAAAACACATGACCTTTGACCCATAACTGATCTCAAGCTCTCCCCTCGTCTACCCCACCCCCACTGCACTTAAGATTCAGTTCCCTCTGCGAAATGAGAGACTAAAGGTTTCCAAATCTTCCCAAAATCTTCTGTCTTTCAGTTTCAATGTTGGAACTTCTTTCTTTTTCCAGAAATATTAAGTGAAGCTGTTTTTGCAATGATAATAGTGCCAGGAAGTGCTGTGGAATATAGCAACCTCTGTGAAAGACAATCCACTTCCTTTGTAAATATAAACGGCTCATTCTAAGGAAATGAAAACACAACAGTTCTTAATTTCAAGTGATTATACACCAATGAAAACATACTTATGAATATTATGTTCCATGTTCCTGGACCTTTACATGTGTAAGCTAAAACAATGATACTTTTGTGTACTGTTAGAAGAATGTTAAAGTGGAAATTTGTATGTGGTTTATAAAACATTTTCAAAACCATATATAAATACTGTTGGGTATCATTGGCACAGTCCTTTCTTTGTTGCTATTTCACAATGTAAAGTGGATTTATCTATTCCATATGTCACACTGTTTTAGAGACTTTCCCATGTTTCCAAAACTTTTTGATCACTTACATGACATTATTCTCCCATTTATTGCTCAAAACCATTGAGGACCACAGATAAAGACTTTATTTCTGCTTTATGTTGTTGGTCAGCTCTTTCAGTTTCTGTTGTTGTTGTATTTGCATGAAGCATCTGCCAAGCAACATGTGACTATACTTAAATGAGTCAGTCAATTATGCATGAAAAATACATAAACTCATCTTGCGTGCAGTTGTTATGAAGTAGATATTGAATTTTTTTATTGTGCAAAATGATCACAAGAGCTCTCTGTGTGTATTAATTTTCTACTGTTACAACTGTTGATCTAATAAGAACACTGCAACAGCATTTTTATCTTAAATACTATTCATTTTACTTTTAATTCTTGGGAAAGAATACAGAATAAGTCGCCCTTCTGGCATAAACCTGCATAAATAAATCAGTGTTTTTTTTTGTTTTTTTTCATGCCTTTATTTTTTGCCCTGCCCCTAAAAGAAAATTGCCACGGCAGATTTTACATAAATGCCACGTTCCTTTAAAACTTTCCTGAAAAAACAGGAATTCTTCTTTCCTGAAAGTTTCCTGGTTTGGTGTAGCTGTATTGTTGTCCACGTACATGCCAGAAATTATTATGAAAAGGGAAGAAAAGGTGTGAAATTTTGTCATAAACTGGGAGAAATACAGGAGAAGTGTGATCCTGGGAGGAAACACGGAGAGGGCAATGAAAAATGGGAGTTGCCTGAGAAAATCAGCAGCATTGGGAAGTACTCCTTAACAACATAAGTTACTCTCAGGTTATAACAAGATACAATGAGAGAGGTTTTGCATAGTAATAAGTTAATATATATATGTTTGTATGTTGTAATAACATGAAAATATCTTATTACAACATTAAACTTTTCACAATATAATGAGACACTGATCCATTTTTCTTTTTCTGGTGTAGCAGCTTCATGCTTACATAATTTTTTGCAGATTCCCACAAATGAAAAACAACCTATGGTGTTATATTTACACACACTCTCACTGACATTAACCTTGTATTGTAAAATGTACAATAAATATTTACATTGCTGGATCTGGTAAGACTTTTACAGGCCAGCTATTACAAAAAAAAACCACTGTTTTCCCTGATGTATCCCAGTTCCCTGAATGTATTAAAAGTCCAGCTTGCCTCTGATGACAGAATTAATGAGGGTAACGAGGGTAATGAGGGAATCCTACTCTTTTGTTTATGAGAGCATCTTCCTGTAAGGAGGAGACTCACTGGACAGATGGTTTTGGGGGATCTTAATGAGATACTTATTCATGTCTGATGTCAGAAATCCAAGAGTAAGGGGGTGGGGGAGCCTCGCTCTGCTGACAGGCTGCAGAATTTACTGTAGACTGGGAGGACATGCAGCAGGAGATATACACTTCCCTAATTCCTTATCCTTCCCTGTAAAATGCAGTTTATCCGTTTTTCTATGATATACTATTTCGATATTTATTTGTCTGACAGAATTAAATGTTGTTTTTGGGTCTCTAAACAGGTCTGCTGTGCGTGTTTCTTTGGAAAACTACCAGCTGGATAAGAGTAAAGACAGTAATAAATATTTCAGGGGCACCGTCACTCCTCAGCAGAACTAAATATCACATGTGAAACACACACCAACAATCTGGTTCGACAGTATTGTGTCGTTTGAATCGCACTTGTTGAACATGTTAACTGGCGTGTAAAGCGACATAAACTTAATCGTTGGCTCAACAGGCTCCAAACTGGTTCTTCTGCACAACACGAGGCCGACAGAGACATTTTAAAACAGATAATTAATTAAATCTGTTTTTGCTTTTTGAGCAGCATCCAAACTTTCTCCCGTAAATAGTGCTGAATGTTGTCTTTGACCCACATTTCAATGTAGGTCAACTGCAAGTTTAAGCTGTAAAGTCCTTTAAATGTGACGTTGGACTTTAAACAAGCTGAAAACAAACCTCACAGTTTTGTCAGTTGTCTCACAGACTAAAAACATCCTTGTCTGCTAACTCACGTTTTTAATGACCTAGATCCTGTTTATTGTTACGGGTCAGTGTACTTAAGGAAAAAAAAATCCTCTGTGCAAACAGAGTGCATCCAAGCAGGCTAAAACAGACATGGAAAACCTGTTAACTGGGTTGGCGGGAAAACACACAGTCATGACCTTAAAGACAACAATGTCATTATAGATATTTTTAAAAGAGGTGACAAAACAGTGCAGGGACACAGTAAAACTTACACAAGTATATCATTTTCTGGAAGTACCCTTTAGAACAGGTGAGCTCACAAGTACTGGAGCTCACCGTCTCCAATACGTTTCAAAAACCAATTAAAATGTTTTAAGAACAACTATTGGTTATTTATGAAGACAGGTCAACAACATAAATAAGAAATGAATTGAGATGTATGGGGTAGCTCATCAGATTACAGCCCCCAGTTTACAGTTTAAATATTTTGTACATACAGGGCACACTTACAGGGTTTCTCTGTTGGTACAAGTGAACAGGATAAAAGGAGACCACAAGTTTGCATTTAAGGTGAACCTGAACAAAACTGCTCTGTGAGTATTTTTTAAAATGCTTTGTATTTTTTTAACCATTGTCATTGTTGGTAAGTGCTTCACATGATCTGCTGTGATGTTTCGCAAGTTTATTTACTGCATCAGTATTATTTTCTAGATTTAATTACACGTTTAGCTCCCTCACATCATGATTTCTTTGTAGGTTATTGTGTTTTTTTCTGTATAACAAGTTGCTCCAACAGATTGCTCCTAATGGGAGTAATTACACTGTATTGTATAAATTTTTATATTGCATTGTGATTTCTCTGTAATTACAGGGAACGGAGAAGAAGAGATCACTTACAGTCCAGTGCTGAATCATCATTTCACATGCTATTTCCCAAAGTATTTTTTGTAAAGATATCATCATTTTGAAAAAAAGATAACAATAAATAATTTTGCTTTGGTCTCAACACTGTTACCCCAGTGTCCCTGCTTTGTAAAGCATAACTGCACCCTGTAATTATTAAATAGGAACTCAGTGATTAAAAAAAAAAAACACTTATTGATCGTTACATTTATATAGGCCTCTCTCAGCATGAAAAGTTTTTAACACCTTATTCCCTGACCTTTTGTCTTCCTTCTTTGCACTTTCAGTACATTTCTTTACTTACAGTAAATCAGCCATTCCCAAACTTATGCATGTTATAGGCCAGTTTGAAATCTGATAATCTTCTGTAATGAACTCAAACCTTAAATCGCAACTCTGATCAACACGCGATATTTTCACACGTGCATCCATTACAAGATTTACAAAATCTCGCGATACATCTCGCAAGATATATGAAGTCTCACGATACATCGGCGCCATGTTTACATGCTACCTGGGAGGCTACAGTTGACATTTTGGCTAAAAATGGTGTAAATAAAAAAAGTGACATCCAAGTGTCCGCGAGCAGCGACATTAAAAATTAACCGCAAAAGACCCATTTACGCCATGTTTTTAGCCGAAATGTCAACTGTAGCATGTAGCCGGTAGGATGTAAACATGGTGTCGATCTCACGAGACTTCCGCACGTGCGTCCATTAAGAGATATATGAAGTCTCTTTTGCAGTTAATTTTTAATGTCGCGGCTCGCGGACACTTGGATTACACCACACGAGCAGGATGGAGACATTTTGTGTTTGTTTTGTGTTCTTTTTTTAATGTTTTATCCGTGGTCTCCATTCACTGCCATTGTACTGGATGAGGCTGCAACTATGTTTTCTGCTGAAACTCCAGGATTGTTTTGTGAACTGAAGATCTTCACCCATCATCACATCGGCATAGGGGTGAGTACATATTGAGTGGATTATCGTTCTGGGGTGGAATATCGCTTTAAACTAAAGGTCAGATAAATGAAGAATAATATATAAGTTAAATCGTATGGCTTTGTTTTATTAGTTCTGATTATTTTTTAAAAATTAATCATAAATATTTTATTGTAATTCCAAACTTATAAACCTTATGAAACCTAAAAACTCAAGGCCCGCCTCCTTGCCCTTCAAGGCCTACCTGTGGGCTGCGACCCATATGTTGGGAATCACAGCACTAAATAATTACACAGTAACTAACAGGCTGAAATCTAACTGTCACCTGATTTATTGTTATTTCTTTGTTTTACTGACACTTTCTCTGTTTGTTTTTACACCATATGTTTGGTTTTGATGTAAGTATATTTTGCTGGGTGTAATGGTGACACTGTGAATGTGTTATACAGAATATTTGTAATATGGACCCCAAGAAAACTAGTCTTTTTATAGTTTCCTTGATGGACCCCTTGGAGCAAGAGTAGGCTAGTTGTTGTCATGGTAACAACTTATGAGCATCCAAATATACATTAAACTGTTGTCATACAGTATGATACAATAAATTCCATATATCATGTAGGTACAACAGACATAATGTGGCCCTGAATTAATATTGTAAGAGATAACAGAGAAAAAAATATATCGACTTACAGGCTCTAGTGTGATGAGGTCACTATAGATCAGAATAAACAGCGAACAAATACTTTCCTCATAAGAAATAAGGTTGTATAAAATAATCTGTATGTTTAATATCTAAAATTCAACATAATTTCGTGTTTAAAGGGCTGCAGCACGCACACATGCAGCCTCCAGGCTATCTCACTTCATTATTATGGGGATTCAGTGTGAACGAGGCCGGCCGGCAGCTGCTGGATGAGAGGGAGGAGGGATGAGGGAGGAAGGGAGGGGATGTTCACATAATAGCCGGCGGCGGGTGAAGGCGTGGTGAGTGTGGCTCAATACGAGGCGAGAGTGTGCGCTACAGTATAGTACCGGCGAGGATGAACATGGACCGCGGCTGCACGGCGGCTCCCCTCCCTGGCAAAAACAGCCGGGGATACAGCTGAACGGGGATGATCAATATGCGGGAGAGGCTTTTCCTTATCGATAACCACGCGGGATACAAGGAGTGCAAAGGTAGGGCGATGTATGTGATATGATGGAGCTGATTCAACCCGCCTCTGAGCTGGGCTGCGAGGAGACAAAAGTAGTCATGGACGCATGTGAACCGGGCTGAGAGCATCAATGAAAATCACACCAGCAGCAGCGGCAGCAGCAGCAGCAGCATGGGTTTGGCTCTCTGCAGCGACAGTAAAAGCAGGAGCAATGTGCTTTTATTTGACACATCTGTCCAGTCATGGGGGGCTCAGGTGGAAACCACCCATGTACAGTAGCCCTCTCAGTAGCACATTCATTGTTCTCCCTCAGCAGTGGAAACTGGCCCTGAGAAGGGCTAGTCTCATCACAGGAGCCTGTGGACAATAACTGCTGATTGTGTTAGATAAGCGACAGCGTTATTAAAAAGTAGTTTATAAGATGTTTGACTGGACTGGTATAATCTAATAAGAAGATGCAGGGTGTGTAATACATTGATTCAGGTAGTGTGACTTGGTGAATATTAAAAATGCTGGATGAATCATCATTTTACCCTTTTGCAGCACTGTGGATCATGTCAGTCCAAATCATTGCTTTATCATTGGACATTTTCATTGTGTGTTTGTGTGTGTGCATAAATAGTATTTTCTGTTTAGAAGTGTGTATGATTTATGATAATAGTGACCATTGATGAGAAAAAGCATTTTTATTCATGTTTTACAAGGACATTACACTGTAAAAAATTATACAGGAATTAAGTGGAACTGACTAATCCTTCCTCATTAACTTAATCTAAGCATGCAAGTTTTATTTATTCAAGTTGATTAAACTAAAAATTTCTAGTATTTATGTTCATTCATGTTCTTCTAACTTGAGGTCTGAGTTGAAATGAGTTTGAATGGAAGTGCTACAGAGTTCAAGCAACTCATTAAATTAAGGTTATAATATGTAACATTTTGCGTTAAAATGTTTAAAAACGCCAGACATATGTTATATTTTTGTTGAGTTGTGTACTTGCATTATATCAAATGTTTCCAAAAATGTTCAAAACCAGAGGAATCTGTAATTTATTCAAGGTGCGTTTCCAGCTAGCCGTTGCTAGCTAATTGCTATAGCTTCCGTGAAAACACAGGATACATCAGATATGTTAGAGAGTGAGGAAGGAAGTCGGCACACGTGACTAAATGTAATGTCAATAAAACTTAAAAATCGCCTTGCTCATGAACATGATTTCTGAGTAATGGCAGATCTTCATCTGCAATTGTGGCTGTTTAAAAAAAAAAGACAACATCTCCCATGATCCCATGCTACTTCACAACGTCATCAAACTACGTTTCTTGTTATTGTTTTAATGTGAGAGACCTGTGGCAGCAGAATTTACATGTTGTGCATTTAACTTAATGTAACTCTACAACTTTTATTTGTTCAAGTTAATTAAATGTAAACTTTCTACCTTCAAAGTTCTTCTAACTTGAAGTCTTTAAATTTGAAGTGATGAGTTGAATAAAAGTCCTGTACAGAGTTCAATCAACTCATTAAATTAAGTTTCTAAAGAAACAAGAGCAGCATATTAGCAGACTAGTTATATTTAAGCCCTGCTGCTACAGGTCTCTCACATTAAAACAATAACAAAAGACATGGTTTGATCGTGAAGTGGTGTGGGATCATGGGAGTTGTTGTCTTCATTGTTAAACAACCATCATAACTGATTAAAATTTAACTCATCCAGAAATCATGTTCACAGACAAAGTAATATTAAAGTTTGAATCATTTTATGCATGTTTGCTCTAGTGTTATAAGAACTAGCTATAAACAGCTGGAAACACCTGGGATAAGTACACAACTCAATGAAATATATAACATACTGTATATCTAGTGGTTTTAGAAATTCTAACGCAGAAATGTTACATATTATAGATTTAAAAGTCTCTGGAGATCCTTAATTTTTATAATTTAAAGAAAACATATGATGACCTCTTGCTGTGTGTCTCTAAATCACATTAAGATAAGTCATGGTTGATTGTTTTCACAATAATAAAAATACTTCAAACATGTTTTCTCAAGTACAAAAGAATTAATATCAAGTTTGTTAGTCTAGAAAAGTTTGTTTTGAATCATTACAATTAATCAGCGCAAGGCAGCCTTCTAAAGTTGAAACAAGTCAATTTTTACAGTGTAGTTGTTATAGATTTGGTGCAGGTAGGCCAAGGTATCTTCCTTTCTTTCTTCTTTTAAATGTATTGTTCTGGCTGCTTCTGGATCTCTATTTATACTCTGGTGGTAAAAACAAGGATGAGCCCTGTGATGGTCGACAGTGACCTGCTGCTGTTATCTTACTGTTGAAGGAAGAAACGCACGTTTGAGTGTATTTAAAGTGTGTAAACAGGAATTGTTGTTGTGATGGTTGCGTCTGTATGATACACGTGTCCAGCGTGAAACTTTGTCGCTCTTCCTATTTTGTTGGAGAGGATGTCCTGTGTCATCTATCACACCAGTCAACTCTGTGAGTACATTTCTGACCCTCTTAAAGGGCAAAGGGTCACTAAAGACAGTTAAGTCCTTCAGTGCATTAAAGGCATAGTTCGGATTATTTGATGTAGGGTTGTATGAGCTACTTATCCATAGTCAGTGTATTAGCTACAATAGATGCTGATCAGCATGCCTTCTGTTTGCAGAAGCAATTAAGTGCTGTGGACAGGGTCAGCAACAAAAGGTGTTTTAGCCACTTAAAAAAGATCCACCCAAAAAAAAAAATCAATATAATCTTAAGTGTACACTTTATTTAGAATATTGCCACTGCTTTACTTTGCTGTCAGACAGCCTTTTCTGACAGGAAACAGCCACTATACATTATACATTATACAAGCCAAATATTGCTCTCTCCAAACAAACCAAACTCTATAGGCGAAATCAGTAATTTTACCTCACAGAACACAGGAGCTGCTGGACTACTGCTGCCTTGATCTGTTAGTGTGTTCGTGTTATTGTGTGACTTCAGTGTTTTAGAGGGATAGTTTGGATTCACCAAAGTCACACAATAACACAAACAAACTAACAGATTGAGGCAGCAGTAGATCAGCAACTCTCGTGTTCTGCAAGGTTAAATTACTGATTTTGTCTATGGAGTTTGGTTGGATCAGAGTGAGTGATACTTGGCTTATATAATGGCAGTTTCCTGTTGGAGACGGCTGTCCGACAACAAAGTAATGCAATGAAAATATTCCAAATATAGTGTACACTTAAACTGACATTGATTTGTATTAGGTGGATCTTTTTTAAGTACCTAGAATAGCTTTTGTTGCTGACAATATCCACAGCTGTACATTGCTTAGTTTCTGTGCTGGTACTCCTCTCTCTACAAACTACAACTGTGCTGAACACCATCTACTGTGCACTGACCATCTATAAGTGCCTCATGCAACCCCAAATAATCCATACTATCCCTTTAAACCTGATCAGTCAAAGCTCAGCACACACTTAGATGTTTTACTCATTTGTTTGTCACTTTGAGACACTCCTCTTCCTCTTTCTATGTTTGATGCTGCTGAGAAATGTCTCAGTACTCAGCTGGCATCCTTCCATTTAGGAATCAAAGCCTCCCGAGACGTTCTGAGAAACGTGCTAAAGACAGAGAGGGAGTGATATCTATTTTTGGACAGGCAAGTAATCTTGTATTCATACACTTACCCCACACGGAATAAATCTGATATGTATAATAAGGTGAAAGCTGAGCAGCATCACTGAAGCGAAACAGGCTGGTAGGTGAGGTGATTCAGGGTTAGAACTTGGTGTTACTCACATGCAGCTGTCCCTAAAAATCAAAACTGCTAATATTAATCCAGTTTCAACACAATAATTATCCTTTACATGTGCTTTCAGTTTGGGTAAAGACAGTAAATATAACTTGATTACATATCTGTCAATATTGCTCTGGTGTGATGGTTTTCACTGGGCTGCAGACTCTCTGCTTCTTGGTCCAGATCATGTAATTTGGTCATGTTCCATTTTCTCCACCCATTCACGTTCGTGCCTCAGTGCCTCGTCCCTGAGCTCTGCAGAAAGTCACTGCAGTTTTCTGTAATGAAAAACTCTGCAGTTTGCGATATCAGGAATGCCAGCGAGGACAGCTGTGAAACCCAGAGAATGAGGGCAACTGGTGGCAAAGCTCTCAATAATTGCAAAAGCTTGCCGCTGGCAGACTAGTCTGACTGTTTGAATCAGTCTTAGGTCCTGTTGTGTGTTTTCAAGGTATTTCAATTCTGCACTGAGATGCTGTATTCCGACAGTTTGGGGGCTTTTAAGATATCTGTAATGTGAGTATGTTGATCTGTAAGAACTCTGATCAATAAAAGGTGGAGAGTTTTTCAAATTTGCCTCAGGATCAATCTGCCTTTATGGACTGATCCCAAAAAAAAGTACCTGCTACAGGTTAGATCATTTTGTTTTAACTGAAGTTTTTTGCTCTATCTTAGGATGCCATGAAATGCAGTGTAAATATTCAGACTTGATTCACAATTGTTTCATTGACCTGCTGACCTACAGCTACTCTAGCAACACAATCAGGTCATAATTTACACTTATTTACTTTACTACTCCCTATTTGCTTACACACATAACATGAAACTATAAAGGCTGTGCTGTTAACCCTCTAGACCTCATAGCGCTTCAGAGTGCCTGTTCTACATTTCACTATGGCGCCCAGGAGCACCTGTTGTTTTAAAATCATCCCCAGTATATTAAAATACGTCCTGAGCTTTGTGGTGTACATACTTTAAGTTGTCATTAATTATAATGAGATGTGTTGTGTCTAGGGTCAGTATGGACAACTCACCATGACTTTTCCACAAATAAATTCAGTGATTTTTCTCATATAAGTTGCCAAAAACAATTACCTGCAAGCTTTGGTTCATTGCATATTGTCATAACGTGACAGAGGAACTGTAAAATGTCATGTACTCAAAACACAGAACTTAGCATCTTTCTCTTGCCACCAGTGTATTGGATGTTACATCCACATGCCACATGTAACTATAAAGGCTGTGCTGTTAAGACATTTGCTTAGTGATCTCATTCGTATTCCCAAGGACATGAACGGCCTCGTTGGATGACATCTAGATCTTGTACCTGTAGAGTAAATGGCAGTTTCTAGCCAAGTGAAATAGGATAGGCAGGTTGGGCATGATGTGGGGATTAATTTGATTTGACCATTAAAAAATGAGTGTGGGGGCTGTTGCTAGCTAGCTAGCCAATGAATCTTAGCTCTGTGCTGCTAAAAGTTGAAGATTGATTGATGGATGGATTTTGTTTTACAGGAAAAAAACACGATTGGATTTTGATGGATAGAATACAAAGATTTTTTTGCATCATTAAATAGGTGTACTGTGGCCAGGGATGTGATCTAAAAGGTTTAAAAAGGCATTTTTTATTTCAAATGACTGCCATAATATTGATGTAATGTAATGCCTGTCCTCCAGGGCCAATGTGAGAACAAACTTTATAGCCCCACATTAGTTAGTGCAAAATCATCAGTACTGTATTTGGCACTTTTGCATTGGGTAAAAATGGACCCTTAACTTTTAGGGGCTCTCTCTTTTTTTTTTCTAAAGTGTCTCAACAACAAGTATCGGATGGATTGATGCAAAAGTTTGCACAGTCATTCATGGTCCCTTCAGGATGAATTTGGTGACTTTTAAACTTTTTCTCTAACTGTTTCCATTACCCTATCCATGCCAGCCGCCTGCCTGCACATACCTAACCCCTCACCCTAACATTATCCATTCTGTGCATGCACTTACTTTTGCACTGTGCCAAATGCCTCAGGCACCCAGCACAGATCGGGCAGCCACAATACCTGTTATACAAGAGTATGTGAACATTATCATTATGAGCATGCTAGCACTCTGGTGTTAGCATTTAGCTATAAGCACTGTTGTGTCTTCATAAACATGGCTGTAGACCTTTAGTTATGTTTATTACAAAACTTAAAAGAACAAAACAACAACTTTGTTTTAGTGTTTGATCTGGGTCAAATCAATATTTTGAATTTCTCATTACAGTTTTGGATTTAACAGACACTGGGGTTTTAAAAGTCATATTTTAGCCTAATAGCTTGCAAGAAAATACAAACACTTTATTTGATTATGTAGCTTTTCTTTCATTTTAACACAGTCACAATCACTCAAGGTCAGCTCTTACGACAGCAGCTGAATCCAAGCACTGTTCAGTGTGAAGAAAGTACATGCTGATGGAAACTTTTATTTAAACTAATGTGAAAATATCACTAATGCTTTCTCGAACTTGTCTACCTATTTTGCTTTTGCACTGCTAGCATTACAATTCTACAGAGGCTGATAGAAGCAGATTTGACCACTATGGTCACTCTGACTGCTAATAAAATATTGAGGTCCATGCTGCTGCTTGCAGTTGTAGGAGAAAATATATCATAATGTCCTGCTGCCTCTGTGGACGTCCTTTTCGGGGTGGGAATAGGAACTTGCACTGCATGATGACATCATTCACATGAATCACTCCTCAGTCTGAGATGCAGCTCACCCCTTGTTGTAGCTATCGCAGAGGTATTGTGTTATAAACACAAAATTAATATTTCTTACAGGTTCTAATTTTTCCTTAATATCCTGGGCCTCATTGTGTTCATGAATTTTTCCGGATATCACAAACCGCCAGACTGGTTCTCGTTGGGAGACGATGCTAGACAGATACCTTCTGACCGCTGACAACATGAGTCATGATGAGATATCAGATGAGGGTCGAGATAATCCGCTGTTTTATCCTTCAGCCCACAGACTCTCTAAACCACGGCTTCTTGCTGCGTGTACTCAGAGTAGTTTTGCTTTTGGTGTTTTATTCATAATTTTTGCAGTGCCAGCACTCAGGTCTACTAATTAAATCTCCTGTCAGTGGGGTTTTATTATGAGAGGTAGGACTTCTTTGCCATAATGACTAAAAACAATGATGATATGACAGTAGGGCTGCGAATAATGATTATTTTCATTGTCAGTTAATCCGTTGATAATTTTAAGCCAGTCAGTGTTTATTTTGGGAAAACTGCCTCAGCTCAAGCAGTGGCCTGAGTTCACATTCATACAGGCTTAAAGGATATACAATGTATGATGTATGATGTTGAAAAGGAAAATAACAAATAACAGCAATCATAATAATTGCAAGAATTCTGTCAAAATTGATATACAGCAGCAATAAAAACAATAAAATGTAGGAAAAAGTCAATTAAAAATAATAAACAACATGTCTACGATCAGCCAAAGCAGGAACACTGTACGACAACCTTATTATCTAGTAAAGACACTTAAAAGGATCTACTGACACATACCTGTCCAGTTTCTTGTCATTTATTTAATTTAATTGGGCCAAAAAACCTGAAAGCTACTTAACCAGGCTCAGGACTGATCTGAGGAATGAATTCCTGTGAACGTGTTTGGTGACAGATGGATTTGAGTTTCAAAGGTACATTTAAATCCATGGAGTGAAGTCATTCTTACAGTAATTGTGCAGGTCCGTGTTACCCATCAGGATCAGGTGTCAGCGGTCAGTTACATCAGCTAGAGTTATAGAAAAGCATTTGCTCATTTTACATTTGTTATAATACAAAGGAGGAACTGCAAAAATCTCATGAACGCAAAACATAGAACTTAGTGTGTTTCCCTTCACCACCAGTGTGTTGGATGTGACATCCTGTTAGAGAGTCTGTTTGAATTCACAGGAAGATTTTATTTGGGTTTCTTCTTGGCTCCTCGTCTTTGTCTTTATGGTGCGAATCCACTCGCCAGATACTTTGTTGTTGAGTTTATCATTTTCTGCGCAGCTCTTCTCACATGTAAACTAAAATAGCGTGGGAATGTGCAAACTCTGATAATTTCCGTCTTTGTCCGAGTGCAGTGGCTGCCTTCAGAAGAACATGTAAGCACAGACAGCAGACACTGACTCGTGTGTGATACCAGCCTTCATCAATAATGCATGAAAACGGGAAACTGAGATAAGACGAGCTGCAGTCTGGACATGACATTTAACCAGCATGACGTACTAAACACTGACAGCTAGTTTACTCAGGAGACAGAGAAACTCTACTATTACAGGAGCTCATTGTACAACTTTTAAGCTTGATATGGCGTAATTTTTCACACTTGAGATTATAAAATGTTATTTTTTCATGTTTTGTTGTTTAATTGCAGCTCATCACCAGAAGGATTTACACCAGGGATGCATGATATAGATTTTTTTTTTCAGCTGATACTAAGCCAGTAATGATAAGATAACCAATAATTTCACTCTCAGTTGCTGAAAAGAAGTTCATATAACCTGTAGTTAATGTTCACCTGAAGGTAAGAAATGTTAAGATGCAGTGAGCAAAGCCGGATGATTTAATATTCCACAGCTGCGACAGAACCAAATCTAACTGTGACAACTAAAACAAAGAACAGTTCTACAGCAGTTTATTGCATTCAACTGGGAAAAAAGCTCTTTCTTTTTAATTAATGAGATAATTTTTCATTTGGAAAATCAGCTCTATTTTTCTGAATTTCTGAGATAATTTTCAATGTAAAAAAGCTCAGTTTTTCTGAATTTATGATATAATTTTTCATGTTAAAAAAGATAAGCTCTGTTTTTCCTGAATTCAGGATTTTTCAGAGAAGCAGAGACAGTTTTACTGTAAAAATTTTTTTTTGCATGCAAAATGATCTAATTTCAGAAAAATAGATTTTATTTCTCAAGTGCATGCAGTAAGCTTCTGCACAGTTCTGACTTCAAATGCCCTTTTTTCTAGTAAAATACATTGGAAAAAAAAATCACAATTTACTTTAACCTATATACCTTTTATAAGAGCATTTTGCATTTTATCAGAATATAAGTAAAAATTTAAATTTCCCATTACCGGGCGATAATTTATCAGCCTCGATGTATATCATGCATGCTTAATTTTCACCTCTACATTCATGGTTATTCTTTGTTTCTTTGTGAAGGAGGCCACATCTGCATCATCTCCAACCTGCCCGTCTCCACTGGGATGTTTCTCTGTAGCACACTATAACAAGCTGTCTATATGCCAACCTCAGGCTCCAGACTAGAGCCAAACCTGCACCCTGCGGCGCAATACTCAACCAGCGCCTGTCCAGTCTCTGGAGAGACGAACACAAAGACTGACAGTTCTTTCATCTCTTCCCTCCATGTCTCTTTTACATAGAGGTTCAGTGCTTCTCTTAACCCCACAGGGTCCAAGGCCGGCCTTTTATTGAGGTTGAATAGGTTGTGTTTGGTTGACTAAGCAGCGCTGTCTGCTGCACTGTGATGGATACAGGAACATTATGGGAAGACAAATGAAGATTTGAATCATTATTATCAGTTGTTTGTA
This sequence comes from Lutjanus argentimaculatus, assembly GCA_034769285.1. Taxonomy (NCBI): domain Eukaryota; kingdom Metazoa; phylum Chordata; class Actinopteri; order Lutjaniformes; family Lutjanidae; genus Lutjanus; species Lutjanus argentimaculatus. The sequence continues at coordinate 28,951,891 of JAWZSL010000007.1, forward strand.
GGGCTGTAATGATTAGTCGATTAATAGAGCAATGGAAATTTTTTGATAATTCATTGTATAGTCACCTTTCAAGCAGAAATACCAAATATCTGCTGGTTTTAGCTTCTTGAATGCAAGGACTGGCAGCTTTTCTTTGTCTTATGTGAGTATAAACTAGACATCTATTGGAAGATGTCAAATTGGGATTCCAGAGTGTCGTTTTCAGGTTGTCCGTCCATTTGTCCATTCATCTGTCCTATTCTTTGTCTCATTTCTCTAAATTTGATGCAAACGTCCACATGGACTCAAGGATGAATTGATTAGAATTTGTTTGGCAAAGGTCAAAGGTCATGGTGACCTCACAAAACATTTTTTGGCTACAACTCAAGAATTCATTCATGTCGGGACTTTGGGTCGGGTTTCAGATTTCCAATTATTGACTTCTCTGCATTGATTCATAATCTTTCAAGAGAGAATCGCAATGCATCTAAGAATCAAGGAAGAGAAGAATTTTCCCTCACCCCTATCCATGAGTTGATGCACGCTTTGCTCTGCACGATGAAGCAGTTGGCGGTTGTAGTTCGGACATAAAGAAAATAGTTCCAATATGAACTGCACACAACAAGGTCTGTGGATTTCTGGAAAGAGACACTGCTGTTGAGTTTTTAAAATATACAGTATGTTTTTGGTGCCATTTAGTTCCACTATATTCAAGAGAAGGATCTCTCTAGATCTCTATGGCCCAAGAAGGCTCCAAAACTCAGCAACCTACACCAAAAAAATCTAGATAAAAAGAGAGGAAAAATACATATTTTTGATTGTGGGGTGAACTATCCCTTTAGGTCACTTTTGAAGCAATAATACCAGCTTGTTTTAGCTTCTCCGATGTCAGGATTGGCAGCTTTTCTTTGTTTTGTGTGAGTGTAAACTAGATATCTTTGTGTTTTGGACTGTTGGACTGACAAAACAAGCTATTGGAAGATGTCAGTTTGGGATTCCAGTAAGTGGTGTTGAGCATTTCTTTTAATATTTTGATATAATAATCATAAGTTGCAGTATTAGTTGTTAGTGTGCATTAGTAAGTCTTGTGCATCCACAGCCTGTACTCTTCTATGTTCACTTGTAAAATGTGAAAGGTCACTGTTTGTCTGTCGTGTTTGATAAAGAGTCTCTTCTGTGTGTTGTGACAGAGAAACTGCTGGGTTAGAGTCAGGGTGGCTGCTGGGTTGCTCTGTCAGATATAAATAGCACTTCTTGTAGTGATTATAGCTCTCAGATGATTAATGGCGTAGATTCCTAAAAATCATGGCTCCTCCTCCTCCCACTCACTTCATCTATATTGCATAAGTACAAGTCATCCCGGCTGAATGTGACTCTCGGCTGTCTGCTCAGCTAATAACTGCTTATGAAAATTCCTCAGTGGTGGATGCTTGCTTAAGAGGCCATTTTCTCCATGTGAAAACTAATAATCCCTGCTGCACCATCTAGTGGCTGGTTCCTTTACTGTACATGTCAGCCCTGGAGTAATGTCATGTTTCTTACAGAGACAAATTGTGTGACCCCACCATGATGCAGTCATAACTAAATCAAGCTCAAATCAATGCAATAATACTCCTGCTGATTGTCATGAACAGCCACACTCTGAATTAATTGAATTTATTGAATGTGCACTTTTAATTTGGACCCTGAAAGAGAATTTATGGCTGTGGACACATTATTCAGAGGTTGTAATTGACAAAGTGTTACAGATGGTGATGATGTAATTTAAAGGAGTGACTCACCCCGTCCAGCACATTCAGGAAGCAGCAGGGGCAATTTGTTTAATCATTTATTAGTGCAATCTGAGAAAGGAAAGAATGAGAAGTACAGTGTGTGTAAAGTAAAGCCTTTGAGTTATTTCAGTCACTTTACTGGGAATCTTTCCCGACCACTGACAGTAAAATTCATGGAGAGAGCCACTGTGACGTCACCCAGCCAGAGTTTGGCATGACAGGGGTCGCTATCTTGGTTTTTTGCAACCAGAGCCTGTTCAGTACAGAAGAGACCATGGGGCTGGTGGGTCACACAGTTTCTTGTATTACAACTAAACAGTCACTAAAAATGTTTCTGAAAACACTGTAAGCAAGAAATAAGGAATATAGTATGTTATGGATTAGTCAAGTCAAGGGATTTTACTCACAGGTGTCTAATACTCGCCCTAACCTGGAGTGTGTCAAAGAGGAAAACTAGACTGGTTTTTAAGAACAGAGAAACAGCCGGGAGGTGGGTTAGCGGGTAGCAGGTCCCATGGCCCAGGCCTGGGTTTCTGCTCTCATGAGCAGTGGGCTCTGTTTTGTTTATTCTGTTCAGTTCAGGTTGTGTTGGATGGATCCCAAAAGACAAAAGTCTGCGAGCTTGAAGGTGGTGAATCTGTGGTGTGTCCTTTGCAAAGCTTTTCCAAAGGCTGGCGTCTCAGTACTCATTCATTCATTCTGCTGCTGCGTGCTTCCACACGCCTGACCTTCATCACATCATTAAGTACTCTAGAAGATGAGAATGCACCTCACAGTGATGTCACTTCCCACAACACACAGCTTAACCACACATCATTATTATTTCTCAGGAAAAATCAGCCACAAGGGTTTGGGAAAAAGGGAAAAGAAAAAGAGGAACTATGACCTCCCCTGTCACTCTTAACAAATAACAGAATCTTGACCCATATTTGATCAGCACTGCCTAGTTTTATAGTTTGAGCTGAGTTTCTAGGGGCGTGTTGGAAACAGAAACACAATGGTGACTGTGTGTCATGTCTAGAAGGGAACCCCAGACCTGTGAAGAAAGAAGTAATTTTAACTCAAACCATGATCTTTTCCTAATTGTAGCCAGGTGTTTTTTGTCCCTAAACCTACCCAAACTTACCCAAAGCTTTGTCAAGTTATAAATTCACTGTGTACAACGTGAAGAAACTATACTTGAGAGAGTTTAGAAAATCTTGGGTTCTCTTCTAGACAGGACAAATCTTTCTCATATTACAGCTAAACAGTACACGAAACTGACCCCTCCTAAGTCCTGCTCCTTTTTGGTCTGTGCCCCAGTGACAGTTGACCAAGCTTGGTATCTCTGTCAACTTTCCTGTTTCTTGTACTTAGATATGCTATGTGCTAGGCTTGCTTATGTTGAAAAGTTTGAAGATGGTGAAAAGATGCTGCAAACGATGTTAGTGCAACTAAAAAAACAACATATATTCACATTTTAAGTTCACTAATGTTAGCAAAATGCTAGATAGCTAGATATCTAATCGATAGCAATCTTTTTGTAGCTAGTTAACTAGTCTTTTGCTAACATTAGCTAAATTAAGATATGACTATATGTTTGCTCACCTGTTATTGGAGCACAGAGCAGAAAAGTGCAGGACTGAGGAAGGGTCAGTTGTGTCTCTAAAAAACATTTTAAGCAAGAATTAGGCAATGGAGAAACAGAATATTGATCTATGTTTGATAAATACTGTGTAGTTTGACAGTTTGATCTGAGTTTTGTGAGTCCTGTGTGTTGCACTGGGTGGAATCACAAGGTAGCCCTCCCCAAAAGCATACTCTTTTATCGTCTATTTTACTCTAAATAGGACCATAATATACAAAATTATCATCATGCTGTATTAAGGAACACTTGAAACTAGTGATTGAGACCATAAGATATTAAGCAACTGTGTACTGAGGTCATACATCAAGTGAGAAATAGGTCATTTTCATACAAGACTCTACAATCAGATTTCTCTTTGCAACCAGTGGAGTGGCCCCCTGCTGCTAAGACTGCAGGCTTAAGACACTTCCACATTTGCTTCACTTTTCAGATCCAGAAGCTCTGTCCACTTCTTCTACTGTCTGTGCTCCTTCCTCTATTATCAAATAAAACCACTCACTTAAAATGTTCAGGAAAAGGAAGTAAGAGAAACCTGATATCCAGATTCAAAACCGTTCAGCCACAGAACAGCACACTAAGTGACTAAAATGTCTCAGTAAATTCAACTGTATTAGTAGACAATATTAACCACATTTTATCGACCGCTTATGCTCCTTGGCTGACCCCAATTGTTCATATTAAGAAGCAGTAAACCCTCAAGTGTGGTCAGGAGTCTGACCCGGCCTGCCCTCATTCAGTCAGCTGTTGATTTCTCATAAATCGGCTACACACTGTTTAATAAGCCGTTGCTTCTCACACCCAAGGCCTGGCTGCTCAGTCAGTAACCTGTATGGCACAAGCTGCCGGTTAATCCTGATCGTCTGTTGCCGCTCAGTCAGAGCTAACACTTTCATGGTCCGGATCCAAGAGGAGACTAAAGGATGAGGTCTGGTCAGGGATGCATCCACACCTGCACTCTCCCCGGAGAGGTTTACCAGGTACAGCAGCTGCTCGCTTCACTCCGACTGTTAGAAGTTGTCATCAGCCTCATTCTGTCAGATGAAGAGGCAGTTGAATCTATCTGATGTTTGTGAGCAGGTTCTGTTGTGAAGCTGGTCAACCTCAATCTGTCATTTGTACTGGCTATTTGATTTATCGAGTGAGCGTGCAGTGCTTTGTGGGTCAACCTGATTCTGTGATGTTCTAAGGGCATTGTCGTCAAAATGATCTTGCACAAGCAAACATAATTTCCTTCTGATCGTGTGGGTGTCAGTACCAGAGAAGTGAATTTAATGGATGCGTTTTTTTTTTAAGTCAGAATCAGATATGAGCTTGTGGTTTACTGCTGGTTGGAACTTGATGCATAAATGTTTAATTGAACAGGGTGAAAGATTTGGAATAATTATATTAACAAGATAAATATTGTTGCACAGCTGTGTTGGAAGAAGTATTCAGATCTTTCACTTAAGGGAAAGTAGCAATATAATAGTGTAAAATACAAATAAAAATCCTATTTTTCTATTTTGTTTAACTATTTGCTTAAAATGCAGAAAGGTGCCCCTGTGAATGTTATATTTCTGCGTATTGCTGTTGCATTCATGTCTGAACAGCATTTTAATGTTGCAGCGCTGAACATTACACTAATTTGAACTACTTTGTATATTGTTAGGTCGTTTTATCTGTAAAAGAGCATCCTAGTTTATATTCTGATCATATATTTCGTGTGTAAAACCTTAATCTGCAAAGTAACTAACTATAGCCATTAAATAAATGTACCAAAAGTCCAATATTTCCCACTGAATTGTAGTGGAGTAGAAGTATAAAGTAGTAAATACTGATGTACAGTATAAGTAAATGTACTCAGTTACATCCCACCAGTCGTTATTTCTTTTCTCTGAAATGCTGGAACAGCTGAGAGACTGAAAGAGTAAAAGTTAAACGTGAAAGGTTCAAAAGGTTCTTCAAAATCCTTCCTTTGGTTGCTATGGCAACAAATCCCAGAGACAATGGTTTTATTGTCATTAACTACGTCAGTGTTTTTTTCTTCTTCTGTATTTACCACCAAGGCCTTTGCTCAGTTTGGCTCCCGATAGTAAACATGTTAACCGTTTGTCTCAACTCTCTTTCTTTATCTTACCATTTCTTGATATTTTATCGTTCGCCTATAAGACCTGTCAGGCTGCTCTGCCATAGTTGTAAAAATATTACCAATAACCAGAACACCTCACTGATTTCATTGTGCCTTGTAATGATGAATAGTTTGTTGCAATCTGTGTCACAAGCGCTGAACTTCCTCTTTTGTTTCCCCTGCAGATGACTGAGGGCAGACTGTGTCAGGTGCAGCTGCTGGATGACAGGAAGCTAGAGCTGCTGGTTCAGGTATGAATGCCTCTGATTTAAATAAGGGATAATCCCACTTATTACATAGTTACTTACCAAAAAAAAATCTGTGATTTGATTTAAAATTTTGATTTAAAATGTTTTTCTCTTGCTCCTCTAAAGTCTATGATCAGAACTGTGTCCACAGCTCTGTTCTTCATAGCAGCTGCCTGCAGACAGACACATTTATCACCCAGATAAGAGTTGGTGGTGACCACAGAGAATAGAGATAAGAGGAGAGTGAATATTGAATTTTACTCATCAGGTGGCCTGAAACACAGCTCCTCATAAATGCTAACATACCTATGTATCTGCTGGAGAGATACATAAACTTCTAAGCAACTATTTTTCTTAAAAGTTTGCCAACTTAACTTGAAGACTTACAGGGATTTGTTGTGAGAATATGGCAGAAATAGAATGTGATATTCATGTCTTCAGTATAGTGTATAATCACCTGAAAATAGGATTCATTCATGTGTTTTTGTTACCTTAGAATGAGCCTTTATATTTACAGAGGGTGTAGGTGCTCTTCCATGAAGCCCACCATGTTACACTGCCATGTTTCTACAGTAGCCTACAACAAACAACAACAAAAAACCAAACAAACAAACAAGAAAAACACAGGCTCTAGAAAAAGCCTTTTGTGTTTTGCACATAGGTTCTCCTACACACTTGGAAGGGGAGGGTGAGACAAGCTCTTTTCTATGTGTAGCTCACTGCTAGATGCCACCAAATCCTACACACTGGTCCCTTAAAAGATTTTGTTAGATTATGTTTCCTCTCTCCAAGTGGCCAAAGAATCAGCAATTGCAGATTATCTTAAAAATAAGATAGAATAATAGATGTTTCCGTAATGTAATGTGGCATGTTTTCAGTGGGAACTTCAGTGGGTTTGTACGCTTTCTGGAAATCCTTGAAAACACTTGAATTTTAATGTCATGCTTTCAAGATTCTGTAGATTTCTACCACAAAGCTGTTAGGTGTTAACTTGAAAATGCACCTTGAACATGCTTTGATAGTGCTTGCATTGACTTTGTGGAGTTATTCTTGTAGAAACCCTGATATTACAAAATTTTGTAAAAAGGTTTTGAGGGGAGGTCCGTGTTCTCCATTCCGATTCCCTGAAGATATATGATTATGCACGGAGCGAAAGACCACCCTGCAGCAGAATGACCTGGGTTTAAGTACCAGAGTATCTGTGCTGTTGAAGTGTCTTTGAACACAACACTAAATCCTCACCCCAGAGCTACTGTCTACTCTTGACTTGACCTCTAACTTCTCCCTGGAGGGAAGGAGGCAACAACAACAACAACAACAACAACAAAATGATTTCCTCAAGTATCCATGACATGTTTATCAAGAATATTGTTTGAATGATTTTTCTCATGATGGTGGATTCCTCCTAAATTTGAATCTTATCCCACAGCCTAAGCTGCTGTCGTACGAACTCCTCGACTTGGTTTCCTCCCACTTCAACCTCAAAGAGAAGGAATTCTTTGGACTCGCATTTTTTGATGACAAGTATGTAAATTGTCAAGTTCATTTTTTTTTCCAGTGGTCTGAATATTTACAGATGTCCATATATGTGTCCATGTGCATGTCTACAAAATATAACTGTCTGAAGCTTCAGTCTGTTTTGCCTTTGCAGTGGTCAGCGTAAGTGGTTGCAGATGGACCGCAGAGTTCTTGAACATGACTTTTCAAAGAAGTCCGGGCCAATCGCCCTCAACTTCCTAGTCAGGTAATAATTCATGTTCTCATGCAAATCACAACCTCTCCAGCAGGGAGCGCTACTTTGTGGAGTGCAGCTGTTAGCTGTCAACAAAATGTGCAGGGCACCTCTGTTATAAAACATATGTATTCTGAGTGTCTTGAATATATGTCAGTGTATCCAAATGATTTGACATGATCCAAATTTCAGTTTAACTTTTAAATTGATGTGTATATTTCTGCTTTTATCTTTAGGTTTTATGTAGAAAACATAACACAGCTTAAGGACATCATAACGGTGGAGTTATTCTTCCTGAATGCAAAGTCTGCTGTCTTCAATGTAAGTGTTTTCGTTTGTTTTTCTGGTGTTTTTGAAGCAATGAAAAATGATTCTTCTGGCTGATTTTCTTCCCAGCGGCTCCCTGATGATTCACTGTCTCTGGACCCCTGTAGCAGCACCTCAGCTCAGCAGACGGTGGCTGCAGGGCACAGTTTTCTCGCTCTGCTGGCTGGAATGTAAAGCAGACAGTCTAAGAAAGTAGAAAAAAAAACAAAAAACCACAAGGGTTCATTTTGAGAATAAGCAGAGGTTATTGTAGGGCAACGCAGAGAAGATTCTATGTTTGGATCTGGAGAGCTTTCTCCACATGGGCCACATTTTCTGCATCCTCTTTATTTATTTATTTTCCTGTTGGTCTTTTATGCCTCTCAGGAGATTATAGAAGTGGAAAGTGAGAACGTTTTCAAATTAGCTGCAAATGCTCTGCAGGTTAGTGCTTTTAATAGCCTCATATACATACATTAATTGCTTTTAAAGCATGCAATCTGATAAGATGTGTTCTCTATCTCTAGGAGGCGAAGGGAGACTACACAAGGTGAGTGCATATTATCAGCATGGTAAGAAGTATTTAACAACAGCAGGGCAAGTTAATAGTGAGCTTTTAGCATAGACATTCAATAGGTCACTTGTTTCTCCGGAGTGCACACAACAAAAATCAATAGCAGTGTTATGTGAGGCTCACCACAGACTGCTGAGAAGCTTGCACCAGGCAGCTAATGAGTCTCACAGTGCTGACAGAGGCCAAGTTTAGCAGAACAGAGACACCTTTACATTGCAGAGAGCATCTATTATCTGTGTTGAACAGAACTCGGCTTTGATATTATACATGTAGTGTTCAGAGGGAGTACTGCAGGTCCTGGTGCAGGTGACCACCTGGTTTTGACCAGCTGATGGAGTCAGATGGTTTAAGAATACAGGCGTCTTTTCATTTCTTTACAATGGAAGCTATTGGGGCTGTAGATATCGCTGAGGACACTGAAGTCATGTCCTCTGTATTTTTATCTGGGATTTTTAGTGAATTTGAGCAACTTGAGAGAAGTTTACAATCTACAATTAAAAACCTACACATTCACAGCCTGGTTACAGGCTCATGGCTTATATAATTACTTGTAAGTCAATAAAAATAAATGATTTAGTATTGCTGCAGCTGATTTTGGTCCTGAGAGTGTGGAAAAAGCTGTGAAACAGCATAGAAGAATTGAAAATTTACACAAAGTGTTCAGATCAAATACTGAAATAAAAGTGGCAATAACACAGTGTAAAAATACTATACTGTTACTGGTAAACCCCTCAGCATTTTAATGTTGTGGCTATTGGGGATACTAATTTTGAATTACTTTATATATTGTTGGGCAGTTATTTGTAATATTTTGTTACATTTTATAAACTGATCATTCCGGTAAAACTGATTGAAATCCAAAATTTGCTTCTGGAAGGTGGTGGAGTTGAAGCATAAAGCTGCAGAATATTAAAATATTCAAATAAAGTACAAGTACCTCAAAATTGTACTTAAAGACAGTATTTGGGTAAATGTGTAGAGTCCATTCAACCACTGGTAATAATTAAATGACAAAAAATATGAAATATCTAAGAATTGAATGTTAAATATTTTTTTAGTAAATATTTTTTTTCTAGAATTTTTATTTATTTAATTTTGGTGTTTTGGGGTTTGGGTGATGGGATGTTTATTAGGGATTTGGATTCATGACCATTTTTCTTCTGTGTTTCAGTGATGAAAACACTCGAGCTGAATTGAAGAAACTACCAACTCTTCCCACCAAAGTACTCAAGGAACACCCATCACTTGCATACTGGTACGCTTACAGGAAATGCCTGAAAAGTTGCCCACACTAATATCTTGCACACCATGCAGGCCTGTAGACTTGACCTTAAAAACCTTACCTAGTTTTAGTACATTTTTACAAGCAGAAGTACTATACACATGTAGAGCCCCTAAAAGTAAGACAATGTAGTAAAATGTCAAGTGAGTGAGAAAACCAAAGATCCTTTCCTCTTATAAATAATGTTTACCAGAGCTCAGGAGTGCCATGCCACTGCAGAAGCTGTGTAGGCCTACTCTCTCTTGCTTTGTGAGATGAATCAGGCACAAGTGTCACTTTTTGGCTCCAACCAGTCGTTTTTTTTTGGGTTTTTTTGTGTGATAACAACAGGTCAACATATCAGGTCTCTCACAGCCAGCTTTGTAGCAGTTAGCTCCAGAAATTGCACGGTGGCAGGATACAGCAGTAACAGTATACATGGCGTCTGCAGGGGCCCAGTAGAGGGTGCTCATGTTACACACTTCACATGAGTCCCAGTGGGAAACTCATAATAATACCTATAAACAATATTGATGGAAATGAAATAGTAAAGTAATGGCAAATAATGGCACACAATGTCAAGTGGAATCATTAACCTCACTACACCAGCATGCACAACAACTATAGCATGTGATTTAAGCTAAAAATATCTGATCAAAGAGTACCCATCAGACTGCACCTTAATCAAGGTCTAACACAGGCAGAAACTGCACCGTGTCTTTCCGTTAGAGATAATATTCAGATCAGTTGTCGTCATTTGGGGAAAAGAACCTGGCTGCAACTTCACAGGCGAGTGCAGTTCAGTGATCCTGCTGAGAGAGATAAATTATCTCGTTATCGCAAGAAAATGAGCTTTGTTATCTCGAGATAACAGAGTAATTAACTTGTGATCTCGAGATAATGGCATTAAAAAAATTACTGCAAGCACGGCTGTTCTTGCTTCTGCAGAAAAGGCTGGTGCTCAGTATGTTTAGCTACCAGTTAGGCTAGCTCGCCAAACAGTGTTCTGGATAATATTTAATTAGCAATATTATTTATTGGTGTATTATATTTCTGATAACCTTTTTGATAACCAGTTTGTCAGTTATGGGACTACACATACACATATCATGCAGAATGACTTAATCTAAGATGTTTAATCAGTAAAAATGCGTCCTCTTTATGTCACATTGCAGTGAGGATCGAGTTATTGAATATTATAAGCAGCTGAAAGGAGTCTCCAGAGGACAGGCCATTGTGCAGTGAGTATTGGAAAAATAATGTATATTTGCTGAAATGGGTTTCAGTAATTAGTCAATGAATGTTTTAAAGCGTTTTAAAGTTCACTAATCTTGCTCTCACCTCTGTTAGCCCTCCCTTCTCTCCATCTCTCTCCAGCACTCCTTTTCTCATCATCTGATAGAAATCAATATCTGCTCTCACAGTCCAGTGAATCACACTGACTCACTGGACAGAGATCAAATTCCCTGTTCTGTCTTTTCACATTCCCGAGGTAAACCACAGGTACATGTTAAGAAAGCAGCTGGTGGTTTTAATAAAAACTGTTTTTGTTCTAGGTATTTGACATTAGTGGAGTCGTTGCCCACGTATGGCGTGCATTATTATGAAGTTAAGGTAGGTCTTCCGCTGATATTAACGGGAAATGACAGCTGTTGCGCTTGAAATTGAGTCAACCATCAAGCTGTGCTCTTGCTTCACAGGATAAGCAAGGGATCCCGTGGTGGCTTGGAATCAGCTATAAGGGCATTGGCCAGTACGACCTGCAGGATAAATTAAAGCCCCGAAAGGTAAACATTTCCTGCTGATGTGTGTCTAAAATGGCTCCTTCACTAATCCGACTGTGGACGTGACAGCACAGTGCGTGTTTAAGGAAGGATTGCTGCTGTTGCACACAGCGTGGTGATTCACCAGCTCTAATTCATGCATCATCTATTTCACTCCAACAAAGGCTGGGCTTCAGCTGAAGCAGACGAGGCCAGACTTGAAAAACTGGAGCAAAATCTCATTCTAGAGAGCTCTGCCAGTTTGCCTTAAAGAGGCTGTAGTGAGTTTTGTACAAAACCCAAATCCAAAAATAGTTGGAACGGTGTGTAAAAACTTAATAAAAACGCAATGCAATGATTTGCAAATTCTTCTTGACCTATATTCAATTGAATATAGTACAAAGACAAGATAATTTAATGTTCAAATTTATTAACTTTTTTTTTTAAACATACGCTCAACATGGATGTTGCCTCTTCTGCATTAAAGAGTAAAAGATCCACAATTGATACTGGCGCAAAGTTCAAAAGCATTCTGGCATCATGGGTAACTTGCATATCTGTAGGGCCCCATTAATGCTGAAAGTTACATACAGGTTTTAGAGCCACATATGCTGCCATCCAGACGTTTTTTTTGTTTTTTTTTTCCAGAGACGTTCCTGCTTATTTCAGCAAGACAATGCCAAGACACATTCTGCATGAGTTATAACACTTTGGCTTCGTAGTAAAAGAGTTCTGGTAGTAGATTTCTTAATTTGATGCCTGCGACATGTTCCAAAAAAGTTGGGAGAGAAGCATGTTTACCACTGAGTTTAATCACCTTTTCTTTTAACAACACTCATTTAGTGTTTGGGAGCTGGGAACACTAATTTTGAAGTTTTGCAAGTGAAATTCTTTCCCATTTTTGCTTAACAAACAACTTCAGGTGCTCAACAGTCCAGTATCTCTGTTGCACTATTTTGCACTTTATAATGCACCACACATTTTCAGTGGGAGACAGGTCTGGACTGCAGGCAGGCCGGTCTTGTACCCACACTGTTGTAACCTGTGCAGAACATGTCTTGGCATTGTCTTGCTGAAATAAGGATGGACGCTTCTGAGAAAGGCGCCATCGGGCTGGCAGCATATGTCGCTCCAAAACCTGTATGTACCATTCGACATTAATGGAGCCTTCACAGATGTGACAGTTAGTCATGATGCCATGGGCACTATCACACCCATTGAATGACAGATGCAGGCTTTTGAACTTTGCACTGGGAACAATCTGGATCTTTTCCTCTGAAACCCGGAGGACACAACGTCCATGATGAATATATGTTAACAAAAAACAATAAGTTTATCAGTTTGAACACTAAATATCTTGTCTTTTTACTGGATTCAATTGAAAAAAGTTGTAAATTATTTGCAATACATTTTATTCTGTTTTTATTTAGTTATTTAGTTTTACACAGACAACTTTTTTGGAATTGGGGTTTGTACAAAAGTCCTTGAGAATCGCACATGCTGTACAAATTGAACCTGCTTTTCTCGTTCATTGCTGTTGTTTTAGCTTTTGAGTTGACAGGAGAAACACCCATGTGAGTGATCTGTCAGCTATGTTGTCCACCGTGTGACTCCAGCATGTGCCTGTCTGTGCTGCTGGCTGCAGACATGCAGACATGCAGTGCTGTTATAGAACAGGTGGACAGTTCAAGACAACTCACATTAATTTACTGCCACTGTCTTCCTGCTCAAGGCGGGTAATCGCTCGACATGGTGCAATCCATCTTTGTCTGCTGAGTTTCAGAAATTGTGCAAGCGTCCAGCTGTGTGCAGACGGCGCGGTGTGTTTTAGAAAGCAGAAGAGGGAGTGAGCTGGTGATGTCAAAGGGAAAGGGGCTGGATTTGGGGCGTTATCATGCGTGTTCTGAGAATACCTGAGGAGACAAGTCAGGAGCTGACAGAAGAAGGAACAAAGTATGTGTTTGTCTTGACAGCAAAGCCAGGGAGGATTTAATAACTAAGAAACAGGACTTGTGAACATCCATTATACTGGTAAGACTGGATATTACACCTCTTTGTCTCTGCAACTTTGGGAGTAATACTGCAAGTAGACAGAGCTTTGGTTCTTTTACTAACATTTACAAACTTTTATGTTGACTTAAAACCGTCAGTCAGTCTTTAAAATTATACTTATTTATTGTAAAACTGGGTGGATGAAGGTCTGCAACAGTTATTTTCATTGTGGATTAATCTATCATTTTCTTGATTAATCGATCAGTTGCTTGGTCCATAAAATGTCAGAAAGTTGAAAAATGTCAAGGTGACGTCTTCAAATGTCTTGTTTTGTCCACAACCCAAAGATACTCAGTTAACTGCCAAATAGGAGTAAAGAAACCAGAAATATTCACATTTGAGAAGCTGAAATCACAGATATTTTCTCTTAAAAAATTACTCAAAATGATTAATCAATTATCAAAATAGTTGTCAGTTCATTTAATAGTTGAATAATAATCAAAGATTGTTGCAGCTCTAGGTGGATGTTTGCATCTCCACGCATGTTACTGAATTTTAACGATGTAGCACCGCTGCAATACAGAATACTCAAAGCATCCATGCGCAGTGTTAAGATGGTGTCTCATTCACATCTCGTCCAGACACGTAGTGAGTCACTGACCCAAATAGATTGTTCATATCTGGCTGGTTGTCAGTGAGCACCTGGGTGATAGGGGGATAGGCGTGATGAGCCATGGAAAGAGTCGTATACAGGCAGCAATGAGTCTTTGTGTAGCGTCCCTTTGTGGCGTTCCTCGCTCTCTAACACCTGCATTATTGCAGACTTGGCATGCCAGGCTGCCCAGACTGTAATGACAGTTCATGTTACAGTCTGGCTTTTTTTAATGACTGTGGTTGAAACAGGCGAGCCTAAACACATGCACGACTAATTTTTTTTTTCCTAATAGTTTATGTGATGTCACTCAAGATGGTCATGACCATTGTATTACAGATACATGAATATTCATCAGGAGTTAAGGCACAAATTGACAAATTTTAAAGCCATTATTAGCCATTATTCCTGACTTCATGCTGCTTCTCATTTCTCTACTTTTCAGATTGTGAGTTACCCAGCATAAACTTAATTTCCTTAATTACTGTTTGTCATTTTTACCCACAGCTTTACCAGTGGAAACAGCTGGAAAACCTGTACTTTCGAGAGAAGAAATTTGCAGTAGAAGTTAATGATCCACACAGGTGAGCAGCAGGAGAGATTCTTCTTTGTAATTCAAGTTTTCAAGTTTTTCATTATATAAGCAGCAGAATGCAGCATAACACAACATTACTGTAAGTCAGCGAAGAACAACTGACAAAGCAAATGTAAGAAAACAAAACAAAACAGATCTTGGTACTAGACAGTCTAAAAGCAGAGAAAAAAAGAAAAAAGAGGGTGCAAAGCACTTTTACAAATAAAAAGGGATACAAAGAGTAACCTGAAAAAATACATGAGTACAACATTAATGAAGTAGAATACTTAAGAAGGTGGGAATATTTTCATCCCTTTATGTTCTTTTCCTTATGTACACTAAAAAAAAATTTGATCAGACTTCATAAAACTTCCTTTGGTAATTATTAGTCCTTAGCAGGAGAGCTTATTCTTTGTAATTCTTAAACTGGCAATTTGTCACAAATTGATAATTTGGTTTTTAGTTTTTGCTTGCTGTGCTGTTGAGCAGTTGCTTAGCCACTAATTGACCCTTCATGAGTCTCTGTTTCGAAACCTGGGTCAACTTTCTCCTTTTCTGTTTCCTATACTTAGATATGCGACGTACTAGACTTGTCTATGTTGAAAAGAAAACCAAATTTTGAAGATGGTTAAAAAATGTTACTGGGTGACCTGTAAAAGCCACACATATATATATATATATATATATATATATTACACACACACACACACACATATATATATATATATATATATATAACACACACACACACACACACTATATATATATTAATATACATATATATATAGTCTCATCTTAAGTTAGCGAATGTTAGCAAAACAGTCGCTAGCTAGTCTACATTAATAATTAGCTACCTAGTTAGCTAGCATTTAGGTAACATTAGCTAATTAGGCGTTTTGCTGACATTAGCTAATTAGATGTGTCTGCAAGTGTATATATGCCACTTTTACTGGTCCCTCATCTTTTAACCATCTTCAAAATATGGTTTTCTTTTCAAGATAGACGAGCCTAGCACACAGCATGCCTAAGCACAGGAAACAGGAAAGGAGAAATTTGACAGTTGAGTTTCCAGGTACCAAGCTTGATCAACTGTTATTGGAGCACAGAGGAAAAAAGGGGTGGGACTTAGAAAGGATCAATTGAGCATTTTTTCAGCATTTATCTAAAGAGATCATTCATAGCACTGTTGCTTTTACTGGAATTGTGCTAAAAACTCGATCCCAACGTCTGATTTCTTTTCCCATGTGCTTCTTGTAACAGAAGAGCAGTAACCAAGCGCACCTTTGGGCAGACGGGACTACTCATCCACACGTGGTATGCCAGCCATTCTTTGATTAAAACCATTTGGGTCATGGCTATCAGCCAGCACCAGTTCTACTTGGACAGAAAGCAGAGCAAAGTAAGTGGGAGTTATCAGTCGCTTCTGCTTTACTTTTAATAGCAAGTTCTTCATCCACTCTGTTGTTCATTTTCTTCTAAATTCTTTTAGGCCAAATTAGGAACAGCTAAAAGTCTGGAGGAAATTGCCATGGATCTCACAGAGCACGGAGGAGCAAAAATAAACAGACTGGGAGACGCTGGCCTGAAGAATAACTTAATAACAGCCAGCAACGGGAGCCTGGTGTCTACAGGTTGGTTATAATTACTTATCTTTCTGAAGCAAGTGTGTATTAAGTTACAAAAATCATCATTTCACATCAAATTTGTGCTCCCAAATGTCTCTGAATAGGTATGAACCTATATAGAAAAGACATATATACCGTTTTACTAAATGTTTATATGTTTTATCTTAAACTTGTGAGTAATATGACCGTAGCAAATTTGTGTAATATGAAACTTACATAATTTGGGAACTTATAAGTATTATATATGACAGTGAATGCACATAGAATATCCTAAACTGATATGAGTGAAACTAAAATATTTAGAGTATTGTATATAAATCTTATCAGCCACGTAAGATGTCATATATGAGACATACAAAAAAAGACATAAAACAAAACAAAACACACACACACACACACACACACACACACACACATATATATATATATATAATGGTATATATTTATATATAAAAAGCATTTGTCTTTATAACTGAGACTTTAAATGTTTAATCAAAAACAACATATACAATATATAATTTGCCATGCACTATATTTATAATTAACATACATGAGTATTTAATTTATCCATAATTAATTCTTATGTTTATGTTGCATGAGAAGAATGCCATTTACATGAGTAAACCATGGTATGAGACTTAGAAGTCTTGTAAGACATATAATAAATATAAAATATAAATATTTACTATTAGAGATTATGGGAAATTCTTATTTTTTTCTTTTTCTTTTCCATATGGGAAGGATAAACGCTGAGTTGTTTGTGAATTAAAAATTAAAGGCATCATATTGAAGAGTTGATACAGTTTCATGACATGAATACATTTTTTCGATGTAAGGATATTGTACGTTTTGTTGGCAAGAATAGTCAGAATATTGTTTTCACAGGTTCTGCAGACTCTGAAATGAGTGAAGAACAGAAGAAAGAGAAACTCGCTGAGCTGAGAAAAAAAGAGCAGGAGATCCAAGATATTTTGGCCAAGAAAACAAAAGAACTGAAGAAGATTTGCCTGCGAGAGGCGGTGAGAAATCATTTTGTATGACACTTCTTCTGCGCCGGTACCGTATTCTGCAAGAAGGCGCATATAAGTCTTTTCCAAACAGCCACATTTGTTCAGCTGCATTATTAAAGCGTGTTGCTGTGCGGCGGACAGATTGATGGTTTCTGCTGTTACGCTCACTTCGTCTAAGTGTTTACGAGCCTAGTTGTTTTGTGCTTTCAGGAGCTCACTGGCAAGCTGCCAAAGGAGTATCCCCTCTCCTCAGGTGAAAGACCGCCGCAAGTCAGACGGCGAGTTGGCACCGCTTTCAAGTTAGACGACCTTTTCCCCTATAATGAGGTCTGTATCCAACTGGGGCTTTTTAATCAAATACAGCAGCAGTTCACATCTCATGTTTTTGTGTGTAACACTGTTTGGGTAACTCTTTATATTAAAGTCCATGTGATAACAAAATATTGATTTCCTAAAGAGTCTATGATCAGAACTACAGCCATAGCAACAGTCTGTTATTCAGAAATAACAGACCTTAGTGTGCCATAATTGACCGATCAAAATCGAGTATTTAACAAAGCCATGTAATAATAGGTAATAAAGCCTGTAAGTCCATTGCAATACTTATCAACATTATTATATAAGTATATAATATAATAAGATTATATAAGTCTTGATAATAGCATCACAAACTTTAACGTTTATTGTTAGATATAAGACATTTATAAGCACTTATAAGAAACTTGTTTATAGACTGCCAAGGACCATTATTATTAGTAATTGTTTATAATAGCATTACAAACACATTTACTGAGTTTGACTAACTTACTCATTATGTCATTGTTAAACCTTGATGAAGCTTTTTGTTGTGGCTTTATTAGGATTAATACACATTTTATTTAGCATTTATTAGATGTTAACTATGCACTTATTAACAATTTACGATGCTTTTGGTGGCTACAAAAGCAAGAACGATGCCATGTTAATAAACCCTTTATTATGCACTTATTTGTAGTTTGTCTGTATCATGTGTGTTAAGTTAATGTACTTTTTGCATTTAAAGGATACGTCTTGGTTATATTATATTTTTATTTTGCTGTTGGCAAATCTCACAAAAAGATCTTAGCCAAGACAACAATGAATCCTTCCTACTAACAAGTGTTCTCTGTGTCGCCAAAGCTTGGCGTGTCTTACTTGTAATCCTGACATGTTCCTTCATTATGATGAACACGGGCACTGTAGTTTATTTTGAGTTGATCCCACGTACATTGTTCTGGTGCCACAAATACTTGCTACAGGGCACCAAGCCTGCAGCTGAAAATAGTCCCCAACAAATGCACAACTTACTACTGTTTGTTTACATTAAGTGCACTCAGCAACTAATTTACAGGATGTGACAGTACTACATTTAAAAATCATCATCAATAACAGCAAGTTGACATTAAAGGAATAGTTCGGATTATTTGAAGTGGGGCTGTACGAGGTGCTTATTCATAGTCAGTACTGGTACCAACATAGAAGCTAAGCAATGTACTGCTGTGGGCAGGGTCAGAAACAAAACTTATTTTAGCCACTTAAAAAAGGCCCACCTAAAAATATCAGTATCATTTTAAGTGTATGCTATATTTAGAATATTTTCACCGCTTTACCTTGCCATCACACAGCTTTTTCTGACAAAAAGCGACCACATATTGCTCTATCTCTCGCTCAATGAGACTCCTTTGGCAAAAACAGTAACTTTACCTTGCCAAGCACAGCACTTGATGGTCTGCAGCTGCCTCAGTTTATTAGTTTTTTGTGTTGTTGTATGATTGTGGTCTATCCAAACTCACCTTTTAACACACAGAAGTCACACAATAACACAAACAAACTAACCAAATGAGGCAGCAACTCCCATATTCTACGAGTTGAAATTGCTGATTTTACCACTGGAGTCTGGTTGGTCTGGAGAGACAGATAATTGCTTTTATAATGGCGCTTTCCCATCATCATTTCCCAAGGCTGTCTAACAGCAAGGTAATGTGATGGATGTATTCTAAATATACTGTAGAGTAAACTTAAAATTACATAGATTTTTTCAGATGGCTAAAATATGTTTTGCTGCTGACCCTGTCCACAGCAGTACATTGTTAAGCTTCCTACACTGGTACTCCTCAAAACTGGGGGTGTGCTGACCTCGAGACTATCGATAAGTGCCTCAAACAACCGCACTTCGAAAAAGTCCACAGTCATAAGATTTATTCTGTAACAGTTTTTACATGAATAAGGCAAATAACTTGCCAATAATAGTTATTATCTGGTTAAACCATGTGTAGCAGACATCTTGTCGCTTATTGTTGTCTCTGGGGACGTGCTGCTTGTGTTTTGTGCAGGATCCCTTTCTGAGAAACCTGGAAAGCAGATTTGCCCTGCAGCAGAAGATTGTGGAGGCGGCTAAGAAGCTTGCCAATGAGCCAGAACTGTGCAAAACGGTGAAGAAGAAGCGGAGGAGAAACTGTCTGGATGCCATGCACAAACTGCAGCAGATAGAGGACGAAATGAACCAGTACAGAATCAAGAAGGGAAAGAAGCCCACACAGCGGGCCTCAGTCATCATTGCAGGTATAGTGCAGACTGATATGTGTTACTGGATTATCACTGAGCTAAATTAACAGTAAACACAGAGTTGTTTACTTTTTTTCTGCAGATGAACTCATCCGGTCAGACTGCAGCTCTCTGTCTAGTCTTCCACTGGATGATGGTGAGTCAGTGAACACACATTCTGGTGCATTAAAATCAGCCAACCTGCTAAAATAATCATTATTAATACTCATTTTGAGTATTTATAATAGAGCGAGTGTCAGTATTGTTACTGTGAGTTACCTTTGTATTCAGATGACTCAGACGGCGCCAGTCAGAGGCCGCGCTCACGATCGGTTCAAGGTTCCCCTCAGCTCAGCCCGATGCGGTCTCTGGGAGCAGAATATGACGTGGAAAGACAGGGATCTCCGAGGGAAAATCACCACAACAAGAACCACAGCAGGTTGGGAAACCGATTTCAATGAAGTCTCCTGTGATGTGAAACCTGTTTCACAACTTTCGATTTTATTGAAAATTGTTCTCGGAATGATGCAATGATCTCATGTTCTGGAGGAGTCCGTAATATTTTTCGTGTCATGTGTGCAGCCTCATTCCTTTCCTCACACCTCACCCCTTTTTTTTCTTTTTTTCTTTTTTTGTTGGATCCTCTCCTACTACCACACCCTTTTAGATTAGCTTTTGAAGGCCAGGAGGCTTCCCACTACTACCAGAATCCAAGAGATGTGTCCTCCACCCACAGTAGTCCCTATAAAACCCTTCCCAGACCTCCTAGAGATCCACGCAGCATGCCTCCCACCCCGGTTATGACCCGCAATGCCTACAGCAGCAGCCAGCTCAGGTGTGATCTCTGCTCCCCTGCACTGTCAACCCAAAATACTTCCTCCTCCTTCACCTTAACAAAACCCCTGCTTCTTTCTCCTACCCTCTAAACCCTTAAAGAGACAGTTCACTCAAAAATCAAAAATACATTTTTTTTTCTCACTCTGGTCTGTAGTGCTGTTTATCCTTCTAGATTATTTTGTGCGATCATCACTTGGACGTCTTTCTTTCCTCCAGTATAATGAAACTACATGGCACTCAGCTTGTGGTGCTCAAATCTATGTCTCTTTCCAGAAATGATGTCTTGTTTACTCAAGATAATCCACAGAACTTGTGTGAGCAGTTTCATGTAGAAACTATTTACTTTCTCCTGTCTACCAACCTGTCAACCAATTACTGAAAAGGAAAAGGAGGAAGAAGAAGAAGAAGAATGAAGAAGAGTTTTATTTGTAAAGCATGTTTCAAGCTGGGGGCACAAAGTGCTTCCCATAGACAACATAAAAGCAAAGCAAGAAACACAAGAAAAGCAAAATACTAGCACACACTTAAACGACCGTGTACAGGAAATTTACAAATGAAATCATCCAAATGGTAGGACAAGTGAAAGTTTTCAAATAAATTTCAACTAAATTTTAAATCAGGTGGTTGCACAACAGAGCTCGACACTGCACAGAGCTGGTCAGGTGAAAAGGCAAGTCTGTAAAAACATCTCTTAAGACAAGATTTAAAAGCAGAAACTGTATCGGCGGATCAAATGCTGTTCCAGAGCTGACATGCTGGTACAGTAAATGCTTGATCACCCTTTGACCTAAATCTGGAGGAGCTAGCATGCCTAACCCTGCAGAGTTCACTGGCGTACTCTGGCGCCTGGCCACGGAAAGCCTTGTAGCCATGAGCAAATATTTGAAAATGGATTCTAAAACAAATTGATAACCAGTGAAATGCTGCTCAAACTGGGGTGATGTGAGAGGAGCAGGTTGTCTTTGTCAGAAGTTTGGCTGCACAGTCAAACAGTTCTACACAGTCTGAAGCTGAGCCAAATCTCAGGCACTGAGGCAGGTAAACAAGGCGTTGCAATAATCAAGGCGTGAAGAAATGGAAGTATGAATAGTTTTCTCTGTATTGCTGAAAGATAACATTGGTCTGAACTTGTTGGTAGACACATGATTGATAAAAAGTTTGGTAGAAAGAAAATAGTTCCTACAAGAAACTGCTCACAACAAGGTCTGTGTATTATCATGAGTAAATGGGTCATGATTTCTGAATGCCATCTAGTTCCATTATATTTGAGAGAGGCCAGACATCTCTATAGCAGATATCTCCAAAACTCTGCAACTTACACATACAACAGCAATCTAGATGAATAAATAACACTACAGATGAATATGTATTTTCGATTTTAAAGGTGACCTGTCCCTTTGACCAAACCTCTCATACAAATCCCTAACTTTTATTTGAACTAATAAATCCAGAAATATTACACCATAAGTGATTTGTTGTTTTAGGAGACAGTTTAAAAGTTGTGTCCCTCCTGCAGGTCGGAGGGGTCTCCTCATTGCTTCAGGCATCGCAGCGGCAGTCTGGAGTCGCAGCCTCGGCTCAGAAAAGACACAGACTCAGAGAAGCCCGTCTTCATCTTGTCACCAGCCCACCGCAGCAACAGCACGGAGGTGTTAGAGGACTGCTCGTCCTACACTAGCCAGTCCAGTCTGGACTACTGCGGGGCGGCCAACTCCCACTACAGTACGCTGGACTCCCGAAGCTCCACCATGCATCGTCTCCACAGGAAGGTGGAGGTGTACGGAAACACCGGGAGCATGCCCAACCTGGTCCAGCACCACTCTGGTTGTAGTTATTCATGTGAGACCTCAGCACACTATGCACCCAGTGCCTACTACGTCCCCGGCTACCCCTGCTCGGACATGGAGCCTTACGCTAACGGTGCCTATGTGTATGAGAATGAAGTAGAGGGCCACTACAACGTCAACCCCTCCTACCAAATTAATGGCTATCATGGACACGACAGATTCAGGCACTATAGCAGCGACCGCGCAGACAGTCTTTCCCAGAATCCCTACGCGACAGTGAGGCCACCGCGGAACCGAGAGGGCCCCCGAAATGAGCTGCTGGCCAAGAACATGCAGAAGGCCCTGGTGGCGGAGCACCTGAAAGGCTGGTACCACCGAAGCAGGGGCCACAGGGAGGGAGGGAGGGGGATGCTGACTGGATATGATTTCGACAGCGGCTCTCAGCTCAGCCTCGGCTACCAGACCATGCCAGCGGCATTCAGCCACTCCAGCAGAACCACCTCATTTTCATCAGGTGAGGTCCTCAAGCAGTTTGAAAAGGTCAAGTCAGATTTATTGGAGTAGGAAGAAAAATCTTCCAAGAAAATATAATTTAATAAAACCTGTTTTGTCTTCTTTTTAATTCAGGGATGGATAGATTTACATACCTGCTGTAGGTTTTTCAGTGCTTAAACAGCCATGTCCTTGCAGGGTGTCTAAGAATCCTGCAAGGAATGCTATTTTATTTCCCTATCTGATTCTCCTTCACTCTGAATTTCTCCGTCATGCCTTAAAGAAATGCTAAGACTATTTTATTTATGTGGGTTTCAGTGGAGAGTTTCACTTGCTGTGTTCAGACTTTTTCAAGGCTGCCAAGAGTAGAAGTCCAGGAGAAAATTAGCCCCAGTTTGTGCCTCTAATTTACTGAAACTACTGTAGTGCCCATTCGGGGCATACCCTTTCAGAATGGGCCGATTACTTAGCCCCAGGTATCAACTTCACACTCTCTTGGTTCATCAGCAATACAAGTGTACAAGTGTGAAGTCAGATGAACAGTTCTCGAGACATGTGAATTACATACATTCGTACATAAATACAGGCAGACATAGATTCCTTCTTTATATTTAGATGATGCGGTTGTAGTGCCACCTATTGGCCAAATTTCCCATGGTCACTCAGACATCATATCTACACATCTCGACCAAATGTGGTTGCAATAGGAAAGTGTTTGGGAGATATAAACTAAGCTCTGCCCACAGCATTTGAGCAAACTTTGAGAGACAATTTAGCTAAACTGAATGAAATATTTTGTGACCAATGACCAATGTTTAAAATTTGCTGGAGGAGGAGTGAAAAACCAGATTTGGACAAAATTCAAAAGGGCAGAAAATCAATCTAGATGGAAATGGGCGGGGCTTGTATGGAATCCAGCAAAGATTTTTTTTAGACATATCATTCAAATGTTGCAGGCCAAAAAAAGTCCTTTGTTATAGCGCCACCATCTGGCCAAATGGCACCAAATTCAATACTGCACAAAGAGATTCTTTTCTTTATATTTAGATTACATTCACACAGTCACTGAGTCAGTCATTAAAGCCATAGAGCAAAGTTTTCTGAAAGATAAAAGATCCCTGTTTTCTAAAAGATAAATAGATCCTTGGCGAGCTGTAAAAAAAAAAAAAAAAAAAAAAAAAATGTAAGTAAGATCAAATTAGACAAATGTAACTGATAATAAATCTTTTACATTTTGATTCACATTGTACAAACTCACCAAGGACATGTGTAATTCCTGGCTATCATAACTTAGGAAAAGGAGTTTAACATCTTTTTTTTACAGGGTTTGTACAAAACATACAATTAAAGTTAATATGAACAGCTGGTAAAATAAACAAAGTGATAGTACACATTGATTGCTGTGAGTATTAAGGAATTTGCAATTGAATTTATAGTAACAATTCAGATGTGATGATAAATGCTTGGAGAGTCTACCTTTAACATGCTGGAAAAGTGCTTGAATTTCATTCTTAAGAGGCTGTGCAAAACTTGGTTTTATTGAATGTAACCATGATATAAGAGGTCTGAATCAGAATCAGAATCAAAAATACTTTATTGATCCCCGGGGGGGAATTGGTTGCGTTACAGTTGCTCCCATTCAAGAATAAAAGTATATATAAACATATAGAAAATATAAGAATGGAAATAGATATTGTAAGTATGTAAAAATATTTTAACAACAAAATACACAACAATATATACAACAGTGGTACACATCAAGAGTGTAAAAACAACAGTAATGTTGGAGAGAGGGAATGAATGTGTTCGGATACCAGTATTATAAAAAGTATAGGTTGGTTTAAATGCACAGTATAAATAAATAAATTCTGTAATGATGCCAGTGTAATGAACGTATTGCACTATTAAATTATTATTATTGCACAAATAACCATATTTTTAGGCCAGTATTGCACGTATGAAGATATAAATGAATCATAAATCATAATTAGCTTCTGATGAGTTGAAATATAAATGCTTAATAAGTAAGTAGATGCAGAAACTGGCATTGAAAGGTACAGTTAAATTTTAAGATATCGGACCAGAAAAACAAAGAAACATGAAAAAGTTTTGCAGGATTGTAGTGCTGCATCATAAAGTTGTGAAATGTCCATGTGCACCGTACTGCCAGGTCATGTGAAGGTTAAGTGTTTGTTTTGCAGCAGTGACATTGAGATGGACTTATGAATGTTTCCAATAACAAGAATTACTCCTGAGTTATTGTCCAACATCAGCTGAGTGTTTTTGCCTGTGTCTCGTTCGCAGTGTCCTCAGTGGAAAGCAGCACAGGGAACTGGCGCAACCAGCTGGCAGTCGGCCTGACAGAGTACGATTCACCCGACACACCTCAGTACCCACACCCCGGAGCGCCGTACAACCGCAGTCCCACACACAACAGGTGAGCGCTGCAGTTTGCTAAATCTCCACACTGAGCTGTGGACGCAAGAGGAAGTGAGTCAATGACAGGCAACTTGTGGCTGTTTTTTTTTGTTTCATTATTCATGGAATTTCAGATAAAATGCTGTTCAGGCAAGACACTACAGGTGAATAGATCATAAATTCTGACTAATAGATTCCACCATAGAACTTCCCCAGGTGGTTACTTACATTAAAACAATTATTATCTGAAATGTTTTGTTGAAATCTGCAAATAATTAATTAAATTACAACAATTAAATATGCACTACAGTGATTATCATACATTTCTAGAACAGAAATCTGAATCTCGGATGACGTCAGGTTCATTCACTGTGTTGTTTGTTTTTTTCTTTTTTTTTTTTTTTAAAGAGGATATTTTTGCCATGTTTTAGGGAAGAAAATGTTTTATAAATCAGGCTATGAATGATATATGAACAATCCCCTTTCATAAAACCCTTGAGAGTATATAAATAGGAATAAAACTGGATGTACGTAAGTGGTACTGAAGTGGAGATTTCTGAGAAAACAGCCTTTAAAGATATGCTTTGTAAAATTCCATATGTTTTTAGACAAAAAATAAGACACATGAACAAAACAGGTAAAATATTTAACTAATAGATATCACTATGAAACTTCCCTTAGTTGATTATTTGTGTTAAGATAATTATTTTTTGTATTCTCTAATAATAAAAAAGTATATGTGCTACTTTGCACACATTTCCAGAACATAAATCTGAACATTGGATAAATCCAGGTTTAAAATTCTTGTTTAATTTTATTGAGATATTAAAGTACATTATTTTTACAGAGGAAATTTTGGGTATCTCTTTTTATGACTCCATAAATTCTAAAATACTGTCATTCAAAAGCCACATTTTTAGGAAAAGAACGTTACATAAAGCAGGCTGTGAATGATAAATGAATAAATTCCTCTGTAACAACCTTGAGAACATACAAAGGAGAAAAAACAGTGTTTTGTGCATGTAAGTGCTACTGAAGTGGAGATTTCTGGCTCGGAGTAAGAGGAAAAAAACTCATTTTGAGGAAACAGCCTTTAAAGATGTATATTGTAAAAATGTCATACTTTATTAGACAAAAAAGAAACTTGAGGTGAACAGGGCGTGGAACTAATACTGTGTGTCACCATGAAACCTCCTCTGCTGATTACTCACATTAGGACAATTATTTGCTGTATTTCAAGTTTTCTGATATTCTAGGTTTGAATAAAATGAGGCTTTTATTCCCAGAACAGAAATCAGAACCAAAATAAACACCTAAGTCTATCTATTTGGGATGTTTTCTTTCCACTAGTCTGGAAGAAGGCATGTTATGGAAATAAAATAGTCCAAAATCTCAAAATCAATCAATCTGAGGCTGCAATCACTTGACTAATTCATGAACGTGAATTATGTTTAATTTTATTACACAAATTACACAAATGAAAACATGAGCTCGGCAGATTCCTCTGGTTTCCGGGCTATCAAAATTGACCTGTGTGTGAAAAACACGATGTTTGCCTGTGGTGTCTTGCCTCAAGGATACAATAATTAGCCTGTTAATGTCTCCCTGTCAATGCTCATTATCAGGTACGTGTTAGTGCCTCTTCTGTTTTCTTTAATGCATGTTTGTTGCAGTTTTTAGGCCTTTGTTTTGTGTGCAGCTCTGCCTCTGGATAAAACATCAGCTTGTAAAGTAAAAAAAATGTAACCATGAGGACCGTCTGTCTTTCTTCCTGCCTCTCCTCTTTTCTGTCTTGACTTCTGATTAATGCTCATGTGTGCAGATCTTCTCCAGAAAACAAAGTGTCTGACACAATGCCTAAAAAATCTGAGTCAGTTGAGGTGGTTGGCTCTGAGGCCACTAGTACAGATGAACCGTCAGACAACCAGGCTAGCACTTAAGGGTGAGACCAAACACAGTGGGCTTCTGCCTTGTGTCGTGTTGCCACTCACGTCCATTTTGACATCCCATTTTCATTCGTGTGTTACACCTGTGTAGCTTATTTAATCATCCACATCTTTACATTGTGGTCTACTGATTTTTTTTTTTTTATCAGACACAGTCATTTTTGTGTTTGTTCAAAAGTGTTGCGCTCATTATTTGGATGATCTTGCACATTACATATATGAAGACAAGTGTTTATCTCATGATTAGAAAGTGACACTAAAAGTCTACAGCCAGACTAGCAGCTCTGTGAGGCTGTATTTAGGCAAAGCAGTGCATGTATCAGCATGCTAAAATGCTCACAATAACAATGATAACATACTGATGTGTAGCAGGTATAATGTTTACCATGGTTGCCATGGTAGCTTAGCATGTTAGCACACCAACAATAGCTAATTAGCACTAAACACACAGTACAGCTGAGGCTGTTGAGAAAGTCAGTCACTTTGCAGGTCATAAACTAAAGTATTGGACAAATAAACATGAAGTTACAACAAGTCATCGTGAGGAGAACATGAATATCAAGACAAATCACTTAAAACAGACAACCAGGTGCTGACAAAGAGGAAAAGTCAGCACTGGGTTGCACCAGCTATGTGGATGTTCTTTCCTAAGTTATACTGTAAAGTCAACATTAGTGGCTTAGCAAACACTTAGTTTGTAACTAAATCAGCTACTAAAATTGGTTGCAACACAACTACCTTTCAGCATAACCTTATTAGTTTGGACGTGAAGCCATAACTAAGGCAAGTGGTGGCCAATTGACAATTAAAGATCGAATTCCATTCTCATGGTTATTGTGCACCAGGACTGCCCCCTGAATAAGGATTTCTCTAGTTGACTAATAGTTATTAGTTCAGACCATAGTCGGCCAGTTGTTGCACTTTTAATTTAATTATTTAATCACAATATTTAACACTGTGCTACATTACAGAGTAATACAAAACCGTAATAAGGAGCCTTTAAAATATCAATTTTGCAAAGGGCCTGAAGTGAGCCGCCTGTTAACAACAATGCTAACACTATTCAGTTCAATTCAATTTGTATAGCACCATATCATTAACAGGAGTTATTTCAGGGCACTTTTCACATAGAGCAGGTCTAAACCGTACTCTTGCACATCACACAAGTCTCATTGTTCAAAACTTGGGAATGATTAAATTCCAGCTTCACGAACACAAACAGAAGTGGACTTGTCAACAAGATGGCTGATGTACATTTGCTCCTCGCTACATCTCCTGCCGCTGAGCCCGGTTCATTTCCCCGCTCGCCCAGCTCCTCTTGTGGTGACGCTCCCCGCTAGCATTCCCCACTGAGTACCCACACACCAGAACTGGAAACCTTCTCCTCCTGGTGGTCCAAAGCTCCTGTGCTCGCAGTGTAAATAAACACCAACACTCCGTCGGTGCAGTTAAGGGCAAGTGCCTTATATTGCTAGTGACTTCCATGTTACAAGAGAAAAGGTTCGTGTTGCAACCATCCCTCTGATACTTTCGTCCTGGCCCTACTGACAAGGCACAGTTCCAGAATGGAGTCTGAGGTGTTTTTTTTAAAGCGTCTAATGACTGTAAACTTGGTTGACAAAGACTTTTTTCACTGACATGGTTTGGTCGACTATTAGGGGGCAGCACTACCTCCTGTGGGCATTAGCTTTCTGGCTGGTACTGTAGCACATTGTAGTAAGCTAGATCGATATTATACCCATAAAAATCAGGTCTCTATTGGATTATTGTGTTGCAAAATGAGATGGAATTAATGGGGAAAAAAAAAAAGATTCACACCTGCCCTAGGGGCATGAATTAGTTGTTACTTGGAGTTATGTTGTAATTTATCTCAGTGGTGCATCCACTTTTATTTTAGGAATGCATAAATTACAACTTAGTATATGTTATAACTAGGGTAAGTTTAAACACACAGCTGGTGCAACAGACTGCAGGTCGCAGTGCACAGTTGAATCAAATTTCATGGCAATCCACCCTATAGTTGAGATATTTCAGTCTGGATTAAAGTGATGGACTGACGGTTGACATTGCACTGCTGGCGTGGCTAAAAGTAGGAAGTTTCCATTCACTCCATGAAGTTGAAAACATTGTTGAATGCCTTCACAAAGTCATGTGGACTTTTTGGTTTATTGCATTTCCATTTCCATTCCTCTTTTTTTTCACAGTATTCAGACATGTGTTCTTTGTTCTCAAACAGTTGATCTACAGTAGATTTGACATGTTCTTGTGTTGATGCCTGCACAGATTTCACCTGGACGGAAGCTACATGAGCATCCACTGAAGAGGACCAAACCAAACTTTGGCACAAACAAAGCCATGGCCAGCAGCACATGAAGGGGAGGAAGCTGAAACACGGGCTGTACACAAACTGTTTTTTTGCCGCCATAACCGTGTGTTGGCAGATGTTGGTCTGTTAGGTTTTTGGCAGAATCTGTGTGTACGCTGTCCTCATGTTAAAGTAACCTCTGAAAACAGTGATGACACTCTTGAATGACTTTCCCATGTGCCTTGGATTGGATGAATTGTACAGGCAGATGAGAATGTGTCAAGAAACTTTAAGATGTTGCACAACCACACTGGATTCAAACCCTACTGTGTTTTAAAGAGGAAAAAAAGAGGCAACATGTGTTTTTACTGAACTTCATGTATTTTAACAGGAACTAGCTACTGCCTTATAAAAAAACAGTAGATTATAGATTAAAATGATTTTCACCACTTTCATCTCAGTAAGTATGATAAAAAATAGTCTTAAATATAAAATCCAAATCGAAAACAAACATGTTCACAAAGTGACATGACAAGAACTGAATTGATCGTTCATTAGAGCAGACTGTGTCTTCGATGAATTTCCATTCCTTCCTTTCTTTAAACTTTGAATCAGAATGTATTATGTCCATATTGTTTATAGAGCCATTTGTCTTTGTTGGTGCTGTAATGTGTTTTAAAATGCATGGTAAGAATATCCATTTTTTTGATAAGAACTTCTTTTTATATTAACAGAAGACCACTGCCGCAAAAAAACAAAAACAAAAAAAAAAACCCCAACATATTCATGTCTCGTTGTTTGTTTTCTCACACATTTGTACAGTCAGTGTGTAGTTATACGTTGTTAGATGTTGTCATAAAATATTTTCCACTGGGAACAAGGATGTGAATAAATACATGTGTGACACATAAACTGCTGTGCGGTTCAGGTTCTGTTATTGACTATAGTAGTATGTCTTAAAGGAACAGTTTAACATTTTGGAAAATAGGCTTACAGCAAGGTTGAAAATACAATGACAATGAAATGGTGTAATTAGGGTCCAATTAGCATTGATTACTGCAGACCCCTATTGTTTTAGTTGTGATTATTCTTTCTTTCTGTCTTTCTTTCTTTCTTTCTTTATGTCATTCTGTCTTTCTTTCTTCATATTATTATTTTTCTCTGCTAAAAGTGTTTGTACAGCAAAACCCACAAGACGAAAACTTATCAAAATTGGCAGGTGGGCTGCTAATTCCCCCCACTACTCAAACAAACAAAAAAAGTGTGGTGTCATAACAATACATGAACAAAACATGAACTTATTACCCCATAAGCATAAATATTACAGTTACATTGCCCATGTCTGATTGCTAACTGTCCGGAATGATATTTAAAAAACTTAATCATTCATACACAAAGACTTCACAGAATGTTTGGTCAAGATTATGGAAAAGTCAGAGAAAAGTCATGGAAACCCATTGGCCAAAATGTGTAGGAACCCTGTCACTCTCATATCTGTCTAGTAAATATGAAGCAAGACAGAGCAACTTAGTTTATCTTAGCATAGAGGCTGGTAAACTGGGGAGTATCTAACCTGACTCTGCCCAAAGGTAAATAAATGCACATATTTTCCAAAACTAAATTCTAAAGGTTTTAATTTCTTACATAAATAAAACATGATTTTTTTAGCATCCTGCTTGCCAAAACTGTGCTTTGAGTAGTTATCTAAAAACAGTCAGACAGTCTCCTCAACTCTTACTATCCATTTCCCTTGAGGCAAATTATCTCTTCTGGCTCGATCTCATATATTTGTTGTTGTGCAGCACTTTAGAGGCTATAATATCTTCTGTGAAGCTCTATGAGACTGGGAGGAGCACTGTTTGCAGTAAAGACATTACCCCCCCCCTTCCTGGTAGCCCTGTGAAAATAGTCCACCTGCTGCTGTCAATCCGACACTTTCCTTTGCCTGAAGCAACTGTCATCCCAAAAGATCCTGATGGCCGGGCCAGCTGGGAGCAGGGGCTGAAAGAAGAATGTTAGCATGTCTTTCCCCTGCTTGTACCTTAAATATCTTCCATGCAGTTCACAGGGTTTAATTTTAGACTCCACATGAGGCAGGAGCAAACGGTTTGTAGCTGAAGTCAGAGTCGGAGGTAGTTTGCTCTGTCCTGAGTCATAGGTTAGACAGAAGTTATCCTTCCTTTTGATATCAACAGAAGAAAGAAGCTACACAGCACAAACATGTCAAACGGCAGAGACCTTGATGACCTCAAGGAAGAGGATATTGATGAGGATGAAATCCTCGCTATGCTCTCACCTGAGGAGCTTAAAGAGCTCCAGAGTGAGATGGATGTTATTATTGCCCCAGATGAGACTGTACCAGTCGGACAGAGACAGAAGGACCAGACGGAGAAACCTCCGACGGGGACGTTTGACCACAGATCACTAGTTGATTACCTGTACTGGGAGAAAGAGTCCAAACGTATGCTTGAGGAAGAAAGAGTGCCTGCTACGCTGCTGCCCAGTGAGGTAAGAAGTCAAACTCTCAAAAGTTCATTGCCAGATCAATTTAGAGTTTAAACAGGAAACAAAGAGTGACTGTCCAGATTATGATAATGGAAGTAAGGGTTGGGTGATGTCTGCCGAATTGGCATATAGTATGGCAATGTCCACAGTGAACACTGCGAAAAGAGTCTTTGTCTCGGCAAAACATGTACGGAAAAAAGTTGTGTTTAAAAAGAAAATAATAGACATAACATGGGGACACAGAGCAATGACCAGCAGCGACAGCTTCTTTTTATTTCCCCCAACACATAACAGGTGTCAGTGTTGAGGGGACACGTTACATCAAATACAGAAGGCTTTTAAACCTCGATGTTAAGATGGTAGAGGGCTCAGTGGTCCATGACTGGACGTTCAAGGTATTTGGCAGTCTAGAATGATCCAAGGCACTCTGATAGTGAGTATAAAATCCTTTAATAACTCAGTAGTAAAAATAAAAACTTAATGGATTTGCCAATGTATTTATTTGGAAACACATTGGCAAATGTATAATTAGGTTAATAGAGGATATTTATACTCACAATGAGAGTGTCTTGGATCTTTCTAGACTATCTAGACTTCCATTATTAGTAAGCATGACAGTCACTCTTCTCTAATTGCTGGCCCTGTCCTTGAAGATCACCTGAATCTTTATTTTTATATCATCAACATCACTTTTTGACCCAGTGCAGCATATCAACATTTTGCTAGAAACCATTAACTGTGTAATTGTGCAATGCTACTGGCAGAATAAATAATAGCATAACAACGGAGTAACCTTGGTCTGATTTGTTGTTTTCATCAGAGAACTTTGAGGGAGGAAGCTGAAAAGAAAGAAAAAGAAGAAAAGACAGAAGATGGTGCGTATGAAGTGTATGAAGTAATAGAGGAAATTATTGAGGAGGAAGCTGTAGATGGCACAGCTGGAGAGGAAATCGTAGAGGAAATCATTGAGGAGATCATTGAAGAGGTTGACGAGACGGACAAAAAGGTGGATGTGAAGGATGAGAAAGAGGTGGAGCTGCCTGGGGACAAAGACAAACATGAAAATATAGACAACAAACAAGAAGAGCGTCCAGACAACAACACAGAAAAAATACCAGAACCCAGCACAGATGACAATCGCACTTCTTCAGATACAAAGGAGAAGAGCGAGAGCTCAGCTGCCGAAAACAGCACCACACAAATTAAAGAGAAAGAGGAAATTAAAACTACAGACTCTTTGCTTCCCGAAGAAGCTCCAGAGGAGCCAGAGATAAATGAAACCAACGATAAGCTCCCGCCGAAAGAAGAGAGAAAAATTGGCAAATTAAAAATTCCAAAGCTGGCACTCAACAATGTAAAAATGACATCAAGACCCTCAGGAAACGAGACAAACTTGGATTCGACACTGAACAAAATCCGCCAAAACAGCCCCTCTGTCACTGAGGTGAACCTCAACAACATAGAAAACATTCCCAAAGAGATGCTGTTAGACTACGTCAACGCCTTGAAGAAGAACAAGCATGTGAAAACCTTCAGTATAGCAAACACCGGTGTTGATGAAAACATTGCTTTCAACCTGGCCAACATGTTACGAGAGAATCGCAGCATTACGACTTTGAATATCGAGTCCAACTTCATCACCGGAAAGGGCATCGTCGCCATCATCCGCTGCCTCCAGTTCAACGAGACCCTCACAGAGCTGCGTTTTCACAACCAGAGGCACATGCTGGGTCACCACGCTGAGATGGAGATCTCGCGCCTGCTCAAGGCCAACAACACCCTCCTGAAGATGGGGTACCACTTTGAGCAGCCAGGGCCCAGGATGGTGGTGACCAACATTTTAACCAGGAATCTTGACCGTCAGAGGCAGCTGAGGAAGGAGGAGCAGAAGCAGCAGCAGCTGAAGGAGCAGAGGGAGCTGATGCAGAGGTATGAGAACAGTCTAAACCTGCCTCCTGGTTTACTTGAGATGCTTGGGTACATACCTCCTCTAGAACTCCTGCAGGAGCATGGGCTGGTTCCACCCTCGGCAGACCTGAGCTTTGTACCTCAAACACATAACCAGGAAGAACAACCAGAGCCTCAGAAGCAGCTCAGACACAAAAGCACTGCCAAACAACCCAGTGCTGAGCCATCGAATCCATTACGGGACGTCCAGCTGAGGAGGACTCCCAAGAAGCGTGACCCTTTCCTGGAGATGGATGACAAGAGACCAGAGAGGGCAAGTTTCCGGCTGAGGAAGACTCCCAAAGTGAAGGATACAGACGTTGGAATGGTGCCAGAGGAGAGAGAAAACCTGAACGATGTGATTAAGACTTTGAAGCCTGTCCCTCGCAGACGAGTGCCACCAAAGGTTGAGCTCACACCCCGTGATAAGCTCCTAAGTGAGATCAAACAGAGCAACGTAGCCTATCTCAAATCTGTGAGTATCCAAGAATTTGTACTATGAGCTCATAAAGTTGGGATCCTGTGTATAAGAGGGAAGATTTTGTAATTGACTCCTCCTATGTCCCAGTTGGTTTGTACCTGGCTGAATCTCTGTAAACTTTCCCCTTTCCTGTTTCCTGTACTTAGCTATGTGCCAGGCTTGTCTGTACAGAGGAGAAAACCAAATGTTGGAGATGGTTAAAAGATGCAGCTGGGGGACCTGTAAAAGCAACATAGAAAGGCAAAGTCCGGTGTGCCCTGTGGGACCTCACTTTGGAAAAATATGAATGGTAGTCAATGGCGAGAAACAAATGATTTTTTGTTCCCATATTATGAATTACACATATGATGTTCGTCAATTTAAAATGTAGTTTTACAAGTCAAGAAAGTCACAATTTGTCATGGGTTTGTTATAGTTTAGTTTTATGTGAAACCGCTCAGTGAACTACATCTCACATCTCAGCCATGAAGGGTCAGAATGAATAAGACCCACTGTTGTGTGACTACATACATTTCGGTACGAAAACATGCAGGCATCGTAACTTCAGCAGCTAACATTAGCTTTTCGGGGGAACATGTCATGATGTCACTTGTGCGGCCTCTGGGTGTGTAGTCTTTTTAATTAACTATTGTCACAGACTTATACTTCAACAGTTATACGACAAATAACGACTTTCTGGTAAAATTATCTTTTAAATTGAGAAATATCATATGTAATTCATGGCGCAGTTCAAACAAAATAGTAAAAACAAATACTTGTATCTTGCCACTGAATGCCTTTCATATATTTTCCCAAGTAAGGTCCCATGGTGGTCCACAGGAAGGGGAGGGACTTTGCCTCTTTATATCTTACATTAGCTAATGGTAGCAAAATGCTAGCTAACTAGCTTGGTAACAGTTGATGTAGGTGAGCAAGCTAGTTGGCCCTCTGCTAACATTAACTATTAGATGTAACTGCAGCTACGGTAAGCTATTAAGCTAGTGTTTTGCAAACATTATGTATGGTTCCCAAACTTTTTCTCACAAGCCCCCCTTTGGAAGCTGAGAAGAGCTCATACCCACAACCCACAATTATTATCATCATTAAAAATCATTTGAATTGAACATAGACGAGTCTAGCACATAGGACGTCTAAGTGCGGGAAACAGGAATAGAGTACGTTGACTGCAGTAAAGGTTCCTCTGGTTACCAAACTTGCTCAAATGTTATTGGAGCAAAGAGCCAAACAG
This sequence comes from Lutjanus argentimaculatus, assembly GCA_034769285.1. Taxonomy (NCBI): domain Eukaryota; kingdom Metazoa; phylum Chordata; class Actinopteri; order Lutjaniformes; family Lutjanidae; genus Lutjanus; species Lutjanus argentimaculatus. Next base: position 28,987,621 of record JAWZSL010000007.1, read on the forward strand.
AGCCAGAAATTTGGAGAGGGACCCATCTGCAGTCAAGATGGTGGACATATATCCAATCCATGCCGGAAGTCACAGCCGGAAGTTGGTCTTCCCTAACCCTAACCCTAACGCTAACCTAACCCTAACCCGATCTACTAATGTATGTCATTGTTCTTGTAATGTTACATGTTAAATAAAGTTTAAAAAGTTTAAAGTTTTTTTAAAAAATACACGAAGGAAGACCAACTTCCGGTTGTGACTTCCGGCATGGATTGGATATATGTCCGCCATTTTGACTGCAGGTAGGTACTCTTGGAAATTTGGGAGGGTCGATTGATAAAAAGGGTTATTTTTGACATTGTAAAAGCTCTCAAAACAGAACAAAGCATTATCTAGCATGCTATGCATCTTGTAAGGTGCTCTACGATTATATAATAATTTCGTGCGTGTATACATTTACTGTCAATTACCTAGTCATCTATTCATTCTTACCTTTGTCGCTGTTTGCAGGTGCCGCTCCCTAAAGTCCTGGAATCAAGTGAAACGAGTCTCTTCTAAGGCTGCAACTTCAGCCTGCAACCTTTGTTTTCTTCACCATAATGGATGTTTATTTTACACAAATTTGGTTTTAGTGACTCTAAAACTACTCAAATTAACTGTGCAAAATAAGAGTGAACTATACTTTAAGTACAAAAATATTGGCTTGTTGTTATCAGCACTCTTTTGTTGTTGTCTCACAAAATTGTTGCTTTGTCATCATAACCCTATAACAATAAAGATAGAAAAAATAAAGAGTTCATCACGATGGTAAAAAATATTTAGTTTTGTTTGATTAAATGTTAGATGATTCATGTAGGAGCAAGCCTGTTCCATATATTTGCATTTTGCTATAAAAAAAAATCTACTCTCTGCCCGAGGATTCTTTCTCTGCTTCTTTTTTATTAAAATGAAATAGTACCATGCAGCCGTCAACTGTCAAACTAAATGGACCCCCAGTGAATCATTGTAGTTACTGCCAGCTGCTTTTCCCCATTTTTCTGACTCGTAAGACAAATTACTATCTTGTGTATATATATTTATATGATGATAAGTATTTGCAGAAAGGAGCATGAGTCATAATTCTGAAAAACTGAAGGCATGCATTTAATAAAGTCAAACTGACTCAAATGACAGTGTGTATAATCCAGGAGGGGATATTCATTACTTCACTATTCAGTAGTGTTATAAATAAGCTTGTCATTTATTTCAGCAAGAGCCTACAATTCACTACCTTGAGATTTAACCCAAACAGAACAAGAACACCTTCATTTTGTCATAAATAAATACATCTTTATATTCACACCGACACACATTTGAAAAAAAGACTGCAACATAAATCAGGTTATCTTTATTTTTATAGAGGACAGCCATGTTTCACTTCAAGTTCTGTGAGTCAATCGTCACTTTTCAAGAATGAAAAAGTTACATAAAAACAGATAATATATAATAAAGCATCCATATAACATAAAGAAATCTCTCTGAACTGCCATTTGTGAAGGTAGCATGCACAAACTGCAGTCAATATGCATGTGTGAGAAACGACAGACAACTGCTCTTCTGATCAGGAGTGTATAAGCAGTATAAACTGAACACTTGGCATTACTGATGACACATTTAATTTAGATTTTGTTTTAACAAGAAAAGGGATTTGATCCCTGTGGGATATCTCTAAGCCTCCAGTATTTACTACTTAAGAAGGATAATTTCATAATAATTTTGTCTCAAACATACACAAAAGTATGTACTTTGTATCCTGCAGCCACTTTATACATTTGTGCATGCTATATTATGAAAAAAGACACATTAGAATAACAACAAACATGTACATATTATGACATAATATTCAAACAATAAAGCTGCACGTGCCATTCATTTTTCAATGTTGCATAGCTGTGATCAGAGGGGATACACTCAGGCCAGCCTGTATGGTCAGGAACTGTACGCACAGGTCTTTTGAGAATAGGAATACTTAAACTCAAGTACGATTAGTCAGGCCATGTAACTACGTCTCCACAAGTAGCAAACTGGTCTCAGATGAGTATTCATACAGCTCCTGAAGTGACAAGATGGGAGTTATTGCTGTTTAATAAGCAGGTAACAGTTCACTGGGTGTTGGTGGCTTTATCTTGGTAATGAGGGTCTACTCAAGTGACAAGAAAATTACACATGCTTCAGTTGAGGTAGCAAACCGAGAGGATCTGATTTCTTTTTTAGAACAAATGCAACTGGTATCTAATAAATGCAGTATTGTGTTCAGATGTTCTGCTTTATTTTGCTGAAATAAATAGTCAGTCGTCACATGGAAGAAAGTGCGTCATTGGCATGTTAAATGCTTTGTTTTTGGAATATTTTTTGACTCAGGAATGCTCAAACCTTTGGTAACCTTTAGTGCCCGTTGCCTTTCAAACGTCCAATCCATGCTGTGATTGTGCCATTTACTGTTAATATCCATCTGCACACGTTGGATAGTGCAAACTAACACAAAAGTATAAGAGAATAAACTAAACCGAAATGGATAAAAAGTATGGGAATTCAAACATCAGTAACTTGACATACTATATAGAGGAGATAAAAACCTGACACATGGGACGATGTTATGGAAATTTTACTCCATACGGTATGACACTGACTTCTCTTGGCACACTTTTTGGCTAGGTGTCTTATTCCTTCAGTTTGCTTTCAATGAAATCCTGAATCTTGTTAATTTTCTCCTCCTGCTGATCCAGGAGGTCCATGATGACTCCCATGGGGGTTTTCTTCAGCCCGACACCCTCAATCTTGTTCTCCAGTCTGTTCTTCATGTTGCGCAGCCTCAGGGAGGCATGGATCAGAATTACTACAGAAAAAAACAACAGAAAGATTATTTAGATATTTTTTTCCATTTCACTTATTGTCATTATACAGGAAAAGATGGAAGGTAGATTTACAGATGGTTCACTCATTCTTGAGAAATGGGACAAAAGCGTATTTTGAGACTTTTGATTTTTACTTTTCAATTATGCTGCAAAAATATATTTTAAAAGATCAGACTGTTTGCTATTAAACTTTGTAATGGGCCAACTTCCTAGTGATTAAATTTTTATTAAATGCAAACTGACAGAGGTGACAAAATGGTCCTTTTTCATTTCACAGCATAGTTGTAGTGAATGGCCATTTAATTTTTTAAAGATGGTAAAAGCTGTCTTACTGCAAATTAAAAGACACATTACATTTTTAAAACTATAATTCTTATTTTATTTGATTTATAAGGGCAATGGAGTTGACATGTTATGGTTGAGATACATCCGATGGCAGTATTATTTTATGAATTTGTCGAAAAATAGAAAGCTTACCAGCGATTGAGCAATATTCCTACCGTTTTTTAAACCAGGAATTGAGACAGGGGACCTTAACATATAGCTAAAAGTTGACAGAAAACTGGGACAACACTTAAAAAGGGTCAGCATTTTTATTAAAAATCTATTTTCATCCATTTTAAAACAAAGATTATATTAATAGCACATTTTACGCCTATGTTATCAGTGGGTATTTTAGATTTTGAAAGCTTAAAATACATTTTTAAACCTGTCAGAAGTTGTGAATTCAAGGGTGTTTTGTGGCACAGAGAAAGTTTGGAAATTAAAACAATTCAGGAAACCAAAACCATTTTCGTAAAAAAATGTAATTAGGATGTTGGTATTAATAATTTTTCAGTTTTTTGTTGTTGTTTTTTTTTTTTTTTTGGTAGGACATGATTTGTCCCAACTCTCGAGAATAGGTCATTTACAAGTAAAAGGGCCGGACTCAGTTAAAACAGCAGCTTCTTGTCTGCAGCACATAAATGACAAAATCACATCACAAAACAAAACAAAACAAACAAAACAATCAAAATTTCCATTAAATGAAAAACAAAGACATAAATTTTAGTGTCTCAAACTCAGTAGAAGACTTTCTCTGGAATACATCTTGGAAAATAAGAAGACAAAATGTGATACTGTTGCACTTTAAAGCAGGTGTAAGGAGCGGCGTATCTTTTATTCCCACGTCAGGCAGATACTAAATGCATGACATCAGCCAGTAAATGTAGTTCTGTCCAAATCAACAACCCATAGCAACACGTCAACACAGGCAACAGTGGGCAGGACTCCTGGGAAGCGATCAAACTGTCTCATCTATCCTCCATGATGTTAGAGCTGCTGCATTCACTCTAACGATCCAACCCGTCAATTATCTAAACCACTCTGCTGGCAGTCTGAACTCTGAATGCGTTTAGAGACCAGCGGCAAAGCCAGAACTATACCTCTAAACTACAGCATATAGCTGCCTTTGCTGACTATATTTTACATCTGTGTGTCATGAGTGAACGCATGATGGTAACACTGTACACGCTGTTCAACCCCTACAATGAGTCAGAATGAGAGTGTTTGGAAAAACTTGTTCACCCACAGAAAAACCTCAGTTATGCATCCCTGTGTGACTCACCATTCCTCTTAAAGGTTTTCATCGAGTTACATTAGCCAACAAGTGTTGTGCAAAATATACTGAAGAGAAATGGATGAGTTTAATTCACACCAGAGTAGAGCAAGCACTAAATCTATGAGGATACTTAAAGTTTAAGTAGCTCCTAGAGAGAATAAAAGTATTTGTCATATTTGTTAAGTTTAAGTGTGAAGTTAAATCGAAGTAAAATAAACTGTGAACCTAGGAACTTGTCAAAGTTAGCAGATCTATGGCATTTTTGTATCAGAATTACAGATACAGAGAACAATGCGTGTGTGATTTTTCATAACTAAGACTAATTTTAATAAGGTCAAGCCCTTAAATTACAAGTGGGAGTGTGACTAGTTGGAAAAAAAAAGTAAACTATCAAAAATGACTCAATTCTCCCATGTGTGTGGCAAAAACTGAAAAAACAGAACAAAGTTTAAGGGACAGTTCACGCCCAAAACCAAAAACAGATTGCTGAGTTTGAGATATCAGCTGTAGAGATGTCTGGAACCGGATGGCGCTCGGCTTCTGGTGTATCAAAAAAAATCAACACCAGTGTCTCTTTCCAGTTATCATGATCTGGTTACTCAAAATAGTTCACAGACCTTGTTGGGAGACATTTCATGCAGGAACTACTTTCTTTCTACTAGAAAGAAAATAGTTCCAGTAGATTGTACTGCAGAAAGAAAGTAGTTCCTACATGAAACAACGGCTCACAACAAGGACTGTGAATCATCTTGAGTGACCGGGTCATGACTGCTGGAAAGAGACACTGCTGTACTGTGGTAGTGTATCTTTATTTATTTATATTTTTAGTAATATGTTTGTTGTTATATGCCAACATGCCACAGGAAATTCCTTGTATGTGGAAACCTACTTGGCACTAAAACTGTTTCTGATTCTAATGACAAAGGGCTGGACTATCCTCCCAAACAGACGCCTATTAGTTTTGTTTATACTATTTTCTGAAGTCAGCTTGAAGGACCCATTCAACACGTGTGCAGTAGATCTGCATCTGCAGCGTCATAACAATTTTGTCGGGCATGCCGATGTCTGAACAGAGCCTACCCACACTCCGTCTGATGACAAAATTTACATCACACAGACCCCACCCTTTAGTAAAAGCTATGTGATGTCGCTGAAACCACTGGAAAAGATTGAAATTTGGAATAATAAAGTCGGATTACTGAGAAAAGTCGGCATGAAGGACTTTATATCTCAGAATTCCTGGGATAGTGTAGAGTACTGTATTGCTCAATTAAAATTCACATGGCTCTAATCCTTTTCAGAAATAGATGAAAACACTCTCTTGCACACTCATCTGCTACTCCCTGTATAATAATAAAACACTCAGTAATTTCTGTAGAGAGCAGTAAATTGGGATTTTGTGCTGTTATATGACTCATCACCATTTTGCGTCAGCACCAACAGGTGTAGAGTCACATGACTTATTTTCATATCTTAATGCCAAATGCTCAGCTAAACTCAGAGAGAGATCCCAAAAGAGAGATGTGTCATGAGTAACACAGATGAGCAGCATGTGAACCGTAGCTACAACATGAGTGAAACCTGTCAGCAGCGCTGTCATCATGTCAGCTGTGTGGAGTTATTTTAAGCTCAAGGAAGAAAAAAAGCAAAACAGCTGAGTTCAATTTATTTATTGTAAATTTTATTCTGATTGTTGTTCTGTGTGAGAAAAACTCTAAATAAAAAGAGCAGTAGTATTGCATAACTGTGTAATGTTGTGTTGTGTTTCTTGCCTCATGGAAAATGAAAAATGTAGTGCATTATATGTAATATAGAGCTTTGGTTCCCAACTTGGGGTCCAGGCCCCCTTTAAAAAAAAAAAAGAAAAAAAAAATCTCAGGGGGTCCGCAAGGTTTAATCTGCTCTGTGGTTTTCAACATTAGATTTGCACATGTTAACTAAAATTACAATTAACATAAAAGTCTGTATACAAAACTATGGCCAAGTATGTAATCCCACTGTGTTGAGTTGTTAAAAGAAAAATGTTAAGCTTATACTAGAAAAAAATTACCAAGGGTAAAGGTTTCAAAACTGGAAACATTTACAATTTATTTTAATTTAATTTTTTTCAGTGTCACTAACATAAGGAATGGTTTTTGACTATATTTTCCATCCATCCATTCCATCTTTTAAAGTGAAAAGAAAATCCTGGAATACACTTACACAGCAAAGGGAAGGTGATCCCAAAGATGAAGACCATGACACCACCAAACAGAGACAGCACAAAGTAACTGGTGACCATGACCCCGAGGACGAACAGAGTGGGGTTCTTCCTCTTGAAGTTCTTCACCATGGCCTTGTTCTCTCCGGCCCACACTGAACCCATGAAGACCAGAGCCACCACAGCTCCACCCAGAAACATGCCGAGCGGGTTCATGAACCTGGAGATTGGAACATCACAATCACACATTGTGCATGACTTTTCTTTTTTTTTTTTTTTTTTAAAACAGCACAACCTGCTGGTGGTAACAACAACAGCTAACATCCTGTAAACACCATTAGAGGGCAGATGCCTGCATTAAGGGCCTCATGATTTTCCACTACATCATCTCTATTCAAAGAAAACTATCAAATCAGCTTGATGTGCACAAAATTACAACAAACTAGTACGACGATATGTGGACTGTAGGAGCTCCAGATATAACGCAGCATCACTGATTCTCACAAGTCACAAGTTTATTTTAAAATAAAGCGGATCTGCAGCGGTTTCCCTTGACAACATGAAACACTTGCACACTTTCTAAGCGGCTGCAACGTTATTTTAACTGACATCTGCTGTTATTTAAATATCTAACTGGAAAAGAAATGTTTGCTGCACGTCAGGCCAAGAAATGTCGCTAAGAGGCCACAAAAGAGCTATGACGCTTCAACAGCTGGCACAACAGTGCTAAACGTGACAGAAATAGCCTGTGTGCTCATGATGGGTGTGGGTCGGAGGCATGCGGGCTAATTAAACATAGAGCCAGAGATGCTAGCCCTGCCTGCGTTAGCATGCTAAGCGAACTTACCCTACAATGAGGAAAACCACCAGAGCCGCGGCGAAATAATTGGTCTGGTAGTACAGCAGGTTACTGATCACTCTGTTGTTCCACTTGGTTAAATCTCCGAACTCGGGTTTGGCGAAGCGGTCCGTCCCGGGGAAGAAATCGTCCCACGGTCTGATGGGAGCGAGCTCCATCTTGGCTGCCATGTCTTCAACGTGTAGTCGAGCAGCCACACACAAACACAAACATGACCACACCGCACGCTGCGTAATATTTTGACAGGTCAGCTGATCGCCGTTTGGAGGCGGGGAGTCAAAAAGAGAGCTCGTCATCTCGCTCAAGATCTCGCGAGATTTAGATTCTCGAAGGTCTTCGGGGCTGCGCTATATAATGCGCAGCAGAGTTCAATGAATTCAAGTTATGTATTTATGTATGTATTTTATTTTTTAATAAATTTAAATGAAATGAAAATATAAGATAAATATATTTATTAAATGATAGATATCATTTAATGTGAGATGTTCCTGCGGCCGATCAACACCTGATTCCTGAGACTGGCTGTGCAGAGGGAGTTCTGTCTACTTATAAATATATTTATATTAGTGTTTCCCATGCTAGTAAAGTCCCTTTGATTTTGAATTTTAAGTAAAAAAAAAGAAAAAAGAAAAAAGAAAAAAAAAACAAGCAAAGAAGTTGCTGGGGTTGTTAATTTAGATAAATTGAAGAAAAAATAATAATTTTAATGCGTAATAATATAATATAATGTAAAAACAAAATTGATATGGCATAAAGATGGGTTTAAAAAAATGATGAAATAAGATTCAAGTTTCAGTTCCTTCAGAGAAAAAAGGAGAGAAAGGTTTCAGAAAACTTGCATATATGTACTGTTGTATATAATGTTAATGCTAATAAATGAATATATAAATGAAGTTTATCATTACTGTTAATTCACAACAAATACTGTCAATGAATAAGAATATTAGTGTGAGAAGAAAAATAAAATAAAATAAATGCATAATGTGACACTTTCACGTTATTCATTGACAGTATATTATGGAAAAACCTAGTCTCCCACAGTGTATATATTCTACAAAGCCACTTCAAAGTACAGCTCAGTTTATGGAGGAAAAACCCTCTTGGATGACTCTGTAATAAAAACACATCTTCCCTCTCTGGCGCAGCTTCGTGCAGCTTTGACGCTCAGAAACACCGCAGTCTCAATCGAGGACATGGGACCGTGAAAGTATGGCGGATGCCGAGGAGCCGTAAGTCTCAATGGACGAAAAACACAGTTTAATGGTAGTTCAACACTCGCCTTTTGTCGTCATCCCGGCATGCTTGAACCCCGTTTTCTTTTCTTCTTCCAGGGAGAAGAAAAGAAGGCGAATAGAGGACCTGACTGAGAAGTTAGTGACGAATGATAAATAAGGTCTCTGACTGGCAGCAGGTTTGCGTTGCACTGAAAGCAGCGACTGCTGGGCCAGGAGACATGAAAACATCACATTTTAGATCGAGACGCCTTTAATAACACAGTCAGCTGTTTGTACGATGCATCCATGTGCGCAACGTGGCCATTCAGATGGTCAAACATAATGCAGTGTCTTCCTGCAAGACAAACCCGGAATGACCAGCCCTATTATCTGTGCACCAGTTACACACTGCGTATTAATCCTAAACAGATTTTGAGAATGTAATGTGTTCAAAGTGGAAACCTGGCAAACCCAAGTCAGAATGCATCCAAAAAACACTTGTGTGCTGGAATGTTACTCTAATGGCCCACAATGCAACGCACAAATTAAAAATGGAGGAGCTGCTGTTACATGCAGCTGAAAAACTGTGTGAAAACAATATTGGTGAAAAAGCTCCATAAAGAAAGTTTAATTGACAGTGCGCAGCTGGTCATGTTTTGGGGGCATTTGTTGTACAATTTCCTGTTAACAGGAAACATTACAGTGTATTATAGTACACAATAAAGATGTGTATATAGTGCATGCTGTGTACAGCTTGGTAATGTACAGTCAGCAGGTCATTACTGCATAATAAAAACATTCACTCACTGTACATTGTCCTGCTTATTTCATGGCTCACAGCAAAATATAATTTAAAAGTGATTTTATTGATCCTCCCAAGTCTGTGGTGTGAACTGCTTCTATAGCATCGACCTGTTATTCAGAAATAACAGACCTTAGAATGTCAAAATTGACCAATCAGAGTCAAGTATTTATGTGATGGTATATAGCAGGGTTGTCATAATTTCAATATAACATCAAGAACCGATCAAAATGAGCTTTCATTTTCAATAATTGAAATGAAAGACAGAATCGGCAGCCCTGCCTACTTGCAGCATCAGGCGCGTGTCCGAGGAAACGTTTACATCTCAAGATTAGATTCTATCATTGGCATAACTGTCAGTGCCAAAAAAAAAAAGAGTTTGAATCAAAAACTCGTACTGAATCGTGACTTTAAAATTGAAGGTCAAATTAAATTGTGGATTTATTAAGTTTGATAAGTAATATGGAATTGACACACAGCCTTATGTTTGTAGATTATTAGCCATCTTCTTATAAACCTGGTTTTCTGATAAACCTGCTGCACTGCTGTCAGTTGCTCTTAGTGTTGCTACTATTCAAGCGTTTTATTGCCTGTGACCCGTCAATAGAAAGTCATTTCTACCATCTCTACTGAGTGCATGTCTCTGAGCTGTGAGATGTTTAACTGGGGTTATTTCCTCTTAAACTGTTTCTTTTTAATATTTTTTAGAGAACACTCCGTCTCAACCTTGAAGAAAAATAGGCCTTGCAGTCTCGAGAAAGTAATAGAGATGCACCATTTTCACCTTAACAACAGGAGTTAGTATAAAACAGTGATCAATAACAATGTGACACTTTTTTTTTTGTCTAAATTAGATGCCCATATTTTTGCACAGCAAATGAAATATGGAATTGTGTCTTGTTTTACCTCATGAATCTCCTTTTATCTACTTTTATTAATTCCCATGACTGTTATTATACGGCCAACTGCTTTCTTAAGCTGCTTTTTTCACACAACTTCATGTAAAGTTCTCACTTTGAAAATTAACAACATATGTAATAAAATAATAAATAATAATAAATACCAAATTTAATGAGATAAGTTGGGGAAATTTAAGGATAAGTTCAGTGTATCTTGTTGTGTTGTGTGTCCAGAATGGCAGTAGATGGAGGACACAGGGACGGCGGATGCGACTGGGATGGCCGGTGGAATCATGTGAGGAAGTTTTTGGAGCGACCCGGCCCGTTCACCCATCCTGACTTTGAGCCAAGCACTGAGGTGATATGGAAACACTTTCTTTTCCTTTGAATTAGTCTGATGTGATAACACTGTAGGTTCTTACTGTCCAATGATACTGATATTCCAGATCCCGCTACATTTTCTTCTTCTTCTAAATATTGTGGTGTTTCTTGCATCTCAGTCTCTGCAGTTCTTGTTGGAGACATGCAAGATTCTGGTCATTGGTGCAGGAGGACTTGGATGTGAACTCCTAAAAAATCTGGTAGGAAGCAGCTTTAATCTACATTATATTAGTGTACTTACTAAGTGTGAGCTGAACAATTGTCTTTACTGGTTGCATCTTTAGATAAGTTCTTCACACAGTCCTGTTGTGCTTTAGGCCCTGTCTGGATTTCGCCTTATTCATGTGGTTGACATGGACACAATTGATTTGTCCAACCTCAACAGGCAGTTTCTTTTCAGGTATGTTTCACCTCTGTTTTTCCTCTTCCTGAGAGTTGTAACAGTAGTTTAATGTAGGGCAGCAACTATTGATTATTTTCATTATTGATTAATCCATCTCGATTAATCAATTTGTTGTTTGGTCTATAAAAGGTCAGAAAATGGTGAAAAATGTTGATCAGTGTTTCCCAAAGCCCAAGATGACATCTTCAAATGTTCTGTTCTGTCCACAACCCAAAGATAATCAGCTAACCAGAAAACGTTCACATGTAAGAAACTGAAATTAGAGAATTTGGATATTTTTAATTTTAAAAAATGATGATGAATTTATTATTAAAAGAGTTGGTGACTTATTTAGGTCTAGTTTAATAGTTTAATAGTTGACACTTTGACACGGTGTAGAGATACTTGTTTATTTTTTATATTTCTTTTGATTATTTACACAATGCTCATCACAGAATATAATATGATGTAATGGTCTGATAGCTGTGAGTTGAAAATAACTACCATGTCACAGTGTCTGTGACTGAACTGAAACATGAATTTTCCTCTAGGTGGCTGTAGTACTCTAACGATTCCTGTGTGGTAAAAATCAGATTGCATTCGGCATCTCATATATATCTGTCATATAATTAACTGTTATATGCATCCATTTAGACCCAAAGATGTTGGACGACCAAAGGCAGAAGTGGCTGCCCGACTTCATCAACAGTCGTATCCCTGGATGTAAAGTTGTCCCGTATCCTTTGCTGCAACAGTTTAAAAAAAACAAAAAAAAATTTAAAAATGTTTATTCTTGTTAAACAACATAGTTATGAATGCAAGACATACCTTACACAAACTTACATGGAAAGGCAAAGAAAAGACAAATAAAAAGATTTAATAATAAAAACAAACAAAAGAGACAACCGGAAATTGTGCAGAAGCAACAGTATCCTAGAAAGTGCACATAGTCACATTAGTTTAAATCTGGCCACAGATGATCACTGGTAAAAACAGCTCTGTGCTGTTTATTTGTTTAATAATAATTTATTTATTTCAACATAAAAAATAGATGTCTGTGCTGTATCTGGAGGGGAGCAAACAGCAGATCAGTGATCATGTGCAGTCCCTTAACAGTTACCCAGATTTCCCATGGTTTCCTATTGTCAGCACTTTGTAGCATTTACAACACATTAACATTCCCCAACAGTTAAATAAAAGGGCCCCAAACTCTATCAAAGGTTTCACTTTCCCTTTAAGAATACAGGTTATCTTCTGCACAGCATAACAGTTACTAATTTTCCTGAGCTGTTGGCTCACCTGTGGTCTCTAAACAGGCTTCCATGATAAGGTGATCTAACATTTCATTTGAAGTAAAGACGTGTGTATGAGAATTTGTTTATTTCTTGATATGGCTAGGGTAGCAGGATATAATCCTGACATTTCAGACATAGCTTTGGTAACAGTTTTTACAGCTAAAAACAATAGAATATGTTGACCATGTTGTTATTCCTTATTGATAACATACAGTCACTTTAAAAAGATCCAGGACTTTGATGAGTCTTTCTACAAGCGTAAGTGTTTTTGTAACCTGATCCGTACATTAGCAGAGGTTTCCAAGGAAGCATCTCAGAGGTGTAATGCGTTTAATACACTCATCTCTTTGCAGAGTTCCACATCATCGTCTGTGGACTGGACTTTCCATCATTGCCAGACGCTGGATGAATGGGATGCTGGTCAGAAAACATACATTTGATTGTCTTTACCTAATATACCTTTACATTAATTTTACCTTGTATACAGTAATCTGTGGTGAGTTATATTGACGTGCCTTTTCTAGATATCCCTCCTGAGCTATGAAGACGGAGTCCTGGATCCCAGCTCCATCATCCCCCTCATTGATGGAGGAACGGAGGGCTTCAAAGGAAACGCTCGTGTCATTCTTCCCGGCATGACTGCATGCATCGACTGCACACTGGAGCTGTACCCGCCACAGGTTACTTTTCAACAGCAATTCATCTTCCTGTTTCACTTTAGAGGGATAGTTTGGTATATTTCGATATGGGGTTGTATGAAAAACTGTCAGAGTATTAGCTACAGTAGATGGCGGTCGACACGCACCTTGTTAGGAGAAACGGAGAGGGGCAATGTAAGGAATGTTCTGCTGTGGACAGGGTCAGCAGTAAAGGGTATTTTAGCTACTTAAAGAAGGTCCACATAATAAAAACCAGAGTATTTTCACCGCTTTACCTTGCTGACAGACACGATTTTATGATGTGAAACTGCCTTTATATAAGCCAAATATCACTCCCCAAATCAACAAAACTCCATAGGCAAAATAAGTAGTTTTATCCTGCAGAACACAGGAGTTGCTGGCTGCTTGTTTGTGTTATTGTGTGACTTTGCTGAATCCAAACTATTGTTTTAAAATACCAAAGTCACTCAGTAACACAAACAAAGCAAGGAAGCAACACAAAACAGATTGAGAGAGCAGTAGCAGCTCCCATGTTCTGCTGGGTAAAATTACTGATTTTGCCTATTGAGTTTGGTTGGTTTGGAGAGACAATATTTGGCATATTTAACAGCTATTTCCTGTCAGAAAAGACTGTCTGACAGCAGGGTAAAGTGGTGAAAACACTATAAATATAGTGTCCACTTAAACTGATATTGATTTTTTTTATTAATTGGACCTTTTTTAGGTGTCTAAAGTACATTTTGCTGCTGACCCTTCCTACAGCAGTTCATTGCTTAGCTTCAGTGCTGCTTCTCAAAGCAGGTGATGTCGACCGCCATTTACTGTAGGTAATACACTGACTATCAATAAGTCTCCCATACAACCCCTCTTCAAATACTCCGAACCATCCTTTTAAAGAGTCATATAAATTAATCTAGTAATTACCAATTGTTCTGTTATTAATGGATGAGTGATATGACAGCATAGTTAATCATCCGATTAACTTTTTAGAAAAACTTTCACATCTGCTGCTTAGTCTGTCTTTTGGGTGGGAAAAAAGGCATGTGGTGCACAGGAGGTGATGCCTCACATTTCCATCTGTTGCAGCAGCAGCAGCTGTTTATTTGGGGAAAGACTTGGGTCATGAACATAAGCAGTGATAACAACTAGACTGAGAGAAATTGCACAAGAAAATTAGAGAAAAACATGTACATACAGAAAGACAAATGATGTGCAAAAGCAGTACAGCAGAGACTATTTTGCCAAAACATACTTTAAAGAAAGTTAAAACGTAAAATTAAGTAAGGATTTTATCTTGGAACGTTTTCATCAGGTAGATATTTTATAGTTTAGATATTATAGCTTGTCATAGTGTCTGGCAGCTTTCACTGTGTAGAAAAGAAAAAGGGCCTCTGCTGCTCCTTTAACTGCATTTATGCTCTACTTTAATTTTAATTTTACTATCCACAGATTAATTTCCCCATGTGCACCATTGCATCAATGCCTCGGCTACCAGAACACTGCATTGAATATGCCAGAATCTTACAGTGGCCCAAAGAAAAGCCGTTTGGAGGTAAGCTAAAGTATAGTGCCAGCTCTCATTGATCTGAATGGACGCCGTCTTTACGTCCAATATCTAATAAATCCATGGCACCGCCTCTATCCACTTTCTGTTGTGCTCAGCAGCATACAACACCTAAGCTTGTCTGGTTACTGATTCCTGTACAAAAAACACATCTTTATAACTTCATTCACTGATTTTGGTGAAACTGTGTCATATTTTATAGAAGAAAATAACTCAACATCTCCTGGAGGCTGCTACATGTAGCTGCCAGCAGTCCTATCAGCTGACTCTGCCTGGACTGGGACATCAGAGCACTGAGGGAGTGTTCGTGTTTACACCTCTGGCACAAGAGCCTGAGCAGAGAGTAGAGGGAGAGTCAGCTAATAGGACCACTAACTGCGCAGCTAACCCAGCTGAATAGCTAACAGCAGCTGAGTTACAGTTAGCAGCAGTTAGTGGTTACTTTTGCAACATGTAAAGCTATTCTCCATCAAGAAACTACATAAATCACAGAGTTCAGAAAGAGCAGCTAGAGAAAATGTTTTCTCCATAAAATACAATCCAGAGCAGAGTTCTGGTCAGGAACATTCACCTTGGTATGAATAGACAGACTGAGCGTCTTTGAATTGACATCAACTTGTTGAAAGTTGAAAAAAACGTTGGAAATGTTGCATTCAAAGCAGACTAACCTCTTTTGGCCACATTTAATATGAATATCCAACATTGTAACATTATATATTTCTATACCTATTCCTCCTAGCCCTTTTGAACGTGAATGCCATTTTATTTGCACATTTGTTGCTTATATATTTTACTTTTTGTGTAATTTTAACATGTTTAATATATATGATGCACAATAAGTCCTGTTTAACAGATCAAATCATTGTTTTTTAATGATTTGCCTGCGTACATTGTTACAATCAAAGCTAACAACTGGGGTTTTCTTCTTGTCCAGATACCAGCTTAGATGGAGACAATCCAGAGCACATCCAGTGGGTGTTTGACAGAGCACAAGAAAGAGCTGCAGAGTTTAACATTACAGGAGTGACGTACAGACTCACTCAAGGTAAACATGGGAGTTAAGACAATAATTTATTCAATGCTAATGGGGAACATCAGACTTATTTTCTTTGGTGAAACTGATAAATTTCTCACCACAATTACCAGCTCTCTCATTCACAAGTGTCTGTAATAGTGTGCAGGAATTTAACACACGACTGTTTTTTTTTTTTTGCACCACAGGAGTTGTGAAGAGGATCATTCCTGCTGTGGCTTCAACTAATGCTGTTATTGCTGGTATGAAATTCAATGTTTTTGAGGCAGTCGCTGTTGCTATTTAGAGATGCTGACAGAAATGAGTCATATGAAAACACCAGGTGTGACTTTTTTAGAATATCTTTGGTGAAATATCAAAAGAAACGGGCCCCTGGCCAAGCCCCCACTGTAGTTACTATTACCTGTGCTTGTGTGCCCAGTTATTTTGTTTTATTTTATTAAGTTAGTTAGCTAAAATGGCTGTCACTAGCAGATTTTATCAGCTACAGCAAGCAAGTTAGTTAATGTTAATTCTGTGAGTTGGTTGAAAACTCTTTCTTCAGTTGAATTAAAGCTCAACTAGTGACTGATTTGAAAAGAATAACCATGAAAATTAGTCTTAACTGAAAAAGGGAGGCTAAAGCTGCAAAAAGTCAGCATCTTCACCAGTTGATGAGCCATGTGGAGGTCATGGAAATAAAGAAACAGCATTGTTCTTGTATTATGAATTAGAACTAGTTAGTTAGAACGCAAAAAAACAAAAATAAAAAAAATGCACACTGACTCATTACTAGATACAGTTGCTAAGCTATGATTGGATGATTGCTTTTTGGAGGCGGGATCTAGCGAAAAGTTGATAATTATGAATTATTGTGATTGAACAATGATGTAAAATTTCCATGACTAGATTTAATTTTGTCTTTCTTCTCCATAGCTGCCTGTGCCACAGAAGTATTTAAAATCGCTACAAGGTTAGGAGCAGAAAAAAATGTTTTCATCACTCATCCCGGTTATCTGCTGGTTTGTCAAATGAACATTAATTAACATTGGGTTTTATTTTTCAGTGCATATATTCCATTGAATAACTACCTGGTCTTTAATGATGTGGATGGACTGTACACCTACACGTTTGAAGCTGAACGAAAGGTTTGTTGTCCCCTAATTGTCAGTGTCAGTAACCACCAGTAACCATCATGTACGTCTCCCCGTACAGAGAATAACCAGTTTACTCTTTATCGTCTTTGATTGACAGGAAAATTGTTCAGCCTGCAGCCAGGTGCCTCAGGATCTCCAGTTCCCTCCTTCTGCCAAATTACAAGAGGTGTTAGAGTACCTGACAGAGAACGCCTCTCTGTGAGTATTTAGTAAAACATTCTGTAATGCTTCTATAGGAAACGTAACAGTAAATAGGTTAAAATTGTGTCTTCCAGACAAATGAAATCCCCAGCTATCACCACAACTCTGGAAGGGAAGAACAAGACGCTGTATTTGCAGGTAATTTACAGTATTTAATGTTTAGAATGCTGCATGATGTTTCGTCACTTGCTTTTCTTTATAATCTACAATTAAACTGTTATTACACTTTCATTCCAGTCTGTGAAATCCATCGAGGAACGAACCAGGCCAAACCTCTGCAAGACTTTGAAAGGTAATAAAAAGCTGTGATTATGACAAGCCCTTTTAACATTTAATCAGTAGCAGCGATAGCAATTATAGACAGTAGCCAGTTGGAGTGGGGGATGATGATGATGAAAGATAGATGATGAATTATCTAAGCAAAATAACCAAAATGCATGCAGTTAGTCTCCCCGACTTATTGATCATTTATGTGCCTAAGGTTTGTGTGAGTTAAGATCTTCCATGTCCCCGACCACGGCTCTGAAATATCAGCAGTTTAACGTGCCGTTTATTGATAAATCCACAGAGCTGTCCGTGGTGCTGAAGTAGCAGACGGATATGTATGAACTTTATCCACTCTCTATTGGACAATAGACTACTTTTCAGAACCAAAAGTGTCAGTGTGTTCACTAGTCGTATAAATGAAACAAACTGGGTCCATCCCCCTTGTTGAAAATTAACAACTCGCCTACTGATTGTAGACATAAACAGGTGCTTTTTGACAAGTTAAAATTCCAAACCAACATATTCATAGTGTCATTTTGACTAGTAGCAACTCCATTTAAAGATATTTGCAGTTCATTTCAAATAAATTCAGTAATTTTCCAAATTTGACAGTTCACGTTCCACAAGTGAAAATGTTCATTGTTGATATCTACAATTTAAATCTATTTAGCAGTAATGTTCATTGGAGGTATCTACATTATTCATATTCATTATTTTTATATTACATATATCATAAATGGGATACTAGATACATAAAATTCAATTCTAAATAATCATAATTAAATTACTGATATGTCTGCTTAGAAGTTTAACTAGTAAGAATGCAACTTCAGATATCTATAATTGCATATTTGCATAGTTGCAGATATCTTAAGATCAGTTGTAACTGCTGAAAATTATATTGGCACTTGTAACAATTATGTTTGGTCTGAATTGAATTTTAGATGTCATAAAAGGAATTTCCACTTGTCAAAAATGGTATTGTAGATATCTTAAGTCGTTCAATCTTCACACAATGCCTTTTCAGCATGTGGAAATTAACTGTAGATGTCTGTGACCAACTATTCTTACGAGTGAAAAAGGAATTACTGCCATCTAATTAGAGTTACGATACCTGTAAATCAGCTTTGGCTAATCAAAATGTAATTTCTACACATGAAAATATGTTTGTAACATGTCAGAATTGTTATTTTGAGTGTGTTTTTGAAATATGTTTTTTTTTTTTTTCTTCTGATGCAGAGCTGGGCTTGTCAGACGGACAGGAGCTGGCTGTGGCTGATGTCACCACGCCCCAGACGGTTCTGTTCAAGCTCAATTTCACCACCTGAACGTTCATTACAGCACACAGCACTGACGTCAGATCGACTGGATCTGAATGCAAACTGGGTCTTACTTCACAGGGTTACTGTGATAATGCAGTAGCACATTTGATATGATGTAAATAAGATGAGTAAGGTCTCGCTTGTGGGATAGGATCAGTTGTCATGAGTATGGAGTCGTTTAACAACAATGTTTTTTTTTCTATTAGTAACGTTGTTTACCTCTTTGTGTATTTGTCGTGTGTTGACTTATATTGTAGCTATTTCTCTGTCAATCAGATGAGAATAATGATGATGTGCACTGTGCTCTAATAAAGTTTTATCATCATGGTTGTAGAGGAAGCATCTTTCACCAGATTTGTTTTGTCATCTTTCTTCACATAAAGCTAAAGTCTTTAAACATGTAAAATCCAATAATCTGAATTTTAGGCTGAAAAAAACAACGGCTGAAATAGAATTTTGATAGATCTTAAAAACTGAATTGTGAAAAAAAACTGTATTGATTATATTGTCCATCCATCCATCCATTTTCTGTAACCGCTTATCCGTGAGGGTCGCGGGGAGCTGGAGCCTATCCCAGCTGACTTTGGGCGAGAGGCGGGGTACACCCTGGACAAGTCGCCAGTTCATCACAGAGACAAACAACCACTAAACACTCACATTCACACCTACGGGCAATTTAGAGTCACCAATTAACTGCTGCATGTCTTTGGACTGTGGGAGGAAGCCGGAGTACCCGGAGAGAACCCACGCGGACACGAGGAGAACATGCAAACTCCACACAGAAAGGCCCTGCCGGCTCGGGGATTCGAACCCAGGACCTTCTTGCTGTGCGGCGGCAGCGCTAACCACTGCGCCATCGTGCCGCCCTGATTATATTGTAACAACTACAAAACAAGACCAACATTGAACCAATAAACACAAATGCAAACTGTGCATGTACTTTTTTAGCCAGTGTGGACGTGAAATTGGTCTTAAATTACATTCACAATAGTCCTAAACTCTTTAAAACTCTTAAATTTAACTTGTTGAAACCTGCAGATATTTTGCTCACTTCTTGTTCCTCCTGTTTGTCTTTTTTATTACTCATAAGTGTACTAAATGCAATTCGATTACATCCACAACACATAAAAACACCCTATTAAAAACTGGGAGACTTTGTAAGAAATCTTAAGATTACAATTAGAAATGGTGTGTCCTTATTAAAGGTGCCCTCCAGGCATGTATTACTACATTCCAAAAAGCCTGCTTGGAACAACAAGCAGGTGCCTGATATGTTTTTTTTTTCTTTTTCCACAAAAATAAATAATAATTTCCACATTAACATACATAAAAAGGCAAGTACTCCTCCTGCCTCATTAAAAAAAATCCAGAATCTGTGAATATGCAAATTATGTTCAGGTTTTTCTGCCTGACACAAAATCTCCTGTTTCACTGAAGTCTGTTCTCAGTTTATGTGCACTGGCTGCTTCAATTTTATACATCGCAATTGTATGAAGTAGGGTCTTCCTAAAAACTGGATGGGGTTGGTTTTGCAGGACGTAACAGCGCAAGCTTCAGCAAACTCATGGTTCAGCTCTGTGACACAAAAAATAGTTGGACTGGGTGGTGAAGTAGAGGTTAGTTTTATTTCTAAAACTTGGAAAATTAGGCAGACTACACTGAATAATACACACATTCAATAAGAGATAAGTTTATTTGATGTTTGTGAGCCTGTTTGGGCAAAATACTACAGATATCAGAGCAGAGACCCCGCATCTTACATTTTTTTGTACATAATTTAGTCCATTTTATCAAGTACGGGATAATGTACAGCGAACAAGTCGTTATTGTGAAATAAATCCTGACAGGATGATGCAGGACCGCAACGCAAAGCAGAGCGATCTCGAATCATCCGGAAGGGTGATGTGTTAAAAATGCAGTAGTACAAAGGCAGTTTAAAATGTACGCTAGTACAAGAAATACACATGTTCCAGCCTTCAGGAGCAGTAGTTCTAAACTACAATGGTGACTCTTTGTTTCATTTAATTTAGGTTTAGTTTTTAGTACCACACTCAAAATGCACATACATATGCGAACACAGAAATAGCTAGAGACATACATTTTGGTTTCATATAACGTACTTATCATTTCATTATCGTTCTTTGACAACACAGTTAATTTGGTGAGCACGCATTCATTAATTTTCTTTGTCAGTCATGCTATGTTAGTCCCTGGGAGTTGCTGCTGCACTCATCTGGCTGTCCATCAAAAGCAGCTCCAGCTGCTGCAGACCTGCTGAAATAGTGCTGATTGCTAATTGGACTGCACCATGTTCCTCCTGCATCATGGGGAGGGGCAGTATTTTGTAGATAGTGTTTGCTATCATTATTTGGACAACTGCTTTAATATTATTGTTTCAGTTATGTTATTTCACTGAGTTAGTTTAAGTTAACACCATACTGACATGTTTTTTTAGTTAATGTAGTTTGTGTACATGTTTTGTCTTACTGTACCCCCTAAAGTGTCTAAAGTGTCCTGATCAGCCACTATTTAACTCTCCCCTTTTGTCTCAGTTAGTAAGGTTAGTTTTTAAGTTTTCTTCTACTAGTGCTTCAATTCAGTTTGACCTCTTATATGGACCCAGATTTATCATCAGAACTATTTTGTTACTTTTTTTTTGGCTTTTTGTGAATTAAAAAAACAAAAGAAAAACATTTTTTCACCTGCGTCTCTCTTATCCTACCAGCTCGGTCCCTAATAAATAATAATATGTAAAATTACAACAGTAATATGTAAACATTACTGTAATATCTGTTTCCATTACATTATGTGTGCTTTTCCGAATAACATATTCAGACTCAGGTGCATCCCAACTTTCTTTTGAGAGTTAGAATAGAGGATCAGTACACAATCTGTCAGCCCAGCCCAGCTCTACATCTGCTTGGTAAACAGGAGTGATATCAAATGCAAAAATGAAATGCTATTCCTTTCATATGAATCACTGAGCAATCCAATATATATATATATATATATATATATATATATATATATATATAATTATCTCAGTCTGACGGCTTACTTTGAATGGTGTGATGTGTTTAATTAGTGAATTTCAAGTGAGTTTTAGGAGGCAGACTAACAGGTGTAAAATTGCACCTTAGCTCTCTGGCAAAGTGACAGCACAGACGCGAAACAGAACATCTCGTGAGAAGAGAACAAACAGCAGCACTTTGGCCCTCAGACGCAGTTTTCTATCCTCCGTCCACCGTGGACAGGATGTCAATACTCGCTTTTAAGCTTCTTAGTGCGCTAATGAAAGTGGCCGCGTATTGTCCAGCAGACAGATGGTTTCTGTCTTGATTAAGTTTTAATTTTCCCGACGGGAGAAGCTGCCAGGCTTTGCTCGCTGCAGTGATCCCACAGTGTTCACACAGACCAGCACATCTCTCACATCTCATCCCGCCTGCCTGGATGAGAGGTACAGTAACTCCAGGGAGAGGAGCTGATGTGTGAAACCCGCAGGTTCTCGTTGAGCTGTTGTTGTTGTTGTTGTTGGCTGTTATCTCCATCAGCTGAAGCGTTATTTAGCAGCAGCCGGGTGGTCTCGACATCTTTTTTTTTTTTTTTTCTTTTCTCGCTCATTCTCTGATTTGAGGGAGAAAAACTTGGGAAACTGGAGGATCCTGTCTGCTGCAAACTTTTTCATCCTTGCTGAGACGACTGGGTGTTTTATGATGTTGAGCCAAACACTGATGGAGGCTCCAGCAGCGGCTCATCATGTTTATCAATAACCTGAGCAGAGGTAAGTGGTTGAATATTTAAAGATTCATTTCAGTCACTGAAAAGTCAACAGTGGCTTGACTTATGTCCTTTATTTATATATTATTATTTTGATATTTGTGTTTATAATCAAAGTTATGTGTAAGGAAGGCAGACTCACTTTTATTGCTGATGATTGTACAACATAGCCTGTATTTAGGGCTGTGCAACAGGCCTGTATAGATATCAACGCTGTGATGTAAGACTAGATATTGTCTTAGATTTTAGATATGGTTATATAGCATAAATGTTGTCTTTTCCTGGTTTTAAAGATTGAATTGTAGTAAAATGATGTAACTTTCTGAACTTAGCTGACTGTTCTAACTGGTTGGTTACAAATATCATATTTATTATATATTGATTTGTTTTATTTTGTCCATATCACCAAGCCCTATATGTGCACAGTAATAATTTGTAATGGCATATTTTTTTGGCATATAAAAGTATGGATAGTTAGGTTTTGATTTTAATGATAAATGTTGACTTAGCACTGAACAGAAATGTTTAAATCTTTACTTAAATTTAGAAATTTGATTACTTTATTGTATATCAATAGAAAATTAATTAGCCACTATTTTGATAATTGATTAATGGTCATTTTTCAAGCAAAAATGCCAAACATTTGCGGTTCCAGCCTCTAAATGTTAGGATTTACTGCATTGTCTCGTTTTACATGATTGTCTGTTAAATATCTTGAAGTTTTGGACTCCAAACAAAGCAATTTGAAGCTTAGGCTTTGGGAAATTGTGAGGGACATGTACTTTATAGACTAAGGCTGGGTTGCACCAACAAGAGTTCATTTTTAAACCCAATTTATTTAAATTATGTTGCACCAAACTAATTTTAACCTCTAAAACTTTAAACTCCAATTTAAGCTGTGATTCAAAAATTAACTTACATTTTGAAAGGTTTAACTTTTAAAATGGCTGCCTTTTGGGATTGGTTGAGAAAAATAACTAAGTTTCTTGAAGAAAGTTAGAGGGACAGACTCAACCCAACTGAGTTTTATGTGTCTCTTCGTTCTTTGGCTTCATTTGATAATTAAAAACTGCCAGACAGTGTCTTTCTTCCTTAGCCTACAGTGCTGTTGTCCGTTTTTTTAATCTTCTATTATTTGGCCATATTGATCAAATAATTTTCCCAAAGGAGGAAAAATTAGAGCTTCTCTAACAAACCACCATGAGCTAGTTAACTTGGCTAACTAACCTTTAGCTAGCTAGCAAACAATGTAGTGTTTTGTTAAGGATTACTGAGCAGCCAAAACAGTTTCCAACCACTTCCATACTAAGTCCCAACAGCACTCAAATTTATTTATTTATTTTATTTTTAACAGCATCTCTGTATTGATTAAACTCTATTAAATTTTGGTTCGTGCCAATAAACTTGGATTTAATTAATGGAGGTTATTTTTTAATTGAACAACAGAGCTCTGCTTAAATTTTAATTTGGATTTACTCATTTTAAATCTAGTTTTGCTAAACTCTGATAAGAGCTATTCTTTGATTACAAATTAATCCTCGTTGGTACAGCCCAGTCTGAACGATTAATCAAGAAAATAATATGCAGATTAATCAATAATGAAAACAATCACCGCAGACTGACCTGAAATTCATATATCCATGGGGTTAAGTGGTGAATGAAAATGCTTTAAAAAAAACACACAACTTGAGTTTTAATCATTTTTCTTCATGACGTCTCCTTTTCTTTAGGTTTCACTGTAGTCTGTCTTAAAAGTGCATGTCCCAGTTTTTTCTGTGACTCACGTGGAATGCAACTTGTTTCGGAGGGAGAGTTTATCTTTGAATCTCGAGATGTTTACAGCTGAGGGGATAATATGAGTCAGGAGTGAGTGTAAGGACACACTCTCATCTGCCTTCAGAGTCGCCTCTGATTGGGCTTTTATTGGCATTTCTTTGATTTGCCATGGCTTGGCTTATCTCAGTGATGTGAGAGTCATAATTGAGCAAATAGATGCAATGATCTTATGCACCACATATCAAGAGGCAGGACACATCAGAAGCATTTATATTATTTGACTTTACGGTCACGCACTTTAAAGAAAACTGTTGACCTAATTCTAAGGATATATAAATCTCCTTTTCTGTGCAGGCAAGATGAAGCTGAACACACTGGCTCGGCCATTACACTGGGGCCTCCTGCTTCTTTGTATAGTAGTCTCCTGCAGCCAGCTAGTGTCCACTGGCAACCAAAGCTCCCGAGGACAGACAGGTAGGAGTCAGACCCAGTCAGACCAGTCACACCCCCTGAGGGACTCATTATGGCTCTGGTCACCAGCCCGGTCGCCTGGTGGAGAGTTCAGATCAAGCAACAAGAACCTGAAACTCACTGCGCTTCTCATTAGAAACAGAGATGATGAATATGGAGGATGTAGCTTTTCATGTTTACTCAGACAGATAATCCATGCATGTTAAGATGCTGTAAAAGGGATTTGATTGGCCACGCACTTTGACTGTTGCTACTCAGTTAGCTGAATGTAATTATATCCAGCATGATGTTACATATTGCAGTGGTAGAAGACGTATTTCAAGTCTTTTACTTAAATCAAAATGCCAATAAAAAATGAAAATAATTCATTACAAATTAACAACATTGATTTAAAATCCCATTCAGTAAAAACTACAGAAACATCACTGGCAAAATTGACTTAAACACACAGTATATCAATTCTGCTGGGATCTTCTCTCACATCAAAGCAGTAACAAAAGACAGCTTGATGACATCATGTAGTAGCGAGGGATGATGGGAGCTGTTGATGAGTTGTAGATGATCATGGGAGCTGATTATAATCCATCTGACATGACTGAGGGAGAAATCATGCTCATTAATGTATTAAACTTTATTAAAGGGGATATGACCAAATGAATAAAATTATGGATCTCTGTGGGTTTAAACATTGTTGCAAACATACTTAACAAAACTTAACAAAATATATAAAATAGGTCTACTTGTTTTTATACATTTAATGTGGAAATGTTACATATTATACCTTGGAGTATCAAAAGTAAAAGTGCTGGTTCTGTAGAAAAATGTTCTTATATACTATTATATGTTAATGTCTAAGCTGAGTTGCCAGCCTTTTTGATTTTGTCTAATTTGAGTCTAAAGACCAAGTCTGACAACACCTCTGCTGAAAAGTGAAGTAAATGTGGTGGAGTAAAAAGAACAGAATTTCCAACTGAAATGTAGCAGAACAGATGCAGTATAGTCGAACGGTTCATTTTTAACAAAGGGGAGCACTGATGGCAGCACTCTAATGATGAGAAGACCGGTTCTTTTACATAACCCACTATATATTTTAGAGAATATTATAAATCCAAGGCAAAACTGACAGAGGGGCTGAGGACTGAGAGGAATTCTGCTACTTCAGCACCATGGACAGAGCCATGGTTTTATCAATATACAGCACAGTTAGGCTGCTAATGCTTCAGAGCCATGGTCGGGGCCATAGATTCTTATTTGCACAAACCTTAGTTAGTGTGGTATCCCCTCAACATGTGACATGCACTACTAAAGAATGTTGTTTTGAGTAAAAGGTTTCTCCATGATATGTGACATCCTGAGACCGGGGTCTGTGAGTGACCCAAGGTCAGAGAATAATATTTGTCATGTCAAGAAGCTATATGCTAAGATAATTACATCCAGACGTTCTACTCAGAAAGAGCAAAACAAGAGCCTTTAAAGGAAGATGTAAAGGAATGTTACACCAGAGCGATATTGGCTGTCCTCTCCGAGTATACCGGACTACTCGTTTTGATGCTGTACGTTGTAATAATCCATTGTTATAATTGCAAGTCGGTGTCAGCAGAGCTTTCTTCACTACATTCACATCACCACTGAAGAATACACAACATTAGATAAAGGATTAAGACTAGACTGGACTAACATGTTCAACTAAACAACCTCCTGTACTCTCTCTGCTATTAGGGGACTGAGAGGGGTGATGGTAGGTTAACAAGCACATGTATATTGGTCATTTTGCTGAGAAGGGGGATGGCATCGCATCTCAAATCCCTCTACTCAGTAGGGGATTTGAAAGTAAATTGTACTTGCAGTACAGCACTTAAATGTGCTTTCCACACACTCAGAAATCTGAGGTTTGTCTTTGTTTTGAATAATTATATGCTTCATTTTTTGATTGTAGTCCAATTTTAAAGGAGCAATATGCAGCAATTGTGCATGCAAAAATGAATGTAGACCTCACAAATAGAGAGTTGGAGCCATATACTGTGTATTAAATAGGTTGTAATTCTGTTTAATATACAATCTGTGGTTGAAGTGAGTTGTCCCCCCCACCCTCACTCCCTCCTCCCCAGACACAGTAGTGACAAGCAGGCTGCAGAGCCTCTGCAGGAGTGCAAGATGCGCGCAACATCGAGAACTGGCAAAAACAAGTCACGATGAGTCCTCCGCTGTAAGTTGATCAGCTGATTATAACTGCCAGTTGTCTGTCAATGTAAGTTAAGCAGTTAAGCCTATTATTCTGAAAACAAAAGCCCACTGCTCTGAAAATACATACTCTGAATGATGAGTTAAGTGGCTGCCTGTCTCACTGCCTGCCAAACTCCCCTAACATTTTGCTCAGTTCAACAGTTATAAACATCTGCGCCGTCTACAAGATTATTAATGACTTCTTACAAATCATGAACAGACACTGACTCATTCGGAGAAAGTTCAACATTAATTTGAACTCTGATTAACGTGAAGTGGACAAATAAAACAGACCTTCTGGTCCAGAATTGAAATTTTAAAGGTGGACATCGCGGCTGTAGCGCTTATGTCAAGTGAAGCAAGTATTTCAGCTTTAATACGTTTCCTTGATCTCTGATGAGACATCGTGGTCATTTTATGATTTATTGCAGTGAATATATTACAGATTTCTCCTTTAAACCCCACTTTAATTATGACTTAACCATCTTGTCTTGCAGGTGTTGTTGGTATTGCAGCCAGGCAGACACCTCAGTTTTAAATTAGCCATATGCATGAACGGGTGTTTCTCCTTGTTTTCACTTCAGCTTTGTTGCACATCTTTAATTTGAAATTCAGTTTAAGCGTATAAGTATGAATCATCAGTGTGATAGTCACAAATTCAATTCCTTTAATTTGTATTTCTGTTAAATGATGCAGAAGCAGATGTAGGACAGATGTTTCTGCTCATGCTGTTTGTTCTGCTTTTATCCACTTGGTGGTGCTGTAGCTTTGCACACATAAAAATTAAAGCAGAAGTAATTGCTGGGCTTCCTTGGTCATCTGAATTAGTGTGAAAAAGACTGCTCTTTAATATTTAGGTACAACAAACCATCTAATATTTTTTAATTGTCTAATAAAGACAAGAAATCACTGCATTTTGACTATATTACTGCCGTTTAGAGAGAATGAGGTCACTCAAGCTGCCTCTACTTTTATACAAAACATAGTATAAGAAAATGTCACCTTTTCCTCTAAATTCTCTTCCTCAGGGTCAAAGCAGGAGAGGACAGGGACTTGTGAAGTGGTCGCTGCTCATCGTTGCTGCAATAAGAACAAGATTGAAGAACGCTCTCAAACAGTCAAGTGCTCCTGCTTCCCAGGACAGGTGGCAGGCACAACAAGGGCTCTGCCCTCTTGTGTTGAAGGTAATATTACTGAAACCCTCCTCTACCTCTCCTTGCTGGAAATGTCCGACATGACATGAATATGTTATTTGTTACAGCAGAGACAGGTTAGTCAGCTTTACCACTGACGCTGAGACTTTCAAGGACCAGAGACGGTGACATCTGATTGAGACAGTTTTTTTTTTTTCCAAACAAGTCTTTTATGAAGTCCTTCTGTCTAAAAAGTGACCTTCTGCTGTGGTGTTTTTCTCCAGCCTCTATTGTGCGTCAGAAGTGGTGGTGTAAAATGGAGCCGTGTCTTGAGGGGGAGGAGTGCCGAGTTCTCCCTGACCTCACAGGCTGGTCATGCATCTCTGGGAACAAAGTAAAGACCACAAAGGTGAGGAGATGGCCTGCATTAGTCACAGCGGCACCTACACTGTACAAAAGATGTAACACAAAATGGCTTTAGTTCAAGACATGGTATTTATAGACACTTAAATGCAGCCAAACGGTAAATCCTCCTCCTCTTTTTATTGCATTACTCTTATGCAAAACAGCGGCCGTCAGACTTGTGAATCCTCATCACAAAGCTTTATTTTAGTAAGCTCTCCTCCTTTGATGCAGAAGGATTCTACAATCAAGCGTAATCACTGCTCCCATTGGCCATATCAACCCTCTTGCTCTCCACCAGGCACAGTGGGCTCAGAAAACCTAATTCTATAATCTGGTGAATGACGGGGCCAAGAGGACAAACATGAAATAAGCTGTAAACTAATACTGAACACTAAAACCCATGTAATTAAATCTGACGGCCAAAGGAAACCCCATTACTTTTAGAAATGCACTTTCTTATAAGTTGTCTTTTTGTTGAACTGTTTTATATGCATGATTCCTGCAGGGAAACATTTCACAGAGAAAAAGGGGCAAGTTAACGCTGGCAGCACGCAGGCGCTGATTAAAAGATACCCAGCAGTCATGTGGTCCATCAGATTATATTATTGAACAATTGAATTAAACACTGGTAGAAGAAGATATTTTACTTAAAGCTGCTCCAAGCGATTCTTGAGAAAGATAGCTGATTGCGACTCGGGTCGAGACACCAACCCAAAAACGTCGGTATTTATTCAACCCGAGGAAAGAGACTCAACAATCAAATATATTTCTCCAGAGTTGCTTGTAGCAGCTTTAAGTAAAAGTGGCAATAACACAGTGTGGAGCAGCTCTGTTACAAATGAAAGTCATGCATTCAGAATTTTACTGAAGTCAAAGTACAAATGTATAAGCATCAAAATATACTTAAAGTAGAAATACTCAAGATGCCAAAAGGTCCATTTCAGAGTGATACATATTATATTATTGGATTGTAATTATTGATACATTACCCTTACAGAAGAACCACATAGATTCCACATGTGCAAAATCACATGTAAAATATGTGGAACACATGTTTTTCACATGTTAATCATGTTCTTTGCACATGGGAAACGTGGTTTTGGAAGATTTTCATGGTGTAATATATATATTGTGATGTGAAACACATGTCATATGTGACATAATTTCCTACATGTGATCACATGTGGAAAATTCATGTTTTTTTTCTGCAAGGGTAATTATTTTATATACTGATGGGCAACTTGTGAATTTCCCCTGGAATCAATAAAGTCTTATCTTATCCTTTGACAATACATAATTATTTATTTGTTGATTATATTTTTTATTGTCAGGTTTGAATCTGCAATGTAACTAGTAGGCTAGTAAAACTAGTAAAAAACAGTAAAATAAATGTATTTGCCTCTAAATTGTGGTGGAGTATCAGTATTGTGGCAAGAAATGGAAATAATCAAGTAAAGTACAGACGACAGTATTTGAGTAAACGTATAGTTACTTTCCATCATTGGAAGATGGGCCAACAATTCCCACCACGAGCAAGCACATGGCAACAGTGGGGAGAAAAAAATGCTCTGTTGTCACAACAGAGGCAGATTTACTTATTAAATTTTAATTTCACACAGAAGTAAACAAAAGCAGCTGATTGCTGAAATAACAACTGTCACAAGGACATTTTGACCAGCTGTAGCTAGCTAGTTTCTAGCTGACTTGTTTTAAAAGAACTATGTATTAGTATCATTATATGATAGCTACATGCAGCATATGACATAATGCTAAAAAACAGTTTTTGAAATGAAAAAGTGATGTGGGCGACAACCCTGTGCTAGTAAAAGCTCCAAAGTGTGTGGTGAGGAAATATGACCCTGAATACATTAAAACTGGTTCATAATGTCAGCCATTGATGAAGTACAGTGTGTTGAATGTGGTGAAATCCCATCACAGCCCAGTTTATTTCACCCTTTGCTGCCATGCATGTTTTTTCAAATTTATTTGGAAAGTTGGTCCTCAGAAATATTTTGAAGTGGGCCTTAAGTTAAAAAAAAAAAACAAAAAAACATGAGAAACCCTGAATAACTTTTGTAGAAAATGAAAACCAAGGAGCAGCACTGTGTGTACTGCAGGGTAGAGCATTTTTTTATTTTATTTTTATGTTTATTATTATAAATAGAAATGTTATTAAAATTCTATTCATTTTTACATAACCCTTGGGTGGTTTCTGCTCACTGTAGAAAAACATGCTTGGACAAGCAACGCACTGGTCGAATTTATGCTTGAAACTCTATGCTGCACTCTTTAAGAAAATATGATTTTGGCAAATGTAACGCCATTTAACACAAGTTTGGCTGGAATGTGTAAACTTTCTCAAACCAAATAAAGAACAGGGCAGGGTCACTGATGTTATTCTGAATTCTGATATACTCGCATCATGGCTCACACCACAAAAATACTGCATTTACCTAAAGTGCCTTTTGCTTTTTGAAATATCGCTCAGTTAGTCTACTACTGTATGCAATGAGGTGGTTACCTGAGAATATAAACAGTCACATTTTACATTAAAGCAGATAAACATATTTTGATCCATACAGTTTTGCTCTTGTGTTTTAGTTTAAATGCTTAACAAGCCACAACCCTCCACAGATAGGGAGTATCTCTTTGCTGTAGTTACAGCTGCTAATTAGACAATTGCTGAAAATAGAACAATCAACTTTTTATCATATTCCTCAGCTTTATTGTGTGTGAAATAATTGTGATGGAAATGACCAAAATCAGACTTATTAAATTTTGCAACTTCACATGTTTTTTTTGTTTTTTTTGTTTTTGTGTGTTGTGTGTGTGTGTGTGTGTGTGTGTTTTTTTTTCCAGGTGGCGCGGTAGCAAGACAGAGAAGACAGAAGCTCTATCTAATCAGCATGAGTCTGCAGCAGTCACCTTTAACTAACACTGGACTCTCAGGACAGTGAACGCCCCATCAGATAGAGCAAAGAACAATATAGATTTAATTAGATATCTTCTGGCCGAGCTTTAAACTGCAGGAACTCATTATTTTAATTTCTTTTGGCTTGAACACAATTTTAGTTGGGGTTAATCCCATGGAGTGGACAATCTATTAGCAGTTTGACTTAAGATAAATTGACGCAGCACCTCTTTCCACAGTCCAAACAGGCAGCTACTGCAAAAGTCTGTATCATTGTTTCAGTGCTTGATATGCTGAGCACACTGTGATGCACTCAATCAAAGTTTGGATGGGCCTGCTGGCAGACACTTAAAAAGAGATTTTGTGGATTTTCAGGAGAAAGCAGAGTGCGAATCCAGTCATTGGCTTGTGACTCTCTCCACCGATCAAAGCAGAAGACCACAAATACTGAGAAATTTATGATTATGTAGCATTTGTAGACAATGCTGTCCTGTAGACTCACTGTGAGCTTTGTAAAGAGGTCAGATCCCTTTGGACTACTCCTTACCACAAAGAGGAACTCTCACAAACATGCACACATACACACAAACACACAAACACACACACAAAGGCTGTTTTTCGACTGGTTGGACAGGCCACCACCTGCAAGGCTGTGATGGCATGCACACAGGCATGAAGCTCTGATGCAAAACAAGGACTGTTTGAAATGCTAATCATGGGGAGAAAGGGGAGAGAGAAGAGAAGAGGAGCTTCTTCACTGTTGAGAGTATTTACATCATGCTTTTGTTTGTCTCTCTAAACTGAGTGCTCCTGTGGAGGGAACTCCGCTTATAGTAATGATGGGAAACATTGGAGACTCTCTCTGCCTTGAAGCAAATGGTCACAACTAAAAGAACAGAATGTTTACCATTATTACCACTTCATCAGTTGTCCTCTTCATATGAATAATATTCCACTCGGACCCACCCTGATTGCCTCTCTTTTATCTCCCGAGTTCACTCAGACACTTTTGCATTTTACCTTTGCGGTGACGAGACATTTTATAATAACACCAATACTAGTGGCTGCAAATCATCCCTTCTGAGGCATCAGACTTGTATGAATGCCACACGCTGTGCTAGTTGAAAGCAGCTGAATTCTAAGCAGTTTGCTCAACATTTACTTAACGCAATTATGCATTGTGATTGTTGTCGTAGTGACAAGATTCTACACTGAGCTGTAATGCGGTCCAAGGCAATGTATGCATGGCTTTGCAAATATTCAAGTTTAAATTATTGTTTACAATTAGCAGTGCTGTAAATATCAGTAAGATCCACATAATGATAAGAATAATAAAGGTGGATATTTTAGAGAGCCCCTCCTCTAAATCAGGATGTCATACACTTGTAGGATAGATTGATACGCCTTTGCTGATGAATGAAACTGCTTGTGTACATTCACTGAAATAATAAGTGTAGCTTCTTTTATAAACCCACAAGGCGCTTGTGTTGCAGCTGACAATTCTCTATAAACATGATCTGCCACTGGCAGTCAGACAAAGTAGGAAGATGATGGCTCGACAGACTGTTTACAAAAGATCTCAGGTGTACAGTGCTACAACGACCTGCATGCACTTAAACCACATTTATTCAGTATTATTTCAGAACATCCAGACTAGATGATTTACTCAACATATATCTGCCCCTTTTAGCAATTCAAACCATTTTTCAAGGAAAAATGTCAAAAACAAAACAAAACACCCTTTGGTTTCCAGCATCTCAATTGTGACTTGCAGCTTTTCTTTGTCTTATGTGATCATTAACTCTGTGTCTGTAGGGTGCAATCTGAAGACGTCACCTTGAGCTTTAGGAAATTGCAATGAGCATTTTTCATCATTCTCTGACAGTCTTTAGACCAAACAATTAATCGTTAGTTGCAGCACTTAAAGAGTTTCATAATTTGTTTGCTCAGTTTTTTAATGTTTTTGAATGTAGAACCAACTCTTGGAATAAACCAACAAATATTTGAGTATTTTTAAAGAGCTGTAACTAAATTATATGACTGTACTGTGACGAAAACCGTTTATCCTGATGCTAATGTCGACATTTCTTACCTCATTTATAAAAAAAATGTTTTTTTTTGGGTTGAAAATCAATCAACACCCCATCTACTGCTTTAAATGAGGCCTGAACAGGGGTGGATCTAGGGGGTGGCAGTGAGTGGGGGGACAGTTGCCACCCTGAAAAGATTCTTTGACACCCCAGTTTTGGACTAGTTCAAAATACATTTAGGAAAGTGTGGCTTGATGGAAATTTGAAAGACTGAAACTCTGAAGTCCGAGTGCAAGTGAATGCAACAAGAAATTACCTCTAGCACATGCAATTTAATGATCTGTTCTGGCTACTTCTTAGGCAAACTAATGGGCTTGTGTTGAATGAAAAAAGACAAGAATGAAAGAAAAATGTTTGAAGATTTGAAAATGAAACAATTAATTGATTCCTAATACCACATTTAGATATTTCTATTCAATGCATACTCGTGCAACAATTATGTTTTTGAGTTAAAATGTTTTAATTTGGGGGCTTAAACAAGCAAATATTGTCTATATTTGACTGATTGTCATTAAATCGATATTCACATATTTTTGCTACCCCTTAAAATCTCCACGCCACCCTAGAATCTTTCTCTAGATCCTCTCCTGGCCCTGAAACTTGTATGACCACTGCTGACACATTTATGTCATGAAATAGATATTAAAAAAAAAAAAAAGAAAGTTAACAACCTCTAATCAAAGTTGGGCCAGCGGACCACCTCACTGAGCAACTCCTGCTTCACACATCCACCCTCCTGCTCCTCAGCTCATTGCCCACTTTTTGGCATTTTTCAAAATTATGCAGTGGTTGTAGTTTGGCTCCGATCTGGGGGTGAAGTTACTTTAACCTCTGTATGCGAACAGACTGAAATTGGTATACTGTAGAAAATGTTCAGTGACTGATTTAACTTCCCAGGCTTGGAATAAAAAATGTAGTTTACCCAGAGGAGTTAGAGTTGACATATTATTGCAATTTAAACTCAGGAAGTCCAACAGTAGTCTTCTCTCTTAGCCTTGCTCGTTGAACCATCCCCAATCTTGTATTTATGTATTCATATTATACAGAAATGCAAAGCTCATTCAAGTTAAAGATCCCAGGATTCCCAGACAGTTCTTAAAATGTGAGCAGACTTGGACAAGAAAGCTTCGGAAAGATCAGGAACTCAGAGAGCTACATTTTCTCACCGACTCTACAGAAGCTGCAAAAAAAAAAAAAAAAAAAAAAAAAAAAAAGAGAGAGAGATAAATCTACAGGGAACTGAAGTGAATATGTTGATGTGTGACTTCCATATTATTACCATCCTTATGCTCTTGTCTCTGTTAACTTTTTTTTTCACAAAGTTATTGAGATTTGAATTTTTTTATTCCTGTATACTGCACTCAGTATGTGTTGTACTATGGTTGTTGTCTGTAACATAACGTTCTGCCACCTTTATGGCCACATTTTGTCAAACAAAAGATTTTGTTTTTCAAATTCTCAACAAGAAAAAAAACTTTTTGGAATAAAAGTTTGAAATAAGGTATAAAAAAACTTTCACACCCCAGTGGGGTTTAAGTCAACATTGACAACATGCATTCTCAAATTTGTGCCTCCATTTCTTAAAATACCAGCAGCACTCACAACTTTCTCATTTTCAAAGGAGCTGGTGTGACATTCATTAGGTGACTTTCAGATGTGTCTTAGATAAACTCCGTGATTCACACACACTCACGTATGCAGCTTCTTACAAAAGTTTAAGCAGCCTGTGCGGTGCTGCCTCTTTATCTGTAAAACAAACTTAAAGCCAGTTGAAAGAGCTTTATCTCTGTTCTTCAGAACAAATTGAGTAGAAACCCCTCTGAGCACCTGTCATAATACATGGCTTTAAATATAAAAGTCATATCCTCAATTCAAAATGAAAGCAGCCAAAATAAGGTAATTAAGGTAGGCGTTATGGGATCCTCACTCTTCCACTTCTCTAGAATATGTTGTCAGAAAAATGCTCTACAGATTAGGCAAATCAATTTAGAAAAGGCTCTGAATAATTCAGTTGCACTTTTACAGTGCACTAATATGGCATAGCAAGCAGAAATAATGTGCTCTTTATTAGACAGTATTAGACCCTTTATTAGAATCTTATTAGAGGGTAATTAGAGACACATTACCACAGAACTGTAAACTAAAGTGTATTATTTTCCATTCAGACCCTAATTAGACCTTTTAGTTTACAGTACAGTTATGTTGTGTGGCCCTAATTACCGTCTAATAAAGTCTAATTACTGCACTATAAATTAAAGTGTATTATTTCCCACTATTAGACCCCTATTAGATTTTTATTAAGGTTTAATAGGGACACATTGCAACAGACCTGTAGTGTAAACTAAAGAGTATTATTTTCTACAGCTAGATTTTTATTAGACAGTTAGTTTATGGTACAGTTCTGTTGTAATATGCCCCTAACAACCCCCTAATTAAGTCTAATAAGGGTCTAACAGTGGGAAACAATACACTCAAATATACAGTGCAGTTCTATTGTAATGTACCCAAGTTACCCTGCAATAAAGTCTAAAGAGGATCTAACAGTGATGAATAATCCACTTTAGTTTACAGTGCAGTCAGATACTGTCTAATAAAGACCATATTATATATAATTCGATACAAAGCTTGTTAAGTCTTATTAGTGTACTGTAAAATAAAGTGTGGCCAACAATTCTTCAGACTTGATTCATCTCTTAATTCAAACCAGAGTCACAAATAACACATTTCTGGCAGCTTATTTGATCTCAGTTTGCAGGTGATATGTTGCAGAGAACCTTCCCCCTCTTGTGAACTTCTATTGGGGACAGTAGTTCATGTTCACTAATAGAAAATAAACTGTCCTGGGGCACATGAAAAACATAATGGAAACACTGTTCTATTCCCCTTTAACAACTTTTTCCTCATCTGGAGTTGACACTTGTAATAAAAAATGTAAACACAATTCTCTTTGTCCCTGACTCTTTGTGTGTAGGCTATATCCTGTGTGTATGTGTGTGTTTCTGAACTAAATTAGCCTTCTTTTACTGCAGGCAACTATATAGGCGACTCAAAGCAATAGACTGAGAGTAGCTTGGTTATGGCTGAGAGGTTTCATCTATTTGCTTTGTCGTTATGCATACATACTATCTAGAATAGAGATGACTTTTTTTGGCTTAATTAAAACAGAGAGCTGAACAATTACACTTTAATGAACAAACATTAATTGCACAATATTAATGTTATCAAGTCTGTGTGATGTATTCATATGCATTCATGCCTCATGGCTGTTTTACATTAATGAAACAGACAGTGTTATGTACCGGCACAGGGAGAACAGAGACATTGTCAGTTCTGCACTGAGAGTCATTCTACATCTTACGGTGTAAATTTTATACATTTATGTTTAAAAGGTTTTTTATTATAGCCTATATCTAAAACAAGTGAAAAAGGTCTAATGGATCTCACTTGGCCATTATTTTCTCACCCAGGTGATAATAAGGTTTCATTTCAGTGGTTTCTGTGTAAATCACAACAATTTGTGGATTTACAGGGGGTTAACTGCCGGACTATTTCCATTTCTTCCCGGAGTCTAGTCAGTTTCAGTTTCAGTGAGGTTGCTAGGCAACCACCAGAGACTCCAGGAAGTCACTGCATCCAACCAAGTCTTGCACAAGACCCTCTGTAAAACTACAAAATGTTGGGTTTTTTTTTTCACTCTTGTGCTTTTGCAGGGATGTAGGGTATTAATGAGTGTGACCTTAAAGCCGGGCTCAGACTACAGGAGTTTTAAAACCCAAACCAATTTTGAAATTGGGTTGCATCCAAATAATCTCAAGTATACACATACTACAAGATTTGAACATGTGCATCACTCACTATAGCAGTGTTTCCCAAACTTTTTTCCTAGGGACCCACTTTTTTTTAAATGATAAACCATTGTGACCCAATTCACACTAGGCTTTATTAATAAATCTTGGGAGATTTACTTGCATAAATGTACATAAATGAACATTCCTGACATTTCCACATCACCTTAAATTGATGCATGTTATTGAAAACATATACACATTAAATATTTTATAAATGAGAAATAAATGCTTTTAAGCTCCCATTCCATCTTTATGCCCTTTCCTCCCATCTGGAAAACAATACAGAACATTTTAGTCTACTTCATAAAAGAGACAAAATAAGTGCATTTATGTAGAACTGGGTCTCATTTTTGTCCTTTCATCAGTAAAACAAAATGTTCATTTTAAATGCTTTATGAACGGCAGCTATAAATCTTAAATTTGCAGAATTTCTACCATTGTTTTCTATTTTTGGGGGATCCAAATAAAATCTCCTGTGACACACTTGTGGGTCCCGACCCAGTCTCTGAGAGTGGCTGCACTACATGATATTATTAAGATTATCGTGCCAGAGGGCTGCACTATGAAGGAAGCTCAACATAACCAGGCTTTCTGTGCAAGAGCTGGCTCGACAAACCCTAAAACCCCATTCAGAGATAGCAGGTATCACAAAGGTGGTTATCAACTTGCTTTCTTAATCCAGGCTTTCTTCTTCAGGCTCTGTGTGCGGTCATATAAAAAGGGGCGTTTGGTGTGTCATTTGATTCTTCTTCCACACAAAGTGGAGTGATCGCGAGCCACCCACTTCAGTTAAGATTAACATGTCGTTACTATGGAGAACTATGTAGAATATAAAAAATATATTACAGCAAAAAGTAACACCGTTGCTACAAAAAAGGCAGGAGAGGATTGCTGGGAGAAATAATGAATTCACTCAATGTGCTTGATCTTTTATTTCTATAGCTGCACATTAAACAATTAACAATATTTAAACATGATACTGTCTCTCTAACGCTGTCCCATGAAGGATATATGGAAATTATTTTGGTTTTTGGCCGAATCAATGTAAAATGAATGTTACTGATAGAATATTATCCATGATGAAATAGGATCGACTAATCAGTTATCTAATCAATGTCCTGAGATGCAATATCAGCAGTGCAAATTGGACTTGACAGCAAATCAGGTTCAACCTTAAAAACATCATTCAAATCAAAAAATGATTTTCTGCAACACCAAACATGTTGATGCATACAGTTTGTGCTGTTGTAATACACTTTTGTTGGGTGGCATTACTAACGCACAGCTCAGAAACTTTTTATGTAACTTTTTCCCTCACCTGAGAATCTATATCGGTCATAAAGAACATCATCATGAAAATCATAAGTTAAAGAGCAGCACTTTTTACCGCCAACTAAATCAGAAACTCTGAACATAACCTGCACCCGTCCAGGTTTGAGTTCAGTCTCAGTTACCATGGTGATCTAGCCAGGTTAAAAGAGATCATCCTTCACTGACACTGAAAACTTTGTAGTGGACGCCTCAGACCTCATGTGACGGGGAAGCAGCTGTAAACAGAACGGAGACTGACGTGCAAAAGTTTGCTGTAGCAACACGGGTTGTCAATTCTTCAGCGAGAACTGAAGGTGAGATTTAAATTGCCAGTTTTTTATATCTGTCAACAGTAGTATGCTAGCTAACGTTAGCCTCAAGAGCAAGAAAGTTTACTTTTGTTTGACGACATGGACAACTGCTGCTTCTTCTTCTTCTCTTTGGTTATTGTGGGCCCGCTCTGAAAGTACAGACATAATCACCCAGATTATAACTCCTAAATAACTCCCAAAATGTGTTTGAAAATTATTGGAGAGATTTAAGGGGGCATTTTACATCATGGGCCCGTGCCCGGATCCAAGTACACTTGACCCCAAAGTCCAGTTTGTTTGATTAGTGTGAACACTATGTACCGTACTCTGACCCACTTCTAAAGCTGGTTCTAAGTATGGTTCACGCGTACTCCAGACATTTTTCTGGTGTTCAACTTATAAATTTGAATGTGTTTTCTTATAGTCTCCACAAGCTATTATTTGCACATTGAAGAGGATGAAATATATGGTCTGAATGTGAACATTCAATCAATGTCCTCAAAGAATCGATGAAAACAATTTCCCTTTTGAAACAATTTTTGTACAGAGCAATACATCATGCATCGGGTGTGAAAGCTACCTGGCTAGCTAGCTGTTTTCCCACTTTTCCAGAGTCAGAAACTAATAAATGCCTTTGGACAGACCTCGTATTTGGTATTTGGTGTAGTCTGACAAACAGCAATACTGGCTATCTTGGCTCAAGTGTCTATGGTATCAAATAACATAATCATTATCCATAGACATCCAGGATTTGAGCAAATCTAAGCAAGTAAACTTCTTTCCAAGTTTTTTAAGTCTTTACGCTAAGCTAAGTTAACCATCTGCCAAATGTACATTCACAAGTCATCAAGTGATATCTTTTCATCCAACTCTCAGGAAGAAAGCCATTCCCCAAAATACCTAACTATTTCTTTAAAGATTAGGACAAAATTACAATAAGGACTTCAGGTTTGGCCTTTACAGGACTAAGGTTTAACTAAGCAACATGTTTTTGCCCCTAAAATGCCTTGAAAACGTTCCTTTGCTGCTTGTTTCTTATATTTCAGAGACAATTGAGGACAAAGGTGTAAATGAATGACTGCAGTAGAACCCTGTCCTAGAACTTTCAACTTTCATATGATGCTCTCACAGAACCCTGTTCAGCGTGGGCCATGTATTCATGTTCAACCTTCATATTAGGGCAGCCTAATTTCCTAAACTATTTTTAAAGTGTCTTGTATGGGTAATTGTGATTTACTGTCAGTCTCCATTAAATTCAAGCATAAGGGTGAGGCCACAGTGGTGAGGAAGAAAATAACCTACAGCAAGACACCACAGTGAGGGAGAAGGATTGGACGCGAGTCTCTCGCTGCTCATTTCATGTCCTTCGCCTCAACAGATGACGCTCACATTATGTCATTGTCTGTCATGAAACAAACAAATAAAAAAACTTAGACAGACCGTTTCTTGGTGATAAACACAACAGCACTCCATCTAAAATGTTTAGGATCATCTTACCTTCTTGTGAAAGCTGGGGTAGGCAGTTTATTTTTGTCGTCACTGGGCAAAAATGACATAATACTCCGAGAGCAACAACTAAGATTTCTGGTTGGAAACTGGTTGATATTCAGTTTAAATATCTAAGACTTCTTTTCACCTTTTTTTCAGCCAGCTAAAATGTGGTTACAACATCAGTGTGTCATAAAACACAAATATGTTTAATTATTCTGATAAATTGTTCAGTTGTAGGTTGAAAGAGTGGTGCCATTGATTGGTATGAATGCAATTCTCCAAAATGTTTCATATGAATTATCATAATTATGGAACTTCAAAAGCTGTGTGGCTGCCAATAAGAAGCTCCCAGGACATCATAATCTTTCTGTAATAAGAAACTGTGCTCAGCAGTTTTGATTACTCCAACAAATATGCACCAGACTTGCAGTCAGGTTATGTTGTATAAAGGGCGACAAAGCCCAAGTTTAGAACAAGACATGGTGGATGAATAGAGAGATGAAGTCCCTCCCCTTCTGGTGGACCACCATGAGCAACAGGTCTTGCTTGTTCTTTCGCTTCCCGGCTGATAAAAGCACCAGGAGTCTCTAGATAAAACACATTTCAACGGGCAGAGATATTTGCATTGGTGATGTACAGTACCAGTCAAAAGTTAGGACACATCTTCTCATTCAATGTTTTTTCTTTGTTTTTTGTAAGAAGTGGTCCAGATTAAACCAAAAGTGTGCAAAGCTGCCATCAAAGCAAAAGGTGGATACTTTGAAGCATCTAAAATATCAAAGAGAAAAACACCTTTGCACACAGGGAACCATAAAGCATTGAAATCTTTGACAGCAAGTGCCGGGGAAAGTGTTGGAGAGTCTTTTTGCTTTTTAAGAATCTAAATTATAAAACATATTTTGACTTGTTTTTTACATTTTTTCCTTACTACTTAATTCCACATAATTCCATATTTCATAGCTTTGATGTCTTATTAATCTACAATGTAGAAAAAGAATAAAAATTAAGAAAAAACACTGAATGAGAAGGCTTGCACAGACTTTGGACTTGTACCGTATATGGCACGATGACAAACGGCAACTGTCTGGACTTGTAAAATTATCTTTGAAATTGACAAAGGTGTTATTCATTGCACTATTCAAATGGGTTCAAAAAATGATTTGTCACTCGTCACTGACTTCCATTTGAGGCACACGGGAAAGGGAGGGACTTTGCTTCTTTATGCGTTAAACACGGGACTTCCACCCAGGAGACTGGG
Organism: Lutjanus argentimaculatus; assembly: GCA_034769285.1. Lineage (NCBI taxonomy): Eukaryota > Metazoa > Chordata > Actinopteri > Lutjaniformes > Lutjanidae > Lutjanus > Lutjanus argentimaculatus. The sequence continues at coordinate 29,029,313 of JAWZSL010000007.1, forward strand.
GATTGATTCCTGAGTGAGGTAGGTTTTTTTTTCTGACATTCAACTTAAAAATTTGAATGTGTTTTCTTATAGTCTCCACAGGCTATTCGCACAATGAAGAGGATGAAATATATGGTCTGAATGTGAACATTCAATCAATGTCCTCAAAGAATCGATGAAAACAATTTCCCTTTTGAAACAATTTTTGAACTCTGTTTTCACAGGTGACGATATTTGATTTTTTTTTTTTTTAAAGTCTTTCCGATGGAAAAATGCTTACTGGGTGACTTTAAGCATAATGTAATTGAAGTCTCAGAGAAAACCAGACTTCTGTTCCTCTTCTCGCCTGTGTTTTCAAGCTTGAGGAAATCTAACAAGACTTTGGCCAATCACAGGTTGGTAATTGATTGTTGAGACTCATTCCCAAAACATTAGTGTTTCACAACCTGGGAATAACACTCCACAATAAACCATCTTTCTTGAGAAAATTAGAGGTCTTTTCAGTTCTTTCTTTAGGTATTTTTAGTTTCAATGCAGAGACATTAGAAACCGAAACTACCAGTCCGGTTAAAGTTGTTACTATTCATTAGCTGCACAACTTCAACTAATTTTCTGGTTTTTCAAAGATTTTCAGGCTGCATTTTCAATAAGAGGAGCACACAGCCTCTAACTCAGCCTGCAGGCATCTCGATGTCATGGTAAGACTGTTCTTCTCCACAAAGCTGATCTATTATACCAAGCCTATTTTTGCATACCTGTAGTTATTGTGTACTATATGCTGTGTTGTTCACAATAGCTTGACAAAAGGCAGGGGAAGCTCATCTTTAATTCAAGGCTGGCTTCCTCACACAGATAAATCCTCTTCCCACTTATAAGGAAAAAAAGGCTGCAAATTCATCTCTCTATTCAGCAATTATTTAGCCTACCTGTATCATCTGCAATTTCAGAGAAGGTTTCAATTTTATATATCCGTTAGGCATTTAGTTCAGCTCTTACTCAAAGCGGCACTGAGTTCTTCAAACTGATCCTCTTCCAGGATTCCAGTCCAGAACATATGGCCGATGCACACTTGTCATGATCATTTCCCAACAATCACGTCACGTTCGCAGCAGGTCACACCCTATTCAAATTACCACACCTGGAAACTTAACTTTTTGTTTTGTTTTGTCTGTGCGATGCGGCGTAATTCTATTAGAGAACCATTTTTAGCCCTCTGATTTAATTTACTCTCTCACATTTGTCAGCATGAATATCTGCAAGAGCGTCCGTGCAAAAACACAAAATGTCAGCGGAGTGCCGCTGCATCACTCTGACATAACTTGATATAAGCCGGTGCAACAGACACTGTGCCGGTGTCATTGTAAATCTGTCTATGTTTGCTTTGTGTGATCAAGTTGTTATTCCTTTGTGAGGACCTAACGGCATGAAAGGCCTGGTGTTCTCTGCATGAATCATTTAGATGAAAGCCTGAGGAGGAGGGGGAAAGGAGCATGAGGCACCTGATGTCAACTTTAATTAGAATCCAGTTTAGTCCGCGTTACCTTGACTTTGAAATCCCAGAATCCTGCAGGGGCAGTGGAGACAGTTCTCGGTTACAGGATGTGATTAGACTAGGTAATCTTGACGATTGCCCAGTGCCTCAGAAAACAAAGAAAAAGAAGCAAGGAATATGAGTTAATAACTATGATTTGTTAAATGCTTGCTGTGCATATATGGCAGTTACTTGTACAGATCAGATCACTGCAGATCCAGCATTTGCAACAGCCATGCGCTTAATTTTATACACTACTAAATAAAAAGATATCTCGAGCATTGATCTTCTCTCAAGCAGATAATTATTACTGTGTTGGGATTTTGTCTTGATAGGAGTTATTTCACACTTAACACCACACCATCATATCCTGTTGCTTTAAGTCGCACCTTGATATTCATGGAAACAGAGCAGTGACTTCCAAGTGCAGAGAATGGAGCATGACTAGACTGTCTGAGTGTTTTGAATGAAATGTGTCTTAAGAACAAACCCATGGGAGCCTCAATTCCCAGGACGTCCCTGGTGCATCATAAAAAGAAGTCAGGGCACATCATCATCACTCGTGTCTTATTTCTCACTGTTCTGCAGCGTGATGTGAGACATCAGAGCCTACAGCAGCAGCCCAGAGAGCCACTCCGAAGACTGACAGAAAATGGGATTCTGCTTGCTGCCATCTTGCACATATTATGCCCATTTAGCAATCCCATGTTGAACAGGAAACGTTGCTAGTTCAAATTGTGATAGCCTGAAGCAAATAAACCAAGACCTAAACAGCATTTTCATGTATTCATACAAGCCAGTCACTGCTGCTTCGACAAATGGTGCAATTTCAGTACAATGGATGATGGACAGTGTGCTGCAATTTGGCATCTGTGTTTATGCAGCACGATCCACGGCGCAGATGGAGCCAACAGACAACATGTGCAGGGGCAGAATCACAGCGGGGATCACTGAACACATGCCATTCAGTTGCCTATTAATTCACTATTGATCGCTAATACAGCCACACCTGGATTTACAGTACACTGTCCTCCTTCTCATTACTGCTAAACATGGTTGCCTCTCCTCATTAACCATAATGGAGTCAAATTCACACTCTGCATGTTAATGAACTGGGGGCGACAACTGCTAGTATGACAAGTCACAACAGGTAGCAACTATGCAAGTTGACTCCAGGTGCCATGCAAATACGCTCAGCGGGTGTTTCATTGACTGTATTTACATGTACAAAATGTTCTGGTCTTTACTCCAATTTTGAAAAAGACAGTATTCCTATTAGATCTTTTTTAATGACTAATGAACATGATTACTCCACTAATATTTCCGTTTACATGCAGCCGGGCAGACTCTGATTGACGTAATGAACACGGCCTCCTTCTTTCATTCATTCAACCACTGTCCTGAAATGGTTGGTGTTGCAATATTATTCATATGCAAATACCTGTTGATACCCAAAGCCACGTTTCCACTGAAGAAACTTTCCGTAGAGTCTAGGTACCTTTGGAGGAACTCAGTGTGTCCATCACTGTTTTTGGTGATAGTGCACACAAACTAAGAAATAGTTCCCCTCCTACTGCAATGTGATCTTATTTTCACGGCTATGTTAGGGATAAATGTGGTGATTGCAATCTTAACATCTATTTTTGGGAAACATTAGACCAAATCAGACGGACTAAACCCATCCCAAATTCAAACATGTATTTTTGCGCTACGATTGGACCAAATCAGGCAGACTGAACACAGCCCAACATACATTTTTGGGTTACATCAGTAGTGAAGAAAGCATGTGACAGATGGACTAATGATGAAATCTTATTGAGAATTTATGCTGTGGACAAAATCTAGCAGGAATTGGAAAAGGCAAAATTATAATGACACAAATAATGATACCTGTCCATTGCTTTTACATTGCATCAGTGTTGTACAGTCACATGCAAAAATGATGTGTAAGAACAGCCATCACTCACATTATAAGACCCACGGACATAAAGCAAATTAGTCCATGGGTCTTATACTGCAGTGGAGACACAGACAACAACATGCTGAAGGAAACTTTAAGTTCTTTGAAAAGTAGTTCCTGGGACTAAAAGTTCTGGGTACTTTGGTGGAAGTCTTAAGTCTTTCATGATATTTGCAAGTTAGTGTAGTTCTCTTTCTAACCAAATGTGGGCTTTTCCTTTGTGTATACACCTCTACTCCAGCTTGACAGCTGTTGGAGAGTTGTTTAAGTTGGGAAAAGTCAAATTGTGCTTAAAATGCACACAAAGCTGACCATAAACAGGCAACAGGCTATGTGTTGCAAACTGCTGTAAACATCCCAGTTGAGAGACATATACTGAATATACTGTATACATGTCCAAAGAATGTCCTAAAACCAGAATAATGTTATCATAATCCCACATGTCTTAATCTAAAAATGCTAATTGTATTGAGGCTTAATTTGAATTTCTCATAATTTGTATCAAATTTGGAATACTGTCATGATCGGAATAATTGTGTAAAATTAGTGTTCATGTAAACATAGTCATTGAGAGCCAAAGTCTCACCACACTTCCAGGTTAGCTTCTGGTTTCTTTTTTTTTTTAAAAGCTGAAGCCCCATTTGTAATCACAGCACTTTATAAGTCACTGATCCTTTCATATACAGGAGCATTCCTACGCAAACCTCTAGGAAAAGTCAAATTTTTATTTTTTATTTACAGCAGCAGGTTGTATCTGCAGAGTGAACCCACAGATACTGTCTTCCCTGAAAAAAATCATATTTGGTCACTGCCACGGCCTGTGCAGTGGACTTAACGCATGTCTTAGCGAAGAAGAGGAGCAGAGCGGAACGACATGGTTTGTGAAAATATTGGATTTAAACATTGGTTTCGCCACAGGAAACCATTTTATCTCTCCGGGCAGAAAGCAGACATCTGTGAGATCTCAAAAATCCATCCAAGATGCAGCCTGCTGCTGGATAACAGGTTGAAAAAAAAAATAATGTTTCGTCTTTTGGCACTATGCAAACCCCCTAAGGTTTGCATAGTGACAGAAATCACGGAGTAATGAACGGAGAGCTGATGGGATGAGGGTTTTTAAGAGACTCATGGGAGCTGTCATTATTGAATGCTCCCAAAAATAATCACTGTTTTATTTTAGTTAAAATGACAAGGTGCTCAATATCACCACAGGTACAGTGGCTGATACCCAATATCACATCATATCAGAGAAACCAATAAAATAAACCTCTTAAATGCATAAAACTGTCTAAGAGGTTAATGAAACAGAAACTCTCTATTCCTGACATTATTGAGGCTGGCAGATCATGGCGCAAAATTGGTCAGATGCTGAGAAAAAAAAACCTTTTAAAGTTTAAAAGCAGACAACACTGAAGGAAAATATATAAAGTATTTATATTTTTATCTCGTGAATGGAAGAACTGGTGCCTTCGAATGAACAGAAAAACAGTGCTTTTAAACAAAGCTGAATATAAGTGGAAATAGGAAAATAATGAAACAGGAGGAAGGTCCAAGAAAAACTTTCATTTTCTCCAGAAGATGGATGACACCCCGCACAGCGCCAGCAGTCACCCACAGGGGCAGAGGCTGTGAAAGCAATGGCCTGTATCCCGCTGTGATACGCATCAAAGTGTTGTAAATACAGGAGCGAGTCCTGTTACCCATTCGTCTGTGTGTGTAATCGTTCTGAGCTTTATATACCTGTGTGTACAGAGAACAAGAGTAACTGCGGTTAATAACCTGCGGGTGTCGGGCTTAAAGACACAAGTCTTGAGGTGGTGATTGCAATGTTTTTCGGTTGGGATAACTGACCCTTCGCTAAGCCCCACCTCCAAACAGCAACTGTCCAATCATAGCTTTGCAACCGTAACTAGAGCTGTCAAGCTTTCCATTTCTCTACTGTTGAAGCGAGAGGAGTGGTACTGTGCGTTTCATGAGTCTGGATGTTGATGTCTTTTTTGTCCTCTCTCGACAACATGAAACACAACAGCACATGTGTGGGGAATGGATTAATCTCTGTCTACATCTGCTCTAACATAAGCTGCAAATGTTAGCATTTCCAGCTAAGTAACACTAGCTTACTAGCTGCAGTAACTTTACCTCCAGCCAAACTTGTTAGATACCACTGCACCTGCATTTGTTATGTGGGGGCTTTGAGGAGGAGGATGTGGGCTGATGCATGAATCAAAGTGGGCTGACAACGATGCATCTCACTCCAGCTCACTGTCTCAGGTCTTAACCAAGTTAGCTTAGCTCTTGCCTGTCTTCTGTGATCATTGTCCGGCTGGGTGACCCATCTCCAGGTCCGCTACACTAATCGAGTACCAGTGTTTCCTTTTCCCATTTTAATTAGTGTATTTCTGTCATGTATCATGTAGATATACCTGCTGTATTTCATCCGATCAGTGTTTTCTGAGATGTAAGCTAGCTTTAGCCTCAGTCTTTTAGCATTAACATTATATCATACATGCAGCTGCTATGTAACTTTACATAAACACTTTCACAGGGTTCTTGTTTTAAAATGTGTCAGATGGAAACATTAAAATGTCAGTTGGAGTTAGCAGTAGTTATGTTAGCCAGCTACACTTATGAAATCTGCTTATGAGTCATTATTTTAGGCAACAAAATCCACCATTGTCAGCTGGAAATGAGAAGCTACTTTTGTTTACGTCTCTAAGAATCCAAAGACCTTGTGTTTCAACAGTTACTCCCAATTTCAGTTTTAAATCTGCCACCGTTATCACCGCAAACCGCATAAATGCAGTGTGAGAATGGAAAGTTTGGCAGGTGTAGCAACAGTAACTAAGGAGGGCGGGGCTTAGCAAAGGGTCAGTTATGACTGAAGAAATGGTTTGACATTTTGGGAAATGTGCAATATTGTTTTACAATCTCTCCTTCAAGATTTCTTTCATCTGACTTCATGAAATGTGTTCCTTTATTTACTATTAATATTCTGAGTCAAATCATCTACCACATTATGCTATTAGAAATTACAACCTTTGTGAATTTAATAAATTTCATGCTTGATTACTTGGGAACATACAAAAACTAGAACTCATATTAAAATTTACCAGCACTGATCCCTGATAAGAAAATCCGCTCAAGGCCTTTAAAAACAGAAATATTGATTAAAGAACAATATTAGATCTGTCTTTTCAAAAAGAAAAATACCATCCTCATCTAAACTTGGAGTTAACCACATGATATACTGTTGAATAAGGCTTTGTTCCAGGATGGATTTTACTTATTTGTGTGTCAATATGATTTTGAATTAGATTGTCTTACTTCTGGAATGCCACAATTAATACTTTTTACTCTTCAGTTTTAGTCGGAATAAACAAATGAGATGCAGCATGTTAATTAGAGAGTTTAGAGATGCTGGTTGGATGCTAAGATAAGCTAACAAGCTGGCTAGACAGTGATGAATCTATTATTAATTTTAGCTGAACTGTTTGCTTGATTTAGGAAGTTTGATTTCTTGCTATTTGTTTGTTAGCTAACCTGCGATACCATGGCTACACACTTAAGGCGAGCGGGTCAATTTAACACCGTGTGTGGAACAGGCCCAGAATTTAATCATTTTAGGGGCAAGACCACTTGGCCTTTTGGTGTTGTCAATTTTTTTGAGGGCACAAAGGCCAAATGCCAGGGCTGCAAGGCCATCAAATAAAACAATGATTGTCCACAGAATGTCCACAGAACGTGGACATGTGGAATGTTGAATGTCCACAGAAATAACAAACTTAAGGGTTAAGATAATTTTACTTTTAGTATTTCAAAATAATGACTTAGATCTCAAAATAATGAGCTATTACCTAAGTTTCACATTATAATGACTATTCATCACATTGGTGCAAATGATCTTTTCACAGGGAGAGACAGTGCATGGACAGCAACACAATGAAGACAGACGTTTCATAGAGGTGACAAGTGTAATGCGGATCTAGCTGTTTATCACTGTTAACAGAGACTCTAGTCTGCAGTGTAAAACACAAAATTGGCTTCATGATCAAAGAAAGTTTATATCATATTGACATTTCTGTCCATATTCGCACGCTCCTTTTCTCATGCTTGTCCAAGTGAGCCTTTTTAGTCACACTGATCGCGTGGCCTCCCTGCAGCACTTGTGGCTGTAAACGACCGTTTATGCCAGTGGCTGGTCATATGAGGGAGCATTTTTGCACCGCATACACAAATGCAGTCCCACAAGCACAGGGCTGTGGCACACGCTCAGCCCTCTCCATGCACCTGCAATTTCTCAACACTCACTCGCTTGTCAAGTTGACTTTTGAGACTTTGGAAGTGGGAATAGAACAGACAGTGGCTTTTGGCTCTGCTGCTTTGATTGGTGGCAGAAGTTGAGCAGTTGTACACATACTGTATAAGGTTGAGCAGAAATACTCCCTTGCGTGGATCATTTTCCACCTTTTCTGTGCTTATATCATGTGCGCACGCCTGTTTTTTATGAGCATGGGTTTTGAGATGTCTGCAATTTCCCAAAATGTCGAACTCTTCTTTTAAAGCACTGATTTGGCATCAAGTTGCATTCAGATTGGAGATGACTAATATTGAGAACTGCTAACAGATACCTGTGAGGGCAGTGGCAAAGATGCACTCACATTAGTTACAGGAACAATGACTTTAATGAAATTTCAGCACATATCAATAGATGGCTTCATATGTACAATATAGTCATTTGAATGATTTGACACAAATAAGGCATTTCAAGTATCGAAAACAACCTACTGGTATCACATTTTTGGTGAATCAATCAGTTTCAGGGTAGCTGACATGTTACCAAGATCGACTGGTAAAGCCATTACAGAAGAGGTGATCAAAGGCATACAAGTACCATACAAACAAATGGTAAAATGTACAGTATCAAGACACACAAAGCTGTATTTTGTAAAACATCTCCCTCATAATGCATCTGTTTTATCCTAACATCGCATCCTTGAACTTTGGCTGTGTTGGGGCTTCATGGGTAACAAGAGGGAAGATCAAGACTGCATTCAGGGGACTCGAATGATTGATTTTCACCACCACCATAAAATAAAGTTCATGTACACAAGAAAGGACAAAGAGTTTATGTACAGTATTTTTCCTCTCACAATATTAGAAAAAAAAAAGAAAAACCTGAGGGCTGTCAACTACTGTACGTTCTTATCACATGTCCTTTGATGTATTCGTCTCCTGTTTCGTGCTTCACAGAGAACATCTGTCTCACTGATGTCTGTGGAGGGACGTCAGATGCTCTCCAGATATTAATCCAAATGCACAGACATTCACGTTCCATCTCAAAGTTGGAAAGAAATGATGAAAATATATTCATTACAAGGTTATGATGAAGTTCCCCGCAGGCAGCTTGGAGCGTCAGTATTTTCAGTAGCCTTGAGCAGGATGTGCTTTATGTATTCTACATCTTTTTACACTTTAATCTGAGAAGTGTTCACGTTTCTTAAAGCAACAAAAGGTTCATTGTCTTTGTGATAATTGGTCCTGTGACAGAGCTGAAACAAGAAAAGGAAAGATGTATTTAGGAGGAGGTAAAAGTCACAGAAATGAATATAAATTGTGCGTGTTTGCCCTTCACAAAGCTCAGCAATTAAATCAGTTGAGAGAAATTAATTAGCATACCAGTGTGCCAGTATAAATGAAGAGGCTGACCTGCAGATTAACCTTTGCCCCAGAGGCGTTCCCTCGCGTCCTTTCCGCAAAGTGTTAATATGTTGATGTTGTGTATGGCTGAGTGTTCTGACAGGAAAAAGAAGGAGGAAATTGAGGGGTTAGGCTGTGTTGTTAACAAGTCAATTTGAGGCGAAATTCAATCCCAATAACTATGCTGTTTTGTTGATGCCACAGCGAGTGTCGCAGGGCTGTGAATTTCTCTCCCACTGTTCTGCTATAACGTCAAGAGAGGTTATCTTACCCTTGTGGTTTTGATCTTGTTGCCGGCGTAGCACATCCAGCCTGAGTTGTCAGGGAGCGTCTTGCATTCCTCCCCCTCCAGGCAAGGCTCCATCTCACACCACCACTTCCCAATTACTATGGATGCTACAGGCAACAAAGACAAGAGAAATGGTGATGCAGGTAACTTCCACCCTAACAGAGTGCAAAATCAGATAGCACAGTTGTACAGATAGATGGCCATTAGCAGGCTTGGGGAGTAATGGATTACATGTGACAGAGTTAAGTAATTGGGATATTAAAAGAAAGGTAACATATTCTATTATAATTACAGAAAAAGCAAGGGTGCCGATCTCATTACAATTTAAGGGGGGCAGTGATCTTATCTGGTCAGTTTTATCCCCTCTACCTGCATTACTTTATGATGTTTAGTGGGTTCATTATTAGGTAGGTCAGCTCATTCTACGTGAATTATTAACGTTAAAATATCTTCTGCTCCCAGTGGTCTTTTAAGTGGGAAGACTGTTAAACCAAACCCCATTCTAAAAGCAGCTGTCTCATGGCAGAGCCCTATTTTCTTACAGCAAACACTTTCATTATACCATCACTAAGTCTCTTTTCTGATTTAGTTTGATCTACAGGCACAATCTGCACACGTCAGTTACTCATTAACAATACCTGTGATGAAATGTTTGCCACAGACGTGCCGCGTACGTGCCCAGACGAAAGTGATGGATGCGGTTAGTACCACTTAGCAGGATGGATTTCGAAATTTATTCTGAAATCTCTAATGGTCTTTTTGTGACAGCTTTTGTATTGAAATTAAAAAAAAGGGAACAATATAACAGTACAGTGCAACTTCTGTCTTCCAGCAGTGAAAATAACATCTATTTTAAAGAAACGTCAACAGGTAAGGGCTCACTTATGCTGCGTTTATGTACGAAAATAGATACATCCATTTCAAGAGGTGCCCACATACCTCCATGCATCCTTTACTTTGCATGGATGTTAACTTTCTAACAACAATCATGATGACACTGGAGGAAGACGTTACAATGTAACTCTTAAAAAACAGAAAAGTGGATGCAGCGTTGTAGACAGCAGTAGTAGACATGTGGGCTGAGAATTCCACTTTCCAATTTCTTTTCAATAACTAATCAAGGACGAATGTCATTTCCAATAATCAAGGATTTTAGAATCTTCTTTGTCTTGTCCTGTGGACGTCTCTCACTCGAACTATTGGCTATTTTGCTACACCGCCTGGCATTTCATTGCAAGCTTTCAGAAAACGTGCAGACATATGGAACGAAATAACTGCAGAGTACGGACAGAGGGCTCCGTCCGTATCCGTGTGTATCTAATGTTAAGCATAAATGAGTCTTGAGAACAGCCACTGTTGTTAGCTACACAGACATCACCTAGGTAATTCGTCAATACAAGGTTATTAGTAATTTAATCTCAATGCATTTTTAAAGTAACCCCTCCAACCCTGGTCATTATAGTTGGGGGTAGTTGGGGGCGTTTAATCCTAATTATCGGATGTGTCATGTCAGATGTGTCAGTAAGTAACTCGGCTCTATGTGTCACATGTATATGCTTCAGAAAACTTGTGCAGAACTGTTGCTTATTACAATGCGCTTTCTTTATACATGAATGCAGAGGGTGGAACTGAGGCTTTTCATTGAGTGAGTGGATCGGTTGGAGTGACTGTGGCTTGACTTTAATGCACACCACATTTCTGCCGTCAGGAGAGAAAATTGCCTTAAATACAGGGTAAGTAGACAGTAAATGGTTTGTAATGTGTGACAGAGAACAGAATCTGTCAGAGCTGACATCCAGAGACCTCAAATTCCCCCAGTCCGCTCACAGATTGCAGTAATATTTGCAAAAGGATTTAAGATAAAAGCTGCAGGTGAGAGGTTTTCCTAAAGCCAATATGTGTTTTAGTTGTGTCAGACCTGAGCACCAAATCCATTTCTTACAAGGTATTGAACCCGTGCAGCAGACATTTGTCAAAGCATGTATAAAACCATTATGAAGTATCTACAAGGTAGTACCTATGTAATCAACAGCCATTTTCCTCTGCAGCTCTTTGCTTTATGTTAGCCTTTATTTCTTTACTCTTCCCTGAGGTGTGCTACATTCAGCGGCTGCGTTCGACTGTCTGCTGTTGGAGTAAAGCTTACCCCTGCAGATACCTTCTGCTGTCTGTCAGCAACCGAATTTGGATGTGACATTATCCCAGGTAATGTTAATCTTATCTGGGACAAGGCATTGCATGGGTGACTTCGGCTTTTATTTGAACAAATCTCTGTATCTTTACAAAACAGCAGTTTTGTCTGGCAGGATTTTGCTTTTTGTATAATACGGCACATGTTTAGTTGAAAATATAAAAATGGAAATCATTTTTTTTCCTGCTATGCAAGCACATTAAAAACAAATATTTTTTCCTCATGCAACCGTAGGAAATCACTGTAGTAAAACCTGATATTTTATGTTTTCTTTATCTGCTTAAATACTCACCGTCGACGCATGAAGGTCTGTTTCTGGTGGTTCCAGCCACCTTCCCTGGCAGACAGGAACACTTGACTGTCTGTGACCGCTCCTCAATACGATTCTTATTACAGCATCTGTGAGCAGCAATTACTTCACATGTGCCCCCCTCTGATAAGGAAGAAGAAGAAGAAACAGACAACAAGCTTCATTAAGTCAACATCTCAGGGGTGATCAAACAAAACAACATCTGAACGCTTCACTGTGCGGACATTTTCAGCTAAATATAGACTGTCATCAGGGGTGAAAAGTAACTAAATACATTTATTCAAGTACTGCACCATTTTGAGGTACTTGTACTTCTGTATTTCTACTTCACTAAATTTCCGTCAGTCATTTTGAAGCAAAAATAACAGG